>OV884017.1:99141263-101541263 GCA_930367235.1 Sarcophaga rosellei
GATGATGACACTCTTCTTCTTCATCTTCATGGTAATATCAATGAGCAATAAAGGACTTTTTAATTAAGGTCAGCCTTTCCCTTTATTTTTTCTTCTTGTTCTTTGAATTATCTTTTGAACAATTTCAAGAGAATTTCTTATGGTTTGTGAATATTGTTACGTTTTTACCTTTTAAAAACGCTTAAAGTATGAGTTCGTAGTTTGCAAATAAAAATAAAAATAAATTTATGGTTTAGTTTTAATTAAAATTCTTTATTGTTCGCACAATACTAAGTGCCGCTGTTCACAACTTGATGTAAACAACAACAATTCCTTTTCTTTGTTATTCCTCTGTTTATGTCCTTTGCATAAACAATAACAATTACTAGACAATTAGGTGACAGATCTTTGTAATGGAGTTCTTCAAACCACGATTACTCTCTTCAAACGCGTCTTTACACAAGACTGACTGAACTTTTACTATCTCTGTTGCCTGCTTTGCCTTGCCTTTTATATGACAGAGTAAACAGTCTGATGAGTGTTCTTGGAGGCAAATATTCATGACTTCGCCTTCTCCAAATCTCTATAAATGCAATCATCGTTGTTTATATTTATTTTTGTAGTGTTTGTTGTTGTATTTTTGTTTACTTGTTTACTATTTTTTTATGCTGGTGCTTTGTTGTTATATTAAGCAGTACGATAATTTGTAAACAGGTTTGTTTACTGCATTGTTTTGTTTTTGTAGCTTTTGTTTATAATATTAATGTTAAGCGATGTAAAAGCAAAACGTCAGTATCTAGATTTTTCATTTTCGTATAAATAGAAAGAGAAAGTGGAACATTTTGCTAGTGATTCATATGCAAAGATTTTGTAAGTTTTAAAACTGCATACATGCGAATTGTTTGCTTACATCTTAATTTGCCGTGGTCTTATTAGACGGCAGCCCATGCTACAACCCTTGGCTCATAAGTCATACTAAATACGAAAGAAAAAAACTTTTCTTGTGGCGACTTTCTCTCAGCACTCTTCTGAGAGTAAAATAAAATTGCCATGAAGAGTTTTTCAAAAATCTGTCTTTCAGAATCGTTCAGAATTAAACTGTATGTCCTGCCACTCATGTATATAAATTACCACGCACGATATGAGTGGTGTGAGAAGCTAAGCTGTAATGCTGAATAAAGGAATGTGTCTTTCTAGTTCATTCTGTTCGAGATGTCTTGCGTCTAATAAGCCGCTACACACTACTAAGTAGACTATGGCTACTGAAATGAAGACTTTATCACTTAATTAAGACCATATGGTGCTTATAACGGGCTTCTACAAGCAAAAACGTCAATTCAGGAAGGGGCGTAGAATCTCGAAAACTTTCACAAGAATACAAACAAAAAGTATGAGACTAATTTCACACAACGTGTCATTTGGAATACATATGACAGGACTTGAAACTCTTATCCTCCAATAGCAATTACAATTTAGTGTGTTGAACTTACTTCATTAAGTTGGATGGGGAATGTGGGTGAATTTTATAAATTAAAAATGCAAATCATATTTAGATAAGCCAGTGCTGGCCCCCCATAATCCCTTTGCAATAATTCAAGCAATGCTTTAAAAGAAAAGTTTTCTTTTTTTTTATCACACTGTCTGTCATTACTTGGTTTTTATTATCTTCTCATAACGGGGGACATTTGCTATCAGTTCTGCTTGACATTTAAAATCTTTTATGAAAGTTTCGTTAGTTGTTCTAGTAAAATCTTAAAAAAAAAAAACTTTAAAACTAATTTAAAATCTTTTGTTCATCTTTTTGCTTTCCTTTCTTTTCATTTCCTGCCCATGTCCTGTAATAGAAGCATCATGTCTATCTGCTTAGACTACTGCTTCATCCTTATCCTCATTTTATTTTATATTTCATTTTGATTTAAAAACTTTTAAAGACTCTAATAAAACTATGAACACTTGTGTGAAATAGAAGAATACAAATTTATAAAATAAAAGAAGGAAAATAGCTTAAAAAGGCAAATACGGAAAATTATAGTGAAATAAGGAAAAATTGTTAAAAGCAAAGGAAAAAGAAGAATTACGATGCAAATACTTCATTACGAAACACCTGATGACCCAGTTCATATTCCTGTTTGTAACTTTGAGGATCATATTTTGGTTTATTGCATACAGTTTAAAGTTTTAAATAATATTTGTTGAATTTATTAGCTAGTGTGTTGGCTTATTGGATGTGAAGCTGCGTTTCAAGCTCCAGGTCAGACAGACATCTCAAACAAATCAAAGAATTTAAAAATATTTCTTCGGCATCTTTGCTGGCAAAAACTCTGAGAGTAAAATAAAATTGTTATGGAAAGTTTCTCAAATATCTGTCGTTCGGAATTGACATTAAATTGTAGGTCCTGCACTCATCTATAAAATTAACGCACACCACATACATAAGGGGTATGAGAAGCTAGCCTGACTGTAAGGTTGCAAAGACCAATTATGTACATATGTACATATGTATGTATTCGTCTGTAATGAAAAATATTTAAGTTAACTGAATTAATATATAAATCCAGAAATGTTTGCATATTTTGATGAGTTTTCTCAATATTTTATCAACACAAGTATAAGGACAAGTACAGGAACACGTAGTTCAAGTTGTGAAACAAAATGCAGCAGCCACATGTCGAGGTTTCTCTAAACAAATATTCTATTTTGCATTTATCTGATGCGGATGTTTGTAGTTCCATGGCTTCTTTCTTTTGTGTACATAGAAAATATGTTGAACATTTTTATTGTAAAAATTTGAAATCCAAGGTTTTGTTCAATTTTTGTACGATAAATTTATTTTTTTGTGTGGCCTAATTTCGTATAAAGAATCTACCAACTGCAGATAAACTGTTCTTCCACACACTTTTCATTTGTTATTTTTGCCAATTGTTTGCTGTATTGCTGCCGTATGAAAATTATTAAATCCATTCTAACATATGTTGTCATCGATATTTTAATCAAAAATAATAGTAAAATAAGAAGACACACCAAAGCCTAAGAGGACAACATGATTATGTGAAGAAAATCTATTCAATGACATTTGAAAAAAAATCAAATTTTAACATATTTTCACGAATACCATGTTCGATACAAGTTAAAACGAAATTATTCTGTTTAATACATTGTATTCATGGGTGCGTATACTTAATATTTAACGTTCATATACTCTAGCATTTAAACACTCATACGCTTGGGTGTACGCTGTTTATTTTGCATTACAGGCATAGTTGCCAAATAAATAAAGCATTAATATCGTCAAATTCTAGAAGAAAAAAATCGTTAAAATGGTCAGAGACGTGTAAAGAAATTGTAATAGAAATCGTCTAATATTTTTAATAAATTTAGTCAAGACTGGAAATTAAAAGTTACCATGTCTTCTTTTAATTTTTTGATAATTTTTTCCAAAAAATTTAGAAGTTTTATATAATTTTCAGGAAAAAATTGTTTGGGGCTTAAACTGCTGTTTATTGACACATACGCGCCGCAATAGCAGTGCACCATCTAATTCTATGGGTGGCATAAATATTCAAATTCAAGATCAATATTCAAAATTCAATATGATGTTCGCTGGAACCGACACATTTTTCAGCGCCTTGGCTTCTTAAGACGGCGCAAGAAATACTTTACTTCAGCTGATCTTCTTACAATGTATACCACTTAACTGTTAAGAACCTTTAATACACTTCTAAAGTGTGAAGTTTATATGAAATCTGGACAGTTTTAAAGCCTACTTCAGTGACTTATTCATTAGAGTTTTCCCTTCTTTTTTTTTGTCCTACTTTTGAAAAATTTTATTAATGCCTGCATATATGTACACGTTATAAAGCGTAATATTCTCTGTAAAATTTACTTTTCATGTTGCCTTCTGACCTTCCAATTGAAATGATATTCTTACGTTTTTACCATTTAAAAACCTTTAAAATATGAACACGTTGTGTGCAAATTAAATGAAAATAAATTTGTGTTTAGTTTTAATTAAAATTCTTTATTATTCGCACACTTCTGCGAAGTCACTGTTCACAACTTGATGTAAACAACAACAATTGCTTTACTTTGTTATTCCTCTGTTTATACCCTTTATATAAACCATAAAAATTACTAGACACTTATTCTACAGATATTTGTAATGGAGATATTCAAACTATGATTAGTCTTTTTAACACACCACGCCTTTACACAAAACTGACTAAACTTCACTAACTCACTTGCCTGCTTTGCCTTGTCTTTTATATGGCAGGGTAAACAGTCTGATGAATGTTCTTAAAGGCGAATGTACGTGGCTTCGCCTTCTCGAAATCTCTATAAATGTAAACATCGTTGTTTCATTATCGTTGTTTGTGTATTTTGTTTATATTTATTCTTGTAGTGTTTGTTATTGTATTTTTGTTCACTTGTTTACCATTTTTTATGTTGGTGTTTGTTGCTGTATTTTTGTTTGTTTATAATTTTAGCGTTAAGCGATGTAAAAGCAGAACACCAATATATAGATTCTTTATTTTCGTAACAATATGAAATGAACTTCCATTCGTAAAACCCTCTCAAATTTCTCTCAGCGTACGTTATGCTGTGTTGCATGTGTAACACAATGGCGTGATAATTTTGTGGCCGGTTTTTGCATTTTAAAGGAGCAACAATAACAATAAAAACTGTTCTCATAAATGCCAGTGTAAGTATAAGCATAAGTGTATACAGTGTTAAAGCGTGTATGCATGTATGTGTGTGTGTGAGTGTTTATTTAATCCACAATATTTAGCTGTGGTGGTAATATAGTGCTCATTAACAATTAAGCAGCCATAATCCATACTTGTCATTCAAGTTACAATTAAACAAGAACAAAAACATCATCATTAACCAGAGATGATCAGAGGAAGACAGTGTACATACATATGTATAACATCAGTGGATAACCGCGTTGATGCCACAGTTATCATTGCCACCAATACCTTTGACTGACGTTGTTGTTGTCAGCTCATCATCATTATGGCGACCAGTGATGTCCATCATTATCATCATGTCTTCATTATTTTGATGGCCTGCTTCTGTTTTTGTTTTTTATTTTTGTTGTTGTATTTTCATTTGAATATTTAAATGACTTGCAGAGTGAAACTTATATCGGCTGCAGGTACTTAACGGTGAAGGAAGGAATTTCTGGTTAACGGTATAAGCAATTGGAGAGTGTTCTTGCCTACAAGTGATGGCGATTGTGTACATAATTTTAAGAACTTTAAAGTAACGAGGAAAAGTTGATATGGGCTCCGCAAATTTAACTCATCTTGGTTATGATTTCTGTAGCAGCTGCAGGATGAGAAGTAGGATGTCACTGTTCTTCACCTACTGGGTACATGCCCGTCAATATGTCGAAGGAAAAAAGACACCTTGTTGCCTCCTATATGAAATATCTAGATGACCCTTCATGCATTGGCGTTGGCAGTCTGAGCCGTTTAATCGGAAGCTCCGAGTGGTTGTGTAATTAGGCGATTAATGAAAAACTGTGGTATCACTTTGGGCCCTATGTGGCCTAAGTGTATCTATTTAAACTTCTAGAGTGGATAGCCACCTCTATCTATCTACCTATCCACTGAATTACTTCTCCGCATTACTACTTAACAAACTTTTTTTTGTTTACTTGTTTGACATTTTTATACTGATGTTTGTTGTTGTATTTTTGTTTACTTGTTTACCATTTCAATGTTAAGTGATGTAAAAGTAAAACTGAATCATTATGACTATAATAGCTTACGTTCAGAATGGCTATAACCCATTGCAATACTTGCAGAATTTGCTGTAAGAAACAGGATTCGATGAAGCACTTGATCATCAGCAATGTAGCTCATCGGGCGAAGCAGACATTGGGTACTAAACGTATGTATATATGCCCTGTGAATGAGATTTACTGACACTCACCTCAAAAGAACTGCTTAGGTTCCATAACATATCAGGCCTCCGATAGACAATTTTGGTTGCAATACAGATTTATCTTTAAATTTATTACAACACATTTGCTTCTTGAAAATTATTTGATCTCCAGTATCACATTACTTCATGCCTTAATATTTCTCTTGTATTTTTTAATAATTATTTCTGTTTTCTTTGTTTATTTTCATTGCTTTCGTTTTTTAATAAAATATTTGCCATTTTATGTTTAATTTTGTTGTTGCTGTTGTTGTTGTTGATTTTTTTTTAATTAATTGAATAAATTTTTGCCTGAAACGAAAAAGATGCAGATTTTTGAAATTGCAATTCAATATGATTAATCATGTCTTTTGCCGTAATTCCTTTGGCGTTACTCGTCGTATCCTTAAGTTTGTTTGTAGCAACAGTGATATTAAGTTGTACAACCATACATGTATACACGTAAACACAAATACACATGCACTCGGTATAAAATTCATTAAACAAATTTTATTTTCCAGGCAACAACTTTAGCCATTTGCAACTGCAACAATAATTGTGAAACGACATTAATGGATTTCCGGAATTTTATGCACATTCAACAAATACACCTTGTATAGCACACATATACATGTAAGCATATATTGAAAGAGAGAAGATGTTCATAGCAACAGCAACATGGCAGCGCTAACACACATGCACACAAACAGACTGCGTATAGGCAGGCCATAACCAGAAGTGCATTTGGTTGGCATAAATCAAGTTTTAAACAGATTTCTGGCACTTCTGTGGTCAACATTTCATATTCATTTACGTGCACGCATGTACACGCATTTTGCTCAAACATTGAATATGAATCGGCAAAAAAATCTGGCAAAAAATCTCCAGAAGAATATGAGGAAATATTGAAAATATTGTTGCCTGAAAAATGTTTTATTTAAATAGGCCCGCACAACAACATTATTGTTGGAATTAATTGTGGTTAATATATGACGTTAAAAAGACAATCTTCACTACTCTGATCGGTTCGGTTCTGTTCTGTTCTGTTATGCGATAACTTTAAATTATTTTAAAGAAAGCAAAAGCAACAAACACTATGGAATTGAAAGCAGGCTTAATTACATTTATTAACGAAAGAACGAAAGAAAGAAATAAAATGAAATGCGAAAAAGAGAAGAAATGTTCAAATATTTCAAGCGAAATAGTAAAAATTATGATTTTGCATATGGGAATATATTAATAAGACAGAATGAATGAAAAAGCGAAAGAAATTGTATCCTTTTTGTTTTTGTTCTCTCCCCGCCTTCTCTTGCAATGGTTTGGTTTTTAATTAACTGACACAATTAATAGCCATGTGCAACGCTTAATATATGACATTTATTAAATCTTAACTACGCAGATATTGTTGCACGAATGCCAGCCATAAAGGCTGGCGATTTAGTTCTACGAGATGGATTCGAATATGAATTTGTTTTGTATTAAAAAAATACAGAATTTAATTACAAAAATATACAGCTCCAGCAGAAGCGAAAACATTTTAGGGAAAAAAACAACAGCTACACACATTGGTGTGTGTAAGTGTTATACCATACATACCTACATAATTGGCCCGCGCAACCTTTCAGTCAGGATTACGAACTAGTTTCTCACACCACTTATGTTATGTGTGTTAGTTTTATCCGTAAATGGCAGGACCTACAGCTTAAAAACGAACGACAGATTTCTTGAGAAACTTCTCATAGCAATTTTATTTTATTTACTCTCAGAGTTTTTGCCAGAAATCTGCTGAGAGGAAGTCGCCTTTGAAATATTTTTTAATATTTCGTTTAGTTAGAGATGTCTTGTCCTGGAGTTTGAACCAAAGCCTCAAGTCTAATAAGCCAACACACTACCTGCTAGACTACATCGACTTCAAGTGTTATACCATTATGAGCGTTTTACTCCCATTTCGGTAGTCATCTAGAGCAGATTCTTTTTTTAGCTTCTTTCTTCATTTTCTTTATCTCTGCATAATAGATAGATGTCATTAGCCAGATGTCGAAGTTCAAGTTTTGCGTGACTGTCGGGCATATAATGTTCAGTAATATCGGCTGTTTTAAGCTCAATATCTGCTCTAGATGGGCAGATATGCAATGATCACATTATCAATTCTAAATATGCAGGTTCTGAATAGTATTTCCAATATCAATAATTCTGGAAAAACAAAACAAAACCTAATGGTCGACAGACTTTATTATCTGCAAGCAGTTTCAGTTGTTTTATGTTGAGGTCTTTCAGTACTTTTGTCACATAATCAGAACAGATTTATGTGCTTAGCTATTGTGTAGGAATACCGCTCCATATTGTCATGACTGTTATGGATTCGACTGAAGTCGCCATAGCCTAGTAGGTAGTGTGTTGGCTTATTAGATATAAGGTCACGGTTTAAACAGCATGTAATATATAATAAGAATATGTCTTTGGCGGTGTCCTCTGAGTGGAATTCTGACAAAAGCTCGGAGTGTAAAATAAAATTGCCATCAAATCCTTCTCTGCCGTTTGGGCTCGACTTTAAACGCTAGGTTGCGCCATTCATATATGAAATTAGTACACATAACATAAGTGATGTAAACAACTTGATCGTATTCCTGACTGAATGGTCAATTATGTATGTATGTATGTGTATGTTGTGGATTCGTTCAACTCTGAGTGACTGTATCGATAAAACACTGAAACGATGTCAATGAAATTGCGAAATAAAATTTGAATATTAAAACATATTGTTACGTTGTTACCTTTTAAGAACGTTTAAAATATGAGTTCGCTGATTGCAAATAAAATAAAAATAAATTTGTGTTTAGTTTTAACTAAAATTCTTTCTTATTCGCACAACTCTGTGTGACACTGTTCACAACTTGATGTAAAGAACAACAATTGCTTTGTTTGTTATTCTTCTACACACAATAACAATTGGTCGACAAATCTGATTATCAATGACCGCATGTCTTAACACAAGACTGATTTAATTTTTACTGATCCGTCGCCTGCATTGCCTTGCCTTTCATATGGCAACGTAAACAGTCTGCTGAATGATCTTGATGTCGAATATTTGTGGCTTTGCCTTCTCGACATCTCTATAAATGTAAGCGTCGATGTTTCATTACTTTTATTTGTGTATTTCTGGTTACATTTTTTCTTGCAGTGTTTGTTGTTGCATTTTTGTTTACTTGTTTACCACTTTTTTATACTGGTGTTTTTTGGTATATTTTTGTTTATCATGTAAAAAAGTTGATTGTTTTTGTAGTTTTAGTTTACAATTTAAAACATGTGACCAAATCTATAATTTTTTTAACATTCTACAATTTATTTAAAAAGTGAATTAAAAAAAAAATTCCTCAAACATATGATTGTAGGAATTTCTTTTAAATTACAAACACAAACAATGAAATTTTTTATATAAATTTTTCCATTCATTTATGATTTCATGTTCTTTTTTATTTACAATTTTTGAAGCCTTTTTGTAGCACAAAGCAAAAATTTATAAAAAATTGTTGCAAAAATATTGTGTGAATATTTGAAGGCAACAGAAATAAATTTAAAAAAAGATGAAATGAAATGAAAAAATAATCGAGAGGAACGGAATGGAGAACGCACAAACGTAAAGTGAAATTAAATTTTTGCATTTTCATTTTATCAAATTGAAGCGTTTGTTTTTGTTGCTATCGTTGTTGTTGTTATTGGATGATTCGGTTGGTTGCGCTATAGAAACAGAAAACTACAACAAAAAACGACAACAACTAATATTTTTACTATGACTATGGTAGTACCCACTACCAATGCTACTACAACACAAACAAATGAACGAAACATACACACTGAAAAGTAGATTGCGGTGGCATTATTGTTAAAACAGTAGCCGTAGCTGTACGTATGAGTAGCTTTACGCGGCTACAAAAATATATCGAGTGTCAGTTATTTTAGTCATATGGTGAATTTTATTAAACACAATATCCTATAACAACAGTGACTAAAACAACAACAACTATTTGTACATGGCCACAAAATGTGAATAAACCGACATTTTTACAGGATACCAATTTGTTCACCACAGAAATAATGGAAAACTATAGATGATGTGAGTTTGGACAATTCCAACTGCCCTAACAGCACAACCTTCTCCCCAACAAATGGATTCTCACTAAAATTTTGTTCGCGATAAACTAACGAAATAATAACATTTTTGAAATGACTGCCATTAGGATAGAGGATTCAAAATGAACTTGGAATCGGATATCGAGTATTTGATATGTTAGAATCTTTGGGTTAAAAGTTAGAATATACTGGCTCTCACTTCTTTTGAAATTTATTTATATGAGGTATAATTGAATAAAATATCTTAAAAGACAGTTGTAATCGTCTTGCAGAATTTAAATTCACAGCCTGTAGTTTAAAAATAAATTTAATTTAAAAAATATTGAACACAATGACGCATCTGCCTTCAATCAACTGTTGCGTTGCTGTTAGCTGCAAGCAATTGGAAAGAATGCAGTTAGCGGACAGTGAACAGTCTTCAGATATGACGGTCATTGAATAAGTTAAAGATGAAGTCTGAGGCAAGCAACGGAAGCTTGATACTAGCATTGTGAATTGCAACCGGAAGCTGAAGTCAGTCTTATTAAAAATTAAACAAACATTGTCTCGCTGCTTACTGCCAGCTGTTGAATGCGAGAGATAAATCTTACAGTTTATCAATTAATGCAACGGAAACAAATGACAACGGAAGGTAACATATTCTTACGTTTTTACATTTCAGAAAACGTTTAAAATATGAGCTCGTAGATTGCAAATAAAATAAAAATAAATTTGTGTTTAGTTTTAATTGATATACTAAATTAAAACTAAATTAGTATAGTTTTACTTTACTAAATTAGTAAAGTTTTAATTGAAATTCTTTATTACTCGCACAATTCTGTGTTCCACTGTTCACAACTTGGTGTAAACAACAACAATTGCTTTTCTTTGTTATTATTCTGTTTACACCCTTTGCATAAACAATAACAATTACTAGACAATTTTTTGACAGATCAAAAGGCGAACGTTCATGACTTGAAATTATTGTAGTGTGGTTGGTGTATTTTTTTGTTTACTTGTTTACCATTTTTTTATGCTTGTGTACGTTTGTTTACTGCATTGTTTTGTTTTTGTAGTTTTTTTTTATAATTTTAATGTTAAACGATGTAAAAGCAAAACACCAGTATCTAGATTTTTGTCATTTGCGTAACAATATATTCTCGATGGATTACGATATTATGAATGAGAACCTGTAAAGCAATTATATCTTATTATGTATGAACCCTTTCATCTATTTGTTTCCATATTCAAAAGTTATGTCGTCTGAATGTAAGAGAAGTTCGCTGGCCATACTTAAGCGAGGTCCTTACAGCAGTGTATTAGGGCTTATGCTAGCCTACGGACAGGATATTTGCTGTTTAGGGTGTATGATAGTATAAGTACGTAGACGCTGTAGTCTAATGGCTAGTGCGTTTGCTCATTAGATGTGAGGCCACGGTTCAAACTCGAAATCAGACATCTCAAACAAAAAGAAATATGAACAAATATTTCGTCAGCGACTGCCTCTGAGAAGATTTCTGGCGAAAACTCTGCGAATAAATACATTGAAACACTTCTCAAAAATCTGTAGTCCGGAGTCGACTTTAAAACTATGGATCCCGCCACTCATGTATAATATTAACACTCAAAACATAGATGGTGTGAAGAGCTAGGTCATAATTCTGACTAAAGAGTGGTAATTACCAATTTATGTATGTATTTATGTATATATGATAATACAACTGGTAACCATATTCCAGGCGTATAATTATGACGAGATACTTTAATATTTATTATTGTCCGAATTATCCTACGGCTGTGCCTACCTAAAAGGTATTCTAATGATTCCACGAACAGAAAAGACATTATGGCAACAGGAGACTTAAACTCAAGTGTGTTGGAAAATACGATTACGGAATGCGAACATCAATTGAAAGCCCTTCAGAACGTGTGGGCAAGAAATAATCCAGTAATAATCCATCACGTGGTAAGTGACAGGAGAGGAGCAGAAATAAGTTTCTTTAGCTCTCAAAAACAATTTACAAATCAGCAATATGTTGCCTAATGGTGGGGTGCCTAAGATAAAAACTTTATTGTTTAGGCTGTTTGACTCTTATTTGACGAAAGTAAAGCAAAGAGGAAAAAAAATTCCTTTACATAAATATACGATTAACAATAATCGGTTACTTAAAAATGAAAATTCTCAGAAATACTCTAAAAAACATCACACAGATCTATAATACAATGGCAAATAACATCATCTCTCTCTCATTATCAACGCCAGCGATAAGAGCAAAAATGTTTTCCAGGAAGTAAAAAAAAAAGAAATCGTAAAACCAACGAAATTGTGATGAAAACTAACAAAACAAACAGACAAACAATGGCCAGAAATAGAAACCTAATGTTATTTCAATAATGAAAAATCATTATCGCCATGAAATCCCGGTAAGAGAGCCGTGGGTTTTCAAACTTTTTTCATAAATTCTGCAGTTTTACAATAGAATTCCACGGAATATACAGAAATTATGTTGAATTATTGTTGTTGTTGCTGATAGTGATGATGATATTCTTACAAAAATACACTTGTACACAGGCAGACAGACACATACTTGCTGAATAAATCTTTTGAATATGCAGTATATGAATGCTTCAATGTAGACAATTTATTACGCATTCATATCCGCTCATAAATACACGGCTGCTGCTGCTGCTAGTGCGGCTGCTGCCACAAATAATTCCAGCAATTTTACATGAACTTTTACACTCAAAGAAATAGTTTGGATTGGTATGATTGTAGGGTAGTATGGTTTTAGATTAACTTGTTATGTGTTTTTCATTCCTTTTTTCTCTCGGTGTATGTATGCATGTGCTACATGTGTGATGGTGGTGGTGGTGGGGGTGTTTATGTGTACATGTCATTTGAGTTTGACATGAAATGTTTAGACATGTGAACATTATTACCATTTTCTTCTCCCTGTTTTATATTTTGTTTTTGTATCAGTTTATCATTCGTCAGTCAGTCATTCGTTTTGTTTTTTAATTAATCATCAGTATTTGCTGTTTGAAAAACGAGCAAATCTATCTGCAACTTATTTTCAATGCAAATGCAAATGAAACATGAATTAGAAGCAGAGAACTTTTGTGGCAATAGCTGCAGGAATGGAAATTATTGCAATCTTTGCAAGAAAGAAATCGTATCAGTCGGGGATGTATAAAATAATGAACACAGCTTACGTATATAAAAAATGGTTTATGTTTAGTTCCATAAAAAAATATTGTGATTATGAGCGATTAATTATCATTCGATTGCTATTTTATACAAGAAGTTTCTGTATTAACTGTTTGGCTTAGCAGCGCTTTTTGATGTTGATGCACAGTTAGCGCCCAATCAACAATCAACAATGAATTCTATTAATTTGACTACCCAGTGAGTTGTTTATTGATTGACATAATTCCCCTATACTAATGACCTTTCCTTTACTATTCAGTTTATTTTTGTTGGCTTATTAGCAGAATTTTTGCATTTAATTTGCTGTATGAATAATTATTTTTGGTTTTCGTTTGAATGTCAAATTTTTATGCAAATATTTTGTGTGTGTTTCGAAATTCGAATCACCCCCCCCCCCCCCCCCCCCCCCTCCCTATTGATTACAACTTAAAATTATTTTCAGATTTTTATTTTTATCTCAGATTTATTACTTTATTATCCTGGGATCATCATCATTTCAAGGTAAGAGAACATGTTGTAGAATTATGGAAACTATAAAATAAAAACCATCAAAACTCAAATATGTATGTGAGTGAAATACGTAAATCATATTTCAAGGAATTCTTATCCATAGTGGGAACATGAATTTCAATTACAAAGAAGAAAAACAAAAAGCAAATTTTAAACTTAATGCCCCTGGAGAAAAGCTTTTGACTTATAAAATTAAAAAAATTTCAGTTCTCTCAAAGTAATCAAAGTAGAACACTTCCTAAGTAGGCATTTAGTTAGGTTGGAGAAGAGAAGAAGGAAATCAGCAAGGTATCTCATACCAATTGACAAGACATACATACATAATTGATCATTACAAACCTTCAGTCAGGATTACGACGTAGCTTCTCACACCACTTATGTATGTTATGTGTGTGTTAATATTTTTATTAAGGGTGATTTTTTAAGAGCTATAGGAAAATTTAAAAAGAAAAAAACACGTAAAACTCAGAAAAATGCATGAAATCTTTATTTGAATCGATAGTATGGTCCATATAATTTAATGTTTGAAGATTATTTCATGCAAATGCTGACTGCGACTGCGCCTGAAATGGTCCATCCACTTAGTCCAATTTTGGCATACTTTTTCCAACATTTCGGCCGATATCTCACGAATAAATGCTTCAATGTTGTCTTCCAATGCGTAAATTAAAGCGGACTTGTCTGTATAGACATGAGCTTTAACATAGCCCCACAAAAAATAGTCTAAAGGCGTTAAATCGCACGATCTAGGCGGCCAATTGACCGGTCCCGAACGTGAAATAAAATGTTCACCGAACTAGCCTCTCAATGAGTCCATTGTTACGCGTGCTGTGTGGCATGTCTTGTTAAAACCACATGTCATGCAAGTCATGCTCTTGCATTTTGGGCAAAAAAAGTTGAATCTCATCACACGGTAGCGCTCACCATTTACAGTTACGTTACGATTCGCAGCATATTTGAAGAAGTACGATTCAATGATGCCACCAGCCTATAAACCGCACCAAACTGTGACTTTTTCTGGATGCATTGGTAGCTTTTGCAATGCTTCTGCCTGATCTTCACTCCAAAATCGACAATTCTGCTTATTTACGTATCCATTGAGCAAAAAATGTGCTTCATCGCTGAACACAATTTTTCGATAAAGAAGTGGATCTTAGGAGCACGCATTTTGATAATAAAATTCAATGATTTGCAAGCGTTGTTCGTTTGTAAGACGATTCATGGTTAAATTGTAGACCAAACTGAAGATGTTTGACAGTGAAACAAAACACGAAACGTGAGTGAGCTGTTTAAACCAGTGTTGCCAAAAAGATAATCGCTAAAAATCACCCTTTACATGAGTGGCGGGGCATACAGTTTTTAAAGTCGATTCCGAATTTTTGAGAAAATTTTCATGACAGTTTCATTTATTCTCAGAGTTTTTGCTAGAAATCTGCTGAGAGGTATTTATCGCAGAAATATTTTTCACATTTTCGTTTTGCTATCTGACCTGGGGTTTGAACCCGGGCCTTACGTCTAATAAGCCAATAGACTACCTACCAGACTACGACGACTTGCCTATTGACATACACCTAAGCAGTCATAAAGGCTTGTTGTACGGTCATCATTAGGAATACCGCCTTACTTTACTTAGTAAGTCTGTGTGTGTTGTATAAACTTCTTTAACTTCTTCCACTCCATTACTCCGAGATGAGTTATGTCTGTTACAGTGTCTTCCCCAAAATATTGGAATCTCGAGTTTACGAAAACAGAGCAATGACACAAAAAGTACTCAATCATTTCGATGTCTTCACCGCATGCCTTGCATTAATTATTTCATCCAACACCTTAATACTGTTCAGATGTACATGTAAGGCTGACTGTCCTATGAGTAGGTTCATTAGCTAGCCGTTCTTTTTTATTTAAAATACTCATGGTGCACTCCGCTTTAATATTACCCCAAATTATTTTTCCTGCTATTGTGTTATTATGAGTGGCGGGGCGTGCAGTTTTTAAAGTCGACGCCGAACGACAGATTTTTGAGAATTTTTTCATGACAACTTATTTACTCTCTCAGAGTTTTTGTTAGAAATCTATTGACAGGCAGCCGCTGAAGAAATATTTGTTCATATTTCGCTTTGGTGGAGAAGTCTGACCTTTGGTTTGACCTCCCGTCTAATAAGCCAACATCAACTAGACTAGATTAAGCCTGCCTACTAGACTACGATGACTACAAGGCAGACACCGTCTTTTAATCCTTCCAATTAGCCTGTAGGAGATCCTGATAGTTTTTCAAGAATGTCAATAATTTTGAAATGATTATTCAAAGGACTTTTACCTAAAATATCGTTTGTTTCCAAAAATCCTTGCTACAGTTTAGACCACAGCTTTCGCCCGAAACAGAGAAACCATGGAAATTGAGTTGCTGTAATAAAAGCAACCGAAAAAAAATAATTTTTTGCTTATCATTGAATTACAAGCAATGAAATATTCCTGCTGTATGAGATGTAGTTTTCATTTTTCCAGAAATTTTATTTAAAAAATTTTTTCTCTTCAATTTTTTTTGTTGTTTTTTTTTTTGTGGCAATATTCCTTCTTTTAAAGCCAAAGCCAAATACGTTTTTCTTTTTGTTTCGTCATCATTTGGTAGAATATATTTGCAACAGAAGGTCAATCATGGTTGTTAAATGAAAAAAAAGGAAAAACGAAAAAATAGAAAATTAAGGAATCAAATGGAAAATATTTTTCATCTTTCCCGTTACGATTCATGTTTCCAAATGGTTTGCGAATATATACCCTACACCGCAAAATACCTGAGAGTAACTGAGAATAAAGGCTGTGAAATAACTTTGAAAATCTGTCTTTCGGAGTGGCCTTTAAGCAGTAGACGCTGAGCAATTCTCAGGTAATAGTAACACACACAACATTGGTAATGTTAGAAGCCAGTTATCCTAACAAAGTGGAACTGGAGTTGCCAATTTCATTGTCACTAACATTTATAATTGTAAACTCTATTACGCCAGACCGAATAGTTGGAAAACGCTCAATATATTGAATCCTTGATTGCCTTCTTCTAGTTTCATCGTGTTCTAGTTTTTTATTTTTTTTTTTTATTCAATGAACTTAGCATTCCAAAAAGGCTATGCTAGTGTAGCGTACGGTATTGCTGCCTTTGACTTTTTGACTTTGTTTTCAGTTTCTTTGGCATAACATTCGTTTGAATTAATTAAAATTGTTATGAAATGATCGTAAAAAAATATGCTGATTCTTGAAATTATTTTTCCCTGCTTTTTTTTTTGCTTGTTTTCTCAATCAATTTCTGTTGAATTGATAAATATTTTCGAATTCAGTTGTATTTCGAAGGCCGCATAGTCAAATCGTATGCTTTTCTCTTTATTTTGACTATTTGTGTGGATTTTCCATGACATTTACAATGAAGTTCTTTTGTTGTTGTTTTGTGTACAATACATACGCCAAGTGGCCAATTGAAATTTTTTTCTGAACAACTAAACGGAGGCGTATGATTAATAATGAACAATTTTTTTAAATGAGTATTTAAAGATGTAAAGTAAGTATACGCCAGAGTATACATCAAAGTATTTGGTATACTTTTAGGGTGAGAAATTTAAAAGCGCAATAAAAAAAAACTATTTGAAATTTTGGCAAATTTACTTATTTTTGTTGTGAAGTACAATTGTTCCGGTTAGAAATGGAAGATTATTTCATTCATATAGCTACCGTGGCTGGCCTCACAGTACCTTAATTAACTTAATTTGTCGTGCACTTTTTCGAGTGTATGGTATCGCATCTCAGCAATGGCATCAGGAGTGGTGACCTTCAAATGCTCAATTGTCTTTGGTTTGTCGGCATAACACTTTTCTTTAACGGCACCCTACATAAAATACTTCAACGGTATCAAATCGCAGCTTCTTGGCGGACAATTGACATCAGGTTTTCGGCTCAATCAACGGCCATCAAACGTTTGACGCAATAAATTGATTGTGGCATGAGTTGTATCCTGTTGAAACCAAATATCGTCCCCATTAACACGATGAAGAGCGAGTATAAATAAATGAATCGGTTATCATGGTGCTATAGGTGTCTCCATTGATCGTAATGATTAAACAGTCCTCATTTTCAAAGGAATAGTCGCCGTAGTCTAATAGGTAGTGTGTTCGCTTATTAAACGTAAAGCCCGGGTTCGAGCCTAAGGCCAGTCATCAAAACGAAATATAAAAAATATTGCTTCGGCTACTTCCTCTCAGCAGATTTCTGGCAAAAACGCTGAGAGTAAATAAACCTGTCATGAAAAAGTTTCTCAAAATCTGTCGTTCGGAGTCGGCGTTAAACTGTAGGTCCCGCCACTCAAGTATAAAATTAAGGCACACAACAGGAGTGGTGTGAGAAGCTAGGCCGTAATCCTGACTGAAGGGTTGTAATGGCCAATTATGTATGTATGTATGCGCCAATGATGCCACTGCTCCACAAGCCGCACCAAACAGTCACTCGTAATGGATGCATTGGCTTCTGTAAGACCTAAAATACGGCAATTTTGCTTATTAACATAGCCACCAAGATGAAAATAAGCTTCATGTGAAACGATGACTTTTTTTTTAACAAAATCGACATCATCGTGCAGTTTCTCGTTGGCCCGATAAAACTCAACCTTGCTCAAGTGTAAATCGATTCTTTATGCCACTATTCACAACTTGGTGTATACAACAACAATTGCTCTTCTTTGTTATTGATCTGTTTAAATCCTTTGCATAAGCAATAACAATCACTAGACAATTGTTCGACTGATCTTTGTAACGATTACGCTCTTCAAACACACCGCATCTTTACACAGGGCTGACTAAACTTCTCTAGCTCAAACGCCTGCTTTGCCTTGCCTTTTATATTGCAGAGTAAACAGTCTGATGAATGTTCGTGGCTTCGCCTTCTCGAAATCTCTATAAATGTAAACATCGTTGATTCATTATTGTTGTTTGTGTATTTTGTTCACATTTATTCTTGAAGTGTTTATTCTTGTTATATATTAGTTTACCATTTTTTATTGCTGCTGTTTGTTGTTATATTAAGCAAAATGATAATTTGTAAACAGGTTTGTTATCTGCATTGTTTTGTTTCTGTGGCTTTTCTTTATAATTTTAATATTAAGCGATGTTAAAGCAAAACACCATTATCTAGATTCTTGATTTTCGTAACAATATTGTACGACAAATTCGTATTTCAGCTCAATCTGCGTATACACATCTACTGTTGAGATAAAAACGATTTCATTTTAAAAATCTTGTCATAAATAAATTGAATATCGCCTTAAACTGTATAAGAGATTTTGTGTATTTTTGTCACAAACTTTAAATTTGCTGCTGCTGATAAAGGCTATCTTTATTAAGTACTTAAGAATTTTGTTTGGTTGTTTGTTGATTCATCTTTAAATCCCTTGTTGTTATTTTAATGATTTTATTTACCATAATTTGTTTCACTATAAAGCCTATTTGCTAAGAATTCCATTTAAATTTCATAAAATTAAAGTGAAAAAAAAAACCAAAAAAATCGATTTAAATTTGATTGAAATGTGCGCATATACAGTACTTAGGCACACTTTCGCTTTTGGCCAATCTTAAGGGAGCTTAACAGCACATATTTTTCTTTATCAGCTTTAAATGTCATTTGAAGACTGAAAATTAAAAAAAAAAATAAAATAAAAGAAAAGAAGAAGAAGAAAAATAGAAGAAAAAGAAAGATAGAAGAAGAAACCTAACAACGTAATGCACATTAATATGGTAGAGTCAACCAGCGAGTAGTGTGCCTATTTCAAGAAATCAAATCACGCGCCCATATTTTTTTTACAAAACCAAACAAACAAACGCTTTCACCTCTGCTCAGTGTAAGTAAGCGTTTGAGGGATTGTGTATGGAACACTTAAAAATGGAGAAATTCTATAGAATTTGCACGAATTCTTGTCGTAAATGTTGATTTCTTTTGCTTCATTTTAATTTACCCACAGGATTATGCAAATTTTTATCAAGTGATTCACATTTACAGTATTTGTGATTCTTCTACTTCTACTTCCATTGCTGCTGCTTCCCACTAATGCTTGTTCTACTTGTTTTTCTCTTTTTTTTCTGGTACAGAGATTAAAGTCTTGACTAAAATATAAGGAAATTATGTTTAAAAGATAAAATTTATAACACCAACTGTAGCTAGTGTATACCTGAGCCACTGCTTCTATCCCCCTTTGCATATCCCTGTTGTTTATCCTTAGATTCGTATTCATGTTAGTTGCCTATTGTCTTGCCTTGTCTTGTTACCACTTGTCTTGTCGTGTCTTGTTTTGTCTTGCCTTTGGTTTCTGTTAGAATAAAAACAATTGACTTCTTAACTAAATATCGTACAAGTTGTTATTGTTTTCATTTTTATTGTTATTGTTGTTGTTGTTGTTGTAATAATAATAGCAACAACAACAGCAGATTAACAATGATAAATAACAACAACAACAATAATGGCGGCAGCATCAACAGCAAAAACTAAAGACCATAAGATAAGGAATTACATTACTTACCATAAAATTCATCCTCTTCGAATTGTATGTAAAATGAACTCAACACAGGCACAACAGACCGCGGTAGAAGAATGGAGAAGAATTGCTATTTGAATTGCTATTCCTTGACAAAGTCTACTGAAGTTGGTTGCCATTAGCCTAGTCGATTATCGAGAGCCTAAAATGTGATTCAGAAATAATATATAATTTTTCAATTTTAAGACCCTTTTATTTAACATTTTGAATTTATATCATGAGCAGTAAAACAACAAAACTCTTGTGGAGAATTAAGATTTAAAAGATTTCAATCATTATTTTTCTTTAAAATAATTTAAGAATTTTCTACAAATTAATCTCTGTAGTACAGTGTAATTGCCAGCTACACTTGTTCTTACTCTATGTTCTTACTCGGCTTCCGTGTTTATCCACTGCCTTGATTTAGTTCCGTTAATCAAGTCTTCCAGTTAATCAAGTATTTGGTATATTAGTAAATCCTGGAATGATAGGATTGCCATCTCACAAAGACATCTAGAAAATGTTTTCAGTGGTTTTATAGGTTGTAGTGTTAGTTGTACTTTTCAATGTTAAGGTTCTGTCTAATCTTTCGCTGACAATAGTTATCATTGGTGATTGGTGTGCTAGTTAATGCTGGAATGATAGGATTGCCATCTAATAAAGACATCTGGAAAGTATTTTCAGTAGTTTTATTGGTTGTAGTGCTAGCTATACTTTTCAACGTTAAGAATCTGTCGAATCTTTCGCTGATAATAGTTATTATTGGTGACTGGTGTACTAGTAAATACTGGACTGATAGGGTTGAAATTTGCAACTGGAAAGTGTTTTGAGTGGTTTAATTGGTTGTAGTGTACTTTTTAAATTTAAGGTTCTCTCTAATCTTTCGCTGCCAATATTTGCTGATTTTTCTATTTTTTTTTTTTTGGATTTCGGAGAAATTTGAATGGATTTACTTTAGGGCTTGTGAACGAAAATATTCCCAAGCAGAAAATTAGCATACATAACATACATAATTGGCCATTACAACCCTTCAGTCAGGATTACGGCCCAGCTTCTCACACCACTCATATTGTGTGCATTAATTTTATACGTGAGTGGCGGGACCTACAGTTTAACGTCGACTCCGAACGACATTTTTGAGAAACTTTTTATGGTAATTTTATTTGCTCTCAGAGTTTTTCCCAGAAATCTGCTGAGAGGAAGTCGCCGAAGAAATATTTTTTTTTCATATTTCGTTTTGATGTCTGACTTGGGAATCGAACCCAGGCTTTACGTTTAATAAGCCAACACACTACCTACTAGACTAAGGCAACTTCTTCAGAAAATTACCATACTTTCGGATATCCAGGCGGCTATCGGAGCATTGGATTGTAATGTAATGAACTCCAGGACGTAAATGTCGCAGATGTCTGAACGAGGTAGCGAATCGATATGATGTTTGTATCACATGGGTACAGATATATGGCGACATTTCGGGTAATTGCAGAGCTGAAGAACGCGCCAAAAGGGGCACGATCGGCGAACCCTCTGATGAATTCTCAACATTGGGGATTCCTTTGGGTACCTGCAAGCTTATACTATAATTGACAATGCAATCGTAGACCTTGTCAACAGTAGATGGGCAGCTTCGGACACGGGCATTACTGCGCAGAAAATCTAGCCAAGGATGTATAGGCTTAATAGGCTTAGCATTGTTATCGGGGTTATATAGTTCATTGCATTCATGGGAAAGCATGAGAGGCGTATTGGTTTTGGATACCTTGCAAATGATTTCTGCAAAAGCCAGTGAAATGAGGATGAGGATAAGACTGTTCTTCACCTACTATGTACATGCCAGGCAATTGGTCGGAGGAGGAAGAGGCATCTGGGTGCCTACTATATAGAGGATCTGGATGAACTGTCATGCATTGATATTTGCAGCCTGAGTCGCTTAATCTGTAGCTCCGAGTGGTTCCTGAACTAGAGGAAAATGTGAAATTGTGGTACCACAATGGGTCCTGTGTGTGGACTAAGTGTGTCCCACCAACCTACCTTAGGGCTTGGGAATCCTCAAATAGGATAGAGTGCATGCATTACAAATGTGGTAGAGTCTTATGTCAATTAATATCGCTGGATATCATAGCATGAAGTCGCCGTAGTCTAGTGCGTAGTGTGTTGGCTTATTCGATGAAAGGCCACAGTTCAAACGCCAACTCATTGCCGAATATTTTTGATGAGGTTTTTTGTTAATTTTTATTTCGCACTGTATTATGTAAATAGACTTTCTAACAGTGACTTTACAATTGTCATACCATTCTCTTGCTATGTTTTTAAACTGCCTTAGATGTTCAAGATTACCTTTTTTTTAAATAAAAATTCTGTCTTCAATTTTTATTGTTTTCGCCTGTTTGACATTAAAAATCATTGGTAAGACACACACACAGGCACTGCTTGCCATAGCGGCATATAAAATCGCATAACATTAGACAAAAAGCCTTCCAAAGATGCTTTAAATCTTTCAATCGCTGTAACTCTAGTATTGGTTATTCGTTTTATTACTCGTTGATCTTAAAGTATACTTCTCAAGAGAGTCTATTACCGCTTCTGCCAACAGCAGCAATAACAGTTAAAAGCATGAAAAGGTGATTTTGTAACGAATATCAACGAGTTAATGGCTCAGACTTTGGCAAGGTTATGGTAGAAAGGGATTTACTTTCGATTTAGAAACACGTTTTTATGTTTAGAACGCGTTACATTTCACCAGCACTCGTCTATTTTATTTGCTATGTTAGCTTGGTAGGCTATGGAAATACACAATGCATGTCGAGACTCTGCTATACATACCTGTCAGCTATCAGTGTAACAGTATGTGGGTGAGTCAGTGAAGTCTTTAAGGAAATCTATCAGCAAATAAAACGTAAAATTCGATTCTATTTTCTATGAGTACAGTTTGCATCTAGTCATGCCATAAAAATAAAGAATAGAAAAGAAAAATAAAACAAAATGAAAAGAAAAGGAAAATGGAAAGCGTTTGGCTTTATTCGAAATAAGTATTCCATCGATGACAATCATTGTGTGTGTGTGTGTGTGACAAGAGCTCAACAATTGAGAACGGATTAGTTGGCAATTGCCACCAATTGGCAAAAGAATAAGAAATTCTACAACGTATTTCCACTGAGACAAGACAATTTTATTAATAAGAATAGAATGGAGAAATGGAATGGAAATGACAAAAAAGAAGGAAACAAAAAATCTGTAATTCAAAGAAAATTATGCTTAGAAATGGAAAAAAATCCTCTCTGACGTAATAATCTGATTAAAATGTGAAATGTTGATTAATAATCGTGAATAGTTGCAATGTAATGTTGAAGCTGTTGCAATTAGAACTTAAACAGTGGAACCAGAGATTAAATCATTTCATGGTGAAATGAAGTGAAATTGTCTTAAACAATGATCATGATCTATGATCATGATTTTGGCCAAAGAGACTGCATAATAAGCATGAATGAAGCAATTTGAAGGCTACATACTCTTCGAAGGGACGAAACACATTGTACAGAAGAGATCAGCAATGAATCTTTTTTCTCGTAACTTATAAGCACTCATGGAATTTTGAAGTTCAACTATGTAGACTGATTCATTCGTACTCACTACAACATTGATTTATAAGTACAAGTTGATATCAAACTCATACTATTCGAAATATGTTTGATTCATAAGCCTACTCATTCGAGTGACTCGAATCATTCATCAAAGTTTACAGTCTTAGTTGTAAGTTGCATTTACAAAAAAAAGAAAAAAGACACATAAGCAAGAAAGACAGAGCAGCAGCAACATACAAGCTTCTAGTAAGTACTTTAATGTTCATACGCAATTCATACTTATTTTGTGCTTCGTGTATATTTATGTTGAGTTGTGGAGAGTCGAAATCAACAACATCATACGTGTTGTTAACTATGAACATGATGAGTACTTTAAACTTTGAAGATGATTAGAGGCTTCATGATATTAAAATAAGTATTAATGCGTATAAGTATTGAGAAATTTTGAGTATGATTCAATTCTACTCATATTTTTCAATACTCACTGCTGATCTCAATGGTGCGAAATGTTTGGAGGGATAAGGCCTGAGACCTAGGTTAGGTTAGGTTAGTTTAGAGGACGTGTACTTGTCAATTAAGACAAGTACAGTACCCGAAGGTCGAATTGAGCCATTGTACAACGATAAAAGCAGAGGATGTAGGAAAGGGGCAGAAGACCTGAGGCCTAGGGTGACTCACTAGATGTACACAGCGTTGGACAGACTTACATATCTTGGCCCACGGGTACCTTGTGTAGTGGGAATCCCTGAATAAGACAAAAAACTTGAATCTAATAACTTGGTTGCAACGATCTGCCCTGCGCACTACTCCTACGATCGCTCTGGAGATAATCGTATACCTTCTCTGCTTGTTCTCTACTGCAGGGGCGTGACGGCTAAGATTATTAGGCGTCTCTGGGCGACTGGACAGTGGCATGATTCGGGCATTGGCCGTACGAAGATACTTGGAGAATTTGGGATTGTCGGAAGCAGGGACTACATGACACCGCGATATGACTTCTCAATGAATTTTAGGACATACATTCTAGAAAGGGAGGAGTGGAGGAATGGTGCGGAGCACCATTCGCAAGAGACTCCGTACAAATTTACACCGATAGCTCTAAGTTGGAAGGAGCCATTGTGTGTGGAATTTATTCGAAATCAATCGGAATATCCCGATCTATAAGACTACCAAATCACTGCAGCGCTTTTCAAGCGGAAGTGTCGACAATTCAGGCTACGGTGAAAGTTATTGGCGGAAAATTACCATACTTTCCGATAGTCAAGTGGTTGTCAGCTCATTGGATTCTAACGTAATGAACTCCAGGACAGTATATGACTATTGCAAATGTCTTAACGAGGCTTCGTATCGATATGATGTTTGTATCACATGGGTATCGTGACGTAGAGACATTCGCGGTACCTGCAGAGCGGATGAACTGGCCAGAAGGGGCACGACTATCGAACTCTCTGTTTAATTCTCGACATTAGAGATCATTTTGAATACCTACAATTGACAATGCAGTCGCGAGTCTTGTCAACAGTATATGGGCTGTTTTGGTCAGGGGCAGAAAGGCACAGAAAAACATGGCCAAGACTGTATATGAGGCGCGCTTCAGCTTTGCTTAAACTCCAGAGAAGTAGGCTTAGCACTGTTATCGGGGTTATACGGGAAAGCATGCGAGACGTATTGGTCTTGGATACCTTGAAAATTATTTCTGCAGATACCAGTGAGATGAGGAGGAGGATGATACTCTCTTACCAGACTGTGTACATGCCCTGAAATTAGTCGGAGGAGAAAGAAGCATCTGAGTGCCTACTTTAAGGAGGATCTGGATGAACTGTCATGCATTGACGGGGCATTGCATTATGGGAAAGAATGCGAGGCGTATTGTTCTTGGACACCTTGTAAATGATTTATGCAGAAGCTAGTGAGGTGAGGTTGAGATTGTTCTTCACCCACTGTGTACATGCCCGGCAATTGGTAGGAGGAGAAAGAGGCATCTGGGTGCTTACTGTATGGAGGATCTGGATTAACTGCCATGCATGAATATGTGAAACTATGGTCTCGCAATGGGTCTTGTGTTCGGCCTAAGTGTGTCTGCTCATGACTCCATCGAGGGGACAGCCCCTTCTATCTACCTACCTATGCTCAGTTAAATGGAAAATGAGGAGAGTCGATGACCCTTTTCAAGAAAAATCGGTATCAGGACTATCACAACTTGTGTTAAGTAATGGCAATGAGAAGAGGTATGAGTTATGCAACAGACAATCCAGAAGTAGCCTGAGTATCGTAAGTGGCCTTCTGACTGGACATTGTACATTAAAAAAAAAACACGTACAGTGTCCTTCGACTAACAAAAATTTAAAATAAAAAATAAGTATAGTTTCTGGAAAGGTTTCTGGCATCACTCACACTCTTTTTTTTTTTGCAATTAAAAACCGTTAGAAGCCACATGGACGATTTTGTTGATTTATTTTTTAACAAAAACTACGCAAAATACTGTAAATCATTCACTACCAGGGAACATTTTATAAAGTGGCACCGTTTTATAACGTGCTGCCAAAAACGTAAAACAAGTAATGTACCCTTCCTTGCCTTTATAAAGCTTTAAACACATTATAAATCATTGTACCCCCCGCTATCCCACTGTAACTCATTTATTACAAAGACAATGGGCAAATGCAATCAAATAAATTTAACAACCAACGGCAAAAGTACATTAAAAACCGGAGAAAATTACGGAATTAAAATGAAAAAACGAATGAACAAAATGGAACAAAAACAGGGGAAAAGAGTAAAATAAAAAAACAACGTTAGACAGAAACCATAAACTACAATGAGATGAATGGCATGAAATGAAATGACATCCCTTTGAAGAATTTGCAAATAACAGTCTAAACGTTTATATAATTAACTGCTAAAGGATGTAGTGGACGCTTTTATTTCGTTTTTCAGTTTTCTGCTGTTTCCTCTGCTTCTACTTCTTCTTGTTTTTACAAAACATTTTAAAACAAAACAGCTACAGACCAATGTGATCTCCTTGGAGTACAACAACAACAAAGTTAAACTGAATTCAACTGAGAAGTTAAAAGAAGACACGAAACACATACAACAAAAGAGCAAAGAAAGAAAAAAACAAAACCTAAAGACGTTAAGAAAAGGGCGCCTACCCCCAACCACAGTGCTGCTATACTTTTCTTACAAGAAAAACACTGTCATGGCAGTTGAGTTTTTAATTTTAATGAACGACTCAAGATGTTTGCTTTACAAGTGATTGTAAAAGACAAATGGGAAGCAGAAAAGGTCACCCAACACTTGTTTCATAAAAAAAATTGTCTTTCTTTCAAAAAAAAAACACAAGAGCAGCAGTAGCTGGGAGCAGGAGCTGGGAGCAGCCTTAGCTATAGCAGAAATAGGAGAATCATGGATAACGATAAGCAAACCGTAATTTAGCTAAGCACTCGAATACTTCTTCTTCGTATAGCCGCTCGTTTTAATTACGTTTACAAATCTTCTCTTTACACGGGCTTTAAATAAACACACGGTCTAAAATAAAAAAAAAAAACTTTAAAGAACATTTTAAACTGTTTGTTGTACAAACATCCTGTTACAGAGAATTGTTTTGTGTCTCTTCTCCTACTACTTGAACAAATACTAACTACAACCAAAAAAAGGACATGATAACCTGGCATGAGATACGAGGTGATATTATAAATGCTCAAAAGGATATTCTACCGTTCTATGTGTGTATTGTGTTGTATTACTGGCTAATTTAATTTAATTACAATTTTGATTATGTTTTCTTTAAATTACTTGAAAGTAAATTGTGCAGAGATTTTATTTCATTTCATAATAATTTTTCCTTGTTTGTTCCACTTCTTATTTAACTGGACACCATAAGGCTCGGGTAATGTTTATTAAGAAAAGAAATCAAGTCTGTGGTGAATTAAATTCATGTGGCCCATTCTTTTCTCATTACGGTAATAGATAATGAGGCTTTAATCCTCCTTTTTTTCTACTTACAATGCTCTTCATAAGCAAAACGATTGGATTGGCTATCTCCACCATCAGGGTTTATTCGATTGGATTAAGGATTGCATGGATATTTTTTCTGGAGATTTTCCAATTTTTACCCTACACTTGATTATTCAGGGTATGTTCATACATTTCAGGGTATGTTCATACATTTCTTATGCAGTAACCTTTGTTCGCTTCTTCAATTGAGCATACACCACACCATCAATGCGAACAATATAGCCTCTGCAGAACCATTATATTTGCTTTCTTGAGAAAACACGCATAAACTGAAAAGAAAAAATAACAAAATATGCCAGAATAGAGACAAACAATGATCAGATTACAATAAAAAAAGAACTGTATGGATATACAATGAAAGATGAAAAATAATAACAATAAGAAAACAACAGTAACTTCCAGAAGTTACCAGTATTAGTAAAAGCACTCAAATAACAAACTTCACTGCTTGTAATACCTCACAGTTTATACATATAACAAGCTCTTTACTACTACTAACTGACTATCTAATCCAGCGTTCTTATTATCGTTCATATATTTTCCGTCTGGCAACTTCTGAAACTTCCTATTTGTTTGTTAATACTGTATATAATTTAAGTATTTCGCTGTAGTATTATAGTTATTATAATCTGATTTTTGTTTCACTCTGTTCTAGTATTGTTTTTTTTTCACATACATACATACATAATTGGCCATTACAACCCTTCAGTCAGGATTACGGATTAGCTTTTCATTTTTCTTCGATATTTTTTAATATATTGTTACGTTTTTACCTTTTAAAAAGCATTTAAAATATGAGATTGCAAATAAAATAAAAATAAATTTGTGTCACTGTTCACAACTTGATGTAAACGACAATAATTGCTTTTCTTTGTTATTCCTCTGTTTATACCCTTTGCATAAAAAATAACAATTACTAGACAATTGTTCGACTGATCTTTGTAACGGAGATCCACAAATGAATGTTGTTGACTTTGCCTTCTCGAAATCTCTATACATACGTTTACATTTATTATTGTAGTTGTATTTTGTGAATATTTGTGCATTTTGTTTACATTTATTCTTCTAGTGTTTGTTAATGTATTTTTGTGTACTTGTTTACAGTTTTTTTATGCTGGTGTTTGTTGTTGTATTTTTGTTTATAATTTTAATGTTATACGATGTAAAATTAAAACACCAGTATCTAGATTATTGCAATTTCGTAACAATATATTTCGTCTTCAGGATGTGTTATTTGGAGACGGCATAAGACCTTTTAATGTTTAAAATTTATAAAATTAGATGAAGTAAGAATAAAAATTGTTTCTCTTTTTCATTCTATAGAATCAGGAAATAAAGCACAATATATCTTCTAAATTTATTGATACTCCTATTCAGAATATAGAACGATAACAGAGTGTTCCATGTTCAGAGCCGACAATATGATATATTGCATGGATCCAATGGTTTTATTTTAATGCCATAATTTCTCATACTTTTTAGTATGAGATCTATCCATCGCTATTCACAGTGACACATTAAATAACAGGCAATCTCTGCTTCCCCTTTTGAGGCAGAATCTCTGCATAAGCTATGCAAATAGTGTTTGGCTGACGAGCATGCATCCCTATTGGGTAATGTTTCGTGAGGAGAGAGATCACATAATAAATTAAGTAGGGAGTGGAGAATAGGCAGTTTAGTTATGATTGGTATAAGATTCGCCCAGCTTCATAGAGTGCTCAAATAGGTACCCTTTTCTACCTAGAAAGTATTAGACAAGACGTATGATTTGTTTTCCCAAAGTTTTCAGCTAGTCTTGACCAAGAGGACTCTCATGTGCAGACCACATATAAGATTTTCCGAGTATGTCCCTTGCACAGGCAGCCAAATAAGGGAGATCGTAGAATAACTCGTTATTTCCTGGAGATATAGGCAATATCCACAAACAATCCTGGACGGCGATATGACATTCGAAGGGGCTTAATGGCAGCTTGACTCAGGCATAAATTACATACATAATTGGTCTCTACAGTCCTTCAGTCAGGATTACGACCTAGCTTATCATTCGACTTATGTTGTGTGTGTTAATTTTATAAATGAGTGGCGCGACCTACAGTTTAAATTCGATTCCGCACGACATATTTCTTGAAAAACTTTACATGCTAAAATTATATTTGCTATCAGGGTTTTTGCCAGAAATCTGCTGAGAGAAAGTCGCCGAAGAAATGTTTGTTTATATTTCCCTGGGGTTTGAACCGTGGCCTTTACTTTCAATAAGCCAACACACTTTCTTATGGACTACGCCGACTTCTTCTGACTGGCGACACAGGCAATATTTCTGTACTGACCAGTCTTCTAATCACCATGACTGGACGAGAGTCCAGTTCATTAGTGTTCGTAATATATAAGTCTTCTATATATTTCAGTCAAATGACTCTTGAAACTTTAATTATAATCATAGAGTGTTGCATGGAAGTCTTTAATTAACTCGTAAGGCACTCAGTTAACTTCCCATATTGAATGTTTGTCGTTTATTTGTCGTTCAAATTTCCATTTTTTTTTCGAAATTTCTTGTGTTTTTTTTCTTTTGTATTCTTTTTAACAAATTGCTTTTGTAATAATATTATATTTTTAATTTTTTCAATTTATTTTTAATTTATTGCTATTGTAGTTGTGTGTTGTTGTCCATGTTAACGACAACAGCAATATTTTTCTTTCTTTGCCTTACATTCTCTCATATAAATTTCATTGCGATAGATTTTCCTTTTTTTCTGCCTCTTTCTTTGTAACATAATGAGAGTCAAATAATTGTTTAAATATGTGTGTGTGTGCTTTTTTGCTTCTTTTTCTCTTCGCCATCTTCTACATGCAACTGGAGACGAAACTATTTATAGATGATGATGAGCATGTATATGTATGTATATGTAAGTATGAGTGTGTGTATATGTCTGTGTGTGAGTGTGTAAGAGAGATTTTGTTTGTAATCCAGTGAATTTATAATAGTGTCGACGAGTCTTTGTTGAAATAAAAGGAAAAGAAGAGAATTAAAAATGAAAAAAGAAAAGAACAACAGCAACAGCAACAGCAACATCATCAGCCATAGCAACAAATGCATTTCAAAATTTCTTTTTCTCTTGTTTAACTACTTATTGTTGTTCCTGTTGTTGTTGTTAATTTGATGCTGCATAAACTGTTTGCCAACCTAACGTCTGCCAGGCCTATAATGACAAAAACAAGAAGAAAACGTTGATAATGTTGATGACGATGATGATGATGATGAGAATGATGTTTCCAGTAGCATTTAAAGCTTTTGAATGTGGGCTCATACGTTCCTTCATTCATTTGTTCACATAAGTGTTTGTTTTTCTTGCAATTCGTTTGCCATTACCGCTGACGTTGTCGTTCTCACTGTAGTTGTTATAGTAGTTGCAGCAGTTGTCGTTATCACATCAGTTGTTGTAGTTGTTACCTTGACAACATATTTCCTTCATTTGCACTTCCATACGATGTTAGAGGATATAATTACGTTTAACGAAATCGTACAGTAATCTCCTGTTCCCGTTGCAGGAAACTAAAACGAGTAGGATTTCAGTCATCCAAATACATACACGTTAGAGAGACACTCAATTGCTTGCATCTCACAGAGCGAGAACAAGTAGATGTGTATGTGTGTTGGTGTTTAATGCAGGCAGATAAACATTTTTGTCTGCTTATGCAACAGAAAAAAAACAACTACAACTACAATAACAAAGACTATAACAACAACAACATGTATAATTATGATTATACTGTGTATGTCTACGTTTGTCAGTGAGTGTATTTCAACATTTTGTCTTGTCTTTGGCTTACTTAAGCATTATATGTTCATATGTTTTTTCTTCTTATTGTTGTAGTTACCGTTGCCATTATTATTGTTGTTGTTGTCTTGTATTTAATAGTCCCAGAGAAGAAGCATCCAGCAACTTAGTCTATCTAATGTGGATTTACAAGCAAAAGTGAAAAATCTACATTATCTCCACTCGTGCATCATGTCATGTAACATGACAATAAAAAACGAAGATAAAATGCAATTTAATTTTAATTTTCTTTTATTTTAAATTCTTGCATATTCCAATGGATAGTTTTATATTGAAATTATTTTCTGTAACTGTGTTTAAAGAAATGAAAACTAATAGAATTACCGATGGTGTAACGGACTGTCGTGCCTGAGTTTGGTTTCTTCAATTATATTTCGGTTACTTATTAGACGTGAGCCTATGGTTCAACCCTTAGTTCAGACATCTTGTATGTAACGAATATGAAAAAATATTTCTTTCGGCGACATCCTCTCAGAAGCCTTCTAACATAAACTCTGAGAGTAAAATAAAACTGCAATGAAAATTTCTTAAAAATCTGTATTTCTGAATCGACTTCCAACTGTAGGTCCTTCTAGTAATGTATAAAAATCAACACACACAACATGGTTTGTGTGAAAACCTAGGTCGTAATGCTGTTATGTGAGTAAAAAGCTTCATGATCTCTATCGCGCAGGAGAAAAATACCCTGAACAACGATTATCACAATCAAAAGGTCCTCTAAAGAAATAGTGGGACTCTCCCTAATGTGCCTAATATATTGTTACGAAAATTAGAAAAAATCCAGATACTAGTGTTTTGCTTTTACATCGCTTAACATTAAAATTATAAACAGAAGCTACAAAAAAAAAACAATGCAGTAAACAAACTTGTTTACAAATTATCGTAGTGTTTAATATATCAACAACCACCAACATTAAAAAATGGTAAACAAGTAAACAAAAATACACAAACAACAGTACAAAACTAAATGTAAACAACAATAATGAATGTAAAAGACGATGTTTATATTTATAGGGATTCGAGAAGGCGAAGTCATGAACATTCGCCTTCAAAAACATTCATCACACAGTTTAGTCTGCCTTATAAAAAGTAAGGCAAAACTGGCGACTGAGTGAGTGAAGTTCAGTCAGTCTTGTGGGAAGACGTGGTGTGTTTGAAGAGAGCAATCGTGGTTTGAAGATCTCCGTTACAAAGATCTGTCGAACAATTGTCTAGTAATTGTTATTGTTTATGCAAAGGGTATAAACAGAGGAATAACAAAAAAGCAATTGTTGTTGTTTACATCAAGTTGTGAACAATGGCATACAGAATTGTGGGAATAATAAAGAATTTTAATTACAATCAAACATAAATTTATTTTTATTTTATTTGCAATCTACGAGCTCACATTTTAAACGTTTTTAAAAGGTAAACATGTAACAATATCTTCACAGAGAGCTTTATGACTTTATGACAATGACAATGACAAAAGGACCTTGTGCTTGGCTGGAAAAGCTTAATTCATGAAATTGAAAGAAACGATATAAATAAGAAGAATATGGGGTAGATGTGCCCTTTAAAAGGACCAGTGTCCCGAAATGACAGCGATGTACAAAGGCTTTATTGAAAATTATTACCTTGTATTTCATTTTACCAAACAATTTTGTTTAAGGATTTCTTTCTATACCCAAAGAGGTTTTGCAGGATTCCTTTTTTTGTTTTGTCTATCTTATCTGTAAATATTTACCAGTAAATATTTCAAAACTGTTTTAAACAATACCTGTATTATGCTCATCTTTAAGCATTTATCCTTTGCATGAACTTTATTTATGGTTTTGATTTGACCCCTTTTTTTTGCTATGTGTTCCTTCTTCTTCTCCATCAAAAATTTGATCTGTTTATGTCACATGAAATGGATTTTACTTTTTGTTGTTTTCGTCTCATTTTTATACCCTCTGCTGCAGTGTATAGTATACACACCATTATGCTTGTGTTTGTTATGAAGCAGCAAGTCTTATCATTTTCTATAGTTTCTTAATGCTTGGCTGAGGGAAAATTTAGTTGATTATCCTTTAAAGAGTCTAAAAGTTACATTATTTGCATACAAACCCAACATAATGTATCATCAATCACCATAAACTTCACTTTACGTTGTTGCATTACTTCACCACACCACACCGCAGCACTCCTGGTCGCAGCTCATATTATCTTGCCTGTAAGTGTAGCAGCTGCAGTGATGGTTTCGTTAGTGATGCTGCTAATGTTGATGATGTTTTCAACCCATCTCTGGTATGCAAAAGAAACACACATATTTGATTTCACTTTTTTTCTCTTTCTCTTTCTCTCACTCTCTATCTCTTGCTCTCCTGTACATTAGCTTTCTCTTTTATTTGATTTTATAATAATTTATTTTATTTTTCATTTTTCATTTTTTTTTGTTTCTTCTATGTAAACATTTAAGCATGGAAGACGTATACGTACGAGTAATACAACATTTGCTAAAGTTTGGCATGAGAAAATAATGGAGAAAAATATGAAAATGTTTGTATATCTACTACTGCCATAGACATGCAAACAAATTAATGTATGGCAAGTAACTGACTGAAGCTGCTTTAAAACCTGCATGCATAACCAAGTAAAAGTTTAAAAGAAATTTAAAAAATTATTTTTTGTAAGTTTCTATAGAGACCGTAACAAAGCTTAATGATTAAATGATTCTTCACTAATATTGTTACGAAAATGAAAAATGTAGATACTGGTGTTTTGCTTTTACATCGCTTAACATTAAAATTATAAACAAAAATGCATCAACAAACACCAGCATAAAAAATGGTAAACAAAAATACAACTACAAACACTACAAGAATAAATGTAAACAAAATACACAAACAAGACTCCAACAATAAATTTAAGCAACGATTTTTCATGTATAGAAATTTCGAGAAGGCGAAGACACGAACATTCATCAGACTGTTTGCTCTGCCATATAAAAGGCATGGCAAAGTCGGCGAGTGAGTTAGTGAAGTTCAATCAGTCTTGTGTGAAGTCGCGATGCGCTTGAAGAGAGTAATCGTGGTTTGAAGATCTCCGTTGCAAAGATGTGTTGTATAATTGCTTAGTGATTGTTATTGCTTATACAAAGAATATAAACAGAGGAATAACAAACGAAAGCAATTGTTGTCGTTCACATCAAGTTGTGAATAGTGGCACACAGAATTGTGCGAATAATAAAGAATTTTAATTGAAACTAAAAACACATATTTATTTTTATTTTATTTGCAATCTACGAGCTCATATTTTAAACGGTTTTTAACAGGTAAAAACGTAACAATATTCACAGATTTGAAATTAAAATGAAAACTCTTCGTATGAAATTTTGCTGGGTTATTTACTTTTTGCATCACCTAATGCTGCAAGTTATCTACACTGTAGCCCGGTATCTCTCTCTATGTGTGTATCTTTAAACGTAAATTTTGTTTCGTAATATGATGTTTGATCATCATTAACTTTCCTCTGCTTCTCTCTCCCGCTTTTCGTCATCACTTTCACATGCTCGTCACAGGAAGTCTTAAATTTTTATTGAAAATAATCGTTGAATAAAATTGTTAACAAAAATTTTGTAACGCATTAGATATTGTAAATATTTATGTTATTACCACAAAACTTAAATCATACGCATAAGATTGCATGATAATCGGATGTAAAGTTCAAAAAAAAACTTTTTTCTTAAAAGACGTAAAGAAACCACTCTCATGTGCTATGTGAACGCTATGGAAACATGATATTTGAAATGAAGGCCAGTTTTAGTTCCCGGCAGCCGTAGGGAAATAATGGTAGTTTTGGGTTTGTGCTGGTGTGTTGTACTGAAGCACTTTTACATGTGCGGCGATTCAGATTCAAACACTGCAGAAGGCGATTTTAATTTCATCATAATATTTTAAATTAAAATTTAAAGGTCTTTAATACCTCAATTTAAGAATTTCCCTTACCCAAGACCTTAATCAACACAATGCCTCACCATTACAGCTTATACATGTTTCAAAAGCGTATTATTCCTATGCTACGACAGATCACAATGCTGTAAATTGCCACTTAGAATCTTATCTGGAAAAAGCTTGTTTAATGAAACTAATAGAAGTAGAAAAAATATTAAAAATATGCCGCAGGGATACCCTTGTGCCTTAAAAAAAGAAAACGAAATGCTGTATAGCAGTAGAACAGGAGGGAATGGTCGCTTTGCTACAGCTCATATCACATATAGCGACCCAATGACTAGTTTTAAAGCATCAGTATCAGAATTTCCTTTTTGGAATGAAGCTAAAAATTAATCTGATAATTTAATAGACTTAGTTATCGATCCAACAGACAGAATTGATCTATAACCTCTAAGAAAGTTAGAAAAGCCTCTACCCATTACTCCATACACACCATACGAATCGATACAGATACAGATACAGATACTGGATGAACCCACCAACTGAATTAAACTGTTGATTAGTACGTTTCCCTTCCAATTTAAACGAGGTGAGGCTAACATTAAAGGGTATAAATAAAGGAATCAAACAATCTGACCACGATATTGATAGAAATGTTACTTAGCATTTATCCTACTGCCTTTGGGGCTTGACTTATGACCTTAGCTAACATGAGGTACATCGTAGCTCTTGCGCTAACCAAACACATATTTCTTTGGCGACTTCCTCTCAGAAAGCATGGAGAGCAAATAAAATTGCCATAAAAAGTATCTCGTCGTCCGGAATCGATTTTAAGGAATGATGTGTTGCCGAGATATCATTTCACAAGCAATAGAAATCGAATAGAGTCTTTGGCAACCAGGAATTTTCCTAGATAGCCACTCATAGTTCAAGGCAAGTATAAATTTAGTGCCGGAGTTTAGTTAAACGTGAGGTACCAGGCTCCAGTTGATTCTCTTGAATCAGGCAGAAAAAGCTTTAGGAAAAAAGGAGTTGAATAGAGCAGAAGAAAAATTCCTTTAGAAATCGTTTCAGTTCTTGTAAAAAAAAATAAATTTTATGGAAAAGCTTGACTTTCAAATAAGGGTCATAAATAACAACAACAAATAATTTTAAATGACTTCCCTTAAACCCTATTTTTATGGATAAAAGGTTTCACAACATATAAATGGATTTTTCTTAATTTAAATATTTAATCGATTAATCGAATAGTTTACATATATTTTTATTAACAAATACACGTGTACATACGTACATACAAATGGCCATTATTTTTACAGCACATACATATGTATGTACATATATATTTAGAAGGGAATAAACGAATTGAAGCCTTCAAGAGACTATACCCGAATTTGGGCTAAACTTGCCCAATAACGAAATATTTCTTAAAATAAAGTTAGGGGGATGAGGGTTAGAGGTGACAGACAAATAAAAGGGGTTAAGTAATGAGGGCTGTAAACATATATACGTATATTTACAGTACAATGGCTTACTTACTTACATTGAAGGAAAGAACAAGAGAGAGAGAGAGAGAGAGAGAGAGAGAGAGAGTAGGACATTGTGAACATTAATTCTTTTAAAACCTTCATTTTTCTTGGCAAATTCCTTCATTTATTCTCTTTTGCAACGATACGAAGGCATCAAGGCTTTTATTAGACATTTTATAATTTGCTAAAGGGTTATAATTTGTTAAATTATTTCGTTTTTCTTTTATTTTCTTTTATTTTATTTTTTTGGGGAGGCGAAGAGGTCAGCTAAATTGATGTTAAATGTTAAAAGAATACACACTCACACGCATACATAGTTATTTGTAAACAGGACACATGGTTGTTGCATTTGTAAGCCATGGCAGGATATGGAAATGTACTCATGAAATTGTAATCGTTAAGTAACAGCAACAATAAAAACAATAACAACAATGAGGAAAGAAGACAAAAACAAAAACGGTACCTTTAAGCCATTAGTTTTTCCAATTCGCCATGAAATAAATACTCTCGAACACACACATACACTCACACGCACTTAAAAACAGTTATTGCCGTTTTACTGGCATTGCTTGATGGTGGGTGAAGCAGGTACCACTACACAACACAAACGAAAAAAAACGAATACATTGCTTGGTAACATTTAGTTGTGCCACGACGAGTACAGTAAGTGATATTAATTGAAATTGAAGAGAAAATCCCATTTACAATAATTGCCAATTGCAAAACGACGTCAACCCAACACAACACAACACAATATATACCCAAACACATACACATACATAGAATATGAAATATAAGCATATGGATGTTGGTGTATGCTTGTTTGTTTGTTGCGCGTTTATTTGTTTTGTCGGTTGAATGTATCGATGAATGAATGGGCACTGCCGACGTACTCATAAATAAAATACATGAACAAATCCTCACTCAAACACACACTCCTGCTCATGCAGTTGCTGCTGCTTCTGCTGCTGCTCCCTACGTTTATAATCCTTTAGTTGTAGGATTCAATGCTTTTCACAAGGAAGAGTGTATAATACAGGGTTAATATTCTATAGAATTAAATACAATAACAAATAAAAATAAAACACAGCAAAAATCAAGCAAGAAATCGATTACAACTGTAACGTTTTAAAATAAATATCCTTTTATACGTGGTTGAAGGCGTAAAGGTTAGTGGCGGGGAAAGTTAAATTTACTACATGACTACTATGAAAGCAAAAAAGTGGTTAATTTTGTAAATGGAATTTTTTAATACTTGGAAACATTGCAGTATATTTGGATGTTGGCTTTAAAGTGTAACTGACTTACTCAATTACAACGCTTTAGTTAGGATTACAACCTATCTTTTTACATCACCCATGTTGTGTGTGTTTATTTTATCCGCGAGTGGCGTGACTTTCGGTTTCAAGTCAATTGCTTACGCAGTACGCCGATTATGATAACCCTGGTCGTTCTCTACTGATCCAAAATTAAGCTGTATTAACGTTTGCGTCAGTGGTAAAACGATGCGTACTCGTAAGTGGCGATCTTTTCGCCAATAAAATGATATTTCAGATGCAAGTTATTTAACAGTTGTGCCTGATCTTGATAGCATACATATTTTAAAAATCTTCGACAACCTTTGAAATTTCACTTAGGGAGAGATCTTCACAATCTTGAAAGCTATCAAGGCCATAGTTGGTATGTCTACTTTGGATTCGGTATCTTATACGATCTTCCTTGAAAGTCAGGTCCATTGCGTCGGTCGGGTGCAAATCACATCTCATACGCGAGCTCAAGAAGTCGTTAAGGACCTTAAGGACCAGACCGAATCCGTCTGTGCTAGGTTCCGAGCCATAGCGGAATACTCGGTAATGAGACGTCGCATGCTCTTGCTAGATTAGGTTCACTTTATGAGGGCTTTCTGATCCCCCAATCTGCCACCTCTACGGGCTCATCAATGGATGGGTTAGCTGGAAAGAGCAGAGACGTCGGGTTGTTATGTTTCTATATGTCTATGGCCTGCTATAGACAGTGTAAGAACAGGTTGATTGCTGGGCATGAGTAAGGCCAGATTAAGGTCAGTTACTGGGTTTATTACGGGGCACTGAGAGATTAGATCGCTGACAAGTATCTGGAATAGATCACAGTGTATGTTGCGATGAGGAGGAGTTAGAGGCTATCGAGCACCTCCTCTTTAACTGTCCAGCCCTTAGTAGGGCGAGGTTGAAGACCCTTGGCAGGGGATTTTTTGAGAGTTTGAATTCTGTGTCGAAACCCGATATAAAAGCTCTCCATAGATTCATTACTAGTCTTAGATGGTCGAGAAGTGCTAGGGCTTCAATAGCCGTGCTTCCTTGTGTGTTCTGTTAGTCTGTGTAATAACTCAGCTTTTTCATTTTCCCTTTCCTACTTCCTTTCCTTTTTTCCTATTTCCCCTAGGTTCCTCTCCCCTTTAATACGTTGTACAATGGATCAACTGGACCTCCGGGTACTGTACTTGTCTTAATTGGCAAGTACACGTCCTCTAACCTAAACCTAACCCTCTGAAATTTCACACTCTGATTCATAACTTTCGAATTCTTCCAAAGATAAGTTCGTTTCATTACTATTGATGATAATTTGATGGAAATATTTTGTTTTTAATTTTTTATAGCATGGAAGGTTTTTTCGACCATTGTATCACACCCGAATAAGTAAAATGTTCACCTAAAAACATGCCATACAGTTTTAAAATCAGATAAAAAATATTTATATATAATATTTAGCTTACACACACACATTGTGATTTTAATTTCAAGAGTCCTGCAACATGATAAACGAGGTCGCTTTTAGTCGATTTGCTATTGAGGACGGTGGTTTCAGCACTTGTGCCAAAGTTTGTTTCATTTATTGTTTTATCATTTGTTGTTATTTTTGCTGGCTGTTGTTGTTGTTGTTATAAAAATAATTTATATTTTTACAGAAAAATTCATCATATGAATGAATGGCGGAACTTGATAATGGATTAACACTGCGTTGAACACATAAAATGTGGCAGAAAAAAAATAAACAAACTATTGCCCCGTATAGGGATACTCTGCCATAAAAAATTTTTGAAAATTGAAGAGAAACAAACAGAATTTTTAAAGCAAAAACACACACACACACAGACACATAGAGACGCACTTATATGTGTAGAGAGACGTATACAGAAGTAAAGTTATTATGAATGAAATGAAATAAAATATTAGAGTGTAAGGGATAGCGTATGAGTATGCGTATGAGCATGAAACTGCTACATTATTATGCTCTACACCACGTCTACGTATTTATGCAAGGAAACTTTATTCTACCAGACTCCTTATCCTCCCAGTGCTACCTCTTCTCTTTTTGCCTATCTCCTTTATTATCCGCTCTCTCTCTCTCTACTTTAGGACGTATTACAATGGATCATTTTGACCTCCGAGTATTGTACTTGTAAATAAAAATTAAAATAAATTCGTGTTTAGTTTCTGTGCGCCACTGTTCACAACTTGATGTAAACAACAACAATTGAGTTTTTTGTTGTCCCCCTTTTTATACCCTTTGCATAAAAAATATCAATTACTAGACAATTGTTCGACAGATATTTGTAACGGAGATCTTCAAACCACGATTACTCTCTTCAAACACATCACGTCTTTACACAAGACTGGCTGAACTTCATTAACTCACTCGCCTGCTTTGCCTTGCCTTTTAAATAGCAGGGTAAACAGTCTGATGAATATTCTTCAAGGCGAATGTTCATGGCTTCGCCTTCTCGAGATCTCTATAATTGTAAACATCGTTGTTTCATTATTGTTGTTTGTGTATTTTGTTTACATTTATGCTTTCAGTGTTTGTTGGTGTATTTTTGTTTACTTGCTTAGCATTTTTTATGCTGGTGTTTGTTGGTATATTTTATTTTGGTTTACTCGTTTATCATGTAAACAATTTATTTGTTTTTATTTTTGTGGCTTTTGTTAATAATTTTAATGTTAAACGATGTAAAAGCAAAACACCAGTATCTAGATTTTTCCATTTTCGTAACAATAAATATTTACTGTTATAAGCGGCGTAGGACATTTCATAGCACTGCTTGATCGCCTGTAGTTCTCATTGTGGTTTTTCTTCTTTTGTTTTTCGAATTATTTATTCTTAAAATGTGGCATATTTTTGCAAAGACCCTCGCTTTGTGTGTGTATGTGTTTGTGTTTTATAAAATATTAGCACACACAGGCATTTTCTCTTGGCTTTTATTCATATTCCTTTGACGTCCGAAATGTTATACTTTATCAAATGGGGATCAGGAACGCTAGTGAAACTAGATCCTATTAAAATAACCAGAAAATATTATACAAAATATATGTCTGTTTGTATGTATGTATGTATGCAACCAAGCAAGGAAAAGAACAACGTTTCATCGAATCAAAGAGGAGACATACTCTTCAAGTGTGAGAGAGAAAAAGCGATAGCTATAGTAGTAGAAACAAAAAGAGATAGATAGGCAGGCATATGGACAAACGTAGCGTATTTTATAAATAAATTTATTTATTTATTGTAACAATTCATATGCGATGGTTAAGAATACTATGCACTCTGTGCACTATTGGATGAAAAAGGAAATGCGAGAATGAAAGTTAAAAGAAAATCGTATTAAGGAAATCTGTGGCAGGTTACAGGAGATGTTTTTAAATAGCAAAGTAAAGCCTTTGAAATTTTCTGGGATTCTTATTTTTATTTTAGCCCATTGTGTCAATCAATATATACCAATTATAATTTATTTCGCATAAAGAATGATTGAACAATTGTCCATAAATGGCATGAAGTGCTCCAGATTATCAGGATTAAAATAATATATTAAAAATATTGAACTTCAACGATCAATGGAAGCTTATATTCGTGAAAATTTTCATTTAAAATTGGTTTCTTACTGTTGAAGTCAACATCTTGAATGATTTAAGTCATTGAAATTAATCGGAAGCTTTGCAACAAGGGAGTATAACAAGAACATCCCCGTTCTTTGGAGATGCAAAAACCGGATATTGCATACCAACTGATAGTAAGGCCGCCATACGAGCACTAGGCTCTTGTGAGGTTAAATCGAACATAGGAGGAGGACTGGAAGAAGCCAGAATAAGATAATGCTCTGCTTGACGCCAAGCTCACGGCAATGAGCAGTGAGATAAGCTCGCCAGTAGGGTGGCAGCCCCGCCGTTGATGGATGTAGACTGACGTTTGGAAAGGTAAGCTCAACAAAAGGGAAGATAAAGAGAGGCAAACAGAGGCAAACCAAATGAGTTTGAAGCAACCAGAACTTATGTTGGGAGATTACAATAAGAAGAGATCTAAGTCATGCATCGGACTATCAAGAAATAACCCGAGGTTGATAACCAGTATTTTCAGATGCCACTGTAGGGTCACAGATTGCACTTATTCAGAATGATGGTAGTCTCGAGCTTAATATGTAGATTCTGTGATGATGAGAATGAATCATCGGAGTACTCCTATGAGATATTAATGCATCTTAAAAGGAAACACCGGGAGTCATACAAGGTGCTAGGACATTATATGTAGAGCTGTCATTGTGGGGAATACATTTGATCGCATGGTTGGAGTACTAAGGCATATCTTCTCCACTACAATATTAAGTCCTATTGATCAACGTTTCTTTCTACGATGCGAATTAAATTAAGATGCAATAAACGCAAGAGTCAAATAGCAAATGTCATGCACACATCTGTTTACATACATACAACATAAATGGTCATTACAACCCTTTAGTCAATATTATGACCTAGTTTCTCACACCACTTGTGTGTGTGTTAAATTTTCTACACACGAGTGGTGGGACCTTGCCGCCCTATTGTTCTTTTTCTAGATTTTCCACTTTTAAACGGAAACAGAATATCATCGTCATCGCTTTCGACGTGATAGTCATTGTATAACAGAAAATTATTATGATTGTGCTCGAGCTATTGCCACATTTTATCTGGTGGTGGTGTTGTCGTTGTTGTTGCTCCTATTGCTTGTGTTGTGATGTTGTGCCTGAACTGATACTATCTTGTTGGTGTTGGTTGGAGCTACCAATGGTTGCATGCATGAAGCTAAAGAAGAACAGAACATGAACAACATAACATAACAACAATTTAACCAAAAATATGACTACAAAACAAGTTTAACTCATAAATTCCAGTAGTCTACTGCTCTGCTCTTTTCACCTCTCTTTTCTTGCCTTTCTCTGTTTGGTTATTCTCGTGTACTTGTTTTTTCGCATATATTTTATATTTTTGTTGTTGCTACTGTTGTTGCTGTTTTATGGTATTCTATTTCATTTAATGTTTATGTTGTTATTGCTGCGTTTTTGTTACTTCTTCTACTTTATGTTGCAAAAGAAAACAAACCTTCAGATATAATTTTGCACCCATAATATTGGTTTCGTGCCGCTAAATGCTAAATTTTCTTACTCTCTGTCTCTGTCTCTGTCTCTCTCTCTAACTCTCTCTCTCTCTCCATTAGTTTCTCTTTTTTATGTGGCATCTTGTGCTACGAGTCCTGAAGCATTTTTGCCATTCATCGTCTTTAGCAGCTGCAGCCAACTTCAATTTGATTCTTTTATATTTTATATACATTCAAGTGTTTGTGTTAGTATAGGTGTGTTTTTTGTTTTGAGGGTATTATAGTGTTAAACTTTAAATTCAGTTGGGTCAAGTGGTTCAGGTGTGCACAAGCAAAACAGATTGTGAAAATGTAACTAAAATTAGTTTTATAGTGATATTTAGAGGTTTCACAAATATATACACACACACACACTGCAGCAGATACATTCAAAGGAGACATACATACATACATGTCTACAGGAGTATACACCATCATTCTGTTCTACATTAATTCCCTTTTATTCTTCCTTCTGCTGTTGCATAAAGAAAAATTATAAAATTCGTGTTTTTTTGGGGTTTTTAACAATAACACCAACAACAAAAAGACAGACAGAGAAGTTAGTGAAAAAAGAAGCAGGAAGAAGAGGAAGCAGCACCAGTAGCGGAATAATATAATTTTTGTGAATTGTAAATGTGCACGTTGAAAGCTTTTTGTAATTATGGCGAATGGTTTTCGGTAAATTGTTACGAATTTGCAAAATTTTAATGTGGCGCGTAGTAAAGTTTTCCGTTAAAATCTTATTTTGCATGCACAAATTCACACAGGCGTAGTATGCCTATGAACAATACACAGAAACACACACACGCGAACATACGTACTACTGTCAAAAAAATAATGATTATGGGCTATTTCGTGAAAGAAGATAGGTATGTACCTTTTTAAGAAGAGAAAGAACTCTTTATGGGGTTTACATTACGAAAAGATATCTACTAAGCTTAGTGTTACTTCGATTGCCTACCAATTATAAGCTTAAAAGGGATTTTTGTATTCCCGTAATGCCATAACAAAATAGATGAAAATCGTTTGTGTTTCCAAGCTTTTGCCGGAATGGGTATTCAGGTGAAATGATTCACATGCTTATAATCGCATCAAGAGTTCTAAACACATTCGTACAGACTTTTATTTCCCTAAATAGTACTCAAAACCGTAAAGTGCAACAACAACAACAACAACAACAGCAGAATGAATAAAACAGCAACAATAATAACAACAACAACAACAACTGTAATAGCAACTACAGAAAACGTACTCTAAGGGCAGATATGAAACCATTACAACACAATGAATGCGATGAACGCGAAATTAGATACACGTGAGCTAGCTCACACTATTACAAAATTTTTCTATTTCAAATGTATATATATGTGTGTATGTGTGTGTGAGTGCTTGTGCTTTTGAAAGTTTCCTATTTTTGTGAACCACAAACATCAGTATAAATGCCTTGTATTTATCGTTTTGTAATATGATTGTATACTCGTTTATATGCGATGTATGGATGTATGTCGGGGTGTGTTTGTATATATTGCTTGTAATAATATTATAATAATAATAACAACAACAACTATAACAACAATAATAATAAACTTTCTCTTTCTTTTCTTAGCTAAATCGACCTTAATGATGTGGATCTTCAAAACTTTCTATGGTTTTTTCCACGGGTATTTATTACTTTTCTTTTTATTTTTTTTTTTTGGTTTGCTTAGCCGGTTATTTTTAAGTGTTTTTTTTTTTTGTAGAAGAAGAAAAAATTGTTGGCATTTTTATTTTGTCATAAAATTAAATTTAATGGTTGGAAATAATAGACTCTCAAACTGAAGGAACGCAATTTCTCTGTATTTTTTTCTTGCTTGCGAAACGTTGAAAAAATGTTAAAATCTTGCCTTAAATGTTTAATGACAATTTGCATTAACAAAAACAAAATCTGTCTTTTAAAAGCAACATTTTTTAAATACGCCAAGGGAGAAAGAGGGAAATTGGGGATGTTGTGAATTTGTTTAAGACCATTAAGAGAGTTATTGCACCTTAAATGTGGTTGAGTTGAGAAAGAGATTGCGAGAAATCTTTAAATTGTTTTTTAAACATTTAGGTGTGTTAAGAAGTTTTAAAATGTCAGTTGTTTGAAGGATTCAAGTTTTATTTAATATTAAAGCATAACAGAGTGCTGGTGCTTTTCTGACATGATGTGTAATGTCATGCAGTGATAAATGAAATAAACAAAATACAACGACAATTCCAATTTATTCATTCATACTGCGCTACCAATAAAAATTCATGAAATTTGTCAAATAAATGTCGTAGTGTAGTAAGTACTAGAGATCAGCAATGAATCTTTTTATATACAGTGGTGGCCACGAATTTAAGACACGACATATGACTGAGTTATTTGAGATAATTTTTACATTTTATCGAAAAAATTATGGGTCCATGATATTTTTTTAGGATTTTAGTAATGTTATGAAGAAAAATTAATAATATTTTCTTACCTATATTCAGTTAAGAATTTTTATTTACATATTATGCCCACACCATCACATTTCCACCACCATGTCTGACCGTTTTTAGGGTGTACTTTGGATGATGCTCCAGGTTTGGAGGGCGCCATACGTACCGCTTTCATCAGAGCCGAAGCGGCAAAACTTCAACTCGTCGCTCCAAAGAATATTTTTCCAAAATATCATGGGTTTCTTGAGATGTTCTCTCGAAAACGCTAGTCGGGCTTTAAAATTTTTTTTGGACACAAGTGGTTTACGATGTGCAATACACACAACGCAAGTTTTTTTTCATTTAACCGTCTTCTTATTGTCATAGACGAAATATTAATGCCAAAATCCGATGCAATGTTATTTTTTATTTAAGTTGAGCTCGCGAAAGGATTACTAGCAGCTACTCCATAAATTAAAATATCCTCCCTGGGTGTAGTTTTTCGGGCTCTAGGTTGCTGTTTGATATTTTTGGTGGTACCATGTTGCTTGATGTGTTCCATCGCGTTGTAGATCTTGCATCTAGAACATTTAAGCAGCATGCATTAAATTCTATTCTATTACTGTTTTTCCAGCAGATTTTAGTTGTTGGATCAGTTTTCGCTCGGCATCGGAACTCCAAGTACCTCTGGCCATTTCTAATCAAATATTTCGATGTATTTCAACATAAAATAATAAAAACATTCGTTACTCACCTTTTAGCTTCAAAAAACACAAAAAAATCGCTTAAAAACCAGAAAATTCTGAAATGTCTTAAATTCGTGGCCAGTTTCAAATACATGTTTTTACATTAATATGATTAAAAAGCAACAAAATGTAAAAAGAAAAAAAGAAAATAACGGTACTTTTTCTTAACATTACAGGGTACATAGAAAAATAAAGAATATCTAATTTGATATTACAGGGTTGTCAAAATTATCACAAATAAGTCAGTCATATGTCGTGTCTTAAATTCGTGGCCACCACATATATGATATATATTCCATTCATAAGCCTACTAGTTATGTATGTATAGTTTTTTAAAGGCCCATCCCACTCCTTTCTAATAAGGTTTAAATTTTTGATCGGCTGAGAAATGTTTGTATAATCAATAAATTGGTGTAAAAAAAAGAATTTGTCAAATAAAGCAAGTTTGGAGGGTTCAAGAAATATAAAAAGAATATTTTTGAGTTCTACTCAACAAAACTCACAACATACACTACGTCATTAGCTGGGTGTGTTTAATTTTTTTATTTTTTTTTATTTTGTCGCATATTGTTATTCTTTAATATTGTGTACTTACGTATATTTACGTATGTGGCATATGTGGCGTATAATTAATATTGAATTTCTCATTTCATATCGAATAACACTTATACGCCGCGCCGTGATGAATTTTGAATTGTCCCAGTTCACAATCTTGGACATTTAGATGGTAAATTTATACCATTGTAAATATTTGCCGTTAATTCTGAATGGTTTTTTTTGTTTAACTTTGCAACACTTATTGCAAACTTCTCAACACACAGCTGACTATTATATAATTTATTATTTTATTTATTTACATATATTTATAATTTTTATTTATAATTATATTTATTTTGTCCTCTGTCCATTTTTTAATCGGCTCTTCTCTTTTAATTCGTTTTTTTACGTTGTACGTTTCCATTTTTTGTGACTTTATTTTCAATGTTTTTATTTTTATGATCAGCTGTTCATTTGCTCAGGTATGGCAAATATAAACTACGGGTTTGTGTGTGGGATATTTGCCAAACCATGGCAAGGGTATTTCTGTGAATTTTGTTAGTGTATGGTAAAAGAAATACCCAACAGTTGCAAATGCCATGATGCCAGACCCAAGATTGTGAACTGCGCTAATAATAATTTGAAAAGAGTTATTACAAAAAAAAATCCTCAGTAACACACAACCTTAACAAAATCACTCACAACATAGGAGGTGTGGGAAGCTAGGTCGTAATACTGACTGAAAGGTGGTAAACAACGATGTTTACAATTAAAGAGATTTCGAGAAGATGAAATCATGAATATTCGTCTTCAAGAACTTTCATCAGACTGTTTACGTTGCCATATAAAAGGCAAGGCAAAGAGTAAAAGTTCAACCAGTCTTGTGTGAAGACGCGGTTGAATAGAGTAATCGTGGTTTGAATATCTCTGTTACAAAGATCAGTCAAACAATTGTCTAGTAATTGTTATTGTTTATGCAAAGAGCGTAAACAGAAAAATAACAAAGAAAAGCTATTGTTGTTGTATACATCATGTTGTGAGCAATAGTCCACAGAATTGTTCAAATAATAAAGAATTTTAATTAAAACTAAAAACTCAAATTTATTTTGATTTTATTTGCAATCTACAAAGTCATATATTAAAAGTTTTTAAAAGTTAAAAACGTAACAATATTATCTTAAGAACTTAAGTTTAAAGAGATCGAGTAAGGACAACAGATACTAACTGGAGTACTTACAGGACTAAGGCAAATATTTCCAAAGCCATTCATCCACTTAATATTCAAGCACTTTACGTGTGATGATTAGAAAAATCAGAATATCAAAATGGGAATAGAAAGTATATGTGGACTAAAAATAACAAAGTTTTCCAATCTGCTCAACAACAACAAGAACAAAGGACAACAACCGACAATTTGACTTTAATCGTCTAATTCTGTGCTGTGTGCTCTGTTGGGATTCTCTGACAAAAAATTTTATTCATTTATGCTTTCATTACCTTTTCTTTTTTGTAATTGTTCTTACCCCAGTTTTGTTTCCGTTTCCTTTTTTTTATTGTTCCTGTGTTATTTTCTATTGAAAGGATTAAAAGCCTAATTCGCTGCTTACGCAGAAAAATGGGGACACAAAGAAAAACTTTTAAGTTTTATGGTTACGAAAACACAAACGAAAGGAAGAGAGAAAAAACAAAAAACAACTTCATAACCAATGTGGGCAGAAGAGAGTTTTAGTAGCAAAAACGACTGAAATAACAATGGTCGCTTTGACCAATTCACCTGATTGTATATGCACAAGTTGTGGCGGGTCATTTAAGTTAGCAGAGCTACAGTTTGAAGTGAAATAATTTGCTAAATTTTAGTTTCTTTAAATCGTCTTGAAGTTGCGTTTTGTAAATGTAACAGCGGAGTGACATTGATTGCAATGGCTTCATTGTAAATCTGGATTCATTACACGTCATGCCTAAATTAGAGTCCATGTTTTCATTTTTAATTCTGAATTCGAATTTTGTATGAAGTATTCAAATGCCAAACGAGGAAACTCCTGAATGTCTATTGTGATCTAAGGAGGGATTCGGAAAATTCACCTCGAAATGATGCATTTTGATAGCACTGTTGGGTAAAGTGATCGTATTGTTACGAAAATGAAGAATATAGATACTGGTGTTTTGCTTTTACATCGTTTAACATTAAAATTATAAACAAAAATACAACAACAAACACCAACATAAAAAATGGTAAACAAGTAAACAAAAATGCAATAACAAACACTACAAGAATGAATGTAAACAACGATGTTTATATTTATAGAGATCTCGAGAAGGCGGAGCCACGAACAAGAACATTCATTAGACTGTTCACTTAGTATATAAAAGGCAAGGCAAAGCAGGTGACTGGGTTAGTGAAGTTCAGTCAGTCTTGTATGAAGACGCGGGATGTTTGAAGAGAGTAATAGTGGTTTGAAGATCTCCGTTACAAAGATATGTCGAATAATTGTCCAGTAATTGTTATTGTTTATGTAGAGGGTGTAAACAGATGAATAACAAACAAAGGCAATTGTTGTTGTTTACATCAAGTTGTGAACAGTAGCACACAGAATTGTGAGGATAATATAGAATTTTAATCGAAACTAAATACAAATTTATTTTTGTTTTATTTGCAATCTTTTTAAAAGGTAAAAGGTATACTCTTTACTATGGGGACCCTCATATTTGAATTGAAATTTCAACACATACTCATAGATCGGTAGGATATGGCCAGAGCAAGGTGTGGAGGAGGAGTTTCATTATTTGTTTTGTTTTAGTTTGTTGTTCGACTACACTACCGTATACTTACTTACTTCGTTGGCTGTTACAACGCTTTAGTCAAGATTATGACGTAGTTTGTCACACCGCCCATGTTGTGTTTGTTAATTTTATCCATGAGAGGCGGAACTTACAGTTTAAAGTCGACTCCGAACGACAGTGTATTTTTTTTAATACACTTTCTTGAAATTTTTAATGTCACAGTTTTTTCCAGAAGACTGCTGAGTCACCAAAAAAAAATTTTTTTATCAAACACGTCTTACTAAAGCTTGAGCTTTACTGCTCAATAGGACAAAACTACAGGCTTTTCTAATTTTTCATTTTCCATTATCGGTTCGCTTTATCTCATTATTAATTGCCTTTTAATAGCTGATAGCGTACAGTTTTTGAAAGTCGCCTAACATTCTTGCTAAGCTTCCTGCTGCTTTGGCTTGACTTTATAACTTTAAGTGGGTGGCGAGTTGCTGTGAGTACTTTTCCGTTTTTCTTGCTCGCTTTCATTTATTTGCTGGTATGTACGTTGGATGCGTTTGTGTGTTTTAAAATTTTATTGTCACTGCTGTTGGCTTCACAAGTAAATCCCTTTAATTGCTGGCTCACCTATTCCTCGACCCTTAGGCAAATGTTATTGTCTTTGTGTAAAGTTTTTCCATTTTATTTCTCTTGGTTTTGTTTTGTTTAGAGTGCTGCTTTTTGTAGACTGTTGTTCTTCATTTGTATGCCTTTTAGAACTTTTTAGAAGAAAAAAAGGAAATAAAGAGATACACAAACACACACATACATACACACTAAAAATGTCACAATGGGCACTGGCCATTGCAAAGGTACTTTTACGTTTTGTATGGACCCTTTAAACACTGTCGATTTGTTCGTTGGGCCATTTGTTCGTTTTTATGTTGGACCGTCTGTCTGTCTATTTCCTCTTTTCGGGTTTTATTTACTCTCTACGCTCGTTGTTGTTTTTTTACTCTCTTTTCACTACTTTTCTGGTGTTGTTTTATTACCAGAAATGGTGTTTATCTGCGTATTATGACCCTTCTTATCCTTAAATCATTTTTATTTGCCATGTTTTTTGGTACCTTTTTTTTTGGAGCTGTAGCCTTGTGTAAATTTACAATTTGTTTGTTTTTGTTGGCCGATTTATCAAGTGGTACGGTAGGCAGCCATAAAGTTAAACAAAGAAATGTGATCCATGTAACGGCTAAATTTGTAATTTTCCAAAAAGATACAGATTTTTTGGGTACATTTTTGTGCTCATTTTCTTATAAAAATATTTATTAAAAAGAGCAAAATTATATTAAATAAGAGTGGGGGCGGGGGGTGTTATGTAAACAAATAATAATTTACCTGGAGATTAATATGTTAGTCTTAACCACCCACTGCTCCTGCTCGCTCTCTTTCTTTCACTTGAGTTTGGTATTTTGGTTATTATTATTGTTAAGACTGATAAATATACGACTGTGGCCACGTGAAAGCCATTGTCACTTTTGTTAGTATTTTGCCTGCTGTTCCCTGGTTATTTCTGTTTCTGTTTCTGGTTTTTTTTAAGAGGCTCTATTTTGCTTCATAATAAGCCATTATAGTGTTAAAAGCCGTATGTGTCCTTTGTTTTTATTATGATTTTCTTTTGTTACTGTCTCAGATAGACAATGATTGTCAACGGAAATGATTGCCAAGTGGTCAAGGTTTATAGTTAATTAGGGAATTAAACTGTCAACAGCATTTACAACAACTGCTTGAAGCCGTTTACTTTTAGAAATTTTGTAATAACACGTGTCATTATGGTTTTTATAAATGCTGGTATTACAGGGCGTATAAGTGTTGTTAATGATAATAATTGATGAAAATCAAAACCTTAAATGGAATGAGGAAACAGATTTTGTATGGCAATTTATAAAAAATTATTGAAAACACTTTTTTGTACAGTAGTGGGCCTTTGTAATAACGAATTGGGAGCATTTTGCCTTCAGTGGACATACATACATACTAGTTTGATCAGTATGATAATCTATAACTGCAGAGTTTCAATCAATATAGGGTGAAGTCGCCGTGGTCTAGTAGGTAGTGTGTTGGCTTATTAGACGAAAGGCCCGAGTTCGAATCCCAGGCCAGACATCAAAAACAAAATACAAAAAGTATTTCTTCGGCGACCTCCTCTCAGCAGATTTCTGGCAAAAACTCTGAGAGTAAAAATTGCCATGAAAAGCTTCTCAAAAAATCTGTCGTTCGGAGTCGACTTTAAACTGTAGGTCCCGCCACTCATGTATAAAATTAACGCACACACCATGAGTGGTGTTGAGAAGCTAGGCCGTAATCCTGACGAAGGGTTGTAATGGCCAATTATGTATGTATGTATAGGGTGAACCATTGGGTATTTCGAATCTAACAATACTTATGTCATTCTAATCTGTCACAAAATTCAATATATTATCTCTACTAAACGTAGCGAATCTATTTACGCTTGAGATTTATTGGAAACATTGAGGTTTATTGGAAACTTATTTCCAAAGAGACAATTGATAGGAAATTGCACGAAAATGTCATACAAAATTTGGTCGCAGAGAAGGACCAATAGTAAGTACCCCGGTGTAAGCAAATTTATTGCTAAAGTTCGTAAAGCAGTGCGTCGAATCGAAAACATCATAGCTGTAGCTGAAAGTCATCGTACTCAAGAATTGAACATTTCTTGCACCAGTTTACTTCGAATGTTGAGAAAAGATCTCCGTATGACGCGCCTTACAAAGTTCAATTGGTTATAGAGTTGAAGCCGCTTGACCATTCACGTTGCTAGATGGGCCAACGAAAAACTGTACGATGATGTCGATTTTGCCAAAAGAAAATCATTTTTTTCGGATGAAGCTCATTTGCATTTTGGTGGGTACGTTAATAAGCAAAATTTTCTTTATGTGGGGCTCAGAAAACCCACATGTGGTCTTACAGAAGCCAGTTTATCCATTACGAGTGACTGATTGGTGCGGCTTGTGGAGCAGATGCATCATTGGCCCATATTTCATTGAAAATGAGGACGGTGCAACCATTACGGTCAATGAAGATATCTACTGCACCATTATAACCGATTTTTTTATACCCCCTCTTCATGGTATTGATGTGAACGATGTTTGGTTTCAACAGCATGATGCAGCTTGCCACACATCTCATGCCACAATCGATTTATTACGTCAAACGTTTGATTACCGCCAAGAAGCTTAGATTTGACACCGATTGACTATTTTCTGTGGGGCTTCGTTAAAGAAAAATGTTATACCGACAAAACCAGAGTCAACATTCGTAATGCGATTGTCTTGATACAACTCTATACACTCAAAAAAGTGCAAGAAAATTGTTTCGATCGAATGAGGTACTGTGAGGCCAGCCATAGCAGCCATGTGAATGAAATAATCTTCAATTTCTAACAGGAAGAAATGTACTTTCCATTAAAAATAAATAAATTTGGCAAAATCTCAAACAGTTTTTGTTTTATTTGCATTTTCAAATTTGAACTTTTAAATGGCCCACCCTATAAATACGGTATTCATTTCCTTTTGAGGAAACAAAAATAGTGAAGCCCAAGGCAGGCAGACCAATAGCTTAGGCACAAAGCCTATTCAAACTTGAATATACAGGACTATGGAATTTAATCTTTTAAATGGCCCACCCTATACAAGCAAAGCTTAAAGAGTATGAGGCTTATTTTTGATTAGGTATGACACAATATGAAGAAACTTGATCAGATTATTCTGATTTGATTTAGGAAATCTGTAGCCTGTAAACTTTTCTAAATCTCATCATCTTTAAGGGACTTAAGGTGTTAAAACCAGAAAACGAGTCATTTTTTTGCCAAATATTTCTGACAATTATTCTAATTTCAACTTTGTTTACGTTCACTCGTTAGAATTTTGAATATTTTTCGTCTTTTCCCTCTTTTGTCTTCTTCTTATCCACCAAATGCAACACTGAATGCCAACTGAATAAAGCATTTATCCCTGAGGGTAAATAGTACTTTTGTGCACTTTATTCTCATTTAAGTAAAACACTGAAGGAAATTAAAATGTTTTCACTTGTTTTTTTGGCTGTTGCTTTTAAATTTCATTCTTTAAGCATTTCCTAAATAATGCAATTAAACAAAAACAGCCAAAGAAGACGAAGGGAAGTGTTAATGTTACGATTTAATTTTGTTGCATTTATTTCCATTACAAGCACATTTCAGCTTCTATATGTGTGAGGATCTGTTCTGCAATAAAACAAGAAACAATTCTTGAGTTTAATTTCGTTCTTTTGGGTAGTACAATGCGTTTGTTAAGCTGCCACAACAGACATTATTGGTGTTGTTTGTTTGTATGTTTTTTTCCCCCGAAAACCTACAAAATAGATTGAAATGAAAAGATACTGTTCAAGTAAAACGTGTTAAATCGGGGGCGTTGTGCAAGAGTAAAGAGCAAATAGTAAAGAGCAATAACAAGACAAAGTAAATCCGGTGCAATACTTAAATGCAATGCACTTTCCGAAATGCTCGTAATTAAAATTTTATTTGCAACACTTTGCCAAACGAAACCCTCTTATAGAAGTTCAATTAAATTTAAGCAAACGGCAAACAAACAAAACAAAGAAACAAGTAAACATACAATACTTTCGCAATAACACACTCGTTAAAGAACGAGAGAGAGAGAGAGAGAGAGATAATTTAAAACAGCAACACAAACTGTTACCATTACACTACACTCTACTGTTAGAGCAGAAAAACCAAATAGCAGTGTTAGTATATGGCAGTGGTAAGAGTAGTGATAGTATTAGTCATAGTTGTGGTAACAATAACACTTTGTAGTAAAGCGTTACAATAATACTAGTGCTATAAACACAATGGACGCAACACAGCAAGCACAAGAATTTTGTAATTGCAGCCTTAGGTAAACTGCATGCATGCGTTTTAATTATAATAAAGACAGCAATGGTGCCACTAAGACATTTATTCGTGTTATGTTTCATACAAAGCATCTTGAAAACTTCTTTTCCATGTGTGTTATTGTATTATAAAGGTTTTACCTTTTAAAAACGTTTAAAATATGAGCTCGTAGATTGCAAATAAAATAAAAATAAATGTTGTGTTTAGTTTTAATTAAAATTCTTTATTATGTGCCTCTATTCACAACTTGATGTAAAGAACAACAATTGCTTTTCTTTGTTATTCTTCTTTACACTCTTTGTAATGGAGATTTTCAAATAATGATTACTCTCTTTAAATGCACCGCGTCTTTACACAAGACTGACTGAACTTCACTAACTCACTTCCTGTTTTGCCTTGCCTTTTATATTGCAGAGTAAACAGTCTGATAAATGTTCTTGAAGGCGAAAGGAGATCTCTATAAATGCAAACATCCATTATTTTTGTTTGTGTATTTTGTTTACATTTTTTTCTTGTAGTGTTTGTTGTTGTATTTTTGTTTACTTGCTTACTTGCTTATTTTTTATGCTGGTGTCTGTTGTTATACTACCCAGTGCGATAATTTGTAAGCACGTTTCTTTACTGCATGGATTTGTTTTTGTAGCTTTTGTTTCTAATTTGAATGTTAGGCGATGTAAAAGCAAAACACCAGTATCTAGACTTTTCATATTCGTTACAGTATTAATAGCAGTACTCCTCTCACTGTTAGCACTAATTCTCTTATTGCTGCTAACAAAAATAGAAAGTATCCTAAATGCAAAGCAGCAGCATCGTTAATTGTTTTCGCGTAGCCTCTAAAATAATCATTTCCATATAGTCTCTATATATTGCTGTGCTGCAAATGTTGCCTTTATTGTGTTTCTAGCATCAATCGTTAAAAGGAACAATAATACTAACACTACCAATAATTTGAAAGCAATAACGATGTTCTCTCCGCAACACTCTCTTTCTATACAAATGCACAAACACAAAGTGTTACAGGAATATTTTGTATTTTTACTAAAAGTGTAAGTGTTTACATGCAGTTTGTTGTTTGCATGTATGCGTGAGAGTATTATTTTTTTCACTGGCTTCGTAATGCCAATTTAAACAACACATGCATTACGTTTTATTTTTTCTTTCTCTCTTTCTCTGGTGTTTTTTTCTCGTGTATAAGTATGTATGTACTTAGCACCTACACTTAAACTACTAATGATACGAACACATTTCTAAAATTGGTTGTTTTTTTACTCCACTTCTATTGTTATACGTTAGCCTGTTTGTGTGTATGTGTTTGTATGTGAATGTGTATCCATGTCAACATGCAGTTGTGGTCCTTAACACGAACACACAATAAAATTTCAAATGACCCCTCGTTTTTCCTGAATTCTATTTTTTTTAGATTTTTCTTCTCTCGTTCTACAAGTGCAATGAGATCAATTTGGTGAAATTAAGCATTTGTGTGTTAAAATTTATTCTTAAAGAATATAAAAGAAACGGTAAATTGGGTTTACAAATGATTTTTAATGTTAAAATTAAATGTTTCTTATGGGCACAAAAAAACAAAAAATAAACGAATGAAAAAGTGTTTTTTTTGTGTTAAATTGCATACAGGAATAGTAGTTGCAAATATCAGGCTTTATTATGGATTTTTATGCGATGGGAGAGGTATTAAAAAATGTATGCAACTTATGGAAAAGATAATAAAAAATAAAAAAGAGAATAGAAAATTTCTTTGACGCCCCAACTATATTCCAACGTTAGTGTATAAGTGTAAAAAAAATTGGTAGGAACTTAGAGATATAAATTGGATCAGAGTCTCTAGAAATAACTGGAAATGATAAACAAAAAAGAACTGGGAAATTGAACTGCATTGAATTCTAATTCCATATAAAACCACATCTGACGACTAGTCCTAGCACAGTCTTCAATGGTTTGTGCCCTTCATCGAGCCTTCCTACGATCATGACATTATATTGTTGGTATTCGAAGCCACCTACGCTGCTTTAATGGCATCAAGTACTGCATTATCAATTTAAACCTAGAGGTTCTTACTGGGATTCCCAATATTAGCTTCTAGCACCACTTATGTTGTGTGTTTTAATTTTTAGATATGAATAGCGGGACCTACAGTTTTAAAATCGACCCCGAACGTTAGATTTTTGAGAACTTTTCATGGCATTTTTATTTTAGTTACCCTTAGAGTTTTTGCCAAAATTCTGCTAAGAGGAAGTCACCGAAGAAATGGTTTTTTTTTAATATTTCTTTTAGTTGTAGATGTAGTTAGATGCGCTGGAATTTGAATCATGGCCTCACGTCTAAAAGGCCAACACACTACCCACTACACCACTGGGACTTCCCGCAGTGTGATATAGTGTACTTTATATTGCGAAACGTTCCCAATTCTGTTCGAATTTAGTGACCGATACCAGATCCATGCGGTTGTGAAGTCGCACATGGATGCTGACCAGTATTAAATACAGAGCTCTTACAGTAGACGTTCAGCGGTAAGAGGTGCTGGATTATTTGTGCTAAACAGTGTATCAATAATAATGACGTAGGCGGTGTTATGTAATCTACCAATCAAGTTGAAGTTAGTTGCTCTGCCAAGTGGTATCTACCAGAGATCGGCAATGAGTATTCGAAAAGATAAGTAGAATCGAATCATACTCATAATGATATTTGATATTTATATGCATTCATACCTATTTTAGTATCATGGAACCTTTCTACCTACACATATTCAAAAAGTTGAAGTACTCATCATCATATTCATACTTAAGAACACGTATGAAGTTATTGATTTCGACTCTCCATTACACACACATATATAGTTGGCCAATACAACCCTTCAGTCAGGATTACGGCCTAGCTTCTCACGCCACTCATGTATAAAATTAATGCACACACACAAACAAGTGATGTGAGAAACTAGGTCGTAATCTTGGCTAATTATGTATGTATGTATGTGTGCAAAAGTTGTTTTCGTCTTCTACTTTGTAGTCGACACCGGAGATCAGAAATGAGTATTCAAAAAGATGAGTGGAATCGAATCATAATCACATAATTTCTGATACTTATACGCATTCATACTTATTTTAATATTATGGAACCTCTCTACTCACATTCAAAGTATGAAGTACTAATCATCATATTCATACTTAACAACACGTATGATGTTGTTGACTTTGACTCTATACGACTCGACATATACACGAGGCACAAAATAAGTATGAATCGCTTAGGAACACAAAATAATCACTAAAAGGTTGTGTGTTTGCTCGATCTGCTGTTCTGTCTTTTTTTGCTTATGTGTCTGTTTTTTTTTTGTTGTAAATGCAACAACAACAACAACAACTAAGACTGTGAATTTTGATGAATGATTCGAGTCACTCGAATTATGAGTAGCGAAAAAACGATTCATTACTGAGCCCTGGTATCTATCAGACTCAATACAGATTGTAAGAGCCATTTTCAGAAGCATAGAAGCCTTTTTCCTTCTGTCCAGTAAATTCGACATTTCATTACTAAAATAAGCCTCAGCAAGATTCACTTTATATAACTGAAAGAGTGGAAAAGGTGCTGAATAGTACCGTCTCCGTTTATCAAGAATTAAAACCAAATGCGAGTACTGATAATGTCAACAAAGTTTTAGGACTCCAGCCTCAGTAACTGTTTACCTCGTATGGCTGAATGAAATCCATCATTGTGCCTTCCGCTCTTCTAGTAGTACTTCAGTACAGTTCAGCTGCTTATAATAATAAGGAACACGGAATCATTTTCATATCTAAGATATCCCGTTATCAATAAAAATCTTTACGAAAAATTGTTATTCTAGCGAAATATGTTTCAATCCCTCAATGCTTGATTTATGACGTATATTATCTCGTTGAAGAAATATTTCTTGTTTTTTATTTTTCAATATTTCAATACTACGTTGGGATTTGGCAGCATTACCATCAATTATTTGCTGATTTTTGTTTCCTTTCATAATGTATTTGAGGCTTCTTTCGATCTGATAACAAGACACGTGCCAGAACGATAATATATTTGGATTTCAGGGAATCCAAAAAGTGAAAAACCTGCCATAAGTTTACCTTTTTCATTAATTTTTACCTTCGGTGCTTCAGGTGAAATTAAATTTTAAATAAATATTTACATTTTAATACGTTATTGTGCAACAAAACACTTAAAAAAGGAAATAAACTTAAAAAACTGAAAGAAGAAAAAAACTCACAGCCTTTAATACTTCGAACATCATTCAACATCTCATTACGGCCGAGAACACTAAACAAAAAAAAAAAAAAAAATTAAAGCAAAAGGACGAAAAAGGACTTAAAAAAGCAGTGTAGGAAATAAAATAAATAAAAATTTATATTTTTTTTTCATGATTTTTTGTCCAGCGCTTGAGAACATTTAAAGTTTTTTACGAGTGTTTTTTTCTTTACGGAAACCTTCTTATAAATCAGAAGGCAGTTTCAGTTCGATTAGGGATTTGTTAGAGCAAATAAAGCAGATTATTCTATAACAGCAGGTGTACTGAAATAGAAAGAGAATTAAAGTTTTTGTACAACAAAGCGAAGGAAAATATACAAAAAAAAAACCAACAGTTTACACCCGGGGCAATGAGTGGAAATAATCGCAAATGCTTTATCCTATTGGTCCGTGAGATGAAATTCTTCAACGATATCAACGAATACAAAACAAAAAGGTAGGCAGAATAGCCTGGATTTCGAAATACAAGACAATGGAATAGTATGCAGGAAGTGAGTTTCCTTTTGAAAGCGGTTAGAGACTAAACTTATAACACAATTTCCGATACTTCTGCTTGAAAGGCGCTGCAGTGATTCGGTAGCTTTATAGACCGGAATATTCCAATTGATTCCGAATAAATTTCAAACCAAAAAGCTCGCTGATATGCATAAAGAAATCTTGAAGGAGGTGCCGGTCCGGCCAATTGTGACTTGTGGAGTCTTTACTTAGTTTGAAAAACAGCCTTTATTGAGTTTACTGCAATCGAAATTAATTCTTGTAATTAGAATCTATCCCACAGTGTTGCTGTTAAATGCTCAGGTGAATTGGAAAAGTGAAAATGTTTGGAAATGCTTTGGAGGCTACATAATCCCTTAAGAGATTGACAATTCTGTGGCATTCGGATGGCCCGAGTACATGCATATATATTTTGTCATTACAGGCCCTTCAATCATTGTTACGACCTAGCTTCTCACACTACTTATGTTGTGTGTGTTAATTTTATTCATGAGTGGCGGGACCTGCAGTTTAAAGTCGACTCCGAACGACAGACTTTTTGAAGAACTTTTCATGGCAATTTTATTTTACCCTCAGAGTTGTTGCCAGAAACTGGCCATTTAGTCTCCGAATATATTTTCGTTTTATTGGCGATGTCTGCTCTGGGGTTTGAACGGTGACCTCACATTTAATAAGCCAATACACTACCTACTAGACTACGTAGACGGGAACGGACATGTTCGGCTTAATAGTAAAATATTCGGAACGCATGGTGAAACTCGCCGGTTTCTTCGAAGCATATAAAGTATGGTAAATAGTAATACGGGATGGGAAATAAAGGGTCCGCCAAATAACTTTTTTTTTTTGAAAATGCTTTAAAAAAAAACTACTGAATATTTTCTCAAATTTCTTTTTTTATTTGAAAGTACAATCCTTCGGGTTAATAATGAAAAATAATTTCATTCAAATGGCTGTCTCGGCTGGCCATGCAGTAGCCTACACGAATAGCCTACAGAAGATGCCGATTTTGGCAAAAAAAATCATCTTTTCAGATGAAGCTCATTTTGATCTTGGCGGGTATGTAAACAAGCAAAATTGTCGCAATTGGGGCACAGAAAACCCGCACGCATACATTGAAAAGCCGACGCACCCAAAACGAGTCACTGTTTGGTGCGGATTTTGGTCCAGAGGCATAATTCGAAAATGAACAAGGAGTGGCCGTTACAGTCAATGGCGATCGTTATCGGGCCATGTTGAACGAATTTTTGTTCACAAAAATTAAGGAGGAGGATATTGGCAACATTTGGTTTCAAGAGGACGGCGCTACGTGCCACACAGCCGAAGCTACACTCGATGTTTTGCGCCCTGTTTTTGAAGATCGCATTATCAGCCGCAGAGCTGATGTCGTTTGGCCACCTCGGAGCTGCGATTTGACAACGTTGGACTATTATTTGTGGGGTGCCGTCAAAGATGAGTGTGACGCCGACAAGCCACAGACAATTGACGCTTTAAAGGACAATATTCGTGAAGCCATTGGTGAAATACAGCTGCACACAATCAATAATGTGCTTAAAAATTGGACCGATCGTGTAGGCTATTGCATGGCCAGCCGAGGCAGCCATTTGAATCAAATTATTTTCCATTATTAACCGGAAGGATTGTACTTTCAAATAAAAAAGAAATTTGAGAAAATATTCAGTAGTTTTTTTTTAAAGCATTTTCAAAAAAAAAGTTATTTGGCCGACCCTTTAGCAATGCTATCTGACTGTGACGCCATCATTCTATCGCTTTTTTTCTGTTTAGCGTTAATTCGAGCTTAGTATGAGTCTGCTTTGACAATCTGTGATTAATCACAAGTCATCTGCGAACTGAACTGGTACAGATACAATGAGAAGCCATATGAGGGGAACTTCTGCCTCAGTGATAGAGCCAAAACCTTTCTCTGACGTGGTATGAAAAGTTTAGAAATGTATACTCATTGAAAGGGAAGATGGATCCAACAAGGACAAGGACCAAAGTGCATTTCGTGGAAACAAATTAAACGTTTTTTGGCCTACTTACAATGAGAAGAGAATGGAGTCATATTTCAGTTTAGCCAGGAATAGCAAAAGGATAGTGACCAGCTTTCTGATCGAGAACTGTAGACGCAAAGAATACTACTACAGAATACTGATCACTTACAGTTCAGTATGTAGAAAAAATGAAAAATGTATTGTTCGAACATATAATGACATCAGACACCGTTCAACATCTTGAATTTTGTCAATGTAACAGCATTAGGAGTAACATCATAGACATCTTCTACCATGGATAGAGGACAGTACAATAAAACGCAAGGCGATAATAATAATAGTAGGGCGTGATATTGTCGAGCTTGACACGGCTTTGACTTTCTTCTGTGCATTTCTCCTTTTCTTTTTTGTTTGTTTTCTGTTGATATTCGTATATTTGTTTTTCATTGAAACATTTATGAATTTTAAGTACCGTTATAGTGTTTTTAATGTTTTTCATATTTTTCTCATTTCAATTTTCTTCGTTTTTTTATAAAAGATTTCTTTTTTTTCCGAACATTTCTTCAACGTACAAAAGGCTGAACGGTTTTTCTGAAGCACCGTTTGGCCGTCTGTTTTTTCCCGTTTCTGCATGCGATGTCATGACATTAACGAAGCATTTTTATAGACGACCCAGCCACCTACAGTCATTGCAGCATAGTGCTGTCCACATTTTAGCCCTGAATGATAAATCTTCACGTTTTATTTATAATTTTTTTTATTTTTTTACTTCACTTTTATTCACAGCCTTTGTGAAGAATAGAAAAAAATTTTTTTTTGAAATTCTCCCCAGTTTTAGTTTTTGTTTTGAAAAGAAAAAAAATATTAAAAAGAGAACATAATGCTGGGAAAAGGAAAAAAAAAGGAAAAGAAAAGTAAAGGAAAAACTACTTTTAAAATTTATTCTCATTTTCGTTTTCGTGTTCTCCTTTTCCTTTTACAAAAGGTGAAAAGAATAACTTGTATAAACTTTTATACAAAAAATTGTGTTTTTTAAATTTTTTATACTCATAATCGTCGTCATCATCGTCGTCATTGCAATAAACAACTACAGCAACAACAACAGGAACAACAACAATTATGACAACTATGGCAACTACAACAACAACAACAACTATTAAAGAAACTACAAATATTTTTAAAAAGTGGAACCCTGGCCATTGCAGAGAACCGTTACAGAACAGAATGGTCAGTGATGATGGCGGTTGGTTGGTTGCGTTTGTAAACATTCAAGCTTTTGTTAATTTAAGTTACCTTGTGTTGTTGTTGTATTTCTTTTATAATATTTTTGTGAAAGTTTTATTCATTTTTTTCTTCTTCACTTTTTAAATTAATTTTTTATTGGCATTTAAAATTTTTTAAAAAACCATACAAAGTCGTTCAATTTAATGTTTTTTTATACAGGATTAACGATCTTTTCAAAACGATTCAGACACAAGAACATTTTCATAGCAGGACTATCAGTGACATTGTATGTGTAACAGCAATTTTTTTCGGTGTAGTTTAGCAATTGAAGTCACTGTAGTCTAGTAGGTAGCGTGTTGTATTTTAAGATGTGAGGCCAGACAAACAAAACAAAATATGAAAGCGAAAATATTCCTAGGCGACTTCCTCTAGTCAGCCTTCTGGCAAAAGCTCTGTGAATAAAATAAAATTGCCATGAAAAGTTTCTCAAAAAATCTGTCCTTCGGAGTCGACTTTAAACTGTAGGTTTCAACAACCATGGATAAAATTAACACACACAACATAGGTGTTGTGAGAAGCTAGTCTATAATGCTAACGATTAATTAAGTACGTTTGAAGAGGGTAATCGTGCTTTCAAGATTCTGTTACAAAGATTTGTCGAAGAACTGTCTAGTAATTGTTATTGTTTATGCAAAGGTTATAAAAAGAGGAATAACAAAGAAAAGCAATTGTTGTTGTTTACATAAAGTTGCGACTGGATAAGTAAAAGTTCAGTCAGTCTTGTGTGAAGACGCGGTGTGTTTGAAAACCCTGATCTCCGTTACAAAGATCAGCCGAATAAATGTCTAGTACATAATTGTTATTGTTTATGCAATAGGCGAAAACAGAAGCAATTGTTGTTGTATACATCAAGTTGTGAACATTGGCTCACAGAATTGTGCGAATAATAAAAAGAATTTCAAATAAAAAGTAAACACAGATGTATTTTTTATTTTATTTGCAATCTACGAACTCATATTTTAAACGTTTTTAAAAGGTAAAAACGCCACAATAATATTCTTAGATGAAGAGAAAACACTACAAATCAATCTTACTAGACTTACTGCTTTAGGTAATTCGTACATGGATTTGAATATCAACTGTAAGTTAAGTACGCGAAATTGTACGAAATTTAGGTGGCCATGAGCAATAAATTCCAGGCTATGCAAGACATTATGGGAAAATGTTGAATTCTGAAATTGTTTTGTTGATCTTGTCATGCTGAAACTGCGCGAAATGAAGGAAACTGCCAAGCCGAGGAGGTAGTGCTTTTAACGGGTATAGAAGGTGCAGTTACCCGTATGAGCCAGAAATGGGCAAGATGTGCAACACGGGTTCGGAGAAAATTCACGAATGCTGCACTTATGTGACTCGCAAATAATAAATATGATGTCGACGTGAGATCAGTAATGAATGGTGTTTTCTCCATTCATAAGCACTCAAGAAATTTGAATATAAGTGAGTCAACAATATTGAAATTAAATTCTGACTCTGATTCATTCATACTCACAACTACGTTGATTTATATGTACAAGTTGCAATGAGTATGCGTACAACGTTGACATCAAACTCATACCGTTCGAAATATGTTTGATTCATAAGTATACTCATTTAGATTCATAACTTTAGAGTGACTCGAATCATTCATCAAAATTAAAAGTCCTAGTCCTTGTTGGTTTTACAAAAAAAAAGAAGAAAATAAGTCCAATAAGCAACAAAGACAGAGCAGCAGGCAAAGCATACACCAAACTCATGTATGGAACACTAAGCGAAACTCTACTCATCTTTTTGAATACTCATTGCTGATCTTCGGTGTCGACTACAAAGTAGCAGATGAAAATAACTTTTGCATGCATACATACATATATAATTAGTCAAGATTATGACCTAGAGCAGGGGTGCCCAAAAGTTCCTTATGGAAGTGCAAACACCAATACATTTTAAGAAAAACAAATTTGTATTAAATATTTTTTGTTGTGAAAACTAATGCAAACAAAGAAAAAACAAAAACAAAATCTACATGGATGCTCGCTGTTGTCAATGTTTACCAGCAAGGTATATGAAAGTGTTGTTGCTTTGTATACAACGAAGAAAGACGAAAACACTAACAAAGCAAAGTTGTTTGTGTTTTTGGATTTCTCGTGCTGAGTGTGCCTTATACGTATATAAAATACACAGCCTACTGCTAAGCGCATTTGCAAAAACAAATGTGCATGAAGTGTATAGGGCTTGGGCACCACTGACCTAGAGTCTCACACCACTTGTGTGTGTGTTCATTAATTTTATGCATGAGTGGCGGGACCTTCAGTTTAAAGTCGACTTCGAACGACAGATTTTTGAGAAACTTTTCATGGCAATTTGATTTCTCTCTCAGAATTTTTGCCAGAAATCTGCTGAGAGGAAGCCGCCGAAGAAATATATTTTTTATAATTCGTTTTGATGCCTGACCTGGGGTTACGTCTAATAAGACATCACACAACCTACTAGACTACGGCGACTTCCAAATGCAACCACAACATGAATGTGGCATTCGATGTAATATTTTTACTTAAATTGCTACGACTTAAAACACACAGTCTATCTTTTGTAGCACATTTCTATTTATTGGTATCCTTGGCTTAGAAGGGATATAATAAAAGTGCCTGGACCAGAAAAAAAACACATTTATTCTCCTTTGATAAGTCGAAGAAATATCTTGTTTTTCCTCATGCAATGCAAATGCATTTGCTTTGCAAAAACTTACAAATTTCATGTTTATAAATCACAAATTAGGAAAAGTTTTTAATGCCATTTAAACATAAAAGACGAAGGAAAAGAGAGACATGCATAATACTAAATAAAAAAGACGAAGAAGATGAAACGTGTAATCTTTACTGTTGAAGTGAAGTCAAGATAAATGGTGTGTTTGTGGCTAATTTGCAAAACAGATAATATTTTTCGAATTTTTGTCGTATGGAAAAATGCAAATAAAATTGTAAACGAAAGATAATCAAATAAATTCTATTAATGGAAAGGAAACTTTTATTAACTTAAATCAGAAAAGGAAGAAAGAAAACTTTTTCCTTTCTTCCTTCCGTCCGTCCTTTTTTCATGCATACGATTGAAAAGGAAATGGAAAGGGGGAGAGAAAATAAAGAAATCATATGGTTTTTAAAAGATTTTGTTACAAAAGACTTCATTATCCTTAAAAAATCCTTGATGAAATGTGAAAAAAAGGACGTGTTTAAAATGTTAAGCTGGACATAATTTCTTGGAATATTTCGTGCTTTACATGACTTACCATACAAATATGAATATTTGAATATCCAAACATTTCTTATATCCTTGGTTCGGCTTTTGGTTTACAATCAAATGACAGCCTGTCATACCATATGACAGACAAACAGACGGAGAAAAAAAGGGCCACACAGGAACTGACTGACTGGTATTGTATTGCAATCGAATTTTGTGGTCATTTAAAGGCCACAAATCAAATATTTTAATTTTGTTGTTGTTGCTGTTGTTGCTGTGCCGACAAACAAAGAAAAAATTTAATTTCCCTTGTAAGAATTTTTACAAAACTTTTCTTAAAGGTTTTTTTGTCTCTGACATACAAGCATTACAAGAAAAAGTTTCTGTGCTTTACATTCATTCATTCGTTCATTCATTCATTCATTCAGTTTTTTTATTTTTAACGTCTGCCAGTAGTCCAGTAGCCCTTTAAGAATAAAAAAGCAAAAAATCAGAATATTTTTAAATTGAAAAGAGACGTAAAAACTAAAGAGAAAGAATTTCTTCTGGTCCCTTCAAATCAGACCCAAATCAACTCATGCAACATTTACTTAACCCGACCCAGAAACTAAAATCACAGAAAAAAAAGTGAAAAAGAATGTTGTTGAAGAAAATAAAAGTATTTTCGTTTAACCCAAATACAATCGAAAGTGGGTAAAATAAGAGCACAAACGCAATGAAGTGGGCTTTTTTTCTTCTCTTCTTTTTTCTGTGCAACAGAGAAGTCACCACAACATTTTTTTTTTGTTGGTGTTTTTGGTAGTTTTGATTTTAGCGAAACTTTAATTTTAGTTGTCACAATAATATTCTGCATGAATTACTTTTATAAACTCTCATAAGTGCCAGAGTTATAAAGGAATAAATTGTTGAAACAACGCGGAAGTTTCTAAACATTTTCGCTTAAGGTGCCATACATGAGTGTGATACAGATGCGCGATGTGTTTGCTCTACTAGTTTACATAACACACACATTAGCCTTACGCAGTAATTGGAACGTTTACTTTTAATTTATTTTCAGATGGTCGATCCTGATGCATGAGCAAAATAGCTTCCCCTTGTATTTGTCTACCAAATTTCAGACCATCGCAAACCAATTCCATTTAGTAAGTTCTTGCACCTCTCTTTATCTGCCTTTTAACGGAGTATTACATTCAAAAGTCTTTTTCCTGCTCCACAGAATCCTCCTTGCCTATTCTTTGCCGTGAATTCTTACATAAACAGAGATCCCGCAGAGAGTGTCTCTAACTCCCCAGCCTAGTTGCTAATGTTTGCCGATACAGTTCCGCACTAAGCTCAATTCGACCTTAGAGGAGATGATTACTCGAAATGCTGTCTGACTGTTAGGTAGGAGTTTATAAATGTTTTTAAAATTGCTTAAATGAAGCCAATTTCTAAAAATTCTTCTAACAGAGAGAATTCATTCTTTTAAAAAACTGCTTTAAATATAAAAAAAAACAAAAAACGGACGGCTGTAATTCGTAAACGGCTGACTAAACAGTGTTTAAGTTTCAGCTCCTGGTAAATGTCAAATACATCGTAACACATACACGCCTAAATACATATATAGGGTGTTTTTTATAGAGGTATAGAACTTTAAGTTGCAATAAAACAACGAAGGATTATTCGATTGACATGAATTTTATTTATCCGAAAGGTAATCTTGTGGCATTACATTTTAAATATGATTTCTGGCATATGACTGCCACGGCTGGCGCGGATAAAGTCCAATCTTGACGTCCAATTTTCGATGACTTTTTCCAACATTTGTGGCCGTATATCGGCAATAACACGGCGAATGTTGTCTTCCAAATGGTCAAGCGTTTGTGGCTTTACCGCATAGATCAATGACTTTACATAGCCCCACAGAAAGTATTCTAGCGGTGTTAAATCACAAGATCTTGGAGGCCAATTCACAGATCCAAAACGTGAAATTAGTCGGTCACCAAACGTGTCTTTCAATAAATCTATTGTGGCACGAGCTGTGTGACATGTTGCGCCGTCTTGTTGAAACCACATCTCCTGGACATCATGGTTATTCAATTTAGGAATTAAAAAAATCATGGCTCTATACCGCGGATGGACTCATTCGGGTCTTCCTCAACGCTACGCTCTACAGCAGCAATAGCTGCTTCTGTACGTACCGTACAGCGTCTCTGGGGATGCGAGTTATCAATAAGAGTAAACGTGGTGCGAAAACGTTCCATGGTTAATCGAATTAACTGCTCTGATGGACGATTTTTTAGACGATAAAATGAACGTAGTGCGCGATACGTTTTCCGCACAGAACCATTATTTTCGAAATAAAATTGCACTATTTGCAAGCGTTGTTTAATCACTTGACAGCTGTTAAATCGGTCGCCATCTTGAAAAGTAATGCCAACTTAAAATTCTATACCTCTATAAAAAACACCCTTTACAATGACATTATTTTGGTATTAAACACATACACGTAATGAATATGAATAATAAGTACACACTAGAGATCAGCAATGAGTATTCAAAAAGAAAAGTAGAATCGAATCATACTCATAATTTCTCAATACTTTTACACATTCATATCTTTTTTAATATCATGGAAACTCTCTACTCATACTCAAAGTTTGAAGTACTCATTATATCCATACTTATCAAAACGTATAATGTTATTGATTGCGACTCTCCATATGTCAACATATGCAAGAATCATGCTTATGAGAGTTTTTTTTTTTTTTTGTAAATGTAACAACAACTAAGACTGTATTAATCCGAATGAGTTGGCTTATGAATCGATCATATTTAGAATGGTATGAGTTTGATGTTAACGTTGTACGCATACTCATTGCAACTTCTACTTATAAAACAACATTGTAGTGAGTACGAATGAATCAGAGAGAGATAGTTAAATTTCAATATTGTTGACACACTTATATTCAAAATTTCATGAGTGCTTCTAACTGGCGAAAAAATGAATCATTACTGATCTGTAGTACCCACTCAGACCAACAGAATTTTTTTTTTTTAATTCGTTCATACTCGCATAAATATGTACCTGTTTGCAGTTGTTTTTCTTTTCAATTTTCTTTTTTCATGTGAAAATCCTTTTTGCAATGAATTCATAAAAATAATGAATTGTTCCCCAAAATACGTATGATTTACATAAAAACCTAATGTAAATAGAGAATGAATGTTAAGCACAAACAAAAATAACAAAAACTACTTCATTTAAACAATACAACAGTTAATGTTGAAAGAACAAACAATACATGGGTATACACAATTGTTAAATAAATAACAAAAAAAAAAAAAACAGTTGTACAGGTTCTTTTAAGTATCAAGGTGCTTTTCAAATGGGATTGATTGACTCTTGTTTCTGTAGGTGTCATATTGATATATAGAATATACTGAAATCGCCGTAGTCTTGTAGGTAGTGTGTTGGCTCATTTAGATGTATAGCCATGGTTCCAACCTCCTGATCAGACATCTCATACAAAAAGAAATATTAAAAATTAAAAAAATTTCTTTTGGCGTCCTCCTCTCAGAAAGTTTGTGACAAAAACTCTGAGAGTAAACTAAAGTTGCCATGAAAAGTTTCTCAATAAATGAAGTCGACTATTTCAACTGTAGGTCTTACCTCCCATGGATGGAGTGAACACATACAATATAGGCGTTGTGTGAAGCTAGGTTGTAATCCAAACTAAAGTATTGTAAGGGACCAATAATTACCAAGTAAAGTATGCAGAAAGAGCTAGAAATGTGTTCAGTACTGTCCATCGTTGTAATGTATGCTCCGACGAATATATCTGTAAGAGAAAGCTGCGATTTGACGCCGTTGAACAATGTTCTGGGGGCTCCGTTAAGAAACAGTGTTATGCCGACAAACCAGAGACAATTGAGCATTTAAAGGTTAACATTCGTGATGTCATTGCCGAGATACGATCCTATACATTTGAAAAAGTGCACGAAAATTGTTCCGATCGAATGAGATACTGTGACGCTACCCGCGGCAGCCATATGAATGAAATAATATTCCATTTCTAAAGGGAAGGCAATTATTTCGAAAATTTTTTCCCAACCCATATCGTTTTCGGTAGTTGGGCCTATCGTTCGGGTCTTTATACTGTATCTTGCATTTAGATTTTCACCTCCAACTATATAAAGTGCTAGTCATGCATCCTATTAAAGCCGGCTTGCCATACACCATCCTGTAGGCATACTGATTGGCTAATAGTAGATGTTTTTATGAATAAGCCAAACGGTTGCATATGAGGCTCGGAAAGTGTTTGTGGGAAAATCATTTCAAACAAAAAGAGTCTGTTTGATGCATATTATGGCTGTACTTTATACAAAAATAGCCCTGGTATTACCAATACCATCAATTCACTGCTATTGGACGGTAGTCTACTAGGATGGGTCTGGCAGTAAATGAGGGCAAAACGAAGTTTATGTTATCGACATGTGTTCTATGGTCTCAATAGACATTTGAGTAGCAGAGACCACATATTCTACAATATGCTCATCCTCCACACGCTTCTTTATGATGCAGAGTCATGGGCACTATGCAGAGGCATGTATTAGAGAGAAAAGTTCTACGTAAGATTTTCGGTCCAGTGCGAGTTGGTGCTGAAAGCTGTATGAGCTCCTCAACGACATAGATGTTGTGCAGCGTAGTAACATCCAGCGGCTGCGCTGGCACGACCATGTCGTTCAAATGAAGGAGGATGCTCCGGCAAGATGGTTATTTGATGCGTGGATCTGCGGAAGTCGCCGAAGAGAAAGACCGTGTTTGCGTTGGAAGGACCAAATCGAGGAAGCCCTGCCATCGATTTATGTGGAGGCTGTGTTACGGCAGGCCGAAATCCGTTAATCGGGTTGTTAATCGTCCATTAAGTACGTAAGTAAGTAAGTAATGGTTGGGATTTTAAACTACAATTGAAAATTTTGAACTGGACGATACCAGGATCCATATAACCGTACCTATTTAGGCTTTGGCAAAGTGAATTGGTCAGCAAATTCATACTGTTTCACGCCATTAGAATACTTTTATGAGGCTACGACAAAGACAGTTTCTACGTGGCTCTATGCGTCAAATTTTTTCCAAATACCGTCCGAAATGTGCGAGTTATTGATCAAATATAAACCAAAAGATTCGCCTGCTGTATCGAATGCAGATATAGTTACTTAAATTATTTTGTATTTGATGCGTAGCATAGATCAGTTTCGAAGTTTTGAATCGTTTTTTTCGTTACTCATAAGCACTCATGAAATTTTTAATATAAGTGAGTCAACAATATTGAAATTTAACTATGTACTCTGATTCATTCGTGCTCATTACAACGTTGATTTATAAGTACTAGTTGCAATGAGTATGCGTACGGAGTCGACATCAAACTCATACCATTCGAAATATGTTTGATACATAAGCTTAGATGTATAACTTTAGAAAAATACTTATAATAGTACTGATAAATGATTTGAGTGACTCTTAGTTGTTGTTGCATTTACACTAAAAGAGAAAAGACACATAAGCAAAAAAAGACAGAGCAGCAAGCAGTGAAAACACATTTAGTAAGTATTTTAGTGTTCGTACTCGAATCATACTTATTTTGTACTTCGTGTATATGTTGACGTGTTGTTAAGTATGAATATAATGAGTACTTCAAACTTTGAATATGTGTAGAGAGGTTCCATGATATTAAAATAACTATGAATGCGTATAAGTATCAGAAATTATGAGTATAATTCAATTCTACTCATCTTACTCATCTGACATAACCTAAGCATTGCCATTAAAATAAAAGTACAATCGAAAGAATAAAGCTGGGATTTTCATTTATTTATTTAAACTTTAGCGTTAGTGATTGATCACCACGTGCCTGTTATGCTGTTGATCATTCCTAGAGGAGTTATCTTTTATTAAAAGTCCTCATTATAAATTGTTTGAATCTTTCTCATTAACCCTGAAGTACCATGTTGTCTTTTGTCATTTGCTAACAACATTATTATGATTTTACATTGTTGCCATTGTTGCCACAGCATGTAATTGCAAAACATTTTAGGAATATGAGTTAATTTTTATACAAATAATCACAATTTTTTTTATTTATTTTTATTTCATTTTATTTTATTACATTCGTATTCAGTTGCTCTATTCTATTCTGTTCATTTTCTTTTTCTCCTTTTGTTTTATGACCACAGGCCATAAAGGGATTAAATTTTTAATGGTTGCCAACAGAGAATGTTTAGTTTGTAGGGAAACGCATAAAAATTAAAATGTTTTCCTAATTTTGTATTTTTTTCTTCGTTTTTCCTAGCCTGGTCGGAATTTCGGGAAAAGTTTATAAAAATGTTAATGTGTAGAGAGATTCGTTTTTTTTATTGTGTAAATATAATGTTGTAATGGGAAACCGAGTACTTTTTTTCGTATTTTTATTTGGCAATAAAATAAAGTACTTTGTGCTGTAGTTTATCTTTCATTTACACAACGTATTATTAACAATTAGCTTGCAGACCGTGTGTGTGTATATCCTTCGTTTAGTTTTTTGGTTTTATTGATAGGCTAACGAGAGTTTTAAAAATCTCTGCGTACAAAAGAATTTAGAAAAATACTATTTAATCCTCTCCAAAATAAAACGATTTATTCACACTGTTATGAAAGTGAATAATCTAGATACTGGTATTTGGCTTTTATATCGCTTAACATTAAAATTATAAACAAAAGCTACAAAAATTATAAAAATTCAGTAAACAAACCCGTTTACAAATTATCGTACTGCTTAATGCAACAACAAACACCAATATAAAAAAGTGGTAAACAAGTAAACACAAATACACAAGCAACACTAATAGAATAAATGTAAACAAAATACACAAACAACAATAATGACTGTAAACAATGATATTTACATTGATAGAGATCTCGAGAAGGCGAAGTCAAGAACATTCGCCTTCAAGAACATTCATCAGATTGTTTACTCTGCCATTTAAAAAGCAATGCAAAGCAGGCGACTAAGTTAGTGAAGTTCAGTCAGTCTTGTGTGAAGACGCGGTGTGTTTGAAGAGAGTAATCGTGGTTTGAAGATCTCCGTTGCAAAGATTTGTCGATTAATTGTTTATTGATTGTTATTGTTTATTTATTATTTATAAACAGAGCACAAAGAAAGGCAATTGTTATTGTTTACATCAAGTTGTGAACAGTGGCACACAGATTGTGTGAATAATAAAGAATTGTAATTAAAACTAAACACAAATTTTATTTTATTTGCAATCTACGAGCTCATATTTTAGACATTCTTAAAAGGTAAAAACGTAACAGATCGGCGTTAAAATCTTTAACTGGAAGCAGTTGTGGGAGAGAGGGAATCTTTTCTTAGACGGCAGTTGTAACCCAATGAGTAAGGCTACCGTAGCACTACAGCATTTTTCAAATGGAAGTTTCCCTTTCCCAGGCGGCTGTTAGATGACCTCTAAAGCCGTTAATTGTTACAGCGGGTTATACGATATTTCCATTATATGTGCACCGATGCCGTCGTCTTGTAGGTAGTGTCTTGGTTTATTAGACGTAAGGCCACGGTTCTAACCGTACGTCAAGACATCTAAAAAAATTATTAACAGATTGCTGGCATAAGTTCGAAAATTGCCATGAAAAAGTTTCTGAAACATCAGTCGTTCGGAATCGACTTTAAACTGTTGCTCCTATCATACATAAAACTAACACACACAACATAAAATGGTTTAAGAAGCTAGGTCTTAATCCTGACTGAAGGGTTGTAATGACCAGTTATCTATGTGTGTATGTGTAGTACGGCATAGTGATATTCCAAGAAACTGCAGAGCAGATGAACTAACAAGAATTAGAATTACGTCAGATAACTCCGCTTGGGAAGATTCGGATACGGGAAAAATAGCATTGCCGGTCTGGTCAAAGCTGGATGGAGGGCGCACCAAACATCTATAAATATTTCAAAAGAACACTCCCATCATGATAGTTTGAGTCATTATTGGACATTGCCATCTAAACACTAAGAGAGATACATTGGTTTTGGGCATATAATAAATAACCTTTATTGGCGTTTTAGCCAGCACTTTATTGCATATAAAGAGACCAACTCGGGTTCCGTTATGTAAACTATCTGTCAAGAATGAACATCAGATCTCTAAATGAATTCCTTAGACTATCGTTTCTTGAGAAAATTGATGAATATAGACTTTTTGGATGACAGCTACCACATCTGCCACGTTTTTTGGCAAATAGACTTTGTGATACTTCTCCCTGTCTCTTAATATATCTCGTATCTGAGTTCCTTGTATAGAAATATCAAAGTGTTTTGAATTACTTTTTAAAAAAATATTAAAAAATATATTTCTATCCTTTGATGAGCTTTTATGTTACAATTCTAAAGCGTTTAATTTACAATTTTGAACGCTGCAGTACTATTGCATGCTCAAATTGGTTAAATTTTTTCTGTTGCTCAAATGATTCCGAACAAATTAAGATTATAGAGCTTCAAAAGATTTTAATAATTTAAGCATGATTTTATTTTAAACAGTTAAGCTTCAGGCCCACTTATAAAGCCCTAAATCAGTACAAATACAAAAAGTACTTAATTTTGGGATTTTTTTTATTTTTTTCTTTCAATTTTTGTTACTTTCTTGCCAATGCCAGCCAACAAAAGCAAACAACTCAACATGCAAAACTGAAAAACACATTCACTCCAAACCACTTGAAAAAGTTCTTTTCGTGCAATTTTCTAATTTCATAATTACCATTAAGATTTCAGTCCCTTTTTGCCTCTTAATTTCTTTCGTAGGAGAGTTTGAAGTAGCAGTGGCATCAACATAAAGTGCCTGCACATCATTTCATTTTTTTTTTTTACCGATTTTCCAAGCCATTAGTATGTCCTAGAAAGCTAAAATACTTTTTTAATATCTTCTTTCTTTTTCTTTCTTTCTTTTTATTCAGTTTTGTTTTAATTTTTAGTTTGAGTTAATAATTTATTAGATTTATATCAACATTTATTAGCCTGGTTTCTCTCTGCAACTACAAGTTTTTTTTTCTGTTAAATTTTTATGATTCCTACGCCATTGCCTCAATGCGAGTTGAGTTTTATTAAGTCCTTCTTCGGTTTCGAATAGATTAACATTTCTTCTGACAATAAAATAAAGAAAGAAAGAGAGCGAGAGAGAGGAGGAGAAAAAAAAACCTACATTCGTTTTTAATTTTTGCTGTAACAGCGTTAAAGTGCATTAAAACTGGAAATTGGGAACAAGTACAACAAGTACAGCAATTTGCAGCTTAACAGAGAGGATTCACAGCTCCTTAAAGTATGCAAAAGATGGGGACAAACATGCACATACGCTTTCAAAATCATTCATTTCATCTTCATTTTGTTTTATTTTGTTTATTTCAAATGAGATGAAAGAGAGTGAGAGAGAGATAGCGAGGCAGGGAAAACCCCGTTGCTGTCTTTTCTTTGTAACACTTTTGAATACATTTATGCGCGCGTGTTTGTGTGAAAATAAATAAATGTGTAGGTCTTCAAACGCAGAATATGGGAGAATGTGTGCGTGCAAGTGTAAGAGTGTGTGTGTGAAAGTATGAATTGAAGAAATTTATTTAACACACTTTTTCTTTCATTTTTTTCGCTTTTGTTTTTACTCTCTCGTCCTCCTTTATTTTGTTTGTTTTTATTTTCATTTTGGGAAATGTAATCGCATCGCATGAAAGTGAAATTTATATCTAAAAAACAAAAACAACAACCACCAACAAAAAACATGTTGCCGCACTGTTTACTTGTTTGTTTTGTTTTCGTAGCAGCAAAAACCAACAGTAGAGCATAGCCGAACGTGAATTACTTTTGAGCTCTCTTAGTTATACTCTAAGTGAGATTGTCTGTAGTTTTTACTGTAATTAAATGAACGAAAGGAGAATGTGTGCGTTAAATTACGAAATGCATACAAGTTGAAAGACACGACAACGACAACGACACCAACAAAACCTACAACAACGTAAAATATTTGCTTTCTTTTTGTTATTGTTGTTGTAGTATTTTAGTAAACAAGTGGTTAAAAAATAAATTCTCTACTCTCTGCTGCCTGGTAACATGGTTGCATTCGTCTCCAGTTGGATGTCACAGTAAAGCCATGAGCCATTATCAGCAGATGGCAAGAGAGACAGAGAGAGCGAAAGAGATAGAGAGGCAATAAGGTAAAAGCGAAAAATTTTACTTTTATATGAGCATGATGATGAATAAAATTCTATACACTAATACATACACACACATACACACAGAAGCAAATGCATGAAGACGACAAATTCACAAACTTTATCACATACAAACATAGTGTTGTCAAGACCTAAGTATTCTTAATATGCTGGAGAGAGAGATAGACAGATATGCGCTTGTATTATATTGTACAGGAGGCGAAATTGTGTAAATAATGTACGCATTAAGGGTTCATTAAAAATTGCATTCATTAAAATTCGAATTCTGTTATATAGAGCACAGTTACGACAGTGATAATTATCCAGCTGATATGGTCAGCCAGCACTCAGTCGTGAGCACTTATTTCGAAACGAGTCGTCTTATGATCGACTTAATCTTTGTGCTATGTATCCACCCATATCTGAATTTAAATCCTACAGAAGCTTATTGCCTTTCCAAAGTAGAAGGAAGCCTGTTTTTAATACATCTAAACTTAAACGCCACATAAGTTATGTTTAGGTTGATTTCATGCAAGATCTCCTCAACGCTATGTAAGTCATCCACTCGATCGTTCCCGTACACATTATAATATCCAGGAATATCCAAACAAGGGCTCGTCCTATACATCAGATATGAGTTGGTTCTAGCGCCATAAGACAACAATAATGGAGCCTTAAATTAAAACATGAGAGATTCGGGAACTAGACGAAAGGTTGCAGTGGTAATTCAACAGAGAAAACAACTGATTCCATAGGGTGGCTCATTTATTTTCTCATCCACGAACCATCGGTGATTACGAATCGGATAATACTTATGTCATTGTATTCTGTCACAAAATTATGTCTTCACTGAACGTAATAAATCAATTTACGCTTGAGCAACATTGGGGTATATTGAGCCACTAAGAAACTGCGCGATGATGTCGATTTGGGCAAAAACGCTTATATTTTCATATGAATCTGATTCTCATTTGGGTGGGTAAGTTAATAAGCAAAAATTGCCGTATTCGTGGCTCAGAAGACTCACACGTGGTCTTATAGAATCCAATACACCCATTACGAGTAGCTGCTTGGTGTGCTTTGTGTAGCACAGGCATCATATTTTTTTGAAAATGAGGACGGCTGAATCATTACGATCTATGGATACACCTATCGCACCATGGTCACCGATTTTTTGTACCAACTCTTCATTGTGTTGATGTGAACGATATTTGGTTTCAACAGAATGCTGCAACTTGCCACATATCTCATGCCACATTCGATTTATTGCGTCAAACGTTTGATGACCGTTTAATGAGACGAAATGGTGACATCAATTGGCAGCCAAAAAGCTGCGATTTTACACAGTTGTAGCAGACAAACCAAAGACTATTACGCATTTGATGGCCACCATTCGTGATGCCATTGCTGAGATACGACCCTATACACTCGCAAAATTATACGAAAATTGGTCCGATCGAATGAGATACTGTGAGCCAGCTGGGGGCAGACATATGAACAAAAAACAATATTCCATTTCTAACCGGAAGAGTTGTACTTCACAATAAAAATAAATAAATTTAGAAAAAGTTCAAACCATTTTGTTTTCTTGCATTTTTAAAATCAAACCATCCACCCTATTAAGCGCCTTTCAAACTCATGGTTTTTTTTTATCACAATCGAGCTCAAAAGCATCAATACGATCCATTGGCAAAATACTACGGTTAAATGCAGTATATTTGTCACTTGTTCCACTGTGCCTACAATTGCATACATTTATTACATACATTACATGCATATTTTATGTTTTGTGTATGAATTCTCTTCTAAAATACGGAAAATATTAAAATGGAAAAGATTCTTTCATTCATTCATTCATTCGTTCATTTATTTTAACATAAATTGTGGAGAGAGTATTACAGATATTTCTACTTAAGCAGCAACGATGACGGTAACGACAACGATAACGATAACAACATTTAATGTTTGAATGCCATACCGAACTGTTGATGATGACGGGCATGTGGATGATTATGAAGCATGATGATGATAACGATAACGATAATGATGATAATTTTTATAATTCTCAGTTACTTACAAAGGATACAGCTGCTTAAATGTTGTATGTGTGTTGTTGTTGTTCTTGAAGCTGTTGTCACTGTCACTAGTGACTTAGTTTTCTGTGAGTTTTCTGTTGAGGTTGTTGTTGCTGTGATAGTTTTTGATTATTTTTTGTGAGTATTGCCAGATACCTGTTAATAACGATAAGCATAATAATGATGATGATGCTAAAGATTACGATTAAATTTTACTAGACGAATGAATTTTGCAAACAGTTGATGGAAACAAGGAATAGCTGCAGTTAAAGCTTGAGTATAATTATGATGATAATGATGATAAGAAAGTAGAAAATGTTTTTTGTAAACTGTTTGCTTAAGTGTCAAATAAATATTTGCAGATTTTCTTTACTTACAATTATGCATTGTCTAGCGTAAAGCCGGAATGAAAACTATCTCAGACTGCTTGCATAACGTATTTCCTAAGAATGTAAATAAAAGTTTACGTTTCCTTTTATTTTACTTCTTTCCCTGAGAAAGTTTTCAAAGCAGACATCCATCAGCTTATATTTTTATATAATCGGTGAGTACAGACATAAGTTAAGAGAAACGCAGTTTATTTATGCCGTAAATAACTTTCACCCCCAACCAATATTAGTTGTAAATTTACATGAATATATGGCAACAAGAAATATTCTTATTAATGTGTCTGCAATTAAATGTACATTTCTACACATAAATATTGCATTTCAATTCATTTATACTAAGCTACTCTATTTGGTTTGTTTTTATAGAATAATCTCTCCATTCTTTCTCTATTGCTCTCTCTCTCTCTCTCTCTCTCTCTCTCTCTATCTCTCTGGTTTAATTTTTCAATTATTATTTAAAAGATAATTGTTAATTAGATTGTCTGTTCGTTGGTTTGTTTAGTTGTTGCCATTTGTTTGCTATTTTTCTCTCAATTTTATTATGATTATTCTTGTGCATTTCCTTTTTCTCTGTGTGGTAATTGTATGACATTCATATTATAATTCTCATTATAAATATTTACAATAACAAAAACAAAACAAAAGAGAGAGAGAGTATAATTACTAATACTCTCTGCTTTCTTCGTGGCTGTGCTCCTACTCTTGCTTTAAATTAATTGTTGGTTTTGCATTTATTATTTATTTTCTTTTATTATTGCAGTGGGATAAGCAAAAACTCTATACACTTGCACACAAACAATTATTTGTATAAAACCATAAACAATACTGTTGAAGCAGCAACAATTACAAATAAATGCGGCCTTAAAACAAAATATAAACAACACCACACAAATACACACACAGATACACAGTCCAACTACTTTTATAAATTTGCATTCATTTACTCGAACTTCACTACACTCCTTTCTACGCTACTCTACACCACTTCACTTGCTCTTCTCAATTGAATTTTATGTAAATGGCGAAAGGCAAATACCGAATGGTGAATAGCGAATGGCAAATTGCTCAAATTAAGCATAAAAACTGCTTACAGCATTTGGCTTTGGAAAAAGGAAAAAAAAAACAAATAAAAAATAAAGGCCGTCACTGGCTGTATTTGATAAAACGGAGTTTTTCGTTATTTTTGCCATTAGAACTACTGCTGCTGCTTAGTAAATCTAATTTAGACATCAAAAAGGCATACTTAAGTATCGGCAGTAAGAGAAGTATGAGAAGTAGTAGGAGTCGTAGAAGTGGCAACAGCAAAACTTGCTTAAGTGGCATTAATTAAAATTGCCTGAATGCTTAATTATCAATTGGGGAAATTAACACAGAGAATAACTATTTTCGTTTTTCCTTCTTTCTTATTGTAACTCTTGTAACTAAATTTCCTCGAGAACTATTTCATTTTATACTTCATTACACAACAGAGGCATATGATATGTATGTATATATATATGTACGTACGGAAAAACAAACGTACAAATAAATTAAAATGGTAGGAAAATTTCTCACATGAGAGACAAATATTTTGCTGTTGTTTAATCATCATCAGAGAAATGGTACATAAAACAAACAAAACTATAAAGAGTTTCTATAATATTATGACGGAATTGAAAAAATCTAGATACTGGTGTTTTACTTCTACATCGTTTAACATTAAAATTATTAACAAGAGCTACAAAAGCCAAAACAACGAACTTCTTTACAAATTGTTGCACTGCATAAAAAAGCAACAAACACCAGCATAAAACAATGGTAAACAAGTAAACAAAAATACAACAACAAACACCAGCATAAAAAATGGTCAACAAGTAAGTAAACACTACAAGACAAACAACACTACACTACAAACAACAAAAATGAAACAACGATGTTTGCATTTATAGAGATCTAGAGAAGGCAAAGCTACGAACATTCGCCTCTAATAACATTCAGCAGACTGTTTACTCTGTCATATAATAGGGCAGACCTAGCAGGCGAGTGAGTCAGTAAAAGTTTAGTTAGTCTTGTGTGAAGACCCGCTGGGTTTGAAGAGAGTAATCATAGTTTGAAGATCTCCGGTACAAAGATCTGTCGAACAATTTCTAGTAATTGTTATTGTTTATGCAGAGGGTGTAAACAGACGAAGAATAAACAAGGTAATTGTTGTTGTATACATAAAGGTGTGAACAGTGGCACACAGAATTGTGTGAATAATAAAGAATTTTAATTCAAACTGAACACAAATTAATTTTTATTTTATTTGCAATCTACGCGCTCCGTTCTATAACATTCTAAGTCGAAAAAGTGTGTTTTGAGTTATGAGCTCTCAAAGTTTTCACGCGACATATTGTGTATTCTTAGTAGATTTTTCCCTATAACTTCGGAATGGATCGGCGCATCTTAACCAAAGTTTGACAGTATTTAAGTTAGAGAACGTAGAATTTAAAAATGCAAATTTATAGAATGGAGGCGTCGATATTTTAAACGTTTTTAAAAGGTAAAAATGTAACAATATTTTGCTCATGTAAATTATATAAAATGAGTTGAATTTCTTTACGATTTTTCTTCTTGAATTTTAAAAACATTAGAAGGCGCTGTAGCCTGGTAGGTAGTGTGTTGTCTTATTAGAAGTGAGGCCAAGGTTGAAACACCTATTTAGAAATCTCGAACAAATCGAAATACGAACAAATGTTTCTTCGACAACAGCCTCCCACCAGTTGTCTGGCAAAAACTCTGAAAGTAAAATAAAATTGCCATGAAAAGTGTCTCAACAATCGATCATTCGAAGTTGACTTTAAATTGCAGGAGCCGCCACTCATGGATAAAATTAACTCACATCCAACATGGGTGGTGTGAACAACTAGGTTTTAATCCTGTCTGAAGGTTTGAAATGACCAATTAAGTCAGTAAGTAACTTGAGAAAAGTTCATGAGTTTATTTTGTAATGCCAAAAATCAAAAATTAATTTAAACTGCATAAACACTTGCCCGAAATTCTCTTCAAATTTTTATTATTATTTTTAATTACTTACACAAACCAAAACTAATATCCATACACACAGCAACTCAAATTCCGAAAAAATTTTGGCATAGTTTCCTTGCCAACTATCTTGCACGATAAGCCTCTGCATGACTAGAGCGTATGCATATTAAATTAAAGATTCTCTCTCTTGAAGTTGAAAAACAATAAAATAGGATGAGCAAACTTTAAAGGATTTAAAATGAAAAGTTAAGGATTATTAAGGGAAACTTAACATGTATTTGCAAAAGCAAAAACTATAACAACAACAACATTAACTGTATAGTGAAATATAATACAATTATCTTCATTTACATACATACGTATGTGTGGGTGTAATTACAACGTGCACTCTCATTAAATCGGGGAAAAAAATTATGGCATCAGTTTTTTACTCATTCATATAGACAAGAAGCAAAAAGAACGACAACAATAAAGAATAAAAAAAGGAAACATTCCATGGCAGAGATGATAATGAAAATCAAAATGCAACAAAATTTACCTTTTTTGACCCTTTCAACAAACTTGCAGTCATACTTGACTGTCCCTCTTTTACTCTCTCTCTCTCACTCATGGTTTTTCTCTTATGACAAGCACAGTTTTAACCTGCATTACAAAAAGTCACTTTTTTATGTGTGAGTATATGTGCTCTAACGGGTGTCTGTGGCATGTGTAACATGAGTAGTTATTAAGGAAGTTTTTAGAAAAGATATGCTGCACAGCATAATTTCATGTTTATGTTGTTGTCTGTCCGGTTTTTGTATCCTTGATTTTATCCTGTTTAGTCATACTGGAAGATATATAATAAACACTAGAAAAAAAAGGAAAATTAAATTCATTTTAAATTATCCATTGGGGGCTATTTCATACAAACAACTACAAATGAAGGAATCATTTCGTACTATTCTGATGATCCCATCGTAATGAAAAATTAGCTAATAAATGGTCCGCCAAATAATTTTTTTTGAAAATGCTTTAAAAAAACTACAGAATATTTTCTCAAATTTCTTTTTTCATTTGAAAATACAATCCTTTCCTTAATAATGGAAAATAATTTCATTCAAATGGCTGCCTCGGCTGGCCATGAAGTAGCCTACACGATCGGTCCAATTTTTAAGCACATTATCGATTGTGTGCAGCTGTATTTCACCAATGGCTTCACGAATATTGTCCTTTAAAGCGTCAATTGTCTCTGGCTTGTCGGCGTAACACTTATCTTTGACGGCACCCCACAAATAATAGTCCAACGGTGTCAAATCGAGTGTAGCTTCGGCTGTGTGGCACGTAGCGCCGTCCTGTTGAAACCAAATGTTGCCAATATCCTCCTCTTCAATTTTTGTGAACAAAAATTCGTTCAACATAGCCCGATAACGATCGCCATTGACTGTAACGGCCGCTCCTTGCTCATTTTCGAAAAAAATGGCCCAATTATGCCTCTGAACCAAAATCCGCACCAAACAGTGACTCGTTTTGGGTGCGTCGTCTTTTCAATGTATGCGTCCGGGATTTCTGTGCCATCGACATCTTCTGTAAGTCGATCGCAGGCCCACTTAGCGAAGCGAAAACGCATTGGATGGTCAATTGGCTTCAACTCCTGAACCAATTTTACTTTGTATGGCGTTATACCAAGGTCTTTATGCAAAATTCGTCTCAATGAAGTCTCCGAAATGTTCAATTGTTGAGAATGACGGTGAATTAATGTTGATGGCGGTTCACGCACACTTTCTGCCACAGCAGCAATATTCTCGGGTGTACGCACTGTCTTTGGCTTTTCACGCTTTGGTTTATCAATGAGGATGCCAGTTTCTTTCACTTTTTTCACAAGATAACGAACATACGGAGCTGACGGTGCTTCTCTTCTTCCAAAATCCGTATGCAATTTTCGCACACATTCTGCAACATTACCATGATTTTCAAAGTAATGTCGCAATATTTCCCAGCGTTGTTCAAGCGTATACACAACCATATTCGTTCAGCGGAAGCATAAAACTAATTATCTGTCAAATCAGACATGATCTAAGTGTTACCATTCATGAAATAAGCACCAGTTGAAAGAAAAAAACGTTAGATGGCGGATCCTTTATGTCGCCGCTCTATTGAAGGTTTCATTAACAATACTCTGTATTGGACCCTGGAAGAGCTAGGAAAGCGACAATAGCGCTCTACACTTGCAAAAGAACCGTGGAAAAGATCTTGGGTCTAAGACCAACCTTGCTCTACGGGGTATATGTTTGGTAGACGGTTAGCAAACACCAATGCCACAGTCTACTGTTTTGATTAGCAGTGCTCTCTGTTCCACTCTAACTAACACATTATTTGCTACACTTAACTGGCTTCTCTCTGATCTTCTATTAAGAAAGACGACTGAGTTGATTGGCAATCTTCGGCACGTACAGGGCATAGGTATTTCGTTTCCATCAGTTAATTTTGGTTTTGGTTTACTCGTTTGACGGAGAAGCTCAATCTCATTCGCAGAAAGGAGATACGTGCAATATTCCTAGACTCTGGACAAAAAGAGAACTGCCTCAAGTCTGTTCTTCAAGCGCAATAGCGATTCTTAAGGGTTAATGTCCCTATGGTAGACACGCCGGAAAGTACGCCGTTCTGTCTGATGATTTCTGCAGAAGCTGTGGGTGTAAGGAGGAGGAGGAATCTGTCTTTCTTCTGATGTGTCAGTGCTCTGGTCTTATGATAAAGAGATGGAGGTTATTGGCCTCTCATTTTCTGGCACCTTTCATCGAATTCTTTAATATTAAAGATTCCTGCAATAATAAGATTTGATTTGGACTCGGGATGACCTAATCTAACTTTAGGATGGTTAGATTAATTATGCACAGGAAGTTATTGCCCCTGTTACGTTTCCACAATGAATTCCTAAAATACTGTTGATATCGCCTAGGAATTTTCGTTTGATGTCAGAACACCACACCACAGTGCCAGATTATTTAATCCGATCAAGAGCTTCTAGTTTTTCACAATGAAATGGAGATTACAATCGACAGTTTCATAGATCCATGCGTACAATGCAATTGTACGATGGCTTAGTCCGGAGACGTCCTTTTTCATTACACTCACATCTATTAAAGTCCAATCTAGTTTCGCAAAGCTTTCAAAATACCTTCGAGTATAGTTCAGCCTCTTTGGCTTCTAGTTTTTTACTGGTTAGTTTTCAAAGTGGAGCTATTTGAGCCTAACAATTGAAAACCATACCACACCCGGTAAATATTTCTCAAAGAATTTCTTTGCTTTGACACGAAATGCCCCCCATTAAAACCATGGCATAACTTATGTTGCATATGCTGACAATTTCCTTAAAATTTATATTAATTTTTTGTTGCTGGTTTTTTTTGCAATTTTTGTTTTAAAAATTTTCTAGAATATTGCTCTGGCAAAACAATAACTTAAATTCTCTCTGACATAAGGCTTGTTGCACGAGAATAAATGAAACCCAAAAGCAGTGCAAAAACGAACGTAATTGTCTGTGTAATAATTAATTGTTATAAAAAAAAAAAGAGAATTACTTTATAATGGGGGGTTTATTCCAAAAAGAAGAAAAATGAAAGACTTTTAGAAACTATTTTTCATTTGTGTTCGAAATGAGTTTTCCCAACAGGATGTCATACAGTGTAATTAAAGGTTGTTTGTATCGTCTTTGCTTGTGGAGTTTGTCGGCTATTTAAAACATTTATTCATTGTTTATATATTCAGAATTGTGTTCAATAGTTTGGTTGTATGAATTCAAAATTTTCTAATTGTTAAGGCCCATTACTTACTTTTAATATACAGTTACGTTTTTACGTTTTAAAAACGTTTAAAATATGAGCTCGTATATTGCAAATAAAATAAAACTTAATCTGTGTTTAGTTTTAATTAAAATTCTTTATTATTCACACAATTCTGTGTGCAACTGTTCACAACTTGATGTAAACAACGACAATTGCTCTGTTTGTTATTACTCTGTTTACACTCTTTGCGTAAACAATAACAATTACTAGACAATTATTCAACAGATGTTTGTAACGGAGATCTTTAAACCACGATTAGTCTTTTCAAACCCACCTCGTCCTTACACAAGACTGACTGAACTTCAATAACTCAGTCTTCTGCTTTGCATTGCCTTTTATATGACAAAGTAAACATTATTATGAATGTTCTTGAAGGCGAATGTTCGCGTCTTCGCCTTCCCGAAATCTCTATAAATGTAAATATCATTGTTTCATTATTGTTGTTCGTGTATTTTGTTTACATTTATTCTTGCAGTGTTTGTTGGTATATATTTGTTTACTTGTTTATCGCTTTTTTATACTGGTGTTTTGTTGTTATATAACGTAGTACGATAATTAGTAAACAAGTTCATTGTTTTAGTTTTTATAGTTTCTGTTTATATTTTTAATGTTACATCGTTTTAAAAGCAAAACGGCAGTATTTTGATTTTTTATTTTCGTAACAACATATACAGACATACATATTTTGTCATTACAACCCTGCAACAGATTTTTAAGAAACTTTCCATGGTAATTTTATTTTACTCTCAGAGTTTTTGCCTGAAATCTGCTGCGAGACAATCGCCGAAGAATTTTTTTTTCATTTTTTCATTTTGTTGGATATGTTTGCCCTGGGGTTTGAGCCGTAGCCCTCTAATAAGCCAACACACTACCTACTAGACTACGGCGACTACTAATTGGCTTAATCTTCTTCGAAGCCAAATAATAAAAGTTTTTATTCAATAAAGCAGGTAAACAGCTTAAAAGGAATAGAAAAAAAAGCGGAACAAAACAAAACAAATATTCCCGTTTATTGTAATTGATTCGAATGTCAAAAAAAAGGAGAAAAAATAAAAAAAAAATATTGTAAATAAGCATTCATTTCCGTTTTCCTGTTTAAATTTATGGCATCGTTTAACCCATTTGCATAATAATGATACACAGTAATTGTTATATTTTTAAATATGACAGTAACAACAACAACAACAACAAGGATATTAAACATTTAAAAAGAACAACAACAATTATTAAAATAAAAGAGAAACAATATTAACAACGCCATAAATTATAATAAAAAGAATTTTATTTTAAATAGAAGAAATTGAGAAAAAAATTCTGGTGTAAAACCATTGGCTTACGAGGGCAGATGCTGCTGCAATTATTCTGCGGGAAAGATCTCAATAAACTGGTTACAAATGCTACAGAGAAGGTGGCTCAATGTAAAGTTTATGCTTTTAGTTAACTATGCGAAGTTAAATCTGTTTAGTGGTGTCTGAGGTACATCTGTCAGTAGCATATCTCTTGACAGATCAGTTACTTTGTAATGTTTTTAAAAGTCAAATAAAGCATTTTATTTGTGATGGTTTTAAAAAAAATTATTCAATTAAACCTATTGAATAAGTTAAAAGTTCTAGATTTCTTAAATGATTGTTAGGTTAGGTAAGGCTTAACTGGCGCCTTTAAAGCCCCGCTGTAACACCAATATTACTTATTTGGTCATAAAATCTCAGCTCTCTTTTATCCAGATACATTTTTCACAGAGATATGGGACGCCGGACACCGAAAAAAGAGATGTTCTGTTGTTTCCGTTTCTTCCTCGCCGCTGCATCGTTATGAGAAATTTCCAATCTCGGGGCGTGTACACGTGAGTTCAGAATACTTTTCAATATTATTTTGCCAGTTGTTTGATGTGTTGCTGCCGTATGAAAGTTATTAATTTTATTCTACCAATGTTTTCATCGATATTTTAATTAAAAAATTAAAAAAAAAACCAGAAGACACACCAAAGCCTAAAAGAAATAAAAAGAAATAAGAAAATAATTATGGAAGGAAAATCTATTCAATGACATTTTGTAAAAAATAAAATTTTAACATACTTTCAGTAATACCATGGACTATACAAGTCAAAACAAAATTATTCTGTTTAGTACACTGCCTTCGTGGGTGCGTATACTTAATATTTAACTCTCACATACTCCAGCATTTAAACACTCATACGCTGGGTGTACACACTTCGTTTAGCAATACATTTTAAGTTTTTTGAGAAATTATGTGAAACTTTTAAGCATAAAATGAAATGAAATTGAAAATTAAAAATACTGAGAAACTTAACTAACCAATCACTGTACGATTTCCGCAACCAGTTAGCAAATTAGAAACAAAGAGTTCAGCGTCTACCAGTGATTTGATGGTCTTACTGGACGTAGGTTTTAAATTGGAACCATAAAACTTTACTTACTTTAATACGACGGAAGTCTAATTCATCGACACACACACACAATTGTGAGACTATGATATCCGTACAGGGTATAATTAACCTCGAAGGTTTTTTATGGAGAGCAATCCAAGCAATAATAATATTCAGAGGGCATGCGATTAAATGTTTCGTATTCAACTCAAGAATTTTGAAACGAGATACAATATGATAACAAGAATTGCTTTGTTTATTATTACTCTGTGTAGTAATCTGTGTATTGTTTATGCAAAGCAATAACAATTACTAGACAATTGTTCGACAGATCTTTGTTACGGAGATGATAAAACCACGATTACTCTCTTCAAACACACCACGTCTTCACACGAGACTGGCTGAACTCTTACTAACTCACTCGCCTGCTTTGACTTGCATTTTATATGGCAGAGTAAACAGTCTGGTGAATGTTCCTAAAGGCGAATGCTCGTGATTTCGCCTTCTTGAGATTTCTATAAATGTAAACATCATTCTTTCATTATTGCTGCTTGTGTATTTTGTTTACATTTTTCTTTTAGTGTTTGTTGTTATATTTTTGTTTACTTGTTTACCATTTTTGACATTGTTTGTTGTTACATTACAAAGTGCAATAATTTGTAAACAAGTTCAGTGTTTTGTTTTTGTAGTTTTTGTTTATGATTTTAATGCTAAATGATGTAAAAGCAACTGGTGTTTTGTAACAATATTTTCTTACTCTTTATTTTTACTTTTATGGTCTGAATGATTTCTCTAAAAGCCAACCGTAGATCTGAAAATAGCTTCTTCATCAGAGTTTCTTCAATCGGTATCTCACTGATCCTCGTACATTTCAATTACACACTCAACTCAATATGTTTACTGCTGTTTTTAATAATGAAGAGAACGAGAGAGCGAGAGAGAAACAGAAAGCGAAAAAGCAAATAAATATTCTCTATAACTACTGTGTGGTATTAATTTGATACTCTTTTACTCTCACTTTTCATTTTTAATTTTTGTCTGTATGGAATACATACATGTGAGCGTGTATGCATGGTGGTATGTATGCGTGTAAATAATGGATGGTAACTGGGAAAATGGTGAATGGGCAAATAGTGAATATGACACTTTTGACACGTTAAAATAACAATTAAAATTACAAAAATCCGATATGTTTCGTTTCGTTTCATTTCGGTTTGTTAAAAACATGCGATTTTAAGTGCATTTTTTCTCGCATTTTAATTTGATGATTATTTTTTAATTTTTCATTTTATTCACATTATTATTGTTGCTGTTCTTATTGTTTTATTTATTGATATGCAAGTATTTGTTTAACAATGTTTTCATTTATTTCTGTTTTTCTGTTTTTTTTAAATACTGGCCTCTCTATAAGTATGGCATTTGCATTTTAATTAAATTTTTAATGATTTCCTGACAATTCTCATGATTGTTAAGGAAATCTTTGAAAACGAGTGGCAAAGAGAAGGAAATGGGCAAGAGCAGGAGAGAGAGAGATATAGAGAGAGAAAGCATGCGAAAGTGTTCTTTTAAATTTTAAGCATAAAATTTGTATGCAAAAAAGCAGAAAACCTCCGACGATTGTCTATTATTTTCTCAGAAATGTAATGAAAAATAAAGGAAAAAATTATAAAGAAATGAAACGAAATGAATTGAAATGAATACTTGAGTTGAGTAAATAATAATAAAAAAATAAAAAAAATTAAAATAAAAATGAAATAAAAGCATAAAGAAGAAATACAATTCATTTACCGTTATTAATATTAATGAAGTAACATTGATAATTTTGTTTTTTTATTTGAAATTTTTTAACAGACAAACAGCGAAAATAGCAGGAGACAGCAAATGGGCAATTGACTGGTGAAATCTGACATTTGAGGTTTGTAGCATGACAATAAAAACCAAAAATAAAGATTAAAAGAAGCAATCTGCATAAATTGAAATGAAGTTAACATATACAAAAAAAATAAGGAAAATTACAACAAATAACTCCTTTAAAAATTGAATACAAAAATATTTACATTCAATTAAAATTCATAATTTATTTGTATTTATTTGTATTCATTAATTAAAATACAATTACAAATTACTTAATAATAATTACGAGCTAAGTAACACAAACCTTGTGCTCGCTGTAATATAACAGAACAGAGATTCGGGTAAGAATCAAACCCTCGCCCTTTACGCTAAAAGTCTAGTACACTACCCACTAGACTGGTTCATAATTAAATCAGTTTCTTTTAAGAGTTTACAAGTTATGCATGTAATTCAAATAATTGCCTTAAGGATGCCATATCCTGCGTGTTTTGAAAGGCATTAATTGCATTGCTGGTCAAAACAATGTCCAAATTTTTAAAAAAGAGTGGAGGGCGGGCCTAAAGTTTTCTGTGTATTGAAAACAGGAGTTTGAAAGATGGAGGTTTGATGAAAGTGATACCTTTACTTGGTAATTGAGCCGAAAATATATCTGAATCTTTCATTAAACTATCTTGAAGAGGCCGGCTTTCTGACCACACACATACATACATACATACATAATTGGTCTTTACAACCCATTAGTTAGGACTACAACCTAGCTTCTCACATCACTTATTTGGGTATGTTAATTTTATACATGAGTGGCGAGACCTACAGTTTAAAGTCCGCTCCGAACGATAGATTTTTGAGAAACTTTTTAATGGCAATTGTATTTACTCTTAGCAAGGAAGTCGACGCAATAAATATTTTGCTTATATTTCGGTTTTGTTCCTGATGTCTGACCTGGAGTTTGGTCTAATAAGCCAAAACACTACCTACTAGACTACGGCGCCAATAACCCAAATAACACTTATTCACAATAGAAAGCGCTTCATGCCCAATATGTATGTAGATTCTCGATAATAAGAAGAATGAACTACTAGAACACATACATATATAGGTGAGACCTGCGTGGTTATGCTTATTAACTACTTACTAGGGAGTTATTTAACAACAACGTAGCAAGGATTGGAGGAATCCTACGGATATGCCATAAACAATCAGCACAATTGATTGTCTGACCCCTTGACTCTAGCTGCTCTACATGACAATAACAATCCAGTGGCCAAATAGTGATTTCACAAAATGAAGCAGTAAGCGATCTGTTGAACAAATACTCAACCATTGATTCAATTGAATTGAATTCAATTTTATTGAATCCATGCGAAGGTCATCAAGAACACGTAACGCAGATTAAAACAGTTTGACTATTTGTTTAGTTTCACTGAAGCCAGAACTTTAAAGTGGTGTTTGAAGAAGTCAAAAGTGTTGATACATTTTAGTAATTAAGGACGAGGAACTAATAGTTCAGACAATGTATTTGATAATGCAGATGCCATTACGCTTCATACAATTTGTTTGGACCATGAGATCCTTCAAATAGTTTAGATTTAGAGGTTGAAAACAATCGATTTGCTCAAGTGTTGAAGGATAGATGTTTAGTGAAGACGCCTATTCGTATGATGGTCTCCTTCCTTTAATCTGAAATAATCTGAAATAATTCTTAATTCCTTGAATGTTTTATTTTATTTTTATTTTTATTTTAAACTGAATCCCTTTCAAATGCTGTTAAAAATATTTCTAATTTCCTTTGTCGTCACTATGTGTGTGTTTGTATTCCATTCGATATTTTAATATCAATCTAATGTTATTGTTTTATATCCGGTCTGCCGTTTTCTTTTTATATTCATGCTGATAACGGTTTGGTTACTAAAACAACAATAAAATATAAAATGTAATCATCATTGCATATATGTATGTATGTGTGTAAGTATGTATGACTTGTCATGTTTGTATTTTTCAACTGTCTGTCTGTCTGTCTGTCATTATTTATTTCTCCTTACTGTAGACATCTATACATGGGCCAACCGTTATACACACATAAAATATACACGCACACATCGTTGTGTAATAGAAAATGAAAAGCCATTGAATGCATTGATATGGGTTTGTTTAAAAATAATCACAAGAAAACACAGACAAACACACACTGAAAAATACGAATAAAACTGAAATAAGAAACAGGAAAAAGGAAATAAGTTTCATTCAATATCATTTTGATATCAATATTTTATAAACGCAAGCATTACACTACCGCCCCGCACCGCATTAAGCGGATTCTGTAGTTTTTTTTAGTTTCGAAATATTGTGTAATACACTCAAGAAAAAACATATATGCTGGAAGCCTTATACGTCCATTTCGATTTGAATATTTACCATCTGTATTGCAATGTAGTCTAATAGGTAATGTGTTGGTTTATTAGAAGTGCGACCGCGGTATAAAACCCCAGACCAGACATCTGCAACAAAACGAAATATAAAAAATTTATTTCGTCGGCGACTTCCACTCAGCAGATTACTGGCAAAAACTCTGAGAGTAAATAAAAAGTTATCATTGAAAAGTTCTTCAAAAATTCGGAATAGACTGTGCAGAACTTACCACTCATGTATAAAATTAACACACACAACATTAGTGGCGTGAGAAGCTAGGTAGTAATCCTAATGGAAGGATTGTAATGACCAATTTTGTATGTATGTATATCTTATATGTAGAGAAATTTCAAACAGGGCTTAAAAAATTCAAAAACTTCATAATTCTGGCTTCTGTATCATTTTTGATACATATGACTTTCCTAGGCATTCTTTGGTGTTGTGTATATAATTTGTTTAAGTTTTTAAAAGATTTTTGAAGTTTTATCGGGAATAATACATTATTTATTTATATATCGCCATATTTGGGGAAACCTGTATCCGGGACACCAGAGAGAAATCAAAGACATAGTCTCAATGATTACAAAACAGATTTCTTTATGGTCGTGTGTTACTTGGGACTGAAGAAACAGTCGTCGAAGCTAATTAATGCCTTCAAATGAGCAATAAAGGAAAAATCGGATAAAAAAATGAACCTAGTGGGGCAAATGGACCTAGTGGGCTGGATAGCCATAGTCTTAAGACTTCCAAAACAGGTTTCCTTACGAATGAGCTTTATTTGGGACCTGAGACATAGCCGTCGAAGCTAATTGATGTCTTCAAATAAGCAACGAAGGCAAAATAGGATTAAAAATGGATCTAATGGTGAAACGGATCCAGTGGGCTGGATAGCCATAGACTCCAGGATCCAAAAAGAGGTTTCTTTATGGTCGTGCTTTACGTGGAACCGGATATATGATGAAGTGCTCTATGTAAATACGGAAAAAATTAAATTTTAGTTAAATGGACTTAAAATTTTTAATAATTCTCATTGAGTTCATATGTATTTATATGTATATATACAACAAAATGGCGTATTTTTCGCAAGTTGTATTTTTTTTGGTGGATGACTTGCACTTTTTTCTTGTTGATGATTTGTATTTTTTAGGTCGAAGACTTGCATTTTTCTTGGACGATGAGTTGCATTTCTAGGTCTGTGACTTGCATTTGTCTTGGTCGATGAGTTGCAGTTTTTTGGTCGATGACTTGCATTTCTTGGTCGATGAGTTGCATTTTTCCTTTGGTCGATAATTTGCATTTCTTGGCCGATGACTTGCATTTCTAGGTCTATGACTTGCATTTTTCTTGGTCGATGACTTGAATTTTTTTAGTCGATGACATGCATTTCTTGGTCGATGAGTTGCATTTTTCCTTTGGTCGATAATTTGCATTTCTTGGCGATGACTTGCATTTCTTGGTCAATGACTTGAATTTTTTGGTCGATGACTTGCACTTTTCTTGGTAGATGATTTACATTTCTTGATCGATGACTTACAATTTTTTTGGTCGATGACTTGCATTGCTTGGTCGATGAATTCCATTTATTGGTCGATGAATTCCATTTATTGGTCGATGACTTGCATTTCTTGGTCGATGATTTGCATTTTTATTGGTCGATGACTTACATTTTTCTTGGTCGATGACTTGTCTTTCTTGGTGATGACTTGCATTTTTGTAGTCGATGACATACATTTTTTTAGTCGGTTTTGGAGTATTAACATTAGGCTACTTGGCAAAGTCGTTGGAATAGAGGAGGAGGATGCTCTGGCGAAACTCGTTATGATGCAGGCATCTGAGGAAGTCTGCGAACAGGAAGAGCTTGTTTGCGTTGCAAAGGCCAGATCGAGGAAGCCCTGTCATCGATTGGTGTGACTAACTGGCGTAAGGGCGCAAGAAGCAAAAGCACCTGGAAGGATGTGTTAAGGCAGGCCGAAATCCGTTAATCGAGATGTTAATTGCCAATTAAGTAAGTATTCATCCATCGATACAAAGAGCATTCTCCCTAGAACACGTCAGATAAATAAAAAATTTTTATGTGTGAAGTATATTTTAACAGCCTTTGAGAAAAAATAATCACGTTAGAGTCCTCTTATAATTCTCTTGGCTGTTCATGTATTGCTTTTGGGTTTTGTATTTCATATTTCATATGATCATAAGGGGAAATTAGGAATATTTCGACTCACAAAAATCATTTAAACGGAGTCAGGTGGAGGACATTTTTCTGAGACTATAAGGCATGATACGTACACTTACAAAATCTGTAAATTTGTTCATTAGGCCCCTGCCCTAATGACTTATTACTTTACATGTACCATGTACTGGAAAATTTTTATGAATTCAATTCGTGTGTTAAAATAAATTTGTTGTTGACTGTTTTATGATTTCCAAAATGATTTTATTTTCATTTCGAGTGTATCCCTTAAGTAGTGGTGAGAGATATTGAATATTATATTGGATGTTTGATTATAAATACAGTGTACTCTCTCATAAGCGGACACCTACGGGACTGACAATTTTGTCCGCTTATAAGGAGTGTCCGTTGATGAGAGAAAATCAAAAAGAGCAATCAACAAACTATAAATACATATATATTTCTTTAAACACTTATTTTCAAAAAAACATTCATAATATGAATTATATTATGTTATATTATAATGAGAAGAGAAAATAAACAGAAATTTCATTTATATTTTTTTGAATAAAAGAGAAAAAGGTTTGAAAGTCCTGATATGTATTCAACTGGATTTAATATAGTCCAAAATTTTAGCTTGGCGAGTTTTACCTTTAATTTCAATATTTTGGCGATGCATTTGAAGATCAGTCAGCATTTTAACACTTTCAAGGCCGCTGGGATATAGAGAAAAACGTTTTAGTTTTCTCATGGCTAAATAAGCCTTCTTGTATATTGTATTGAATTTGTCTTCTTTTTATCTTTTCGGGATTCCCCTTTTTAAATGCACGTTTTATGGAGTAATCAACTCAGCGAATAAGAAATGTATACAAGTGTTACCACGCTGTAAGTTTTAAACGAAAACAAAACAAAAAATTATGTTGCCATTTTGCAAGTCGTCCGTTTATGGGGAACTAAAATGCCAATATGTCATGGAAAAAAGTGTCCGTGTCCTGTTATGAGAGGGTTGTCCGCATAAGAGAGAAATATTTTAAAAATCCCATACAATTTTTTTGGTACTGAAAAAAGTGTCCGTTTATTGAAGGTGTCCGCTTAAGAGGGGTGTCCCTTAGGAGAGAGTACACTGTACATACATTTATTTCCCCTTTTTCCTTTTATGTACATATATGTACGAATGTGTGTTAATGCAAATGTTTTCATCCTTTTTAGATACGAAATAAACGCGAGTTTGAAGTAAAACTAAATGTCAGCTTCATTTTGTATTGTAAAGAGTATAAAACACCATGACAGCTACAACTATACACCACTTATGACAAGACACGGATACGAAACGACGAAGCGACGAACGATCCAAACAATAAACCCCAACGCAATAACCATAAAAAGGATTTTTTTTTGCCAATTTGCAAAAACTTAAATTTTTTAAAGGCCGTTGAAAAATGTGTTACGCTTTTGCCATTCATGATAAGAAATCAAAAGGAATTTCAAACAAAAATGAGAATTCTACACAAATAAGGAAGGCAACTAAGGCAATAAAATACAGAGAATAACAGATGGAAGGAGAGAGTAAGAGAGAGGGAGAGAGAGAGAGAGGGAGAGGCAATGGCAATAAGAAAAATGAAGGTACTTAATAAAATTTTACAAATAAAAATACAAATACTTACACATCTCTAATCAAGTTAAGCATACGCAAATAAAAAAAAGAAATAAAGCCATACCAGCGGCATATTGTATATACATACATATTGATGTATGTATGGTAACAAAAGCAGCCTTTAATGTATGCATACGAGTTTTTAAATTCATTAACACTAACGAATGGACTCACACACACTTACACCCGCATACACTGCCATTGACAGCCAGCTATTGTTGAGAGCGGCGTAAACCAGCCATAACACAGTAACAGTGTGTTCGCTTTGGTATTCCCAAACACATTCGCATGTACTTACACGCAAAGTACCACAAATACTCGTAAAATGCTTTGGGGGATTCCTTCAGAAATATTTTTATTGCTTTAAGCAACAACAACAACAACAACAACAGCAACAGCAGTAAGTAACGGAAAGGCAGCCATTATAACATACTTACGTGCACACATACATATGTATGTGCTTTGAAAGCCTTAGAAAATATGTTGAAAAAATCTGGCAATTGAACAGAGTAAGTACGTAAGGCTGTTTGGTGAAATCAATAAACAAAAGCAACAACAACATCGACAACATTGTGTACAACAAGAAAATTAAACTTAAACTTTAACTTTCCAATTCTCAAAGTCGTCTTGTACTTATTCTTTAGCTGCCTAAGAAGATAATCCTCTTCTCTTTTTTTTTCATTTTTTTTTTCAGGAATCTGTTTGCGATTGTTTATCGGGCCGTTCTTTCAATTTTTCCTTTTGTGATAACAATTAAAAGCAAAAGAAAAGAAGCCGAAAAATAAAATGAAAAGAGATATGAAATGAAAAACTTTTCATTGAAATTGATAAAGAAAAAGAGAAAAAAAAATTACATAGAGATCGATTTCTTTAAAGGTTGTGTGTTTTAATGAGAATGTTTTGTAATTATTTTTTCAAATTATTATTGTGTTGACAGTTCAAAGTTCATCATGTCGTATGAGTGTTATTCGATAAGAAAGGCGAAATTCAATATTAATTATACGCCACATGTGGTACATACGTACGCACACAGTCGTTAACCAAGCATATCTTTTAACATGAAAGCAGCAGAAGATTTTTATTATTTTTTCTTCTTCTTCTTCTTGTTGAAGTGTTGTTGAAAAGATTTTATAGAGTTTTTAAGGGAGCAGACTTTAATAATCCAGTATTAATGGCATAGTATTAATGGCAGCTCGCTCATCTGTAGGAGTGCAGCAAGAGATAAAACCATCTGCGAATTGCTAGTGGTCTTGAAACAAGTGGTCATTACAACGCTTCAGGATGAGACATATATAACTGGTTATTACAATTCTTCAATCAGGACTACGACCTTGCTTCTCACACCACTTTTGTTGTGTGTGTTACTTTGTATACTTGAGTGCCGGAACGTAAAGTTTAAAGTCGACCCCAAACGGCAGATTTTTGAGAAACTTTTCATTGCAATTTGATTTACTCTCCAATTTATTGCCAGAAATCTGCTGAAAGGCAGTTGCCGAAGAGATATTTTTTATATTTCATTATGTAGGAGGCGCCTGACCTGGGGTTTGAACCGAGGCCTCATCTCTAATAAGCCAACACTTTACCTACTATACTACGGCGACTACGAGCAGTCGTCTGGCCTTGATAGGACTTTATGTTGGTAATAAAATGATATCAATAAGGCCGGAGATCAAGGATGACTCCTTGGATTTACATGCCAGTGGCCAGACTTATTTATGGATCTATAGAAAACGCGTACAGTGTCAATACCTTGACAGATCCATTAACTTCACCTTGATAAAACGGAATCTAATTAGCCTTTATCATTATAACATGTGAAATCTTTAATGAAGTAACTCATCAGCTAACCCAGCATTTCAGAGCGACTGTCCAATGCAAGGACTTAGTATTGGTCTCCTGATATTACCTGACAGAGTTGAAAAATCTCGAGAATCTTGATATCAAGATACCGCATTATGACTACTCGAGGAAGTTTAAAACTCTATTTGGGACAGAAGTTAAGAGGAAAATGGTGGTACAAGTAAATAACTCGTAAAAAGCTTCCTTAAAATCTTATCGAATAGTTCAAGAATGAATAGGAGTATCTTTACGGAATCAGAAGGTATGCCTTATTCGATAAGACTACAGGGCCATTGCAGCCACTTCTAGGCAGAAGTATCGATCATACATGCTATGATGATGATTTTTAAGGACTATAATAGGTCTGGAGTGATATTATGCTTCTTACTGATAGCCCGACATCTGTCAAGGCACTGATATTTTCGTAATGATCTCGGGAACAGTTTACGTATGCCTTGACGCAGTAATATTACGTAACATTGCAAAGCGGATGCATTAGCCAGACGGTAAACAACAATCGAACTTGCGATTGAGTTCTCATTGGAATTTGTAGGGTTCTATGTAGTGTGTATGAGTGTATGATAATAGATTTCGTTCACGTCGCTTGATAAGCAGCGGATAAGGACATAATTGCTCAGTATATCTCGCCATGGTTACATAGAGAGCCCCTGTTTCAAGCACGTTCAGCGCCTTTGTCAAAGATATTACTCGATATTAATATCTCAACGAGTTGCATAGACAACGAATTGAAGGCAAGCGCTCTTCAATTATTGGTTACAATAATACTGGACGGTATTAGCTGTGGAAAGAAATAGGAGTAAGAAAGATTAATTTTGGTTGGTATTGCAATATATCGACCTTTCTGGTTAACAGACACTTTTCCTTATGAACCTATCATCTGCATAGTTGTTGAATATACGCCATATATTTCGAAATTGCCTGTACAGTCCTGTATCTTTTTCTACCAAAAGTTAGCGAAGCTCAAAATATCTTCAATCAATCTTCGATTCCTCACTGAGAGTCCATTATGCCGCAGTAGCGTAGTAGTAGATTAAGTTAGGTTAGTAGGACTTACAGGCTGAAGATAAGACTTTAGTTTATACCTCTGCTTCATGCAGCCAGTCTAAGAGAACAATCACAAGTAGCTTAAAGGCGCGTAATGGTTGGATTGTTGTCGTGGAGTCCATATAGGTTCTCGATTTGAAGTGTCATTTCCACAAGATGTGAATGTCCTCTTCCCTTTAAAGAGATTTTAGTGATCTAATACAGACAGCAAAGCCCTATATGTATGTATGGTCATATTAGGAAATAATTACGTTCCAATTACCACAAAATTTTGATATTTAGATTTTTAGCTTTTAGAAACGTTTAAAATATGAGCTAGTACATTGCAAATGAAATATAAATAAGTTTGTGTTTAGTTTTAATTAAAAATTCTTTATTATTCACATAATTATGTGTGTTACTGTTCACAACTTGATGTAAACAACAACAGTTGCCTTTGTTTGTTTTTCCTCTGTTTATAATATTTGCATAAGCAATGACAAATACTAGGCACTTTATCCACAGATCTTTGTAACGGAGATTGTCAAAGCATGATTACTTTCTTCAAACGCACCGCACTCTCTTCATACAAGACTTACTGAACTTTAATAACTTCAGTCGCCTGCTTTGCCTTGCCTTTTAAATGGCAGCGTAGATGGTCTGATGAATGTTTATGACTTCACCTTCTCGAAATCTCTATAAATGTAGACATCGTTATTTACATTTATGCTTGTAGTGTTGTTGATGTATTTTTCTTTACTTGTTTACAATTTGTTTTATGCTGGTGTTTGTTGTTATAGTACGCAGTACGATAATTTGTAAACAAGTTAATTTTTTATTTGTTTTCGTAGCTTTTGTTTATAATTTTAATGTTAAGCAATGTAAAAGCCAAACACCAGTATCTAAATTTTTCTATTTTCGTAATAATATTATCCACGATACAAAAAGTGAGAAATTGACACAAAAAGAACGTGAGCGCTCTACTGAGAGTTGCTAAAATGATGTAGAGTGACTAGCGTACTCCAGATAACTATCTGGTAAGACATGCTTATTTAACGCTTTGAATATCTCCATTGTAGTGTACAATACGTGTCGTTTTAAGCGCCTGAACTTTAGTTGGTATGCTGTTCATATTTTCAATTTTGCATGTTGTCTATTCAATTATGGCTCCAAATAACAAAAAGTCAAGATAAAATAATAAATCAATTGTATTGGCAGCTTACAGTAGCAGCAACAACAACAGCAACAACGGCAGCAACATCAAATAACAAACAACAAAAGTAACATATACACGCAGCAGTAATACACATATACGGCATCGACAACATCAAGCATCAGCATGTCATATCAAAACCAATAACAACAATCAATAAAAATACAAAAAAAAACAAAGAAATTAAAAATATTAAAGAAAAAAAAGAAATTCTGACACACCCTATCTGAGAAACTTTATCCCCATGCTTAACCACATGTACGGAACTGAATGTTATTGTTTCACCCCGCTTGCTGCCATTGATCAGCATTAAATCCCTTTTAGCATTATGGATTGATTATTATTTAAAGTGACAGACACACATACACACATAGACAGACAGAAAGCAAAAAGCCAAGAACGAACTGAGATGAACGTTTGAAAGAAAGAAAAGCGTTGCTGAAGAGTAAAGCTGTTAGTGAGTTTTAATTTTGTTGTTGTTGTTGTTGTTTTACTGTTCATTTTTCTTCAAAAAAATTTCCATTCTTTAGACTTGCTGAAGGGCTCAAACGCACACAATTACAACCATTCTGACATTCTGCTACAGATACGATACTGACAGCTGTGCTATCCCATGGGGCTGATATTCTCTAGTGCAGGTGTGTGTGTGTATGTAGCATTTTTTATTTCTTTACATATCGCAAATTTCCATAAACATTGTAATAAAATAATTCCAAAAACGAAGAAGAAAACTAAGTGGAAAATAAAAAGATATTGAAAAGGAAAATAATACTCACAAAACAAAAGAGGAGAAGAAAGGAATCAAAGAACGAGATAAAAACGTTAAAGAATACGTTCTTTTTTTTTAAATTTATCAAAAAATAATAAAAAAACCTCACATATGAGCAGCTGCTTTGGCTGTGTATTGCTGTTGTTTCTGGCTGTTGTTGACTGTTGTTGGTACTCTGATATTTTCTCAATAAATCAAATAACACGCATATTGTACAAACATATGCCTCACATATTGGTGTTTTGTTGCAAACACTAGAGTTTAATAAAAATTAATTAAAATTTAATACATAATCTTGTACAGTTATTGCAAGAGATTACACTGAAGCCTACGTCAGCATTTTAGAAGGAGAAATATGATTTTCGATCGAATTTCACAAATACTTGATGTTATTTTCAGTTGACTTAGCCAGTGGAATTCTTTATTCGTTCTTAATACAGGGTGTTTTTTATTGAGGTATAGAACTTTAAGTTGGCATTACTTTTCAATATGGCGACCGATTTAACAGCTGTCTAGTGATTTATTCTCAGTTTGGTTTGGCAATTCATCATGAATAGACTCACGCCTGAACAACGCTTGCAAATAGTGCAATTTTATTTCCATTTATTGAAAGACACGTTTGGTGACCGCCTAATTTCACGTTTTTGACCTGTGAATTGGCTTCCAAGATCTTAACACCGCTAGACTACTTTCTGTGGGGCTATGTAAAGTCATTGGTCTATGCGGTAAAGTCACAAACGCTTGTCGATTTGGAAGACAACATTCGCCGTGTTATTGCCGACATACGGCCACAAATGTTGGAAAAAGTCATCGAAAATTGGACGTCCAGATTGGACTACATCCGACCCAGCCGTGGCGGTCATATGCCAGAAATCATATTTAAAATGTAATGCCACAAGATTATCTTTCGGATGAAAAAAAATCATGTCAATCGAATAATCCATTGTTGTTTTATTGCAACTTAAAGTTCTATACCTCTATAAAAAACATCCTATACTTGCAGCTTTGTCAGCTACTTCGTCCAAGCTTCAAAATTGTGTACATAAGCCAAGTACTTTCTTCTCAAATGTTGTATGTTCTGCTAATTCATTCTCCTTATTTCAGAATCTATTCAGAGAGCTTTATACGATCACTATTCTGAAAAAGTGTTCTACAAGTCTACAAAACCTAGTCAAAGAATGACCGTCACTATCCTCATCCTGTTTATGGATCTCCTGATAATTGACTAAAATTTCTTGAATTGCCTCAACTTCCCACACATTTCAATTTTGTTTTCATGGAGTATAGCCTTCACACTCCACAGAAAACATTCCCAAAGAGTCCGGCCTGACAAACTCTTCAGCCTGCTTTTGCCATAAAGTCTCATACGACCTGAAATGCAATAATAGTTGATCCTTATTTTCTGTTCAGCTTATTCATCTTTCCCGTAGTCTAGTCTCCGTAATCTAGTAGGTAGTGTGTTGGCTTATTAAACATGCGGCCACGGTTCAAACCCTAGGTCAGACATATCTAGCAAATCGAAATATTAAAAATATTCCATTCATCGTCTTCGCATCAGCAGATTTCTGGCAAAAACTCTAAAGGTAAATAAAATTGCCATTAAAAGTTTCTCAAGAATCTGTTGTTCGGGTCCTGGCGTGAGAAGGCAGGTCGTAATCCTGACTGAACTGTGTTGTAATGACACATGGCTTTCTGTAATCGATTCGTCTTTACAGAGTAGGCAAGTTTCAAACTGCTCAGTTGCATTTTCCAAAAATCATAGAGTTTGATAATTCTGTCGCCCAGACGAATGTTCTTACCCATAGTTTCCATAGGGCATAGCATTGGCCTTAGAGAATGTAACACCGCTATGGGACAAGCTCGCAATTCCCTATTTATGTCAACATCATAATCTGTTTTCAAATTCGTTTTGTCTACTCAAGCAATAGCCCTAAAGGTCATAATTGATCTGACCTACCGTATTGCATTCCCATGTATCTCGTTTCTAAATTCTTGAGTTCAATCGAAAGCATTTAATCACATGCCCTCTGAATATTATAATTACTTGGATTGCTCAAGAGAAAAACCTTCGAGGACAATTTTCTGTCCAGCATTATTACAATACCCTGTACAGATATCATAGTGACACTTTCATGGGCTTCCGTCCTATTGAAAGAAAAGTCTTATGGTTCCAATTTAAGACTTTTGTCCACTAAGACCGCCAAATCACTAGTAAGGGGCGAAACTCTGTTTCTAATTTGCTTATTGGGTGTAGAAATCATACAGTGATTGGTTGGTTAAGTTTTTCTGTATTTTTAATTTTAAATTTCATTTCATTTTATGCTTAAAAGTTTCACAAAATTTCTTAAAAAACAACATGTATTGCTAAACGAATTGTGTACACCCAAGCGTATGAGCGATTAAATGCTAGAGTATATAAATGTTAAATATTAAGTATACGCACTCATTAATGCAATGTATTAAACAGAATAATTTCGTTTTGACTTATGTAGTGCAAGGTATTCGTGAAAATATGTTAAAATTTGATTTTTTTCAAATGTCATGGAATAGATTTTCTTCACATAATCACGTTGTTCTTTTAGGCTTTGGTGTGTCTTCTGATTTTATTATTATTTTTGATTAAAATATCGATGAAAACATATGTTAGAATGGATTTAATAATTTTCATACGGCAGCAATGCAGCCAACAAATGGCAAAAATAATATTGAAAAGTGTGTGGAAAAGCAGTTCATCTGCAGTTGGTAGATTCTTTATATGAAATTATTCCACAAATAAAAAAAACTTATATCGTATGAAATTTGAAGAAAATCTTAGATTTCAAATTTTTATAATAAAAATTTTCAATATCTCTGTTTAAGTATACAAAAGAAAGAAGCCATTTAACTAAAAACATCCGCACCAGATAGATGCAAAATGGAATATTTGTTTCGAAAAACCTCGACATATGGCATATTGATGTTGCATTAAACAACGTGTTCCCGTACTTGTCCTTATACTTGTGTTTATAAAACATTTAAAGAACTCATCAAAATATTCAAACATTTCTGGTTTTATTTATTAATTCAGTTAACTTAAATATTTTTGGTTTATATACATACTTAATTATAACCTTACAGTCAGAATTACGACATAACTGCTTATGCCATCCATGTTGTATGCGTTAGTGTTTATGTATGAGGGCCAGGACAAACAGTTTAAAGTCAATTCCGAACGACAGATTCTTGAGAAACTTTTCATGGCAGTTTTTCCATTTTCTCTCAGCGTTTCTGCTAGCAAAGACGCCGAAGAAATATTTTTAAATTCTTCGATTTGGTGGAGATGTCTGTCTGACCTGGAGTTTGAATAAGCCAACACACTATCTACTAGCCTACAGCGACTTCGTTTTTAGTTTAGTGTACTCAATTCGCCTTTATTTAGCCTGACAACAGTCATGGGGTCGTCAAACTGTGTCTCTGTAATTCTTTCTACTCTGTGAATATTCCACAATAGCTGACGTGACATTTCCATCCATTTCTCCAGCCTAATTTTCAATATACTAAAAAACATTAGGTTATCCAAGGTGTGACTCTGGCCTTATTACAACCTAGTTTCTCACACCACACTTATGGTAGTTGTTAATTTTATACATAAGCGGTGGGAGTTATTTTTTATTGTTGACTCTGAACTACAGATTTTCTTAGGAACTTTTCATGACAACTTTGTCTACTACAGATTTCGTTTTATTGGAGATATCTGACTTATGGTTTGAACCGTGGCCTCATGCCTAATAAGCCAATAGACTACCTTTTAGACTATGGAGACTTTTACCCATTTTGTGTTTGTTAATTTTATCCATGAGTGGTGGGGACTACTGTCGACTCCGGACCACAAATTTGGACAGACTTTTCAATGTAATTTTATTTTACTTTCGGAAGACTGCTGAGAGGAAGTGGCCAAAATAAATATTTTGTTCGAGAGGTCTGAGCCAGGGATTGAACAACAGGTTGCCGGCTAATAAGCCAACGCTCTACCTACTAGATTATGACGACGGCATCTGGGTCTATTCGTCATGGAATTAAATCTAATTTCTCGATTTGAATCGCTTCAAGAGTTAGGAAGCATGATTAATAATTTCTTTACAGCAGGACTTACTTACCAAATTCTTACGAAAACCGCTGATGAAACAAAATATTTATGAGCGGTTCAAGTGTCTTAACCCCACCAAAAATACAGCATAGAATATTCCTTTCGTAGGGTACATTAAAAACGAAACTAAAGATTGTTAAATTCAGTAGGAAATGGAACATAACCGAGCATAGCTATACAGCGCTGCATAGACATACGCGTCATGTGTAGTTGCTTTATTAGAATACGATTGTAATTGAAGTATTATTTACACATGTATGTTTGCATATATGTATGCGTATTTGTGTATCTGTCTGTCTATACATAAATAATAATTTCAAAAACATTTTCCAAATGATTTCCATATCGATTGTTTGTGGCGTTTATCTTTGATCGACAAACAAATCGAAATGAATACCTTTTGCGCCTTAATGAATAGATAAATCCGGGAGAGGGTAGTGAGGGTTATCAGAACACAAAACTTGACAACGACAACCTCAAATGACTTTTTTTGTAGCAAATTGATGGCAATTAAGTTTTATTATTTTTTTTTCTCCTGCATAGGTTCTCTAGGCCTTTGTTAATAACACTTTGGTGGAACAACACCTTCTTTTGCTTTGATATCAGCAGATATTTATCAGAAACAAACAAATACTTCGGCAGAGAAAATGTTTATTAATGAGGGCGGAAAAATCAAATGTAAAGATATCACTCATATGGGAGAACTTAATGGGGAATAAGTAGAAGAAGCATATCATATATACAGAGTGAACTAGAAACTTGTTGTCATTACAAAGACTTTATTCCACATGAACTTACATAAGAGTACATACAGACATACTTACACTCTAAGGAGTAAATAAATGATCAAAGCCGTGGCTCACTAAAGACTTCGTGTTGGAAGTGATTTTCAAACTTCAATTAAGAAGAATATAAATTTAACACCCTGTATTTAAGTGCTTTTTATATTGTGCCTGTGTGGGTGTGTGTGTATGCAAATGAATTTTTGTCTTCTTTGTCTGTTCACATTAATTTGTATTCGTTTCATAATTAATGCCTGAATATTGTGTTTGTATTGGTATTTATTTTTGTATGTGACTATATGTGTGTGTGTGTGTGTTAATCTGCTGACAATATTTATTTAACAAAAATATCACGAAATATAATTTCTGTGCATATTAAAGGCATAAAAGTTAATTTAAAAAATTTATTTAATTTTTTCCTTTTTTGCTGTTATTGTTCACTCATTAACAATATTCACACACAAAAGGTGAGTTAATAAGGTCAGGGTTATACATGGACCAGGTGTTTTTTATTTTTTTTTTTTTTTATTCAAAACATAATTATTTTTTATTTCTTTATTTGGGGGAATAATTATTGCAATTTAATGAATGATAGTGGTAAACGAAATTGTAGTTTTTTTTTAAATTAAATCTACAATGACATTGAATTCAAGTATTCTTGTTACATAAAATAAAGAAAAAAAATCTCAGTTTTATATTTGATTTGCTTTCCAAGTGATATAGATAGACAGGCACACACACATATACATATGTAAATAATACTACAATTACAGTCGTATTCTAATAAGGCAACTACACACGACGCGTAAATCTACGCAGTGCTGTACAGCTATGCTCGCTTATGTTCCATTTCCTATTGAATTTAACAATATTTCGTTTCGTTTATAATGTACACCACCAAAGGCATATCCCATGCTGTATTTGTACTGACATTAAGACCCTTGAATCGCTCTTAAATATTTTGTTTCTTCAGCGGTTTTAGTAAGAATTTGTTAACTCTTGTTAAAGGAAATTTCTAATCATGCTTCATAACTCTTGAATCGATTCAAATCGAAAAATCCGATTTAATTCCAAGACGAATAGACCCAGATGCTGTCGCCATAATTTAGTAGGTAGAATGTTGGCTTATTAGATGGCAGCCGGTGATGCAAGTCCTACCTTAGACATCTCCTACAAAACGAAATCCTCCAAAAATATTTCTTTGGCGACTTTCTCTCAGCAGATTTCTGGCAAAAACTCTGAGAATAAATAGAATTGTCATTAAAAGTTTCTTAAAAGGGCCCACCACTTATGTATACAATTAACACACACAACATAAGCGATGTGCGATGATAAGTCGTAATTCTAACTGAAGGGTTGCAATAACCAATTACGTCTGTACGCATATGTAATATTCTCCATAGGATATCGAAGTTACCGTAATCTGGTAGATAGTATCTTGGCTTATTATACAAGAGCCTGTGGTTCGAGTCCTAGCTAAGACATCTGCAACAAAACGAAATAAAAAAAAATAATAATATTTCTTTAGATGACTGCCTCTCAGCAGTCTTCTGACAAAAACTCTGACAGTAAAATAAAATTTCCATGACAAGTATCGCGGAAAATCTATCGTTCGACTTTATGCTGTCGGTTTCGTCAATCATCTATAAGAATTAAGACATACAACATGGATGGTCGAAGGAGCTAGGTTTTAAGACTAACCAAAGCTTTGTAACGACCAATTAAGTAAGTATGTAAATAAGTATATTTAATAACTCACTAATAATGAATAAATTTATGGTGATCTCAACATTATATGTGAAGACAGTACTAATGCGGGTATCGTTTTCATAAGAAAACCAATCACTTCATCAGTATTAGATGGTGGCGCTGAAAATATGCTGGTACGCACTGCGTTTAACCAGGCGATTATACTCACATCACCAAAAAACCCACCACGGAGTTGCTGCTCATTTCCACCTTATGTAAAGCACTCTGCTAATAAATTAGCACCCTAATAGTTAGTAAACTATCACAAAGATATTGTTAAGTTTTTACGTTTTAAAAACGTTGAAAATATGAGCTCGTAGATTACAAATAAAATTAAGATAAATTTTTGTTTAGTTTTAGTTAAAATTCTTTATTATTCGCACAATTCTGAGTGCCACTGTTCACAACTTGATGTAAACAACAACAATTGCTTTGTTTTGTTATTCCTCTGTTTATACAATTTGCATAAACAATGACAATTACTAGACAATTATTCGACAGATCTTTGTAAAGTAGATTTTCAAACCAGAATTACTCTCTTCAAACACACCGCGTCTTCACAAAAGTTTGACTGAACTTCACCAACTCCGTCGCCTGTCTTGCCTTGCCTTTTATATGGCAGGGAAAACAGTCTGATGAATGTCCTTGAAGGCAAACGTTCATGACGTCGTTTTCTCGAAATCTCTATCGTTGTTTACGTTTATTTTTGTAGTGTTGCTGGTATATTTTTGTTTACTTGTTTATGATTTTTTTTTGCTGGTATTTGTTGTTGTATTTTTGTTTACTTGTTTACTGCATTTTTGTAGCTTTTTTATAACTCTAACATTAAGCGATGTAAAAGCTAAACACGAGATATCTAGTCATTACAACCCTTCAGTCAGAACTACGTCCTATCTTCTCACACCACTCATGTAGAGTGTGTTAATTGTACACATGAGTGGAGCAACCTACAGTATAAAGTCAACGCCGAATGACATATTTTTAAGAATCTTTTCATGGCAATTTTATTGACACTCAAAGTTTTTGCCAGAAATCTGCTAAGACCATAGTTTTTCATATTTCGTTTAGTTGAAGGGATGTTTGACCTGGAGTTTTAACCGAGGCCCCACGTCTAATAAGCTAATACACTACCTACTAGACCTTGGTAAACTTTAATTATTTTTAATAATTGATTTGCAAATTAATTTTGAATGTTTACGTCATTATGCGAAATTTGCTTGTAAATATTACCGAAATATCAACAATATTTGCCTTTCAAAAATAAATATAATGAAGTGACTTTATTTTAATTCGTTTTTAACAAATAAACCCATGAGAAAATTTAAAAAAAAAAGAACGCCAGAATATAATTTTTTATTACATTACTGGTTGCCGTACATAGGATCAGTTATTTGGATACAAAGTTAACTTTATTACCCAAAAAAAAAAAAAAAAAAAATGAAGAGAGGAAACAGGCAACTTCCTAGGGTTACATTACTCTTCAAAAATATGTGTGTGTGTGTGTACAACGATAAACAAATAATTTTTTTTATGTTTTCCAACTCCAGTTTATTAAAAATGAATCAATTTCCTTCAAAAAACAATTCAAATTTCTTTTGCCGTAAGGCTGTGTATGCTTAGCAAACAGTAGCAATGAGGAGTAGAAACTGAAGAAAAACATACGAATACATTTCAATCACATGTAAAAAAAAACCGGTAAACAAAGAATAAAATTAAAATAAAGTTTAACAGAGAGGGAGAGGAGTTGAGAGAAAGGACGAAAAGAGAGAGTGGGTACAGATTTATTGTTACTGATATTCATAAGTGCTCTCTCGCTCCCTATGGTTGTCTCCCTTAATTATGTTATTTGGCCTTAAATCACTGTTTTCGATTACATTTGATTTGTTAAACAAGATTTTCTCTCTCGCTTTCTCTCTCTCTCTCTCTCTCTCTGGCACTTGGTTTTCTGCCCCGCTTTAATAACAGTTAGGAACAGTGAGAAACAGTGAGGCTGCTTTAATATCGTATATGAGAAACGCAGAACGAGTGGTAAGAAATGGAATGAAATGAATGAAATCCAAAACAAGCCCTTCACCTAAGCATCATTGTTGGCTTATGACTTTTTATGGCGTTGTGGCATTGCTTCTTTTCCTTTATCCTTGGGATATTGTTTTTGTAATTTTGTTTGTGTTTGTGCGTTTGTATGTTTGTTTTTCTCCTTTGATTTCGATGACGTTCACTCTACTTTGTTGCTGCTGTCGATACTCATAACATTTTGTGATTATATATGCGTAAACACGTTATTTGCATGAGTGAAGTATACAAGTATGTAGAGGCGCATGGCTTCCATATTTGTGTGTGTGTTTGAGTGTGCGATTGTATTTACGATTATAAGTAAATAAATGGTAAAAGTGAGAAACAGAAAACGGAAAAGGAACAAATACAATACAAAATAACAAAGATTCAAAGTGTAAGTGTTTATGTGTGTGTCTGTGTATGTGTATGTGCAGGGGTATACGTATGTCTATATGTCTTTAAGTTGTTTAAGAGGATTTTCTTCAACAAAAATTGGATTTTAAATTCAAATATAATTTTTGACACTTTTATGTATCATGAGTCCAGAAGTGGAGAGAGAGAGAGCATTGTAGTTGAAAATGATTTAAAAAAAGTACGATCAATAGTGGTGGTGATTCCTAAAGTTTGTTTCAAATACTTCATATAATTCTGTGAATTTTTTTCTGTTTCGAAAGATATGCTCATTCCCGTTGATTGTAAACAATTGATATCTCATTTCGGTACTTTTGAGTCATAAATCGAAAGAATTTTTTTTTTCAATTCGTACGCAAATACCTTTACCTTTGGTTTGATAGAATGGAAAGGCGATCTACCGTAAGTATCAACAGAGTGTTGTTTGGCAATAATTTCTAGACAACAGACACTAGAAACATTATTCAATCAGAAAGGAGAATAAATAGATTACAACTGAATTGCTTATATAGTAGAGGGGATAAGAGGGATATTGGCTTGCGCACAATGCCTACCCTAATCTGCAACTTTACTGAAAAAATAAAAGAAAGTTTTTTGTTTATAAGTAGTGGCTAAAGGTATGCAAAACTATTGCCGCATGATCCATATTCACCGCCATAAGTTTGGAAATAAAATAGCACGAGATGTATAGAACTACTAGCTGTTGAGAACTAAGGTCCTTCAAAAAATATCAAAGAAGCAAGCGGTAAAGCATCTGTTCTATTTTTTTGTTTTTTAAGCCTGCAGATTGCCTTCTTAACAACACAGTTTCTGCAGTGCCAAGTTGTACTGAAACCACTTATCTGTCTAATCGCGCTTAGACGATATACCGAGGACAGTTTCCTCCTTGTCGTTCACACGGAGAGTGCTTCCGACCATATTGGACAAGCATATAATATTATCGACGTTAGAACCCTCGATATTATTCTCCTCTTATATGGATTTGGTTCTCCAATATTTAGCATCATTCTCGTCAGTGCTAACTGGGTTACAGATGTCTTTACGCCGATGAATTTCACGTGCACCTTGAAGTTCAACCTGTCATCGATAATCACTCCCAAGTATTTTATGGCCCTCTTCGATTCGATCTTAGTGCCTCCAACGGTCACTTCTATCTTCCGCTATGTTTGTCTTCTCCTCCATTTCCTTTACCGTCTTAGCGACCGCGGCTATGGCAATGTCATCTGCAAATCCCACAATTGTAGTCCCGTTTGGAAGTTGCAGTCGATGTACACCATCAACAGTAGTGACCTAAAAACAGAGCCCTGAGGGACACACACCTTATCTCTATCATCCGTTAGGTATATTACCTTCCTGTCCTGAAAGTAATCATTCAGAATCGCCATTAAGTATAGCGGCTGCAGTTCTGTTTGTGTGTGAAATAATGTATGTATCTGTGTGATCGTTTGGATATGTATTGACAATTGTTGTATTATTTTGCTAGCCATACAGACATACATACATATATTGTATGAATATTTATAAACATTTGCCGTTATTTGTATTTGTATTGGAACAATGGCTGTGCTTTGCTTCTAATAATATTTGTGTATTATAATAAGAGAGTGTGTATGTGTAAGTGATTGTATGTGAAGAGTGTAACAATAATAAGCAGAAATGAAAAATATACTGTATTATAGTATATCCAAACATACAATCATACGATAATAATAACAATTTACTACTTATCCAAACAATAACAACAAAATCTGTGTGTGTGAGTAAACTGATTTGCACTGTGACACCCACACGTACGCATTTCATACTTACATTTATACTCGAGACATCATATGAAAAGAAATACAAATACAAAGCAAAACAAAGTAATCGAAATGAATCAGTGAAAATAAAAGTTCAGTTAATAAGTCTACAAGGACTCCGGCGTTGTTATTGTATTTGTATTTGTTTCTTCTCTCTCCCTCCTTCTCTGTCTCTTTGTATGTTTTCTTTTTGACTGTCAAGGCAATTGTTATGGGATATAACTTTAACCCATCGTGTTTGTCGCTAATACAAAGGGATTTACTAAACACACGAAAGCACACACACAAATAATTCACGTTTGGCTCTTAAAGTCAGTCATTCACTCGCAATCTCGTACACTCTCTCATATGTGCTGTTATTATGCAAACACAAACAAACTCTCATTCTCTCCCTCACTAATACATACGAACATACTTATGTTTTATATATGTAAAGCCTCTACTTATCGTTAAGCTTTACTAGTTAGTTGTGTTCGATTTGTTTTCTTTCTTGTTTGAATTTGAACAGATTTTTTGTGAGTGTACATGTGGGTGTTTGTTGAAATTAGGTTGATAGGTTATAAAAAGGACTCTTGGTTTTGTACTTGTAGTAATACATGCATATAAAATACACATACATATGTATATAATCTAAACTGAAGTTTAATTTAAGTACTGTTTGCTTGCCTTTATTTTCGGTTATTTTGCCGGCGTGTAAAAAAATCATTGTGTTGACCTAAAGCTTCTGTCGGCCTTTACGGTTGTTTTTGTATAGACACCCTACACTCAAAATATTAACACAGTTTATGGCAGGCGCACTAAAGATATATTACGTCAGCTAAAATTGTAATATTTTTACCCTGAAGTTGAGAAATGCTTTCAACTCGATCAATAGAGTACTCAACGTAGTTTCGTTACGGATGTTAAATGTATTTGAATATTTAGGAACAATTTCCTCGTCCTAGAGGCGACTTGGTATTGTTGTTTAGTGCCCTTGAGTAGAACTTGAACAACATTTGCATTATGAAACTTCAAATGAAAATAAATAAACGAGGAAATGATTTTTGACTGCCCAGTGTTAATTAAAGGAGAGTAAAAGTATAAACAAAAAATTTCCTTACACAGGATATTTCGTAATAAGGCAGCTTAAAACCAATTTTGTTGTGCCTCATCAATAAAGGAGTCTACAGGCTTCTGTTCCATGGAAAAAATAAAGAAATTTTGAATATAAAAGACGCTTAGACAGACACTAATATAGAATGTGATCCGTGAGAACATAAAGACCAAGGTATTCTATGCTCAACATGTCTATTTGAATGGAGCAGTACTATAAGATTGTAAATCCAACTAGAGATCGAAATAGATCTCTAAAAGTGAAGAAAATAGAAGGGGAGAGAGAGAGAGAAGGAGACTTATCTCACAAGCCCGTGATGGAATTCTCAATGTTAGACACTCTAACTGAGTCTAACTCGCTAAGATTATTGAAAAAATTCTGCCAAAAAGTTTATGCCTTCATCTAGGCAGGTACACAGAGTATGCTCAACAGACCACATTATCGTCAACTCTGTAGAAAAGGAGAGTGCCGCTTTTCAACATACTAGTCCTTGCCAGCCTACATCTAGCCCAAGGATTCACGAAAAACTTTTAAGAGTCCAAGGTATTTCCTCTTTAGTTTTGCAGCCATTAGTTTCTTGCTTGGGCCAGAGGGGTCTGGAGAACAGTCCACTGTCTGTCTAAGCAACTGCTCAATTAGCCTGAAAAAGCCAAAGAGGTCTAGCCGAGCTCTAAATTATGTTCGTGCCCTTCGTTTCGTCCGCTTTTGATAGATTATTGCCCTGGAATGGAAAACAATCTCACTTTGTATCACTCTAGAAGACACCAGAGAATCTTCCTGAAGACTGAAACCAAATTCTAGCTAAAAAAGGGCCCAATCAGTGACATCAAAGCAGCTTTACTATCTATTCACGGGCCATCTTCACTGTACAAATACAAAAGGTCCGCGTTACAGACATGATTCATGGTTCGTATATGAGTATATTTGTTGTTATCATGCCCTGAATACATATGTTTTTCTTTGTCTAAAATTTCCTTTAACTGTGTGTTAAGCGTTTAATAACAGCGTTATTACTTGGTTTTCTTTTGCTGGAATTCATTTGTAACACGAGCAGAAGAAAACGGCCAATTTTCGAAAATTATTTTCGTTTGTTGAAGCAATTTTTGTTTGTGTTTGGTTTTTCTTCCTTTTTTGCCCCTTAATTTTGGTAACAATATGACGCTGATGATGACGATGACAGCGTTTACAGTAATACTGGGTTGATATTATTTGCCCTTCTCTGTTAACCCGATTTCTTGCTGTTTTTCTTGTTGTTCACTTATTTATTTTAATATTTCACTTAACTCAGCAGTTTGTTACAAAATTTCTGGTTTATTTTCATTACTAACGGTTTATTTTGTTTTTCTCTTTTGTTTAGTTTTGGTTTTTTGTTTTCCTTTATTTGATTTCCTTATAAAAAAAAGAAGAGAAGCAAAACAAAAAAATTACCACAGCTCAGCGTTGTTTTGCCTCAACTGGCTTGTAATTTTAATTTGCTAATACACTACAAAAAGAACAACAACAGCAGACACACACACAGACACATACATGCTGACTGTTGTTAAGAAGTCATATTATTTTGTACAACATGTTGACGGTTACGTGCAAAAGGTTTCCATTTTTTTTCGTTTGTTTACTTAGCCTCATGCCACTTGTCGTGGCCACCTACTCTCAGCGTCGACAACAATACAGGATACAAAAATAAAATGTGGCGCCTTAATTTCATAAATAAATCAGTGTGTCAATTATTTACTGTTTTATGCGATAATAATTCGCCATGTTTTCAAAAACGAAACAACAACAAAAAAAAACAAGAGAAAATCAACAAAAAAAGTTATCGCCAGCCACACGAATACCCACTTGTACTCCCTCGCTGTCTCTCTCTCTCTCTCTCTTACTACCATTTATTGTTACGACGTGTGTTCTGTGGTTTACAAACGGTTGACACATTTAAGTAGTTGACGTTAGTTGGTGGAGAGCAAGTTTCTAGGCACCATTTGCCTAAAACAAAGGAAGGGCACGTAAGGAAAAATTGTGAAAAAAAAGTTACATTGGACATGTGCTGAAATCGAGCTGTAAATCAAAGAAAATAAATTATGTTTGGCTTTCAAAAACTATAATTATGAAGTCATTTATTTATACATACTTCGGAAGCAGACAGAAACAGAGACATTAAGTGGACACATTTACAGTGGTAAGCAAAATTACTACATATCGGTATACGATTTACTTTAATTCACACAAAACTAATACAATATTAAGCAATAAGCATAGATTCAATTGCAATTCATTCAGCTTGAAAAGGACATAGCAATACAATCTGAGATTCAGGCAACCATCCGATCACTCGTCTAGTATGAGGTTAGGTAGGATAGTTAAGTAGGTTAAAGAAGCGCACATAAACCAAAGGTCTCATGCCTATTGTTATGCTCCTAAGCCTTCACCATTACAGAATTCCAAGCACACTTTTCATACGAGTTCGGTATAAATTTCCTAGTGCACTACTCTGAGATGAATAATGCCTGGTATAATGTCATCCCCGAAATATTAAAATCTACCATAAGATGTCTATAGAACGTTGTGAATAACTCCAGGGTCGTCACGGAATGTTGTCGCCGTCTCGATCTTCTTTCCGGGCGCTTCAGTGTCACACTTATCTGGCTCCCGATCAGAGTAATAATCCGGGAAACTGCAGAGCCGACAAGCTCGCCATGCCTACTTCCGGAATCCTCTTCAATCGACTTGGGGATGCCATTAACTTCGGTCAAGTTGGCCATCACACGGAAATTTGTTGGAAACGGCAACCTATGCTGTGTCAATGAAGAGTCCTGCTCCACCGCTAGGCTCAGTTAGCCCTCGATGGATGAAAGGCGCAGCATTACTTGGACTTGGTCATGACGTCATCTCGATCACAGTGGCCATGCTGAAAACCCATATCTTGCGAGGTGCAGATATAGGTTATTTGGCTCTCTAAGCCTTGTCAGCTTGATGTAGCTATTATCCATTGATGCCAAGAATATAGTAGCTTCATTTATCAAACTTCCGGGCTGATTTTCCAGCGTAGGGTAGTCGTGCTTTAAATGTGCAGCCTGACCAACTTCTCTTCTTCATTATTTTTTTTTTGGAGGAACTTGGTCAGTACAGGGAGTGTGTTCACCTGTGGCGTCACAAGTGAGCAAAGTTATAACTCCAATCTACATGCCTAACTACAGCACTTAACAAGCAGTTGAACTTGAGAGCAGGTTTGCTTAACGTCCTAGATGCGGCCAGAACGAAAGGATATATGGAGAAAACGGAGACTCTCTCCAACCAAATTGATTGAAGACAATACAAATTTTTGTTGAATAAACAAAATGATAGAAGACATCGGGACTCGAATGGAGCAGAATAATGATATGAACACTTACTTGGAACCGGTGTAGCGATAATGCATATCAGAAGGCATTTAGAGATTCCACAACTTTTCTACCGCGGGAACGAACATTACCTAAAGGAAACCATCCAGCAGCAAGTCGGAGTGGTCGGTCAAAGATGTCAGAGCATGAGAAGTCTAAAACATCCGCCTATTTATGTAAAGCCTAGGGCCATGACACATGCAGGAAAAGGCAGGTCCTGCAGAAATCATTCGTTGGAATGCCATGTATATCGGACTGCCTACCAAAAGGTCTGCGGCTCGTAGAAATCTCCATAGTAGGATGGACAGTGATGCCATTTAAGGCCATAAGTGAGTAAGTCCTCGTACTTTCCTGTCCATATGTGTCCAGCAGAGTCCAGCATTATTGTAAGTACCCTCCTGCTGCCAACTAGATTGAGCTTGCCCGTAAAACGAGTGGACAATATTCAAATTAACTGAGGCAATCGGAATACCAGTGCGAGTTGACTATAATTTCCGCATCCGATCCAACAGTGAGCTGTGTGAGCTCCTCAATGACATAGACGTTATGCAGCGTATTAAAATTCGGTGGCTGCGCTGGCTGGGCCATGTCGTTCGAATGGAGGAGGATGCTCCAGCGAGACGGGTATTTGATACGGAGATTTTCGGAAATCAGCATTGGAAAGTCCAGATCGAGGAAGCCCTGTCATCGATTGGTGTGACCAACTGGCGCAAGTGCGCCAGTAGCCTGGAAGGATGTGTTAAGGCAGACCGATATCCATTTATCGGGTTGTTAATGGTCAGTTAAGTAAAGAAGTAAGTAAACGAGATACCTTTACCCTGTACCATGTAAAGATGTGTGGCTCCTTAACACCCCTGGCCAGCTCATCAGCAACTCTTATTTCAAAGGCTATGCCTATGTCCCGTAAGTTTTATAAGGTCCACTTTCGAATGATTCGAAATTTCTCTAAGAAATCTTCGGTATTCACTGTATTGATGGGCCACTTCAATAGTTTTTAGCCCCACATTCTTACCACAGTGTTTATGTTATATTTTCTGCATGGAAATGTTTTGGTGTGTAAGGGATGTGTGTTTCAGTTCAAGAGTGGATAATGAGATTTTACTTAGACTCACTTCTGCTCCTTACTATTTATGGCTCTCTTTTACATCAGCAACCATATTATTGGCCAATAATTTGCCATTAAAAATCAGCTTGAAATGCTCTTCTATTGCGTAATTGTATTTAAAGAAACTGACTACTATTTACATACGCTCTGCTGTACTCTTTATTTTAATCAACTGAACAACTAATAAAACATGATATTTGTGGCATGATTTTATACATTTTTTAACAAGATTTATGTGTGTTAATACAGGTAAATAATACACGTCCATAATTTACTTTTGATTTCATTATAAAATACCACACACACAATCCACACGAGAGTTTGAGTTGTTGAAAACATATTTTTTTTCTCTTCTTTTTCTTTGCTGGCAACTACTGGAGGACAGTAACAAAATACTTACGAATATGTACACTCAAATGATATGCATTTTTAATAAGATTTCCTTTATATTTCGTATGTCTCTGTGCAGGTGTATTATTACATTCATGTAAATATTCAAATTAAAAAAAAGAATAAAAAAATATAATAAAGTAAACGAGAGAAAAAATTCGAAGAAAAAAAAATTGTATTTCCATGGAAATGTTACATGTTTGCTACACGGTTTATAACTGTTCCTGTGCCATTCCACGTTTTAATTTTTATTTCTTGTTCACATCCGTGTTATACGAGAATCTCGGTTATTTTATTTGGCCAGAGGCAATTTTCTATGGCATGCATACCTTAACGAGTCCTTTTTTCCTTTCTTTTTTTTTTTTTGATTCATTTTTATTTCAAATGCTTTCATTTTTCTTTGGACGTGTGTGTGTGGCAACAGAATAAAATAAGATACACATGGATATTAAATCTTCCTCGTCTTCTGGTTACAGGGATATATTCTGCAATATTACACACACACATACACGCGGATATAGTCAGCATGAATGAAAGAAAAATTAAAAAGAAAAAAGAAACATTTTACGCCGGTAAAAGAATCGCTTTCAAGTTTTGATGAAATGAAACATTTCACACACACAAGACCAACTTGTTAATGGGGAAGAGTTTTATTTGGAATTTTATCCGAAATTGTTTTCTGTTTTCATAGGGAATTTACAGGGGATTTTACTAAAAACCTTAAATGGGCTTTTAACTTTTCATCTTATAGCTGGCTTAGTCATAAATTCCTTATAAAAATATAAATTTAAGGTAAATAGTTACACAAACAAAATCTTAAGGTTTCTAGAGAGGAATTAATTTGAATGAAAAATTTATTCATTTTCAATTTATAGCTTCCAAAACATTGCTGCACATACATAGTTCCAGCTATGTACCTCGACCATCATTATATTATTACTAAAATGAAAAATCAAGCTACTGGTGTTTTGCTTTTACATTGCTTAACATTAAAATTGTAAACAAAAGCTACAATAACAAAACAATGCAGCAAATAAGCCTGTTTACAAATTATACTAATGCTTAATATAGCAACAAACACTAGCATAAAAAAATGGTAAACAAGTAAACAAATATACGCAAACAACACTACAATAATAAATGTAAACAACGTACACAAACAACACGAGGTCATGAACATTCGCCTTTAAGAACATCAGATTTTTTACTCTGCCTTATAAAAGTCAAGCAAGGCAGGAAACTGAGTGATTGAAGTTCTGTTAGTCTTGTGTGAAGACGCGGTGTGTTTGAAGAGAGTAATTGTGCTTTGAAGATCTCCGTTACAAAGATCTGTAGAATAATTGTCTAGTAATTGTTCTTGTTTATGCAAAGGGTACAAACAGAGGAATACCAAAAAAGCAATTGTTGTTGTTTACAGCAAGTTGTGAACAGTGGCACACAGAATTGGGCGAATAATAAAGAATTTTAATTAAAACTAAACACAGATTTATTTTTATTTTATTTGCAATATGCAAGCTCAGATTTTAAACGTTTTTAAAAGGTAAAACCGCAACAATATTTGAAATTCATTAACAATGCAGTAAATATGCCTGCCATTCAATATCATGCAAGTCATTACGATGACTTAGAATACTTGGCAATAAAAAAAATCAAACGAGACATGCAGCTTTTCATTCGAGGATGCCATTAATAAAGGGATATCCATATTGGGGTTTCAAAATTAAAGTTAAATAATGATTTATTGACTCTCTTGTACTTCATTATAAAGTGTGGATCTGGTCATCATGTATGAGATTAAATGCCATTTAAATAACAATATTTTCCTTAATTGGAGTAGAGGATCATTTTAATTTTAGACGATATCTAGGCGATAACTTGATGTTGTTAACAAATTTTATCCGCGTATACACAGTTTTTGACGTAGTCCCCACAGAAAAGCCTACAGCTCCCAAATAGTCAGATCACCAGGACCCTTAACGTCACCAGAAAGTTAAATTAATGCTTTTGGAAGCTTCACACCCACATACGTACATAATAGGTCATTACAACCCCTCAGTCAGGATTTACCACCTAGCTTCTCACATCACTTATGTTGTGTGTGTGTGTTAATTTTTATACATGAATGGCAAGACCTACAGTTTAAAGTCGTGTTCAAACGAAAAATTTTTTTGGAGAAACTTTTCATGGCAATTTTTTTATTTGCTGTCAGAGTTTTTGCCAAAGAAACGTTTTTTCTTATAACGTTTTGCTGGAGATTGTCTGACCGGACGCGAATTCACTTTTGGTGGCTTCTTATGCAATGAAGCCAAAATCAGTCATGCTTTATGACTTGTGGCACCGTTGTGTTGACTCAACTTTCAGTTCACGACATTCATGCAGCCATTGTTCTCTGAAACGCTTCAATCATACATCCAAACCATTGTTTTACACCAAACTGTAACGTTTTCCAGGTGCAATAGATTTTCGAGGTCTTCGAGCCCCATGTGTATAATCGCATGCAGGTCTCATGCTTCTTACCCTAACCACCGATCGCATGAAATGCGTTTCTTTGCTGTACCAATTTTTCTTTTTTCTAAAAATCAGCATTCAAATCCTATTGCTTTAGCACACAATCATTATATCTACTAAATGATCAGTCGACCTGAATTTTTATGTGGTTAGCGCTTGTGAAAGCCATCCAAAATTAATCGAAATTTTCAGTTAGACAGTCTATCCATGGAAGGAACCATTCACCTAGTTGCCTGAATTTAAACCACCTTAGAGTACAGCCGATTACTTTTTGTTTCTATTTCTCATCCTAACAAGTCCTACAGTAGCTTTAATAAGATATCTGTTCACAATTAAAGATGTAAAGCCTCTTGCACAAAAGGTACCAGCAGTGCGTGACTCTAGCGTTCTAAAACACCTTTCCTGTGGAACTATTACAAGGATATTCAATTATTCACAATAATTTGCTACATGGGTCGCCCTAAGTGCCTTAACTTAGCAATGCCTTTCGAAATAAAAAAATTCGTAGTTGGTCATCTTTAATACTTGGCAATTTAACAACTGCAACCACAACAACAATAATAGCAACAACAATAATAATATCAAAGAACATCAAGTGTTTTCAAGCACACACACACACATCATTGTGCATACAAAATAAACCTCAGTAACTGAAGTACCCCAGTTTGATAATATTTTCCCTACATTTACTCTTCAATAAAAAAAAAATAACACACTGGCAAAAGAAAACAAAAAAAAGCCCAACAACAATAAAATAATAAACCTACCTTAAACGTGTTTTTATTGTCCTTGAGCGCACTTATTTCATACTCACTTGTACTCTTTTTTTCAGTTTCTATTCTTGTACTTTAAATTATTTCTCTCTCTCTCTCTGTCTTTCTCTCTCTGTATTTGTAGAGTTTTGCTTTCAAACAAAAATTTTTACGCGTAATAAACACGCAACTGTTACAAAAACAACACCACATAAGGAAAACATAAACAAATGCAAGGAAAACAACATTGCTGGATATTTGAGGCTGTTGCTAAAAGAATTGAAAGAGCAGGAGAGAGAGAGGGAGAGAGAGAGAGAGAGAGAGAGAGAGAGAGAGTGGAGAGCAAAACGTTAAATTATCAATAAAGGCTTTCATAACAAAGAAAAAATTGAAAGAAAAAAGGGAAAATAGCATCAAGGAATGACAACAGCTTCAAGGCATTATTGCAAGGTAAAATGGAAATAACAACAACAACAACAACCACCTACAAAACAATTTTTATTCACCCTCGTCCTCTCTCGCTCCCGCTCCCGCTCTCTCTCTCTCTCTCTCTCTCTCTGTCTCTGTTTGTGTGTCTCCTCTGCATAAAGTCTCTTTAATAGACAACCCATATAATATTACGTTACACTTTTGGAATTTCAATTAAAATTCGTTGCTTCTTGTGTTTCTTTGTGAAAAAACCGTTGATGTTTTCTTGTTTTCCCGTTATTTTCTGTTCGTTTATAGCGAGTTTCATTTTATTGTTGTTTCTATTTTTGTTGTCATTGTTGTTGTGTTGCTGTTAATGTTTTTGTCATTTTTATTATTGTTTTTTTGCATTCATTGACATTTGTGTTGCTGTTGTTGTTCTCTTTGCTTTTGTATGTCAAAGGAGAACGTAACAGCAAAACGAACAACAATTGGAAAATTAAACAAAACAAAACAACTTCAAGTATCAACTACAGATACTTAAAGGATTGAATTCTTTCCAAAAATGGAAAAGAATTTTTAAATGAAAAGAAAAAATTCAAAATAAAGGGGAGAAAATAGGAACAAAGCAAACAACAGTCAGTGATGACGCAGCAAGTGATAATCTTTAAAGTTAAACGAAAAACAAAAACAACAAAACAAAAAAAAAACCTTAAGCATTCCCAATTGGTTGTTGTTATTATTATTATTCTTACTAACAAGTATCGTGCAAACAAAACAAAATTCAAAAAAAAAAAAAACTCCACAAAAACCTGTCTGTGTGTGCCAAAATATGTAACATCAACCAACCAACTCTGAAGCAATGAACAAAATCTTCTCCCCTTGAAATCATTGTATTTGTATTGTATTTTTCCTCTTCCTTGTTTCTTTTTTGAATTGAATTTCAATGTCGTTGTCCATAAATAAATTAATATCGGATTAATGCGATGAATGACAAACGGATTTTAAAAATTTAACATTTTAATACTCTTTTAGCATTTTCTTTATTCGTGTGTACACAATTTGTATACAATTCGAGAGGGTGCCATCAAAGTATTCGAAAAGTACGTGTTTTGTTTTGAATTTCGAAACGAAATTGAATTTTTTTTTTCCATTTCATTTTTATTTATTTTGCTAACAACAGTCCAACACATAAAAAGTTTAAAATTGAAAAAGAAAATGAAAATGAATGTGTTTCTTCTTTTTCTTTTTTTTGGAAAAACTAATTTAACACATGAGTGAATTTATGGCTACACTTGCAAAGATATGATCGGAATATTTCTTTGTGGGAAGAATCCTCTAACCTTGAACATGACTTAGAAATAGAGCGGAATGTAATAAATTTACAATGAAATTATTCATCTATAGAGGGAGAGAGAGATAGAGAACCCACAAAATTTTAACATTTATGAAAATGCCTATCCAGTAGAAACTCTATTCATTTCAGTTCAAGTAACTACATACATACATACATAATTGGCCATTGCAACCCTTCAGTCAGGATTATTGCCTAGCTTCTCACACCATGTTGCGTGCCTTAATTTTATAATTGAGTGGCTGGACCTACAGTTTAACGTCGACTCCGAACGACTGACTTTGAGAAAATTTTTCATGGCAGGTTTATTTACTCTCAGAGTTTTTGCCCGAAATCTGCGGAGAAGAAGTCGCCGAAGAAATATATTTTTTTTTTCATATTTTTCGTTTTGATGTCGGGCCTAGGGCTTAAGCCTGGGCTTTACATCTACAAAACAGTTCAAGTAACTACCTGATTGTAAATCGCCATAGCCTAGTGGGTTGTGCGGTTTATTTTATTAGACGTGAGGCCACGGTTCCAAGACAATTTAGACATCAAAACAAACATATGAAAGATATTTCTTCCCCTCTGCAGATGTTAAATCCGTGGACAGTATATGGGGGGAAATCACACCGAAAAAAAGGCACACACGGTTGACGGTAATCTGTGGACACTAAAAGAACTAGGAACCAAATTAGAAGTGTTCCGACACGATAATAGAACACAAAAAGAACACTTTCCCGTTTTAGTTTATTTCTTCTCTTGAACTTCGGTTTCAATTAAATTCCAATTAAGATTTGTATTATTCTTTCCAAAACAAATAAATCCACTTTCTTCTTTTTCACAAATTTTATTTAAATTCAAATTTTTCTTATTCACAATTCAATTTCACTGCATATTTAAATTTACAAGACACAAGAAAAAATTATTGCACAGATCTTAAATTTTTTAAACAAATTACATGCATCCTTTTGGATGTTACAAGACGAATGATATTAATAAAACAAAACAAAAAATTTAATGTCAAAAAACAACACTAACATTAAAATATAAAAAAAGCTTAATTCTATACTGCAGCGCCCTCTGTTGCTAGTTTGCCATCGTGTAAACAATCCTGTTTATGTCGCCAAGGATGGGAAGTTTGGACTATCAGACATAAACAGCAGATTTCTGGCAAAAACTCTGAGTGTAAAATAAAAAAACGAAAAATTTGTCATAAATCTGTCGTTCGGAGATGACTTTAAACTGTAAACATATCTAACAATTAACATACACAACACAAGTGGTGTGAGAAGCTAGGTCGTAAGCCTGACTGAAGGATTGTAATGACCAGTTATGTGTGTAACATCCGTATTTATGTTCATACTTCCTCTGTAACGTGCTTCACTTGTTTCAGGACCACTAGCAACTCGTGTTTGCTTTTAGCTCTTGATGTCCTCCTACAGATGAACGAGCTCCCTAAAGTCCGGCAGATTGTCTTTATTCAAAGTATTTTCCATACACAGTACCTTTAATACCATATTATTAAAGTCTGATCCCTTAAAAAATTCATAAAATCGTTTCAACAACACTTCAATAAGAAGAAGAAAAAATAAGAAAAATCCTCGGCTGCTTTCATGTCAAATGATATTCTCGGTTAACGATTCCTTAATATTGTGCGCGTGCATATGTGGCGTATAACTAATATTGAATTTCGCCTTTCACATCGAATAGTACTCATACGACGTGATGAACTTTGAACTGTCAACCAGAGATCAGTAATGAATATTCAAAAAGATGACTAGAATCGAAGCAGACTCATAATTTCTGACACTAATACGCATTCAGACTTATTTTAAAATTATGGAACCTCTCCACTCATATTCAAAGTTTGAAGTAATCATCATCATATTCATATCTAAAAACACGTATGATGTTGTTGATTTCGACTCTCCATAACTCAATATATACATACACGAATCACAAAATAAGTATGAGTCGCATACGAACACTAAACTGCTTACTAGAAGGTTGTGTGTTTGCTCTGCCTGCTGCTCTGTCGTTTTTGCTTATGTGTCTTTTTTTTCTTTTTTATAAATGCAACAACAACTTCGACTGACTCGAATCGTTTATAAATATATTTCTACATCAAACATACTTCGGATGTTGTGAGTTTGATGTCAACGTTGTACGCATACTTATTGGAGCCTGTACTTAAAATTCAATGTTGTTGTGAGTACGAATGAATCAGAGTACATAGTTAAATTTCAATATTGTTGATTCACTTATATTCAAAATTTAATGTGAGTGCATATGAGCAGCGAAAAAACGATTCATTACTGATCTCTGATGTGTACTTATGTATGTACCACATGTGGCGTATAATTAGTATTGAATTTCACATTTCATATTGAATAACACTCATACGTCGTGATGAATTTTGAATTGTCAGTACAAAAATAATTTGAAAATATAAATACAAAACATCCTCATTAATACACAACTTTATCGAAATCACTTACTATATAAGTGGGGTGAGAGCTGGTTCGTAATTCTGTCTTAAGGATTGTGCCATAATGTGCCGTAAGACAGTTTCGGGTCTTCGGCAACACTTTCACTTACAATAGCGATATTTTCAGCGGAACGAGCGAAACGATGATGCACAGGCCTTTCAATATTTGTAACCACTCCAGTCTCTTCAAATTTCTTCACAATTTTGCCAATTGCTTACGTAGTTGGACGATTATATAAACCATAATCTCCTCTTAAAGCACGATACGAGGCTGTGGCAGAATCACCATTTTTCGTAGTAGGTTTTTGATCATTTTCATGCGTTTTGATCATTTTCATGCGTTGTGTGATAGTTAAGTGATCCATTTTCGTCAATGTCAGACTTACAATTGGTTTCACAGCTTAGTTTAACAGATGGCGAATTCCAGTCCCATACTTTTGAAACCATGAAATAGATAGCCCTTTATATTTCATGGACTTTGCTTTTTCTCACAAACTATGTTTTTATGATTACAACACAATACTCTCCATAAATAGGAAACATCCCTCAAAAGATGATCGTATTCAAATAAAGACACTACCAATCCAATCAGCAATTTTCATTGCTTGCCATTAGCATTGACAGTAACAATCGGTCTTAAACCACATTTCAATTCAGATTTAATTTAACAATCCTTAGTTATAAACAGTCCTTACAAACTCCTTAAGTTATCTCTAATTAAGGAAATAATTCTAATCACTCTATCCAACTGCATTACACTATGCCTAATGTTCTGCCTTAAAGCCTTATGTTCTATGTAATGAGATAGCAAACTACCACACTGTGAAGCAGAGGGCATTTAGTCAAGTTAAACTTTCGAAAGAGAAAAATCGAAATGACAACAGCAACAACAAAAACAAGAAACTACTAAGAAAACTGTTCTGTATAAAACCAGTGAGAGCCAATCCAAGAGCAAAAATAAAAGCAAAAAAGAGTTGAAAAGTCAAACAGAAAGTTTTCTTTTGGATTCCTTTTTGCGTTCGTAATAAAAACATCAAATAAAACGTGTCGACAATCAGAAAACAAACAACAGGCGATAAAGAAAGAAACAGAGACAGAGATGATGCCATCAACATGTTTTTAATTCGACACCAGCAATCAGAAACAGCAACAGCAGTAGAAACAGCATCAGCGTTAGCAATTATTGCAAGACGAACAGTAAAACTACAAATACGAGATGTAAAGACACACAAAGAAGTCTGGAAAAACAAAACGAAAAAATAAGAAAAGTTTAGGATACGGATGCCAAGGCTTAAATACATAAAAGAAATGAAATAATATGAGCAATTATTATTGTAGTCTCTCAGTTATTAACGTTGAAAATACTAAAAGAAGAAAAATTCTTGTTTTAGAAAAGTCAGGCAAGTTTTCCAGCCCGACACTTATGACAGGTCTACTAATGGGTAAATGTGGTGCTAGGTCACTAACAAGAGTCTGGAATAAATCCTATCAATGCAGAGTATGAGGAGGTGAGGAAAAGTTGGTAACTATAGAGTTTGACCTTTCTGCCGGTAGCCGATATTCAGACTCAAATGGGGTTCATCATAGGATGGAGCTAGTTTTTATGAGTAGCTAATTGATTAGTTCTCTTATTCTTCAAGTTGTCATCTCTATCTCTTTATTTTCCTTATTTTTCTTTCTTCTTCATTCCAAGTAAAGGATCTCCGATCAGCAAGTTACAATGAAATGTCTTTCGAATTCTTTCAAGACTCGCCGTTGTCTTGTAGTCGCTCATACGGGTTCATTGTGACATTAAACTATGACATATTAATCTATCTATTGTGACAAAAATCAAAAATTTAGATACTGGTACTTTGCTTCTATATTGCTTAACATTAAAATTATACACAAAAGCTACAAAAACAAAACAATGCAGTAAACAAATCTGTTTACAAATTATCCTACTCCTTAACATAACAGCAAACACCGGCATAAAAAAAATAGTAAACAAGTAAACAAAAACTCACAAACAACACTACAAGACTAAATGTAAATATTGTTGATTTCGAGAAAGCGAAGTCATGAACATTCGCCTTCAAGAACATTCATCAGACTGTTTACTTTGCCATTTGAAAGACAATGCAAACCAGGCGAGTGATTTAGTGAAGTTCAGTCAGTCATGTGTGAAGAGAGTAATCGTGGTTTGAAGATCTCCGTTACAAAGGTCTGTCGAATAATTGTCTAATAATTGTTACTGTTTATGCAAAAGGGTAAAACAGAGAAATAACAAAGAAAAGCAATTGTTGTTGTTTACATCAAGCTGTGAACAGTGGTATAAAGAATTGTGCGAATAATAAAGAATTTTAATTAAAACTAAACATACATTTATTTTTATTTTATTTGCAATCTACGAGCTCATATTTGAAACGTTTTTAAATGGTAAAAACGTAACAATATGAACCGTTTATCTCCATTTAACTATTTATTCAGGCTGCCCTTCATACAATTTAGTCGTGTCGTGAGTCGTGTTTTAAGCAAAGCCCCTGTGTTGATTGTGAAGACTAATCATTCGGACTTTTCATGTTACGTAGTTACTTACTTAATTAGTTATCATGTAGGATTACAACCTATCTCTTACACCACCCACATTGTGTGTGAGAATTTTATACATGAGTAGCGGGACGTACAGTTTAGGGACGCAGATTTTTTTGAAACCTTTCATGGCAATTGTAGCTTTCGCCAGAAGGCTGATGCTAGGAAATTCCTGGAGAAATATTTCTTTTCATATTTCACTTTTTTTCGAGACCTCTGAGCGTGGATCAAGCTCAATCTCACGTCTAATAAGGCAACACAATGCCTACTGCATTACGTCAACTTTAAGTTGCTTTATGACAGTCTTCAAGAGTTTTGATTTCTAAAAAGGTACTGTTTTATTGTAATTGTAGCATTCCAACGCTTTCGGCCTTAGTCTGCATATATAGTTGAGTCCACTGTTGTATAATACTCGTCTGTTAAAATGCTTTAAGGACTTAAATAGGCATTCCATGTTTAAATAAAAAATGGTTTCTATTGCGAAATTAGCAAAATCCATGGCAATAGTGTACAATGAACACTGTATTGAAATAACAATAATTGAAGCCCATAAGAACAGCATGTGCAATTCAATCATAATTTATGAACGAGGGCAGGGGGAGATATTAGGAAATTTATTTTAAAATTAAAGCCCATACACACACATGTTTATAATTGCCAATAAGTTTTTGAGGAGAATTATTCAAAACACTTTGGAAACCTATAAAAAACCACTTTGTCAGTCTGTACGTACGTATGTTCATATTTACTTATCCTCATACCCACTCTCTCTCTTTCTCTCTAAGCAAATAGAGAGAGTGTTTATGCCATTAAATTTGCACAGATGTGTTGTTGTGCAAAATAATATCAAAAAAAGCAAAGAAGACAATATGGTTGCGAGTGTTGTTGTTTTTGCTCATATTTTAATAAGTTTTTTAAAAGCCATGCCAGAGGTGAAATGGAATAATTATTGTAGCACTTCGATGTTGTTGTTATTGGTGTTGTTGTGGTATTGGGCATTTGGTTGGTTATTGCTAATGTTACTAATCATTACGATGATGATGATAATGATTATGATGATGATGATGTTAATGGCCATAAAATAAAAATGTTTGTTTCTTTTTTCGGCTTCATTTCGTCTTATTTTTGTGTGTGGCTCAACACACATCTTATCCTTGGCCTGCTGTCTTCATAATTTTTTCCCTTTATAAGAAAATAATAATAATTGATGCTACAATAGGCTGCTGTTGCTGTTTATTGCGGCAGCTGTTAATTGTTGTTGCAATACGCTGAATATTGCTTGAAATCTATATTTTTTTGCCGCAAATGATTTTTATTTTATAATGTTGCCTAGTATTGCTGAATCATATTTTTGCTGCTGTTAAGTGCTTGCATGTGGCTTTTGCTGTGTTGTTCTTTATTATATCCTAGTTATTGTTGTTGTTGTTGCTATTGCTGCTGCTGTTGTGGTGTTTCTGATGGGCATCCTTCACACAGTGAAAATATTTAAATGAGTTTTTCATAAAAACTTTCAAGTTTCAAAGTAAAAACAACAATTATTGTTATTAAAAAACAAAAAAAAAAACACAAATACGCTGGCAAAACTACAACAACAACAACATCATCAGCAGCAACAAAACGAAAACTGTTAAAATATAAAACGTTCCATAAAATATTTTATGCATCGGTTAAGTGCGGAGAAATATAAAAAACAAAAATATATTCTGATTATTACAGTGAAAGCTCCAATAGTTGAATAATAGGCAACACAGGGAACCACACATTTTGTGAAACAGTCACCCGCGAGATATACTGACATACCAAATAAAGTTCTGAAGATAAGTTTCATGAATTAGGAGTATTTTACATGGCGTATTTATTGAGCGCTAACAATTCGTATTTCTAAATATTTTCTCTGTCTTAGAAATTGCAATAGTCTGGATGAATAGTGTAGTTGTGGTAGTAAGCACCACAGATCAGCACTGAATCGTTTTTTCGGTACTCATAAGTACTCATGAAATCTTGAATATAAGTGAGTCTACAATAATTAAACTTAACTACACTGGCTCAAATAAGTCTCCGTACACTAAGCTATTGAAAATATAATTTAATGTAGTTCGGAAAATATATATCCAATGAAAATCAGTTGTTGATTTTTAAAAAGTGCAACAGGCATATTACACAAATACAAACATATAAAAGTTAAAACAGAAATAAATTTTATTGAACTAACAAAACTTGAAAAATACTTCAGAAACCAAGTTCAAAAAGTCTCCGCACAGAATAATATTTATACCTTGAAAAGCTAATTAATGCGGTTTTAACAACGGCTGTGATATCCTTTGGCTTTAATAACCTCATTTAAACGGTTCTTCATTAATAATACTAATTTACTAGTAATTTCTTGACCAATATTCCTGGGTAATAACGTTCTTGAGCATTTCCTTTCCAGTGATTGTATGCTGACGGATTTTTTTCTCCAAAACTCCCTATAGATGTTCTGTGGGGTTAAGGTCTGGACTCTGAGGAGAATCAGAAAGCACTTCTTTTACGTTTTTACTTAACCATTCACTTACAATTTTGGCCTTATGTTTTTTTGGGTCATAATTGTGAACGAGTCGAAAATCCCCTAGCATTCCTAATTTCGTTGCACTAGCTTCCAAACTTTCTTTTAAAATATTCAAATAATGGTGTTTGTCCATTGTTGTTTCAACAAAAATGAGACACCTCCTGCTGATATGGCACCCCAAACCATCACATTACTACCACCATGTTTTAAAGTTGGCTTTAGATTTTTCAATTCAAGAGCTGTATTTTCTCTACGCCACACAAATCTTCCGCTGTCTGATCCAAAAATATTAAATATTATAGTATTCCAGAAGTCTTCTGATTGATTAACATAGTTTTTGTCATACGAAAAATGAGATTAGTGTGGCGTAGAAAAAATACAGCTCTGGAATTCAAAAATCTAAAGCAGATGCAGATGAACTGTTCCTCCACATATTTTTCAGTATTATTTTTGTCATTGTTGGCTGTTTTTCTGCCGTATGAAAATTATTAAATCCATTCTAACATATGTTTTCATCGATATTTTAATCAAAAATAATAATAAAATCAGAAGACACAACAAAGCCTAAACGAACAACATGGTTATGGGAAGAAAATCTATTCCATGACATTTAAAAAAATCAAAAATTTTAACATATTTTCACGAATACCATGTTCGATACAAGTCAAAACGAAACTATTCTGTTTAATACACTGCATTCATGGGTGCGTATACTTAATATTTAACATTCATATACTCTAGCATTTAACACTCATACGCTAGGGTGTACACACTTCGTTTAGCAATACAAGTTAAGTTTTTTGAGAAATTTTGTGAAACTTTTAAGCATAAAATGAAATAAAATGTTTGTATGTATGTATGTATGACAGTAAAATACTAGAAAGACAAGGTCTACAGAAGGTGCCATCTGAGTCATTGCAAGCAGTGTCCTTCACAGTCGTTAGCAATATCATTTGCTTACAGTGAAGTAATATTTGCTGTCTGTTTTCCTTCTTGAATAGATTTTACTGTGCTATTTAAAGGATATGCTACTAACCAAAGCATGAACAATTTGCAATAAATGCTTCACATACTCATGCAGTCAGCCGTTCTCGCATATAAATTTTGATTTTAATACTGAATGTGAAGCCTTTTCTTTCTCTTTCTAGTTTTTTTTTTCTCTGTAAATACTGTTACATTGGGATTTTTAACAATTTTTTATTTGTTGTTGTTTTTGTTTTTGATGTTGTTGTAATATAAATATTATTTTGGTTTGTTGCTGTGCTCATTCTTCATTTGGAGGATTTAAACTATTATAACTTGTGTTGGTTGCTGTTGTTGTTGGTTGTTGTTGTGCACAGTACTTTGCCTAAATGGCCAGAAAATTTAAAGCCAAAAGTTTGTGGGCCAAAAAGTTTTCTACAGTTTTTTTGGTTTTGTTTTTTATTCTTGTTCTTCATTTTGTATTGTACATACTTTTTCCTGCTTGTTGTTCTTGTTATTTTGCTAGTGTAGTATGACTTTGACTTAAAAATAAAGTCAAAAATAAAACCAGTAAAACCGTATCAAACAAACAACAAACCATAGCTGGAGCAACGCTACAACAACTACTACTACTACTACTACTACTACTACTACTCTATCGTACTCGTGCTCGTGCTCTATGCTCTGCTACCAATTGTATCATATCAAATGCAAAACACATACACATACACCCATGCAGAAACACATACACCCATAGCTCATATCATAAAACATAGACTACGGCTGATAAAAACAAGAATATTTAGCCACCACCATTCATAGCGCATTCGAAAACAGGTCATAAAGGTCATTAAACAAAAACCAGCAATAACTTCACGGGTAAAGAATGAATGAAATAAAATAAAAAAATACAAACATTTTTATATTACTCTCTCTCACACACACACATACACACATTAATACACACATACGCTTATATAACAAACACTATGAAGAACTAAAAATATGAAAGTCGAATGTTGAAATGAATAGTTAAATTCAAAATATTGTTTAAATGTTGTTGTTGTTGTTGTTGCAGCTGCTGCTGTTGTTGCTACTGTTATTATTGCTTTACTATGGAGAATAGTAGTGGTGAAGTAGTGGATCTCATACAACGGCAGATTTTGTTGCCTACAATAGAGTATAAATACTCGCATTACCTCTCTTTCACTGCCACGTCCTCTCTCTCTCTCTCTCTCTCTGTCTCTCTGTGTATTAATTTTTAAGAAACCTCTTAACACTCACACAAATGTATGAACATTGCTTTTCAAACAGATAAACAAACTTGTTTTTTTTTTTTTTGAGACTACACCAACCAGAGCTTCAATATATATTTATGTATGTAAGCAAGAAGAGTCCCCTTTGTAAGTGTATGCCGTATGTATGTATATGAGTTAACATATGAATCATATATGTGTGCGTGTATTTGAAACACGATGGTATTTTCACACTCATCACAATTGTACTGACGTTGAGGATAGACCCCAAAAAATATAAGTTTTTAAATACTTTGTGGCCTTTTTTTCCTCAAAACAAATAACAGCACCAACTACAACTACAACAGCATTGTTTTGTAAGAGCAACAATAACAACAACAGACTCCAATAGAAAAGTAGCACCAAATCATACGCAAATACTGTTGGTGATAAAATTAGGTGAACACAGATGCTGACATTAATGAATGAAACAATTAGGGAGTTTGGAATACACTCAAGTAAAATAGCAAAAAAACGAATATCTGATCCTTTCAAATAATGGAAGAATTTGTAAAATTCATTTCAACAATCGTTGTTTATTTTTTTATTTTTTTTTGTAATCTATGCTAGTGCTAAACAAATGAATAATATTACGGAGTCTGTGTTATTGAAGCACAGGGAGAAGCAATCTAGATATTGTTCCATATTAAGAACATATTTTGCAGCCTATGGACTAGATTTTAAAAGAATAAATGCTTGGCAGCCTAAATCTAGTGCATATCAGAATCTCATGTACTGAGTATGCATGTTCTTGAAGGCAAATGTTCTTGGCTTCGCCTTCTCGAAATCTCTGTAAATGTAAACATCGTTGTTTCATTATTATTGTTGTTTGTGTATTTTGTCTGCATTTATTCTTGTAGTGTTTGTTGTTTACTTTTTTACTTGTTTACCATTTTTTATGCTGGTGTTTGTTGTTGTATTTTTGTTTACTTGTTTAGCATTTTAATCTTAAGTGAGGTAAAAGCAAAACACCAGTATATATATTTCTCAATATTTTTAAATTGTGGTTATTGAAAGGAAGCTACTATTCAAACTAAAGTTTTTTCAGCCATGAGGCTCCAGTTGTCACATTTGGTATTTGGAGAACACAGAAGTGATTGTGGATAAACCTTTGCGCATTATAGGCTAGCAGTATCATTTGGTAGTATATTTTTAGAAAATGATTCCGCAGTAATCATTATTTTAACCCTAGTGTCCTTTAGTCGAATGAAAACCGACTTTTTTTGGCCTGCGATTGAAGTTGATGAACTGGACTGTAATGACCAATTATGTATGTATGTATGACTGTAAAATGATAGAAAGACAAGGCCTACAGGAGCTACCAACTGAGTCATTGCCAGCAATGTCCTTCACAGTCGTTAGCAATTTCATTTGCTTATTATGGAGTAACATTTCATATGTTTTCTTTCTTGAATTGATTTTACTGTGCTATTTAAATACTACTTTACATACTACTGCCCAATGCATGTAGCATCAGCAAGACGGTGACACAAGCTACTCAACGTAGACGATTTTAGTTGTTCTGCATGAGAAGTTTTCAGAAAGTTTGATTTGATGCTGTTATGAAGCTACATAGAAGATAATGTTTATGCCAACATTTCTCCTGGAAAATTCGGCAACTTTTTGATGGAATATCACAAAAAATAAGCGAATCTCTACGCGGACCTTTACTCAAAATGATCACCTACATACATACATACATAATTGATCATTACAACCCTTCAGTCAAGATTACGACCTAGATTCTCACACCACTTATGTTGTGTGCGTTAATTTTATACATGAGTGGCGGGACCCAGAGTCTAAAGTCGAATCCGAACCACAGATTTTTGAGAAACTCTTCATGGCAATTTTAATTGTTCTCCAAGTTTTTGCCAGCAATCTGCTGAGAGGAAGTCGCCTAAGAAATACTTTTTCATATTTCGTTTTGTTTGAGATGTCTGACTTATGGTTTGAACCGTGACCTCACGTCTAATAAGCCAACGCACTACCTACTAGACTACGGCGACAAAATAATCACCTGCTATAACCAATCCAAAGTCAAGAAGATAAATATCAAAGAATATCGTACATAATGACCAAGTCCAAGCATGGTAATGAAATAAAACTTTCATGGAATCAAAGCTTCATGTGTTACATAAATTACACATGAAGCTTTTATTTTTAATTATTTTTTATAATTCGTCTCAATTATGCTACTCACTGTATCTCTTTACTCTGACACTTTTACATGCACGCCGACGCTTGGACCATATTCTAACGGTCCAAAGACTTTAAATATAATGCTTAACGATAGTAATATTATTTTTGTTCTCGTTGTTGTTGTTGTAGTAGTTATTATTTTAGTTGTTGCCTTTGCCGTTTGCTTTCAAAGCGAACCACTCAAAAGCAGAAAGTGTTGGTTTTTAGAGGTTTTACATCTGGTAACGATCCTTATGGCACAGGATAATAATAAAGATATTTGCTACTCTGTTGCTGATGATGCCTTCGCTGCCATGCTCGCCTACAATACGTAAAAAATTTTAAACAACAACAACAACTACAACAATTTAAAAACTTAACTGTAAATGGGGAAAAAAGAAAGGAGAGAACAAAACTGATGGAAAATTATATGAAAAAACAGAAATACAACCAACTTCTAAAGTATTCTCCTACACACAAGTGTTGTTCGGTGAAATATTTTTAATGAAAGAAATGCTTTAAATATCTCAATACACATGTACACATGTGTGTTGTATGTATGTATGTATGTGTGGGTGTGCATGCGTGTGTATGGTTGACTATAAGTGCGGTTTGTTTGTTACTATTTTCACTACTTTGGCCAGTAGCGAGAAATTATTACTTTGTACAGGCTTTGTAGCTGCCTCTTACACTCTTCTGCTTCTTCTCGCTGTCGGTTCTTTAAATAAAAAACCGTTAAATGTTGTTACTGGGCGTGTATATGTGTTTGTGTAAAAGTTGCTGTAATCATCGCACCGGGTGTAAAAGCACAACAAAATATTGAAACTTTGTTTTGTACTCTTCCGCCTTTTTTTCTCTTTCTCTCCTGCTCCCTCTCTCCTGCTCTCCTTGCCGTTTGGTAGGTAATAAGAGCCTAAAAAACACACACATAAAAAACGAAGAACAGAGAGAGAGAAAAATTCGTTGAAATGAAGAAATAATTTCAAGTGGTTATGGCGAAGCAATTAAAAAAAATTGTGGTTTCCATAAACGCCATTTGGAGCAACAGCAACAGCAATAGCAACAGCAGCGATTCAAGTGTGGAGTGTTAAAGGCAGCAAAAAATCGGCAAGAGTAGCAGCAGCAAACATCAAGAAAAGTGAAGGGAGGCGAACATGTTAAAATGTTAAGAATTTTTAAGTTGTTAAAATATTTTTAAGTTGCTTGTTATTTTGTTTTCCAAACAATTTTAGAATAATGTTTTCATGTTTTTTTTTCTCTTCCCATGTTGTTGTTATTTTGTTGTATTTTTTTGTACACTTTTTACTTGGCAACACATTTACTTCAGTTATGTGAAGTAAAAACAAAAAAACTGAATCGTTTTGCAATTTAAGCCGTAATTGAAACATTAATTGCTTAACTAACTTATGTTGAGAACCTTCATGAGTGACGGCATAAATTTGAATTTATTGATAAAGTTTTCAGCATTTTTTGGTTGTTATTTTGGAAATATTTTCAATAAAATATAAGCTGTTGCAGGTTTTAACAGCATAAATAGGCATTTAAGGTGAAGAATTCAAATCAATTTATGGAAGTTTATTGCAGTGATCTCTTCGAATAAACGATACTACAAGTCCCCTGGCTATAGACACTCCACAGGCAGCAGGAGACGACATAATAAAGGTCAACACATCCTAGCACTGACTACAAAATGTGGTTCTTTCATGTGCTGCTTGGTTTTGAATAAAGGACATAGTTCTCTTGGCAAGTTTGGTAAATTTGACTGTATGGTGATACCATTCAAAGGGGTCTAGAGATTGACCATGCATGTTAGTGGGGTTTTAGGAAAACCATGCGTGAGACCATAGTACTCTCATATTGTTACAAAAATGGAAAAATCCAGATACTGGTGTTTTTTTCTTTTACATCGTTTAACATTTAAATAAAAAACAAGAGCTACAAAAACGAAAACAATGAATTTGTTTACAAATTATTGCACTGCGTATTTTAACAACAAACACCAGCATAACAAAATGGTAAACAAGTAAACAAAAATACAACAACAAACACTACAAGAATAAATGTAAACAAAATACACAAACAACAATAATGAAACAGTGAGCACGAACTTTCGCCTTCAAGAGCATTCATACGTTGCCATATAAAAGGCAAGGCAAAGCAGGCGAGTGAGTCAGTGAAGTTCAGTTAGTCTTGTGTGAAGACGCGGTATGTTTGAAGAAAGTAATCGTGGTTTGAAGATCTCCATTACAAGGATTTCTCGAACAATTGTTTATGTAAAAGCAATAACAAAGAAAAGCAATTGTTGTTGTTTACATCAAGTTGTGAACAGTCGCATACAAAATTGCGCGAGTATAAAGAAAAAATTTAGAAATAATACGGAATAGTAAATTGACATGGAGGAATTATACAGGGAGCCAGCCGGAGAATCTTAAAAATTTGTGTGCTGCATGTACATACATCGTGATGGTCAAGCCAATTGTGATCTAACCGCATGCAATATGAATTTAAAACTGTTTAGAAGTAGTTGGATAAGGTACAGAGACTGTCAAGTACTGGTATAAGCGGGGTATCTTTAACATATCCTACAGAGACCCAAAAAGGGTCCTGTTGTATTTAAGCCAGAGAGAAAATAAAGCTATTTATGGTAAGGGAAAAAGTCTAGGAATACGAGTCATGACCTTTCAAATCGAATAGCAGCTGCTCGTTAACGGTCCCCTGGAAAGAATCAGTGGACTCAGTGAATAGAATATCGTAGAGAGTATAAACTATTTTGAAAACAGGGACCATTCTGTGGTATACTGGTTGGTCGACTTCAGATTTTGGAACAAAAGCGCAGGAGTACGGTCACAGTTTCCATGAGGAAACTCCTGAGAATCTTTCAAGCTTAAGTAGACGCCGTCAAAAGATGTGCTTCATTTTAATTTGTACAGAAAGTAAAAATAATGCAATGTAGCAACACTACCTGACAGTCTGGTAGCCGTTTGAGCACTCCAAATACCTCAACAAGTCAAAGAAAATAGGTTCACCCTTTGCTGAATGCCAAGTCATGTTCGTATTCATGACAATAAGCTATCACACGAGGTTTTAAGAAGGGACACGCAGAAGGAAGCAAAGAACAGGAATCGCCTGTTCTGTGTTGATTAAAATCAATCTTCAGAACACATAGTTTTGATCTCTGTGGAGCTAACGATTTCCGAAAGGAAACATCTGACGATTTACCAAATATTAGGCACTGAGTTAGGACAATGTTGCCACGGAACAATGTCCTGAAATTAGGTTAGCTAACAAGAACAAAAACTAAATCAATGATTTATTCCTTTTTTAAAGATTTGCACAGTTAAAGTAACATTTTTAAATTGAAATTCATGCCTAAATTCCGGTTGGCTAACTTGAGAAAATACTGCCAAAACTCTAATTTTGGATCACTTTGATTTTCATACTAAAAATTCTTCAAAAATCCTGTCAATGGCTCTTTCATGTGAACTCAAAGAGCTTGTCGTAATGCGACTTAAAACTCTTCAACCAAAACGTCAATAATTCCAAAACCAATCACATTACCAAGAAACAGTAAAAGTCAGTCCATCAGTCAGTTGTGTTGTAAGTTTAAAATTCAAACCAAATCAACTCCATTACTTTGTAATGCCATGTCTAAGAGAATTTTTGTTGTCACAATGCAAGTGCAGTGGTACTGTTCTGCTGTTACTGAGTGGCATTACTAAAGCACGATTGTTTGAAATCAACATAAAAAAAGGAAACTCATTCCATAAATGAAGCAAAACATAATGATTGAGAGTAACAGGCACTGACTGAGTGAGTGAATGAATGATTGTGCATTTCGTTAACAATGAATACAATAACAACGTTTAACAACGGAAATCTTTAAGCCTAAGCACAGGTTGTAGTTGTTATAATGGCTGGTTATTCATCGTGTATAGCAAATGTAAGAGAGAACAACACTTACAACAATAATAACTGGTTTCCATTCATTTATTTGAATACAAATACACCACACTACACCACACTACGCAGCTAAAAACTCACTCTCCCCCTCCCTCTGACTTGGTTAATTGCATGTGATTGTATTTGTTTGGGTATACAAATTGAAATATTTAAGCCACATTACACTCCTCCCCACACACACACCACACAATATCAACAACCACAATTACGACTCCTTTTTGTTTTGTATGAAGAAATTTGTGTTGATTTGTTAAGAGAACCCGGTACTTGTCATCAAAAGTCGTTATTCCTTGAAATTAACTTTTACTAATACAAATACAAAAACCCCACATGCTCTCTTCCTACACACACACACACACACAAACCCGTACATTCAGTCGTATTAACTCCATGAAGTTGGAAATCGGTTTTAATTGCTTTATTGTTGCTGTTACTGTTGTTGTTGTTAGTGTAGTCGTTTACATTTATAAAGTAAATGTTGTAAGAAATATTAGTTTTCTTATATAATTTCTCTCTCTCTCTTTCTCTCTCTTTCTCTCTCTTTCTCCTTTTCTCTCTCTCTCTCTTTCTCTCTCTCTTTCTCTCTCTCTCTTTCTCTCTCTCTCTCTCTCTCTCTCTCCTTTTCTCTGATTGCGAATGAAAAGTGTATGAATTTTTGTTTCACTATATGGTTACTTTGTTTATGTTTGTATAAGGATATGTAAGAGCAAGCATGTGTATGTGGGTGTGTGTGTGTATTTGTATGTTTAGTTGATTCATAATTTGTATTCAAAACAATCCAATGTTAACCCAGTTTTCAAACAAAAGTAAGTGGTTTTCACAATTGCCATCTCATGTAGAAACACAATCACAGCGACATGCAATGACTTACGATTTATTATGGACGGGTATTAATATGAGTAAATGAGTACATATGCTGGCATATGGTGATACAGTGGTTTAAGAAAGTGAACAATTTTTAGATTTTCTTTTTTCTTTTTATTTTTAAGAATTATTATTTGAGTTCAGAGAAAACTACTAAAAAGGGCTTCAAGGCAAATTAAGAAAAATAAATGATGAATTTCACAGGATACTTACAATATATACACACAGCGGCATCTATACCATAGTCATGAGGCATTCCTCCGGCTTTTGTCTGTAACAACAGTGGTATAATAGTGTATCTGCAAAAGCTATTTTACATGCGCTAGGAAGCTGATGCTTATGGAAAACTGGCTAATGCATTCGATGCCATACGATTACAGCTGTATTTTGACGAAGGGTGTGAGAAGCTAGGCCGTAATCCTGACTGAAGGGTTGTAATGGCCAATTATGTATGTTTGCCGAAAAAAATAATATAAGTCCCATAGTCTAGTAAGTAGTCTGTTAGTTTTTTAGACGTAAAGACAGGGTTCAATACTCAGGTCAGACATCAAAACTAAATACAAAAAAGGATTTCTTTGGCGATATTCTCTCAGCAAATTTCTGTCAAAAACTCTGAGGGTAAATAAAAAATTGCCATGAAAAGTTTCTCAAAAAAATCTGTCGTTCGAAGTCGACTTTAAACCGTAGGTCCCGCCACTAATGTTAAAAAATTAACACGCACAACATAAGTGCTGTGACAAACTAGCTCGTAATCCTGTCTCAAGGGTTGCAATAACCAATTATGTATGTATGCATGTACGTGTTTGCCGAAAATTACTGACTATAAAGGGATAACGTTAGACATAAAATTGTTTGCCGACAAACTGCAAATTGTGCCCCAAAATCCTATCGAAATAATATTTCATGAGCAACCCAGTAACATTAGTAACAACAAAATGGCAGTAGTAGGTTTGCTTTCCAGCATTTTGGTTGATCTTCCATTTCTTCGCTTCTGCTCACTTGAATAATGATGGTAATACGGTTCCAATTTTTTCAGACATTCTATATACCATGACCCAATTTAATTCGAACAGAACTGATATGGGTTATACTTGTTAGTTCCTCTTCACAGCAACATCGGTAACTCTAATAATTATTATGGACTATCAGTTTGCGTTTAACTCCACTGGAATAACTGGGTTAACGAGAACTTGTTCTTCATCGACGCTGTAGGCTCTATTGAGTTTATGCCAGCTGCATTCTGTATTGAGAATCGGAGTGATAATGGCATAGTAGTCATTAGAGGGCAACGAGATCTGTTAAGCCGAGTTCCCTCTTTAGCTATCCTTTGGACAGAATTAGTCCAAAGTCCAGTCTGTAATTATAAAAAGGCTGAAGAACTTTGCGCCATTGAAAGATCCTTTCGTGATGCTCTCTGGCTGCAGATAAAATATGTTTTTTTGCCCTCATATTTGTTCTTATCAGACATCAGCAATGAATCGTTTTTTAGCTACTCATAAGTACTCATGAAATTTTCAATATAAGCGAGTCAACAATATTGTAATTTAACTTGTACATTGACTCTTTTATACTCACTACAACGTTGATTTATAAGTACAGGTTGCAATGAGTAAGCGTACAATGTTGACATCAAACTCATACCGTTCGAAATATGTATGTTTGATTCATTAGACTACTCATTTAGATTCATAACTTAAGAAAAATACTTATAATTCCTATAAATGATTCGAGTTACTCGAATCAAAATTTAAAGTCTTAGTTGTTGTTGCATTTACAAAAAAAGGGAAAAGACACATAAGCAAAAAAGACAGAGCAGCTAACAGAGCAAACACACAACATTTTTGTGAGTATTTCAGTCTTCGTGCTCGATTCATACTTATTTTGTGATTTGTGTATATGTTGAGTTGTGGAGAGTCGAAATCAACAATATCATACTTGTTGTTAAGTATGAAAGTAGAGGTTCCATGATATTAAAATAAGTATGATTCTACTTATCTTTTTGAATACTCATTGCTTATCGCTAGTTCTTATCTCCTCTCCTCGCAAATTTTTCCTTCGCTAATACCACTATTGCTCATGCAATTGACGGGTAACACCTTACGCCCTTACCTTAACGAGATTTTCCTATGAGCCACTGCTTTAACATTCCCACCACTTTGATTTTCTATTGCTTCCACCATTGACCATAACAAGGTAAAGCCTTATGGTGTGTAATGAATGAATGCCACATAATTACATATGAAATGGATGTTTAAAGTCCGTCTCTATAATATTTTCTTTCGTTAGAACCCAAAATAACAAGACAAACACAATCACAGTAAGCGAACCAATGAACCAGCAACAAATAATGCTACACAACTGCCCCCCATGCTCTGTAATGCCAACCATGCAGCCTTCGTCACCATTCAACATTTTCTAAACCCTGTGGTGTTGTCTTCTACTTGCTACCTTAACACATACTGTACTCGTATTCGTGCCTCATTTATTGTGAAAATGAGGCAAGCGAGTATAAAATCGTTTTTCAGATTTTGTGGTAATGAAAGGAGTTCACAATAGTTTCCTAGTCTCTCGCGCTTCAGTTTGCAGTTCCTGCACTCTCATTTCTCATTTCGTTTCCCCTTACTGCCACCCCATTTGATTTTTATTTCTTTCTTTCTATTTCTGTTTTTCTGTCGCTACAATCTAATCATAAACAAAGGGAAATAACTCGACAAAATGTGAACGAGTGTGTGAGTACTTTGTATGTTTGTGCAACACAATTTCTTGTTTTATGTTGCACGAACATTGCCATGTGTACATACGTACGTGTATTATGCGGTGTATGTTTGTTGTATGTTGTTGTTGCTGCTTATTTGATTACTGGCTTCAATGTACAGAAAATTGTTACCATCGCCGCAATAATAAGTATTTTCGGTTTGTTGCATGTGTGCGTGTAAGCGTGAGTTGAGTTGCAAGTGTGCTGTTTATGTTTTGCTGACATTCGTGAATGTGGTCCTAATGAGTGTATTATAGTGTTGCCAGAGAAAGAATAAAGTTTAGTGGCACAAACAAACGAAACAAAAAAAAAAAAGGAGGAAATAAATAAATCCAATAAGTGAGTGGCAGCAGAAATATAAAATGAATGAATGAATGAACGTATGAATGAATGAATATGTGTGTATATGTTTGTTTATTACCTTTTTCCTGCATTTGTTGCAAGTAAAAGAAACCAAACTATGCACACACATACACACACACTGATACAGTAAAGCCAACTCATAAAGTCATTGCACGTAAAAAGCAACGTTGGTTATAATTTTTGATTACACTTCGAGCTTTATGGTGACACATTTATAAGGAAGTACTATACGGTAACAAGACGTTCATTTAGTTGCATTAACAGAAATTTAAACACAAGAAGACTTATTAGACGTTTTTGTGTGTGGCACTGCTTTCAATAGCTTTTGATTCGTCTGTTTTGCGTTGAAGTCTAGGATGGCTTAAGTTCTAGTCTTAAGTTCAATGCTTGCGGAATTGGTTATTAGAAGAGTTTTTCTTTAGCTAAATCTCTATTTGTTGTTGTTGTAAAACAACTTGTTTTAGTTGTATAATCTCCAGACTCTTTTAATATTTCTCTACTTTTTTCATTTTCAACAACTACCAATTATATTTGGGTAGATTTGGTGGGGGCAACACTCATGAAGGTCTATGATTCCCAATTAAATCACAGTTTAGATTCACTGTAATGCCACAAAGCTATGTTCAATTCAGGTTGCAAACATTTCCTGTACAAAACAAAAACGCACGAACATATCAGATTAAGGAGAGCCTTTTCCTTACCCATACACTTGCGGGAATGCAATGTCCATTAACATACCTTTCAATAGGGCTGTGAAATATGAAAACCGTAATAGTGCACTCGCTGTAGTCCAACAGGAAGTGCTTTGGCTTATTAGATGAAAGGCTGAGGATCACATCCAGGCTCAAACATCTCGAACGAAACAAAATATGAAAAATGATATTGTTATGTTTTTGCTTTGTAAAATCGTTTAAAATATGCAAATAAAATAAAAAAATAAAATAAAAATACATTTGTGTCTAGTTTTAATTAAAATTATTCGCACAATTTTGTGTGTCACTGTTCACAACTTGATGTAAACAACAACAATTGCTTTTTTTTTTTGTTATTCCTCGGGTTACACCATTTGCATAAACAATAACAATTACTAAGCAATTATATGACAGATCTTAGTAACGGAAATCTTCAAACCATAATTACCCTCTTCAAACACACTGCATCTTCACACAAGATCGACTAAAGTTTTACCATCGAATTCGCCTGCTTTGCCTTGCCTTTTATATGGCAACGTAAACAGTCTGATGAATGTTCTTGAAGGCGAAGGTACGGGGCTTCGCCTTCCCGAAATCTCTATAAATATAAACATCGTTTTTCATTATTATTGTTGTTTGTGTATTTTGTTTACATTTATTCTTGTAGTGTTTGTTGTTGTATTTTTGTTTACTTGTTTACCGTGTTTTTATGCTGGTGTTTGTTGCTGTATTTTCGATTACTTGTTTACCATTTTAATGTTAAGTGATGTAAAAGCAAAACACCAGTATCTAGATACTTCATTTTCGTAACAATATGTTTCGGCCATTTCCTCACAGCAGATTTGTAGAAAAACATCTGAGAGTAAATGAAATTGCCATGAAAAGTTTCTCAAAAAAATCTGTTGTTCGGAGTGGACTTCAAAATGTAGATCACGCCACTCATGTATAAAACTAACACACACAACATAAGTATTGGGGGATTTACACGGGTAGGCAAGTATATAAATTTAAAATTAGTGCAACTTATTTTTTTTTTTTTTGTTAATTTTATACTTGAGTGGCGGGACCTGCAGTTTAACGACTACGCCGAACGACAGATTTTTGAGAAACTTTTTCATGGCAGGTTTATTTACTCTCTCAGAGTTTTTGCCAGAAACCTGCTGAGAGGAAGTCATATTTCGTTTGGATGTCTAGCCTGGGGCTCGGACTCGGGCTCTGCGTCTAATAAGCGAACACACTACCTACTAGACTACGGCGACTACATCTACTGGTCTATTGTTCACACAAAAAACTGACCAACTTATGTGGTGAAGTGAAGAGCCGAAGAGTTGTAATTGAAACCCTTCATTTCTAAAGGGTTCCATTCAATTTTCCATTCGAATTTGTAAGTAAAAGCCCATATAATTTTAAACAGTTTTGGGTTAAAAAAGTAAAAGAACAGTAACCTGAATAGCCAAAGAAAAAAAAAACACAGAAAAAAACTCTCTCATTAACTGATAAATATCAAGGTTTTTTTTATTGGGATTTATTACTCAGTTAATAACCCAGCATTAATAACCCAGACAATACAAGAACCAGAAAAAAAGGACAACAAAAACAAAAACAAAATTAATGAAATATCTTTTCTCACTTTTCACTTTGAAAACAATGTGAATGCCTGTAGACGACTACAAATTAATTTAAAAAGGTCTAGAAATGAAGTTATTTTTTTTTATACGAAATATTTATGGCAACGAAAAACATACAAAAATTGTGATCAAAAAACAAAACTCAGCAGACCTTGTAAAACAACAACAACAACAAAAATGATACAGAAAACAACAACAAAAGAAATAAAATAAATGAAATAATTCTAAATACTGCAATCAAATGAAGAATTAATGTCATAAAACAGCAAAAAAAAAAAATAGAAGAAACATTGGCGTTAATATTCATTAAAAGACAACAACAACAAAAGAAAAAATAATAATAAAGAAAATGAAAGAAAACAAAATGTTTTAATCTACTCACACTCATAAACACAAAGGCAAAAAAGTAAGAAAGAAAGAGAAAAAAGCACGACGAAAAAAAAACTCGAAACATTAAAAATAAAATTAAGCTCGACATGTTTACACATTTATACGAGAGTTCTGACTAAGTATTATACGTACAACAAATGTACAAATGTGTATATGTCTGTCCTTGTGTTCTTAGCGGATATGAGCTAAAGTAATAAGCACGGAAACAATGTGCATCTGTACACATCGTGTGTGTATGTTGTATGTATTCTTGTTTCAGTGAGTAAAGTATGCACAGACTTAGAGCATTATGAATTCATTTAAAATATTTTTTTTTGTTTTGTCAGCGTATGTACATATGTGTGCATATGTATGCTTATGAACATTATGAGTAGGTGAGTTTATATTGTGTTGTACGTTGTATTCGTTTTGTAGCACAATATTTATCGTTTTGTTGTTGTTTGTTTCATTTATAAGTACTTGAGATAGACTGCGAAATAGAGGGAGAGAGAGAGAGAGGTGGAAAGGAAGGAATAATACACGCATTAGCTTTCATTCACACAGCACAGCATATGCTTGCTAATTAGTAAATTAATTGTCTCTTAATGATTGATCGCTTTAAAGTTAAATAAAAATGGTTTTTCATTCTCTTTTTTTTTGGCTTTTTAGTTGCAATAAAAAAAGTTAAATTAATCAAGCAAGTGGTTGTTTTAAACTAATAATTTATTTATTTTTTGTTTTAGCCGACACTGTTTAATTAAATTGAAAAATTAATTGCAAAATTCAGTGTTATTTTGCAGTATTTTAATAAAGAAGAATTTTTAATACAATACTCTCATCAATCACTGAAGAACGAATGCATACATATAATAAACACATACATACATACATACATAACACACATTATTGGTCAGTACATCCCTTTAGTAAGGGTTAAGACCTAGCTTGTCTCACCGCTTATGTTGTGAGTGATTTCGTTATGGTTGTACGTTAATCAGAGATCAGCAATAAATAGTTTTTTCGCTACTCACAAACATTCACATGAAATTTTAAATATAAGTGAGTCAACAATATTGAAATTTAACTATGAACTCTGATTCCTTCATACTCACTACAACGTTGATTCATAAGTACAGGTTGCAATGAGCAACCATCATAAGTCATACTTATTTTGTGATTCGTGTACATATATGTTGAGTTATGAAGAGTCAAAATCAACAACATCATATGTGTCGTTAGGAATGAGCATTATTGGTACTTTGAATATGAGTAGAGATTTCATGATTTTAAAATATATGAGAATGCATAAAAGTATTTGCAATTATGAATATGATTCGATTCTACTCAACTTTTTGAATACTCATTGCCGATCTCTGGTGTTAATACGGATGTTTGTAATTATTTTTTGAAATTATTATTGTGTTGACAATTCAAAATTCATCACGGCGTATGAGTGTTATTCGATATGAAAGGCGAAATTCAATATTAATTATACGCCACATATGGCACATACATAAATATACTATGTACGGACACAATATGAAAGAATCGTTCGTTAACCGAGCATATCATATGACATGCTAGCATCAGAAGATTTTTATTATTTTTTCTTCTTCCTATTAAAGTGTTGTTGAAAGGATTTTATGGAGTTTTTAAGGGGGAAACTTCAATAAACCGGTATTAATAGCACTATTTTGAAGAAGAATAATCTGTCGGACTTTAAGGAGCTCGCTCATCTGTAAGAGAACAGCAAGAGATAAAAGCACCTACGAATGGTATTGAAACAAGTGAAGCACGTGACAGAGGAAGCATGAGCATTGATACGCATGTTACATAGATAACTATTCATTACAACCCTTCAGACAGGATTACGACCTAGTTTCTCACACATTTATGTTGTGTCTGTTAATTTTATCCATTTCAAATCAACAGATTTTTGAAGTGTTTGGTGAGATTGAAATGAAAAACGCTTGACCCTCTCTTTTGTGCACATGTTTAATTGGATTACCACAGATTGGTCGCAACTCTTGTCTTTATTTTTTGAAATGGTAAATACTGGTTATCCTTTTTTTTCTTATGGTGTAAGGCTCTATTTGTACAGATATAGATAAGAAAAGGTACTTTTATTTCTTCTATAAGGTGTAGTCCTCATATTAAAAAGTTCGCTATGTTTTTGAATTTTAAACAATTAAGAGGAGTATAGTAGCGTGTTCGTAGTCGTCGTAGTCTAGTAGGTAGTGTATTGGCTTATTAGACGTGAGGCCACCGTTCAAAAACCGGATCAGATGACTCTCTTAAAAACGAAATGTGAAAAATATTTCTACGTCCAATTCCTTTCAGCAGATTTCTTCCAAAAACTAATAAAAAATAAAATTGCCATGAAAAGTTTCTCAAAAAACTCTGTCGTAGTCGTGAATAAAGGGTTGTAAAGAGCAATTATATTTGTAGGTATGTATAGTAACGTGTACCTTCTACTACACAGACTATAAAATTGGCTATTAAGTGCTCCTTCAATTCCTTTTCCTCACAACCTACGCTGTTATTTATTGCAAGCATTCTAACCTGTAAGTACCACTGAAAGTGTTTTCAAGCTTTTTCTAACAAGTTTAACTGTCAAGCAAAGAAATTTTTTTGGAACGCTTAAGGAATGACTGGCCACTTTTTATCTTCCCATTGCTGTCAGTCCCCCTTTTGGCACAGATGTCCGTCATTTTATTTTGTTTTATTTGTTGTGTTAGATCAACCACTTGTTTAGCTCAAAAGATTCGTTAATAAATGTAAGACAAAGCAAAGAATAAAAAGAATAAAGGGGAAGATAATTTGTGACAGATTCCTTAAGAGAACAAGGAGTAATTTAAAAGAAACGTTGTTCATTTGATCGATCGATTGTGTGTTACAAACCAAAGTTTATAAAACAATTCTTTATTATTTATAGTTTTGGGATTTAACCCACAATTATATTAAATCAACGTATTTATATTCTTGCTAATTAGCCAATAACAACTGTAAATATATCGTATTTACTGTTAAGTAAATATCGTATTAAAAGAGGAGAAAAAAAAAAAGAAAAAACTTCTTTTAATATTTTATAAACAAACACACATAAAAAGTTACTTAAACTGGCACAAAACTATATTTATTTACAATCTAAATATATTCACACAATAACATAAATACATACATACACAAATTCGCACATACATATAAAGGTATGTGAATGTAAACGTAAAGAGTATATATGTATGTAGGTATGTATGGAAACTCGTATGCAGTTATGCAGCAGCTACAGTTGTTTACGTACGATTTACAAAACCCATATACAAGAACGAGCATAAAAATTATATGCATACGTAGCATGTGTTGGGATGTATATATGTATGTATGTATGCATGTATGCATGTATGTACATATATATATATATGTATGCATACAATGTATGTAAGCCTATGTATGTATGTATATATATATATATATGTCACTAGAAATATTTAGATACATACAGACATATACTGTATATGGTAATGCTTGGATGTGTATTTATATAGGCATACGTGTTTATACTATGTAATGTTGACCCAGAGTTATGGAAAATGCCAAAGTGGAAGGGTTAGACGTTGAAGTACATGAGAAAGAACAGAAAATGAAAATGAAAACAAAAATAAAAATAATATGCAACGACAACAACAACAGCAACATGATTATCCCATGAGCTATAAAGTTCATCAGGAATAAGAGCATGCGACCAAACTAACAACAATATTTCTAGAGTTTGTTAATGTGACTATGTTTTCAATTTTATTAAGAGAATAATGCAAGCAACATATTTACACTCTCTTTATTTAAAGGCAAACATAAACGTACATATTGCTCTCTTTATTTTGAGTTTAACTTTCCACGAGAGAGAGAGAGAGTAAGCCTGGATGTTGGAATTTCTTTGTAAATACGAGTACAACAGCAGCAGCTTTTTATTATTCATTGTGAGCCTTACACAAGAAAGCTTTAAAGAGAATAAAACTCATACAAAGAGAGTGAGAGAATGAGAGCGGCTAAAAATATTCTTTTCATTCCAGTTCCTAGTGTTTTCAGTTTATTGGTAAAAAAAACAACAAAAATAAAAGGAAAAAAATGTCATGGCAAAATGCTATTGGAAATTATGGAGAAGGACTCTCTGTTGGTGTATTACAAAATAGGAAAATAAAAATCCTTTAATTTGTATGCTATGCGTGATGGTGTTGGTACTGTTGTTGTTGCCCACACTAACAACAATAATGGGGTTTAAAATGTCACTTAATAAGTTATACTTTAGCTTACCCGTACAATTTTTTGAATTGTTTTTTTTTTTTTGCCGTTGTTGTTGTTGTTTATTTATTTACTTTTGTACACTTTTTTTTTTGTTTTTGTTTTTTCTTTTGCTTAATTTTTCTAATTTAGTTATACATGTATATATATTAATGTGTGTTTGAGTCTTTGCGTGTGTGTTTGTAAGAGCGCTTATTTGTTTTGAAATTTGAATTTCAATGTTTTTTATTTTTCTCTTTGAGTTCCTGACAGCGACACAAAACAAACAGAGAAACAAAATTAAACCCCAAAACAAAGCCAATGAAATAAAATACAATGAAATGAATTGGAAATTTTATACCGTCTTGACCAAACAGGATAATTTAAGACTGTGTTTGTGGCGACCACCATTGTTTTATTGAGGCCGGCTAATTTGTTCTACACAGTTCCAAGAGATTCATGTATTAGTTTCTGTGTGTATACTTGTCGCTTAACCAAATTGTATATATGTGCGTGTGTCTATACTTGTCACTGAGCCGAATAAATTCTCTAAATTATAGCCTTAAATGATTTGTCTAAAGCAGTGGAAGTAAGCTTAACATGATTGCAGTAATGATTGTCATAATAAAACAGAAAATACATACTAGGTTTGTATTCAACTTTGTTGTTTTATTAAGGCTTTAGTATTTCGGGAGGAATCGTAAAATTGAAGTTTAAGAAATTTAATTTTAAAAATTCCAAAATAAAGAAAACTTTTTGCAATAAAATAAAACAGGAAATTTTTACACAAGAAGGAATACGTATTTGCATCATTCTAGTCGAAATATCTGGAGTTTGTATTGCTTTAATCAATTCAAGGGGGGTTTTCAATGATTCAAATTTGTGGATCGTTTTCAATCGTTTCGTTTCGTTATGTTTTCAAACAGATGGCAACAGTTTTCTTTGCAAATCATGCCTTCACTGACCTACTTTATTTGTTAGTATTGTAGTATTAACTACGCTTCAGTTAGTATTGCAACTTAGCTTCTCACACCACCCATCATGTTGTGTGTCATAATTTTAGCCATGAGTGGCGAGGAAAATTCTTCAAATCTTCCGTTGGGTGTCGGCATTTAAGAATGGCTTCCGCCACTCATGTATAAAATCACACACAACATGTATGGTGTGAGAAGCTAGGTTGTAATCCTGACTAAAAACTTATAGTGACGAATTAAGTAAGAGTGTTGTATGTATTCTAGAACGTATTTACTGTTGTAACAATTAAAATGCTAGAGGAGAGATATTGTGACTAATTTGTACTTCTTTGATAAAAAAGAAAATGATTTGAAGTGAAAAGAAAGTTAAAATCCTGACTGAAGGGTTGCAATGGTAATTTAGGTAAGATTTCACAATATTCTTCGGAGACTGCTGTCTTCTATTTCTTGATTCCAGCAATGTATCTCGCAGGCGTATGCCATACATCCATAGTTATCAGCAGATTTAAATTTATTTATTAAATTTAAAACTTTCGCAAGTGAAGTAATCTCTCCAGTTGAAGTTATATTTACGGCATGCATGCACAGCGATTTTTAGGTATTTATGGTGAATTGATTGACAGATCAGCAATTTCAGCGTACTTTTGAACTTAGTTGAGTCCGTACTGCATACTGAACTATTGATGAGCAACAATACATATGCCATTAGTGTCTTTTTGCTGCTTATTTAAGCCCCAAGTACAAAAGTGGTTTCAAAAATCGCAGCAGATTTAAGTATGACCCATAAAATGTTGAATAGAAAATATAGGATGTGATATATCCCCGATGACACCATCATGTGAGGTGCGGCAGTTTAAGTTGCCGTCAAAAAATCTAACAGAGTTTTTTATCTTTGAGGTTCTATTCCCCCAATGAAGAGTCCATTCTCCGTCTGATTGCCTAATAGATTACTCCACCATTTTCGTGGCCTTCCCTGGCCAGCTCATCTGCAGCTTTACTGCCCAACACATTACAATGCACTGGAAATCAACACTGTACCACTTAACCATTGTAAAACTCGTGAGAGTCTTTTTGCAGACTGACATCAATCTTTAGTTAACATAGCGACTGTCATCTAGACAGTTTGTCTATCTACATAGTCCCAGTGGTTGCCTGATTAGCTCCTTTAATTCGGTGTTCATAAACACATCTGTCTGGAATACTGTGCACTCATCCGAGAGCCTGTAATACAGCTTAATGTCATCTCTGAAGTACAATCGATCCCTGAAGACCGGTTATACTTGCCCCACCACTGCTCTCTGTCTGAAAACACTTCTGAAGACAGCTTGTCGAAATCACATACTCTGACAATATAGTCCGGGAAACCTGAAATCAGTTTCAGTATAGCCAAGTCGACAACCTCTAGAGCAGCTTAATGTCATCTCTGAAGGAAATCGATTACTAAAGATGGCAAGATCACTAAGTCGATTATCCTTAACTCGACACTCGATGGAAACGCCCCTGAGGACAGATTATCGAAATCACATATTCTAAGTGATTAATCTATGAGACTTGAATTCAGGGTCAGTATGCCCAAGACGACAACCTTTAGAATCCTGACAATTCAAAATCCGCCTATCCTTGAAAGAACCTCTTTAAATTACCCATTACCCAGAGTACCATATACTCTGCTTTAACCACCCTAATCGAAAACTTTACCAGTGCCAGCCACTTTAAGTTGAAAAATTGATATTGAACCTCGTTAATCAAAATGCAAACTAGTTGCTGTATTTAAAAAAGGAATTCTATTTTTAAGATAACTAGGCCGTACTGCTCAATGAAGGCTTGTAATGACCAATTAAGTGAATAAGTATTTGAAAAGTCTTTTGTTTTTGTCAAATTTTGTGTATTTAAACACTCACGTTAACCTTAAGCGTACGGTTTCATCTAACTGTTTAACTGTCAAAAGTTTTTCACAACGCCAACAAATCTAAACATAGACTTGCTCCTCCGCTCACCATTCTCTTTGGAAAATACATCAGGGAAATATCAAGAAAATGTGGAGTGGCGCTCTTTAATAAAAACGCAATAAAAAATAAACATTTTGATAAGAAGAAAAGAAAAAGAAAAAAAAACAAAAACGATTTCATTAGAGAAAGAATTAATGCCTCCATCTTCAAGACGATGTTGAAATGTCTCATTAACATTCCAGGCTTAACGTACATTTTTAAAGAGAAACAATTTTTTTTTTTGTTCCTAAAAATTATTTTCTTTTTTTTTTTGTTGGTGTTTCACTTAACACATGAAAATGATGTGAAATGTTGAACAGAAAGTTGATATATGATGTCAACCAACATGAGAACTTAATAAGAAAATGTTCACAAAATTCTTCACTCATGAATATTCTAAAACTGTGAACTGTTGAAAGATTTAATTTCTGTTGGTTGGTTGGTTGGTTGGTTAATTACATGCACATTTTCACCTGTGGGTATACGAAATGGGGGCATAAATTTTACAAGATTTTTTAAATTCTTTTCATTCTTGTTCACTTTTAATTTTGCTTCATTATAAATTAAATTTTTTTTATTATTCTTTTTTTTATTAAAATAAAATCAAAAACAAAAAAAATGAAACACAACTCAAGTTTGAATTGCGGGTAGTATTAACGTTGCTTATGGCAACACAAGCCAACCATTCCATACAGTTAACCAAGCAGTGAAACACTGTTTGGAATTTTAATAATAATCAGACCAACGAATAGCATGTTTTTAATTAAACGACAGTTTTACGCTCCAAACAAAAAAGAGAGAGAAAAAACAAAAACAAAAATTTGCAAAAAAAAATGTAGGGATGTGCAAAAAAACAAACAAAAAAAATTCCCGTATTTTTTTTTTTTGCTTTTGAAAGACACAACAGGGCATCCATCAAATCGAAAGCCACAGAACATAATTACAAAAGGATCTCTGCTCAGTGCTCTCCAGATGAGTGTTTAGTGTGTGTTATCCGTCCATACGAAATAAAATAAAATATGTTGACAAACATACCGTTACTCGTTTTCCTTTATTGCTCATCCCTCTCTCTCTCCCGCTCTCTTCGCTTCACGTTTATAAACACAATAACAGGAATTCATTAACCAAAGTATGCAATGCATACAGATAATATGGCGGCGTATTAAGTAATGTGAGCGTGCACGTGTGTATATATACAGTGGGAGACAAAATATGTTTAATTAAGTAAACAAAGAAGAGTTTTTACAAAAACTTATGGTTTTTATTTATAATCTAGGCTTAGTAACTTACTGTTACTTACCGAATTGCTACTTTGTTTTGAAAAACTGCCAGGACATCCGTATTGCTTTTGTATGATATTTCTTTGCTAGAACCATCTTATTTGCTTAACCGTAGATTGAGCCATAAAAAAACTACATAATTCTAGCTTATGCATCACTTTTAAATACATACTTGTATTTCATAGAATTTTGCAAATTATTGATAGATTTGTTTACAAAATTTAAATATGTTTTGTTATCACTTTTATGAAAATTACGCCAACATTTTTGACATGCTGTATATTGCAGCAAAAAAATGCAAGTCTTACTTACTTACTTAATTGGCCATTAACATCCCGATTAACGGATTTTGGCCTGCCTTAACACATCCTTCCAGGCGCCTTTGCTTCTTGAGCCCCTACGACAGTTGGTCAGACAAATCGATAACAGTGCTTCCTCGATCTGGCCTTTGCAATGCAAACAAGCTCTTACTCTTCGCAGACTTCCGCAGACGCCTGCATCAAATACCAGTCTCGCCAGAGCATCCTCCTCCTCCATTCCAACGACATTGCCAAGTCGCCTAATGTTAATACCAACAAACCGACCAAAAAAATGCAAGTCATCACCAAGAAAAATACAAGTCATCACCAAGAAAAATATAAGTCATCACCAAGAAAATTACAAGCCATCGACAAGGAAATGCAAATCATCGACCAAGAAATGCAAGTCATCGACCAAGAAAAATGCAAGTCATCGACCAAGAAATGCAAGTCATTGACCAAGGAATACAAGCCATCCTCGAAAACAGATGCAAGTCATCGACCAAGAAATGCAAGTCATTGACTAAGAAATGCAAGTCATTGAACAAGAAAAATGCAAGTCATCGGCCAAGAAATGCAAGTCATTGACCAAGAAATGCAAGTCATCGTCAAAAACAAAGCAAGTCATCGTCAAAAAAAGCAAGTCATCGACCAAGCAAAATGCAAGTCATCGACCAAGAAAAATGCAAGTCATCGGCCGAGACAAATGCAAGTCATCGACCAAGAAATGCAAGTCATAGAACAAGAAAAATGCAAGTCATCGACCAAGAAAAATGCAAGTCATCGACCAAGAAAAATGCAAGTCATCGACCAAGGAATGCAAGTCATCGACCTAAAAAATACAAATTATCAACAAGGAAAAAGTGCAAGTCGTATACCAAAAAAAATACAACTTTCGAAAAATACGACATTTTATTGTATATATACATATAAATGCATATGAACTCAATGAGAATTATTAAAACTTTTAAGTCCATTTAACTAAACTTTAATTTTTATCCGTGTTTACATAGATTTGTCCACATATCCGGTTCCAAGTAACGCACGACCATAAAGAAACCTGTTTTGGAATCCTGGATACTATGGCTATCCAGCCCACTGGGTCCGTTTCACCACTAGGTCCATTTTTTATCCGATTTTGCCTTTGTTGCTTATTTGAGGACACCAATTAGCTTCGATGGCTATATCTGAGGTCCCAAGTAAAGCTCAATCGTAAGGAAACCTGTTTTAGAAGTTTTATACTATGGCTATCAAGCTCACTGGGTCCATATGCTCCACTAGGTCCATTTTTTAGCCGATTTTTCCTTTATTGCTCATTTTAAGGCATTGAGAATTATGTGAGATTTCATGGAAAAGGAATGAGCTTGCGAAGGCCAGAACACACCTAACTGCTGCAGAATATTTCATTAAAAATAATTTTCTGTAGCCGCTTTGACGTCCATTTTTTTTTTTGCCCCTAACTGTAGTCAAGCCTGTAATATTTACACATTTTTGTGGTCATACCTACTGTGGCTTAGAGAATGTTTATGGATATGCTGACAATCAAATTCTTATGTGAGTCTCAGTGTGTATATGTATGTGGGAAAGAAGGGCATACAAATATAATTTATATTCCCGTACTTAACTTATACCCTCACACACATACTCGCATAAACTCATAAATGCTTTTGCACGTCTACAATCAGGCCGTATGTTACCTCTCTCTCTCGCTCTCTCGCTCTTACGTGTAACACATTGTTGACATTTTTGTTGATTTTTCATGGCATCATTGATATTGATGTTGCTGGGTTTACACTACTATTACTGCCAATTTCGTTGTGAGTCTGTGTATATTTGTCAAAGTGAATGTTTGAGTTTATTTTCATAGTTTACTGGTTACTTTGGTCCGGTTTTCGCACATTTTAGTCTGCGAATTGAACTTGTTCCAACGGCAGTTAATGGCTATCAATTAAAGCGCCTATTGGCAGGTTAATGCCAAAGAACATTTGTTGTAGACTAGACCTAAAAATCACCACAACTAATATTGGAAAATTGAAACAAACAAAAAAAAACTCACAAGTAAGTCAGTAAAACTATTTAAGTCAGTAGAATTTGGCATAAAAAATCTGCTAAAATTAGCGAGTCTATATATTACTGTTACGTTTTTACCTTTTAAAAACGTTTAAAGTATGAGCTCGTAGATTGCAAAAAAAAATTTGTGTTTAGTTTTAATTAAAATTTGTTATTATTCGTGCAATTCTGTTCACAACTTGATGTAAACAACAACAATTTTTGTTTGTTATGCCTCTGTTTACACTCTTTGGATAAACAATAACAATTACTAGACAATTGTTTGACAGATCTTTGTAACGGAGATCTGCACACCACGTTTACTCTTTTCAAACGCACTGCGTCTTCACGAAAGACTGGCTTAACTTTTACTAACTCAGTTGCCTGTTTTGCCTTGCCTTTAAATGGCAACGTAAACAGTCTGATGAATGTTTTTGAAGGCGAATGTTCGTGACTTCGCCTTCTCGAGATCTCTATAAATGTAAACATCGTTGTTTGATTATTGTTGTTTGTGTATTTTGTTTACGTTTATTCTTGTAATGTTTATTGTTGTATTTTTGTTTACTTGTTTATCATTTTTTATGCTGGTTTTTGTTGTTGTATTTTTGTTTACTTTTTTTATCATTTTTTATGATGATGTTTGTTGTTATATTAAGCAGTACGATAATTTGTTAACAAGTTCATTGTTTCTAGTTTTGTAGCTTTTCTTTATAATTTTAATGTTGAACGATATGAAAGCAAAAACACCAGTATCTAGATTTTTCCATTTTTGTAACAATTTATGTAGTGGATCATATCTGGTCCACAATAAAAACAGAAAGAGCTTCAAGCTTCTTCTCGATTCTTAAATTAACAATTTTTTAAAGTTTATTTTCTTGAATTTTCTGGCCCCATTCTATCAGTAGAATTATAGTCGAGATAATAAATGTTTATTATGTTCACCTTAAAGGTTTATAACATTAAAATGAACAAGAACAACAACAACAACAAAACAAATAACAAAGAAAAAGTGAAAAATTCTGCTGAATGGCTGCTTTTATTTCTATCATGTTTTTCATTTTGTTGTTTTCGTTGGTAGTTGTAGAAGAGAAAAAGTAAAGAAACAGAGAGAAAAAAACGTAAAAACCGATAAAAAATAATTTCTTTTCTTTTTTTTTATAAAAAAATTGTTGTAAAGCAATGAACGGAATTGAAAATATTTTGTTCAATCAAATAAAATAATGACACTTTCAAGCCACATTATGACCATTTAACATTTGCCAACCAACAACTACAACACAATACGTTACTCTACTGCACACCGTTTATTTATATTTTTCGAGGGCTTTTATTACTATTTTCCTGAAATCCATTGACATCCAGAGCAAAATTCAGTGAAAGAAAAATGAAGGGTATGCAAGGACAGGGGGAGGCGGCTAGAGGGCACATTAACAAATAGTCTTAAATAATGCCGAAATATTAATGTGCCTGGTATTGTTGGTATTTTCTATACTGGCTTTCAATGATGTGGGTACTATTTATATTGCTATTATGGCCATTAAATATGTACTTGTGTGTGTGTGCATAAAAGTCTGTGCCATTTTTTTTTATGATCCACAATCATTTGTTAAAAAGTACTTTTAAACGCACACAGAAATGCAGACGTCCATATATATAATAGTATGGCTTAACAGGATACTAACAGGACAGTAAAAGCGGCTTCAGAAAGGCCTCTTAAACCACACAACAATTTATTATGTTTCCTGTAAACTTCGCAAACTTAGTTCTCTTTTTAATTCTGATATGCTTTCCAAACTTGGTTGACATCTCAGGGAAATCCTGGAGGAACAATAAAATGTAAATTGCCTGTCATGTAGCAAATCCTTCTGTTTGGCGGATATGGAGGATATGGAGGATACCTCATTATTATGGTACAAAAGCAATGTATTACTGCTGCAAGCATATCGTCCATAGTGATTTAGTGATGGAAACAGAGTCTAAGGGCCGCTAACTTTATAAAACATAAGATAAACCCATAACATTTCATTGTAATTTTGTCTGTCTGTTATTGTCGTTTCTGGGCCATTACAACCCTTAAGACAGAGACTACGACCTTGCTTCACACACCACTTACGGTGTGAGTGATTTCGTTAAGGTTGTATGTTAAGTAGTCGCCGTAGTCTCGTAGATAGTGTGTTCGCTTATTAGACGTAAAACCCGGGTTCGAGCCTCAGGCCAGACATCAGAACGAAATATGAAAAGAAAAATATTTCTTCGGCGACTACCTCTCAGCAGATTTCTGGCAAAAACTCTGAGAGTAAATAAGCCTGCCATGAAAAAGTTGCTCAAAATCTGTCGTTCGGAGTCAACGTTAAACTGTAGGCCCCTCCACTCAAGTATAAAAAAAACTAAGGCACACAACATGAATGGTGTGAGAAGCTAGGCCGTAATCCTGACTGAAGGGTTGTAATGGCCAATTATGTATGTATGTATGTGTATGTTAATGCGGAGGTTAGGTTAGAGAACGTGTACTTGTCAACTGTGACAAGTAGGTCACATGGAGGTCATGGAGGTTGAATTGACTCATTGTACAAAATGAGAAGGTTTTGTAATTATTTTTTCATTATTATTATTGTGTTTACAATTCAAAATTCATCACGGCGTATGAGTGTTATTCGATATGAAAGGCGAAATTCAATATTAATTATACGTCACATGTGGCACATAGTACGTACGTACATTTACGTACCAATGAATCGTTTTTTCGCCAGTCATAAGTACTCATGAAATTTTGAATATAAGTGAGTCAACAATATTGAAATTTAACTATGTACTCTGATTCATTCGTACTCACTACAACGTTGATTTATAAGTACAGGTTGCAATGAGTATGCGTACAATGTTGATATCAAACTCATACCATTCGAAATATGTTTGATTCATATATGTGTTTAAGTATGAGTATGATGAATACTTCAAACTTTGAATATGAGTAGTATGAGTATGATACTAAAATAGAAAAAATAAGGACTTCTGGTTTTTAAATGAAAACATTAATACTAATTTAATTGGCCATTATTATCCTGCAGTCAGGATTAGAACCTAGCTTCTCACATTACCCATTGTGTGGGTGGGTGTTAACAAAAATTGAAAATACTTTAGATTTTGTCATCGAACTGTCATTAAAATTTTCTATTTTTTGTCAATCGATTTCCTTTTAAATTGTTTTCACTTAACCACGAGGCATACATGGTCTTGCATGGTCTTGCAAAGGATTGAGCAAAAAAATAGATCGGCGTTCTAAAAACATGATGGCCCTGCTAGGTTTTACCGCATATAAATGATGATTGCGTTTTGGAGAAATGTTTTTTTCGTTTTTTTTTTTATATGCTTTCAATTCGAGTTCTATACTCGCGCCCTCTCCTTTCTATTTCTTTTCAGTATTTTCTTTCTTTTTTTACCACTCCAGTTGGCCTTTTAGCAAATAAGCAACTAAATATTCACGTTGTTGCTATTAGCAGTGCTGACCTTTATTGGCAATAGTGTGTGCACATGTCGAAACCAATACATTCAAAAACTCATACTCATATATGTATGTAGTTACCATATATAGTATTACGTACACATAAACGTAATACATGCATGCACACAGAGAATGTATGTGTCTATGTGTTTACATTACAATTCTTTTCTACACTTTCTCGTGTGTGTGAATTCATGCTTTGGACGCCAGTCACAAACTATTTGTTTGAGTTGGATATTAAAAAATGACACAACGGAACGAATAAAAAACCGAAAAATAAACTGGGAAGAGACTTGTTTATTCTGTGTAGAAGGATTAGAAGTCATAAACGAATGGAAATTGCCTTAATCTTAGTAACAAAAAAGGAAAGATGAACTGACGGCTCATTAAAAGCATACAATTTAAAAGTTTGTCGATGATACTCTTAGCGAGCTATTGGATTAAGTATTCTAAGAGTTCCACTAAACCTAATTTCAGGGAAGTTTTGCTTTACTGTCCTACCGTTTTGCGATGAAAAGTGCAGTTCAAACTTAGTAATTGTTGACTTGCGTTTCGTAGTTTTATTTTAAGTTGCATTGACTTCCAAAAGTGAAGGTGGTATAAACGGAAGATATTGATACGAAAATGGAAATGGTGTTTTGCTTTTGCATCGTTAAATATTAAAATTCTAAACAAAAGCAACAAAAACCTTGGACTTGTTTACATGATAAACAAGTAAACAAAAATCTACCAACAACACCAGTATAAAAAAGGGATAAGCAAGTAAACAAAAATTAAACAACAAACACTGCAAGAATATATGTAAACAAAAATACACAAACAAAAATAATGAAAAAAGGATGCAATTATTGTTGTTACATCAAGTTGTGAGCACAGATTTGTGCGAAAAATAAAGAATTTTAATTAAAACTAAACACAAATTTATTTTTATTTTGTTTGCAATCTACGAACTCATATTTTAAAAGTTTTTAAAAGGTAAAAACCTAACAATATGTTTTAGGCACGAAATACAATTGTATTTAAGGCTCTACACTATGAAAGTCATTATCTAATTCAAGAAGACCATACTTGAGAGCCACTCAGGGAGCCGATAGTCGTTAAAAAATTTATTTTTTTTATTGGCAGAGAAAATTGTTTTACAAATGCAATTCAACACTCAAGAGAACGTACTTACGGCCCGATTAACCAGATGAATAAACCAAAACTGTAAATCCCAAACTTATAGTGGACCATCGACATTTTGTCAATAAGCTAGGCAAGCTAATCCGGAAAAATAGAATTATTCTAACGAAGGTAAAGAAAGGAACAAATAAAATAAAAAATTGTAGAATATGCTTTCTGACAATCGGGTGGTATGAGTAACAAGAAATTGCCAATGAAAAATGGCATTTATTTGCGTTTAAAACGAATTCTAATTTTAACTATTTAATGCCGATTTGTAGGGTACACAAATTGAAAACGAATAAAGTACAAATATGTGTGTATACACATGCATCCATACATACATTTTTGGTGTAGACTTTTGAGTCGTTTTTTGTGTTAAGCACGTTCAGCCACTGAATTTTTATAGATTTTATAATTCACACACACACACACAACACAAACACAAATACATACCAGTCGCAATAAAGAAGAAGAAAAATTTAAACCCAACGTATAAAATACTGACACATACCCTTACAAATGCAGACCCGCACACACATTCAAGTGTGAAATATCGTATGTATGGGGGCTAATACGAGATGTAAGGTTTCCACCACGGGACATTTCACAAATCAAAAGGACATAGGGGGTTTTGGTACTCATAGTTGCTGCCGAAAAGCATAAATAAAATATCACCTTTGATGTGGAGTTTTGCGTAAAAACAGAAAATTAATATAGCGGTCTAAATCTAATCCATTGAGGAAGTTATCAGCAGGAGTATTGTCGTTGTAGTCTAGTAGGTAGTGTGTTGGCTTATTAGACATGAGACCACAGTTCAAACCCCAGATAAGATCAACTTCAACAAAACGAAATTTAAATAATTCCTAGGCGAACTGCTCTCAATACATTCCTGGCAAAATTTCCTGCCATAAAAAATTTCTCTGAACAATCTGTTGTTCGTAATCGACTTTTAACTGTAGGTCTCGCCGTTGATGTACAAAATTAACACACACAACATAACTGATATGAGAAACTAGGTTGTAATCCTGACTGAAGAGTTGTAACGACCAGCTACGTAAGTATGTATATATGTATGTATATCAGCAGTAATACATATTTGAAGTACTCGGATGGTTGCTGCATCATTTTAGTCGAAGTATCTGGCGTTTGTATTGGTTTTTGATAATTTCGTTATGTTTTTAAACAGATGACAACTTTTTTCATTACAAATCATGCCTTTACTGACCTACTTTCTTAGTTAGTATTGCAACTTAGCTTCTCATGCCACCCACCATGATGTTTGTGTCTTAATTTTATCCACTAGTGACAAGAAAAGTTCCTCAAATCTGTCTTTCAGTGACAGACATCAAACAAAGGGTTGCGAATGTATAAAAATTAACACGCACACAACCTGTATAGTGTGAGAAACTAGGTTGCAATCCTGACTAAGGGCTTGTGACACTCATGTATAAAAAAATTAACACACACAACATGTATGGTGTAAGAAACTAGGTTGTAATCTTGACTTGTAATGATGAACTAAGTAAGTGTGTAGTAGGTATTCTAGAAGGTATTTACTGTTGTAAGAATTGAAATGCTGAAGGAGAGATATTGTGACTAATTTGTGCTGCTTTGATAAGAAATAAAATGATTTGAAGTGAAATGTTAGTTTTTTCTTCGTAAAATTACCCATACAAGTAGCAGTTCAGAATTTGAAAAGCCCAATATTGTGTTTGTGAATGAAATGCAAGATGCGGGGCATATTTTTTGTTTTCTGTTTTTCTATTTGAATTCCATATACAATAAACAACTGAATCACGTATTTAAAGTTAAAAACTGTAACATGTCGTAAAAAAAAAGAAAATCTACTACTCGACACACTAAAATGAAAATAAGAACTGCAAAATGAAAATGTGAAATGGAAATGAAAACTGTAACACGATGATCCTCCTATACCCCAGCTGTAGTTGCGAGTATCTTTATCTTCTAAAAAGCAGAAATTCCATTGCAAATGCCATAGCATTTGAGCATCTTCAGCAATTCATCGACACTAAATGTCACATCAAGTTTTGTATTGAATTTCAGACAGCAATCGCATTTATTTTCCGTTTTTTTTCTCATGTGTTTTTTTCGTTTTCCTTTTTTGAGAATACGAAAATGAAAATGAGGAAAATGAAATTTCGAATTTTTGTTGTTTAAGAAAGAAACAAGAAATTCAGTGTGGACATTAGATTTGTTTCTATTCTTTTTTGAATTTGTTTTTTTTTCGATTTCATATGATTGGACAAGTTCAACAGGAACATTCATGTTCATGTTCATTTGTTGTCCATTTTCTTTATTTTCTTTCGAATTAAATTTTCTTATTGCGATTTCCATGGCTTATCGTTCAGATGCTGTGGTATTCCTCAGGCCGGAAATTTAAGAGTCATAAAAATCTACATTCAATTTATTTTTGGCTGCCTTTTTTTTCTTCCTATATTTTCTTTTTGTTTCATTTATTTATTTACACTTCAGGGTATTAAAACAAATTATTTCAATACAATTTCGTTTTTTTTATTTTATTTCTTAGATTTTGTTTGAGGTTTTTGATTATTTTTGTCATTCATTCCCTAACAGCTCACATTATAATTATTGAAGTGGAAATTTAAACAAAAGTACCAACAACCTACACAATGTTATTTGTTTTAGCAATCCGTGTGCCCAGCTCCAGTGCCAGTGCCAGTACCAGTCATACATAGGTCATCCCCTTACCTGTTTTGAAAATTGTTTCTTCTTCTCTTTTCTCTCACTGTTGATGACTTGCCTTTTGTAAAATTTACAAAAATGATTTGTTGTTGTTGTTCTTATTGTTGGTTGTACCTTTGGCCGGGTTTTATGGCCTAAGGGGACATTTGTTTAAAATTTATTATAAAAATAAACAAATATTACACAAGTTGTTGGCCAGTAAAGTTAATAACAACAAAAACACATTAAATAAACAAATATTTTTTGGTAAAAGAAAACAGAAAAATTTTTATGAAAACATTCTTTAATTTTCGAAATAAAAATAAAAGTTTTTCAGGGGAAAAAAACAAAAACAACAGCACAACTTGACACAATCAAATTCCTGAAAACAAACAAACAAACAACAACAACCAAATCAAATTGTAATTAATTGATACGCGAACAAATTTTATGGGCTGGCATTCGCTAAATTCGCATATTTACAGTGAATCACTGTCAAACTCACCCAGAAAAAGTGCCATAAAAACAAAAGAAAAAACCAGAAACCTAAAAATAGCACACACCAATAATACCAGCATAAAACAATCAAATAAAGAAAAAAGAACAACAACATGTTCAATCAAATTCAAAATATTTGAATTTCGTTGTTGGGAATTGCGGATGAAATACAGGAGTTTGTTTGATTAAAGAAAACAACAAAAAAAAAAACAGGAATTTTTGTTTCTAACACCACACACACACACACACTCAATACCAATGTTAATATAAACCAACCAAAACATATACATTCACACACACAATATTTGAATATTTTTGAAATTCAAATATTAATAAACAATTTTGAACGAATATTTGTTTATTTTTTTTATTAAAAGGGACTAGAAATTAAAGTGACCAGACTTGGTGTAATATTGTTCCGTTTTTTAACTTTTAAGAACGTTTAAAATATGAGCTCGTAGATTGCAAATAAAATAAAAATAAATTTGTGTTTAGTTTTAATTAGAATTCTTTACTATTCGCACAATTCTGTGTGCCACTGTTCACAACTTGATGTACACAACAACAATTCCTGTGTTTATTACTCCTCTGTTTATACCCTTTGCATAAACAATAACAATTACTAGGCAATTATAACTGACCTCTGTAACGGAGATCTTCAAACGACGATTACTCTCTTCAAACTCACTGGGTCTTTACACAAGACTGACTGAACTCCACTCCCTCAGTCGCCTGCTTTACCATGCCTTTTATATGGCAGGGTAAACAGTCTGATGAATGTTCTTGAAGTCGAATTTCATGACTTCGTCTTCTCGAAATCTCTATAAATGTTGTTGTATTTTTGTTTACCATTTCTCATTTTGTTGTATTCAGCAGTACGATAATTTGTAAACAGGTTTGTTTACTGCATAGTTTTGTCTTTGTAGCTTTTGTTTATAATTGTAATGTTAAGCGATGTAAAAGCAAAACATCAGTATCCAGATTTTTCATTTTCGTAACAATATTTTTAATAAAATTGTTCAAAGCTATAATCGCGGGTTAACTTTTTTTGGGGATACTAACTGTCAACTGAGTGCATTAATGTTAGCATGAAAGAAGCGGTTAAGGCCTATGGAAAGTGTTCTCAAGCTACACAGTAGTAAAGGAATGTAGTTGTAGCAGCCGTTACTGGATGTTACATTCTAAATACTTATGCGAAAAGCATATGGCCATTAATTTAAGCGACAAAAGATGCGAGGATTGTTTTTCGGTGATAAGAATACCTGGGATTCAACTATGCAAACGACTTGACTGATCTCTCGAAAATGGATATTGCGAGGCTTAATAGCTTAATCAGAAGTTTAAGCTGGTTCTAGAATTAAGTGTGCATATTCCCTTGGCTGGACAAATGCGTTTATCCATGTATCTACCTAGTAGTTGAACAAGCTTTAGTTCCATTAATCGTACAGCAATGCCACTTTTTTGAACGAGCACAAACAACATCATATGAACAACATCATATGAACAACATCATATTCTTCTTCCTTCAACGCCTGCTTAAACATGAGTCAGTTTCGATTGTGAGCCAGTTGTCATAGTGTTCCATATTCGATACCGATTAAGACGAATCTACACAAAAGTCCTTTGGCATATAGTTGGATGCCACTCCACTTGGCCCTCGGTGATGAGATGATCTACCATTGGTCTGCAGACCAAAATCTCCTCTAATGGATTATTTGTTCCTCTCTTTCGAGTTTAGTCGGGTAGTTTGGAAACATGGGATTATGTACCAGCTTAAATTGATGTAAGTATTGCGGAAAGAATCCACAATTGTTAGGAATCTATGTGAACAAGTAATCTAGCATGGTTTTGCAATTCAAATTTAGACACAAGATCTGCTTAGAGTGAATGTCCATCTATTATTTTAACATATCTTCCACCTTCGTTGCCATTTCCTAATAGATAGTTAGTTGCACTCTGCCTATATTAATGCCGGTTAATCTCTTCGCGTGGATACTTATCGATATCTTAACGGATATTATTGAAATGATTCTTTACGCAAATCTATATTATCTAACGTATACAGTGAATTTGCTGGCATATGGCGCTGCGTAAACTGCCAACGAGTCCAAAACTATTGATTCTTTCACACCGAAGGATACCAATATTCGGCATTAAACTCACGAGAGCACAATTTATATTCTCAGCCTTTATAACTGCTATTGCAAAATCTTATGTACAGCTTATTCACGCATCAAACAGCACGTTCAGGTATTTTCAAAACTCCAGTGAAATTATCACATGTCCACTTTGTCTTCGTCTGTGTGCACTGATCAGTAACGGTCAGTTACTGTTTTCCGTGCAGCTAGTAATAGATGAGCATTATCTCGCCGTCTTCTTATTCCGACACTTTGCTTCCACTACCATACAACAAAACCCATCTGATTTATTAAACTCTTTTGCTTCTTAAAAGGATTCAAAGTAAAGAAAACGAAAGAAAAATATTAAAATTTTACGCTGAGTTTTAAGCAATATCTGGCCACCCTTTTATTTATGACCCCTTTGGCTATACAAAAATACATACCAATGCATTTATAAATGGCAAACGAATTTGTTAACATTTATACGAACAAAAATAAAAAAGGAAAACCGAACATTTAACAACAGTATTTCTGCTTCACAGCTCTCTCACACTTTTCTTTCTCTCTCTCTATCTCTTTGTCTTTTTTTATTTAATTTCTTTTAAATTTATTAGTTTAAAAATCAACACACATACAACTACAAGAACATAAAACAGTAAAAAATTAAAAAACCGAACTCGAACCGACTTAAACATATTTATGGCTGGCTTTGCTAACGGAATTCAAATAACCAAAATACACATGTGTTTGAGAGAGAGGGAATAATTTTTTCTAATATTTTTCCTCTTTTTTTTTGGTTAAAAAGGATTTTCTATTGAATTAGTGCAGAAAAATTGAAGATATTCATGTATATGAATTGAAATAAAATATTTTATTTTCAGATTCTAATATTTTCTCCCCTAATATTTGTATTCAATAACTAAAAAAATAAATATTTGTTGGAAGAAAAAAAAATAGAAAGAGAGAAAAACCAACAAAAATTCAGTGGCATAGCTATACAGGCAGACAGACAGCAGCATAACAACTGCAAAAGTATGAAAAATAAAAATTATAATGAAATATTGAATAACAAATTTGGTAAAACAAAAAAAAAAATTGAAAAAAAATTTAAAAATTGTTGTAAAAAACTGTTTGTGTTTAGTCAAGCAAATGTTTATTTAATAAATTTTATTTCAATTTCTAAACTGATAATTGTCATGAACTTCATACAAAATGGATGTGTGGTAATAATAAACTGCGTGCGGAACCCTTTCTCTTCATCAACACACACACAACAGCAAATATTTTATAAATTCGATTTGGATTTGATTAGAAAAAAAACAAAAAAAAAAAAAATAAAATAAATATAAATTCTATAATTCGTTAAATTTAAATTATTGAAAATTCCTATCAATTTAGCTTAGTTGACAAAAATTATTGAAATTTAAAGGCAAAAAAAAATATGTGCTATCATATACAATAATTATTGAAATAATTTTAATTTTTCTTTTTTATTATTCCTCTTAGGAACACGGGTTTTTCCCACCAAATTTGATGAAACTTAGCATTTTAATTGTATGCCTTGTATGATTGTTTTAATTCAGTTGATCGCTTTCCAGTTCTACGTGATTTACCCGGTTGTCAGCTGCCTTGTGGTAGAATACAGTAATTTTTTGTTCTATAAATACTTTCGTGTTCCCGTTTCCTCCTTCTGCAAAATTACACATGAATAAGCATCAGATTTGATATCCGCTACATGCTGATGCAGGTCAGACATCAATACGAAAATATTGTTACGAAAATGATAGATACTGGTATTTTGCTTCTACATTGTTTAACATTAAAATTAGAAACAAAAGTTACAAAAAGAAAAACAATGAACTTGTTTACAAATTATCGCGATGCGTAATATAGCAACAAATACCAGCATAAAAAGTGATAAAAAGGTAAAGAAAAATATACCAACAAACACCACAAGAAGTAATGTAAACAAAATACACAAACAATAATAATGGAACAAGGATATTTACACTTACAGAGATCTCAAGAAGATCTTCAAGAACATTCATCAGACTGTTTACGTTGTCATATAAAAGGCAAGAAAAAGCAGGCGAATAAGTTGGTAAAAGTTTAGTCGGTCTTGTGTGAAGATGCAGTGTGTTTGAAAAGTGTAATCGTGGTTTGTGGATCTCCGTTAAAAAGATCTGCCGAACAATTGTGTAATAATTGATATTTTTTATGCAAAGGTTGAAAACAAAAGAATAGCAAACAAAGTAATTGTTGTTGTTACATTAAGTTGTGAACCAGTGGCACACAGAATTGTGCGAATAATAAAGGATTTTAATTAAAACGAAACACAAATTTATTTTTATTTTATTTGCAATCTGCGTGCTCATATTTTAAACGTTTTTAAAAGGTAAAAACGTAACAACATATTTTCTCTCAACAGATTTTCTCTCAACAGATTTCTGGCAAAAACTCTAAGAGTAAAAAAAATTGCCATGAAATGTTTCTCAAAAACCTGTTTCTCGAATACTTGCAATTTCACTTTGTTTTACTTCGATAAACAAGTGTGGATTTTACACAGACGTCGAATCTTCTAATTTTTGGTTTTTCTCGATGTACTAGGATATTTACATATATGCGACAATGAAGTCGCCAAAGCCAGATCTAGTCTTGCGTCTTATATCATTGGTATTTGCTCTGTATAAAATCTGTGTATCTGTTGATCGTACGTTAGATCGTATTGCCTAAGTATTTAAAATATTCACATCTGGTCCTGCTTTTTACTTCAAACTGACCAGCTAGTTTGTAGAATTAATGGCTGATAAGAGACGAGAGGTGAGATTATAAAACATCAAAGGGATGCTTTCCATCATCGATTTGTGTGTCAAGCATCCAAATTACTCCTCTTACATTACAGGCTACTGCGTCCATATTTAATCAAGGAGCAGGAAGTGTATGAAATTCAATTTTACTCCAGCCGAAGTTATGGAAGGGGTGATGAGGATCTTTTTATATGTTATGGCTATTTCCACGTTATTGTAGCTATCCTTAATCATTTCTTTAATTTTAAGCAGGGTACATTCCGCTGAGCACATTCTAGACACAGAGACGAGCGTTTCAGGTGCTTTCTATTAACAGCATGTAAAATGGTGTGCACTATATACAAGGCCATTTAATTAGGATCCGCAGTCTTTTATAGGCCGAAGCTCTTCGTTTAAATTCAGAATTTTTACTTAAAATTTCTAAATTTTATGGACAGTGATCAAAGCAATGCCTCTTCAATTTCCATATACATATGCAAACATAATTGATTATTACAAGCCTCCAGTCTGGATTACGACCTATCTTCTCAGATCACTTATGTTGTGAGCGTGTTAATTTGCATGCATAAGTGGAGGGATCTACTGTTTTAAATCCTCTCTGAGCAACAGATTTTTGCCGGAAATCTTCAGAGACCTCACGTTAAATAAGCCAACACATTACCTATTAGATGAAGGTAACTTCAATTTTCACATAATCCAGGATAATCTTTCCAGCAGGTTATCCACATAATTATGAGAATTTTTCAAGATAAATGGATTTCTATACGTTTCTATATGCCGTTTGATATAAATCTACTAAAAAGAGCTCAACTCAATAACAGTCTTGTACTGTTCTTTATTGTCAAATGTATCTCATAGACACTTTAAAAATAGTTCCTACGCTTTATGGGTTCAAAGGTTTAAGACTGAGTTTGATAGCTTTCTAACATGCATCTGTCAAAAGAAGAACTTATCAAAATGCCCAAGTGTTTAAAAGATACGGTGGTAAAGTCTACAAGGCATTATTTCCATATTTTTAAAAAACTTTTATTCAGTGTCTCCATGTTTTATTTTTTATTTTAAAGTAATGCCTGTCTCTATGCTTTTCATCTACAATTCTAAAGTTGCGCCTATCTTTAGGCAATTTATCAAAATAAATCTAAACAAAATGATTTACAAAGTATTGAAATTCAATCTTCCTTTACTTTGTTAAGTAAAAATATATATAAAATGAATGAAAAACATTTGCAGGCATTATTAGAACATGAGATTTGAAACTTTAATTATAAATAATAATGAAAACATGTCCTTTTTTAAGGAAACATAAAGATTAAATTCCTTTTAAAAGACACCTAAAAGTAGGCAATGTCAAACAAAAACTTTTTGTTTAAAACGAAGAAAAAACTTTCTGGAACTGTCTTTTGCCTATGAAATGAAAATTGTAACATTAAATTATAAATCAAATATAATAAGAACTAGAAGCAGAAAAGAAGAGAGGAAAGAGAGAGAGAGAGAGAGAGAGAGAGAGAGAGAGGTAGAGATAGAGAGAGATAGAGAGAGTAAGGGTGAGATAAGAGATAAAGAGACAAAAAGTTATTTTTGTTTGGCATTTTCAAATGGATTTGTTTGATGGTTACAGTGTTTTTGTTGTTAATCTGTTATAAATCACTTGAGTTAAATAAATATTTTCTTTTGTTTTCTTTCCAAACAACAAAAAATTTCGAGAAAAGCAAATAAGAAAACCATGATAAAAATAAATAAATAAAAAAATAAATAAATACAAAAATAAATAAATTTCATAATAAATTTCGAATACAAAACAAAACACAAATGCAAACACATACACACACATATATACACACATATACATATACATATATGTTCCATTCAAATGTATTCAAATTCTGTTACATTCTAATAAGAAATACACAGAGTAGGGGAGAAAGTGTAACAACCACAGTTAAAAGTAGACGCCATTGTGACGGCATACGAGGAAAAACCACTAAAACCCTATGCAAATATGTACCAACAACGTAGTAATCTATTAAATGTAAGCAAATGTTAGTGAGTTTATGCGAGTGTGAGTGTTTTTAGCCTTGAGGTAAAAATATTTGTAGAAAATCTATACAAAATACAGTTGAGTTCAATGCATAGAAAGTTAGGGAGGGAGACCTATGTATGCTCACAATGTGTGATATGCAGCTGTTAATCAACATATTTGCCAACAAAATTTCATATTCACAGGCCATCTCTTGTTTAGTTTGGAATAAAAAAATTAAAAAAGAATACCTTTCTATTGAGTTGCTAAAATTTTACATGGATTTGTTATATTCTAATGCCCCTGGGGCAATGTCAAATAAATAAACTAAATTATGTATACGTGGGCATGGGTTCTTTATTTTATTTTTTTAATAAAATATCAAATTTAAATTCAAAATGAAATTTTTTTTATATCCGTTTAAAGTAAACAAAAAAATCAAACAAATATTGTGCTGTCGGCTTAGCAAATTCTTTTAAAATTTATTTGTTTTAATTTTTTTTATTTTTTTTAATATCCTTTAATTTAATAACATGAGTCTGTCAAAAATATAAAATAAAAACTAATTTGACACGTTATGTATTACCAAATAAAAATATAGAATTTCATGGCTCAGAGTGAGTCTAAACCTCTAACAGGAAGATACGCTTGTACGAAAACATTATTTATGGCAACTATTTTTTTATAACCACGCAAACATATGTACAAACATATGTCATTAAATAAAATTTTTATAATATTTGCTCGCCATAAAAATGTCGGACATCGTTTTGTCATAAAGTCTGAAGAATTTTTTTTTTCTTTATGGCACAACTCGTGTAAACATGCAACAGAATGGCAAGACGGGCGAAATGAAGGTCTAATAAAACAAAGAAAAGAAAGGGAATTTTACCGCAAACAGCAACACATTAAGTGAATAAAATTACAAAAATTTTTCAAGTAGTTTTCTTTTTCTACCTAATGTGCTATTAAATGTAGGAAAAACGGTCATTAGGATGGCATACTCCATAGGAGTTAGCTTCAGAGGTTTGACCACTTCCTCTGAGAATAAAAATATACTATGAAATGTTTCCCAAAAGTACGTCGTTCGGAGTCAACTTTAAAGTGTAAGTCGCTTCAATAATGCATAAAAATTAACACACACAGTATGGGTGGTGTGAGAAACTAGGTTGTAATCCTGACTGAAGAGCTGTAATGACCAATTAAGACCGGCAGCATGCGTTTATATAACCTAAGACAGCATTTTGTCTAAATGTTTAATGAAATTGGCCTAAAGTCCTTTATTAAGACCGATTTTTAAAGTGAAATAAAAGATCTAAGCAGCTGATACTTAAGCTCTACTACGCATGCATAGTTGTACAGAGGGAATTGATGCTTTTAATGCGTATGGAAAACTCTTCCTCCCAGGATTATTTGTTGTTTCCTGCAACTTAAAAAGATTTGCAATTATAATGTTCACAAGCTTTTCGCCCTACTTTTCCGTCTTACTGCGTCTTTTGTAGGTTAGGTTAGGTTGGGTTAGAGGACGTGTACTTGTCAACTGTGACGGTACGGTACCCGGAGGTCGTATTGACTCATTGTACAACGTCCTAGCTAGCTTCTCACACCACTCGTGTTGTGTGCGTTAATTTTATACATGAGGACCTACAGTTTAAAGTCGACTTCGAACGACAGATTTTTGAGAAGCTTTTCATGGCAATTTTTACTCTGAGTTTTTGCCAGAAATCTGCTGAGAGGAAGTCGCCTAAGAAATATTTTATTATATTTGCGTTTTCTCTCAGCACTCTTTCTTTATTCTGTCTAACGCTCCCCAGACTCTGAGCCTTGTCTTAATAGTAAATTTCAATTCAGGGTTCCAAGCAGGGAAGACTGAAGGTTTGCATGGATAATTCTGAATTTGAAAGTGAAATAGGCGTTTAAACTTTCTCCGTAGGGTTTATTCTTAGGATATTTCACCATCTTCTTAGCCACTGTTTCGTGTTTCAGGCTGATATAATAGCTACATATTACTCAGTGAAACTATTCTCAAGTAAGTGGTCTTCAACTGTACGAAAATGAAAAATCTGGATAAAGGTGTTTTACTTTTACATTCCTTAACATTAAAATTATACACAAAAGTTACAAAAACAAAACAACGCAATAAACAAACCTGTTTACAAGTTATCGTATTGCTTAATATAACAACAAGCACAAGCATAAAAAATGATAAACAAGTAAAGAAAAATACAACAACAAACACCAGCATAAAAAATGGTAAACAAGTGAACAAAAACATACCAACAACACAGCAATAATAAATATAGTCAACAATGTTTACATTTATAGACATTTCGACAAGACCTTAGTGAACATTCATCAGCTTGTTTATGCTGCCATAGCAGGTGACTGTGTTGGTGAAATTCAGGCAGTCTTGGTGAAAGACGCGGTGTGCTTGAAGAGAGTAATAGTCGTTTGAAGACCTCCATTACAAAGATCGGTCGAATAATTGCCTAGTAATTGTTATTCTTTATACAAAGGGCGTAAACAGAGGAATAACGAAGGAAAGCAATTGTTGTTGTTTACACCAAGTTGTGAACAGTGGCACACAGAGTTGTGTGAATAATAAAGAATTTTAATTCAGACTAAACACAAATTTATTTTATTTGCAATCTACGTTCTCATATTTTAAACGTTTTTAAAACGTTAACGTAAAAACGTAGCAATATCGTACCGCCTTTGATATCCAAGCAAGATATTCAGATGCCTTTCGATTACACCCTTCTGGTCTCAACCTTTTTGAGAATCCTTTGTTTGAAAAAACTCGGACCAATCAATTGAGAAGTAATTGTTCTTTAAAAGCCTTCTTCTTAACGACAAACATTTGCATATTTCGACCAGCAACACACGAATAATTTGTAATAATTTTTTATTTCTCTGTCAGACTGTTTCTACTATCGATCGATTGAGTTAAATATTTGACCTTGTCGTGTAGAACACCATATTACTTTCGCCTCCTTCTTCTCTTGTAGCTTTTTTTCTATTGTCAATTCCAAAACTCCAATTATTCTGACGTTTCGTTTATCATTTATAAGCAGCCCGGCGAACAATATTTCTCTTTGCATAGCGTGATAACGTTTACTCGTATAATAATTGTTAAGCAATTTATTTTGTTAGGAAACTTAATTTGTTTATTAACTTTTTTAACTTTACTAACAAATTACAAAAACAACAAGAAGAACAACAACAATAAAAACAACATAACCAAAAAAACAAACATTTCAAAATTTATTCTCTTTTTTTCTTTCCTTGTGGCAGACGTTAAGCAGCCATTATATTAGCATGTGCTATAGACAGAAGGAAAACAAATTTGTGGGTATCCATCCTTCCCCCCAAATACGGAGACCATAAGGTAATCAATAACAGCTGTATGAAGTTTAAAGGAATAGATTGTTCTAAACTGTGCACAACCATATTGACGGGTTTTGTTTTGTTTCTTTTAGTTTTTCTTCGAATGTTTGGCTCAGTGAAATTGGGAATAAAAATTTCGTTTTGTTTTCTCTTTTATTTAAATAACACTTGGGGAGTTGTACTGTTCATAGGGAGAATACATATAAAAAAAGAACAAAAAGAAACTTTTTCAAAACTCTCTCTCTATCTACTGTAATGTGTGTTTAGCAGCAGCAGGACGAAAATGTTCATAAATGAAGTTTGATAATTTGGTTGCATGCCTCTGAGTGCATGTTTAACAAACAAAAGGGAAAAAACCATCCGTTTTATGTTTTGTTTTGTGCAGTCATTGATTTGAACAAACATTCTTGGAGTTCTAAATTAAATGTTAAACGTAAATCATTCAGAAAAAGGCAAAAATGCCAAAATTTATTGAAATTCTAAAAAAAATCCACAGAAATCACAATTAACTTTGAGATAACTTTTGCTTATTCCTCGATCTAATCTCTCAAGAATATTTAAAAAGTCATATACTTCCGAAAGGTCGTTTTTCGTTTTGCAGCAAATAGTGACATTGTAATGCTGGAACGCATTGTGGTCTTTAGCAGAACAATCCATTCTTAATTTAATTGAGCTATAGGAGTTGCTCAGTCAAGTAGGCCGTAGTCTAGTAGTATGTTCGCTTATTAGACGTAAAGTCTTGGTTCGAGCCCCAGGCCAGACATCGAAAACGAAATATGAAAAAAATAAATATTTCTTCGGCGACTTTCTCTCAGCAGATTTCTGGCAAAAACTCTGAGAGTAAATAAACCTGCCATGAAAAAGTTTCTCAAAAATCTGTCGTTCGGAGTCGACTTTAAACTCTAGGTCCTGCCACTCAAGTATAAAATTAAGGCACACAATACGAGTGGTGTGAGTAGCTAGGCTGTAATCCTCACTGAAGGGTTGTAATGGCGAATTATGTTATGTTATGTTATGATGTATGTATAGGAGTTGCTCAACATTATTCTCCACGGCCTTATCAGCTTCGCAGGAATAGCGAACTCAAACATTGCAACAAAAACACGATTCCATATGGGACAAAAAGATGATGTGTGTCGACTAGTTCTTCATGGGTCTTCTCCAGAATTTAATGTAATATGAGGTCGATCGTGGACCTACTATGTCTGGCGAGTCGCTTCAGTCGTTTACACAATACGCTCGTAAAAACCTTATATATGATAGGGAGAAGGCTTATAACTCTTATGAGTTGACGCATATCGTTCAAGCGGCACACAGTTGACAATCAAGGACTTTGCTTTCGCTTCTTACAATAGAATCTATACATACTAGATCTTCCTAGTACGCACATCTGATTACCACAGTCATAGTGATCTGTAAGTGCCACCGAAGCTATCCTCAAGATGATTTTATTCAGTTTCAGAGCAATAATGTCATTTTCATATTTCCTCACTACAAATGTTAAACATTCCCTAACATCACTGAAGACAATTCTACTGAATACAAAATATGAAGTGAGGTTCTCTCAGCCGCGTTTTTGCTATAAATATTCGTTGCCTTATTCCTTGTTTCTCATGTCCTAGAATTCAGGAAAAACTGCAAACGACTTTCTTGGTCGAACGGATCCATGGTTAAGATGCCCCTGGGAACTTGTTCTTTCAATTACAAAATTTTGATGGTGATACAATACCATAATGAAACTCAGCTCAGCAGGTTGGACTGGGAGAAGTAAAGGAATTTCAAAAGTATTTTTCGTTTCTTTCTTTTGTGACTTTTTTTCATAGAATTTTATCTCTTTCTATAGAATTAGGAGCCTCCTTTAAGAATTTATACATACATATATAAGTGGTCATTACAACCCTTCAGCCTCACTGTGATAATTTTATACGTGTGTGGCTGGATTTACAGTTTAAAATCAACTCCGAACGACAGATTTTTTAGAAACCTATCATTTTTTCGTATTGCGTTTCGTTGGTTTCAAGTAGTTTTTGTTAAATTGTGGTATTCTTCGTATTCAAATTGTATCAGTTTTGTAAATTCTGTAACAATTCTTGTACTTAAAAATATATTAAAAAATGAAAACCAATTTTAAATAAATTTTTCTAAAAGCAAATTCTGCTCATCTCTCCATGAGGGCGGTTTCGTTGTTAAAAATAGCGTTGGCCATGGGAGGTCAACGCTAAACTTTTCTCATTTACTCTAAGGGAGTTGTGAACAGCAGCATAATAAGAAAAAAAAAAAACTACAGTAACAAACATTTTAAAAATTCAAAAGAAAAGAATGAAAAAAAAATAAATTTTTAAACAATTTTAAATGAAAAATGTTGTCCTCATACATTTGGGCAATTCACACAACTTTGTATCGTGTATGTTGTATTGAATACATTTGTTTGTTTGTAAACGCTCAATGCTATGCTGTATTGTGTATTTCGTGGCATTCAAACAATTTGATAGCCCGAAACCAACACAACATATGAAAACATATACACATTTTTTTCATTCACACAATTTGATAGCACGAAACCAATACAACTTTTAAAAACATATGGAAAAAATGTGTATAAGTGTATTGGATTTTTATATGAAAATTATCAACAACAATCATACACTGTTGTATGTTCTTCCAACAATACAATGAATACAACGATACAAAGCCATGTGTGAATTGACCAATTGAATTTGAAGGTTTTACTTGCATTTTATGTGAAAAAAAATTTCGGTACCTATTTGGCTGCTTCCACATAAATTTCCTTTAGAATTGCTGTCATTTTTTTTACTACTGCAACACTTATGAGGACATTAGAGTTCTTTCTAGGCCACAATCTTCATTGAAAATGTCCTGCATTTAATGACTTATTCTTCCTTTTTTGGAGCTGGTGATAACCGCTGATATTACAGTAGCTTAGCCATGATCAGTGTGTTCTAGGCCATACGAATAAGCAGCAGCATTATCTTCAAACAAAAGTTGTGATTTGTTTTGAATTCTTTTACAATTTTGGGTCTTAACCTTGTACCATAAGTGAACAGAAACGTTTCCTAACATCAAGAACACACTACAGTACAGAAATACTAATTCACTATACTCCTTTTAAAATATAATCAAAAAAGTAGTCTGTCTTGCCTTCTCGGAAATAGCCTCACGAGCTATTCGGGATAAATCTTTAACACCTCAGTATGTCTTCATTAAAAAGGTCTTAGCTAAAGTGGGACTACGGATACTAAGGATACAGCTAGGCTGGGTCATATCATCAATCTGGAAGCAAGACCAGTTTTATGAAACTGAGCGGCGTGGATGTTGGCATGTCCACTGATTATGACCATTATCCACAGAGATGAGACCGTCTTGTAGATGGGATTTTTAAATTTGATTTCAATGAGGCTTAAAACACTTGAAAGCTATAGTTAGTGCGGAACTTCTATCCACCAGTGGAATCTAAAATCTGAAGACCGTCCTGAGCGCTATACTCAAACTTAATGTTCATTACAGTCCAGTGAAAGCCATAGTTAGTGCGGAACTTCTATCCACCAGTGAAATATAAAGTCCAGTGGCCATTGTACGATTAACGTCTTTTAGATATGTCCGCCTGGTTAACTGTCAATATCATTGCAAGTGTAATTGCTACAGCGATCTATCTTTTCTCTTGACGATTGGCATTTCTCGTTAATTAGTTCTTCGACTACTGGTCTACAAACAGTCCCTTAATTCTCGATATTTTTCCTGTTGCTTTCGCAATCAAAATTTACATTGTCTGCTGTATCGAACTTAACCGGGAAGTTCAGCCAACTTAGACTATTAGGCGGCCTAAATCGATGCTGGCATTGTCGAATGCATCCATGGCCACACGCAACCTACGCACGCACTATGTTGCCATTCTCTATGGATTGTGATCGCTTCTCTTAGTTCATAAAGCCAACCAAGTTCCTTCTCGTAGACCTTTACCTGCATCTTCTCGGGTATTACAGCAATTACCTCATCAAACAATGACTTTCATTCGCAGACTAGCTATGATCCTGTATTATCTGCAATTCAAAATGATGAGTAGAGTCGAATCATGCTCTAAATTTTAGATACTTATACGCAGTCATATTTATTTTAATATCATGGAACCTCTGCTCATAGTCAAAGTTTGAAGTACTCATCATCATATTCATATTTAACAACACGTATGATGTTATTGATTTCGACTCTCCATGACTCAACATACATATATGTATGTACACGAATCACAAAATAAGTATGAATCGCGTACGATCACTAAAATACTTACTAGAAGCTTGAGCAATTGCTCTGCTTGCTGCTCTGTCATTTTTGCTTATGTGTCTGTTTTCTTTTTGTAAATGCAACAACAACTAAGGCTGCAAATTTTGATGATTCGAGTCATTCGAATCTAAATGAATAGGCTTACATATTTCGAATGGTATGAGTTTGATGTCAACGTTGTACGTATACTCATTGCAACCTGTACTTATAAATCAACATTGTAGTGAGTATGAATGAATCAAAGTATATTATTAAATTTCAATATTGTTGACATTTATATTCAAAATTTCATGAGTGCTTTGGATATCTGCTAGGCACCACATATTTAGCTAACTAGACTAAGCATCTCTCATGTTCAAAACATTGAAAACTTTTCAATGGCATAACTTCAATGACATAACTTCTCTAACATTTTAATCAGTTGACAACATGTTGTGATACGTAGTGCGAGACACATGTCATTAACATGCTTTCTACCTTAAGATTATACCATAACTACCATATTAATTATGTGACGTAGTTATCACTGTAATATAATTGTGCTTATCGCTTGGCCTCCTATCTTTATAGATTTTTACACGGATTTACCGAAGAGAATTTTTTTGTGCGAAATAAAAATATTTTTGCGCTTTAGATTAAATGCCAAAAAGTCAAAAGAAAACAAAAAAATTTGTTGACATTTAACTTTACCACGTTAAACCAAGTGCTGACTACTGCTACTCTAATAATGCCGCATAGAGGAGAGAAAAAATAGTGAGATTTTTTTGTTTTTCTCGCCCTATCTCTATCTCTCTCTCTCCAGCTATGATTAATTGTTTGTTTAAATTACACAATTCACTTCACACACGTCCAAGTGTCATGACAACAATCCATTAGAAACGTTCGTTCTTTTTTTCGTTTTTTTTTCTTTTTTTCCTTTTTTTCAGGAGAGAGAAAAACCCGTTTGAAAAACTAAAAACAATATGCACAACGTCTTAATATTCATTAAAAAACATAAGCGGAGAGCACAAAATCTGTATATGTGAGAGAGAGCAGAGGAGTAAGAGAGGTGAACGTCTATAGAAAAACTGTAAATTTTATTTCTCTTCGTAGATTTATTATACAAAAAGTTGATGTATGTGTTTGTGTAAGTGTATGTATGAGTACAAGTGTAGATGTAATCTCTTTTATAGTTATTTAATAACTGTCCTAATGACTTCTCACACATACACACATACCAGTATACATACATACACTCGATCGTTGTTCGTGTTAAGTGTGAATGTAAATAAAATTTGTTGTTTTGCCAGATAATTTGGGTCATAAAAGCACTCTCCATAATATTAATTTTATTTAAATGTTTTTGCCTTTCCTACCGTTACATTGCTGTAAATTACATATGTATGTATATGTACATACATATGTATGTGTACATATTTGTATGTTAGTTTATATCTATTCGCATGCATCTACTACTATCACACACACACTTTACAACTCGTATGTATCTTTTTGTAGTCTTACAGTGTCGTTGTCTATGTTTGTATTTGTAACTATAAATCCCTCATATGATTTATGGATGTCCAAATATGTTCATAAAACTATAGTTTTCAAGCATTTTTTTCTATTTTTTTTTATTTGTCGAGAAAAAAAAACACAAAAAAAAAATTTAAAAAAGCATTTCTGCATATCTAGACGAATGCATATGAAATATTGTATTTGCCATAGACTAGCGGGTAAATTTATGCTTCTTTTTCTTTCATATTTTTTATATTTTTTTTCATCGCATATAACTTAAATTTATAGTTTTGATGGGTAATTGATAATTCGTTGTAAATTTAAATGAAGGCTAAATTTGAAATAAATGTGCGAGGGTTGCTATTTAGGCTTATCGATAATAATATTGTTACGAAAATGGAAATGGTGTTTTGCTTTTACTTCGTTTTGTTTAATATTAAAATCATAAGCAAAAGCAACAAGAACAATGGACCTGTTTATTTGATAAACAAGTAAACAAAAAAATACCAACTACACTAGTATACAAAAGAGGTAAGTAAGGAAAAAAAGGAAGCAAGTAAACAAGAATTCAACAACAAACACTGCAAGAAAAATGTAAACAAAAATACTCAAACAACAATAATGAAACAACGATGTTTACATTCATTAGACTGCTTATGTTGCCATAAAAAGGAAAGACAAAGCAGGCAACGGAGTCAGTAAAAATTCTGTCAATCTTGTGTGAAGACGCGCGGTGTTTGAAGAGAATAGTCGTGGTTTGAAGATCTGTCGAACAATTGTTATTGTTTACGCAAAAGAGTGTAAAGAAGAATAACAAACAAAGCAATTGTTGTTGTTTACAGTTTACAGTTGTTATGAACAGTGGCACACAGAATTGTGCGAACTATAAAGAATTTAATTAAAACTAAACACCGACTTATTTTTATATTATTTGCAATCTACGAACTTATATTTTAAATGTTTTCAAAAAGGTAAAAACTTAACAATACTAAGCCAAAATTATCATTTATGATCACAAGTCTACACACATATATCTGAGAGAAATATTTGTTAGCCATTGTGAGTAGTAGTTCAATAAGTAGTGTATTGGCTTATTAGGCAAGAGCCTGTGATTAAACCACAAATTAAAATTTTGTGTGTTGATTTGCTGTTATATTTACCAACAATTTCACATTATCCTCCGGAGAGTTGAGCCCAGAGTCCAATTGAAGTTCCTAACGTATTCTGTATTTCAAATTCATGGATAAAAACATACTTAACGTTATAAGTGTACATTCAGATTTACGTTATGTTTACTCTGTAAGTATTTCTACACAGGAGTCCAAATTTCCAAATGCCTGTTTGGGTTTTACATTCAGATCCTTACATCTTTATCAAGGGCTGTACATAAAATTAATTTTACCTACCAAGATAGTGAATTTCTTTATCTTTTCCAGTAGTGATTTAAGCGCTTTAATGTATTTCCGGCATTCACACAAAGAGATTTAAAAAAATATTTGAGAAATTTATTGCAGCTATTTTCGTAGAGACTGTGTTGCCACCTGGACGGCATATGAGTTATCAGTATGTTATATTCATAGTGCTAGTCCTACAATAGAATGAATAAAATCGTTGATGGGAAAAAAGAGTGAAGAACTTACAATTGGATCTGCCGTCACTATTTCTGATGGAATATCATCAATTTGTACAGATGCACAGAATATTCACAAAATATTTATACAGTTACGTTTTTACCTTTTAAAAACGTTTAAAATATGAGCTCGTAGATTGCAAATAAAATAGAAATAAATTTGTATTTAGTTTTAATTGAAATTCTTTATTATTAGCACAATTCTGTGTGATGCTGTTCACAACTTGATGTAAACAACAACAATTGCTTCCGCTTCCCATTCTCCCTTTCCTATCTCCTCTCCTTTATATCCTATTCCCTTTTTTATCCTTCCTCTTTAAGGACGTTGTACAATGGGTCAATTCGACCTCCGGGTACTGTACTTCTCTTAATTGACAAGTACACGTCCTCTAACCTAACCTAACCTAACAACAATTGCTTTGTTGGTTATTCCTCTGTTTACAGACTTTGCATACAAAATAACAATCACTAAGCAATTATCCGACAGATCTTTGCAACGGAGATCTTCAAACCATGATTACGCGTCTTCATACAAGACTGACTGAACTTTATTGACTCACTCGTCTGCTTTGCCTTGCCTTTTATATGGCAGAGTAAACCGTCTGATGAATGTTTTTGAAGGCGAATATTAGTGGCTTCGTTGTTTACGTTTATTATTGTAGTGTTGTTGGCATAGACTACGGCGATTTCAATTTCGACAACGGAATTTATCGCTGCTAATATTAAGGCCCTGGATTGGCTTTTTTTATAAATGTAATGTTGTTGTAATGCAGTGCGTGTAGTTCCAGCTGGTTTTGGCCATTCATATTGAATCTACAACTTGGTTTTATGAGAGCTTTAGTCTTACTTGAAACCCTTCCAAATATCTCAAACCACTACACTATCAGCGACATGGAATTTCGTCTGCTTGCAAGGTCTTCTAAATTAATTCTATATTAATTGGCGATGTTTCTGACGCGATCTGGTATACAGCATATAGTGACCCTATTTTTCCCGCCTGACTAAATGAACTTTAACTACATAGTTCGAGAGTTAACCACATATGAACCGCGGGCTCGAATTACGGCCTTGTTATCAAATACCATTGTTATATACAAAAGAATGGTTCCCTCTGTGAAAAGAGTATTTAGCCACCATATTGCTTCACTCACTCTTACTATTCAGTCTCGTTTCCCAAAAACCAAATGCTGTGTAGGCAGTACCCACAAGTAGACGTAAACTATGGGATTCCTTTGTAATAGAATCAAAAATTAATGAGTTTTTAATTGTTCAACTTTAATTAGATCGGCAACTATTAGTTAAACGACTGATCAATTAACCCTTAATTATACAATTTGAGCAAAACATACACATTTACAACCCGCACACACACACTCACATACAAAATTTATCACATTTTATTAATTTTTATTAAACCATCGTGACAGTGGAGTGTGAAGTTTCAAATTTATAAACTCACACATCTATTTACGCATACCTACACACAAATTTATACACATGTTCATACACACTTATACTAATACAGTTTAAAACACATGCCAAAATAAATTTGATGATAGTTTTTGTATAAGTTTACTACAAAAAAAAAACAAAAACAAAGAAATGATGGTTATGGTTTGTTTTGCTGTATTTCTATATGTAAGGGTATGTGTATGTGCGTAACAAAGATACGAAAGCTGTGTTCGGATACTGGTTTGTATGCTGGTGGGTGAGTAAATATTACGGTTTTTATTATAAAAGGATGTCCGACCATTGCCAGCAAGTAGACTTTGTTTAGGGATACAAAAAGCCAAATATTTGCTTGTGTAGGTGTGAGCAGAGATTTATAATTTTTTTTTGTTAAACTAAAGTTTGTTGTTGTCGTTGTTGTTGTGCCATATTTCCTAATTTTTGCTGTTTTTTTTTTGTTCCCTTCTCAATTTTATAATATGACGTTTAGGTTTTCACTTGTTTGTCTTTTCTTGTTGTTCTCTCGCTGGCTACACATCTCTCTCTGTGTGTGCGTTGGCAGCAGAGAAATTTGTTAAGCAGTATGAGTGAGCAACCATATTTTAACCATTTTACTATGATAATAAAAGTTGAAAAAAGTTTTTTTGTTTTTATTTTCCTTATTTGGTACGCTATACACACAAAGGAGTTTGAGCTCTTGCACTGATGTTTGGCACAGAGATCAGCAACGAATCGTTTTTTCACTACGCGTAAGCACTTATGATATTTTGAATATAAGTGAGTCAACAATATTGAAATTTAATTCTGACTCTGATTCATTCGCACTCACTACAACGTTGATTTATAAGTACAGGGTGCAATGAGTATGCGTTGACATCAAACTCATACCGTTCGAAATATGTATGTTCGAGTGACTCGAATCATTCATCAAAATTTACAGTCTTAGTTATTGTTCGATTTACAAAGAAATAAAAAAGACACATAACCCAAAAAGACAGAGCAGCAAGCAAAGCATTCGTATGTATGTTGAGTTATGGAGAGTCGAAATCAACAACATCATACGTGTGGTTAACTATGAATATAATGATGAGTACTTGAAACTTTAAATATAAATATATATCTTATGCTTCTAAGTATAAGAATTCATGAGTATGATTCGATTCTACTCATCTTTTTGAATACTCATTGCTGATCTCTAATTTAGAGCTGCCTGAAAAGGAAAAAACGTTCTCAATGTCAGGCTAACGGAGATTAAAGAAAGTTTTTTTTAATAAGAAACTGAAACTGATAAGTGATTGACTTTAGCCTTTATGGACCAACTGCCGATTATAGAATTTACTGTGTGAAGTCAATTTAAAGGGGAGAATGGATGGAAGCCATCTTTGACGGTTACATGAGGCTCCAAAGGGCTGCATGCAACAATTGTCTCCTATATAGAAAAAGGCTATATAAGTTCCGGTAGCCGAACATTGACAGTCTATTGAGACACTACTAACCAAAACATCTGAAAAAAAGGCTACTTCTCTTGAATAAGAAGGAGTCTAGAAGAATATGAAACCCATGAACACATTATGTGAGGTTGTGTTGTTCTAATAACAAGCCATGTTCATCAATGGAGTCCAGAGGAAATCCGATATGTTCCTCTCGACCTAATTCGTAGATCTTTAAAGTTGCTATTTGGACAATGCTTTCAGTCGGCTTCTTTCTATATTGTAAGCAATTGAGTACGATGACTAAGTGTGCATCATTTGCAGTACAGTTGCATTGTGATGGCATATCAGATGCAATAAGAACCTGTTCTACAGCGGCGCTGGAAGTTCTGTAGGATTTAAGTCAGCTGCACATGAACCTTGGAGACTATGTTTAGTTTGATGGTAGGCAAAACTAACATGAAATTCATTAGAAGATCTAAAGAATATATTGTCTGACAACTTACTCCTTAACTATGTTGTGGTCGGAACTAGTAGACTCTATGCTTTTAGAAATTGCTTCGCAACGAGGTGTAGAAACAAAGAAACAAAGCTGATTGGAGTAATCTGAATGCTGCATAATCTTTTAAAAGAGAAACTCTGGTATACAGATAGCTCAAGAGTGAATCTTGGAATATAAACAGGAGTTTTCAAAGGCAGAATGCAACATTTCGAGCACATGGGTAAACTCATGAGCACATATCAAGCGGAAGTCTATGCCATCACAAGATGTGCTCAATTCAACTTGGATTGGAGACCAATTGCAGTCTTTCTGAATAAATGCTAGTCTTCTGGTAACCACAAACGACAAAGCATTGATCCGAGTGGTGGAAATTCACATATAATTTCTTGCATTATAGGTTCTCGTAATACAGGGTCCGCCAAATACTTTTTTTTGAAAATGCTTTAAAAAAAAAAACGACTGAATATATTCTCAATTTTTTTTTTTTTTTATTTGAAAGTACAATCCTTCCGGTTACTAATGGAAAATAATTTCATTCAATTGGCTGCCTCGGCTGGCCATGCAGTAGCCTACACGATCGGTCCAATTTTTAAGCACATTATCGACTGTGTACAGCTGTATTTCACCAATGGCTTCACGAATATTGTCCTTTAAAGCGGCAATTGTCTCTGGCTTGTCGGCGTAACACTTATCTTTGACGCAGCTCCGAGGTGGCCAAACGACATCAGTTCTGCGGCTGATAATGCGATCTTCAAAAACAGGGTGCAAAACATCGAGTGTAGCTTCGGCTGTGTGGCACGTAGCGCCGTCCTGTTGAAACCAAATGTTGCCAATATCCTCCTCTTGAATTTTTGTGAACAAAAATTCATTCAACATGGCCCGATAACGATCGCCATTGACTGTAACGGCCACTCCTTGCTCATTCTCGAAAAAAATGGCCCAATTATGCCTCTGGACCAAAATCCGCACCAAACAGTGTCTCGTTTTGGGTGCGTCGGCTTTTCAATGTATGCGTGCGGGTTTTCTGTGCCCCAAATGCGACAATTTTGCTTGTTTACATACCCGCCAAGATCAAAATGAGCTTCATCTGAAAAGATGATTTTTTTTGCCAAAATCGGCATCTTCTGTAAGTCGATTTCCCAGCGTTGTTCAAGCGTATACACAACCATATTCGTTCAGCGGAAGGATAAAACTACTTATCTGTCAAATCAGACATGAGCTAAGTGTTACCATTCACAAAATAAGCAGTAGTTGAATAAAAACGTTAGATGGCGGACCCAATAGATAACCTATTCCGAGCATTCTTTATGATAATTTGAAGCAGTATTTTCAATATAAAATATCGCTTCATCTGCGAAACATGTGATGCTCAAACATTCTTTTGGAAAGACCTTGCTGCTTGGCTGCAAATACTTCTAACCTGCATGAAATAATTTATTTTCTTGAAACATTTTGGGAAGGCACGGCTTCTGTGATCCATGTCAACATCAATATCGACAAGCGAACCTCATCTCGCTTACATTGAAATCGTTGGAAAAAACTAAGGAACTCTGTTAAGAGACAAAAACCACAAGTAAAGGGTATGCCCACTGGTTGTGACTTCCGCATCTTTAAGTTTCACAAACAGTACCTTATAGTCTAGGTAATCAGACAGTAGGGTTTAACCGACATACATATTTTAGTTTCATTTCCCCTTTTTTCACCATACTTTATTACATTTTATTATTTTATATCAGTTTCTATGGCCTTTCTCTTCAATTTTTTCGAAGGCAAATTTGCATTTTTTGCTTAGCTTTGAGACAAACAAAATTATGACCAAAATATATGCGAAAAAAAGTAGTCAACGAGCAACGTTTCGACTCCTTTTTGAAGCCAGTTGTGTATGAAATTACGTCCACAACCTAAACATAAGGCGAATAAATATAAAAATAAAAACAAAAACAAAAAAAAAAAAAAAAAAACTACAGCTAACGGTAGTGGTCGTTACTACGCAGAGAGACACACACTTGTACAGACATATGTATGTACATACACTTAAAGAAAAAAATATTGATGGCATTACCGCTTTTAGTCTCAGAAGATTCATTGTTGTGTTCTTGTCATGTTAAAGGCTTGTTGGTGTTGGTGTTATTGCTGTTGTTGTTGTTGTATGTGTATTGCTACAGATCCAATATATTGGTTGTATTTCATCTCCCTTTAATATTGTTACTTCAATTGTTGTTATTGTTGTTGTTGCTGTTGTTGATAATTTATTTGGTGCTGGTGTTGTTATCCATTTTAAGTTCTGCTGTTGTTTGTTTGTTGGCTGGCTGGTAGTTGTTACTAAAAATTTCATGAGGCGTATACTTAATATGGTTATTCTAGTCAATATTTCATTTGGGGCTTAACTTAAGCATTTTTTTTTTCGTTTGTTACTATCATAGAGCAACTGAATTTTACGGCAAATTTGTGCACAGACAAATGTGAAAAAACTGTGAAAATTTTTCAAAATTTATGTAAAGAAGTGTGATTTTTAAGTCAAAGATCGCCGCAATGCATAAATACTACTCCTCTTATGCAGAGATACAAAACTTATAAACATGATAATCACAAGTGGAACAAAAGGTCGAAACTTGGTTTTATTTTTGTTGTTGTGAGATTAGAGAGATTCTCAAGTTTATTAAAAATAAATATTTTTAAATATTGCTTGTATCGGGTGAGCCATTTATCGGTTTAGCATTGGTTATTTCGAATCTGTCAATACTTTTGACATTCTATTCTGTTACAATATTCAGTATATTAACTCCACTGAAAATAATGAACCGATTTATGCTTAAGCAACGTTGGGATTTATTGGAAATTTATTTTCAAAACAAAGAAAATTGAGCGGAAATTCCAAAACGTGGAAAAAAATATCTTTTCAAAGCAAAGCCCCAGATAAGCAAAATTGCCACATGCAGGGCTCAGAAAATCCACACGTGCACCCATTGCGAGTGACTATTTGGTGTGGCTTGTAGAGTGGAGGCATCATTGGCCCATATTTCTTTGAAAATGAGGATGACGTAACCATTACGCCTATCTCGCTTTTTTGTAGCCGCTCTTCATGATATCGATGGATGGTGCAATTTGTTACACACCTCATGCCACAATCGATTTATTGCATCCAATATTTGATGGCTGTTTATTAACCGAAAGAGTGGCGGCAATTGCCTGCCAAGAAGCTCTGATTTTGACATTGTTAGACGATTTTCTGTGTGGCGCCGTTAAAGAAAAGTATTATGTCTACAAATCAGAGAGAATGAAACGTTTGAAGGCCAAAATTCGTGATGATATTGCCGCGATACGACTCTACACACTTGAAAAAGGCACCAAAATTAATCCGGATGATTGAGGCTAGCTGCGTTAGTTATATGAATGAAATAATATTTCATATCTAACCGGAATAATTGTACTTCAAAACAAAGAAATAACTTTGGCACTTTTTCCAACCATTTTCGTTTTATTGTATTTCAAAATTTAAACTTTAGAATGATACGCCCTTTATTTTTCAAAGGGAATATTTATCTGGCGATGATATTAGTTATCATGCAGTCATAGCATTATGGGTTGAAGATAACGATTTTTCCATGGGCATTTTCCACAAAATACAGCTCAATGATATCTTCAGAGCAAAATGCATAGCGAAGAATGACTTTCTAAGAATGCAATAGATTTCTCACAGTTTAGAGTAATCGACTTAAATTTTTTATGTAGACGCCTATCGCTCTAGCAAAGAATCAGCATATCTGAATGCTCAGGCGGGTTTAATTGCTGAGCGAGTCGTATTTTACATGGATGAAGAAAGAGCAAATTAAAAAAATATGCAATGATGACCCTGGAATAGGCCCAATTGTTGAGACAGCATTGAATCGAAATATTCATGCCATAAGCAATACTTTCTCTAACAGAAGCGGTACCTTTAGCCATGCATGATGACGTATAGGACAGACAATGTCCTTGGCTTATTAGACGTGAGGCTTTGGTTCAAAGCCTAGGTCAGACATCTCTAACAAAACACGAAATATGAGGAATATTTCGCCCAACTTCCTCTCAACAAATTTCCGGCATATAATTGCCATGAATAGTGTCTCAAATATTCTTTAAACTACAGGTCCTGAAACTCATGGATAACAATTAACACACACAATATAAATGGCGTAGGAAACTATATTGTAATTCTGACTGAAGGATGAAGTAATGATCAACAACGTATTGGTAAGGCTTAATATTTATTATAAAGTTTCTAGTCTGTTCAAGTAAATTTCTAATCTTTTCATACCCAGTACTGACTATAATCCGGGCTTAAATTATCCACTTGACAAAGACAAAGACACGTTTGGTGACCGCCTAATTTCACGTTTTGGACCTGTGAATTGGCCTCCAAGATCTTGTGATTTAACACCGCTAGACTACTTTCTGTGGGGCTATGTAAAGTCATTGGTCTATGCGGTAAAGCCACAAACGCTTGACCATTTGGAAGACAACATTCGCCGTGTTATTGCCGATATACGGCCATAAATGTTGGAAAAAGTCATCGAAAATTGGACGTCCAGATTGGTCTACATCCGCGCCAGCCGTGGCGGTCATATGCCAGAAATCATATTTAAAATGTATTGCCACAAGATTATCTTTCGGATAAATAAAATTTATGTCAATCGAATAATCCATCGTTGTTTTATTGCAACTTAAAGTTCTATACCTCTATAAAAAACACCCTATACTTGGCTTCGAAATTCATAATTTAAAGTCATTTCAATCACACTGTATTTATTATCTGTATTGTGGTCTAAATTACCTGGTACGTATGATTAACAATGCTGCCACTAACCTCAATTTCATTACTCATACAACATGGTATACCACATACCACATAAATTGTTTTTGCTTTGAAGAAATCTCTTCTCTTCATTACATGAAATTACTTAAGTAACCTGCAAAAAATTTATAAAATTTTTCTTCCCACACTGCTATTGGACAGCCAAGTGGCAAAAGTTGCTCATACACCTTTAACGTCATCATAAGTGAGGTTAAGTAAGTTCAAATAAACTGAACATTAAAAAATAACGAAAACGTTTGAATGTTTGTTTGTGTTTGACTCACTGGCGAAATATTTTCCACTACTCATCTCTTCTGCTGCTACACTTTATACTCATTGTTATGATTACGGTTTTTAGACGCTATCACACACATACATACACAGGCACATGGACAAGTGCGCCACAACTGACTGACGTAAATAAATGAAAAATAAAAAAAGGGAGGAAAGAAAGAAAGTATAGAATAAAAGTGTGAGTGAGTGAGACGTAGCAGTGTGTGAGTGAGTATAACACAAGGAAAGTTTAAAGCAAGTCAGTGTTGCGTTTTGCATGATAACAAAAAATTAATGTGAACTTGTTTTGTGGCTTATTAAGATTTATGATTTTATATGCATAAACCCTACACACCAACATACCACCACCACCATCACCACACACGTACACTGGCATACACTGACATATATAAATCTGCACAACAATAGTTTTAAATGTGTATGTAAATATGGCAAAATATGCTGTGGATATCAGGTTCTGCATTAGCACACACATATTATGTGAATATAATACATATATACACATACACGGGGTACCCACATTCTCACATACTTATTAAATCTGCATATCATCAAACCATTAACCAAAAATTATTATACAAAATATATATGAATTGTTCTTGTTGTTTTACTTCTTGTTTTTTAGATGCAAAGATAAATGTATGTTTTTACATGACAGCGAATTTATGATGCCCTACTTTACAATATAAAAAATCGTATACAGTGTGTTGCCCAGTAAAATATATAATTCGTGACCTAGAGAAGTACTTCCTAAAGACATTGCTGTTTTATTTTTATATCACTTAACATTAAAGTTATAAACAAAAGCTATAAAAACAAAACAATGCAGTAAACGAACCAGTTTGCAAATTATCGTACTGCTTAATATAACAACAAACACCAGCATAAAAAATACTAAACAAGTAAACAAAAATACAACAACAAACAACAGCTTAAAAAATGGTAAACAAGTAAACAAAAATACAACAACAAACACTAGAAGAATAAATGTAAACAAAATACACAAACAACAATATTGAAACAACAGTGTTTCCATTTATAGAGGTCTCGAGAAGGCGATGCCACTAACATTCGACTTCCAGAACATTCATCAGACTATTTACTCTGCCATATAAAAGGCATGGTAAAGCAGGCGAGGGACTTAGTGGAGTTCAGTCAGTCTTGTGTGAGGAGAGTAAGCGTGGTTTGGAGATCCCCGTTACAAAGATCTACGGAAGAATTTTCTAGTAATTGTTACTGTTTATACAAAGGGTGTGAACAGAGGAATAACAAAGGAAATCAATTGTTGTTGTTTACATAAGGTTGTGAATATTGGCCTACAAAAAAGGTAAAAACGTAACAATATCCATGCCTTAGATGGTTAGTTCAAGTGGCCGTCTTAGGTTAGATTAGGTTTGACGACGTGTACTTATCAATGGGACATCTACAAAACTCGCAGGTCGAAATGACCCATTGTAATACGACTTAAAGGAGAGAGAAGGAGAGATAATAAAGTAGATAGGAAAAGGGAGAAGTGGTAGGAAAGGGTAGGTAAGAAGACGGAGGCCACCTTAACTACCACTAGCGTTCTGATACTCCGTTTCGATTCTTTACAAAATCATATGATCTGCATAAGAACATATGTTTGTTCTTATGCCAGTCAATGCAATGATCAAAATGTGTCACGTTTTTCTGTCTTTTTTTTTTTTGCCGCCTCCATGGAGTATCTATACTCCTTGTCAACCAGTAATGTCCAGCAATATCACACATTGTGGTGACGTGTCAACGAATAATGTGCCGATAAAAAACTTTTAGTGATAATCGCCGTAGTCTAATAAGTAGTATGTGGTCTTTTTAGAAGTCAGACCACGGTTCAAACCCCAGGTCACACATCCTCAACAAAACGAAATATGAAAAATATTTCTTCGCAAATTTCTGGCAAAAACTCTGAGTGTAAAATAAAAAGTTGCCATGAAAAGTTCTACAAAAAATCTGTCGTTCAGAGTCGATTTTAAACTGTAGGTCCCGCCACTCATGTATATAAATTAACACTCATAACATCCGAACTAAAGAATGGTAGTGACCAATTATGTATGTATGTAGAAAACCTTCTACCCCACCAATTTTCAATACCTCTAAGAAAAAATATGTCCCTACCTAGTGGTATTTTCGAACAGTATTCGAAACTGCACACTTTCGACTTGACTGCTTATCAAATTATCCCTTAAGAGGGCACTAAACAAGTAAAGTATAGTCTAAACTGCTTTAGTCTAGTCTCACACTACCTGTCAGACCACGGTGACTTTTTCTTCATTTCTAACGATAAGGAAATTCCCAAGCTTTAGCACCACATAACTTCGTTCACCTCACCAAATTGTTGATGATGATTACAAGTCATAATTTCTTCGAATACAAAACCAGTGTTCTCAGCACCGCTTAGTAAATTATCTTAAACTTCCTTTAGAAAAACAATGCATTAAATGCATTGATCACTGGCTTATGCATTTTAGAACTTACAAAAAAAGAAAATAATTACCGCCACAGAACTTAAGCTAACATTGTCCCAAATGTAGTTTATGTAACCCTTTTACCCATCATATTGTGTAGCGTGTTTTAAAACAAGGTCGACAAATTCTTTAAAAAGTTTATTTTTGGTTTTTTTGTTATTCTTGTTATTTAACGCCTGGATTCAGTTCGCTTTTGGTTTTGTTTGCCACATCACTGGTATGACTGGGTTGACTTGGTTAGTTTGTTTCGTTGCCACTGTGTTAATACACTGTGCTCATGCAATAGCATACATGTATCTGTGTATGTTTAAGTTGACCTCTCTCTCTCTTTTTCGGTTGGCACAATGCTACGCCGTGTCTCATTATTTGCTTTACTGCGACTGTTGCTGTCTTTAAAAGAATTTATCATGTCGTTGGTTCAAGAAGTTAATTTTTCTGTTAAATTACAAACCGGGGCCAAAAGGAAACTCTAGCATACAGGATGTGAAGATAACAAAAAAAAAAAAGCAAAAAACGAAAGAAAAATATATTTCGGAGCGAGGGGGATTTATGGCTGTTTTTTATTGTTGTGAAATAAAACAGAAAAAATAGGAAAACAAATTCACTTAAAAAGCAAAATGCGTTAAAACGAAGTAACAAATAAAAACGAAGAAGAAATAAAAAGAAAATTCTGACAGTTTTTTAAATTTATTTTAATAATTCCGTACAACACTTTTGCTTGGTTACACACGCAGTAATTACACTTCAAGCGGTAGAGGGTAGTCGGTAGACTGGCAAAGTCATTTTAAAGGGGTAGACATGCAACGGCGTCTGTTTGTCTGGCCAATAGTCTGGCTATACTGTTCATTCGGTTTGTTGTAAATTTAAGTTAATGAAGCATTATGGTTTTTGTTGTTTGTTGCTTTTTTTTAAAACTTGGCACAATTGGTGGTGGCAGAAGATTTCATTGTGGTGTTCGTCTAAGCTGCTACAAAACACAGTGTTGTTAAGCTGTCTTATCATTTGTCCCCCTTAAGTTAACTTGTAAAATATTTTAAGAAAATCATAATAAATAAGCGTAAAAATTACTTAAACACCCTGGCCCGGCATTCCAAGACTGTGTCTGTTCGCAGTTCAAAGGCTAGTAACTGACAAAGAGAGACAGAGTTTGTTAACCATGTTGGCATTAACTGATGACAGTTAAAAGTCTAGTTGTCTCGTTGTCTGCCAGCCAGCAACATCATCATGTTTCCTTTTGTCAAAGTGCGTTTCTTTTGTACTTCTAAGAAAATACTTGCGTTTGCCAAGTCAAGTTTACATGAGAAAAGGTCTTTGGTAGCCGTCTACATCATTTTTGTCTGCGTTGTTTTAATTGAAATATTCTTTCAGCATTTTGTTTTATGTTGCCATGTTATGTTGCCTTTTTTGTTCTTTGTTGTTTAATTATTTCTTCTTAAAAAACAACAACAACATTTAATAATAAAAAATTTGTCAAGCTTGTTTTATTTAACAGCAAACCCTCCGTTTTTTAAATATTTATCTAGAAATGGTCAATGTCTGTACCAGAAGGACAGACGACAAGGATTAACAAAAAGGGAATGTATTTATTTACATACAACCTTATAACAGCAAATAGAAATTTAAAGAATACAAAAATTTGCTTAAATCTGGTGAATAACCCAGCAAAATTTTTAAGATTTTCCAAGCTAAACATAGAAGACGACCAAATTGTTTTTCGATCTGGATTCACATTCAAAACTAATTTTAAAAATTGTCCCTAACTCTGAAATCTCCATTGTACAAAAGGCTATACGCCTCTTTTTAGTCTTTGGAATCCAAATGATGGTGAAAAACTTACTCAATAGCCAGAAAATGAGGTCTGAGGTCAGATTTAATTAGTAATTTACACAAATTAGATGATGTTGCATGTACACATACATAATTGGTCACTACAACCCTTTAGTTACATGCACACAAGCATAATTGGTCACTACAACCCTTTAGTCAGGATCACGACCTAGCTTCTCACACCACTTATGTTGTATGTGTTAATTTTATCTAAAAGTGTCAAGTCTACAGTTTAAAATCGACTTCGAATGACAGCTTTTTGAGAAACTTTTAACGGCGTATGAACAACTTTTGCCACATGGCTGTCCAATAGCAGTGCGGGTTATTTAAGTAATTGCGTGTAATGAAGAGAAGAGATTTCTTCATATCAAACAAAAGTACATATGTGGTATGTAGTACACCATGTTGTATGAGTAATGATTGTTAATTGAAGTTCGTAGCAGAATTATTACTCATACGTACCATGTAATTTAAACAATAATACAAACAAAGAATAAGTACAGTGTGATTGAAATGACTTTAAATTATGAATTTCAAAGCCAAGTACAAACGCAGCCATGTTAGAAATATTTTAGGAAAACTAATAGTGTTTGTTAGTGGTGAATATCATTTACCTGTAGTACCATATATATTACGAATAAAGATCGCTTAAAACTGAAAAACATAGCAAAAAAAACACGCGACCAAGGTGATAATTTAAGCCCGTATTATAGTCAGTGCATGGAATGAAAAGATAAGAAATTTAATTGAACAGACTAGAAACTTTAGAATATTAAGTCTGTCCTATACATTGTTGGTTATTGCAGTTAGAATTACGACCTAACTTCTTACTCCACTTATGATATATGTGTTAATTTTATCCAAAAGAGGCGAGACCTAGTTTAAAGTCGATCCCGAACGACAGATTTTTTTGAGAAACTTCTCATGGCAATTTTTTATTTTACTCTTAGGGTTCTTGCCAGAAATCTGCGAAAGGGAAGTCGTCGAAAAAATATTTTCTTTTATTTCGTTTTGTTGCTGTCTGAGCCAGGGGTTGAATCAAGCCTACACATTACCTATTCGGCTATAGCGACCAAAAAATATGTTTCACGATAATTCGAAAAAAATTTTGAGAATTTTTCTCCTGATGCCCCTATTAACCGTGAAATACAACTTAGATTAGAAATTCCCGGTCATATACGACCATGTAAATGACTTCTTTTACTTCTTTAGCGTAAAAAATTACTCCTTAAACTATCGCATATTCTTTGTAACAAAAGGAATTTTTATTCCTTATTGAAATAAAAAAGAATATTTTCCTTCCACTCCATTCCTCCATTGAACAGTATTATTCGCTTATTTTAACAATACTGAGTACAAATTGAACGGATTACACATACCATTTGATTAAATATGCTGCTCTCTTCCTGTGCGTTGGGCTCTACATACAGTAAATAATGGCCAGTTTATTAAAGCCAATTTTCCAAGCAGTAGTCGTCATTCAATCAGGCAAAGAATGTGTGGGAGCGTTTAATGTGAGCTGTGAAGTGCTTAATTTTAAAATTACTTGAGAGAGTAATCACCTGTGATGTTGTCAGCTAATAAGGGATAAATACTCTCCTTTTTCTCTTTTTGTTTGTCTGTCAGTGTAAACAAGGTGCCACAAATGGTCAGAAGTGAAATAATGTGGCTGGTCATAACTGAGGACTGGTGACAGTAACAGGACTCATAATAAAACTATGTATGTGTTTAAATGTACAAGTGTGCTTATGTGTGTGGTGTGTGTGTTCCATGTTAAAGATGATTTTAATAATTTGTTAATGCTTCTTCGTATATTTATGTTTGTTTTGTACATGGGTGTACATGTGTGTACATGTGTGTACATATAATTCTTTGTTGTTTGTTTGTTTTTTTAGTTTCCATTCCTTTTTTGGTGTTGTTGTTATTTTAGTTTTTTCTTGTTGTTGTTGTCATATTTATACCTTTATTTTTCCACTCTCTCTCTCTCTCTCTCTCTCTATCTCTCTCTTTCATCCTAGGACTGTAGCCTAGCGTTTAATCCGATAAAAGCTTGTGTTGTAAATACAAAAGGATAATAAATTTCCATGTGACAAGGACAAACCATCATATAGAGAATCCAACAAAGTACACTTACATAGACACTAAAAATACTGGAATTAGTGTGTTTGTGTGTCAGAGTACAAGTGTATTAACACACTTTGTATAGGTGTGGGTTTAGTGAGTTGAATTAGTATTGTTTTCCAAAAGTAAAGGGTGTAGCAAACAGAGTATTTTGAGATCCAAAAGATAAAAACAATTGAAATAAAGATTTAAGAACAACAATTTGCTTTTTATTGATAGAAAGCTCTTCACGTAAACCACTTAGAAACACATCGCCTAGAATAAGTCCATTAAGGTCCAATTGATCCATTTGTATGTAAGGTTAGGTTGAATTGTCAGTGCTTCACAGAGCATGGCTAAAATGAATGCGTCATATAATTACAACTTCTGGTTGGCATCTTTCAACCATAAACTTCATTGGAAAGAAGTCTCTTCTTATTTCTCTTTCTCATCGTTGTAAGGTGTTATCATTCTCCATTGGTAACCCCTTATAAAAATACATTTATGAAGGAAAATGTACGAATGAAGGGCGCCTTATACGTAAACTAAGCCGTTTTAAGATATAAAAGATCATGATACTGAAAAGAGAAGCTCTTTGGAAGATATCTGTATTGTGCGTTTTAGCCGTAACACAGCCTTCCTGGCGCACCTGCTTTTTGCGCGCCTACGCCATTTGGTCACACCAAGCGATAACAGGGCTTGATCGATTTGGTCCTTGCAACACAAACAAGGTCGTCCTCTTCGCCGACTTCCGCAGATCCCCGCATCAAATACCCGTCTGGCCACAGCATCCTCTTCCATCCAAGCGATATGATTGAGTCAGAGCATACTCTAAGGGCTGCTATATCAATGCTTAATAGAGTCCATGCCTCTGCGCATAAAGAAGCACGGGAAGGATGAGCGTCTTGTAAAGTATTGTCGTAAGCGAGAGGTCCCTGCTACTCAATTGTCTATTGAGACCATAATAGCAGCTGCTAGCAAGAGTGATCCTGAGCTTGATCTCCACACAGACTTCATTTTTGTATCGTATAGTATAGAAAGTAAAGTATCACCATTAAACTGATGGTACTATGAGAAGTCATATGGCTACTGATAGAGTTGTATACACCGGTCTACTTCAAAAGGTTATCCCTTTACTAATGTTCTTCTTGATTTATTCTATTTGTTGTTGGTTTTTTGTGTGTCCTTTAACAACAAATAAAAAAAAGAATGGAAATTTGTAGTGAAATTTACATTTTATTTATTAAATTTATCGTCATTTATTTTATATTTTTCGCTTTGTGCGGTTATTTTTCGTTCTTTTTTTCATTTCATTTCGCTGTTTTGTTGCCTTCTTTTGCAGGGCATTACTATTTTCTACATATGTATTGCAAATACATCCACACATGCACACATATATGTATGAGTTTAAATAGTTTTTCCATGCTTTTCTGTTTCTTTTTTTTTATTAAATTGTTTCTGCTTTTTTGTCTGTTTCTGTTTCTGTTTTTTGGTTTTTGTTTTTCTATTTGTGTGTTCATGTTTATCATTTATTTTTCTGTATAATTTTTTTTTATTTTATTTGTTTATAATATTTCTGCTGTATGTAGTTAGTTGTTATTCATAAAATAAAAACAGAAATAATTCCTCCCCGATAGGGGAAAATGTAAATTCGTTTTGTAACTGTGTATGTATGTAAATACAATAAATGTTGCCAATACTCTTAATCTACATACGCATGTACTAGTTGTAGTTGTAGCCATGTAATCTAAAATATATGAAAACATAGAATTTAATGAATTTTTTTGTTTTATAAATTTTAATATCCAATATTGGATTAAGGAAAGAGGATAAAATGTCCTTCTATTTAGTTGCTTTGGATTGTTACCTCCTAAACCTTGAGTTGCTACATTGAGGCGGTTAAAGCAAAATTTTTTTTTGTTCTATGGAGTCACCTTTGATGTAGATAATGGTAGCAATAACGCATGCGAAGTCTTCATTGGCAGTTTAAATGTGAATAGAATGTAATTCGTTTTATTATCAGCAAAGAGCTGATTTTTCGAAAATAATCCTGGATGCAGAATCGACTCATATGGTAGGCTTTGTCCGAAGAATATGATGCTGAAAATATTTTTCTAACCAAATAAGTTCGTTTACTCATGTAGTCTCCGTAGTCTAGATGGTAGCAGATTTGTTGGCTTTCTCGACAAGAACTAGTAAGACAATATTGGTACGAAAACGAAAAATCAAGATACTGGTGTTTTGCTTTTACATCGCTTAACATTAGAATTATAAACAAAAGCTACAAAAACAAAACAATGCAAGTAAACAATCCTGTTTACAAATTATCGTACTGCCTAATATAACAACAAACACCAGCATACAAAAAAATGGTAAACAAGTAAATAAAAATACACAAACAACACTACAAGAATAAATGTAAACAAAATACACAAACAACATTGCAGTAATTATTGTAAATAACGATGTTTACATTTGAAGAGATTTCGAGAAGGCGAAGCCGCGAACATTCGCCTTTAATAAAACTCATCAGACTATTTACTCTGCTATATAAAAGGCAAGACAAAACAGGCAACTGAGTTAGTAAAGTTGAGTCAACCTTGTGTGAAGACGCGTTTGAAGAGAGTAATCGTGGATTGAAGATCTCCGTTACAAAGATTTGTTATTGTAATTGTCGAGAAAACTTTTAGTATGTCGAAGGCTGTAACCTAAGTTAGCTTGATGACCTTAAGAAGTTAAGTTGTTTTGTACGAGAGTAATAGAATTTAATTTCAGGTAATTAGTTGCCAAATCGCATTAGTCTAGTAGCTGGTCTGTTGGCTTATTAGACGTGAGGCAGCGGTTCAAACCCCAGGTTAGACATCAAAGCAAAATATAAAAAAATATTTCTGCGGCGACTTCCTCTCAGCAGATTTCTGGCAAAAACTCTGATAGTAAATAAAATTGCCGTGAAAAGTTCATCAAAAGTCTGTGGTTAGGAGTAGACTCTAAACTGTAGGTCCGGCCATTCGTGTATAAAACTAACACACACAACATAAGTGGTGTGAGAAATTAGGTTGTAATCCTGACAACTAACCAGCCAACACACTACCAACTAGACTATGGTGACTTGAATAATTGAAATAAATTTTCTGAATAATTTATAATATCCCTTAGCTACGATACCCACTGAAATTACTGTAGCTCTTACTCAATAAAATTATTAAATACTACACTGCTATATATATTGATTTGTTTATTTCTATTATTTTCTTTCTTAATTTAATTATTTTTTTATAATTTTTCCACAAATTTATGCTAACAAACTATGCTTAGGTAGTGTAGTATATAAATAGTGTAGTATATAAATAGTAAATGAATGAATGAAAGGCGTTACATATACATATGTATGGCAGTGTACATTTTTTTTTACAGAGAAATTGAGTTAGGCCTTAAATTAAAACTACAAACAAAAACTTAAAATATTATGTTTAGAGAGCTAAACATAAAAAGAGAGAGAAAGAGAGAGAGACAGAGTGAGTAAGAGTGAGAGAAATTAAATACGTTACATATTATAAACTCATATGTTAATGGATATGCCAACATATATGAAAAACACATACGTACGCCCATACAGAAGTAAATTAATGGAGAGTAAATATTGAGAAACACTCGCATTACGTAGGCATGCTGAACGCATTTGTAATGCATAGCGAAGCGCCCTTGTAATCAGTGCACTACTGGTGGTCAACACACGCACAATTTCAATTGACACTCATACATGGAAAAGTGGTTTTTGAAATAAAACTCTCACTCTCCTCGAAAAATAATGCATGCACGCACAAACACAAAGAGTGGATGCATGCATAATGTATTAGAGTATGTGTTATTATTTATACGAATATATGTATATATGTGTGTATGTATTTGTAAATGATTATAATATTTATAGAGTGTGTATAGCGTGGTTGGTGGTTTGTTGGTCATTTCGATGGCCATTGTGTTGGAGTCATTATATAATTTGCATCACTTACATACACTTACACCAACACTTACATGTTTATCCGTGTGTATTTTACACTAAACTTAGTATTAGTGGCCACAAATTTTATACACTATTTAAACTAATACATAGAAATGTTTAAACAAAAACATTTACACAATGGCATTTGAAAATAGCTGAGTGTGTGCTAGACTAACGCAAATATATGTATGTACTCGTAAAGTGATATATGCAGTTTGGTTTTTTTTGTTATTGTTGCTGTTGTAATACACCTACAATGCACACGTAAAATATTGTGTGAAACTGCCAATATTTATTTGTCACTCAATATCCCATAATACCTGGATTGGATGAAATTTATATTCTTATTATTGGCATGTGGTCATGGAATTCAATTTTGAAAATTATTGTATTACGCGTTAATTGAGGATTTAAATATTCAGGGGCACGCAATGTAGTGCAATGTGAAAAACAAATTCTCATAGCGATTGATACACATCAAGGTTAAGTTTGAAGGTTATTGGAGTTACTTTTGCATTCCAATTCTAGAGGCAGATTTGACTTTTGGAGCAGAAGAAGATTACTACGAAGATTTCATTTTTATTCGAGAACTATTAATCAGCAAGAGAAGTATTCTTTCTTCTAGGTGGAAGACTTTCAGAATGCCAGTATTAAAAAGAAGAACTTCAAGCCGCTAGTTTAAATGTAAATACAGGCAGGTCGGACTTCAAAATGAACAATATGAAAATATCCTCTCAACAGATTTCTGGCAAAAACTCAGAGAGTAAAAAAAAGTTGCCATGAAAAGGTTCTCAAAAAAATCTGTCGTTCGGAGTCAACTTTAAACTGTAGGTCCCGCCACTTATGGATAAAATTAACAAACACAACATAAGTGGGGTGAGAAGCTTGGTCGTAATCCTGACTGAAGGCTTGTAGTGACCAATTATGTATGTATGTATATGGCTTTATTATAAAAAATCTTAAGTATCCCAAAGATATAATTAAATTAGGGACCTAAACGTGATTACATGAAGGCAGGGGGACAGACTAAAGTTTCTAGTCTGTTCAAATAAATTTTTTATCTTTTCTTTACATGCACTGACTATAATCCGTGCTTAAATTATCCACTTGGTAGCGTGTTTCCAATATTTTGATATGTTTTTCGGTTTTAAGCGATCATTATTCGTTAAATACATCGTACCACAGATAAATGATATCCACCACAGATAACTGCGGTTTTTCATTTAAAAACAAACATTAGTTTTTCCAAAAATTTCGAAAGTGGCTGCTGTACTGTGGCTTCTACCACACCGTATTCATTATCCTTATTGTTGTTAAGTAACCTCGTACGTATGAGTAATAATTCTGCTACTAACCTCAATTTTATTACTCATACAACATGGTGTACTACATACAAATATATTTCTTTGCTTTGAGGAAATCTCTTCTCTTTCTTACATGGAATTACTTAAATAACCTGCAAAAAATTTATAAAATTTTTCAACCCACACTGCTATTGGACAGCCAAGTGGCAGAAGTTGTTCATATATTCATAGAAGCTAGATCGTAATCCTGACTGAAGGACTGTAATGATCAATTATATATGTCAGTTGATGTCACCGTAGTGTAAAAGAAAAGAAAAACGAATCCGTTTTTAATTTGCCCATAACAATTAAAATCCTTTTAAACCAATTCCAATCCCTTTGCATTATAATTTTCTTTTTAAACGCTAAACTTAATTCCTGATTATTTAAATCCTGATTAAATAAACTTGTATTTTAAAGTTTCCCTTCCAGTCATTATTGTAATCGTATTAAGGCATGGCAACTAATTTAATTTCCAAAAGAAACTTCTGTGAGAACAAAAATCTGTCTGCAGGCCTTGCAAAATTTAAGGAAATTATTCTAAAATAACAAACAAACTTTATTTCATTGAAAATTGTAAAAACAATTGTTGGGTTATTTTAAACTAAAACAAAAAACAAAGTAACCAAAAACCAATGAGAACAACTACAAACATAGTGAATATATAATATGAAAATAATAGAAGCAGAAGAGGGAAAAAAAGGCGGAAACATAATTAAATATTAATGAACTGAAAAATCAATTTTACAAATGATTTGAACGATGAAATTATTTTTTCACAAAAAAAATTTTCAATTCATTTCGCTTCTCAGCCATATATGGCATGCATACCATTTTCAATAAATTGTCGCCATGGAAAGGAAGGGGTTGAAAGTTTTCAGTTTGTATTTGTGTTTGTCTTTTCCAAGGTTTTTATTTTAATAACTTTAATCCTGAGTTTATTAAATGTAAAGGACCTTGAAAACCAAGGCCATAAAGATTAAAAAGAGAAAAAAAACCAATCAAGTTTTATTTTCTAAAAAAATATTAAAAAAACGGATAACATGGCCTTGAAATAACCACAAAAAAAATATATTTTGTTGTACTCTCCGGAAGAGAAAAAAAACTTTACAAGTTGCCTGTCTGCATATGTACATATGTGTCAGAGTTAAGCAATGAATATTAAAATGATGAGCATAATCGAATCATACTCATAATTTCTGATACTTTTCCGCATTCATACATATTTTAATATCATGGAACCTCTTTTCATATTCATTTTGAAGTCGCCGTGGTCTAGTAGGTAGTGTGTTGGCCTGAGTTCAAATCCTCTGTGAGTAAAATTGCCATGAAAAGCTTCTCAAAAATCTGTTGTTCGGAGTCGACTTTAAACTGTATATTAAATTAACGCACACAACACGAGTAGTATGAGAAGCTAAAACGTTGTCAATTCGACCTCCGGATACTGTACTTGTCACAGTTGACAAGTACACGTCCTCTAAGCTAACCTAACCTAACCTACTCATATTCAAAGTTTGTAGTACTCATCATATTCTTACTTAACAGCATAAAAAGTTATGATGTTATTGATTTCGACTCTCCATGACTCAACATTTACAAAAATCACAAAATAAGTATGAATTGCATACGAACATTAAAATACTCACTAGAAGGTTGTGTGTTTGCTCTGCTTTCTGCTCTGTATTTTTGCTTTTCCTTTTTGATGAATGATTTGAGAAACTCTAATCACTTATAAGTACTGTTATAAGTATTTTTCTAAACTTATGAATCTGAATGAGTAGGCTTATGAATCAAACATATTTCGAACGATATAAATTCGACGACAACATTGTACGCATACTTATTGCAACCTTGTAGCGAGGTGCTAATTTAATTCAGGTTAATTGAATTTATAGGTTGGGCCTTAAGAGTCCCTAAGGTCAGCTTAAGTCCTCAACCAAACAACTTCGCCAAGGGTCTTGAGAAGTCCACAAGGGATAAGTTGCTTTATTATTTATAAAATGATGCTTACAGCTTGAGTGCTGGACAAGTAGTAATTTATTAAATCAAAATTCACTTAAGATTAAGTAAGTTTAGTTACAATAAGGATAAAGCATAAAAGAGAATAGGTGATAATCAAATTTACATGTGAAATAATTCCATCACTCAGAGTTATATTTATTATGTATGCAAAAGCTAATAATTATGAAAAGTAATTAAAAATTATTTGGTATCACTTTTGTAAATAATAATAAAAATAATATTTAAATTCAATTTGAAAATATGTGAAATGAAATAATATATAATATAATATAAATATATAAATATATAAGATAAAATAATAAAATAGTCCGCTACAACCTGTACTTATAAATCAACATAGTAGTGAGTACGAATGAATCAGAGTACATAGTTAAATTTCAGTATCATTGACTCACTTATATTCAAAATTTCATGAGTGCTTATGAGTAGAGAAAAAACAATTCATTGCTGACCTCTAATATGTGTATCTACTTTTGTTACTCAGTGTATGTATTTCTAAAATGTCTTTAGAGATTTAATAATTCACACTGAATGGTTTAATAATTGTGAGTTAAAATTTTATGCAATTGTTTGATAGAATTTTCATTGTTGTTGTTGTTAAAAACAATTTAAATTGTAAATTATCTTTATTGTCCAAGTATTTTAAAATAGAAATGAATATGAAAAATATATGGAATTATTAAAAAAAAAAAAGCAACAACATCAGCAACACATTTAAGCTGAAAATAATTTACTCGACACAATCTATACCACATAAAACTTTAATTTAATATTCATTCATTTATTTATTTATTTTTAATGCTGTTTTTAATTGTTTTTATTTTTATTTTACAAAAACACACATTTTTTAATTATTTTTTTGAATACAGTAGGGGACAATATAGAGCGATATTTGGATTAAAATTATGGAAGTAAGTCGTAATGTTTGAAGTCAGCAGATAGTATTTACAACATTCAACTTATAAGAGAGAATATCAAAACCTATCTTAATGTCCTACTGTTTGCTGATGTTACAATAAAACAACTTTAGATGGCTTGAGAATGAAACACGTTTATATCTGCCTGTAACGCACCCTAGTCACAGCGCAGTCTGACGTAGAAAAAATTAAGCACAAAAATGTGTGACTATTGCCGTAGTCTAGTAGTGTGTTGGCTTATTAATCTAGAGCCCGTGGTTCAATACCCGGTTCAAACAACTCTAATAATACGAAATATGAAAAAAATTTTCTTTCGGCTACTGTTTCTTAAATCTGTCATTCGGAGTCGACATGAAACTGCAGAACCTGCAACTCATAGTAAAAATTGACACACACATCACAAGTAGTGTGAAGTTATGGTCTTGTCTAAAGGGTTGCAATGAACAAATACGTAAGTAAGTAAGTAGAATCATCAACATAAAGCGACAAAATACTGCGAATACATTTATTTGTGAAAATTATATAGCGTTATATAAGCCTTTTTAGTCTATTCCACTTTGTGCCTCTATTTTCCCTTGTTTTTTAAAGGTCTTGTTCATCGCAATCCTTACATTGGGATCCCGGCAGTAGAGCTCATGTATAGCTTATGATTTCATAATGTAACATTGCTTTTTAGGATGTGCTATTATATAGTAACACTATTTCCCTTGCCCATCTTACTCGTTGAGATCTTTTGATTTGAATTGGACTATGCCCTGTCCTCTACACAATCCAATCTTGGATCTTGGATATTGCATTTTTGTTTACTTATTATCATATTTTTTGTATGCTGGTGTTTGCAGTTTTGTTTACTTATTTATCATGTAAACAAGTTCATTGTTCTTGTTTTTGTAGCTTTTTTTTATTATTTTAATGTAAAACGATATGAAAACAAAAACACCAGTATCTAGAGTTTTCCATTTCCGTGAAGACTTCATTATTCATGTATGTCCAGACGGAGTGTGTTAGATTACATCGTATGGTTTATAAAATTGTTTTATCAATATTTGTAAACAACATACCCATGTAGTGAACATTCGTTGTGAAAGTTGCAATATCATTCCCACACAATGGTTAGGCCCGATCTACTCATTAAGCTGCTCGTTAAGATCTTTTATGCAAGACTACTTTATTTTATAGGACGAAATGATCATATTTTCATATAATATGGAAGGTAAATATATTATCAAACATTTTGTTGGAAAACAGTATCAGAAGTAAGCATGTTGATCAACCTCCAAAAATATAGAAATTATTAGAAAACCAAAAATTTCCATCTATCGTTCACTCAGCTTAAATAGTGTAATTCACCACGATATTAACTCTCCAATTACACCAGTGATGCTCGACGGCATACATGAGAAATGCATTTGATATCCTTCCATGTTAATCTACAAAGATAATGGAGTTCTGTAATCATTTCACTTTATTGTGCTTAATTGTAACTCTCGATAAAGAGACTAGAAATAGCCTGAACTTCTCAGTACTTGTGTCGCCCAGAGATCAGCAATGAATCGTTTCTTCGCTACTCATAAGCATTCAAGAAATTTTGAATATAAGTGAGTCAACAATATTGAAATTAAGCTATGTCCTCTGATTCATTCGTAATCACTACTTCGTTGATTTATAAGTACAGGTTGCAATGAGTATGCGTACAACGTTGACATCAAACTCATAACATTCTAAATATGTTTGATTCATAAGTCTACTCATTCCGATTCATAGCTTTAAAAGAAATACTTACAATACTTAAAAATGATTCGAGTGATTCAAGTGACTCGAATCATTCATCAAAATTGACAGTCTTAATTGTTGTTGATGCATTTACAAAAAAAAGACACATAAGCAAAGAACACAGAGCAGCAAGCAAAGCAAAAACACAATCTTCTAGTGAGTATTTTAGTGTTCGTACGCGAATCACTCTTATTTTTTGATTCTTGTCTATGTTGAGTTATGGAGAGTCGAAATCAACAACATCATACGTGTTGTTAAGTATGAATATGATGATGAGTAGGTCAAACTTTGAATATGTGTAGATGTTCCATGATATTAAAATAAATATGAATGCGTATAAGTATCAGAAATTATGAGTATGATTCGATTTTACTCATCTTTCTGAATACTCATTGCTGATCTCTGGTGTAGTTGTAGAATCCATACAGCACTTCTGTTATATTTGTTTTGCTCATCACTTTAAAAAAGGTAATTGTGTGTACATGTACCTGTGTCGTCCATAAAACCAAATAACACATTGGTTCTCTCTGTTGCTCTACTTTGCTCTCCATCTCTGTCTCCCTGGGTGTGAGTGTATGTGTTTGTCTTTTAATTTTTACAATATGAAAATAATCAATTTAATCCCTTTTTATACAAATAAATTCAATTAAAACTGTAATGATATGGTTTCGGCTCATTTAATTCATACTCTGCTACACTGGCACGTATGTAAATATAGCGTATGTGTGTTTGTATAACTAAATGCGTAGAAGTGTGAGCATGTGTGTGTTTAAATATTTAAATAAAATGAATATTCATATATTAGTATGTATAAGAGATCATGTGTATGTATACATACATAGATATAGGAAAAAAAAAACATTTAAATTCATTAAGTTTTGTAATAAGAATAGACCTACACTCACACACAGAAATTTGGTAGGAAAATTACTATATATGACTATATATGAGCATGTATTTGTATGTGTGAGTTGGAAAATAATTTTCTAATATTTCTTGCTTCAAAATTACTTTTTTTTTCGTTGTTGTTGTTGTTGCTGTAATAATAATTTCCTTTTTAAGTTCCCAAATGGAAAAACTTTCTTTTCCAAATGTTCCAATGTGTGTGTGTGTATGTTTTCCTTCTTGTGTTGTTTTAAAATATTCCGAAGGCAGTTTAAACTGTTCTACTGCTGCTACCGCTGCTACTGCTTTTGATTACTTTAACGTTGCTGTTGACATTATTGCTTTCACTACCTTTTCTTGCAATCGCACAGAGAGAGAGAGAGAGAGAGAGAGAGAGCGAGCTAGCAAGGGAGAGAGAATTGAAAGAAAAACGGTAAATGGCCCTAAGAGTAAAATAAGACCAATTTTACAAAAAACATATTGAATTTTAACAGCCGTAAGTCTTGATTACATTTCCCTTTTTTCTAATAATCATACACACACTCAAGTACAAACACACAGACACACATGCATGTACACAAGTTCTCTGTTTGTTTGTTTTTTCTATCATCATATCCTTTTTCATTCTATTAAACAAAACTTTATCAAGTTATGTACGTTTGTATGTTAATGTGCATGTATGTATGAGTGTATGTGTATATGTAAATACAATTTAAGTCATTAAAAGTGAAAATACACAAACAAACAAATAATCTGCTCTTGTTTTTTGATTATTGGGTGATATAAAAAGCAAAAGCGGTATTTCTCTAACAGCGTATGGTTATGATATCAGAGATAAACCTCAACGCTAATATGATCGTGATTAATGATAGCTTCTGTTTATATTTTGGATGAAGAATGGTTTGCTCGATACTGGAGTACATCAAAAAATATCATCCTTCTGAACGTCCGTTAAAAATTTTCCTAAAGACCGCAAATACGTTTCCCACAATCTGTTATATTTCCTAAACCTTCAAATACATATGTCCTCTATATATATACCTCCTCTCAGTCTTTTCTCTTTGCATATTTGTATTATTGTTCTCTGTGCACCCTCATCTCCGCAGTACATCAAACATGTCCTTGAGTTGTTCGAAAAACTTTCATTCGATTTTGAATGGCAATGCAGCAGCAGCATACGAAATGAAAACGACATTACAAAAGTTGTCATTAATGAAAAAAGGCTGAAATCCCATAGTATATATGCTGGTGTATTGATATCATTACTAACAAAAAATTTTTAATTGTATTTTGTAGAAAAATTTTTTAATGCAAAAATCAACTTTTCATGACACAATCATGAGTTTGAGTTTTAGAATTTATTGCCAAATCACTTCTGCCTCTTCGAATACATATTAAAACTTTTTAACAATTAACAGTGAAAATTTTTTATTTCATGGCAAATAAAAAAAAGCGAAAATTGAAAATCCTTTTTAACGAATCAATGACAGATTACGTTAATTTAATTAATTTGTTCATCAAAGTTTTAAAAATAAAAAATGATTTTTTTGGGTACGAAATTTTAATTTATTTCTCTCCTTTTAACCAGTCACTCTGTGCAATTATTTGAAATGTACGAAGCCTATCGAACTTCCAAAGGTTGTTATTTCGCTGCATGAATAGCCTTCTGCTTGGATCATTTTCTGTGTTCCATTTTTATTCAAGTGAAAGATTGGTAACGTTTTCACCTTTTAAAACGTTGAAAATAAAATAAAAATAACTTTGTATTTAGTTTTAATTAAAATTCTTTATTATTCGCACTATTCTGTTCACAACTTGACGTAAACAACAACAATTGCTTTTATTTGTTATATCTCTGTTTATCCCCTTTGCATAAAAAATAACAATTGCTAGACAATCAGTCGATAGATGTTTGTAACGGAAATCTTCAAACCACGATTACTCTCTTCAAGCACACCGCGTCTTCACGCAAGACTAACTGAACTTCACTGACTCAATCGCCTGCTTTGCCTTGCCTTTTATATGTTGGAGTAAACAGTCTGATGAATGTTCTTGGAGGCGAATATTCATGACTTCGTCTTCTCGAAATCTCGATCATCGTTGTTTAGTGCTGTTTGTGTATTTTGTTTGCATTTCTTCTTGTAGTGTTGTTTGTGTATTTTAGTTTACTTTGGTCTGGTCTTTGTTGTTATATTAAGTACGATAGTATGTAAACAGATTTGTTTACTGCATTGTTTTGTTTTTGTAGCTTTTGTTTATAGTTTTAATGTTAAGCGTAATGTTAACACCAGTACCTAGATTTTTCATTTTTGTAACAGTATGAAAGTAACGAATTGACTATGAATACTGAATACTGTCTTAGTTGGAGCCATACGCATATTTGCTGACTCCTTAACAGAGCATAACGGAATTCTTAGTAATGCCTTACGAAACCTTTACGGTGTTTTGGGGATTCATTTGGATTTATAGCGTTTTACGCCCTGACATAACGACATCATAATAATTAAAGAAAAGGAATTTGCAAAACTTTTGTTTTTTGGCCATTGATGAGCCCTGGTGTTCTTATCGTAATTACAGTCCATGGCTTGCGTCCCTTTTGACTGTCTTGATTAGCTTAAGTCAGATAAAGTAAATCAACCTCTTCCTTGAAGGAAGAGGTTTTACTTAAGCCAGCTTTTAGGCTTATTGTGATACCATAATCCCGCTGATCAACATTCTCCAAAGGCAACCTTTTGGAGTTCAAAATAAATCCTGCTATGTCGGCATCTTTATAGTAGCAAGCGCAAGAGATTAGAAAGCTTCGTCTCATTATGATAAAAGCAGGACACTGACACATGAGGCGAAAGGTAGTCTCTTCGTCCTTCTCAGGCCTACAGGTCCTGCCAAGTCTTTTGGTATGCTAACCAAAAAGGCAGTGGCCCGTACGAATTGCAGTTGTGCGATGGATGGCCACGGTATTTAAAGACAGAAGTCAGTCAGTCCTCTTATTGTCCATACGTGTTCAGCAGAGACTAGCAATATTGCCCTTACTTTCCTGCTGCCAATTAGAGGAAAGGTAGTCTTTTCCTTCTCAGAACTATCGCTCCTCTGGAATTTATTGATCGAAATTCCAAGTCTTTCTTCTTGGCTATCAGAAGGACAGTGGAAAGCAAGAATTTTCATTTTGCGATGAGTGGCCATGCTATTTAAGGACAGAAGTGAGTCAGTCCCTTTTTGTCCATATGTGTCCAGAGTCTAGCCATATTGCACTTACTTTCCTGCTGCCAATGAGAGGTTCCCTGTATAACGAGTGAGGCAATCGCAATACCTATACCCTATAACATGTAGGAGACTGCGAGCTCCATACCGGCCATGGCCAGCTCATCTACAGCGCAATTTCGAACGATATCCCTCTGTCCCAGAACCCATACAAGAGTTACCTTCCAATGATCTAAAATGTCTCTGAGAAATCCCCGACTTTCATGGACAAGGACGGTCGCGAAAACTATGTTTATTAGTATTGATTTAATTGCAACAGGATGGCCGTCTTGGTTAATCAGATGCAAAATTGATGTCTTCTAACTATTCAAAGGCTAAGCTGATGCTTCTCTCTTCTGGCATAAATCCATGACCTTAGCATTTTTCAACGAAACTTCCTAAAAATTCTATTCTTTTTAACAAAACGTTTTCCATCACAATATTCATGTGAATAAACATCAGGCATTTAAAGAAATAATTTCTTTAGAAAACCAAATTAAAACTCAAATCCAAACGCTACTCCATGCTGTGCATTTCATTGAACAGTTGTATCGGTGATTGGGAAAAAAAATTCAAAAAATTCAAAAAACAAACAATTTGTGCAATATAGCCTTGAGTTAAAACTTGTCCAAATGGCGTCAGTTCAATGGTAACATAAAGTTTTTGATTATTTTGAAAGCCCTACACCATGTACGAGGTGGGAGAGAATAATTTTCAGTAAAATTTAGAACAACACCTTGTGCTGCATATAATGAGTAAGTGAGGTAAGTGTTGCCCTTAATTATTTCAGTATTTCTGTCTGACTCCGTGCAGTAATTGCTATTTTTGTTGTTGTTTTTTTTTTTTTTTTTTTTTTTGTTATGAGAGTTGCTGTAGGTTTTTATTTCAACACATTTTACTTGAATTTAAATCCATTAAATTGAATACAGCCTACAGTCGTCGCTGATATTCTCTATTCTTCTCTCTTTTCATGCACATACACATGCATACATTGGTATAGCTTTCTGTACTTTTTTCTATCGTTTGCTTATGTGCACCTAAAAATGTCAGAAACAGTTTCTCAAGAACATAATAAGGCACAGTCGACCGAATGCATGCCGATTTCTAAAGGTCATCACAAAACTAACTCACTGGCGGTTGTAGTATTATCAAATGCGTAGGCTTGAAAATCTAAAGCAAATAAAAACCAATTTTTTGTTTTTGTTTTTGTTTTTTTTTTTTCTATCTAGGTTTTCCTAAATCGTTATTGTTATTGTTGCAGCTCGTATTTTACAGTTATGCTGTGTATAAATGCCAGATTTCGTTCATCGGTTTTTGGCTGTATCTGAATTTACTTTTTGGCAAAAAGCCATAACAAATATTTTGCAATGCATCTATGAAGGTGTAGTGAAAATAAATCCATTGTTAAGGAGTGAATTTGAACGATCTAATAGCCTGTTTAGGTTTTTTGTTTTCCCTACAGTAGTACACGTAAGTCCTACAGCTGGGAAGTTTTACAAGCAAATACTCATTACAATCCATAGGTATTTAAAGCTTCCAGATCTTCATGCAAACCATTTCCATGCAAATGACTAATTAGTTATAGCTGACTGCTAGTAAGTCGCCGTAGTCTGGTAGGTAGTGTATTGGCATATTAGATGTGAGCACGGGGAGGATGAGCATATTGTAGAGTACAGTATAAGAGATGTCTCTGTGCTATTATGGTCTCAATAGGCAATTGAGTAGGCCTATTGAGACCATAATAGCACCTGTTGGCAAGTGACATCATTTTTGGTGGTCCTTGACTATATCGAAAGTGTAGTCAGCAGCCGTAATCTGAGAACCATTACACCGCACATCTCTACTTGTCGATAACAAATACTTTGTTTTGCCCTCATTTACTGCCAGACCCATCTTAGCAGACTTCCGCACAACAGCACTAAAGGCAGCAGTAACATCTCTCTTTATACGCCCTAAGATGTCAATGTTGTTAGCGTACGCAAGCCACTGGACGTTTTTCTGTCCATGAAAAGCGGGACGTAAAGCTTAACATCGACTCCAAACAACAGATTGAAGATGCTTTTCATAGCTAGAAATATCTCCGTGTGAAGCTTAAATGATGTCAGCATCTTCTCGAAATCCTAGGGTTAATAATTGTCTACTCTGACTAAAGAGAACAAGTAGCATTGAGTATCCAGTTTGTATTTTCTGCTCTCCCACAGGCACAGATGCTATTGGACGCCTTTAATGATCAGGCAGGAATTCAACTTTGGGTCTGGAATCAATCAAAAGTAAATTGATTCATTGTATATTCAACAATACCAAAATCTTTGCGCGTGTAAGGTAGTTAACCCTCAGTACTCACCGAGGAAATTGGTATTCTGCCCAGTCCAGAGTCACCAAACATGGAAACGTTTTATTGAACACAGTTGACCAGTCATAAGAGTCAATACCCTTTTCTGTTGAAAACTGATTGGAAAATGGAAGCAAACTTTGCAATTTCCTTTCTACTACGCCTTGTATGAACAACGAACTGCTCATACGTATCTACCCACTCTCGGTATAACTGTAGTCTGTTAATTAGTAAAGAAAGCTGTTGGGCTCCTATCAAACAATCTTTCATTAATTTCTCCACAAATTCCACAAATACTGGCGAACTTTTTAGCCAATAACTGCTGTACTGTACTGTTGTAGAACAAACCAAAAAGGTCAACTTAACTAAACGTCGTTGTGTCACAGCCTATGTACCAGTCACTATGACTCATGTTGCTATTGAAATGCGAAAATTCATTTCCAATTTTCATTCTTATGCGACTGACTGGTTGGTTGTCTTTCTTTTCCTAGAAATTTTGTTCCAATAAATTTTCCTTTCCTTCCTTCGACTACGACTACAATCGTTGATTAATTTTCATAAAAATTAGACTTCAACGGATGGTATGGAGTAGCACAAGAGATCAAAATGGTGAACTTTCAAGTTGCAAAAGGAAAACTTAACTGGAGCGAGAGAGAGAGAGAGAGAGAGAGGGAGAGAGACAGAGTGCCAGAGTAGTAGGAGATGATGCATGGATAAAACATAACATTATTATTGTCATCAACTGTGTGACCTGATGTGATGACAATGGACGTTAAATGGGAATAGAAAAAGCAACAACAACAACAACAGCAACTCTAGCTTCTGCCATGGCATACAAACTTGCATTTCTACTACCATTTGAACAGAGTCGAGCTTGTATGTCCGTCAATTTTGTAGTCGTAGTTCAGTTTATGGTTTTTGTTGTTGTTGTTGTTGTTGTTGTTGTTTTTCTTCATTCTTCCCGATTGTATTGCATGCATGTGTTTTCATTTATTATTCGTTTTAGTTCAACATGCCAACAAAGTGTCATTCTTTAAGAATGACTTCGAAAAAGCAAAAAAAAATGTTTGACTGTCACTGGTATGTGCTGCAATAGTCAGAGGCAGAGCAGCAGTTATTGTTGTTGTTGTTGTTATTGTTACAATCGTAGGCTGTTACACACAAAAGTTGTAAATTTCATCTTCAAACACACGCTCACACACACACACGTATTCACTTGCATTTTGAATTTTCGAAACAACAAAAGCTTTTAAAAACTATTTAAAGCTGAGCTAAAATTTATTGCAAAGTGGATTAAAGGAGGGTTTACCTTGCCATACGCTTTTCTTATCCAACCCCATACGATAAAAACTTAGAGACTAGTACAGTTGCTTAACTGTCATACACACACACACACCCACCCGATTGTACTTATTTGTTTGCCATCCCATAAATCTACAGTACCGCTGTACAGTGTAAATGAAAAAGGGCGGTGTGCTTGTGTGTGTGTGTTAGACATTGTAAAAATTTTAGTTGCACGGGGCCATTAACCCGACAGGTGTGTTGGCACTGAGCGCACATTGGGTGCATTGGAATTTTTATGGTCTACGTGGTTCTATTTGGCACTTTATGCATATGTATGTGTGCTGTTGTGCGGCTAACTGTACAAAATACCAAAAATAACTCAAACGCTTGACCAAATATGCAACTACATGGCTCAACACTAGAACAGTGAGCAACAAAGATATTCAACCATGTACCATTTAGTGGAAATTACATTTTTACCTTTTAAAAATATTTCAAATAGGAGTTCGCAGATTGCAAATAAAATAAAAATAAATTTGTGTTTATCTTAATTAAAATTCTTTATTATACCCACAAATTCTGTGTACCACTGTTCACAACTTGATGTAAATAATAAAATTTGTTTTGTTTGTTATTCTTCTGTTTACACCCTTTGCGTAAACAATAGCAATTACTAGACAATTGTTCGACAGATCTTTGTAACGGAGATCTTCAAACCACGATTACTCGTTTTAAACACTCCGCGTCTCAACACAAGACCGACTGAAGTTTTACTAACACAGTTGCCTGCTTTGCCTTGCCTTTTATATGGCAACGTAAACAGTCTGATGAATGTTCTTGAAGGCTAATGTTCGTGGCAGCGCCTTCTTGAAATCTCTATAAATGTACACATCGTTGTTTTCATTCATTATTGTTGTTTGTGTGTTTTGTTTACAATTATTCTTATAGTGTTTATTGTAGCATTTTTGTTTACTTGTTTACCATTTTTTATGCTGGTGTTTGTTGTTATATTAAGCAGTACGATAGTTTGTAAACATATTTGTTTACTGCATTGTTTTGTTTTTGTAGCTTTTGTTTATAATTTTAATGTTAAACGATGTAAAAGCAAAACACCTGTATCTAGATTTCTCCATTTTCATAACAATACTAACATCTATGTTCCATTCTTTCTAAGCAAAATTCATCCACAATGTTAGTCCGCATCCAATGGTCATCGCTGTTTCTCTCCTGCATTGGAATGAAGTGATGCTCACATTGCCAATAGCTGGGTTTCTTGCAGGCAGTTTTTCTTCTTCCTACAGTGCCTGCTGTAATGTAGAGCTGTGTCGACATCATCTCAAAGTTTCAGTAGAATACCTAATAAGTTCGTTAGCCAATCTCAATTCAATTTTTCTACAAATTGTTCCTTTATTATTCGAATGCACTGTATGTATCGAAATCAAATGAGTGTGAGCATGAACTAAATTACCACAGTCGCATGTAAGACACACCGACACATACACCCATAAACAGTTGTAGTCGCATAGTTATGGTTAAACCGATGCGGGTTGATATTCCTCTCCATTAATATTTCTTATTGCACGAAAACAAAAAACGAAGGAATGGCAAAATGAAATGAATGAATGGATGAACGAATGAATGAATGAACAAATGTACGATTGAATTGTATTTTCTATGAACGAAGCAACCAAACACAACAGTTGTTAGAACGTACATACATATGTCAGTATGTCGTCTATAACAGTGTATAACTGTGGTTAAAACGTACAAGTAAAGTAAGTCGCGTTGAAGCACTAAAAGTACATAAATTACTCACTCACAGAATAAAAGATAAATTGCTTGAAACAAGTGATGTTCGTTCTACCTTTGCTGGAAAACCTTCACTAGGCTACACTAACACCATCAGTATTATCATCACTCTACGACCCCTAAATGGCTTGGCATAGCTCAGCTCAGCTCTGCTCTACATATTCAGTCTATCAGCATATCTTTGTTTTGTAGTTTTTTTTTCTTTTGGGAGGGCTGGAGAAGAAAAAACAAAAATGCGGAATAAAAATAGTGCAGCAGTGTTAGGGAAATATGTTAAACATACACGGGGGCGGATGTGGGGGGTTGTTAGGAAAGCGAAATGTATTCTCAGATAATTTGAATAAAAATTGGCCCTAGTGCTGTCAAGTGTTGCATGTAGTGTAGTGTGGTTTGTAATGCAGATTAGAATTCGCATTTTTCTCTTCACTTTTTTTCTTTCTTTCTTTCCACTTTTCTTTAGGAGAACTTAAAACAGATTTTAAAAACAAAACGAAAAGAATTTTTTTTCTTAAAGTACAACGTTAACAGTGTCAAGTTTTATGTTTTTCTTTTGTTTTCTTTACTTTCCTTATCTCGTTTGAAGTTTTCTTGGCTTAAATGAAACAGAAACAAGCAAACGGGCGAAAGAAAAAAGAAAAACAACCATGACAGTTGACCATAAAAATATTTAAATTATGCAGTTTATAGGGAAGCAACTTTTAAGAAAATTGAATAATTCATTAAAGTATTCAAATTCAATTCCATTTGAGTGAAACAGATAGTTGGATATATGAAAACAATAAAAAATTTAAACATCAAGTCGTTAAAATTTTTTAAATTAATTGATCTTCTTCAGGTTCTATATAAGGGTTAAATCTGTACAAGTTTAAATCTGACCTCAGTTATCTCTCCAATCCATCAATGATCGAGGGGAGACGGCAATAAAAATTAGAATCTATGTTCATTCGATTTCAATCTGTTTATATGATAAAAGTCAAAGAAAACTATTTACATAAAAATATTTCACTCCCCTAGACGACTAATTGACCAATATTCCCCGTATCATTACATACACACACATAATTGTTCATTGCAATTCTTCAGCCAGGATTACGATTCGGTTTCTCACACCAGTTATGTTGTGTGTGTTAATTTGTATATACTACTGTCGGAACCTACAGTTTAAAGTCGACTCTGAACGACAGATTTTTTGAGAAACCTTTCAGGACAGTTTTATTTTACTCTCAGAATTTTTGCCAGAAATATTAAGGATATGAGAGAAAGTCGCCAAAGAAATATTTTTTCTTATTACGTTAATAAGCCAACACATTAACTACTAGAGTATGGCGACCTTCCCCACATCATTACTTAACTTTATTTGTCGTAAATGCCAAGCTTTAGAGACGTAAACATATTTTGATCACTTAAGGAAATCAATTCTGTTTTCAAGTTCAGTCTCTGTACTAGTACTAGTACTAGTCTCTGTAAAACAACAAAAGAAAATCTTGACAAGCCTTGTCAATAGCTTTCGAAGTCTTTAGCATTACAACCTTACTGAAATCAAATATCTGGTTGAACTGATTGCCACAAAATTTCTTTATTTTGAGATTCTAAAGGGCACTTTTAAATCCCCGAATTTGAAGTAATCAACCTCCACGTTTTAAGAGAGTTGTTAACGAGTATCCTACAAAAATAAATTTCCTTCAAGTAACTCAAGGGAAAAATCTAAGTTATCGATTGGAGGAGTATTAACAAAAAGCTCTGATAGTTTCAGCACCAACACTTGGATCCTTAAGAGAATTTCGGTATTTAAACTCTGACCTGTTTGAATAATAAATCAATTGATTCTCTTTTATTATCATAGCCTTTGCTCCATGAATCTAACTGCAACTGCATTTACTAAAAAAATTCCGAAGTTTTTTTGCTTCTATTGCCGTTCACATACAGCCCGTGATTTCGAGATTATATTTCCTGTTGCTGTAGTCGCCGTGGTCTAGTAGATAGTGTGTTGGCTTATTAGACGAAAGGCCCGAGTTCGAATCCCAGGTCAGACATCAAAACGAAATATGAAAAAATATTTCTTCGGCGACTTCCTCTCAGTAGATTTCTGGCAAAAAATCTGAGAGTAAAAATTGCCATGAAAAAGCTTCTCAAAAAATTTGTCGTTCGGAGTCGACTTTAAACTGTAGGTCCCGCCACCCATGTATAAAATTAACACACACAACATGAGTGGTGTTGAGAAGCTAGGCCGTAATCCTGACTGAAGGGTTGTAATGGCCAATTATGTGTGTATGTATGTATGTATTTCCTGTTGATGTGTTCGTCCTTATTTGAGCGCATTTGAACAGGACTTCTTTCTTTATCACTTTTTAGTCAAGATTTTTTGGAATGAACTTTCGAATCCAAAGGAATTATTCAACAGACATCTGCAACTGCTTCTGCACAGTAGTTCCAAGCCTCTTCATCTCTATTTTAAGAAATTCTTGATTATTGCCCAGATACAGCCGCATTAAGAATTCGCTAGCTAATGCACTTGGTGAATAGAAATTCAGAAGACCTTAGACGATGCGTTAACGTAGACAGAAATGAAGGTTTAGAAGATGGTACAGAAATCCCATCTAATTGGCAAACAGCTCAAAAACTTTCTTGGGTTCTATAATTTGTATAATTTTCTTTGTAATACCGACACTAACTACTCCGTCAGACGACTATTCTCAACAACCCCAAAACTTTTGCGGAAGTGAGGATTTCATAAGTATCAGACAATGGCCGAGAATATTTTCTGTGATGTCCTCTTCATTATTGTCACAAAGTCATTATGAAATTATTATTACAGCCCATGATAAAACTAACCAATAGGAGAACTAATACAGTTCTGTGGTGAAGCCAATAGGGACTTATTAATATATCGATGATGTATGTAAAGTTTCCATGTTTAATACCAAAAAAAAACAGCGGGTTGACATTCTTTAAATATTAATATTACATCCCTGAGTTGATTTTATTTTAATTTGATGTCAGGAATGGAATTATTATTCATAGTTTTGTAATATATGTATGTATGTAAAGACAAGACTGACATAACATTCAAAGGGAAATTCGAATTTAAATTCGTTTTCAATTGAAAATGATCGATTAGCACATTGTAACCTTTGTACCACAGAAAAGCGGGTATCTTCACATATAATATTTGATGTCATCAATCACATTCATATCGTCATCATTCGTATTCAAAATTTCTTTTTCAAAATTCAACGAAATAACTCCTCCAAACTGATTTGACCTTTGCAAACACCTTCCATTAACCAAAGCTTTTCATATGTCACGCGAAAATGTCTTCAAGCGCCTTTGCCGTCGCCGTCACCGTCAACAACCTTGAGTGAATTCATTAAAAACGTGTTTCGTTGCTGGCAAAATGTCACGAAACAATGAAAAGGTTGTTTATCACTGTTCAAGCAAGGCGATGCGGTACGATGCGATAAAATTGCACTGCACTGGTAAACTCCTTCATTTTTCTCGAAACGTGCAAGCCAACAAAAAATTTTTCTTGTATACCGGAGAGTGCAACGAGCAAAATATCTTGCAAGTGTAGTAGTGAATGCATAAAAGGCATGTGGAGGTGTAGTTGTAGTTGTAGATGTTAAGGTGAGTTTTAAAATGGAATGCAATGAAATTCCTTCTTTCTTCTCTCACTCTCTCTCTCTCTCTCTCTCTTTTGCTTTCCTGTTCTTTTTGAAAGCATTTAAACAGACACTTCAACCAACGCTTTGCTTCATGAAAGTTATCAACGCTAACTTATGGCCCCGTGTTAAATGGTTTAATTTGTTATCCTTTGTGTTGTTTTCTACTGACTTTAATTCATTTCGCCACAAAAATAAAAACAAATAAAATTCCCTAATGACGGCATCTTAAAGCATAAGTTTAATGTTTTTAACAAATATTTCCCTCACACACTTACATGACTGTAATTGTATATGTATATGTGTGCATGTATTAATCCTACCATTAAATGTATAGTTTTATTACCAAATAAATATCTTATGCTTGCTCCACTACATCCAGGTTTTAAGACATTTTTCCCCTTTTATGCCCCTGCTACCGGTTCATTCAGTTCATTTCAGTTTTGCACGCTCCATAAACGGAGAATGATAAATTTTCTTCACATTATGAATTCCTTTTTATACTGTTTCCTGTTTCTTCTTCTTGCTATTTGCAATTTCTATGATAATAAAAGATAAAAAACAACAACAACACACAAGAAAAAACTAAAAACTTAAAGTAGCACTTTGTGCAGCAAAGATAACAAATGTTGTATAAACGTTCGTTTTAAGGTGGATGTTTAAATGGATTTTCCTTCTATTTTTTTTTCTTTTTTTTTCTTTTGACCCAGGTATGCTGCATTTGAAAATGGAAAATAAATAATATTTTGAATTCTTGTTCCCTGTTTTTTTAGTTTATTTTTATTTTAATTGCTTTCAAAAAAGGAAAAGGTAGAGAAAACTAAAAAATTCGAAAAGACAAAGGCAAACTGCTACATCAGTAGGTCAGAAGGATTTCAGTGTTAGAGAAGTTAAAGAACTCTGTTATGAGAATGGATTGCACGTTGCCAACTTTCCTTGTCTACCTATTATTATCAGCTATAGTGTTCGAAGTCACCGTAGTCTAGTAGAGAGCGTGTTGTCTTATTAGACTTGAGGCAAAGGCTCAATACCCCAGGTCAGATATCTCCAACAACAAAATGAATTACGATAAAATATTTCGTCGGCGACTTCGTCTCAGCAGATTTGTGGCAAAAAGACGAAAATCTATAGTTCGAAGCTGACTTTAAACTGAAGATCCGGCCACTTATGAATAAAATTAATACATTATATAAAGGGTCCGCCATCTAACGTTTTTTTTTTTCAACTAGTGCTTATTTCGTGAATGGTAACACTTAGCTCATTTCTGATTTGACAGATAATTAGTTTTATCCTTCCGCTGAACGAATACGGTTGTGTATACGCTTGAACAACGCTGGGAAATCGACTTCCAGAAGATGCCGATTTTGGCAAAAAAATCATTTTTTCAGATAAAGCTCATTTTGATCTTAGCAGTTATGTAAACAAGCAAAATTGTCGCATTGGGGCACAGAAAACCCGCACGCATACATTGAAAAGCCGACGCACCCAAAACGAGTCACTGTTTGGTGCGGATTTTGGTCCAGAGGCATAATTTGGCCATGAGCAAGGAGTTGCCGTTACAGTCAATGGCGATCGTTATCGGGCCATGTTGAACGAATTTTTGTTCACAAAAATTGAAGAGGAGGATATTGGCAACATTTGGTTTCAACAGGACGGCGCTACGTGCCACACAGCCGAAGCTACACTCGATGTTTTGCACCCTGTTTTTGAAGATCGCATTATCAGCCGCAGAACTGATGTCGTTTGGCCACCTCGGAGCTGCGATTTGACACCGTTGGACTATTATTTGTGGGGTGCCGCCAAAGACAAGTGTTACGCCGACAAGCCAGAGACAATTGACGCTTTAAAGGACAATATTCGTGAAGCCATTGGTGAAATACAGCTGCACACAATCGATAATGTGCTTAAAAATCGTGTAGGCTACTGCAGGGCCAGCCATTTGAATGAAATTATTTTCCATTATTAAACGGAAGGGTTGTACTTTCAAATAAAAAAAGAAATTTGAGAAAATATTCAGTAGTTTCTTTTTAAAGCATTTTCAAAAAAAATAGTTATTTGGCGGACCCTTTATAAATAAAACTAAATTTGTGTTTAGTTTTAATTAAAATTCTTTATTATTTGCAAAATTCTGTGTGCCACTGTTCACAACTTGATATAAATAATAACAATTGTTTTTATGTGTTATTCCTCTGTTTACTTCCTTTGCATAAACAATAAAAATTACTGCATCTGTGTAACTGAGATTTTTAAAACACGATCACTCTTTTTTAATGAACCGCGTCTTCACACAAAATTGACTGTACGTTTACTAGCTCCGTTGCCTGCTTTGTTTTGGCTTCTATATGGCAAAGTAAACAGTCTGATGAATATTCTTGAAGGCGAACATTCCTGAACTCGCCTTCCCGAAATCCCTATAAATGTAAACATCGTTGTTTACATTTTTTATTGTAGTGTTGTTGGTGTAATATTTTTTACTTGCTTACCATTTTTTATGCTGGTGTTTGTTGTTATATTAAGCAGTACGGTAATTTATAAACAGGTTTGTTCACTGCATTGTTTTGTTTTTGTTTATAATTTTAATGTTAAGCGATGTAAAAACAATACGTTGGGTTTGAAATATTTTAGTTAAAGTCTTTATACAAAACAAAATTTTCTGCGATCGTGTCCTTACAACTCCTTGGAGTGTATGCTTTGTTATGATGCCATAGGAATCCTCTATTAATCCTTGAATGCAAAGTAAGAACCTGCGTATGACAATTCATACTGAAGTCTTTAAGTCATTAGAAGTTCTAAGCCTTGAAACATGCTTTAATTTTGTTTAAAACATAAAATACATTCACACTAATAACTGTGATAAGATTGTAGTGGACGAGCACAGACACACAATCAAAAGGCTAATTTCAGGGTGTGAATTTTTGGTTAGACAAAGTTTTCCTTTTCTTGGCTTTGTTTTCAATATTATCTTCCTTTTTTTTTGTTTTTTGTTCATTGTTAAAAAAGTTTTTCAATTTTGATTTTATTCCTTTTTTTGTTTAAATAATAGAATACAATAATAATAAAAACAACAACAAAAACAAAACCGGCTTGTCTTTATGGTCATGTCAAAAAGTATACTTTAATTTGCATTTAATATTTCAGCCAGAAAATATGCTCTAATTTGTTTGTAGGCTAAATGTTTCCAAAAAAACAAAAACAAAAACAAAAACAAGATATAAAGACAACAAATAAGAAAAAAGAAAATTTTTAAGAAAATACATGAATAAAGAAGAGCAAGCAGACAGTTAGGTTAGGCATCTTCAGTTCAGTTTTATTTTTTGGCAACTTGATTAAATATGGTAATTTTTATATCCTGTTGTAAGAGTTTATCAACAAAAAAGTTAATTTAATATTACTTTGGTATTATGTTCGTTTATATTTCATGTTTCCCTAAATATTTAATAAGTTTAATGAAAACTTGTAATATATATTGATAATTGGCATTGGCATTAGATTTAGGATTGGGTTTTGGTTTGGGTTTGGGTCTGGGATAATATTCATAAGACTCATTCAACTAGAAAATGAGGGTTGACTTACTCTAACATACTCTATTAAATATTGAGCAATTGAGTTAAAACTTGTACGGCATGCTAAAGGAAAGAGATTTATTCGTCAAATAAATGCCTGGGGAATATTTTGGTAATTTTATAAATAAAGTTTGATGCTAATTAGAGAAGGTTAATTAGAAGGATTAAAATGATTTTTAAACAGCAACAAACACTATGGAAGCGCTGTCATATAAGCAAAGATACAACGACTTAACCATTTAGATGTTGGATAGTTCGGGTTTAACCTGTGTAATAAGTAGTCGCCGTAGTCTAGTAGGTAGTGTGTTCGCTTATTAGACATAAAGCCCGGGTTCGAACCCCAGGCCAGGCATCAAAACGAAATATGAAAAAATATGTCTTCGTCGACTTCCTCTAAGCAGATTTCTGGCAAAAACTCTGAGAGTAAATAAACCTGCCATGGAAAAGTTTCTCAAAAAATCTGTCGTTCGGAGTCGACGTTAAACTGTAGGTCCCGCCACTCAAGTATAAAATTAAGGCACACAACATGAGTGGTGTGAGAAGCTATGTTTGTTTGTATGTAATTTTGTATGTTTGTATATAATCTGTGTAATAAGCCTCCATAGTGCTTTTTAAGCTTTCAGGCAATACAGCATTATTTATGTCATCTTATTTCTGTTGATGGTACCTGTAGATCTCTTCCTCTAATGCATGTGACTAACAAGAAATCGTATCTTTTCGAACATTAAAAGAAATTCACCAGTGCTGTGTTTATTTTCAGACTTTCCGTAGAATCGGTGTAAGCCTAAAGAAGCAACTTTTACTAAGACTAACATCGATATGACTAAATTCTTCTTCTGTCGAAGTAAAAAAAGCTAGAAGCGACCTCATAACTCATAATTAAAGCTAGGATTAGCCGAACGTACCTCACAATCAAAGCTAGAATGAACCGAACGTACCTCACAATTAAAGCTACAATTAGCCGAACGTACCTCACAATTAAAGCTAGAATTATCAGAACTTAAGAACGGAATGTATGCTCGTTTTCAGCATGTGAATGGCAAAGAGAACGATTTCCCAATTCTAATGGAATTTCGGTAAGCATTATTTTCGTATGCTATAAAGGAACGTACATTCCGTAACTAGCCTTCAGCCTTATGTTGATCCTAAGGGTATGAATTTTACTACAGAAGTACCAGCGAAATCTTGGGAATGAAACAAAAATCTCTGTTCTAAAAAGCAAATAATCAAGTGTCTTTCAAGCTGAAAGAGACCCCAGAGTGTTTTCAAAGGTGCTCGTGAATTTATATTTTCGTATAGTCATGTACAATAATATCGTAACGGTCAGGAGAATAGCTGGAGTTACTCAATCACCTCAATTTCAGTATCACTGAAAATAAAATTGCTAACATGATGATGAGAAAATCGTCCCGGAGGTCTTTTGTGGCATCAATTGGGTACAAGAAAGAATAATCATTGGGTTAATATGAGACATTTCCCTATAGAAAAGCGGATAGCATAGGGCAAATATTGGATTTTTTCAACAGAACTGTACTATCTACAACGTCATCTCAATAGTATGCAAATTGTGCTTGAGATGAAGTGCCCGAAATTTTTGTCTATGTGTTGGGGCGTACCTGTACTTTTTGGGGAACAATTTAATGAGTTGTTGTGCTAGGCAACAACTGTACCGTTAATTTTGTAGAGGTAATCATGTGACTAAACTACAACACTAAATTAATTCAGGACAAAGTATCTACTCTTGATCTCTCTACAGCCGACAAATTATGATACACAAATAAACCCCCTTTTCAGTGTCTCTCCATTACCCATATACAAAACTGAGACTCATACTTTTCACTCTTTTTTGATTTGTTACTAATTTGATATGGAATTTAAGGCCGAAAATCTTTACAATTTTAAAATGATTTCTTTCTTTAACAAAAAAAAAAAAAACAAAAAAAAAAGATGAAAAATTTCCCAATGGAAAAAGGAAAAAAAAAGAGAAGAAGTGAATAACAAATTACTTTTCAAAACAGCAAAAAAAGCAAAAAACCCCACAAAAAAAAACCAAAAACTATGTGGGAATGTAACCCATCTAAATACCCACACATGGTGATGATGCCACAAAACTGTTGCAAATTTGAAATGGAGAGGCATGTAAGCAAAAACAGAAACACAAAAAAAAAGGAACATATTCCTGGCAAACAGTTTTCGTTTTAAAAGTTAACTTAAGAAATAAATGAATTCCCATAAGTATTTACCACAGTTGAACGTGTAAATAAACCCAAATTGTTTTAGTTTTCGATGTTTATTTAAGCAGTTCTTTCAAGGCAAAATATTGAAACATGTCAAGTTACAGAACCAAAAAAAAAAAAAAATTCAACTTCAAGAAACTATAGCAACCCCTGGCAAACCCTTGGCAAATGAGCAAAATGTGTTGGGGGGATGGATAAAAACCATTTAAAATTTACAAGGGAAAAATACGTAATTTGATACACAGCGTCAAATCCCCATGGCTACAGTTTGCTTGAGCACAATAAAAATGTAAATCTTTATTTAACGATGATACGCGCAATTTGAAAATAAAACAAAAAGAAGGATATTCTGCGCCTAAACACTAAGCTAAGCAATGTTGCATGCAACTTTTAATAATTTCTTTTACACGTTTCTTTTTTTTTTTTCTTTTGTCTCAGAGAGAATATATATATATATTTTTTTTTAATTTCTTTAAAGTGTGCGCATTTTTTTATTTTAATATGGATAGGTTGTCGCTGAGACAAAAATTTATTTTGGCAGACTGTAAACACTTTGTGTGTCTTAGTGAATTCAGTGAATATGTGCGAAATAATATGCTTTTCAACTTCATACCATGCAGACACACAAGTTGTTTTTCTAAATGAATATCCTCACCTGGCCTTTAATATCGTCTGTGGCAGTGGGCGACAAAAGTGTGCAGTATAACTTGCCATAATGCCGTGATGTCCACAAAGATAAACTCTTTCGCCTATCTCTTCTCAGTAGGCTTTTGGCAAAAGCTTATCTGCCATTCATAGATCCTGCCAATCAAGAGTTAAATTAACATACCCTACATCATTACTTAAGCATTGTAGTGGCCAATAATGCCATGTGTTGTAATATATTGAGAGTTTCAATCTTGTTTAGATTTTCCTATAATCATTAAGTGTTAAATTGTAGACACACGAACTACAGCCACTTGCCTTCTGATCTGCCGAACATGTTGGTTAACCGTGATCGACCCACTGGAAGCTGGTCATATACAACAAGATGACAATGATTGCAATAAAGGTCTGATCTATGCAGCAGTAGTAGTCAGACATACCCACCTTAATCTTCGAATGATTGCTGTTGCAATAACCTCTTGGGAGGACGATTGACCTCTACTTGACATTGGTATTGTTACGAAAATGAAAAATCTAGATACATCGTTTAACATTATCCATTTACAAATTATCGTACTGTTTAACGCGTATGTATGTGGCCCACTTTTTTTTCGCAAAAGCATGGATTTTTTGTATTTATTGGAATCTATATGGTATACCACACAGCTGATCGTTTTAAAAATGGGGCGATAAGCACATGTGGGTTAATATAGCAACAAATACCAGCACAAAAAATGGTAAACAAGTAAACAAAAATACATCAACAAACACCAGCATAAAGAATGGTAAGCAAGTAAACAAAGATACATCAACAAATATCAGCATAAAAACTGGTAAACAAAAATTCACAGACAACACTACAAGAATAAATGCAAACAACACTACAAGAATAAATGTAAACAACGATGTTTTATAGAGATTACGAGAAAGCGAAGCCGCTAACATTCGCCTTCAAGAACATTCATCAGACTGTTTACATTGCCATATAAAAGGCAAGGCAAAGCAAACAACGAGTAAGTAAAAGGTCAGTCAGTTTTGTGTGAAAACGCCGGACGTTTTAAGAGAACAATCATGGTTTTAAGATCTCCGTTATAAAGATCAGTCGAACAATTGTATAGTAATTGTTATTGTTTATGCAAAGTGTGTAAACAAAGGAAAGTTGTTGTTGTATACATCAAGTCATGAACAGTGGCACACAGAATTGTGTAAATAATAAAGAAACTAAACACAGATTTATTTTTACTTGCAATCTACGAGCCCATATTTTAAACGTTTTTAAAAGGTAAAGACGTAACAATATTATCGTTGCCTTTCACAAACTTTTCCCAACCACTGTATACGATGCATATGCGTAACACAAAAAAAGTCTTTATTCGTTTAAATTATATTGTACAACAACAATAACAAAAGAAATATCAAAATAAATATAAAAAAAGTAGCGTCAATCAGTTACAATTTGACAGATGCTTAAAGCATGCAAGACCACAAGCAAACAAACAAAACGGCTACAATAACAACATCAATAACAATACCAATATAATCACTTAAGCCATACACATACACATATTATACACTTGTATACACCAACCAACAAACGTAAGTTTAAGTGTGTGTATATGCGTTTGAAGTTTGATTTTTCATCGAATATGGCAAAAAGTCACATTTTATACGTTTTTACTCCTTTTTTTCATACTCTGGAAATCAAAAAATGAAATAAAAAAAAAAAATCAGAGGAAAAAAAATTAAAAAAAAATTGTAAAAAAATTGGTAAAAATCAATGAACACACACACATCAATATGTGTCAAGTGGTTTCGAAACGTTTTCAAAACATTTTCGGACAATTGATTGTCGAAACATGACGGACTGTTTTATGCCATACGAATAAAAAAAAAAGTAGGCTTCCATGCTCAACTAAAATAATAAAATAAAATATTTATAAATAGGAATGCTTATATTTCTAAATAGACTAACTTATCAATATAAAAAAGGAAGAAAGGAAATAATTTAAAATAAATTTAAGAACTTCTCATATTCCAAAATTCAATTCAATATACTGTTACGTTTTTACCCTTTAAAAACGTTAAAAATATGAGTTCGTGGATTGCAAATGAAATAAAAGTAAATTAGTGTTTAATTTCAAAATCAATTCTTTATTGTCTGCACAAATCTGTGTGCACCCTGTGTTGAAATTTATTCACACAATAACAATTTCCTTTAAATTGTTATTCTTCTTGTACACAACAACAATTTACTTTTATTGTTATTCTTCTGTACGCTCGTTCGTTATAACTTCGAACAACGATTATCTTCACACGCAACTTGTCTGCACTCAAGTCTGACTGAATTATTACTCACTCCTCGTTGCTCGTTTTGTCTTGCCTTTTATATCGCTGGATCATCAGTCTAATGCATGCCCTTGGCAGAGAATGACTGCCTTCGGGAACAATCTAAAAATGTAAACAACTCGCTTCCCTTATTGTTGTTAGTGGATCTTGTTTACATCTATCCTTGTAGCGTTGTTGTTGTTTGTTTACTTTGTCCCTTTTCTCTTCTTATACCTGATGTTATTGTTGCTTGTTTACTTTGTCCCCTTGTTTACTGACGTTGTTGTTATATTCTCGTTTGTTCTTTGATCACGCGATCAAGCCCATTGTTTTGTTGCTATATGTTTACTTTTTCGTTGATCATGTAAACAAATGCCTTATGTTGTTTTTGGAGCTTTTGTTTATTACTTTATACATGATCAAGTCCGTTGTTTTGTTTTTGGAGCTTTTGTTTATTATTTTAATAACACCATTTCCATTTTCGTAACACTGCCGCCCACTTAAGCCTGTTCGTCCCGAATAGGCTCATTATCTCCTCTTCCATATTTCGCCAGTCGCTCTATGTGCACGACCTTCATTTTGGCTCGGGGGCTGTTCGATTTCTGAATCCTGTATACGACATCATTTAACCTTTTAATTATTTTATAAGGTCCTTCCCAGCTGGTTTGTAGCTTGGGAGATAATCCTTTCTTCCGCTTTGGGTTGAAAAATAGAACCAATTGTCCCTCATGGAAGCCCTTCGTATTCGCGGCACGATCATATCTGGCTTTCATTCTGTCGCTAACCATTTTAATACGTGTGCGCACAAATTCATGAAGTTCATTTAAACTTTCCTGTTTTCCAGTATATGTGTCATCTTCCGCTGTGGCGGGCTTACAACCAAACTCTAAGTCACCAGGTGATCTAGATGTAGAGTCATGAACCGCGGATCGGTACGCCAGTAGAAACCTCGGAATGTGTTCGTCCCAATCCTTCTGTTGCTTGCTCACTACTTTCCGCAAGTATTCCTCCAGGGTTCGATTAAACCGTTCTACCATTCCGTCGGACTGTGGGTGAAGTGGCGTTGTTCGAGTCTTCTTAATACCGTATACTTCACACATTTCTTTGAATACGGCTGACTCGAAATTTCTGCCTTGATCAGAATGTAGCTCTACTGGAACCCCGTAGCGACATACCCAGTTGTTCACAAAAACATTCACTACGGTGTTCGCCTCTTGATTGGGTATCGCATACACTTCCGGCCATTTGCTGAAGTAATCCATCACGACGAGGACATATCGGTTTCCGGCGTTGCTGACAGGAAAAGGGCCTGCTACGTCCATCGCTATCCGCTCGAAAGGTGCGCCCGAGTTATATTGTTGCAGCTGACCTCTACTTCTTCTTACGGGACCTTTAGCTGCCATACACTGGGTACAGTTTGCAATCCAATCAGCCACTGATTGCTGGCATCCAACCCAATAAAAACGTTGTTTTAGTTTTTCCAGCGTCTTTGTTACGCCAAGGTGCCCTCCGCTAGCTCCATTATGGAATTCGTTTAAGACTTCTTTTATTTTAGAGGAAGGCACCACTATTAGGTTGGATGATGTCTTGCCATCAGCGCTTTCCCAAACTCGATATAAGCACCCGTCTATTACTTTTAAGCTGTCCCATTGCGCCCAATATGCTTTTGTAAGAGCACTTTCCGCTGATATTTCATTTCGGGTAGGCCGTTTGTCCTCTTTCTTTGCTGCTATAATTTTTGCCAATATTGGGTCACTCCTTTGGGCTTCAGACCAGTCTTCGTCGGCATCGATTTGCATCAGCCGGATGTCGATGATAGATTCCTTCTTTTCAGCCTTTACGCAATGTCTACACTCTAATTTACATGGCCGGCGTGAGAGAGCATCAGCATTTCCATGTTTTGCACCTCTTCGATGTTCAATGCTGAAGTCATAAGTCTGGAGGCGCTCAATCCAACGTGCTAACTGCCCTTCAGGGTTCTTGAATTGCAGCAGCCATCGCAGTGCGGAATGATCGGTCCTTAGTAGAAAATGTTGTCCATACAAGTACTTATGGTAATGTTTTATGCATTCCAGCACTGCAAGTAGCTCACGTCGGGTTGCACAGTAGTTCCGTTCAGGCTTTGACAGTGTACGACTATAGTATCCTACGACTTTCTCAGTCCCATTGACCACTTGGGAAAGCACCCCACCAATACCATATCCGCTAGCATCACTGTCCAAAATGAATTTTTCCCCTGGGACCGGATACGCCAAAACTGGTGCGGCACACAATAAGTCCTTTAGTGCCTGGAACGCCTTTTCCTGTGACTCACCTAATTGATACACCTTTGATTTCTTGGTGAGCTCATGTAGGCTTGCCGCCACGCTGGCAAAGTTAGGCACAAAGCGTCTATAATACGTGCATAGTCCCAAAAAACTGCGTAATTCATGAAGGCTCTGCGGACGAGGCCAGTCCTTTACTGCTCGTATTTTATCTTCATCCGTGGATATGCCATCTGATGTAACAAGATGCCCCAAATACTTCACTTGTCTTTGGAAGAACGCACATTTCTTTATGCTCAATTTTAGGCCAGCCATTGATATTCGTTGCAGAACTTCTGCCAGGTTCTCAAGGTGTTCGTTGAAAGTTCTGCCCATCACTATTATGTCATCGAGATACACCAGGCAAGTCTTCCAATGCAGCCCCTTTAGTACACGTTCCATAAGCCGCTCGAACGTGGCCGGAGCATTACAGAGCCCAAATGGCATGACTTTAAACTGCCATAAGCCGCCATTCGCACTGAATGCAGTTTTTTCCTTGTCCTTGTCTGCAATTTCCACCTGCCAATATCCGCTTTGTAGATCCAATGTGGAGAACCACTTTGTTCCGGCTAGCGTGTCGAGAGTGTCGTCAATTCTCGGTTGCGGGTAACTGTCCTTTTTAGTGACATCATTCAGCTTCCTGTAGTCTACGCAGAATCTTGTACTTCCATCTTTCTTCTTGACTAGGACTACAGGTGAGCTCCACGGACCAGATGATGGTTCAATTACACCGCTCCTCTTCATTTCGTTGACTAGCTCTTTAACCTCATTACGCTTCGCTAGCGGTATACTTCTGGGTGCCTGTTTTATCGGTCTTGCTTCACCAGTATCAATCTCGTGTTTGACCATGGCTGTTCTACCTTGACTTTTATTGTTCGTGGCGAAAGCGCAAGCGTACCTCTTTAGCAGCTTTTTGGCTTTATTTCTTTCTGAAGCTGCTAGACCTGCCACCCATTTCTCCACATTTTTACCAAATTCCTGTTGGTCGTTGGCTGACATTTCGGCAGGTTTCGGCGATTGCTCACTGTTGATTACCGCCTCTACTGGAACACATTGACCCACCTCGGAGTTTTTAGAGATGACTTTTTCTTGACCTGATAGATTTAGTACTCTCACCGGGACTATTTTCTGTTCGGTAGATTTGACGAGGGCCTTTCCTGATAACAAGTCCGTCTGAATTTCTACTGGTTCCACAACCCACAAGCGGTTTTCCTCACAATCTCCCTCCACACTTGCCCATATCAGCATTTCGCTCTGTGGTGGTAATTTCTGTTGTTCAGCCGCAACTAACCTTCGGGCGTGCACCTGATGCTTGTATCCAACGTCAAGAGGTATCTCCACATTCCGCCAACTCATTGTCTGTTGCCCCATATTCAAATTGATGCCATGGGCTATCATGAAATCGGCACCAATGATAACCTCGTCCACAATATCGGCAACAACAAACACATGGCTTACACTGATGTTGGCCATAGTCACCTTCGCTTCTGTTTTCCCATGGACGGTGGCAGACTCTCCAGTAGCTGTTCGTAGCCTTATATTACTGAGTGCCTCACACTTCCCCTTGACTATATCTGGTCTGATGATAGACTGCGTCGCACCGGTGTCTATAGTGAAGGTGTGTTTTCTGCCGTTTATGTACCCGCACGCCGTAAGGTTGTTGTTGTCTCGCTGCATTACTGATATGGAGATTGTGGGGCCCTTGCTTGTGGGAGCCAGCACTTGCCCCTCAGTGCTAGCTCGTTTTAGTTTAACGGGGACTCTTGGGTAGATAGTTGGTGGTTAGCCCGTTTATTATTCCTTGCTGGCGAGACGGACCTTGACCTTTTTCGTGGCTCTTTGCAGTTCCGTTGGAAATGGCCGCCCTTTCCGCAGTTGAAACATTTAGGTTTAGCCTTTTGTCCAGTTTCTGCCAAAACTTGCTTGATCATTTCTTTAAATTTGTCCAAAAGGCATTCTTCTTCATCCACGACTTCCATTTTCCGCACTTTGCTTATTTGTGGTCTAGAAATTGTGCGAGCGGTCTCCTGGGCTAGTGCAAAGGATACAGTTTCCGCAAAGGTTGTCTTTTGTGCAGAACATACCGCTAGTTTGATGTCAGGGTCGCGTATACCGTTTACAAACGCCTCGGTTTTAAAATTGTCTATAAGTGGGTGGTTTTCTCCCGGGTATGTGAGCTGCACTAACCTCTCGACCTCCATTGCAAAGGCTTGAAGTGACTCATTAGCCTTTTGCGCTCGGCACCTTAACTCCATGCGGTACAGTTCTCGTTTATGCTCGTCGCCGAATTTGCGCTGTAACGCCACCATTAAATCGTTGTAGTTGTTTCTGCGGTTGGCTGGCATGGTCTCCAGAATTTCGGCTGCGGCACCTTTTAATGCCAGAATTAGTTCCAAAGCCTTCTCTTCATCGTCCCATCCGTTTCGGCTGGCTACCGTCTCGAATTGGAATTTAAAGACGGATAAGGGTGAGCTACCATCAAAGGAAGGTGGTTTTATCCTGCCGGTACCTTCTGATACGACTCGCACTTGTTCCAACCGCTGGCTCTGGAGGTTGCTGATCTTCTCGTCCATTTTAACCAGTTTTCCCTCGACGGCCTTTTCCAAATTGTCCACTCTCGTGTCAACGGCCTTTTCTAAATGTGACACCCTTTCCTCGACATCAGTGATTCTTTTGCTGACCGCCTCATGGATTTCCTGCAGCCTTCTAGATGTTGCTTGTACTTCGGCCAGAAGTTTCTGATTTTCGGCTCTAGTAGCTTCTTGCATTTTTCGATTTGCCACCTCCATTTTTTCCATCCGTTGTTCACTATCTTTACGAAACTCAGCCAGCAGTTTTAGATTTTCGGCTGAAGCTACATCTATTTTTTCCACCATAGCTGTTTGCATTCGTTGATTTGCTACTTCCATTTTTTCCATCATGGCTGCTAGCAACGAGTTTATGTCGATACAGCTAGGGGATGCAGGTGCCTTGAGCTCTCGTTCCTCGTCATCCTCGAACTCGTAGGAATCGATGTCGATACCCTCAAACTGCAGTTGTTCCCTTAACCGCCTTTGTAGTTCATTTTTAGTGCCCGTTGTTGGCAGCTTGAGTTTATCCAACTCACGTTTAAGCCGTTCCACTTTTAGATCGGAGAGCTTCATTTTGGTTGCCATTTCTCTTTATTACTTTTACCTTTATTCTTTTTTTTTGGATTTTGCAATCCCACTTCTGACACCAATTGTTACGTTTTTACCCTTTAAAAACGTTAAAAATATGAGTTCGTGGATTGCAAATGAAATAAAAGTAAATTAGTGTTTAATTTCAAAATCAATTCTTTATTGTCTGCACAAATCTGTGTGCACCCTGTGTTGAAATTTATTCACACAATAACAATTTCCTTTAAATTGTTATTCTTCTTGTACACAACAACAATTTACTTTTATTGTTATTCTTCTGTACACTCGTTCGTTATAACTTCGAACAACGATTATCTTCACACGCAACTTGTCTGCACTCAAGTCTGACTGAATTATTACTCACTCCTCGTTGCTCGTTTTGTCTTGCCTTTTATATCGCTGGATCATCAGTCTAATGCATGCCCTTGGCAGAGAATGACTGCCTTCGGGAACAATCTAAAAATGTAAACAACTCGCTTCCCTTATTGTTGTTAGTGGATCTTGTTTACATCTATCCTTGTAGCGTTGTTGTTGTTTGTTTACTTTGTCCCTTTTCTCTTCTTATACCTGATGTTATTGTTGCTTGTTTACTTTGTCCCCTTGTTTACTGACGTTGTTGTTATATTCTCGTTTGTTCTTTGATCACGCGATCAAGCCCATTGTTTTGTTGCTATATGTTTACTTTTTCGTTGATCATGTAAACAAATGCCTTATGTTGTTTTTGGAGCTTTTGTTTATTACTTTATACATGATCAAGTCCGTTGTTTTGTTTTTGGAGCTTTTGTTTATTATTTTAATAACACCATTTCCATTTTCGTAACAATACATATACAAATGCTTGATTGCTACATAAATATGTACATACATACATTATTGGTCATTACAACCCTTTAGTTAGGATTACGCCCTAGCGTAAAAGCTACAAAAACAAAACAATGCAGTAAACAAACCTGTTTACAACTTATCGTAGTATTTAATATAACAGCAAACACCAGCATAAAAAATGGTAAACAAGTAAACAAAAATATACCAACAACACTACAATAATAAACGCAAACAACTATGTTTACATTTATAGAGATTTCGAGAAGGTGAAATCACGAACAATCGCCTTCAAGAAGATTCATCAGACTGTTTACGTTGCCATATAAAATGCAAGGCAAAGCAGGCGACGGAGTTAGTAAAGTTCAGTCAGTCTTGTATGAAAACTCGGTGTGTTTGAAGACAGTAATCCTGGTTTGAAGATCTCCGTTACAAAGATCTGTCGAACGGTTGTCTAGTAATTGTTATTGTTTATGCAAAGGGTATAAACAAAGAAAAGCAATTGTTGTTGTTTACATCAATTTGTAAACAGTAGCACACAGAATTATGCGAATAATAAAGAATTTTAATTAAAACTAAACACAAATTTATTTTTATTTTATTTGCAAACTACGGGCTCATATTTGAAACGTTTTTAAAAGGTAAAAACGTAACAATACTAATTTTTGTGACAGAATAGAATAACATTAGTATTGCCTAGGAGTAAAAACATTAAATTTTTTTCCTGTTAAACGTTTTGCAATTTCATCCCTTTACCTTGATTATACGGTTCTTATGGATACAGGGACAGCTTCACTCAACTGAGAAAGTGATTCTAGTCTAATTGACAGATCCTAAAATGATTACAAGTGGGAAATATATCAAAGAAATTTATTAACAATAGGCTGAAAGGAATTCAATGGAAATAAAGATTCAATAGAATAATACCAGAAACAAACGAGTGGGCAAAAATAATTCACCGTCATTGTGTTTTGGCTCTCATACCCAAAAACTTATTGAGTTGAGGCACGTGTAGAAGCCCAAATGAATATTCAAAGCATATTTAAATATTTCCTTGTTAATGGCAAAGCACTGAATACTCTTTCTACGGCCATTGTATGTATAAAAATAATGTTTTTCTGTAATGGGAGTTTTTCTCTTTCCTACATTAAAATATGTCATCTTCTGGTTTTCTGTTTAGCCTTCCTTACGAACTCAACCCTCCCTTTTAAGCTGTCAAGCTGCCAGTTACTCTTTACTTTCCAAATCAAGCATATGTCGAAAATTAAAAGAGAAAACAAATGTAATGTAATCAGGTAAAGGAAATAATGAATGAATAAAGGAAAGAGTGTAACCAGTAGTATTAGATTCAATGTCAGTACAAATCATAAACCAACAATAAACGCAAAACAATGGCCTTCAGTTCAACAGCAAAAAGCGAAAATAGAATTACGGATTGAAAATTGGAGATGAAAATGAGAGAAGAAAGAATAGAAATATAATACCTGGTTAGAGAGTTTCTTAAAGCCAAGTTAGAATACATTTTAACAGCAGTTATTAGGATTCACTTTATACGCCTGTCATGTTGTCATGTTTTCTTTTGACTTTCCGCTTGCCTTTTACATTCTTCTTTCTGTTTGTTGTTAAAAATAGCACCCGAATTGAAAGGAACAAAAGGATTTTATACAATTGTAGTGATAGTTGTCAGGGAAAAGGAGAAGGATGCTTGAAGTGGAAATAAAATTTTACAATCCTATTATCGCCATCCAAATCAATATCGTAAATAAAATTTTAAAACAACAAACACGGCAAAGCCAATATTAAGAAATGATTGACAACATGAGTGATTTCACATTTCATTTAATGGAGAATGAAGAATTGTTTTTAAAATAACTAAGAATGATTGCAACGCTGGCGTCTAAGTGGGGTGAAACCAAAAAACAAAAGCAGAAGCTTTGTTGCTTACCTAGAATGGGAATTAAGTTCTTATGAAACTTGAAGTCCTTTCTCGCTTCAACCTCTATTACACAACAACCTGTAATCACTTTTAGCAGGTTACTACTTTGAGTACTGCTCAGTGTCGAGGAGCTTCAGTGGTTTCAAAACATACGCTTTATGTAGCCTAAGTGCATAATCTAGCACCACTTCAGAGATCAGGAATGAGTATTCAAAAACCTGGAAACCTGGAACCTCTACTCATATTCAAAGTTTAAAATACTCATCATCATATTCATACTCAACCACATGCATGATGTTGTTCATTTCGAACACTAAAATACTCAGTAAAAGGTTGCGTGTTTGCTCTGCTTGCTGCTCTGTCTGTTTTGCTTATGTGTCCTTTTTCTTTTTTATAATTGCAACAACAACAACTAAGATTGTAAATTTTAATGAATGATTCGTGTCACTAGAATCATTGATGAGTATTATAAGTATTTTTCTAAAGTTATAAATCTAAATGGAAGTCGCCGTGGTCTAGTAGGTAGTGTGTTGGCTTATTAGACGAAAGGCCCGAGTTCGAATCCCAGGTCAGACATTAAAACGAAAATATGAAAATATTTCTTCGGCGATTTTCTCTCAGCAGATTTCTGGCAAAAACTCTGAGAGTAAAAATTGTCATGAAAATCTTCTCAAAAAATCTGTCGTTCGGAGTCGACGTTAAACTGTAGGTCCAGCCACTCATGTATAAAATTAACGCACACAACATGAGTGGTGTTGAGAAGCTAGGCCGTAATCCTGACTGAAGGGTTGAAATGGCCAATTATGTATGTATAAATCTAAATGAGTAGGCTTATGAATCAAACCTATTTCGAATGTTATGAGTTTGATGTCAACGTTGTACGCATACTCATTGCAACTTGTACTTATAAGTCAACGTAGTAGTGAGTGCGAATGAATCAGAGTAGTGAAGTTTCAATATTATTGGCTCACTTATGTTCAAAATTTCATGGGTGCTTATGCATTACTGATCTCTGCACCATGAAGTCATGGTGTCAGTACATAAAATTAAAAACTCATGACTACTTTTACCTCAGCTCGAGATTGGTTTAAGTCTGAGTTTCTGGACAGGTACAGTGCATTACTGTTTTCAATTCCGAGGCTGTTTGAGCCAGTATGACTACAGACAAGCTACCAGAAGAAGGTATAAGGAAGGGTGCGATCTCCACTGCTATACTTTTTTGAAATAGACAGTATAGAAGAGTTTTTAAAATCGCCAGGCTACCTCTGATGAGAACCATATATTCCAAAATGGTTCTAAATACATTATTAAAAAGGCAGTTCCTTTAGTAGTTCATGGTGAAATTACCTCTTCAAATGTATTTTTTTTTTGTTTGCTTTTACTCGCTGTAGACTCAATAGAAGTCGCCTCCAGTTAATAGATGCTGCAAGAGTTGAAATGCTTCTGGGTAACGAGTATTACATTTGAAATCCTTTTTGTTTTTCCCCATTCTTTTTTCTTTTCCTACAATTTCTTTAATAGCATTGGCAATAACAACAACAACACCAAAGCCATCAACAATGACAAAAATGCTAACACCATTAACATCCTTAACAGTATAACTCGGTACTCCTACCAACAAAAAACAAAAGGAAGCACATCATCATCCATTTTGAAAATACATCTCATAAATATGCAAATAACATTGTGAAATACACTATATTACACATACATACACACTCACACACGTTATACATTTTTACCAATATTAATACATAGACAAACGCCAACCGCATCTCAAAAATGTACGATAGAGTGAGTGAGTGGTTGAAAGAAAATTCAAACAGACAGCTAAGCACTGTTGTTATGAAAAGTAAAAGGAAAGAATCTACAAAAGAAACAACAACAACAGGAAGAAAACACTCCAAATGTAGTTTAGAAATGTTAAAGAGGAATCAAAATAAAAAGAAGATGAAGAAGAAGAAAAACAAAATAGAAATGAATAGAAATGAAATGAAAACTCATAGAAATAGTCATAGAAATTGGAAATATTATACAAAAACGAAAATTATATTTCAGTTGAATCAGCGAATTTTACTGCCTTTCTCCTCCATAAGACCTCTGCTCTGCAAAAAAATGTTGCTTACAGTGGTAAGCATGTATTTGAACGATATATGGAAGCCTTTTTAAAAAGTGTTAAACGATGTAATAGAACGTAGTGGCTGATATGGAAAATATTGAATGATTTTCAAACCTAATCGTGGTTAAAGAAAGGTGTAAAGAAATTTATGTCGATGACTACTAAAAGACTGTTACTGCACTAACCGCACAAGTGGTGAAGTAAGTGGGAGGTTAAATTGCGATACAAACATCCCTGCCCAACTTAGACATCTGAGTTAATCGCCCACGATGCCAAAATGGAAATTAATATGACAACCGACTGGTCTAGTCATTTTGGAAAAGGTAACAATACCATCATCAAGTAAGTTCTGTATTGTCGTCGTGTGAAAAAGATTTATGACGAATATCAACATAGTCTTCTCGATCAGATAGCTTTCCAATACCTCCAACACAGCTGCAAGCTATTTTTTTCCCCTCAAAACTACTGTCCAATAGCTATAGATTCTGAGGTTTCCATGATCAGGGAAACACCTTGTGCTTGTACCACACTCAGTAACTTATTGCGACGGCGCGCAACTGATCATGCCGTGTCGTCGTTCGCGACAATGCAAATAAATCAGATTCTGCCATGAACGTATTTGCCGCCTCTATGGACCAATAAGTGACTGCCGTATGTACATGACCTCAGTTGCTGTTATGTACCAAGTGACTGCCATATATGTATATACGGTACCAGTTGCGAAATGCTTAAGCATGTACAGTCGAACAAGTTGCGACAGTATTTATCAAATGTTGAACTCAATCCATCAATGACTTGGTCAGGCTAAAACTTTCATGGCTCTCAATAGGGTATTGCTCTGTGTTATTTTTGAAAATTTAAAATTGGTGTCTATTGCTATTTTCCTATATATCAACGTGTAATTGTTTAGCGACCATATCAGACATATTTTCCTATTGTATCTCCAAATCGATTTTTTATCATTTTTAGGCATCCACTTTCTTTTGATGTACTTACGTAGCTGTAGAAGCAACCCTTCTTATTCATTCTAGTTATTTGCTTTATCCTCTCACTGCAGCACTTTTTAGTTTTTCCGTTCTCTACTCTTGTCTTAGGTTCGTGTACAATTTTATTTTACTCACTATTTTTTCCATATACACAACTCCCTTTTTCCTATTTATATTCCTAATACAATAAACACAAACGTAATTTTTCCTAGTAAAGATTAAGTGAATTCTCGCTTGTTATAAGGTAAGCTGAAGTCTGGTTGTAGCGTTAAGTAAGACACTTCCTCTCCTATTATTAGGATTGGACTTGAGACTTTCAGCATACTGCATAAGCCCACACACTAAACAATAAATAAATAAATTTATGCAATTTCTTTGGCAATCTTAGCTGTAGAATGCTTATTAACCAACATATTATTACATTTTAACCTTTTAAAACGTTTAAAGTATAAGCTCGTTGATTGCAAATAAATTTAAAATAAATTTGTGTTTAGTTTTAATTAAAATTCTTTGTTATAAGCACAATTCTGCGTGCCACTGTTCACAACTTGATGTAAACAACAACAATTGCTTTGTTTGCTATTCCTCTGTTTACGCCCTTTACGTAAACAATTACAATTACTAGACAATTGTTCGATAGATCTTTGTAACAGAGATCTTCAAACCACGATTACTCTCTTCAAACACACCGCGTCTTCGCACAAGACTGAATGAACTTCACTAACTCACGGGCCTGCTTTGCTTTGTTTTTTATATGGCAACGTAAACAGTCCGATGAATGTTCTTGAAGACGAATGTTCGTGACTTTCGTGGCCTTCTCGAAGCCTCTATAAATGTAAACATCGTTATTTACAATTAATATTGTAGCGTTGCTTGTGTATTTTGTTGACATTTATTTTTGTAGTGTTTGTTGTTGTATTTTTGTATACTTGTTTACCATCTTCTTACGATAGTACGATAACATGTAAACAGGTTTGTTTACTGTATTGTTTTGTTTTTGTAGCTTTTGTTTATAATTTTTATGTTAAGCGATGTTAAAGCAAAACAATAGTATCTAGATTTTTCAGTTTCGTAACAATATATATGTATACATGATCCTTTGCAAACCACTGTGTTAATAGGAGCATGAATTTTTAATTGCATATTCTCTCAGACACCTATTACAACTATTACTTTTAGCGAACACAATTTATAAGTTCTATGATATTTTACAACATTGTGTGTGTTGTAAAGTAATATTATTATGCAGTAACTATGTACGGTGTCCTATAGAAGTAGAAGACAAAAAGCAGGCCAAATAAAAGCAAGCAGCATTCGATGGTATGGAAACAGAGAGAAAATAAAGGGGATAGCAGATAGCTGGATTTCATTTAGAAAACCTTTATTTTAATGTGTGTGTGCATCATTTTTAAAGTCAATCATTTAGACAGTGGCAGTCATTTTGTCATTCAACTCTACATAAACATTTAGTCAATGGAAAGTGGAAAATATTGCTTTACTTCAATTCTTTTCTCTTCGCTTTTTTTCTCTTGGTTTTTGCTGGAGAAAACAATTTGAAGGAACAATACGGAAATCAGCTTGTTGAAGAAAGCAGGCACATATACATGCACAAGCATACTAACTGACAGCAATTTTGTTTTTTTCAAATTTCTCTTAACCAGTGTATGGTACAAGGCAGTATAACCACCCATTCTCCCTCTACCGTAACCACCGACAAATTTTTAGACGAATTGTTAGGTATTCTGTCTGACACACCCACACACACACAATATGTGAGGTTAGAATGATGAGAATAAAATGAACGTTTGCTACAACAGCATTAAGGTTATATGCCTTGCAATCCAATTGTAAGAAGAGCGTTTAACAACAAAAACAACAAAAAAAGAGATTTCAATTTTAAAAATGCTTCTTTTGTTGCCATTCATTCATTCACTTTACAATTCCATTTCATTTCTAACAATTCCGTTCAATTCAATTCAAAACTCATCTTCACTTTGGTTGTTGTCGTTGGTGTTGTCGTTTTATTTCGTTTGGTTGTGTTTTGTTTTCCATACTCTAATGCACTCCTCCTGTGTTAAGTTGAGGTTGAATTTTATAGTCAGAAAAATAAAGAAAAAACAAAAACAATTGATGCAGTTTTCAATTGTTTTGAATTCTACTCTCGTCTCTTCTCTTGTCTTGTCTTGTCTTTTCTCACAACTCTTCTCTTTTAGGTTTCTTTTTTCCGTGGCCTCTCTTTATTTTTTTATTCATCCACTTCTGTTTTCAAATTTTATTGTGTGTGCAATTTCGAAGGCAACATTAAGTTTTACCTGCGATTGTAATGCTGCAAATAATTGTAGATGTTGTTGTCTATACGAAGTTCTCACTCTCACTACAAACACACACACACACACTTATAAATTTCAACATTTGTAGTTGTAAAATCAATGTAAGAGTGTATGTATGTATGTCTATGGCATATGCAAATGGTTCAAAGGGGTGAACATTAAAATGAATTGCTGAGTTATGTTGAGAGCTGCTATTTGTTAGCAGAAGCAGAAGTCGTAGATGTTAAATAAACATTTCAAAATTTTCAATTGATTACATACAGACATTTTCACGTCTTTGTTGTAGGAGCAGAAAAGGCAACAGCAACAACAACAGCAACATCAAGCAGCCAGCATGCGGGCAGGCAAGTTAAATAAATGCTGCACACATGCACATACAAAGAGATGTGCATGTGATACCTACTAAAAGATTTAAGTTACAAGCATTCAAAAACATTTTCATTCAAAGAGAGAGAGAGAGAGAGACAGAGACATAGAAAATGAAAACATTGTGTTTAAAATATTCCCTTTTCTTCATTGTCACATTTGCAAATTTGCAATAAAAATGAAAAGGAATTGCATAAAGCTAGTAAATGTGTTTGTATTAAATTGAAATGCATAAATATTTAACCCATGTTTGGGGGCAAATATGTTTAAAGGCTTCACAATCTATTCCAAATATTATAAGCATTTCCGTGTGTTTCTTTTTTTGTTGCTTTTTTCGTCATAGCAAAAGCATTCAAGGAGTCTGAAAGCTTCAGGACATTCACACAAACTGTATTAAGACCAAGATTCGCTAGTTTATTCTTAAAGGAAGTGAATTAGTGGGGCTTTAAAATCGTAAAGCATATCTTCGTTCATCTTGAAAATGATATTGAATTGTTGACTATAAAGGCCACTATACAGGCCTATATAGCAGTCCTGTAAGAACTTCTTGTGATATGTTCCGGCATGGACACGCAACATTAAGAATTTCCACAAAATTAAAACAAGTCATCAGAACTATAGGCCGCTTATAGGTAGCTTAGCTGGTCCAAGGACTCTAATTAAGGTCAGATGTTGTTCACAACAATACGAATCTCTATTTAACAGCATTCGTGATGCCATTGCCAAGATACGCCATTATGCCATACACTGGAAGGTAGATAGGTAGAGGTGACTGCCCATCCAAGAAAGTTAATCGGATGGATACACTTACACAGCATTAGGCCCATTGTGTTACCACATTTATCCACATACATACATAATTGGTCATTACAACACTTCAGTCAGGATTACGGCCTATCTTCTCACATCACTCATGTTGTGTGCGTTAATTTTATACATGAGTAGCGGAACTCACAGTTTAAAGTCGACTCCAAACGACAGATATTTTTGAGAAACTTTTCATTGCAATTTTTATTTCACTCTCAGAGTTTTTGCCAGAAATCTGCTGAGAGGAAGTCGCCGAAGAAATATTTGTTTTTCATATTTCGTTTTAATGTATGACCTGGGGATTACTAGACTACGGCGACTACAACTCAGTTATCAGCTATCGCCTAATCTCGAAAGCACTCGGAGCTCCTGATGAAGCGATTTAGGCTGGCAATGTCGATCCCTGACAGTTACTCCAGATCATCCATGTAGTAAGTACCCAGGTACTTTTTTCTCCTCTGGCAAAGAGTCCGGTGTCCGAGACCAATCCGCCTCGCATGCGTACCCATAATGCAATGCCCCGTAATGACACCGATAACCACACTGAGCGCGCCTCTTTGGATTTAAAGTAGACTCATTGTGCGCCCCTCATCCAGCCTTGGCCAGATTTTACGAGCCGTTCTACCTGTGTCCGAGGCCGCCCATCTGTAGTTTACAGAGTCGACGATCTCGCATTATCAATTATGAGTCTGATGGTCCTCATAGGCATGCCCAGATTCGAGAATTCATCGGAGAGTTCGATGGTCGTGCCCCACCTGCCAAGTACACTCGAAAAAGTGAACGAAAATTGGTCAGATCGAATGAGGTACTGTGGGGCCAGCCGTAGCACCTATATGAATGAAATAATATTTCATTTCTAAACGGAACAATTAAACTTCACAATCGAAAAATAAATTTGACAATATTTCAAATGCATTTTTAAATTGAAATGGCCCACCCTTTATAATTTATAATTGTATTGTAATAAATAAATAACTAACTTAATTCGTCATCTATTAGAGGGTGGTTCCTAGAGGATTAAATATTTTATTGTTCAACTGAAAGTTTGCAACTTTTCAAATGTAAATTTTAATAGTTTTTTTTCCTCTCTCTATCTCTCTCTCTTGCTTCTTTGCATTTTAGCATAAGTGAACGTTTGGGTTTATGTATGCGTGTGTGTGTGTGTATATTTCTAAGTATGTGAAAGAATTTGAATGTGACTTAAAGAGAATTTACTTTTCCAAATGCAAATGGTGACATTTTCAAATAGTTGTATGCATTTCCGGTTCAAAATCGAAGTCGATTTAGTGTGACATTTCTAACAGTCTAAAACATCTATAGAACGATGACAAAAAAAATTATTTTTCTTTGTGTGCTACTAGCAATACAGCACTAGCAACAGTAGCAGTAGCAGTGGCAATAGCAGCCGTTGCATTTATAAAATATTGCCTGCATAGCAAAAGCAAGTGTATAACATTGACAGCAGCATACCATATATGTATATGCAAACATGAATACATTGCATGTGTGCATTGTATGCATGTGTGCATGATACTCATATTAAATGATAAAAATTTATTTTACTTGTGATAACAATATTTTATAATTTATGTTTCAAATTTGTTGTTGCAATTTCTACTCTCCATTTTTTTCTGTTGCCTTAACTCTGCACTTTGCTCTCTTCTATTGAATAAATGTTTTCGTTTTTTTTAGTTTATTTTATTGCCATTTTCTTTTTATTTTGAATACTTGAAATTCAACAATGACATGCTGAAACCATTTCTCGATTGCTTTATAAATACTCATACAAAGATCAAGTGCGAGTGAGTATACGAGCAGTACCAGCAATAAATGCTTCAACGTACATTGTATATGGTATGTATGGCATATGTGGGCGTATGTGTGTGTATGTTTGTTTGTGTATTTGCATGCTTATAAGTAGTGGGTTTATGGCTATGATTTGAAACCGTATGTCACTTAATCAACTACACCTGCTGAGTTCAAGTACGAGCAGCTTACAATGGCACAACACAGCCAGTCAAGGCATTCATTCAGGCAAATACAATATTTTTTCTTCGTCTTCTTCTTCTTACGTATTCTATCGGGTATACAATTTCTTCCATTCGTTTGGTTGTTCGTTTTTTTTTGCTTTCTTCTCTCAATCTTTTCGTTGCCGTTTTAAACATACAAATTTAAGTTTTTCCTTGTGCCTGCTGGTCTAAATGATGTAGCTGTAGTAGGTGTAGCTGCAAATGTATTTATAGGTGGTATAGCAAATGTGTTAATGTAAGTACAGTTGTGTACATGTGTGTGGTAAATATAATGGAATATATACGGTAATTTTCTTCCATTTACCTAATACAACTGCCATACTGCCATTATTACTCTTTTTTGCTTTAGGTTTCGCTTTCTCTTATTGTTTGTGTTGTGTGTGAGTGTATGTGTATATGTGTGTATGTATTTTACTCTTGTGAGAGAGAACATATCATTTGCAAAAAAAAAAGCCATTCAATGTCAGGACATAAATGTCTTAAATATCAATGGGGGATATTTCTCTGTAAACATTTGCCTCTCCCTGGAGAAAAGAGATATGCTAAGTTGGCTTTAGCAACTGTTTTTGCCTGGATTTTTGGTTTCATTAGTGACTCATTGAAATGTAGGGCGTTCATTTAACTGTCATGTGGCTTAAGAACCTAACAGTTATGGCAGCATTGAAGATTTAATTTCACTTTCTCTCACTTTTTTTTTTCCTTTTGCTATCGCAATTGAAGTCGTTGCAATTATTTATGGGCATCATTAAAAGGTTTGGTTTTTAGATGGGTAGATAGGTATAGGCAGGCTTTTTTAACGAATCCCTGAAATATTGTTTCAATTATTAAATGAAAGACTTTGTCATAGTAACGTCCTGTCTTAAAGTATCATAGAAATTGTAACAAATGCAGAAAACTAATGATTTTCTTTAATTAAAAATGGAAATGAAAATTCAAATATTTTAAGACTTTTCATTACAAGAAGGAAAGTTTTCAATGCCCTAAATAGTAACTAAGGCCACACAAATATTTTCAAATTATAATTGAAAAATACTTTTCTTCATTTTTTTTGCAATTGCAAACATATTAGAAAACAAAATTTTAATTTGAAAGGACAATTCTACAACTCTGATGGAATTAAATCTAATGCCGAGGCTTTATTTAAAATCAAACATTATACTGAATGCAGCGGCTGTGGGCTTCTTGAACATACAGACCACTAGAACAGCTACAAATGAATTTGCAAGATAGTAGAGCCACTATCTTAAGCAGTTACAGTCTTTTTGCATGCCCCTATATGTGGATCAAATTACTACTCAATTCCCTCAAGGCATCTGCTGGCAAGAGTGAACCAACGCTTGATCTCTAGACTGACATTTTTTTACGGGAAACGGTGGAGCCGAGATAAACAAACTCATTGACTGTATCGTAAGTATAGTTATTAGTAGTGACTTGCGTTCAATGCGCCGCATGTCGCCCCTTGTCGACAACATTTTGTTAAGTTTTTACGTTTTAAGAACGTTTAAAATATGAGTTCGCTGATTGCAAATAAAATGAAAATAAATCTGTGTTTAGTTTTAATTAAGATTCTTTATTATTCGCACAATTCTGTGTGCCAGTGTTCACAACTTGATGTAAACAACAACAATTGCATTCTTTTGTTATTCCTCTGTGTATACCCTTTGCTTAAACTAGGCCGTAATCCTGACTGAAGGGTTGTAATGGCCAATTATATATGTATGTATGTATACCCTTTGCATAAACAATAAAAATTAATAAACAATTTTTCGACAGATCTTCATAACGGAGACCTTCAAACCACGATTACTTTCTTCAAACGCAACAAGTCTTCACACAAGACTGACTGAACTTCACTAACAGGATAAACAGCCTAATGAATATTATTGTAAGGGAATATTCGTAGCTTCGCCTTCCCGAAATCTCTGTAAATGTAAACTTCGTTGTTTCAGTATTGTTGTTCTTGTATTTTATTTACATTTATTCTTGTGGTGTTTCTTGTTGTATTTTTGTTTAGTTGCTTACCATTTTTTATACTGGTGATTGTTGTTGTATTTTTGTTTACTTGTTTACCATTTTATGTTAGGTGATGTAAAAGTGAAACACCAGTATCTAGATTCTTCATTTTCGTAACAATATACTTCTGTTTGCCCTCATCCTCAGTCAGCCCCTTGGCTTGATAGTCTCCCGTTCAATAGCGCTAATGGCAGTAGTGACATTTCGCTTAGTACACCTTACGATGGCAATGTCTTCAACGTACTTTTGCATTAGACTTTTATAGAAAGTAATGGCATTGCAATGCACTTCCGTCTTCAGCAGAACAGTCTCCATGACGAAATTGAAGAGGTTAAATGAGATATATTTCTAATTTAATGGAGCTGTAGGAGTTGCTCAACATCGTTCTCCATAGCCTTTTCAGCTTCGCAGGAATATCAAACTCAGACATTGAGGCAAAATACGATTCCTAATGGGACAAAAAGACTATGTGTGTCGACTTGTTCTTCATGTGTCTTCTACAGGATACGACGTAATGTGACGTCGATGGTGGACCTACTATTTTTGATGAGTGTTTTCAATTGTTTACACAATACGTTCGTAAGTACCTTGTTGTATACGATAGAGAGAAGGCTTATAATTCTGTAGTTGATTCATATCGTTCAAGCGGTACACATCTGGCAATCAAGGACTTTGACTTTTCTTCTCACAATAGACCAGATTTCCTGTCCTCAAGATGATTTTATTCAGTTTCAGAGCAATAATGTCATTTTCATATTTCCTCACTACAAATGTTAAACATTCCATAACATCACTGAAGACAATTCGACTGAATCCAAAATATGGAGTGAGGTTCACTCAGCTGCATTTTTGCCATGGATATCCGTAGCCTTATTTCTTGTTTCTGATGTCCTGGAATCCTGTCTTAACTTCGACCGACTTTCTTAGTCGAACGGATCAATGGTTAAGATGCCCTTGGGAACTTGTTGTTACAAAGATGGTTTTAAACACGAACAAAAGGCGAAACTGAACGACCACAATATGGTCTTTCAATTACAAAATTCTGATAGTGATATAATACCATAACGAAACTCGGCTCAGCAGGGTGGACTGGAAGAAGTTAAGGAATTTCGTACAAGATACAGAAGTATTATTCGTTTCTTTCTTTTCAGCTTTTTAGAATTTTTTCTCCTCTTATTGAGGTAGGCGCCTCCTTTAAGAATTTAAACATATATATACACATACATAATTGGTCATTACAATCCTTCAGTCAGGATTACAACTAAGATTCTCACACAACGTATGTTGTATGTATCAGAGATCAGCAATGAGTATTCAATAAGATGGGTATAATCGAATCATGCTCATAATTTCTCAATACTTATGCGCATTCATACATATTTAATATCATGGAACCTCCACTCATATTCAAAGTTTGAAGTACTCATCATATTCATACTTAACAACACGTATGATGTTGTTGATTTCGACTCTCCATAACTCAACATATACACGAATCACAAAATAAGTATAAATCGTGTACTTCTTACTAGAAGGTTGTGTGTTTGATCTGCTTGCTGTTCTTCCTTTTTGCTTATATGTCATCAAATTTTGATGAATGATTTAAGTCACTCGAATCATTTATAAGTAGTATTAGAAGTATTTTTCTAAAGTTATGAATCTGAATGAGTAGGCTTATGAATCGAACATATTTCAAATGGTGTCAACGTTGTACTCATTGCAACCTGCACTCAATGTTGTAGTGAGTATGAATGAATCAGAATACATAGTTAAATTTCCATATTGTTGACTCATTTATATTCAAAATTCCACGAGAGCTTATGTGTAGCGAAATAACGATACATTGCTAATCACTGGTGTGTATTCATATAATACATGAGTAGTGGAACTCACAGTTTAAAGTCGACTCCAAACGACAGATATTTTTGAGAAACTTTTCATTGCAATTTTTATTTCACTCTCAGAGTTTTTGCCAGAAATCTATCTGCTGAAAGGAAGTCGTCGAAGAAATATTTGTTAATTTTTCGTTTTGTTGGAGATGTCTTCCTTGGGGTTAGAATCGTGTCCTCACGTCTAATAAGACAACACACTACCCACAGTGACTTCCTTTAAGAATTACACCTTTTAATCCATTCGCTTGCCTGCATGATGAGCTTCTCTGCAATTTCACTTGATTGCTTAGGTGCAGGCCAATAGGCATGAGACCCTATGGTTGGTCTTCCCAAAATCTTTTACCATTTTTCACTTTCAAACAACGTACACCAACAACAACAACACTTAAGTACATATAATAATTCGCTCCCTATTATTTTATTGCGCTTCAATATTTTTGGAAACGGAAATAAATTTTCTGTTTTACAAACACAACTCATTAAGGAAATTCGCTTTATTTCTGTAACCATAACATAAATTGCATTCTATTCTAAAGAAGAGTAATGGTGAAAGGGGGCAAAAATAGAATTATAAAATGTAAATGAAATAAATTGCAACACTTGTTGTTTATTGCAAAATTTATGAATTTAATTTCGTTTAACTATTTTCGTTTGTTTCTTCTGTCTTCTTTTCTTGGTAGATTTTTTTGCTTTGCAAATAAAATTTAAAAAAAATAAAAACATATAAAAAATAATATCTCTACTCTGCTCTGTCAGCCAGTAAGAAAGAATCTGAAATTTGGTGTTCAGTGCTATGCCATGTTATGCTATGCAGCTCTATGCTTAACGTTTCTAAAATAGAAATCAAGTCTCTTCAGTTTCGTTTCGCAGAACGTTAAATGTTGTTGAATGTTGTTGTTGTAGTTGTTGTTGTTGTTATTGTTGCCTTAATGTGAAGTTGAGTTCTCGTACACATTTGTAAAATGTTGCATGAATAATTTATTATTTTATATGCAACAAACGAAGAACACGTTCTAGTTTTACTCTTACTTTCCGAGTATTATTTTTACGATTTTCTCTATTCTTTTTAGTATTTTTGTTTTATTTTAAATGAATTTTCGTTTCTTGTTTTTTTTTTTATTATTTTTTAATGGAGGAAATAGTGAATTTTTGCATTTTATATTCTCTACATATTGTTGGTGTATTCGTAAACAGAGAATAAAAAAAAGGAAAATATTTTCCATTCTCTTCTACTCTTTTTTTCTAGTTTCACTTCTATTACTTATAAGCAATTCTTCAAGTGGGGTTTTCTTAGAAATCCCTATGAAATAAATATTAAAATAAAACCATAACAACGACAAAAACAACATCATCATATAGAAGTAATAGAAGGAATAGTCAACTAAATATACAATTTTCCTCTTTTCCTATACATATAAAAATTAAATGGAAATGATTGAAAAAGTTATTTCATAATGGTTTTGCATATTTTTTCTATGTCAAAAGCACTGCAATCAAATTGTTAATAATTTAAATAAAGATTCGTTATTTGAAAAAGCATACATTAGTTGAGAATAAAAAAATTTTATATCATATCATGCAAGATATGTTAATTCATTCCTGCCACATGACCTCCACCTCCACATACGATTACTTTAATATTTTTATAGGCAGCAAGCAAGCATTGTGACATTTTATCAAACGCATAAAATATGTTTATTGTGTCATATAAAAAGTAAATGTGATGTTACCATATGAAATCGGGGGACTAAACTAGTTCTATTCTTTTAAACAAACAATTGCTTGAAAACTGTATGAAACCATTCATGTTGTTAAGTTAGGTTAGGTTGAATTAGTAGCCACTTGAAAAAGTCAAAACTAACTTGGTCTCTATCTTATTAGACCGTAAGGCCACGGTTCAAACACCCAGGATTTTGGCATAACCTTAGCTTTTACACAGCCATAGTGTTTTATCGCTTAGTCTCGTGTTTCTTGCGAAAACATTTACGAAAAATATTGTTATGAATATAAAAATCAAGATACTGGTGTTTTAACATTAAAATTATAAACAAATGCTATAAAAACAAAACAATGCAGTAAACAAACCTGTTTACAAATTATCGTACTGCTTAATATAACAAGAAACACCAGCATTTAAAAAAATGGTAAACAAGTAAACAAAAATACAGCAACAAACACCAGAATAAGAAAATAATGGTAAAAAATCCACAAACAACGCTACAATAATAACGAAAACAACGAAGTTTAATTTTATTGAGATTTCGAGACGGTGAAGTCGTGAAAATTATTCAGACTGTTTACTCTGCCATATAAAGGGCATACTTACCTTGCCTTTTGATTGATTATTATTAAGTTCAGTATAAAATTGATTTGTTTTATACACATTTTTTTGGTTTTACCAATGAAATCCTCAGATACTTTTTATATCATACAACATGATTTGCAAAAAAAGTTTCAAACTCTTGCTATTACTCAGCTTTTATTTCCCTTTTTCATCAAACTCTTTCGAAATATTTATTTACGTATGTATGCTATATGTGTATGTGCAAGTGTGTTTGTATATAAATTCATAAAATTACTTCAAACAACAGAGAGAACAATTTAATTAGTTTAACTGCCTCAATAATTTCTAATTTATTGCACATTAAACATTCAATGGGACCCATTAATAATTATGAATAATAAAGTATTTCAATGTTCAAATACTTACATAACCACACACACACACATTCACATACATGCATAGAGACTATCTAAAATAAATACTCATATTAACATATTGTTTTATATGAAATTAGAAACAAATATTACCCCATAAACAAATCATTGATGAGAGAGAGATAGAGAGAGTGGAATGAGAAAGAGAGACCGAAAGAGTAAAAGAGTAATTGCTGGTATTTATTAGAATGAATGTAAGAAATTTAATACTTTTATTTGTGTATGTATGTTGTGCTCTCTCTTGTTAAATACTGTATCTATTTCACTCTGTATATGTATGGGTGTATGTATGCATAACTGTATGCCTATGTAAGCTATTTTGACTATGCAAAGTTGCAAAATATTAACTTAAAGGGTTACATAAAAGCAGAGCGTAGATTATATACCCTTATTAGAGTGATTACGCAGTACAAAAACAGTAATTTCTTACGGCGGACTAGGCTCCAAAATGCCGATACAATGATGCATTAACATCATTAAAGTTTTGGTTGATTACACACAACAAGCGATAGATTTGAAATCTACTTAACCTATAGTAAGATAGATTGGCACCCTTCATGACTGCAAGAGATAATCTATTCTGACGGAGTATAGAAGCTATGCTCATGTAAAAATCTTGAAGATGGTCTTGAGTATCGAACACACGATACCTGAACTCTTATTTGACCCTGGTTTTACAGAAAAGATATCGGGCAGTTTCGTTTTGATAATGGTTTACAGCTCCCAGAGAACGTCTTCCAAATTTTTACTGCCAGTTTAAGATCACGAAAGAAAGTCGGATATGGAATCTTTTCAGAGCAGCTGAATCTTAGACTGTTCATTGCACTACCCAATGAAAATTGTATTATTCAGTGACGCTGAACGAATTCACTATCAGAGTATATTGTACGTTGATATACACAATATTATAGACACTAAATCAGCTATCAAATGCGTAGTCAGAGTGTACATCCATTATAAAATTATCCAAGAATGTCGGGTGTCCTTGGAGGACGATCACATTCATATGGATTCCTTAGCACGTTGACATCAAAAGTAACACTAAAGCCGACAAGCTTTCAAAAGCTGGCGCAAAGGAAAATTCAATTCAATTTCTACATGAGATCGGTAGTTTTCCACAGAAGAGCAAACAAATTAGGCAAGAGGATATAATGAACCCACAGACAGGTATAGCCTGACATGTATACTCAAAACAGAATTTGCATTCAAACTAACAACTTGCCATCTAAAAAACCCCATTACAGTTATAACGGGATAATATTCTAAGGGTGAAATAATTGACTCCCTAATGTTACAAAAAATACTTCCTTAGTTCCAGAGCTGAGAGTTTCTTTGGTAGAAACCTTATAACAGAAAGCTTAACCGACGGACAAACCTAACTAGTAAGTAGTAGACAGTAAGGGTGATACACAATTGCTCATTACGAGCCTTCAGTCCGGATTTCGGATTAAGACCTAGCTTCTCATACTACTTATGTTGTAAGTGTGTTAAATTTATATATATGAGTGGTGGTTCTTACAGTTTAAAATCGATTCCGAACGATAGATTTTTTTGAGAAACCTTTTCATGGCGATTTTATTTTACACTCCAAGCTTTTGCCAGAAATCTGCTGAAAGGAAAATGCAGAAGAAATATTTGTTCATATTTCGTTTTGCTCAAGATGACAGGACTACGACCTAGCTTCTCACACCACTTACATTGTGAGTGATTTCGTTAAGGTTGTGTATTAATGCGGAGAATTTGTAATTACTCTTTTCAACTTATTATTGTGTTAACAATTCAAAATTCACCACGGCGTATGAGTGTTATTCGATATGAAATGAGAAATTAAATATTAATTATACGCCACATGTGGCACATAATTACATACATATAAGTACGTAATGCAGATCAGCAATGAATCATTTTTTCGCTACTCATAAGCAATCATAAAATTTTGAATATGAGTCGACAATATTGAAATTTAACTATGTACTCTGATTCCTTCATTCTCATTACAACGTTGATTTATAGGTACATGCTGCAATGCGCATGCGTACAACATTGACATCAAACTCATAGCAGTGGAAATTTGTTTGATTCATAAGCCTACTCATTTAGATTTATAACAATTGAAAAATACTTGTAATAGTACTTATAAATGATCCGAGTGACTCGAAACATTCATCAAAATTCACAGTCTTAGTTGTTGTTGTTGTTGCATTTACAACAAAATAAAAAAGACAGAGCAGCAAGCAGAGCAAACACACAACCTTTTAGTAAGTATTTTAGTGTTCGTAAGTGATTCATACTTATTTTGTGCTTCGTGCATATGTTGAGTTATGGAGAGTCGAAATCAATAACATCATACGTGTTGTTAAGTATGAATATGATGTGAGTAGGTCAAACTTTGAATATGAGTAGATGTTCCATGTTATTAAAATATGTATGAATACGTATAAGTATTAGAAATTATGTCTGACCTGGGATTCGAACTCGGGCCTTTCGTCTAATAAGCCACAACACTACCTACTAGACAACGGCGACACTCGAGAAGCTTTTTCATGGCAATTTTCACTCTCGGATTTTTTGCCAGAAATCTGCTGAAAAAGCTTCTCCAAAAATCTGTCGTTCGGAGTCGACTTTAAACTGTAGGTCCCGCCACTCATGTATAAAATTAATGCACACAACATGAGTGGTGTTGATAAGCTAGGCCGTAATCCTGACTGAAGGGTTGTAATGGCCAATTATGTATGTATGTATGTATTAGAAATTATGAGTATGATTCGATTCTACTCATCTTTTTGACTACACATTGCTGATCTCTGGCTTGAACCCTGGCTTTACGTCTAACAAGCCAACGCATTACCTGCTAGGCTATGGTGATTTTAGGGTGATTCTTTTCAGATTATATTAAGGAAGTTTACCAAGACCCATGCAAATTCTTTTTAATTTTTTAAACAAAATTCTAATAATATGCAGTGAAATCTTTCCTTTAATGGTTGCCAATCATTTTTCTTCCACAACTTTATGTCAAACCCTTTAACCGATAACTGTCTATCTAAGGGAATTTGTTTAAATACAAATAAAATTGAGCCATTAATAATGAATTATTAGGAATAAACAGAAATAAATTGTTAATGGTGTTGAATAATTTTGACTTTCAAATTGTTTTTCATTTGGGGTACAGTTTTTAAAAGTAACACGCCTTTTTTATTACACACAGCAGCAGCAGCAGCAGTCACATTTAACCCCTGCAACCATTCCAACAGAAACAAAAAATTCACAAATTATCTTTTATTATGAGACACAGTTTGTTGGTTCCAAAGAAGTTAACAAACTAAAGCATTAAATATTCTTCTACAAAACTCTTCTGCAAAAAAAAAAAAAAGAGCGGGGTAGAGGGGGAATATAAAGCCTACTTAACATTGTTGGGCAAATAAGTTTCTCAAATTAGTTGGTAATTTTTTATTATTAAATTTAAATGATTACACAAAGCAGGCGGAGGCAGAGGAGGAGAAGATGAAGGTGCCATAAGACAAACGACAAAGTATCACAGTGAGATGACTGTCATCAAGTTGGTTAGCAAAACTTAACACAACTTAACAGTTTCTTTTATTCAGGCCTAATTGACGCATTGACGCAACGTACACAGAAGAACAGAATTGGGTGGTTGTGGGTTCGCGCGGTCTGTTGCCACAAGAAATTGTTGTGTTTCACTCGGGTGTTGTTATGACCAGTAGTTGATTACAGTCATAATTTAATCATGACCGAGGAGTGGGAGAAAAACAATAAAAATCTTATTTGTTGTCATACTTTATTTATTATTATTTGTCCTTCTTCTTTTTTCTTGTCATCTTGCTGCCATTGCCTTGGTTTTCTGTTCACATTTTTATCTGTAAGACATAAAAACTTATCTTACATTTTATGACATTCTCATTTTCCTTACACTCTCTAAGAAAATTATTAAAGATTTGCCATAAACTAGAACATGTTTATGCCCTATTGCTGTATAGGTTTTGATGCGTCAATTCTGTTTGTGATGGTGCTTGTAGTAATCGTGGACAACAATCAAGTGTTATCAAAATCGAAAGGACTATGTTCATTACTCCTTACGTAGGAGCTCTTGTAGCAGACCCACCACCTTCACAGATGAGAAAACAATAAAATAAGGAAGAATACCGCGAAGATACTTTGCATGCAAAATAAAATTCAATGGATCGACGGAAATAAACCGTCATGGTCACTCGTATTTAAAGCAGATGGCGATTGGGTGTAAGGAGTATTTTTCTTATGACAGCGACTAGCGGAAACGATCGTAGTCAAGTCACTGCAAATTGTCATAAACCATGGCAAACATGGATTAGCGGCGCTTGGTGAGATTAGCATGGAAGGTCCTTTTCTCACAAGACAATCTGTCTGCTCATTGCCGTGAAATTCCACATGATGACCTATCCTTTCGACGGCATAGAACTCCTCCTTGAAAACACCCGTGAGTTTTTCCATGAGCTCTGAAAACTTTGTTCTGAGGCCAGGACAAGCATAAATAGTATACGACTTCAAGATTACTGCACAGTTGCTTCCTTACTTAATTGGCCATTAACAACCTGATTAACGGATATAGGCCTGCTCTTATATATCCTTTCAGCTGCATGCCTTTGCCAGTTTATCACACCAATCGAAGACAGACTTCCTCTATTTAGTCCTTTAGACTGCCGCTAATTACCACATCAAATATCCATCTCACCGGAACATCTTTTTCCATCCAAGCGATATGGCCTAACTAGCTCAATTGCTAGCTGTTTAATGTCATGTACGTACGTTATTCTGACTGAAGGGTTGTAATGGCCAATTATATACATACATACATACATACATACATACATACATACATATATACATACATACATACATACATACATACATACATACATACATAATTGGCCATTACAACCCTCCAGTCAGGATTATGGCCTAGCTTCTGACACCACTCATGTTGTGTGTGTTAATTTTATACGTGAGCGGCGGTACCAACAGTTTAACTTCGATTCCGAACGACAAATTTTTTGAGAAACTTTTCCATGACTGGTTTACTTACTCTCAGAGTTTTTGCCAATGAAATCTGCTGAGAGAAAGTCGCCGAAGAAATATTTCTTTCATGTTTCGTTTTGATGTCTGATCTGGGATACGAACTCGGGCTCTACGTCTAATAAGCCAACACACTACCTACTAGACTACGGTGACTTCAATGGCCAATTATATATGTTATGTAATGCCATGTACAACGTCTTGAGGATCTCATGCAGCTCATTGTTGGATCAGATGCGGAAATCATCTCCAATTAGCAATGGACTGAAGATCTTACGCAGAAATTTTCTCTCGAATACTCTCAAGGCTGCTGCATCAGTGCTTCATAGAGTCCATGCCTCTGCGCCATAAAGAAGCACGAGGAGGATGAGCGTATTGTAGAGTATTGTCGTACTAGAGAGGTCTCTGCTACGCAATTGAGACCATAGTATCTCTAGTTGGAGAGAGTGATCGTATGCTTGATCTCCAGATTGACATCATTTTTGCTGGTAACGACGGAACCAATATAAACAAATTCATTGACTATAGTAAGAAAGTATAGTATCGGTCGTAATATGGGATCCAATACTTGTCCATACTTGTCGACAACATATACCTCGTTTTTCCCTAATTTACCGCCAGACCCATCTTAATAGGTTCCCGTTAAATAGCACCAAAGGCAGCAATAACTTCGCTCTATGATGAGTAGTTGATTTCAGGTCACGCTAATATCACTTGGATCATCTGTATATACCCACAAGTGGTTAATATTTTTACCAAAAGTTGAGAAGTGAGTTAGATCGGAACCAAATTGTATCTAAGTCACAGTGTACCATTGCAGCCTACGCCGTAGTTATGAGATCCTATCAACTCAACAACAATCTCTCAAGCAAATAATTTGGTTGACAAAAAATTTGTCTTGATAGCGACTCATGAAAGTCTACTGTCTAGAATTTTCTATCAACTGAGATGGTCGAAACAACACCAAACAGCAAAGGATATGAGCTTCCTTCCCCTCTTCCCTATTCTGTAGATATTTCTTCCTATATTATTTTTTGTTTCTTGTGGTGTAGGCTAACACATGTTGTAACACTGCTGACAGTAGCTGTTCCGTTTTTCATTTGATTTTTATTAAGTATTCTTATTAATATTTTTCTCTTTCCACTTTCCTTTTCTGCTCTCTCTTTCTTGGCCATTCTTACATATTTTCGTACAATTTTTCATACAATTTTTTTTCGTTCCCAAATTTTTCCTTTTTTTCATGCCATTATGTCGCAGCAGTTACTGTTCCTGTTGTTGTTGTTGTTTATATAACCCACATAAGAATAAATAAGAACGTGAAAATGGTGAAGAAGAAGATGAAGCTGAAGATGAGGAAGTATGATAAATTTACTTGAAATTTATTTTGTTGATACTATTTTATGAACTTAAAATCTACTTTCCCTTTCCCTATTTACCTTACGTTTGGGGTTTCTTTCATTCCAATGGCTGCCTTCCCTAGTACGAATACCTCTTCAATAAAATGTTCAAGAAGATAAATTTACAACTCAATTGGTTCAATCACTTCTCTACTCAATACATCTCCCTTTTTTTTTTTGGATGAGTATTTATGCATCAGCATTCATTAGGATTGGCTTGTCAAGCAACCGTAGTCAATCAAAAGTACAGTGTTCATGGCAAAGAGTCGATCAAATTTCTGCTGTCATACCTTTTATAGGGGAAGAGAGATTTTGTTATAGTTTTTTTACTTCATTTTAACACAGTGCAAGAATATTGTATTCTTATGCGGAGAAGAAATGTTAAATTTATTCATTCATTATGAAATACGACATAAAGATTTACAACGACAACTACTACTACAAACACCATTAGCGTGTCATAAACTGATAAAAACAGAAACAAGGGAAGGTAAGGTGTTCATTAATTATGACATAAAAAAAGAAAGAAAAGGAACAGGCTATAAAGCAAAAGATACGTTCCAAGGGATACAGCTTTACACGCTACGCCAATGCGGATTGGGAAGTTTATTTGTACAGCGCATTCATACAATTCAACTTAACTTAACTAGAGCTCTCTCACTGTCATTAGTTCGTTCGAAGATTACAATTAATTTTATTTAAATTCAGCACTTTCTCAGCTAATCGACAAGAATCGTTCTAAAGTCCTCAAACAATTCTGACTACATAAAATTTTTCCTCAAGGCGTTACTTAATCATGCTGAAATGAAGTCAATTCAGTAAGAGTGATTCGTAAACATATTTTCCACAACTTACTTATTTAATTACTTACTTAATTGGATTAACGGATTTCGGCCTACCTTAACACAGCCTTCCAGGCGCCTCTGCTTCTTTCGCACATACACCAGTTGGTCCCATTAAGCCATGACAGGGCTTCCTTGATTTGATCCTTCCAACGCAAACAAGGTCGTCCACTACGCCGCCTACCGGCTCGCCGAAACATCCTCTTCCATTTAATCGATTTGGCTTAAGCAGCTCAATTGCTGGCTATTAATGGAACGTCAAAACAACGTCTATGTCGGTGAGGAGCTCATACAGCTCATTGTTGAATCGGATGGGGAAATCATCACCGACCTATGCCTAATAGTTTCACACAAAGCCATGATTATTTACTCCATAAACTATACACGAAACGTATGCATGAAATCGTTGCTGTAAATTTGTCTATTGTTATCACAGCTTTAATGTTGATTAACAACTTTAACTACAGAGTAATTTAATTTTAATTGTCAATGTGGAATATTTCTCTTAAACCCTATATTTTTAATAATTGCCTTTCACTTATCTCCCCTTGTTCGTATTGTTACGAAAATGTAAAAATCTAGATACTGGTGTTTAACATTAAAATTATACAAAATACGGAAATACAACAACAAACACCAGCATAAAAAATTGTAAACAAATAAACAAAAATGCAACAACAAGCACTTCAAGAATAAATGCAAACAAAATACACAAACAACAATAATGAAACAACGATGTTTACTTTTATAGAGATCTCGAGAAGGCGAAGCCGCGAACGTTCGATTTCAAAAACATTCATCAGACTGTTTACATTGCCATATAAAAGGCAACCCAAAACAGGCGAGTGAGTTGGTAAAAGTTCAGTCAGTCTTGTATGAAGACGAGATGCATTTGAAGAGAGTAATCGTGATTTAAAGATTTCCGTTACATAGATCTGTCGAATAATTGTCTAATAATTGTTGTTGTTTATGAACAGAAGAATAACAAAAAAAAAGCAATTGTTGTTATATACATCAAGTTGTGAACAGTGACACACAGAATTGGGCGAATAATAAAGAATTTTAATTAAAACTAAACACAAATTTATTTTCATTTTATTTGCAAATCTACGATCTCATATTTTAAACATTTGAAATGATAAAAACGTAACAGTATATTAATTTGAATAATCAATTTCACAATTTATTTGTTTTTCTTCATTAGTGTTCTCTTATAGTTACGTTGTTACAATCAAAACATAATCAATTTAAGAAAAAAAAAGTAAATAAACAACTTCCATCTTTGGTTTATCCACTACTACTATTATTGTAAAATAGCATACAAATGATAAAGTAGTACTACTACAACAACTACCGCACACACATAAACATAAACATAAATATTGCATTATAAAAAAAATATTGATAATAAAATCAGTCACACATGAATCAAACTGGCCACTTTGTTTTGCTGTGAGTAGTCCTTCTCAATCGCATTCGCATTATACAGTTGAGCAGCATAAGTACTTGGGAGCAGAAAATAAAACATGATTGATGTGCTACAACTGAACAACAGGCAGACACACAAGCAAGTAAAGATTTCATGTCGTACATGTGTGTGCCTGAGTGTGTGTCTTCTTCATGGAAATGGTTCATCGTAAGGAAACTGTAAATAAAACGGAAACAGTTTTTCTTTTCTTAACGTTCGCTTTGTGTGCGTTTCTTTTATATTTTTTTTGAGAAGTGGACATTTAGTTAAATGGCTGGACTTTGGGTTATAAGAAGTAAAAAAAAAATTACGGAGAGAGATAAGGAAAGGAAAACTAAAATTCCGTTCCTTACGAATCATAAGTTTTCCCACAAATGTCTGGGAATGTATTTTTGAAAAGAAATAAAGAGAAGAAATATTGTAAAATACATATTTAAATAAATAAATGTATTATTATTACACACACACATATGTATGAATGTGTAAGTATATCTATCTATATATGTAGATGTGGGTATATAATATGAATAAATTCATTTCAAAAATAAATATTTTTATGGAAATTTTCTTACATTTCCATGATTTATTTCTTTGAAAATTTTGCATTCTCGTTTATAAATAGAAAGTTTTTTCTATTGGCGGCACAGTGGCTTATATTCGAAGTAATACTGTTGACAATTTAAGTTAGTATTATTTGAAAATATATATACAGACTAACAAAACACACAAGAGAGCGCGACTACACTATTGAAGCCCTAGCACTTCTCAACCAGCTCAAACTAATAATGAATCTATGGAGAGCCTTTGAGTTGGCTCCCGACACAGAATTCAAACCCTGAAAGAAGCCCCTGCCAAGGGTATTCAACCTTAACCTACTAAGGGCTGGACAGTTACAGAGGAGGTGTTCGATAGTCTCTAACTCCTCCTGTTCCAGATCCTTGTCAACGATCTAATCTCGCAATGCCACGTAATATACTCAAAAACTAACCTTAAGCTGACCTTATACAAGCCCAGCAGCCAACTTGTTCCTACACTGTCTATAGCAGGCCATACGTACATTGAAACATAACAACCCGATCTATTCCCCAAACGTCTCTACTCTTCCTCCCTGACCCATCAATTGATGAAACCATAGAGGTGGCAGAATGGTGGATCAATACCAACTATCACATCGCCCTCAGAAAGTGTACCAAATCTAGCGAAAGCATCCGCCGTCTCATTAAACAACAATAAAACAGTGTAAGTCATTGACGCATGACACTCGGCCTTAGGATAAACAAGAGCCAGACCATAGTATTGCCATTTAAGAAAAGTGGAAAACTTCATAAGTTCCTAAGAAGAATATTTGGATTCTGGGTGACAGAATATTACACAAAATGGAGGTAAAATATTTAGAAATCTCACTGATAAGTAAATTAACATGGAGGCCCACATATGCCATAATGATATGCAGAAAGCTTGTAGACAAGCTGTGGAAATGCAACCCAGGAATTATGCACTGGATGCGTAGAATGCTGCTCAGACCAGTAGTAATATAATAGGCAACTGTCTAGGCTGATAGGACCTATTTGAAAACAGCTCATTTGGAATTGGAGAATATAGTGTTGGTAATGAGAACCTGTACTGTACTGTACTACAGTGGCACTAGAAGCTCTGTTGCATTTAAGTCTGCTGCACTTCGTTGACTCTAAACTCCAGGTCCCAACACTCATGTATAAAAATCAACACACACTTAAGTGATGTGAGAAACTAGGTCGCAATCCTGGCTAGAGGGTTGTAATAACAAATTAAGTATGAATGTATGTATGTATGTGAAGAGTTGAATGGCTGACTGATCCGTCCTTAATTGTAATATAGACAGTACCACTAGACTCTATAATTCCTGGAAAGTGCTTCGCATCGAGACTTGGTACAAAAAATGAAGCTGAAAGCTGCCTATGTTCATACAAGAGGGACTATTTTGTGCAATTCGGATGGCTTAAGAAGAGATCACGGAACAAGAGCGAAAGTTTTAAATATCAGGATGAAATACTCAGAAGCCATGGGATAACCTGCGGGTATATTCCAAACGCAAGTTAATGCCATCGAAAGATATGATCAATTCAACTTAGGCATGAGATATAAAAAGCAGGACATAGCAATACTATCTGACAGTCAGGCAACCATTCTTGGCTCTTATGGTATACAATCGAAGATAGTATGGGACTGTCCAGAGAAACTGAATAGGATAAGTTACCATCTATTGGGTTCTAGGTTATTTGGGAGTAACCAGCAATAAACAAGCAGACAAATCTGCCAGGATGGCGCTTCTACATCGTCGATGGAGCCAGAACATTTGTGTGGAGTGGAGATGCTCAACGAAAGAAAGGTAAAGAGAGGAAAAAATGTTCTCAAACCAAGTGAGTTTGAGGCAATGAAAACTTTTTTTGTTGGGTAAGTAATGCACTGCAGGCTCAGCGTACAGTGGCTGTCTAGAGAACAACAGGTAGATTCAGTGACAATGCGAATGAATCATCGAAATACATTGATGGAAGCTGTAAGGGATTAATATATGTCAAAAAGAAACGCCTGGTTGTACACCAGATGCTGGACAGGACACTGGAATTGATGACAATGAGCATCATCCCGAAGTTTGTCGCAGTAATAGGCTTTAATAGAAACGATTTAATTTGCAAATGGATACAACACGTTAACGGGCATTCGATTTCTTGTAGATTGCAGGCATCAGAAATGCGAAAGTGCTTCGGTACGGCAGAGTCCCATCTGCAGCCTTTTAGAAACGTAGTTTTAAAGGCCAACTAAATGGAAATATTTTAGGATTTTAGAAATATAAGTGCAGTTTTCGAACCCACAGTATGCGCAGTATATCATCTTCTATGCTGGCTATTTTAACTGTTTGAAGAAAAGTTTTCTGTTGTTCTTCCTGCTAGTTTTCTTTCGTAGCGATTTTTTTTTAGTTTTTATTGCGAATATTTTTATAACTTGAATTGGATTAAATATTGTATAGTATTGTAGCATAAAATTGTTTATAGACCTCAATGCACTTTCGAGTTGATTCTTTTTTATTTTCTTTTTGAGAAAATTTGTTGTTTTTTTTTCTCTCTTGCAATGGAAAATTTAGATTTTCTTCATTTTGTATGTTCAGTGAATATAAGAAATTGTTGTACAATATTATGGTAACGTAAGCTTAAGCGCACTTGTCATCTGAAATCGATGTCATCGTTATCATCATCGCCATTATCAGCAGCAGCAATAGCTGGCATTATTATTGTTGTTGCTGTTGTTGTTGTTGTTGTTGTATATCAAACCCATATTATTTATTACGATGACAAAGAAAGAAAAAAATGTGAAGGAAAATTGCAAGTAAAAGAAAACATAACAAAAAAAATGTTGAAAGAAAATAAGAAAAGATTTCTTCACTTCATTAATTTCTTAGAATTACATGCCTCAACAATTCAAGGCGATACTGATACCGATACTGCAATACGGAGAAATGTAAAATTCGATTCGATTCGATTTTTTCGTTTTCTTTTTTCTTCACAAAAATAAAAAGGAAAATTTGTATCAAAAGAATGTCAAGCATAAATAAAATAAAAATGAAATGAAAAAGGATTTTTTATTTGCATGTTGCCATGCAGATTTTTTCCTGTTTTTCCCTGTTTTGATTCAGCCAATGAGTGAATGAAGTGAAACAAATGATTGAAGTGAATGAATGTTTATGATAAAATTCCGAAAATAATACACACAATATATTATCAGCTGCTGTACACAATCCCTTTTGTTCGTTCACTCATTCGTTTGTATTATTTGGTTTCTGTTTTTAAAAACACAAAAATAATCCTTTTTTTCTGGGTTTGTTTTCCTGTATTATTTTTGACTGCTTTGGAGTGTTTAATCATGATTCTTTGGTATTTTCAATTATTGGGTTCATTGATTAGTAAATGTTTTCAATTTATGTTTGTTTCAATATTTTGTTTTCATCTTTCGAAAAATTTTAAGGCAAAAGGCATAAATACTATATGGCAAGCAAGTGTTTGCATTTGTAAGATACAATTATTTTTTCTTTCATTTTATTTTTCAAGGTTTTTTCTATTCTTCTTTGTTTTCGGCCTTATAATGCGTTGTAATTCATTTCCATTCTATGCACACCATCTATTTCATGTTCACTCACATTCATTTACTTGTTCACTCATTCACTTTCCTTTGCTCTCTGGTATACATTCGTTTGTTCATTCATCTATTCATTCATTCGTTCGTTCGTTCATTTATTCATTAATTTGTTTCTATGATGATGATGATGATTATCCCTTTAAAATCAATGATGCAAAAAACTCATAATTTACTGCATAAGCCCACGGAGACCGAAAGAGAGTGATGAGGGATAGAATAGTTTAAAACACATAAAAGTAAATGAATTGCATGTAAGGGTCATTTCATATTATAAGGACAATGAACTAAGTAATGTTTAATAACCGAAAAAGGATATTTTGATTACATAGGCATCTTGTTCTTTTTTTAAACTTATTTGTTTTTTATTCTCTAAAGAAAGAAAGACAATACTTTTCGGTTCACTGCCTTGTTACTGACAGCCTCATATTCTTCAATTAACTCTTACAGAATAATAGAATATTCTCTAAATAAGACAGAAATATCAATTCAAATATATTGTTACGTTTTTTAACTTTTAAAAATGTTTAAATATGAGCTCGTAGATTGGTGTTTAGTTTTAATTAAAATTCTTTATTATTCGCACAATTCTTTGTGCCACTGTTCACAACTTGATGTAAACAACAACAATTGCTTTTCTTTGTTATTCCTCTGTTTATACCCTTTGTATAAACAATAACCATTACAACAATAACCATTATTCGAAAGATCTTTGTGACAGAATTCTTCAAACCACGATTACTCTTCACACAAGACTGACTGAACTTTTACGTACAGAGTCGCCTGCTTTGCTTTGCCTTTTATATGTTATAATAAACAGTCTGATGAATTTTCTTGAAGGCGGACGTTCATGACTTTGACTTCTCGAAATCTCTATAAATGTAAACATCGTTGTTTACGTTTATTATTACAGTGTTGTTTGTTTATGTTTATGTATTCTTGTACTGTTGTTTGTGTATTTTTGTTTACTTGTATACAATTTTTCTATGCTGGTGTTTGTTGTTATATTAAGCAGTACGATAATTTGTAAACAGGTTTATTTACTGCATTGTTTTGTTTTTGTAGCTTTTGTTTATTATTTTAACATTAAGCGATGTAAATGCAAAACACCAGTTCGTGAAATGACCCATCATTTTTTCGATGATTATGGCGATGAAGAAAAAGGGATGTTTTTGTGCAATTATTCATTCGCAAATTTTGTAATTTTAATCATAATTTTTCAACATTTTCATACTTTGTTCTCTTCAAAGTTGTTCATGACATATCTTGTTGCTGTTTCATCTTCTATTTTTGTGTTGCAGACAGCAGCAGCAGCATTTTAATGTTTAGTAGTATTTAAAAATTCTAAATTATTATCAGAAGGCATCAGTAAAGACAACAGCAATAACACGAACAAAAAAATACAGAAAATTACATGCAAACAGTTAAGGTATTAACAGCACCAACTACAGTAGCAACAGCACCAGCAATAATTGTAATTGTAATTGTAATTGCAATAGCAATAGTAAAACTACACAATCTTTTACAATCGTATGCATTATTAAAACGTAACATTTAATGCATTACCCCGGAAAAAGTATACTCCTGAGTTAAAGGCAAATGCAAATTAAATTTCTGAACGACGAGATAAACTTTTTACGTTAAACGATGATGGAATATAGGATTTAAAATAGAGTTACACAAAATCAAATTGAGAGAAATCAAATAAAGTGAAACAAATACTAGAGTAATCATAATTATCGCGCACAACAATTATTATACACCGGTTGGCTCCAAAGTGTAGAGTACGGCACGCTGTCCTTCTATCGAAACTTATTGGTTTTCATGTTGGTAGTCACTTCACTCGATTGATATGGAGCTTTCTCAGGGATCGAACGCTATAGGGACTGTTATAGATGAAATCCCATCAGATGAGTTCAGTAACACCGCAAGACTCTGTTCTATTCCCAACTCTATTTCTTGTTTCCATTAACAAGCTTCTTTCTCTAACTTCTAGTCCTATCTACTCTTTTGCAGATTACAGCAATATTTGTCTCACATACACATTCTTTTAATAGTAGGCCGAGCAGTTTGAAGATTTTAGCGAAAAGTCGTAATATGTATGGCTAGGCAATCTTCGAATGGGATCGTATCGTATGAATAGGATCGAATTCAATGCGCGAACAACTAGGAAGCCAATAGCTTTCGCATAGAGAAACATGAGTAGAGTATAGTAGAATTAATTAGAGTAGCGTGGTGTGAAACTGTGATAATTTGGTTTGAATCTGGGATTAATCATCTTAATGACATCATAGTTATAGTCTTTTGCCAGAAATCTGCTTGCGAGGAAAACGCCGAAAAAATATTTTTTCGTACTTCGTTTAGTTGGAGATGTCTGACCTGCGGTTTGAATCGAGGACTCACGTCTAATAAGCCAACACACTACCGACTAGATCGTGGTGATTTCGATGTTCTGGGTGTGATATTCGCTGGAAGTGTCAAAAGTAGGATCCAAGTACCTCGGTTTCTTACGACGTGGAGTAAAATACTTACTTCATCTGATTTTCTTAGTATTTTCGACACTTATATTCGACCGAGAATGGAATACAACTCTCATGTATCAGGTAGTGCCTCAAGAGGTCAAATGTGCTCATTAATGACGGTAGGCGGTATCTTACTATATTCATTCATTGGAGCGCTGCCGCAATGAGGCTTGTGTTGTACTGTTGTATAGCTATTATAATGGATTTTGTTTGAGCGAAATAAGGGGACTTGTCCTCGAGAATCATGGTTTTGTATGTAACACTCGCTTTTTCGTAGAGGATATCCGTTTGTGATCGATTGGCCAGTGGATCGCACATTGCTTAACAGGCAGAATTTGTTCTTTTGACGGTCTATCCTGTCACTTGTAATTTTAAGAGAAGCTAGGCCGTAATCCTGACTGAAGGGTTGTAATGGCCAATTATGTATGTGTTATGTATGTGTAATATAAAGAGATTCACCTTCACCAGCGAAGGTGTAGTGTTTACCCTCTCTTTATAAAGACTTGAAATAAAAACTGTTTGATTAATAATCTCCCAAAAAGTATTATTTGATTAACAGAAAGAGAAAGGAAGTAGATCATTTGGACATTATAATCATCCAACCTATAGCAATTTGCAGCACTGGTCCATCTTACGTACTCTGGAAGCATTAGGCTCAATATGTCTTACTTTAACGAAGTAACTCTTTCATTTTGTATTTAACATTGTCGGAGCATCCAAATATGCCAGGAGGATGGATTGTCGTCATATTAGAATAGAAACTCATTATAAATAACTCGGGTGGATGATCACGTGAATATTGGATTCAATTTCAGCTGTAAGCAATTAAATGCTGTGAGTTCATCACTTTACTAGCATGGCATAGAGATTGTTTGGTTGCCTTATCTCGAAAAGGCGGTATAGTATTCAAAAACTCTCCATTCGACAGCATTTATTAAGAAGGGCACTGAGCATCGTTTATTTGCAAGTAATTTTTACAAAATTAGTGATCAGGTTAGATCGAAGTGATAGCTTTGATTACCAAAAGCTCACTTGAGCACACGCATAGCGCAGTTCGTGTACTGACCGAGTTCTACCAAACTAGGGCAGAAGTTGCTCAGCATAAAGGCTGCACATTTCTGTGATCAACACTTTTTAATCGTATTCGATTATCTTGGCACACTTTGACGTCATTCTATTGTACATAATCGTTGTTACCATTTATTTTTTACTCTATTTAAGTGGCCCCATTCTTTGCATTCTTTATATCCTCAAGTTAAGCTCATTTAAAAGCGTAACCTGTATTTACTGGTCATTACGAATGAATGAATTAAAAGTGAAATTCAAATTATAAATTGCAACAACAAAAACAATGAAAAAATTAGGAAATAAAAACACGAAATACTTTTCAAAACAATTCTGAATGAAATAAAAATTAAAAATTAAATGAACACTAAAGGTAGTGTAGAGAGCTGAAGCAGACTTTCGCAAACCAAACGTAAACCGTAAGCAGTAGTAATAATAAAAAAAATATTTCAAATGTTACGTGAAGTCGTTTATTTAAAACAAAATTTATTTCAATTCTTTTTAATTCACGTTTTCTTTTTCTTTTGCTTCCAAAAGATATAGAAAAAGCTGGCTGATGAAAGGGTTTGAAACTGTAGTTTTTCTTCCTCTATTTTGCTTTTTTTCAAACATGTCTAAAAAGAAAAAATTTCTCACACTTACGTGTTTTATAGAAAAGAGGAGTTTTCCAGAAAGAATGTTTTTTTATTTTTTCTTTATTTTTTATCACTTATTTTGAGCACAAAGTAGTCCATGAGAGTAAAACACGTAATTTGTGCTTCGTTTTCGAAAATTTAAGTACATTTTCCAAGCACCCTACCAGTAATCATCAATGAATATTCAAAAAGATGAGTAGAATCGAATCATACTCATAATTTCTGATACTAATAAGCATTCATACATATTTTAATATCATTGAACCTCTACTCATATTCAAAGTTTGAAGTACTCATCATCATATTCATACCTAACAACACGTATGATGTTGTTGATTTCGACTCTCCATAACTCAACATATATGTACACGATTCACAAAATAAGTATCAATCACGTACGAACACTAAAATACTTACTAGAAGGTTCTGTGTTTGCTCTGGTTGCTGCTTTGTATTTTTTGCTTATGTGTCTTTTTTCTTTTGTTTTAAATGCAACAACAACTAAAACTGACTGGAATCAATAATAAGTACTATTATAAGTATTTTTCTAAAGTCATTAATCTAAATGAGTTGGCTTATGAATCAAACATATTTCGAATGGTATGAGTTTGATGTCAACGTTATACGCATACTCATTGCAACCTATACTTATAAATCAACGTTGTAGTGAGTACGAATGCATCAGAGTACATAGGTAAATTTCAATATTGTTGACTCACATATACTCAAAATGAAATGAGTACTTATGAGTAGCGAAAAAACGATTCATTGCTGATCTCTGTATCCTACTATAGAGGATATTTGATACAGAAAGTTCAAGAAGAAACAGAATTCTAGGAGACTATCACAAGATACATGCTTTCTATGGCTGTTTTTAAGCCAATCAGAAATCTTTCATGTTAGGGAGGTGGGGTAGACTGATTATTAATGAATCGCTTTAGTCTAGTAGGCACTGTGTTAGCTTATTAAACGAAAGCAGAAGTTGAACCCTTGGCTCAATATTTCTGTTGGCGGCATTCTCTCAGAAGAATTCTGGCAAATACTCTCAGAGTAAATAAAAGTTACCATTAAAAATTTCTCAAATAATCTGTCATTCGAAATCGTTAATAAACTGCAGGTACCACCACTCATGGAAATGGTATGTTTGTAAAAACATTTGCATATAGCATCTTTCCGCCATTGTGCCTATGAAATCTCCTTCCTGACTAGCAGAACTGTTATAATTTTGTCTGTAATTATCAGACTGTGGCTTTTATGATAGCATGTAGAGAACTTGTGTCCAAGTTATAACCACTATTGCCACAGCCGTGGTGATGAAAAGGTATGTGTGGAATACTGCCCAAACAACTGTTCTTTTGTGATATAGAATTGGAGATCATTTTGAGCTTTTTAGCGATCACAAATTGATTCTAAGTTGGAGAAGCTATCCAATTGGTTTATAGCGTCCGAGATGTTTCGAATTGCATCGAATCGCGCTCTTAACTAACCTAACCCATCGTTTGATGGTAAGTGGGAGCATTTTTTGGAATTTCATACACTTTATTCAGGAAATTAAGCCTTCGAGTGTTGACAGCGCTATTTGTTTCCATAACGAGCCAAGTTGATCTACTTGTTTGGTACACTTTTGCAAGTCTTATGAAATCTCGTAAAATTCCTTGAACAAAAAAACTTTGTTCTGAAAATATTGGATGTTGTTGTCATCCAGTGAACACTACACTTTCCCAAGACTTCGTCGGATTTTGTCTGAGATTTGTATTTTTACGGTTAAAACTGTTTGTTTACAGTTGTATTCGAATTTCGTTGCATTCGAATCTGGATTGCCTTTGTTTTTAGTCATCTCTGCATTTCGCCAACGCAGTATTAGTTATTAAAGAAATACTGTCTATGTAGACCCGTGACGTGATATGGTTTGATGCAAATTTAACAAATCCTTGAATGCTTTTAAGCTGACTGACTAGAGGCAGTAGTGCTCTGTGAAATATATTCGCAAACGTACATATAGTCAAATAATACATTTTTTAAAAGTTCGTGTCTAAAGGTACAACAGCAGAATTTCTCTTTGTGAATATTTCTCTTTTTTTTCTTCTTCTTTAGTTTTTTGTTTAATTGTATACGACGAATTTTAAAGTATGAGGCCAACACGTACGTTGACTGGTTTTTCAGCTGTTTTTTTATTTATTTCATGTCGGTTTTTGCTAATGCTACTGCTACAGTTGCTGCTCTAGCTAATGCTGAAAAAAAAAAAAAAAAAAAAAACACCAAGAACGAAAGAAATATAAAAATAAAGGGGATGGTATCCTTATAACATTGCCTAACAATTATCATATGCGAAATAAGAATTTTTATTGAAAAATTTATAAATTTATTGTGGTTAAAGAACAAATTTTTTTTTTTGTTTGGAGTTTCATAAAATCATATTTCAAATTGGGTTACTTTCTCTTATGAAATGTTACGATATCAAGCACTTAATGCAATCATCATCACCAACACATAAAATTTTCTACTCTTTTCTTTCTTTCTTTTCTCTTTCACTCTTTTTTTTTTTGGTTGCACAAAACACGCTCGTGCTACGATTATAGAGCCACTAAAACATCACCAGCCACCATTGCCATCATTTAATAGTCATTGTCGTTCGTACTCTATGCCAGTATTAGTATTAAAGGTAATTATTTTAATAGAAATAAAAAATAAAATTAAAAAAAATAACAGAAAAATTGAAGAAAATAAGGCAGAAATATGCATAAAACACTCCACACAATTTAGTTGAGAGAAAACGAATTACAAAATACTTACGTATCGATTTTTTTATTTTATTTTCTTTAAGCAAACTTTATGGTCTTTTAGTTCCAGACAAATTTATGCAAAAATAACAAAAAATTCAACCAAAAATTCTAATAATGAAACTAAAAAAGAAAACAGAAAATACTGTTTGTACTCCTCAAACGAAGCCAATACTCTTTTCAAAAATGTAAGCGCCCTAAGCGAACAAGAGGAAATTTATTGGAGGATTTAGCATTTAAAAGCATTTTTATCTGACCATAATTTATTGATTCGGCTGTTAAAAATACAAAACTAAACTGAATGAATAGAATTTCTGTAGGAAATTATTTAAAATTTATTGAAATATTCAACTAAAATAAATTTGTTTAATAAGGTCTGCTGGATTTATAGACTCGTTTTATATTATATTTAAAATATAAGCTCTTTGATTGCAAATAAAATAAAAATAAATTCGTGTTTAGTTTTAGTCGCCGTAGTCTAGCCGATAGTGTGTTCGCTTATTAGACGTAAAAACCCGGATTCGAGCCCCAGGCCAGACATCAAAACGAAATATGAAAAAATATTTCTTCCTTGACTTCCTCTCAGCAGATTTCTGGCAAAAACTCTGAGAGTAAAAAAACCTGTCATGAAAAAGTTTCTCAAAATTTGTCGTTTGGAGTCGACGTTAAACTGTAGGTCCCACCACTCACGTATAAAATAAAGGCACACGACATGAGTGGTGTGAGAAGCTAGGCCGTAATCCTGACTGAAGGGTTGTAATGGTCAATTATGTATGTGTTTAGTTTTAATTTAATATTTTTTCATTATTCGCACAATTCTGTGTGCCATTGTTCACAACTTGATGTAAACAACAACAATTGCTTTGTCTGTTATTCCTCTGTTTACATCCTTTGTATAACCAGCTCATTGTAGCGGAGATCTTCAAACCACGTTTACTCTCTTTAAACGTACCGCGTCTTCACACAAGACTGCCTAAACTTCACTCACTGAGACGCCTTTGCCTTGCCTTTTATATGGCAGAATAAACAGTCGTATGAATGTTCTTGAAGGCGAATTATCATGACTTCGCCTTCTCCAAATCGCTATAAATGTAAACATCGTTGTTTATATTTGTTCTTGTAGTGTTGTTGTTGTATTTTTGTTTACTTGTTTACTATTTTTTATGCTGTCGTAATTTGTAAATAGGTTTGTTTACTGCATTGTTTTGTGTTTGTAGATTGTGTTTATAATTTTAATGTTAAGCGATGTAAACGCAACACACCAGTATCTTGATTTTTTCATTTTCGTAACAGTAATTTAAATATACTTCCCAGCTTAAAAAGTATAAAAGTTAGCAAATAAAAGAAAATACAGCTAAGTTTACCTAACTTACTTAATTTCTCATAACAAACCTACAGTAAGCATTATAACCTTTCTTCTCACAGCATTCATGTTATGTGTATGTTAATTTTATCCAAGAGTGGTGATGGGACCTACAGTTTAAAGACGACTCCGGACGACAGATCTTCTGAGAAACTCCTCATGACTATATTTCTTTTACTTTCAGAATTTTTACCAGAAGACTGCTCAGAGGAAATGATCAAAAGAAATATTTCCTTATATTCCGTGTTTATTCAAGATGCCTTGACTATGATGTGAGCAAAGGCATCACGCCTAATGAGCCAACACACAATCTACTAGACTACCGCGATTTTATGCAATTCTATGCTCCAAATGTAGCTACAATTCAAGACGACAAAATGAGTTATTGTACACGATTACGACAAAAATTCTAAAATTCGTAAGAACTCCAATGTGTTAGGAGTAAAAACGGAGATTGGCAAATATTGGTCGACAGTCTACAACATCTTAAGCTACTTGTATATTAATTTCAAAACGTAAGATATGACAGCACTCAAGTACTCCATGCAAAAAAAAACAGAAATATTTTCAAAACTATTTTCAACTATTAACATATTACCGACTTAAAATATTACGGATGTAAATAACGCTTTAAGGGCCAGCCGGATGGAAACAGCATTTTATTACTATTAGTGAAATTTTCATGTTTGTACCACACCGACAATACATACATACATAATTGGTCATTTCAAACCTTTACTCAGAACTACGACCTAATTTCTCACACCACTTACATATGTCTTATGCGTTAATTTTCCACTTGAGTGGCAGTGCCAACTGTTTAAAGTCGACTCCAAACTACAGATTTTTTGAGAAACTTTTCATGGAAATTTTATTTTACGCTCAGAGTTTTTGCCAGAAATCTGCTTGAGATTAAGTCACTGTTGCCTGATCAATTCCCAGTTTTTCTGTTATTTTATATTGCAAACAACAACGGAGAACAACAAACTTTTATTTATTTTGTGACAAAAATATCAGACATTCAATACAAAAAGCAAGCTTTGGACCTCTTAGAGGCTTATGGTTTTCTTTTTATTTTCATTCTCTTTTATTAATGCTGGAAAACTGTGTTGACTAGTTTATGCCAAAGGCAAAAATATATATTTCACCAATACTGCTACAATGATGTTTCCATCTGCTTGCGGAATCAGCGATTTAGAATCAAACATTTATTTGCGATCAGCATATGTGGCGTATGATCAATGCAGATGGGATTAACATTCATCATACGCCACATATGTATAGGCTATATTAACGTTAAGAGGTATTTTGGAAAATGGAAAATTTTAAAATTTTTTTTGGTTTTAATATCCGTGCTTCAATAAAATTTCAAAAATTTATTTCCACTGTTATTTATTCATAAAGATTATCATGCTCACTCATCATTTTGCATTATTTGTATTTCATTTTTCCATTTTCATAATTTTTTAATTGTACCACAAAATAATTGCTTTTATAATCACACATACTTGATACAATCAAATTTGTGGTTGGAGCAGTTCAAATTTCAAAATATTTTTCATTAAGGAAATTTATATTTGAAGTGTCATCAATTGACACTCAGTCAATAGACAACAAACATATAGTGTGATGATGTCCTTGGCTCCACAACTGGCATGTTTACAATTACAATAGCAGCGTTAGATTTCTAATGGCACCCACTGTACAATAGGAACAATGCTGAACAATGCTAGTCAGTGTGTCTTTTAAGTGCTATTACCGCTTTTGCTTTTGTCGTTAATAATTGTGTTGTTATTGCGCTGTTCATTGTATTGTGTTGTATTGTATTGTGCAATTTACAATATCAAGTGGATGAACATAAATAAATTTATTATTAAATTGTTGAAAAGAAGACAAGAAGAAAATAATACAATAGCTACAGAGAGAGAGAGAGAGAGAGAGAGGGAGAGCAAACAAAAACCACAGCTAAAAATGAAATAACAAAATCCATTTAGAGAAGTCATTTAACACATTTACATACACTCACTCAACGTACCGCACCGCACCGCACCACCACTCACTTATATTTTGTTTAGAAACAAATGCCAGAAAAAGGAAGTAAAAAAGACAAAGAAAAGAGCCACAATAAAGGGAATGTGGGAGGAAAGTAAACAATAAACATTTGCGAAAATAAACAAATAAAGCACACAAGCCATTGTATACGCTAAAGTAGAATGGGGGCGGAAAAAACCAATTTTAATTTGGTTTACATTCATATCTCAAATTGCGGTAATAAGATTTAAAAAATTTGATTTTATTTTTCGCTTTCAAGAATTATTAAAAAAAAAAATTTTTTAAAAAAACAGTCAACGATGCTAAAAAATGTGGCCATTGTGTATGACAATATCAGCATATGTGGCGTATGATGAATGTGAAGAATACCATCTACATTGATCATACGCCACATATGCTGATATTGTCACACACAATGGCCACATTTTTAGAATCGTTGCAAATAATAATAGTCGCCGTGGTCTAGTAGGTAGTGTGTTGGCTTATTAGACGAAAGGCCCGAGTTCGAATCCCAGGTCAGACATCAAAATGAAATATGATAAAATATTTCTTCGGCGACTTCCTCTCAGCAGATTTCTGGCAAAAACTCTGAGAGTAAAAATTGCCATGACAAAGCTTCTCAAAAATCTGTCGTTCGGAGTCGACTTTAAACTGTAGGTCCCGATACTCATGTATAAAATTAACGCACACAACATGAGTGGTCTTGAGAAGCTAGGCCGTAATCCTGACTGAAGGGTTGTAATGGCCAATTATGTATGTATGTATGCAAATAATAATAGGTTGTTGATTTTAAATGTTAAGGGCCACAAGCAGATGGACACAGCATTGCACTAACTAATCAATCGTAATGGGTGCTTCAGCAGTAGTGTTAGTGAAATATTTATTCTTTCTTTTAGCATATTCGTACACTAGTCAACGCAGTATTCAAGCATTAATAAAAGAGAATGAAAATGAAAAGAAAACGATAAGCGTCTAAGAGCTCAATAGCTTGGTTTTAGCACTGAATGTCTGACATTCTTGTCACAAAATAAAGAAAAATTTTTTTTCTCCGCTGTTGTTTACGATATAAAATGGCAGGAAAACTGGAAATTGATCAAGCAACGGTGACTTCCTCTCAAGCGGACTTATGGCAAAAACTCTCAGAGTAAAATAAAATTTCCATGAATAGTTTCACAAAAAATCTATCGTTTAAAGTCAACTTTAAACAGTAGACACCGCCACTCATGTAGAAAATTAACGCATACAACATAAGTAGTGTGAGAAACTAAGTCATAATCCTGACTGACGGGTTGTAATGATCAATGATATCTATGTATATTAAGCGAGCCAACATTGTTATATTCACTCGATGTATTTTTCTATCAGTAAGGGATATAACAACGATGCCATTAAGATAATTAATCCCATATTGAAACTAATATTGCCATATTGAAGTTTTACATCACGCTACTCTAATTTATTTTTACTCTACTCTACCCTTTGCTTCCATATTTTTCTCTATTCTAGTGCAATTGGTTCCCAACAATATTTTAATCTGCTCTACTGTAGTCTATTCTACACTCAAAACTAGTCTAGCCTTTTCTGTCACACTCTATAGGTATGAATATTGATGTATTTTCTACTCGACTGCTATTTATTTATTTTCTTTATTAGAATTTGTATTTTAAATATGAAACTTTATTCATTATTTTGTAAATATTGTCTTCGATTGTGTAGTTTATGGGTGAGTTTCAGGTTCAATTTATTCAATGGCCATTAAGCATGTCATACGAATACAAACAAATATTTTGCAAAATAAACATAACAAATGTTGTCTCATATTTCTTATAGAAATTTAAGTTCGATTCGTTTCGATTCGATTCGATTACATTAAAGGAATTGTCTTGTGGTATTCTCACTGTTCCTTAACACCTTGCCTTTCCTTATCTCTACTTTACTACTTCGCTCTATGCATGCATGCAGAGGATATGTAAAAATATTTCTGTATTGAAAAAACCATAAATTTTATTTGGATTGTCTTCTATTCTAGTATTTGTTTGCAAAAAAATAGTTTTCCATTCATTCATACATTCATACAATCCTACATTCATTCATTCATTAGAGGGGTCACTTAAGTGGGCGTTAAATGGTGCAAAACAACAGCAAGAAGAAAGACAATAAAGATGATGATGATGTTGATATTTACAAAATTCCTTCCATTTCATATTGCATACGAATATGAATATGAATTCTAATGTGTGTTTGTGTGTATGTACATCTACATACACATGAGAAATTGTGCTGTATCACTGGGTAAATTTGTAATTGTGTGTGAGTCAATGTCTTAATTCAATTAAATACCAATCAATTATACAAACATACCCACACCTAACTAAATAGACACACACAAACATAAACGCATTTATAATGAAAGAGAGTAATTGAATACTTTTTCTCTCCTCCTCTACCATTTTCTCGTATTATTTTCATATTTGCTTACTGGAGATCAATTTAAACATCATGACAAACAAATAATTTCAAGCAAGGGAGACAGAGATAAAGTAAGCAACGTAATCGCACTCCCAAACACATGCCATCACACAGATAAAGGACAGTGCTTATGCCATAATAATGGCATTCAAAGATGGAAAAAATATTTTTTAAGGCAGCAATAATAACAGCTTTACCTCGTAGAATGTAGAAATGTATGCACATACACCACTATTGCACTCAAGTGTATGTATGTAAAATTAAAATGGTTTTTAATTAAGTTTCTGGCATTTAATTCTAAAAAAATAACGTTGAGGTCAGTTGGTGTGGCAAAGTACGAACAAGAAACTCAAATAATTCTTATAAAAATTGAAGAAAGTTAATAACGAAACACTTTACTTGCGGCATAATAAGGACTAAACTAAAACAAAACTTAAGGAAAATCATTTTTAAGTTTTTGTTTAAGTTTTCAAAATTAAAAATTTGCAATCACTTTATAACTATTAAACAAAAAAGAGAGGCGTTTGTTCAACTAGGGTGGGTTATTTTAAAGTTTAAATTTAAAAATGCATTCAAACAAAACTGGTTTGAAATTTTGCCAAATATATTTATTTTTTATTGTGAAGTATGTTATTAGGGAATATTATTTCATTCATATGGCTGCTCCAGCTGGCATCTCAGCACCTTACTCGATCGAACTTATTTTCAAGCACTTTTTCGTATCTCGGTAATGGCATCACGGATGTTTGACTTCAAATTCTCAATTGTCTCTGATTTATCGGCATAATACTTTTCTTTAACGGCTCACAGAATATAGTTCAACGGTTACAAATCGCAGCTTTTTGCTGGTCAGTCAACATCATCATTTCGCCTAATTAATCCTCCATTCAAACGTTTTACGCAATAAATCGATTGTGGCATGAGATGTGTGACAAGTTGTACTATTCTGTTGAAATCAAATATCGTTCACTTCAATACCATGAAAAGCGAGTACAAAACAAAATCGGTTAGCATGGTGCATTAGGTGCCGCAATTTACTGTAATGATTAAGAGATTTTCATTTGCAAAGAAATATGGGCCAATGATGGCTCCGTTCGACAAGCCGCACCAAATAGTCACTCGTAATGGATAAACTGGCTTCTGTAAGATCACGTGTGGGTTTTCTGAGACTCAAATATGGCAATTTACCCACCAAGATGAAAATAAGCTTCATTCGAAAAGACGATTTTCTTTTGGGCAAAATCGATATCATCGTGTAGTTTCTCGTTGGCCATTATTGAAATCACAACGTTGCTCAAGCGTAAACCAATTCTTTACGTTCGGTGGAGATAATAAACTAAATTTTGTGACAGAAAAGAATGCCATAAGTCTTGTCAGCTTCGAAACTACCTATGCTTCAAATTTAAACCGATAGATGGCCTAGTTTTCAAAAAATCAACCTTTTTACGGTTTTTGGTTACTCTGCGGCCATATAATTAAGGTAGAAACGTTCTTTTCTCCCAAACGATACGAAAAAAAAAGAAGAAAAACGCATCCAGGTGAGCTGATCTTATAAAAATTTTCCCTCGAAATTACTTTTTTGGACCTAGCGGCCACTATTTAGTAAAAATTACTCGACCAAATTAACACAAATTATGGTACAACATTCCTAAAACGTGTAGTTTTTAGACCGAAATTGGATATTTTTGGTAGAAAAAATAGGTAAAGTAGTTCCAAATGCAATCTTAATTCAAGCTGTAGCCAGTGTGTTCATAAGTTTTAAGAAAATCTCAAAATTTTTCTTAATATTTAATAGAAATAAAGAAAATCATCATCGTTGTTAGTATTGTATGTATGTGGTCTCATGCATAAATAAAATCTTTTGCATGTTTGCGTATATTAAAATATTTTTTCTTCAATTTTCTTTCTTTCAATATACAGTAGAGTTGGTGTATAACGAATTATGTTTACTGAAATAGAGAGCACGCAAAATATACGTTCTTACCTTTTAAAAACGTTTAAAATATGAACTCGTAGATTGCAAATAAAATAAAAAGAAATTTGTGTTTAGTTTTAATTAAAATTATTTATTGTGCAAAAATTGCTTTTCTTTGCTATTCCTCTGTTTATAAACTTTGAATAAACAATAACAATTACTAGACAATTATTCGACAGATCCTTGTAACGGAAATCTTCAAACCACGATTAATCTCTTCAAACACACCGTCTCTTCACACAAGACTGACTAAACTGATTGAACTTTTACTAACTCGGTTGCCTGCTTTATCTTGCCTTTTATATGGCAGGGTAAACAGCCTGATGAATGTTTTTGAAGGCGAACGTTCATGACTTCGCCTTCACGAAATCTCTGTAAATGTTAACACCGTGGTTTTCATTTATCCTTGCAGTGTTGTTGGTATATTTTTTGTTTACATGTTTATCATCTTTATGCTGGTGTTTGTTCTTATATTAAGGAGTGCGATAACTTGTAAACAGTTTTGTTTATAAATTTAATGTTAAACGATGTAAAAGTAAAACACCAGTAACCAAATTTTTAATTTTCTTTACAATACGATACTTTGTAAGCATGAAATTCATTATAATCGTACGTTACTGTTTTCAAATCTTTGCAGACAAAAACATGCTACAATATGTGAATATAATTAAATGGGAGGAAAAAATTATTGTTTATGAAAACCGTTTAACCTTGAACTTTGGCCCTGGCAACAAACAAAAACACTTGAACATTTGCTTGCATGTGTTATAAAGTGTAAAAAGAAAATTTCCATTAGGTTTTCTTATTGAAACTTTATTTCGTAACGATAAAATATGCAAAGACATAATGAATGAAGAATCTTTATGCTTAGCCGGGCATGTGAAATATTGTAAGAATGCCATCATCATCATCGTCATTATTGTCATCATAACGAACATTATCGGTGAATGTAAATTTTGATAGAAATAACCAAAAATTATCACAAGCAAATGTATCAGAGAGGAGACTGTTAAAATTAATAAACCAATATAAGTACACACACTACACACATACTCGCATACAAGGTAAAATGAATTTTAAGCTCACAAGTTCTACAACAAGTACATACACATGAGTGAATTTGTATATTGAGAAGGGGATTATAAATATATGTGTGTATGTGTGTGTTTTTTGGTAATTATTGCAAATATGAAAACTTGAGAACAGTACCTGTTACATCCCACACATATATACACATACATACACAATGACTTGTAAATTACTGGTTGAATTTTAACCTGACACTTACATTAGAAACATTAATACACACATAATAATTTATCAATGCAAATGCATATGTGTATGTACATATGTATGTCTATATATGTATGTGTGTATGGATATCCGTATGCATATGTATTTAATATAGAATTACTAAGCCATATGTAACTATGGTAAATACATTGCCTGGATAGATTTTCTTCTGCTTCTACTTCTTCTTCTTCTTCATCTTGTGCTGGTAAAACTGACACTTTAATTAACTCAGCCCTTAAATAAACCCTTAGTTTAGTTTTCCCCAATAATAAGTGACACAATTTTCTAAATATGGTCTATAATTAAATATGCAACACATGTTGCCACTTGCCACAAATTAGTAGCATGATTTTACAGCTGTAGGCAACAAAAAAATAAAAATTAAAAATTTATTAAATATTGCTGTCGATAATAAAACAAAAAAAGAACAGAAAAATTGAGAAAATATTTCTTCTTCAGCATAATAAAGTTATTAAAAATCAATAAAAATCAGAGAGTTTTGGTACATTTCAGGCATTTATTGGGCGCTTGGGTGGCATAGAAATGCATTCAGGATATTAGACATCGCTGCGTCAGAGAACGTATGGCTTAATTTTCATTTTACCGAAAAAGAATGTGTTGAACTCTGTGGGGAAATCTAGGTGAAGTAAAATATATAGCAGCGATAGCGTTTTACATCAATCGAAACAAATGTCAGCAAGATCTCTACTCTATGGTGGATGTGATAAAGCTTTAAGAGAGTAAAACACTGCAGTTTCATGTCAGACAATTGACCATTCTCATCAAGCACATCATCATCGAACAGATGCACACTTCAATCGAAGCAATTATTTTTTGTGATAAGCAAACCATAAACTCTTCGGGTTCTATCTAAAGCATATTGTTTGTGTGATAAGCACAGACACGAATCTTCGAGTCCTTGTAAAGCATGTTCTGCTGTTTGGCCAGGCTTTACACGTGATATTAGTAGCATCAATTTGACGTAATGGTTCTGGTGTTTATCGCCTGTAATCATAAATTATTATTGAATCTTAGTTACTTCAATGCACCTCATTACAACCCCTTTTTAGGATTACATCAATACCCATATTATGTGGCGTTAATGATATGCATGAGTGGTATGAGTGATATTCGTAGTTCAACGTCGATTCCGAACAACAGGTTTGAGAAACCTTTTCATGACAATTTTATTTACACTCAGTGTTATTAGTTATTAGAGGAAGTAGACGAAAGAAATATTTTTCTTAAAGGTGAGCCATGGACTATTGTTTAGTAGTCGCCGTAGTCTAGTAGGTAGTGTATTCGCTTATTAGACGTAAAGCCCGAGTTCGGGCCCTAGGCCAGACATCAAAACGAAATATGAAAAAAAAAATATTTCTTCGGCGACTGCCTCTCAGCAGATTTCTGCCAAAAACTCGGAGAGTAAATAAACCTGCCATGAAAAAGTTTCTCAAAATCTGTCGTTCGGAGTCGACTTTAAACTGTAGATCCCGCCACTCATGTTTAAAATTAGGGCACACAACATTAGTGGTGTTGAAAAGCTAGGCCGTAATCCTAACTGAAGGGTTGTAATGGCCAATTATGTATGTATGTATTGACTATCGTCTAATAAGCCAACATACTAAATTCTAGACTATGGCGACTTCAATTTAATTGGTTTGTATAACTTCTGCTGCATGAATATAGAAGTAGAACCAAAATGTCAATTTGAATGGCAGCCAAATTTTTCCTGGATTTTGCGAACAATTTCATGGACTCATGGATGCCAATTAATTCTTCATCATCATATTTGAACTTTTCTGGATTAACTGTATGGTCAATGTCTCCATGCGGGAATCATATTTTTTGAAACGTTCAAATCATATCTCGTATGTCAAATTCGGTCAAAAGAGCTTACATTTTTGAGAGTAAAATCATAATGAAGGGTAGAGTGGTTTGGAAGCGTCTTATTAGCTTATATACTGATTTACTAAGCTCTCGCAATTATTACCTTTGAACTATGTCTGATGCTTGGAATACTTTTCATTAGAATTACAAGATTTCTTGCAATTCGGCAGCGTTTTCAAAATTCTATACGAGGCATTTTTTTTTTTTTTTTGTATTCCTAAGTGGAACTTTTTTTATTTCAGTATGCAGCCTTCTTTACAGGCCCATGTCCATATTCAAAACCAGTAATTCGATGTACTCTCATACACTTTTACCATAAATTGTGGGCTTTTTACCATTTTGATGTTGTGTTGTTTTATTCTGCTGTTGGCAGTACTCCGTAAGCTGTTCCTTCGTCCCATTAGGTTCTCACTGTAAATGAATTTAATTTCTTCCTTAAACACAACATGTCCCATAATAGCATTACCTTAGCACTGAAGGCAGACTGTCTTTGTCGTCTACCATATTACTGTCAAATTCAGAGTTTAAATTGAGTTGAAGTTAATATCACCTTAGTTTCAACATATCAATCTAGCATTTATTTAAGAAAATTAGTGAATCACGTAAACCATCACAAATTTTATATCATGTTCTATGCCATTTTTTTCATAGAAATGCCTTTTTCATTGGCGCATATATTATGCTTTGGCATTTGGGTTTTTGTTTTTTAACCAATCAATGCTGCATAGTCTGTTTTATTATCAATTTGAGTATAACTTCTGAATGTTCACCAGAAATCGTATGTAATTTCTGTTGAACATTGATACCTCTTGTGCTATGACACCCTGTTCAATATTATTGCAAATTCACTACACTACCACACTGGTGAGCCGTACACCTAGTAGTACCCTAAGTTTCTTGTCCTTGACAGGAAAGTACTTCATCGCTGAGCGAACTTCATTGATCACATTATTTAAAGCTTTCGTTGTGACACTTACAGGTTAGACAATCGTTAGCATTACTTCAGGAATAATAGCAACGTGACCGTTTAGGAGAAATTTTCCCCGAACATATGTAAGCTGACTCCTACTAAACTTTTCAGAAACAAAATTTTAATTTCAAAAATTTTAAATTTCAATTTTCCATTGATTCCACTGTTTCTAATACATTACCAGGGCATTCATTTATTCCAGAAGTGTTGTTTTGACATACTAGTACGAGTGTACAAAATGGAATAAATTGTTTGTGTTTTTTAGAAACGGCAATAATTTATCAAAAAAATATGTATTTTTCTTGTGCCATCAAAGTATTACAAATGAATTCAAGTGTAAGACAATTAATTTATGAACATGCCATTACACTTGGCTCTCGTTTTACGCTGTGGTAGATAAAAACTGGTTTTTAATAATAAAAAACTTAATGAATTGACACCAATGCTGAGAGAGAGAGAGAAATTTGCGGATTGCGTGTTGGCTTCTCAACACCACTCATGTTGTGTGCGTTAATTTTATACATGAGTGGCGGGACCTACAGTTTAACGTCGACTCCGATCGACAGATTTTTTGAGAAGCTTTTCATGGCAATTTTTACTCTCAGAGTTTTTGCCAGAAATCTGCTGAGAGGAAGTCGCCGAAGAAATATTTTCATATTTTCGTTTTGATGTCTGACCTGGGATTCGAACTCGGGCCTTTCGTCTAATAAGCCAACACACTACCTACTAGACCACGGCGACTTCTATTCTATTAAATATGTAATGTAGTTTGTAAATCAAGGCTTAGATGTACGTATGTATGTATGTATGAGCATAAGAATTTTATATTTATTATAGGATATAAATATGCTTGTTTATCTATTTGTTTGCTTGCTGTTAACTAAAGTATTTCTATTATTTTCGGTATCTTGCTCTCCCTTTCCCTCTCTCGCTCTTCCCCTCTTTTTCACGTTGCTACTTGAAGTGCTTTTCAGTATTTAAATACTCGTTAGTCATGCATAATTATGACATGAGTAGGCATTTTATTTTATTTTATTTGTGTTATTTATTGTCTATTATAATCTATTATTTGTTGTTGTTGTTGTAGTTGTTATTGTATTTAATTTTAAAAATAAAAAGTATTTCTTTGTATTGTTTTGAAAATCATTTATTGTTATTGTTATTCATTGCCGGGTATTGTTTAGTTTATTGCTCATTTGGATTTATTCAGTCGTATGTAATAAATTAATTCACAAGCATTTTTTAGCCGTATTTAGGGAAAAAGGTAAGAAAAAAAACCACACAGCATTCTTGTCTTTACATTGGCATTTTCTCATTTAAATTTCGGTTTTCATTTCCCTTTCAAAACAATTGATGATGATGATGATGGTGTTGACAATGAATGTTTATGAATAACAAGTATACAAGAGGAGTGAGAGCGAGAGATTTTCGGGGTTTGTGCAAGTATGCAAATATGCAAACATAATGTATTTATTAATTCTCTATTTTTATTATTATTTTTTGTGATTATTATTTCTTTCTTTTTATTTCTTTTTCTAAATATTCTATTCCAATAGATTTTAATATGCAATGCAAACAATAGAAAAGCATTTTATTTTATTTAATTTATGGTAATTATTATCATTGAAATTCAATCGACTTCATTCAGCTGATGCATATTTTTCTAATAAATTTCATCGATTGTTCTCCACAGAAAAAAAGACGACAACCAATATTTTATGAATTCATTTTTATTGCAAAGCATGCATACATACATACATACAAATGTACAGTATATAATGCAAATGAAAAAAAGAAGAAAAAAAAAATAGAAAAAATTAGAAAAATTATCTCCACAAATAAAACGATTTTTTGTTCAAGCAATTGCCAAAAAAAAATTTAAATTTTGAATTACAAATCAAATTGTAATCACTGAATGCAGTGGAAATATATTCAATAATAATATCTGTTTTCTATTTTATTATATATATACACATCTATATACACACATACATACATACATACATACATACATACATACATACATACATACATACATACATACATACATACATAGTATATAAATAGTGAAAAGTAGTTCAGCTAAAATATATGTCAAAATATTATAGAAAATATTTAAAAATGTCAATGTAAAAAATTAATCCCTTTATAACTATGCTTTAAATACAGTTACGAAAATGAAGAATCTAGATACTGGTGATTTGCTTTTACATCACTTAACATTATCATGGTAAACAGTAAACAAAAATACAACAACAAACACCAGCATAAAAAAATATTAAACAAGTAAACAGAAATACATAATAACAATACATATAAAAGGCAAAGCAAAGCAAGAGCGTGAGTTCCAAACAAGTAAACAAAAATATAACAACAAACACTGCAAGAATAAATGTAAACAACAATGTTATAGAGATTCAGGAAGGCGAAGTCACGAAAATTCGCCCTCAAGAACATTCATCAGACTGTTTACCCTGCCATATAAAAGACAAGGCAAAGCAGGCGCGTGAGTTAGTGAAGATCAGTCAGTTTTGTGTGTAGACGCTGCACTAAGGGGCATTTACCCTCAAAAGCTGGCCAAAAAGGCAAAAATGAATTTTAATAAATTTAAGAAACTGAGTATGCAGTTCGATAGACAACAGAATTCTGCATTATATAGTAAATTTTCACGACTTTAAGTTGAGATTTGTAGATTTGAGACGATGTCAAAGTCAGGAAAGTGAAGAAAATTAAATGCGTTTTTGGTGTTTTTAGGAAATTTTAATAGGTTCATATGATATTTTTTTGTGGCTAATAGAGATTTTATATTGTTTTTTTTTTTAATTAAAAGGTATGAGCAACTGCTACTTTCAGTTTATTTTATATATATATATATCTCATATATTAATGTTAAAATTATTCGTTCAAAATTTAAAAATAATAAAAATTTCACATTTTTTTACCCTTCCCAAAAAAAGATAAGGATTTTAAAGGTGAAAGTAGTTTTTAGTAGTTTAATGTTTTATACCACAAGAATATATGAACTCTCTACATTCAGAAACAGAAAAAAGTTTGCGCAAGTTTGCGGAATTATTTTTGGCGATTTTTTGAAAAGTTTACTTTTTTTGAAAAATTATTAAAACATTTTTAAAACTGAAAGTAGCAAGTGCTCAAAAATTGTTATATACCACAATAAAATATGAAATCTCTATTTTCATCCTTTTTACCTGTAAACTGGTAAAAAAAAAATAATAAAATGACCCTTTTTAAGCTGCAGTACACAAAAATCGCGAAGGAATAGAAAAGCGTTTTCATCAGATACTATTAAATTACTCCTTCCTGACATTGGTGATGAAAATGATAACGATTTTAACGAATGTAGTTAGCTTCACTTTTTAAGTATTTTTAGGTTACATAAGTATTAAATAATGTAAAATAAATATTATAAATAAATATTAATATCATAGAACTTTAAAAACTTAATTTCATATATCGACTATTATAACAATATGAGATGTATGTTTGATTTTCTTAATGGGGCTTAATGGGTAATGTGGTACCTAGGTGCACTTATAGTCCGATCATAATAAAATCAAGTAAAATGATTCACACTCATATTAAACATGTTCATGTCGAATTTCATCGAGGATCGACCATGTCGTTCTGATCAAAGAGGATGTTCTGGTGAGGAGAATATTTGATGTGGAGATAAGCGACAATCGGTGTACAGGACGACCTTATCTGTGTTGGAAGGAGGAAGTGCTGTCATCGATAGTGGTGTCACCAACTGGCGAAAGAGTGCAAGAAGCAGATAAGTATGGAAGGATATGTTAAGGCAGGTTAAAATCCGTTTATCCGGTTATTAATGGCTAATGAAGTAACTAAGTAAGCGGCCTGAATTAATGGTAACGATTCATGAGGGATGTCGCCGTAGTCTAGTAGGTAGTATGTTAACTTAATAGACGTGAGATCGTGATTCAATTCAAAAGATTTCTTTGGCATTCTCCTTTTACTTCTCTCCTAGTAAAAATTTGATTTAAGTGATTGGAGTCGCTGTAGTCTACTGGGTAGTTCGTTGGTCCATTAGACGTGGGACCTTGGTTCAAAATCGAGTCAAGATATCTCGAACAAAACGAAATGTCATAAGAATATTTCTTCGGCAACTTCCTCTCAGAGCAGATTTCCGGCAAAAAGCTCTGAAAGTAAATAAAATTTCCACAACATGATTGGTGTGAGAGGTTACGTCATAATCCTGACTAATGACCAATTAAGTAAGAAGTTATGATACTTTACAACACTATTCTCTTCACAACTTCATTATTTTGCAATCATTTTACCCAACAAATGCAAATTCCATTGCAATCATAATTCCATATTATTGCAGAGCATGTTTGCTAAGGTACATCTGCATTAAATTATCTGTGCATATGAGCATTACAAACACAAACAAAAAATATTATCTTGATAATTGACACTTAATCAATAATTTTCTAAATTGAAAGTTATTCAAACTTATTCTATTGTATTAAAGAGAAAAATAATTTATTTTTATTAATTATTTATGATATCATAAAAGCCACAATAAAACAATTAAATACAGAAACTAATTTTCATTTTCCTTTTTCCTTTCAAAAAAAATTAAGAATATTTTCAACAATTTATGGTCACTGTGGTGTAAACTAATAAAGTCTAATGAGAATCTATGTCTATGTATCTGTCTAGATCAAGATAATGAATATGATAATAAATAAACAAAAACGATGCATTTGTTTAAAATTATTTAAAATATCAATTTGAAATTATTAAATAAAGAAAAAGGCATAAACAGAATGATATAAGTTAACATAACGTTGCTGAATTTGTTAACTACATTGTGAAAAAAGTTTACATGTCTTTTGCTATGGCCTTCATTGTATAACAATCGAACACAAATACAAATACTTTTTTATTGGGTGTATAAAGTGAAAAATGTGGTACATTTTCTATATGATTTGTATCTTAATTACTTATATTTGGAAAGTTAACATCAGAAAGTTAACAGTTACTAGAATAAAATGTCGATCATAATGGAAGTAGCAACTAACTTAGTACAGCTTTAGTAGGGGTATGGAAATTTACATTTGCATTAATACTACATGTGCACTACTTACAACATTAAATCGGGGTTTGAGATAATATTTCAACTCTAATACTCAGCAGCTAATATTTGCAGCATCTGTGGGCAACTGGAGCATGCCGGGAATCGAATATTGACCATCCCCTCAATGGAGTTATTAGCGGACACACTTAGGCCACACACAGGGCTCATTGTGATACCACAGTTTCACATTTTCCCCAGCCCAGCAACCACACAAAGCTTCCGATGAAGCAACTGAGACTGTCGATATCAATGCATGACAGTTCATCCAAATCCTCCATATATTAGGCACCCAGGTGCCTCTTTCTTCTCCGACCAAGTGCCAGCCATGTACACATTAGGTGAAGAACAGTCTCACCCTTCTCCTCATCTCCACAGCTTCTGAAGAAATCATTTGCAAGATGTCCAAATCCAATATGCCTCGCATGCTTTCCTATAATACAATGACCCGTAATAACCCCGATAACAGTGCTAAGCCTATTTCTCTTGAGTTTTAGCAGAGCTGCCATACGCCTTCCATCCAGCCTTGGCTAGGTTTTCTGCTTCGCTTTTATTGGTATTGGTATTGGTATTGGTATTGGTATTGGTATTGGTATTGGTATTGGTATTGGTATTGGTATTGGTATTGGTATTGGTATTGGTATTGGTATTGGTATTGGTATTGGTATTGGTATTGGTATTGGTATTGGTATTGGTATTGGTATTGGTATTGGTATTGGTATTGGTATTGGTATTGGTATTGGTATTGGTATTGGTATTGGTATTGGTATTGGTATTGGTATTGGTATTGGTATTGGTATTGGTATTGGTATTGGTATTGGTATTGGTATTGGTATTGGTATTGGTATTGGTATTGGTATTGGTATTGGTATTGGTATTGGTATTGGTATTGGTATTGGTATTGGTATTGGTATTGGTATTGGTATTGGTATTGGTATTGGTATTGGTATTGGTATTGGTATTGGTATTGGTATTGGTATTGGTATTGGTATTGGTATTGGTATTGGTATTGGTATTGGTATTGGTATTGGTATTGGTATTTGTATTTGTATTTGTATTTGTATTGGTAACATGATATTCTCTACGAATTTTTATGGCCGTCGCATGGCTCTTAACTATGTGATAGGAGCACATTAATAAGTTATACACCCAATACATATGCTTTTCCTGCATACATACATATGTATATGTAAACACATATATACAAATGCGTAAAATTCTATTGATTAAGTTCCCCAAATGGATAAAATATTCTACATTCTACATACACATATACATATGCATATACATATGCATACATGTGCAACATATAGTTTTTATTATCATAAAACACACGCACACTCATACAGATGCAAAAAAGCATTCATACTTCATACATTAATGTATGATTTACTAAAACAAAGTGTATAATTTTCATTTCTATACACTTACATGGCATGTATATAAATACATGCATGCATGTATGTATATGTGTGTGTGTATGTATCCCAATCGTATAACAATTTATTTATTTTCTCGTGTGTGTGTATTTTTTTATGGAATATTTTTAATATTAAAATTACAAACTCATTACCATAAATTAAAACAATTCACAGATGTATACATGCTTGCCTGAATGACTCTCTGTTGCATGCAAGCTAGCCTAGCTGCCTAGATGCCTGTCTTCCTGCCTGCCTTGCCTGCCTGACTGAAAGCCATTAATGCTATTTTTTATTGTTTTTATTGCTGCTACTGCCACAGCTACTGAGTTGTTTGTAAAACACTTTATTTAGTCATGCACATTTATGCAGCCGTTCAATTTTTACTGATTAATTCTTTACACACACACACTCATACGTGCATACTAGCTTACTGACATATTTACACTCACATGTATGTGTATGTGTATTAATGTAAAATAATAAAAAGTTTACAACCATTTGTTTAAGCATATGAAAATGTGCCAGTGTATGTAAATGTGTTTGCATGTAACAATAACAAAAAAAAAAAATCTATCGCAACATCTGTATTGGTAACATATCCACACACACAATCAAACTCACACTTAAATTGTTATGTATAAATAAATAAACAAATATGTACATATGTATGCACGCACATTAATGAAAATATGAAAATGTTAATAAAAAACGAAAAAGCAACAACAAACACATCAATATTCCATATTCAACCACAAAAGGTACAACGAAATGTTTGCTGGTCAAACGCACAGTGGTCTAAAGTGAATTAAATTTATGCAAATGCAGAATTTAAGTTCCCTTACAAAAAAAAAAAAAAAAAAAACTAAAGCGTAATAAAGACTCCGTCCTACAATCTTTAGCTCAGTTAATGCCGACCAAACGAAATGTGGAAAAAATGTATATTTTCTAGGCGACTTCCTCTAAGCAGTCATGAAAAGTTTCACCATAGCTGCCGTAATTTAGTTAAAGCATTGAATCTCAAAAGGACCACATAATACAGATCATTCGCATTAATTCCTCCTCCTTATTTCTTTACTACTCTCTTGCAATTTCATTAGTAAAGCTCTTCTTGCTAATCAGTCGCATAGAAAAAGGACTTCATTTTCATTATCCAGAAGGCATGCTTTCTGGCAATATGTCTTAGCTATATCGGTGAGGAACTTTTGATGGCAAAAGTGCCTGACCTGCATGTGATTTTCATTGTTTATATTATCGCCAATGAGGGGGGTAGCAGAAAGCTTCTTAATTTTCGAAAACTATGTTAAACCTTAAAGATCTTCGCTAGAATTCGAATCAGGTTTGCAAGAATTTATAGTCGCCGTAGTCTAGTAGGTAGTGTGTTGGGTTATTAGATGTAAGGCCTCGGTTCAAACCCCAAGTCAGCCATCTCCAACAAAACGAAGTATGAAAAAAGTATTTCCACGGCGATTTCCTCTCAGGAGATTTGTGGCAAAAACATTGAGAGTGAAAAAAAATTGACATGAAAAATTGTTTAAAAACCTGTCGTTCGAAGACTGCTTTAAACTAATGTATAAAATTAGCATCCACAGCATAAGTGGTATCAGAAGCTGGGTGACTAATTATGTATGTGTATATATCGGGTTTTGTTAATAAACGCAGGATAATTGTAGGTAATCAATAAATTTTAAAAAATGTATTAACGTCAGTGCTCAAGATAAAAACGTGGTGTAACTAACCAAAGAAAAGAGATCAGTAAAACGGGTTGCCGGATCGTTTTCCATTCTTGTGGTTAATTTTTAATATAAGCCGCTTTTATTTTCTGACGGGCTGCCACATATATGTATATGTATGTGGTTTCACACACGAGACTATTTTTTAAGCCGCACAATTTTTGTTCTTTCAGTCACACACGAGACTATTTCATCTGGCATAAAATTGTATACATATACTCTGCTTTGTGTGTATTAGTTTTTGTTTACTTATTTTTCTGAATCTGCTGTTTTATAAATGTACTAGCTGTACCCTGCGCGCTTTGCTGCACTACAAACTAAAATAAATTTGAAGGAAAGACATTAGACAAATATCCAATTAAGTTTGAATCATTTTATTGATTTTGTTTCCCGTTGTCCAGATGATTCAGACGAACGGGCCTGAGTAGTACGCATTCGATCAAGTGATTCATTGTTCAAGTGATTCATGCGAACGGATCTGTGCGGCATGTACTCGAAGATTTTTCAGTCTCAATGCTGATTCTGAGGCTAGTAATGCTCTTTTCTTTTCTTTTCAACACAGGATCAAATGCACAGTTTACGATTTAATTAATTTCGAAGAATTTTCAGTGGCGCCACCTGTCGGAAATTGGTTATACCAATTTAGAAACCTTCGTCGGCTCATGCGCAACAACTTTGCTAAAGATTAAATGCATAGTTTACGATTCCATAAAGTACATTCATTTTTATATATATATCAAGGTTGGCAACCGAAACGAATAACGGTATCGGTAACGGTATCGGTAATCAATTTATTATTATTTCGGTATCGGTATTGGTAACGGTATTTAAATTATATCGGTTTCGGTATACCGGTATAAAAGTAATATATCGGTATTCATACCGGTATAACATTCTCCTTAAATCTAAGAACACAAAAGTTTACAAATATTAAATATTTGTATTAGGAGATCATACAAAATTAAATTTTTGTAAAGAAAAAATAATTCAATTCATGAATAAATACTTTAGAATATAAAAACATTAGACTAACATTTTAGATTACATCCTCAAAAAGAAAAGTTAAATGTTAATTCAATTTAATTGAATGAATACACATAAACTTAAAATTTTAAAATAATTCCTCATTAGATCGAATGACTACAACTGCATGTAAAATGTAGGTACAGCTAATATAACTTTAGAAATGGCATATAGCTCTGGTTTGGCTGTACTTTTTTCTTTTCACCAGTTGAGAACATTCACATCTCTTTGTACTCGTTATTCATTTCTAAAAGCAATTAGCAATTCACGTATTTTATTGCTATTTGGTGTTGTATAGGAACTTTCTTTCACCATATTTCTAAGCACAGCTTCTCCGCTGTCAGAGGATGAACTCGAGCTACAACTCATATTATCATCAACGGATGTGCAGCAGTTTTGGGAAAGTATGTCCATTTTAACACTTACTTCTACCATACCGGTATTGATCCATAATTGATACCGGTATGATACCGGTATAAGGGTAAACGGTATATGAATACCGGTATTTGTACCGAAAAACTTATTTCGGTATCGGTATAAATACCGGTAGTTACTTTTAAACGGTATTTAATCGGTATCGGTATTATAACGGTATCGGTTGCCAACCTTGATATATATAGATAATTTAAACTTGAAAAAAAAAATATATAAAACAAAAGTCTACGAATTTAATTTTGGTTATATTTTTTCTTATTTGGTGAATTTTTTCACAAATGTTGGTTACAAAATTTTTTTCTTTCCTTTCTATCTTTCCCCCCGTGTCGTTCTTTACACTTTATTTTCTTTGGTTTTATACATCAAGAATCACAGATAGCATACTTGTAGGAGTAACTACTATGCGTATGAGTAATATATTTCAAATGCAATTAAATATTAAGTATGTAGTATGTAGCATACGTGGGCATGGCCCCTCGCTCATTTGGAATATCAACATAAAAAGTAGCCTATAACTCCTTCCAGACATACAGGAAGATACTGTGAAAATTTCAAAAAAATCGGTTCAGCCGTTTAATCGTCTATAAACTTCAAACATACAAACATACAATCAAACACACATTCATTTTTATATATAAGATGTGTATTGGTTTTGTGTTGTTTATGTATTGGTTTGTGCGGGGTAGAAGCTGGTTGAAAAATTATGCCAGCAAAAAACCACTCCTCACCTCTCTTGCCTACAAGCTGCCATTTTGTGCTAGCATAATTGTTCTCGTCTGTGATCGCTCAATGTGAATAAAATATCCATGAAAAGTTTCTTACAAATCGAAATCAACTTTAAGCTGAAGGTCCTACCAACTCATGGATAAAATTAGCATACACAATATGGGTGATGTGAGAAGCTAGGTCGTAATGCCGACTAAAGGGTTGTAATGACCAAATTAATTAAAGTCTTCAATTCATTTACTTCGAATTCCTTGGCTAATGTAGACGATATTTCCCTTCCTTATTCAAATCATCGCAACTAAACTTCAGAAGCTGGAACATAATCGGGATAAATTTCGACTAACTTGTTAAAATTGGAAAAGTAAAATAATAATTAACTGTAAATTGTCAAAAGAATTTACTTCTACATGCGTATTTGTGTTTCAAATTATTAACCAAATTTCAATAATTTTTTTTCCATTTGAAGACTACTGTTTGCATTCGATTACAATCTCCCATACAATATAACGGAAAAAAGATAGACAGAGGTAAAGAAAAAAACACACAGAAAAAACATGAAAAACAAACAAACAATAAGAGGATCACAATAAAAAGAAGAAAAACAAACAAACAAAAAAATCCTGAACAATAATGCTCTCATATCCGTTGCATGCACAACACACATGTGCCTATGGAAGTGTATAAGAGAAAAACAAAAGAGAAAGAGAAGCGATAGCTACAGCAATAGAGAGTGAGTGTATATATGTACATATATTTATGAACATGTGTTAGTTTAGGAGCTAAATTTTTTGTGTTTCCTTTTGCAGTTGTTGCTGTTGTCATTGTTGCATTCAATTAAATTTCATGCATATTTGAATGGTTTTACAGTTACAAATAAACAAATGTTTAATTGAACACAAACATACACACTCAAACATACGCATACACGAGCACACACATACATGTGCATATGGTATGTACTTACAGAGCTAGTGATACCAGTTAGTATGCAACATAGATCAGCAATGAATAGTTTTTTCGCTACTCATAAGCACTCATGAAATTTTGAATATAAGTGATTCAACAATATTCAAATTTAACTATGTACTCTGATTCATTCGCACTCACTACAATGTTGATTTATAAGTACAGGTTACAATGAGTATGCGTACAACGTTGACATCAAACTCATACCGTTTGAGATATGTTTAATTCATAAGCCTACTCATGCAGATTCATAACTTTAGAAAAATACTTATAATAGTACTTATAAATGATTCGAGTCAGTCTTAGTTGTTGTTGCTTTTACAAGAAAAGAAAAAAGACACATAAGCAAACAAAAACAGAGCAGCTGGCAAAGCAAACACACAACCTTCTAGTATGAATTTAAGTTTTCGATTCATACTTATTTTGTGATTCGTGTATATGTTGAGTTATGGAGAGTCGAAATCAACAACTTCATACGTGTTGTTAAGTATGAATATGATGGTGAGTACTTCAAACTTTGAATACGAGTAGAGGTTCCATGATATTAAAATAAGTATGTATGCGTATAAGTATCAGATATTATGAGTAGGATTCGATTCTACTCATCTTTTTGAATACTCATTGCTGATATCTGATCAAGTGTATGTGAACATAAATTATGTTCAGTATTATACGTGTTTGTGTATGAGAGCGTGTGAATTAGGGAGAGCCATAAAACGTTTAAAAATCTGTGAATTGAAAAAACTTATTTTTTCTTTTAATTTTTATAAAGATTGGTTTAAAATTTTCTTAAATACAGTTAAGCTTACTTACTGCTTCGGCTAGTTGCATGTAAAACAATACTTTTTTGTTATAATTGTACATCCCTAATATTGTATGTAAATCATGCGTTCATATTTAATTAATTATCGGGTCAATAAATATGTACATATAAAAGTATTAAACATTTTACACACATACTTACGTGTGTATATAGGTACTTATGTATGGATGTATGCAATCGATTACAATAAAATGTCAAACAATTTCATTTCATTCATTATTATTACAAACAACAAAATATTCTTTTGTGTTATTGTACAATAACATAATAATATTAAAGAGAAAGAGAAAGAGAGAGAGAGAGAGTAAGAGCGGCAGAGCGAAAAAAATATTAAAATAACAAAAACAACCAGCAACCTTGTAACAATTTTCAAGTAATTGTGTGGCCCATAAAAAACAAGTGAAAGCACAAGAGTTTAAGTCCAGTGTTAATAAAGAATTTGTGCACTTTTTTCCACATGCAATAATTAATTAAAGGCCAATTAAAACAGAAGGTTATTGTCAGTCAAAAACATAACATTCAACTGGCTACTTTTAAGAACTTTATTGGCATTTCACTCTCTCTCTCTCTCTCTCTCTCTCTCTCTCTCACTCACTCACTCTGCAGTTTGTTTATTAAAATGTTAACAAAGAAGTTCTTAAAAATGTATTTAATTACATTGACTTACGACATAAACTCTTCGTATTAAAATGTATTCGTTTGTTCTTTTAATTGAAAAAAAAGAAAAAACACCAAGAATTATTAAATTTTTTTTAATAACTAGGGAAAGGAATAACATTTAAGAATTAAATACAAGGTCTTTCAGAATTGAATGAAATTGGGGAAAAACGTGAATCAGTTCAATTGGATGTATGAAGATGAAGTCCAAGGCGAATAAGATACACTCTAAAGATAGGTCTTAAAAGACCTGATTGCCATACGGTGAATATCACTTCAACCTTGTGACTCTCACAAGGACCACATAATACACATCATTCGCATTCATTCCTACTCGTTATTTCTTTATAACTCTCTTGCAATTTCATTAGCAAAGCTTTTCTTGCTAAGCAGTCGCGTAGAAAAAGGACTTAATTTTCTCAAAATATTTCTTAACTATATCCGGGAGAAGCTTTTGATGGCAAAAGTGCATGACCTAACTGCGATTTTCGTTGTTTAGATTATCGCCAATGCGGTGGTGCCACAAAGCTTCTTAATATTCGAAAACATTGTTAAACCTTAAATTTCGTCGTTTGAATTCCAATCACGATTACAGGGATTTGTGATCACAGTTGGTTGTGTTGGTTTATTAGACGTGAGGCCTCGGTTCAAACCCCAGCACAGACATCTCCAACAAAGGGAAATATGAACAAAAAATTTCTTAGGCGAATGACTCTCAGTAGATTTCTGATAAAAACTGTGAGAGCAAATTAAATTGCAATGAAAACGTTTCTCAAAAAAATGTGTCGTTCGGAATCGACTTTAGATTGTAGGTCCCGCCACGCATATATAAAATGAACACAGATAAGTGGTGTGAGAAGCTAGGGCGTAATCCTGGCTGAAGGATTGTATGTATGTATAGCAAGGATTTTTAGTTCATCTCATCTAGAGGGTTTGTCAAATGTTTACTCTGATCTACAGGAGTCCAGTAGAAATGCTCCAAAATTCAGAAATTGGTTGACACTTTGGGTAATCATTATCAATCATCTGTGGCTTTAACAAGACGAATTGATATATGTTTCAGACATTCAAATGAAAATATCTGATAAAGACGACGCATTTTCTAAACCACTGCTCACTCCCTTCAGTGTTTTGAAGGCAGCAGTAAATACGTCAAGAATATCAACCGGCCGCTCAATATCATCAGACCAGAAGCTCTTAATTGGACTTCTAATATCATTTTCTTGTCTATAGCTTCTCAATAATGTAGTACATTCAGCCTTACTTCCACCAGTTTAGCCCTCTATTTCAATAGAAGGTCAGAGGGCAAGTAATTGGGTATAGCACATAAAGCCTTTGCTATAGTGGAACCAAGTGCAGTGGGTTATCCAGGAAGCTGATAGCAAAAACCTAAAACTTATTTCGTATATTTTAATTCTACAAATAATAGTCTTTGAATTATTTTCCCAAACATTGAAGCCGTAAATATTGCTATGAAAATGAAAAATTCAGATACTGATGTTGGGCTTTTAAATCATTTAACATTACAATTATAAACAAAAGCTACAAAAACAAAACAATACAGTAAACAACCCTGTATACAAATTATCATACTGCTTAATATAACAACAAACACCTGCATTAAAAAAAAAATGGTAAACAAGTAAACAAATATCCACAAACAACACTACAATAATAAACGTAAACAACGACGTTTATATAGAGATTTCGAGAAGGCGGAGTCACGAACATACGCATTCAAGAACATTCATCAGACTGTTTACCCTGCCAGATAAAAGGCAAGGCCAAACAGGCGACTGAGTTAGTGAAGTTTGAAGAGAGTAATCGTAGTTTGAAGATCTTGGATACAAAGATCTGTCGAACAATTGTCTAGGAATTGTTATTGTTTATGCAAAGGGTATAAACAGAGGAATAACAAAGAAAATCAATTGTTGTTGTTTACATGAAGTTGTGAACAGTAACACACAGAATTGTATGAATAATAAAGAATTTTAATTAAAACTAAGCAGAAATTTATTTTTATTTTATTTGCAATCTACGTGCTCATATTTTAAATGTTTTTAAAAAGTAAAAACGTATTTAAAACCTTGAAATAAAGCACTTTCAGCCTAAAACTGTCTTTCGAGAGAAAAGGAGAGGGAGTCATACAATTAGGCATATACAGCTGTTGTTTCCTTTTCCAAACTGCCAAAAAAAAAACTACGCCAAAACTTCAACGTCAACACCTTAATAAATACTTCTAATCACTACCATACCTAACGTAAGCATTCAAATTCAAACGATATTTATTATCGCATCGTTTAAAACCATCACACAGCCAATCAGTCAATGTGTTCGTTCGTTCAAATTCGGGGCTTAAGCATTGGCTAACGTTTAACGTTTTTATTTAAATATTGCGTGTGTTTAACATTTGATTGTTATCCTATACAATACGTATTCGATTTGTTTTTATAGCCGTTGTTTGTGCTATTAACCGCCAGCCCTCTCTCTCTCTTTTCCTTCTACACCTACAGTTTGTTGATATGTTAACGCATACCTTAACTCCATCCCACCTCTCTACACGATATCAAATAGATTTCGCCTTAATGGCTGATTACCTAATAAAGCATTTACGATATAACGGCGTTCTCAAATGCTAATTTGGAATTTTCACAAATTTATTAGCATTTGCGATTTAGTTGGCAATGCGTACGGCAACACGCAGACACTATTCCTATAGAAAGCTTATGATGGCCTCCTCTGGCAAAAATGATTTTTTTTTGGTAGCATTTACACCCATCTGCCCTAACTTTATTGATGTTTTTTAGTTTTATTTTTCTTTTTCGGAATTATTTGGAATTTGGAAGTCCTTGTTTGCCAATCGAACAATAAATACAGCAACAACAACAACAACAACAGCAGCAGCAACTACAACATAATAGTAAAGGACGTTACCATAAAAAAAATGGAACTTTTGCCATCAGACAATCAAATAAATGTTGTTGTATTGTTGTTGTTGTAATGGTTGTTTACCAAAGACAATAACAAAGCCACGGGGCAGTGGCAGCAGCAGTTTTAAAAGCAGTTTTCAACAACAGCAATTCGACAGCAATTAGTTAATTTAGTTGTAAATTTAAAAACATTTTTGATAATCAGTTTAGTGAGGGATTCTAACGAACGTGCGTTGATGAGTGGAAGTATTTGAAGAAGTTAATGAAAAAAGCAGGGAAGCAGGGGTGAGTTTTATTTGGCAAACTTATCAATAGCAGAAGAAGAATGTATTGCCTCTATGGCGGTAAGAGTATACAATGATTAGGGCTTGTAACATTTAATGGGAATCCTGCCACTTTTGAATAAAATTAACACAGTTATTTTATAATAGATAGGGACATTCCGTGAGTCCCTATGATTTACTTGAGTTTCGCTATGATGGCACACCCTGTTGTGCAGTTATTTTGTACAGTAAAACAGTCCGGAATGCCCGATAGTCCGGCATCGCTCCGATAAATTGTAAAAATTTTGGTTTTCTCAAAAAGTATCTCTTTAAAGCAAATAAAAATGCTCGAGAGCTATTCGGAAGTTTTCGGGGTAGTTCGGGATCATCCGGAAGCGCTCGGTATTGTTCGCAAACTGAGGCTAGTACTAGCTATAGTGCTTCAGAAATTATTGATTTCCATATCATTAGAAATAAATTTTATACTAAACGCCGAAAGTCAAGAAAACAAAAAGAAATTCGTGACTTTTTCTTTGTTGTATGTATTTGCATACTGTATTTGTGTTTAATTACTAACCTAATTGTTGTTATAACTATCGCCCGATAGGCCGGAACCGTTCGGGACCGGCACCGTGCCGGATAATCGGACTTCTACTGTAATAGTAATCCCTGCTCAAGGGTTGTAATGACTAATTAAGTATGTAAGTACGTAATTCCCATTCGAATATACAACTTCTGACACAAGCCGGGCAGATCCCAATTGAAATCGAGATTCGGGCACGTTTTTTGCAGACCGCAGTCTGGCGGCCGACAGCTAGAAATAGAGTCAGCGATGACGAATAAATCGTGAAGGAACTGAAAACAATTGCAGTGGATATGGAGGAAATAGAGTTCAGCTGCTGAGGTCCTATATTCCTAATAGTAGTAAGAGCTGTACACATAAAGTTTGTTTTCAACTCATCATATTCTTAAGTGTTTAAAAACATTGTTACATTTTTACCTTTTAAAAACGTTTAAAATAAGAGCTCGCGGATTGCAAATAAAATTTGTGTTTAGTTTTAATTAAAATTCTTTATTATTCGCAAAATTCTGTGTGCCACTGTTCACAACTTGATGTAAACAACAACAATTGCTTTCATTTGTTATCCCTCTGTTTATACCCTTTGCATAAATAATAACAATTACTGGACAATTATTCGACAGATCTTTGTAACGGAGATATTCAAACCACGATTATTCTCTTCAAACCCACCGCTTCTTCACACAAGACCGGCTGAACTTTTACTCACTCAGTTGCCTACTTTGCCTTGCCTTTTATATGGCAACGTAAACAGTCTGATAAATGTTCTTTAAGTCGAATGTTCATGGCTTCGCCTTCTCGAGATCTGTATAAATGTAAACATCGTTGCTTACATTTATTCCTATAGTGTTTGTTGTTGTATTTTTGTTTATCATTTCTTTTATGTTGGTGTTTTTTGTTATATTTCGCAGTGCGATAATATGTAAACAGGTTGATTGTTTTAGTTTTTGTAGCTTTTGTTTATAATTTTAATGTTAAACGATGTAAAAGCAAAACACCAGTATCTATATTTTCCATTTTCGTAACACTATCTTTCAAGCATTAAAAAAAGCATTCAAATGTCTTTTCAAATTCATATTTCTTTATTCTTTTATGTACATTCTTATCATAAATTTTGTCTCTCTAATGAATCCCATTCTCATTGCAGTAGTGCTCTTTCAGTGGTCGCCTTTGCCGCCTATAATTTTTGTGTTATTTAAATGGAACAACTGCCAGTTAGAATTGAAATCATTACGTCGCATACAAAAGTTAGCAAGCGAAAGAGGGAGAGAGTATTGGCAATTTGACAAATGAGTTTATAGTTGATTAATGATTGTTTAAAAATCATTCAAAAAACACTCTTTTTATTCGATTTACACTCTCCCCCCTCTCACGCTTGTCTAAAATATTCTTCTGTGATTACATTAAAAAAACTTCAAAGTACAGGAGCTAACTTGTAAATTAACTCATTCACTCACTCAGACATTCATTCATTCATCCATTCGCTCAGACATTTCTTCATTCAGTAAGAGAGTAACATTGCTTGTGTTTTATTTTTAATTCATTTTCGCTTTTTTATGTTCTTAAGGTTTTTATACTCTGAACTCAATTTAAATGTAATGAAGGAGGAATAAAAAAAGAACTGGAAGAAAAATAAAAGAAAAATAATTGAGAAAAAGTAAAGAAACTACTATTGACCGTCTCTGCCTGTATAGCTGACTGACTTTAACTGAAACTGAAACGTTGTTTGATGAATAACAAAACGAAATTGGATAATTGTGGCCGCCTAATAAAACACGAACTACACGGGGAGAAATTAAAAAGAAAAAACGTAGAAAAACACAAGAAAGCGAGTGAGAATGAAATGTATTCGATTGGATTGAACTGGTAAAGTATTAAACTTGTTAAGTTAAAATTATAAACTTTACAATCGTGAATTAATTTAAAACTAATGTCTACAAAAAGGAAACAAAAAAACAGGAAAAATAAAACTTTTATTATTAGTATGCCAAGGGATGTTTAATCATTACTAAAGTATTAACAACCAAAGGAATGAATTAAAAAAAAAACATTTTTAATGTAATTGAACGGAAATACGCAGTACAGAAGTTTTTTTCCCCCTTTTTAAAGCAGCGGTTTGAGGTATTCGCCAAGTAATTAGAGGAAGAGAAATAATAAAAAAAACAGAATATTTTATTAATTTGAAATCGTTATATAATGATGAAGAAGAACAAATGTTGTATTGGTCTAGTAGATAGTGTGTTGGCTTATTAGACGTGAGGCCTAGATTCAAACCCCAGGTCAGGCATCTCCAACAAAATGAAATATGAACAAATATTTCTTCGAAATTATCACAATAGCGGATGAGGCCTATCAAAATCTGTTATAAGTGGGATAGGATAGGATCACTTGAGCGCACATAGTGGTCGACAAGTTCTAAATAATCTATCTTGGTAGTCAGCACAAGAATTTTATACTTAAAATATGATTGAAAAGTTAAATAAATGATAGTTTAACAAATATAAGGATTGGCCAAATGTCTGGAAACAATAGATCCGTTAGACTATCGAGAAAGGATGAGCCAAATGCGAGTAATCTGTAGTCGAACCAGAGACTGTCATTGGCAATTATAGTGGACAATACTCTTTTACTTGGCAGTCGATCTTTAGTCTCTGCAGAAATCATTTGCATATCTAACTACAACATGTCCCTACGATGTGATGACAGTAGCGTACCAATGTCCCATCTACCACATTGTGGCAGTGGAACTGAAAATAAATCAAAAGTCTTCCTTAGTCCAAGAATTGCCAATAAATATCTTTGTCGCATAGGTATCCTTAACGAGACAAGAAGCAAATGGATAGATTAATGAAATGATGGGTATTAGGCAGGTTATACGGAGTCGCCGTAGTCTAGTAGGTATTGTGTTCGCTTATTAGACGAGCCCCAGGCCAGACATCAAAATGAAATATGAAAAAAAAAAATATTTCTTCGGCGACTTCCTCTCAGCAGATTTCAGGCAAAAACTCTGAGGGTAAATAAAATTGCCATGAAAAAGTTTCTCAAAATCTATCGTTCGGAGTCGACGTTAAACTGTAGGTCCCGCCACTCAAGTATAAAATTAAGGCACACAACATGAGCGGTGTGAGAAGCTAGGCCGTAATCCTGACTGAAGGGTTGTAATGGCCAATTATGTATGTATACCAAACAAAAAACTTACTGTAAGTAAGTATATCAACTACACAATTATCCGAAATATATCTGAGAACACGAACTCACATGAGACTCCCACAAAACTGTCATGAGGAACAATCAAGGCAGTCGCGCCATCTGTCAACCTTCAGGCACTCGAAAAAGATCAGATTACCAGCTAGAAATATTTTCAGTTCTTAAGTAATCAAGGAGATGTATAGATATCCTAAGACCAAGTTCTCAGCATATCTCATTCTCACAATAAGAAGAGTTCACGAACATTTCCACAGAATCCCTTAAGTAGACTATGACAGAGGGCCAATTTCTCTGCTTGCAATTCCACTGTAAAATCTCCTTATCATGACTATATTTCATCAAAAAAGAAACAATATTATACAGCTTCTGGCAATTCTCATATAGGATAGGGCGACAAGTATCGCATGTTGTTAAGATTGCAGCAAAGAAGACCTTGATTAGGACGTAGTCTAGTAAGTAGTTTGTTAGTTTATTAGACGTGACGACACGGTTTAAACCCTTCAGACAGACATCTCCAGCAAAACGACACGACGGCTGCATCTTAGCAGATTTCCGGCAAAAACTCTGCGGGTAAATAAAATTGCCATGAAAAGTTTCTCAAAAATCTGTCGTTCGTAGTTGACTTTAAACTGTAGGTTCCGGCCCTCATATATAAAATTAACACACACAATATGGGTGACGTGAGAAGCTAGGTCGTAACCCTGACTGAAGGGTTGTAATAACCAATTATGTATGTATGTATGTAAGAGGGCCTTTAAGTAACACACAAAGCATCCCTAACTTGTGTCGCTCTAGATTTCCACACTTTATTAAATAGTCCATCAGAAGACAATGCAATAATGAAGATTAGATTGGATAAATATAAATCCTCTGAAGCACCCCAGGATGAAGTCCGCCGCGTCCTGTTAAAAGTGGATGAATATTTAAACTTTACTTAAACATTACTAAGCTAATTTTTGCAAATCAGGGCTTACAATCGACAAGCCATAGGACTTAATATGTTGTATTCATGAATACAGTGGAGCTTCTTATACTCGTACAAATTCTTACGAGTAACCAAGATATTCTAAAAGCCTTCTATGATGTTTCCATAATTGCCATTCTAATTTGAACAATTCATAAATAAAAAGACATTCCAATGTTAACGTTGCTTGGTTGTATGGGGAGGCAAGGACTTAAGCACCATGACTATTAAAAGAGCTGAAGGAAGATGAGTTTATTATTCTGTGTCTGCCACAATAAATTGTTCTTGTAAATATTCCCTCTATAGCTTGACTTTTTTTTGCCGAATTGAACTAGAACTAGAATCGAACTTGAATCGAACTAGAAATACAATTTCTCTATTATCGCCAATGTATTGCTTGTATTGTTATGTTTCCTAACAATTTCCACCAATTAACATATGCTGTCTATCATATAATTATCTTAATTGCTTGGTATACAAATATAAAGTTCCCCTTAAATACTGTAAAAACTTAAAAGGGGTTCTAATTTAACAGCAAAATTAAGACCGCGAAAGCCTTAATTAAAACGCTTATTACAGACTGTGGCAATAATTATACAAGTTTCGTTGATTCATCGTTTTTAAGTTGATAATTTGTGGTCTTTAACTGTGTTCATAAGGCGTTGCTGTTAATTGTTCACAAAATTTGTTATCCACCCCTCTATACTTGTACAAAAACTAGGTGAAACTAAGCAAATCTATGGCGTTTAAGCAATTGTTATTGAATAATTGTTTAAACAAATTATGTTTTGAAAATTTGGCCATTATTATAAAATATATTTGAAGTAGGCATACGCCTCTATTTTGGATTAATGTTGTCGTTTATTTAGAATTTTTAATTAAGTCCACCTCCTTCTACTGTTTCTAAATTTTCCCCCAAGGCTTTTCAATTCATCTATGTATTTGTCTGTCTACATAGTAATTCATACGTCCATTTATAGAGTCATTCTATTCATTCCTTCAATCATTCCGTCGTTCATTATTGACGTTTTCAATACTATTTGAACTCATTTAAGTTGAATGAATAACAACCAATAGATCGAATATAAAAAAAACTGAATAACACACATACATACACACACACACGCACTGTTGTACAAAAAAAATATAATGTTATACATTAAAATAAACTCTCACATTCATGCATAGACACATACACATGCATATATACGTATTACACTCATATCTAAATATGTATAGTTTTACGTGATTGTTTATATACTCATTGTAGCAAAGTAGCGAAGTAGCAAAGAAGCCCTCATTGTATGATACTTTAACAACAATATGCTCTCAACGCAGTTTTCAAACTTAAATTCGAATACAAAAGGTGGGTATAATTTTCACATTATTTACTATAATAACAACACAGCAACAGTAACAACACTGTTATCAACAACAACAACAATAGCAGAATAACAATATTGTAACATTTTAGAGTAACAACATCGACAACCGACAACACTTCAAACAATGAATCGCAATGTAAAGGAATGAAATCTAGCGTCAATTTCTCTTTGAGTTGTGCAAGACATAACCAGTTTAGGAAACTAAATTAAATGACAAACTAATAAATGATGTTACGAAAATGAAAAATCTAGATATTGATGTTTTACTTTAACATCGCTAACCATTAAAACTATAAACAAAGGCTACAAAAACAAAACATTGCAGTAAACAAACCTATTTACAAGTTATCGTACTGCGTAATATAGCAACAAACAAAAGCATAAACAAAAATGGTAAACTATTAAACAAAAATACAGCATAAAAATGGTGAACGAGTAAACAAAAATCTACAAACAACACTACAAGAATAAATGTAAACAACAATGTTGGCAACAATGTTTACATTTCTAGAGATTTCTAGAAGGCGAAGTCACGTACATTCGCCTTCAAAAACATTCATCAGACTGTTTACTTTGCCATATAAAAGGCAAGGCAAAGCAGGCGAGTAAATTAGTGAAGTTCAGTCAGTCTTGTTTGAAGAGGCGGTGCGTATGAAGAGAGTAATCGTGGTTTGAAGATCTCCGTTACAAAGATCTGTCGTATAATTTCTTAGTAATTGTTATTGTTTATGCAAAGATTGTAAACAGAAGGCATCTCCAACAAAACGAAATACGAAAAAATATTTCTTCTGCAACTTCCTCTCAGCGGATTTCTGGCAAAAACTCTGAGAGTAAATGAAAATTGCCATGAAAAGTTTCTCAAAAATCAATAAAATTAACAAACGCAACCTAAGTGAGGTGGAAGCCAACTTGTAATTCTAACTGTAGGTTAATAATGACCAATTATGTAAATAAGAGTTGTGAGCAAACTAGTTTGTGTTTGACAGCCTAGTAGCAGACCATCGTGAAATTTAATTCACATCTTCCAACGCCTCACCACACTCCTTTTTGGGTAAGTAACATTTTTTAAATTAAAAACTTAAAAAAATGCAGCCAATAACACCTTCAAAATTCTTCATTGTGAAGTCAATAAAAAGTGGGACAAAATGCTCATGTATAGCAACAGTAAATGTGTACCGAATTGTTGTTCAATTAAGAAAACTTTACTTTTAACATTTACCATATGATCCCCAATTATTTTTTTTTTTTACTTCTCTATGCCTATAATATCACATAACTTTCATATACGATACATATACATACACCCATGTATGTATACTTAATATTTTTTTTCATTTTAAAAAATATTACTCATACGCTCTGTATAACATTTTTTATTTACTGGGTTACTCCGTCAGCTGTTATCATTCAATTCGATTGATGACAACCAAAATTACATTTCAAAAAATTAAACAAATTCTACACTTGGAAAATTGATGCATATTTTTATTTTCCACTCTCTAACTTACCATCTTGAATTATATTGAGCTCCTATGTCTTAAGCCTAGATTCTCTTGAGGATTTCATGGGACATCATTGGTTAAGTTATTTTAGATTTGAGTAAGCGTGAAGCTTTTTCTAATTCCTCAGGCTTCTAACTAAAACTTCTAGAAAATAACGAAGAAATTGTATATACAACATGGAGCTAATTCTGCCACATTCTGAGCCGACTTGAGGTTAATGCATACACAGTATAACCTACTGCTACCCTGAACGTCATAGTCCTGCCTCATCAGAATTCAAGATCGAACCAGAGTTCCTTGGCTTTATTTAATAGATGTGCAATAAAAATATTTCCACTTCAGTGTTGATGTCTACATTTAGAAATTTTATTTACGGTTGTATAATCAGAATATTTTTTTTAAATTTTAAGTACAAATACGAATACATTCTGTTAAAGGTCTGTGTTAAACTGGTCTCTTTTAAGAACACTTTGATAAATAATGAATCCATTCTTCACAAAACAACTACAAGTACGAGTATTACTTTAAGAGTGGCGTTCTCACTTTCTCTGTCTATCTGTCTCCTTCATTCTCTATTTGTGTATGTTTATATGCCTGATAGCACTTGGCCCATAATATACAAACTTATCGAGTCTATTGTCAGGGATCTATACACGCATATGATAGTAGACACACACACAGAAAGATATACAAATAAAACAATCCTTGCATTTAAGCATGTTACCGAGAGAGTATATGTACTCGTAAGCGTGTTTATTTCTTTGGAAAATATTCCACAACTTCAAGGTTGTGTACACATAGACCTCGCTAACTATGTCACAACGTTTGGCAAAGAGTTTGTCAGTCCTTCTGTCCGTCCGTCCGGCAATCAGTCAATGAGTTTGTCAGTCATTCATTGCTTTTAGTAAGTAGTTATGGACTGGTTTCACACCATTCGCCATTGTGCATATAAATAACAGCGAACGTGTGTGTGTGTATTTGTTTTTGTTGTTGTTGTTGTTGAATTACGCCAAGGTTTCCCATTTATACACGGGGTAAGTTAGTTGCAAATTTATGCAAAACTTATAAAACTTCAAGAAAAAATACAATTCAGTGGAATACTACTCATGCGAGTTGCTTTAACAAATTTGAAGGCAGGCAGTACCAATAAAAAATTAAAGGGTTTTTTAAAGAAAACACAAAAACACAAAACGAACGACTGAAACAACGAAAATAAAATGAAACATAAAAATCAGGCGTAAATTTGAAAAAAAAAGTGGAAAAAAAATTTGGAACAAAGGAAGAAACTTAATTTAGGCCACTGTTGCTTCCATAAATAATGACAAAATTTTCTGTAAATAGAACTTGAATTAGTTTTATGGAATGGGAAGTATAGCCTACAGTCCCGTAAGGCAAAGAGTTAATATAGAAATTTTTAACACGGGTTAACGTCCAATAAATTTGAAATAAAAATTGAACCGATATACGAACTGCTACATGAGATAATAATACATCTTATTAGAAATCATATGTTTCATTAAGCATTCCTTCCCTTCTAACTATTGTTAAACTACTAGTACAGTATTTATAAGGCATAATGTCAGTGGTATTGTTTTTAGTTGACTTGAGCCTGTTATTTTTCCTCGTTTTATATAGTTTTTGGTGTCGAACACAATAATGGCCAGTCTTGTGTTGTGCTCGACAAAAGACAAAAAACTTATTTCGAAGGGCATTTACAATAATGAACAAACGAACGAGCAAGTCAATGTAAAGCAGCAACAAAATATGACAAGAGTTGAAAAAAAACAGACAAATAGACAGACAGACAGACATACAGATAGAAATAAATGGACTTAAAACAAATAATCGTACTCATGCCTAGAAGGACAAAGGGGTGCAGACAAATAAGCCTTCGAAATACAAAGAAAAAATGCAGAAGACAAAAAACAAAAATAAGAAATAATTAAGGGCATATAGGGCGTTGGGTGGTGTGCTCAAGGAAAACGTAAAAACATTGAAAAATAATTTCTGTAGCAAGAATTTAAAATTTAAATAAAAATGTTAAAAAAAAGGAGGACAAAAAGTATTAAATTTCTGTTTAAATTTAAAGTTTAAAGCATGAAAGAAAAAGAACGAAGGAAAAAACTTTAAAACCACATTTCAAATTAAAGCAATTTGAGGTTTCCTAATCGATAGTTTTTTTTTTTTTTTTTTGTATTTTTTTCTGGTTGAGTTATAAAAATTTATGGTTTTTATTGGTGTTTTTTAATAAATAAAAAAAGGAATGAAAGCGACAAACCATAATATATACAGGGGTTGGCTTATGAATATGTATTTCATAAATTCAGATTTTAATTAAAAAAGAAAATGATAAGAATGCTTTTGATGGCATGGAGTTGCCTAAGAAAAACTGCATAATTTCAATATAGCCGTAGTCTAGTAGGTACTGTGTTGTTCTTGCCCATGCTTCAAGACTGTATCAGACAGACCTCTGGCAAAAGACTCTGAGAGCAAATAAAAATTGCCATGAAAAGTTTCTCAAAAAGAAAAAAATCTGTCATTCGAAGTCAACTTTAAACTGCAAGTCACGCAACTCCATTCATGTATAAAATTAACACACACAAACTGGGTGGTATGAGAAACTAGGTGGTAATCTAAGTAAGTAAGTTCTTTCTCTAAATATAAACAAATTATCAAAGTTTTATTTCGAATTCTTTATTATTCGCACAATTCTGTATGCCACAGTTCACAACTCAATGTAAACAACAACAATTGCTTTCTTTTGTTACAGCTCTGTTTATACCCTTTCCATAAACAATAACAATTACTAGACAATTGTTCCACTAATCTTATAACGGAGATCTTCAGACATACCCCGTTTTCACACAAGACTGACAGAACTTCACTAACTCAGTCGCCTTCTTTGCCTTGCCTTTTATATGGCATAGTAAACAGTTTGATGAATGTTCTCGAAGGCCAATATTCATAGCTTCGCCTTCTCGAGATTTCTATAAATGTTAACATTGTCGTTTACATTTTTTAATGTAGTGTTCTTTTTATACATTTCATGTAGTTATTATTGTTGTATTTTTGTTTACTTGTTTACCATTTCTTTTATGCTGGCGTTTATTGTTATATAATTTGTAAACAAGTTCATTGTTTTATTTTTGAAGCTTTTGTTTATAATTTTAATGACAAAGGATGTAAAAGCAAATCACCAGTATTCGGATTTCTTCAATTTCCTATTGAAGAATAGCTAAACAGTTTGCAGTTTTACATTACGTAGTTATATACCATGAAAGAAAAATTTATTTCTCGCAAGACTAGCAAGAGTAAGAAAATTGCAATACTTTAATAGGCTTTTGAATTTTAAAGTAACGCTCAATTGGTAAATTTTTAAGTGCCGACCCCTGTTTAGAGGCAAGGTAATAAACATTTTTTTTTATTTTCTGTGGTTAGTGATAATAACAACAGGCTACAATACAATAATCCTGGTTTTGATAATAAATTGCTTGATGAGAGATTTATTTAACATGAATTTAATGAATTTATTCAACAATTTTTTATTTAAACAATTAAAAACTGAAAATTTATTATTAAAGATTTCATATTTGTTGTGTTTAATACTTGTTTTAATACTTTAATTCATATTGAAGCAATTTTAGTAACCAATAATAAGTAAATCAAGGATTTTAAAAAAGGGAAGCATACATGACAGCTAGACGCTAGCTCGCATGATTTCTGTATAATGTGCTAATCAAATGAGGAAGAGAGACCGTCTGTTACGACCAAATACTTGACATCTGTGGCGAAACTGTCTGAAACTAGAAAAACGAATAACGAATACATTGCGTATACATGAGAGAGAGAAGTCTTCCAGCCCAAACCATCTGGATGGCAGGCTTTTCCCAATTGTGCACAGCAGTGTTTTTATAATTAAATGTAATATGATAGAACAAGGGATCAAATAGATTAGACTTAGTGGGAATCTCACGTAATTAAAAGGCCTTCGAAACACATACATACATAGTACATACATAGTTATTCATTACAACATTTCAGTCAGGATTACGACGTAGCTTCTCACAGCACTTATATTGTGTGTGTAAATTTTATACATGAGTTGCGAAACCGAACGAGACATTTTTGACAAACTTTTCATGACAAATTTTATTCTCAGCGTTTTTGCCAGAAATCTGCTTGAGAGGAAGTCGCCAAAGAAATATTGTTTTTCATATTTTCGTTTTGTTGCAGATGTCTGACCTAGAATTAGAAGCCAACATACTACCTACTAGACTACGACCTTCTAGGCTAATGAAACTCAGGTCACATTGTTCGCCATTTTATGTATTGTAGCTGTAGTTGTAAAATTCCTTTGAAATGCTTACTTTGCCGACAACTAGTGAATTTCTATAATCATTGAGGAGCCGCCTAAATACCATGCTCTCCATGGTGGTACATATATGACTTTGACATGTTATTTCTTTACCTTGTAAAATTTCGTAAAAATTTTTTCTTTCTTTTTAACCGTAGAAAATCAACAGAGCCATAAGAAACACGTTTTTAAAACCTTTAGAAACTAAGAAAGAAAATCTTTTATTTGACCATATAATGTGTGAACGTGAGACAAATTCACGAAGGTGTTCTTACTTCTTAACATATTGCTTACATTGTTGATACGCAATGAGGTTATTGAGTTCAACCTCTCAAGGGTTTTTATACAATTCAGTGAACTTGATCGAAAATTTTTTTGTTTCTCATATTTCAGTATGATTCAAAGAATAACTCAATTATTAGGTATGAGCATTAATTTCATTGTTTTTTAATTCATATTTTAACTGAATTAAATTTTTTCTAAAGATATTTAAATTGAAGTTTACAAAAATAATCGCATGACATATAAAAGTCATGACACTTATTTATGACATGACATGTAGTAACTTAGAAGGGATTACTGGTGCAGAACGATAGGATTTATGACATACACACAATATTTATTAGCGGTTCAATGTATTCTTATTTATTATTGTTCTTAGCAAAATTAATTAAAAGCACTCACCACACAACCCAGTGTTATGACTCGAAGGCATTTCTTATGTATTTTAAGAGTCACTGAACTTATCATAGGAACAATTTAATATTTTCCCAGAATACTCTTGATATCTGCGAGGGTTAAGGATAATATGAGAGTATGTTTACAGATTAAGTTACGATGTCTAAATAAAACAATTTCTTTGAACACTTGATTAAAATTTAATTACTTAAGTTAATAAACGCACATTCGAATTACAATGCTACCAACGACTTACAACGACTACATATCGAGCATTGACACTTACATACGTTAAGCATTTCTCTGTTGGCATTTCAAAGACACGGTATACTGATCAATGCCTAACATACATACATAAATAATTGGTCATTACATCCCTTTAGTCAGGATTATGACCAAGCTTTTCACACTTCTGTTGCATGAGAGGCGGGACGTACAGTTTAAAATCGTCTTCGAAATACAACTTTTTGAGAATCTTTTCATGGCAATTTTATTTCACTCTCAAAGTTTTTTTTTTTCAGAAATCTACTGAGAGGAAGTCGCCGAAGAAATGTTGTTTCACATTTCTTTTTGCGAAAGATCTCTGCCCTGAATTTGAATCGTAGGCTTACGTCTACAAAGCCAATACACTACCTACTAGACTACGACGACTAGCATTTATTCCATTGTAAAGTCTACTCCGTTGATCCGAAGTGCAAACAGGTTTAGTTTTAAATCATCATTCCAGTTACCAAGTATGCATTGCCTCTGTATTGAACATAGTTCATCATGTTTTCGCAACATGTTGCTGTCTGCTTTAGTTCTTCGATGTTTTTAAAGGTTGTACCTTAGTTGTCTGATGTCGAGTTTACTTCTTAAAGTGCAAAACATGTCCATGTTGTTCTTAAACGTCTACAACCTCTGCTACCTTAAGAGTTGTATACTCTTGCCTAATTACATATTGCCTCAGGATATTGTTGAAATTTCTTCTACGAATTTCTGTATTTATATGGTGAACAATGATTTTGATCTTAAAAGAGTTTGGTATGAGGCAAATTTTAAGTGTTTCCAAAGTCCATTTATAGCAATACATACACCTTAAATTCATATCATTGCAACTCCTCCCACACGTTAGCCTAGATATGTACATTTCATCACTCATACGTACGCTGTATTCGGTTCCAAACATGGCTTTCTGATACGTAACTGAACAGAAATATCACACGACGATTTCAATTCTATTTTTATAAAAATTCTTTAAAAATTTGTGTTTAATTTTTTTTTTAATTTCTTTTTAAATGTCTCTGTTGACCATTTGCAAGAATATAAGGTTAAGAGTTATGAGTGTTAAATAATAAAATTAATATTTGCCTTTGGAGACAAGTTCATTGGCTGCAATCCTCAAATTTATTGTTCTATACACACATACACTTCAATTGAAATATTTTTTTCACAACAAACGATTGTCTGTCTGTCTGCCACTCTTCTTGTCTGATGATTATTAATAACGCGCGATTTAAAAATGAAACATAAAGAAGAAAAAAGAAGAGTGAGGGTGAGAGTGAGATAATGATGCTGACGATGCTGCTACATCAAACGTTATTAATGTCAGCTTTAGTCTGTCTGTTTGGCTTAACAATATCGCATTATATTTTAATGAATTTATTTATTTTCACAATTGATTTTTCAAGGCCATATTTTTATTTCAATTTTTTAAAGAAAAATAATTTATATTTTTAATCGAATTTCATTTAAAATGTAAAATTTATAATTAATTAACAAATTGCTATGCTTCACTGCTTATGCATATCAAATAGCCATTGCTAGAGCTGTATTCGATTTAATTTCTTATATTAATTTAATTGTCCCAGTAAATATAGGCTTCTGCCTTTTAATAGTTTTTCTTTTGATGGTTTTAAAATGTATAAATTTGTAAATATGAAATGTTGAAATAATTAATTGAAGCCCAATCACTTGCCGTCAATAATAGCGCCATAATGTTGGTATGGTCGTAAGTTTTATTGTTTTATTTCGACGACCATAGGTTACGATATTTCGAGCTTTCTCCTAATAACTGATCCTGATAATATACCGATTATATTCGGTCTGAAATGACTCTGAGGCACTTATTAGTGGATACCTATAGTGAGGATTTTAGTATGCTGATGGAAACGGTGTGCGTGGAAGCTAGAATTATGCAAGCGAATGTGGTATATACGCTGCGAAACTTGATTAGTCTCGAAGGAAATACGAAATAAAAGGACTTTGGAAACTGATGCTTACATAAAACACTTAAAACTTGCCTCATACCAAACTCTTTTAAGACCAATATCATTATTTACCATATACATACAGAAATTCCTAGAAGGAATGTCAACAATATTCTCAGGAAATATATACTTAGGCAAGAGCATACAACCTTTAAGGTAGTTTTGCACTTTAAGGAGTAAACTCGACATCGGACAACTAAGGCGCAACCTTTAAAAACATCGAAGAACTTAGGCAACATGTTAGGAAAGATGATAAGCTATGTTCAGTACAGTGGCAATGCATACTCAGTGATTGGAGTGATGATTCAAAACTAAGCAGGTTGCACTTCGAATTAACGGGGTAGACCATAAGGTCTAAACCTCTAAAAAACCTCTAAAAAACCTCTAAAAAACCTATAGCGGGGCGAAAGAATCGGTGTTTTTCTGCTTCTCTCTCTCTGAATGGTCTTTGCTCTTGCTACCATTGGTATCGATGGTTAACAGTTGAGAATGTTGAGGTCATCACCAGCATTGAGTTAAAAATAAGGAGAATAATACGGAAATAGAAAAATGTAGATACTGGTTCTTTGCTTTTACATCTCTTAACATTAAAATTATAAACAAAAATACAACAACAAACACCAGCATAAAAAAATTGTAAACAAGTAAACAAAAATACAACAACAAACACTACAAGAATAAATGTAAACAAAATACACAAACAACAATTATGAATGTAAACAACGATGTTTACACTAATAGAGATTTCGAAAAAAGCGAAGCCACAAACATTCTCCTTTTAAGAACATTCATCAGACAGTTTACCCTGTAATATAAAAGGCAAAACAAAGCAGCCGAGGGGTTTAGTGAAGTTCAGTCAGTGTTGTGTGAAAACGCGATGCGTTTGAAGAGAGTAATCGTGGTTTGAAGACCTCCGTTACAAAGATCTGTCGACTATTGCTTGGTGATTGTTATTGTTTATGCAGAGGAATGACAAAGAAAAGCAATTGTTGTTGATTACATCAAGTTGTGAACAGTGGCCCACAGAATTGTGCGAATAATAAAGAATGTTAATTGAAACTAAACACACGTTTTTAAAATGTGTAAACGAAACAATATACTTATTTTACTCCAATAGAGCTTAAATGCCAACGAATATAATTTTAGTTTTTTCACAGGTTTAAGGAGCAAGTGGCATCACTGAGAATAAAGAGTTAACTTGATTGAGATCCAATATTGAGAATATTCCAAAGAAAAGTTTTGCGTAAGATCTTAATTTCAGTGCGAGTTGGCGATGATTTCTGTATCCGATCCAACAATGAGCTGTATGAGCTCCTTATCGACATGAACGTTGTGCAGCGTATTAATATACAGCGGCTACGCTGGCTCGGTCATATCGTTCAAATGGATGCCGAGATTTGCGAAAGTCGTCGAAGAGGATGACCACGCTTGCATTGAAAGGACCAAATCGAGGAAATCCTGTCTTCGATTGGTGTGACCAACTGGCGAAGGTGCACAAGCAGCAGAGGCATCTGCAAGGATCCGTTAATGGGGTTGTTAATAGCCGATTTGGAGATAATTTTTTGTCAAGTAAAGGGACTTTTATCCAAAAAGTTAGTCAGAAGTTTTTCATTATACGATGTAAACAAAAGCTGTTGCAACTATCTGATTTGGTGGACAGAGGTGATAAAGCCCATGGCCTTTGTTTCGTGCATCTGTTACTATAATCTTTTTGAATAGAAAATGCGATTCGATACGATTGAAAAGCAAATTTGTTATGCTTTAATTAGACCACATTACTCTTGAATTTTTATTATTTCTTTTCTACACATTTTTTGTAACCAAATTCCCTTAGAGTAGTTTAGTTGGTGTGCACATCGGTAAATATGTACGGATTTCAGTGACAAATTTTAACATCATTAATGCAAAACCGCATGTTTCGCTCTGGTTATATGAGCAATAGATTTGTCTACAAAGTGTATACGTATTTATTACCTGGAAAATTCCACAAAAACATGTTCATTCTCGAATTCTTTTGAAATACGTTACGATTTCAATGCTTTTTACATTTTTTTTTTTGGTTTTTTTTCCAATTTTTCAAGTGTAAAGTTATCTTAATAGGTCAAATAGAGAAAATAATACGTGTTTGGGTCTAAATGGTAAAAACAAAATAAAATGAATCGCAATTGCAATGCAACGATGCGTTGCATCTCCATTGCTAGGAGGTTTAGAACAAACGAAATGCGTGTTTTAATAACCAAACCGCCATCGAACTTGTGCTTAAAACTACTGTTTGTGGCTTTAGTGTTTCTTGTTAGCAACAAAATGCTGGTTGTTATCATATATTTGGAAACTGATGGGCTTTTATAATCAATAAATTTTCTTTCGTTATACGTTTGTGTAGCATTTCTTTTATGGCAACCAATGGTGGTAACTGCTTTCAATTCCACCATTGAATTGCATTTCATTATAGATCTGCACTGCACTCGACATGAAATGAAACAAATTTGAAACCAAAACTACTTTTTAATTGCACACGTGCCTGCTTAAATTCTTTTTTTCCGTTTTCCAATAGAGGGTCCTGTAAATATCCTGCACGTTTTGCTTAATCATAATGCAAGTGGAAGTGAAAATAGAAATCGAATCATGTTAATTCCAAAACAGACAGAACAAAAGAAAACACTCTCAATTTATGGGCTCGAAAGGATTTAAAAAAATATTGTGACGATTTTGCCTTTTAAAAACGTTTAAAATATTAGCTCATAGATTGCAAATAAAATAAAAATAAATTTGTGTTTAATTTTATTTTAAATACTTTATTATTCGCGCAATTCTGTGTGCCACTGTTCACAACTTGATGTAAACAACAACAATTGTTTTTTTTTCATCGAATTTTTGTGTTTGTTCTTCCTCTATTTATACCCTTCGCATAAACAATCGCAATTATTAGACAATTATTCGACAGATCTTTGTAACAGAAATCTTCAAACCACGATTACTCTCTTCAAACGCACCGCGTTTTCAAACAAGTCTGCCTGAACTCAACTAACTCACTCGCCTGCTTTGCCTTGCTTTTTATATGTCAGAGTAAACAGTCTAAAAAATGTTCTTGGAAGCGAACGTTCATGACTTAGCCTTCTCGAAACATCGTTGTTTATGTTTATTATTGTAGGGTTGTTGGTATATTTTTGTTCACTTGTTTACCATTTTTTATGCTTGTGTTTGTTGTTGTATTATTGTTTATAATTTCAATGTTAAAAGATATGAAAGCAAAACACAAGTATCTAGATTGTTTTGTCCATTTTCGTAATAATATTTAAGGTAATGAAAGCAAAGTTGAAGGAGGCAACAGCATTATCATTGAAAAATTCATTGAAAAATTTTTAAAGATCCCGGTTTACAGTAAAGAAATCCACTTGACAACAAATTAGGAAAAAAGACATACAAAAAGAAGATTCAATACCATATCCTGAACCATATAATTCCATGTATAAAGGTGAACAGTGAGTGTCAAAAGAAACTGTACACTAAGGATAAATTTCTATTTCCAAATTTTTTGTATTTTTTTCCTTTCAATTTTAAAAACCGGTAATGAAACAATTTTAAAGTAAAAATAACAATAATTTATTAATGTACAATTTCTTTTGATGCTCACTGTATAAATATATGTATTCTCTGCCTAATTTTGTCTCCTTAAATCAATGCCTTACAAGACTTTTATAAAATTTCCTGTGCCAACTTTCTTCAAATACTACTCAAGCAGAACTTTACTGAGTTAGAAGATGTCTGAATAAAGAAAGAAAAGAACAAGAAAAAAAAACGAAAACATGAAAAACTTCTTATCGATTAAAGTTCTAATAAAATATTTATTTTAAATTAACTGAAGCTCTAGTAAAATTGGAATTCTATGAAAAATAAATACACTCAACACAGTACAGTACAGAGCACAGTACAGAGCAGTGCAGCACCCTGATCATATGCATGACTGCAAAAGGGAAATCTTATAACGAAAATATCAAAACAAAGTAAGTATATGGGCTTGAGAGTATGTAAATATGAGTGTATGTTTGTGTCATATTTAAAATTCTTCTTCTTCTTGTTTTGTATACACACAGCAAGATAAAAAACACTCTCAAGACGGAAATTTGCATAAAACAAATGTAAAGAAAAGAAGAAAATTGTAAAAAGAAATACAAAAACATTAAAAGCAAAGAAAACTTTCCACAAAGGAAAAAAAACCAGACTCAGGCCTATGCAGTCATAAAAGCAAATAAAGAAACTCAAAGAATTCTAGAGCTTAAGAACAAGGCCCTTTAGAAGGCTCTTGTATATCTTCCCTTTAGCTTGCTAGTTGGCATAGAATCATGCAGTCATAAGTGTATTTATCTGCAGTAAGCAATTACATATACACACACTTACATTCTCATATTTTAAAACAAATATTTCTTTAGTTTTTTTCAAAACTTTTCTTTTTTTATATGCCGTGAAACACATAAGAAGAGAGACAGACAAACAGACAGACAGATCGTCAGACAGACCGTAACAGATTTCGGTATTTACATTAGCAAAATAAAAAGGAAAAGAAATCTGTTATAAGAATTAAAATAAAGAGAAGCAGCAACAGCAACAACTTCAAATACATCGAAAGAAAATAAAAAATTGCTCAACAAAAACTCTACACCAAGCTCGACCATGTGAGGCTCTATAATTTCTGTTTAAAATAGATTTCTTGCCAGCAACAGACTATTGTGCACCTATCTGTTGCCCAACTGAAAGTTACCAGTTTCTAGAGTAAATGTCAGTACTGTACCTCTCCTCTCTTACTATGTGAAGGCACTTCTCTCGTTTAAATCGATGTCGAGATAATCATTCACCTGTAGTAACCAATCTCTTAAGATTGAATGGAACACATATTGCACCATTGTAGTGCTACACGAAGCAGTGTACATGCATACATAATTGGCCATTACAACTCTTCAGTGAGGATTACGGCCTAGCTTTTCACACCACTCATGTTGTGTGCGTTAATTTTATACTTGAGCGGCGGGACCCACAGTTTAACGTCGACTCCGAACGATAGATTTTCTTGAGAAACTTTCTCACGGTAGATTTATTTACTCTCAGTGTACCCGAGGTTAACTGATAGGTATTGAATGTCTGGTCGTAATAATCAGGGCAAATCCCTGCCCTTAAAGCATAACCACTACAGCCTAGAAGTTTAATAAAATTTTTTATCAATCTCGTATTCAGTTCGAAGCAGAGACGTAATTTACCATATAAAGTAAATAATGCAGTATTCCTACTCATCCTAGAACTTGTTAGCGGCTAATAAATCCTGTTAAGTTTTTACCTTTTAAAAACGTTTAAAATATGAGATCATAGATTGCAAATAAAATAAAAATAAATTTGTGTTTAGATTTAATTAAAATTCTTTATTATTCGCACAATTCTGTGTGCCACTGTTTACAACTTGATGTAAACAACAACAATTGTTTTCCCTTGTTATTCCTCTATTTATACACTTTGCATAAATAATAACAATTACTAGACAATTATTCGACAGATCTTTGTAACGGAGGTCTTCAAACCACGATTACTCTCTTTTAACATACCGCGTCTTCACGAAAGACTAACTGAACTTTTACTAACTCAGTCGCCTTCTTGCCTTTCCTATGGCAAAGTAAACAATCTGATGAATGTTCTTGAAGGCGAATGTTAATGAGTTCGCCTTTTCGAAATCTCTATAAATGTAAACACCGTTGTTTACATTTATTCTTGTAGTGATATTTGTGTATTTTTGTTTACTTGTTTACTATTTTTTATTCTGGTGTTTGTTGTTATATTAAGCAGTATGATAATTTGTAAACAGGTTTCTTTAATGCATTGTTTTGTTTTTGTAGCTTTTGTTTATAATTTCAATTTTAAGCGATGTAAAAACAAAACACGAGCATCTGAATTCTTCATTTTCGTAACAATACTTTTTCCAAATAGACAGCCTAACAGAGGTTCACGTGTGGAGTCGTGTTTAATATATGAATGCCTGTTCGAGAAATTTCTTATTAAACTGCCACGAAACTGTCAATCAAGAGCGTCAACACATATTCGAACCAGTTAAGATCTAAGGATTGCATCCAAAAAAAATCTGTTTATCGTCTAACTATCAGAGGAAATAGAAATGCTCACTCAAGATCACCTCTGTAGCCTGATTTATATGCATTACAACGTCCTAAAATACATATGCAAATTAAGCAATTCTCCATTCATTTTTTGTCATACTCCTCAAAGTGACTCATGCTCACATCAGCTGAATTAGGAAATAGTATGAGACTATGTGGCGAACAGGGTAAATAAGGTCCACTTTTGTTGGATCCCAGATCATTGAGAAATTCACTACAAAGAGCAAGCAAAAGAACTTTAGCTGAGAGGGCTCGAACATTTCTAAGAAGTGGAAAAAAATATTTGGAAAGGCAGGCTCTTCAGAAGCAGCAAACAGTTTTTTGGCCGGGCTCAGCAGACTCCAACAGCTTTTGTGCAGAATAAGATCGCCTCAACCCTAAGGAAAGAATCATTAGAATACATACTGGAAATCTGTGCAATGCTAGTGCATACCAGATAGGAAATTGTCCTCGCTATGACAGATCAACACCCTGAAGCTTATGAGAAAAGGAGGAATGAAGGTTTTAATAAAATATTATAGGGATACCCTATACAGATTAAGAAGGCAGGACAATAAACCGTTTCATCGCTTCTTCTTAAAGTTTCTTTCAGTTGTTGACTTACTGGGTCATATTGGACATATCGTCATTGCTACTGAGATCAGTTCCAAATTTGAACCTCTTTTGTTAATCCTTTTAAGGTATAAGTATGTAATAAGTAATGAACACTAGGGTATGTCATTGGACGGAAAACCAAGTATAGGTCAGCATAGCAAATATGAATCAATCAGTAAAAGAGTTTCGTAATTACATTGCCACGTAAACCTAGTCCCTAGCTTAGCTTAAAAATTTTTTACAATTCGATGCCAATAATTAAAAGCACACAACAGTTGTAGCAATGTTTAGCTAAGAACAGCTTAAACTTAATGTAGCTCCAACGCCCACGATAATGTCGAGTCTCAAAAAAAAAGAAAAAAAAAAAATGAAAAAGGAAGAAGAAGGAGAAGAAAAAAGAGAAAATTGTAAACTTTTTAAGTTTGTCATGCAGCATGGAACCCAAGAATACTTTTCAGAAAATAAAACGAAAAGAAAACATTGAAATTCTTTTAAATTACTTCATAGCCGTTGTGTGTGTGTCTTTAACTTTTGCCACAACAACAAAAACAAATGCCAGTCGTTTAAGAGGCTGTATATGTTGGCTTTTGCAAAGTGTCTGTTTTCTGAGTCCAACTATTTGACATTAAAACTAGTGGAAGTAGTAGTGGAAAACAAAATAACAAAAACAACAGAAACTAAGAAAACGTTAAAGTTTTCATTTTAAAACCAAATATTTGTGGCTGTCCCTGCTTGAGGAAGCCAAATTAGTTCAAGTGGAAGAAACCCAGCAATAACAACAACAACAATGGCACAACAAGAATCCTTTTAGCAGCCAAGAACAGTAGCAGCCAATACCACAACCACCACTGACACTAACTACAGTTTGGGAGAAAGTCAGCAAAACAAAATAATGCCGACAACATTTACTCATCTCTTGCACCCGCTACATTCTAACTATACATACACACACATACACATACGAAGGTCATAAAAACAACAACAACAATAACGAGATAACTAAAGAAAGTTTTAAACACAAAGCAATACAAATACACATGACCAGCGCGCATATAAAATAACTTGACTTTACACAGAAATCATACTCAGCTTCCCTTTCAATTTGAATAAAATTTACACACACACGGTTAAATAAACTTTGCTTTACATTCATACACATACACATGCTTGAACATAAAGGCAAACCACGCTGAATGTCAAACACGCTAAAACAAATAAATTGGGCAGCCAAGAAAGCCAAACAAAACAAAAACAAAAGCATGTAGGCAAATGAAAGGTTTGAAAAAACTGTTACGAAGGAGAATAACTGTCGGGATTGAATTACAAAAATTTACTCAAAAACTATACTGTTTTGGTGGCGTTTTCTTATGGCGGCCGTTGAAAGAAAAGTTTATGGGAAATACGGAAAATCTATAACAATAGAGAGGAGCACATAAAGATCTTGAAAGCTTATTTCCTCAAATGAATAACGAGACCAACTGCAGTTTACTGAATGTAATAGAAAGTTAACGTTTGACAGATATAAAAAATCATGGAAATCGGTGGTTATTTTGACTGGCATCAGAACTTACAAAACAAATTTCGATATTCGGTGGTATCGGATGCTATAGACTAATAAGTCTGAAGAATTTCTAACAGAGCAGGTTTTTCGTTTTCTGTGATGTGTCTGTGCCAGGAGTTGACACATAGGGCTCTTGTGCTACAAGCGAAGCCACAACGTACTAGACTATCAATCGGTACCTCGAAAATACTTCTCGAGGGCAAAGAAGTTTACTAATGACAGTAGGGTATCCAACTCTATCGATTGCACCATTGGACACCATTGCAGAATGATATGTTTTACTTTTTTTAGAGCTACTTCAACAGGATTTTTTCTTGGAAAATAAAATAACATTTGATATATTCACGTAATGCAAGTCTGCCATGTAACATATCTGCCATGTAGCATATCTGTGATGTAGCATATCTGTGATGTAGTATACCTGTTCGTGGACGATTGGTTGGAACGAACTGTGCACTACAGGAAAAATTCGGCCATCAGGTGCACTATCTCCATTTCGAGCGTTTTTCCCACAGAAGTTTTTCCTGTTACGAGAATTCAAATAAAACGTCCATAAACACTAATGCCATTTTCTTTCACGCGATAACCTATATTTTCCCTGCTTTGAAATAATGAATTGTATGTCTGGCTGCCATCCTTTGAATGTTGGTCATTAATAAATAAAGGATAACTTAAGGTGTCAGCCACATGACATACGTAGTTGATCACTCTGGAAAGAAATTTCCATGAATATTTAATTACCTTCTCAATCTTCTAATTTATACATACTGTTACGTTCTTACCTTTAAAAAACTTTTAAACTATGAGCTCGTAGATTGCAATAATTGTTATTCCTCTGTTTATATACTTTGCATAAGCAATAACAATTACTAGGAAATTATTCAACAGATCTTTGTAACAGAGATCTTCAAACCGCGATTACTCTCTTCAAACACACCGTGTCTTCACACAAGACTGACTGAACTTTTACTAACTCAGTCGCTTGCTTTGTCTTGCCTTTTATGATGAATGTTCTTGAAGGCGAACGTTCATCACTTCGCCTACCATATAAATATAAACATTGTTGTTTACATTTATTATTGTAGTGTGTGTTGTTGTATTCTTGTTTACTTATTTACCATTTTTTATGCTGGTGTTTGTTGTTATATTAAGCAGTGCGATAATTTGTAAACAGGTTTGTTTACTGCCTTGTTTTTTCTTGTAGCTTTTGTTTATAATTTTAATGTTAAGCGATGTAAAAGCAAAACACCAGTATATAGATTTTTTCATATGTATATACATAATTGTACATCATGTATATACATAATTGATCACTACAACCCTTTAGTCACACTGTAAACCTAGCTACTCACACCACTTCTGTTGTGTGTATTAATTTTATACATGAGCGGTGGGATCTACAGTTTTAAGTCGACTCCGAACGACAGATTTTTGAGAAACATTTCATTGCAATTTTATTTACTGCCAGAGTTTCTGCCACAAATCTGCTGCGTGGAAGTAGTCGAATAAAAATTACATTTTCTTGGGGTTTGAACCATGGCCTCATTTCTAATAAGCCAACACATTACCTGCTAGACTGCGTGGACAATTACATATTTTATATTTTAATCAAACTCGTCTTAAATTACAATTAAAAAATAGATTCCAAGACTATGATTCATTACACAAACCCTTCAGGGTTTTATTTCATAACATTTAACACAATCCATACATACATAATTAGCCATTACAACCGTTCAGTCAGGATTACGGCCTTCTCACAGTGAGAAGCTGGGCCATTTAACACAATACTTTTTGTAATTTCTCATTATAAAAATTTTTTATTAAAAAAAACAAATATTCTACCAAAACTCAACTTAGTTGGACACATTTCCTCAGTGAATTGTAATAATGAACCAGAAAATGAAAAATTTAAAGGAAAATGTAAAGTTTTCTTTAAAAAAGAATACAAAAAGAAAAATGGCAAGAAAATAATCCAAACCAAGATGGTAATAATTTTGATTTGACTTAAGCAAATGAACAAAACAAAACAATACAAAAAAAGCACAATGCAACAACAATACACATACTTACACTCACTCACACTCTGATTCACACTTTGGGGTATTTGCATGCATTTATTTTCATTTTTTATCTTCTTTTTTCTTATAAAAACATACATACATGCAAACCATTTGAAACTTATTTACACTTATTTTATAAACAAAACAAACAACAACAACAATGACAGTAAATGCAACAACAACAGTAGAGAATAACTTTGTTCGAGACGGGGAGAGAGAGAGAGAAATAATATGAAGAAAAAACTGCTTAGAACTAAAGAAGACTTAAGTTTTGAATTTTTCACAAAACTTTTGCAAATGCAAGAGAAAGTTACAACGACAACAACAGCAACAACAATAACAACAATGGTAACAATGTAGAAACTCTTAAGAATTTCTCACAGAACCGGTAGTATTCCTATCTTTTTCTCACTTTCTTCTGCACTTTCTTAATTTTTGTTTTTGTTTTCTTTTTAATCAGCTCAGCTTTACTGTTCCATTATAAATACACCTACAGCGTGTATATATTGGGTTTTTGCAGCCTGGGAAAAATATTAAAATTTGTTGTTGTAGTTATGGCTGCATGGCCTTTAAGACTTTATACTTTTCCTGAGCTTTTCTCTTTCCCTCTCTATCTGCTCCCTTATAATATTGTATTGTTATTGTTTTTCTATAGCTTTTGCTTGAGGAAAAGAAAGGAGAGGAATGAAAAGAAAAACGAAGAAATCTAAACAACAACTATAAATTCGTATTTTCGTTATGAGAACTTTGTTTTATGGTTTTACTATCGCACTGGGTAAACAACAGGAAAAATCTTTGGCATACACCACAGAGCGAAAACTAAAGAAAAGAACGAGTTATAGAAGCACACATACACACACACACGCAGAGAGTAATAGAGAGAGAGAGGGACAGGGCGTACGAGACTATGTTTATTAAAGAGAAAGGATGAGTGTTAGAGAACAATAGCATTAACTGTTATAAACAAAAACTATGAAACCATCTTCACATGAAGTATGTGTGTGTGTTAGGATGTATATAAGTAAACACTGTTAGCGGAAGTGTAGTGTAATAATAGTTGTGTTTGTGTGTGTGTATGTGTGTAAACTAAGCAGATAGAGTTCAATTAGTTTTCATGTAGATTTATGCATATTCTTTTCTGTGTTTAAGTTTCTTTTTTAAATCTCCCCCAATAAAAAATAAAACCAACGAGAGAGACGTAGAGTGACCTTTTAAGTACACAATAAATTTAAATATGCTCCTCATGTACCAGAGGGTGTTTTAATTGTTGCAATTCTTCATTTTCTTGTTGTTGTTTTTATTGTATTGCCTTAATATTACGAAACTTTCTTCTTCACATTCTAATTTCTTTGAATCTTGTTTTTATTTGCTTGTGCTTCTGTCTATTCTTTTTTTTTGTTCCTTATTTTCTCTTCCTTATTTTTTATGTTTAGTTATGCCATGCATTAGTTTCCATAACAACCATATTTACTTGGGGATATTCTTTTGCCTCCGATGCCAATAATTTATGATTTATGAAACAGATTTTACTTGTTTGTTATTTAAAGTTGTTAAGATTATCTAAACATTTCCTTGGGTATCCATCCTTACAGATAAAAAAATTGAATTGATTTTCTTTTCGTATTTCTTTTCTTCTTATGTAAACAGAAATGGATGTGATGATTTAGATGATTAAAGAAAAATGTTTTTAAAGAAAATTTAGAAATTTTTAAAAAGTTTCTTAAACAAAAATCAACTCAGTTGAAGGAATATTCATTACTAGTAGGACATAGAGATAACTGAAGTTATTACCCTTTACGTTCATCAAAACTGTGGATGAAATAGTGTTCAAAGCACAAGGTTCAACGAATATCAGCTTCAAATTGATTGAAAAATCGTTTGGATCCTTTCACTATTGTTAAGACTAGCTTTAGTCGCTCGAATTGAAGCATACACAAAATGACAGTTCGTAGCTTTGAAAGATGCCTACAAAATAAACATTCTTATGGGCATAGTTAAGAGACAAGACCTTTTAAGAAAAATCAGTTAGAGACAGTAGATTATGTCAACCAGATATGTCAAAATATAACTGTTGTTGAGGCTGTAAAGAAAAATCAGTTAGAGACAGTAGATTATGTCAACCAGATATGTCAAAATATAACTGTTGTTGAGGCTGTAAAGAAAAATAATAAACAAGAATATGAAATACTTTTGCTATTTACATAGAATTATAAGGAACATGTTCGACGCCATAGTGGCCGTCTAGTAAGTAGTGTGTAGGCTGATTAGACGTGAGACTATGGTTCAAACCCCAGTTCAGACATCTCAAACAAAACGAAATACATCTCAAACAAACGAAAGACGCTTAAAATTTAATTGCCTTGTTTGCACTGCATTGTACTCTTTTGTTTTACAAAACAAAATATAAATATGAATATGAGTTGAAATAACAATATCCTTTCAAATTTCCATAATTTTAAACGTTTTGTGATTTTTAATTAAAAACATTTCGTTGAATATTTTCATAAAAACAAAAATTTGTTCGCAATAAATTTTTATTGCACATTAAAATGAAATAAAAAATAAAAATAACCTTCAATCTCATTTCATATCATATTCCCCTTCTATCTCTCTCTCACTCTCTCTCTCTCCCTCTCGTGAATTCTTAATTTTATTTTCACGATATTATTTTCCCATTAAGCAGACACCACAGCGTATACTTGTTGAAAATATTAACACACTCAACACAAATATTACTCATACGCCACACACTAATGGTTGTGTGTTCAGCATTAAACAGCATAATTGCGTTGTGTTCCATGTGTTTACATGGAACATAATGCAGCATCAATGTTAGCGTAAGTTTTCTGTCTCTTGTACGGCTTCTTCTTCTACGTCTTCTTCTTCTTCTTTTAACGTAAATCTTTTTCTAATAGTTACAGCTCCCTTGACACACATATAAAGAAAATTCATTCAACCTCTATCGCTCACTCTCTCTCTTTCTCTCGCTCTTTGTATTGTGAATTTTCATTTTAAAATTTTTGTCTTCTTCTATTGCCACTCGTACTGATAGAGAGGCAGATTGTCTTCTGTTGCTAGAAAGTGAAACTGCTGCTGCTGCTGTTGCTGATGCTGCTATTGCTCCCATTTAAAGACGTTTGGAAATTTTCGATAATTATCTTTTGAGTTCAAGTTGTTGTTAATGTCGTTGTATGTTGTTGATGTTGCTATTGCTGTCGATGTTGTTGTTGTTGTTGTATATTTAATCTTTCCATAGATGATATTAGAATTTTCCCGCAACGCATGTAAATTACTTTAATTATGCATTTGGGCTAAATTTCTCACAACAAAACATCCAAAACAGATGTTACCAAAAATCAAGACAAACTAACAGCACAAACGTACATATGTATGTACACAATACACATACACACAAACACACTTATTATCTTATTAAAAGACCCAGAGCGAAATCAAACGAATTCCTGGCACATCAATAACACAGAATGACTTGAATTCCAAACGAAAGAGCAAAAAACCTGAAAGTAGGCACTGAAATACAAAAATAGACCTGCACATACATACACATGCCTATGTATTTGTATGTATACGAGTAAGACCAAATTTTACAGGTCTATCAAGGTTAATGCTTAACAATAATAATGCCCTCTTGAAAGTATTTTAACGTTAATAAACATTTTTCGACTCTCAGCTCACCTCAGCTTTAGTTAGAGATTTGCAGTAGCATTAATGGCAATACCAGCTTTAATATTATTAACAATACCCAACAATAAAAATAATAATAATAATAAATTGCAACAACAACAACAACACCAACTACATCAGTTGTAGATGAAGTAGTAGCAGCAGCAGTAGTAGTAGTAGTAGTACTAGTGGTAGTAGCAATAGGACCATTAAACCCTGCTGTTTATACTAGAAGGTATATTGACAAGTGCATGTTATAGGTTTTTGACTGAAATTTCTATGACTGATGATAATTATATGCCGTAGGTATGTCAGAGTATATACGTGTATGTATTTGTAAGCATTAGGGTGGTTCAAGGAAAATTTTAATAGACTACAAGCATAGAAGCATAAGAATACCAAAAAGATATCATAAGAATATGTCAGATAAATAAAATGCAATATGAATGGGTGTTGTCAAGACATTTAGGCCTATTATGGTTAACTTACTAACCTAGTTTTTTTTTAGTCATTAGTCATTACAATTCTTTAATCAGGTTTAGGACCTAGCTGCTCACGCTATCCATGTTGTGTGTGTTAATTTTATTCATGAAGGGAAGGAACTTACAGTTTAAAGTCGATTTCGAACAGCAGATTTTTAGAGAAACTTTTCATTGAAATTTTTCTTTACTTTCAGAGCTTTTTGAGAGACAACTGCTGCGAGGAAGACGCCGAAGAAATATTTGTTTTTCATTATTCATTTTATTCGAATTGTTCTTTGCTGGACTTTGAACCGCGGCCTCAAGTCTAATAAACCAACACACTACCTACTAGACTACAGCAACTTAATCGTTATGGTTAAAGTAGTAGGTTAAACAGAAAGTTGAGTCAGTGAGCACAGCCTACTTGCGACCTATAAAGCCACGTTGTAATGCTTATTACGTTTAAATTCTTCATATGTATGTTTCCCAATGGAAATAGATCGATTCCACCATAGAAAAACAGCAGCATTAATTCCTAAAGAAGATCTTATTGCATTTCATAAGGTCACTTAAAGCTGAAGATGGTAAAGAATAATCTCGTGTTGGACATTAAAACAAAAAACTGTAGTTTCTGACAAAAGCTGAAGGGAAGTATATAAAGCCGATTGCGAAGAGCATAGAAAACTCGAACATTTTTTCAAACTAATTTTAAACAATTCTCTCGAGGTCTTTGCAAATGGAAAATTATATTTCAAATACTTGTCAGCGCAACAGGCAATACTCTACAATAGCAAAGAACCCTTGCTGCTCCACTGTTTACCTGTATGTTTTTTCTCAGTAGTCATTTACGCTCAGTCATGCCATTAACATTGCATTATTTAGTCTGGGCTTCTTCTGATACCATCATTCTGGTGCAATTGGTCTTTCTCCTGATCGATTCACCTTCACTTTTTACATTTAATTTGTTTCAGCAGCACGATTTTCTTCTAACTCAGATTCCAGATATTTGTCTTACTGGTAGTGATTGCGCTAAATACCCTGCTAAAATGCCTATGAGGCTCTCCTTGATGAACAATCCTTAGTTTTTATGTTATTGTGTTCATTTTTAACCAGGTTGTATGGTATGATCGGTAATAGGTATTGAATATTTTAAATTTATATCGTCTTGGATACATATGAGCCACTATCCCTTTGTTATTACATTGCTAAGATGCCCGCATTTGTCTACTTATTCGACAAGTTGGCTTTATAGCATGGTATTCTCTTTACAAAGGTTATTTTCAAGACCTCGATTTTCATGTCACCTTCAGCCTCCTATTATGTACTAACAGTTCCATATCTTCTAGTTTTGCTTGCATGTTGGAGTTCTAGTTTCTCTAACAATAATTCCTCTTCTCTATAAATCCTTTTGGTTCATGATGCAGGGCATCACCACCAGGTATCCTTGTTTTATCTCTATTCCCATGTCCAATACATTCACGGATTTTGACTTTAATGCCTTCTCCTACGCTAGAGAAAGTCGAATATTAGCTTCTGTATAAGCCTATTTTAAAACCCTCTTGAATATTGACTTGAGCTTCGCTTATATCCTAATGCCTATGAGTATGCTTTACAAAACATTAACTCGTGTATTTCCATGTTAAACATGTCAATTTAGGTGTGTATGTGTGTATGTGTTTGCATCTGTGTTGTGTTTAGTACTTGAGTATTTATGGCCTAAATATACTGTGTGAGAGGCCTTCGAACATAAACAAAAACAAACAAACAAACCAATTTATTTTAATGTTTCAAAATTAAGCAGAATAACTTTCATTTTTTTTCACCGGTTTCTGTGCCGCTTTTCGATAATTTTTATTTCTCACGTTTCTTGTTAAAAACCGTAAAAACCAAGTTTTACAAATTACGTGGTTGTTGTTGCTTTATAGCCATAATTTTTGTTAGCCGTCTGTTGTTTCAGTTTTTTCTTTCTTGTGTATCAAGACAATAATAAAGCCCTTACAGCGTAGGCTGTAATCGTATGATATATACACGGGTTTTTATTTGGTTTTAAACTAATTCTTGAATTTAAAAAAATATTATAAGTTTTAATAAAATCAATAGCAAGAGAAAAGCTGAACGAATGAGTTATACTCGATAAACCTCAAATACTTGATGTTTTTCAATCATATTGTTATGAAAATGGAAAAATCTAGACACTCATGTTTTACTTTTACATCGTTTAATATTAATATTATTACCAAAAGCTACAAAAACAAAACAATGAACTTGTTTACAAATTCTCGCACTGCGTACTATAACGACAAAACCAACATAAAAAAATGATAAACAAGTGAACAAAAATAAAACAAAAATAAAACAAAAAACACTACAAGAAAAAATATAAACAAAATACACAAACAACAATAGTGAAACAACGATGTTTACATTTATAGAGATCTCGAGAAGGCGAATTCACTAACATTCGCTTCAGGCAACGCAAAGGCAGGCTGTTAGCTGCCAACTTTAATATTAGTTTTGGACAATTCTTTGAAAGACTTAAGCATGAATAAGAGAAAAATATCATGGGGGGGTTTGGATTGCACAGAAAACTTAAGAGTTTAGCTAACGCTGGTGGCATCTGTCTCTACCTATCTATTATAGACTTCCATTCGGTCAAAACAAGTTGAATACGAAAGGCATTTGCAATGCAAATTAACCACTCCTCTGCTAACCACATTACCAACAGTGGCATCAATTATTCAGCATGTTATAGTATCCTGGGGAATATTATTTAAATGGATTTATGATGGCAAATATTAATTACTCATCAATTCGTTCAATGTGGGCGAGATAAGAGATCTCATTAGAGAACAGAATATAATAGAAAATACGAGGCAAGGAATACAGTGTAACATGAATACTAAACACCTTAAATATGTAGGCCTACGCAGGCGACATATGCTCGTACATTACATTACATTTGTAACATAAAATCGAGACTAACTTTAAAAGGCAATACATCAGTGTGACCAATCGTGCATTGTACTTTATTTTAAGTATCTGGGGACTAACAAGATTTTAAAAGGTTTTCAAAATGTTTCCGCTTAATTTCACCAAGAAAAAAGTTAATTTTTAAACCAAATTGAGGGAGATTATCACACATTTCCAATTTATGTTACTATGTTGCAGTTGCCAGAGTTTATTAGCATGATTAATTAAACTTCAAGAATTTTAAAATATTCACGTCATTCCCATTAACATGACAACAGCATATGCATTAACGATCTAATGTGGCGCTCTTTTTCATCATTAATTTAATAGAAATTGTATGAGAGATTAACAACACAAATAAGAAAGAGCGAAACACAAATAAAAACCATATTTGTGGTATTATGCGTGCACCCAGACGTATGATTGTTTTGTTTTCGTATACTTATGTAGTGTCACACACAAAAGCATTACTCATACGCTTAGGTTAACTTTTATCAAAAATGAAACGATAATAAAACCACTATGATGACAATGATGACGATGATGATGACGACGTTTGTGTTGGTGTTTTTCTCATTAACAATTCTTTATTGTTTTTGTTTAATTTAGTATTTAATTAATTAAACACAATCTAATAATATTACCCTTTCTATTAACATTCCATACCATTCCATTGTATTGTACTGTGTTGTGTATTTAAACAAAGCCGATGTTTATTTAATATCTACGTTGTAAACAAATTAGTTACTTTAGATAAAAATAAACAATTACAAAAACAACAGCAGCAACAACCTGTATAATAAATAGAAAATAGATTAAAATAGAATGGCGTGACAGGACATGACATATGTTAATGAACTTAAATAATGGATTTCAGTCTGATTAATTTGGCTTTGCCTTGTCACCCTTTTTTCCCTATACATTGTATATTCCCAAAATTACTCTCCAATCGATATAAGTTGATTGTATTTATCGGCAGTTGTTGTTTAGAAACTTTTCTATTGTTTGTTAGAAAAGTACACGCAGTCATTAAAAAAAATATGTGTATTCGTTAATGTGTGTATTACAACAGTGTTTTCCAAAATCAGATTACACGTAATGTATTGTTACGTTTTTACCATTTAAAAACGTTTAAAATATGAGCTCATAGACTGCTAATAACAATTCTTTATGAAACAGCAACACTTGCTTTGTTTGTTATTCCTCTGTTCACAATCTTTGCATAAACCATAACAATTACTAGACAATTATTAGACATATCTATGTAACGGAGATCTTCAAACCACGATTACTCTCTTCAAACGCATCGCATCTTCACACAAGACTGACTGACCTTCACGAAGTCACTCGTCTGCTTCCTCTTGTCTTTTATGTGGCTGAGTAAACAATCTGATTAATGTTCTTGAAGGCGAATGTTCGTGGCTTCGCCTTCTCAAAATCTCTATAAATATAAACATCGTTGTTTCATTATTGTTGTTTGTGTATTTTGTTTACATTTATTCTTGTAGTGTTTGTTGTTGTGTTTTTGTTTACTTGTTTACTATTTTTTATGCTGAGGTTTGTTGTTGTATTTTTATTTATAAGTTTAATGTGAAGCAATATAAAATCGAATCACCAGTATCTAGATTATTCATATTCTTAACAGCATATATGCCGTTAGCAGTTTAAAAAGAACTATTTTGTTGTAAAGTACCATAAAAAACATACGACTTGAGTTTCAAAGCGTCATGCGTTTTTTGTTTATTTCATTTGAAGTCATAAAAAAAGAAGCGAAAGCTAATCACATATACATACATACCACGTAATTGGTCATTACAACCCTTCAGTCAGGATTACGGCCTAGCTTCTCACACCACTCATGTTGTGTTCCTTAATTTTATACTTGAGTGGCGGGACCTACAGTTTAACGTCGACTCCTAACGACAGATTTTTGAGAAACTTTTTCATGGCAGTTTTGTTTATTGTCAGAGTTTTTGCCAGAAATCTGCTGAGAGGAAGTCGCCGAAGAAGTATTTTTTTTTTTCATATTTCGTATTTCGCTAATCTAGAAACCTATTCGATTTCCTGCCAGTGATGCCTACTCCTATGTATATCCACAGTATACACATATATCAATATCCATTAGGTTTTTTTGCAATCCTGTAGTTTAAGATTTGCGTTTCATGGATTTATTTAAAATTACCTTGGAAACGTATGTCATTTTATATGGTTTTATCCCCAGGAATATTTTCATGTTTCATCATTCCCCTTAAAATCATGTTGATTTATACCTTGTTTTATAAATTCCAATTAATTTATCATGTCTTTTTAAGATTTTTTATAAAAAGCTCTACATTGGTTTACAAACAACACTCACGTTTGTTGCCAGCAACAAAAAATATCTTCAATTTAAAATTTATCTTAAAAAAATAAATTTCTTACGCTTAATAAAGAAAGTGCCACTCAACAAAGCAATTACATTTTAATAAACTTTTAACAATACAATGCACACATACAATACTCTTGCACAATATTACTCGCATACAATACCAATACCAATTTCATTATTAAAAAATGAATAAAAACGAATGAACGAACGAAATAACGATCGAATATGTTTGTTTGTAATAAAAATAAAAATGAAAACGAAAGTAACGAAATAATAATAAACGTTAACATGTATACAGGGATATATGCATGCAGCTATTGGGTCCTCCAACAGGAATATTTGAACCAGAGATCAGCAATGTGTATTCAAAAACATGAGTAGAATCGAATCATACTCATAATTTGTCAACATTTATACGCATTCATACTTGTTTTAGTACCATGGAACCTCTCTACTCATATTCAAGGTTTGAAGTACTTATAATCATATTCATACTTAATAACACGTATGATGTTGATTTCGACTCTCCATAACTCAAGATATACACGAAACATAAAATAAGTATGAATCGCAAACGAACACTGAAGTACTTACTAGAAGGTTGTGTGTTTGCTCTGCTTGCTGCTGAGTGATTCGAATCACTCGAATCATCAGTAGGCTTATGAATCAAACATATTTCGAATGGCATGAGTTTGATGTCAACATTGTATGCACACTCATTGCAACCTGTACTTATAAATCAATGTAGTAGTGAGTACGAATGAATCAGTGTGCATAGTTCAATTTTAATATTGTTGATTCACTTATATTTAAAATTTTATGAGTGCTTACGAGTAGCGAAAAAACGATTTATTGCTGATCTCTGATTTGAACATTAACAGTTGATAGCGGTTAACTTCTTCAAGCTTAATCTGTTGAATTCAGTTGTTGTGATTTATCCATTCATAAAAAAATAAAAAAATTGTTTTCATCGAAGTGGATGATCTGTTCGCACAATTTACTGCGGTATTCGTCCATTTTATGATCGCCATAATCAGCCTACCAAGACGATTCCATTAGCCGTGTGGCAAATAAATTTAGGTTTACTAGCTTAGTAAGTGATCTGCCAACACCTTTGTACATACCTATGTATGTCGATGAAACGCAAAGATACTGAAAACACAGCCGCTGTCTGTAAGAGTTTTCAGGAGAATCCAAAAACTCCTTAACTTGGCAAATTTTGCGTCGTGTTTTGAACAACATAGTGGTCGTAATCTATTACGCAGTGTATGTTGGCTTATTGGACTAAAGCTCGAATAGCAGAATATGAAGAAATATTTCCTTCGGCGACTACTCCACAGCAGTCTTCTGACAAAAACCGCGAGAGTACAATAAAATTGCCACGAAAAGTTTCTCAAATGTCTAACGTTGGGAGTCAGCATCAAACAGTAGGTCTAACCACTCAAGCATAACACTCACAGAATAAATTGTATGTGACTCTTGGTGTAATCCTTACTAAAGGGTAGTAATAACCAATTAAAGTAAAGTAAGTTAAGTAAGTAAGACTAGGACCTGCACCTGTACAAAACTCAACTGACCAAGCAGTTGAAGGTAAACAACCATAAAAACGAAATGTGTACGCTGAATAAACTCTTGAGCAGTTCGCAACTGACCCTTATGTTCATAAAACATCATCTCCAGCAATGACGTCTGTTTCAGGATGATATCGGGACAATACCAGTCCATATAAGAGTCCAGAACTTTCAAAGAATGTCGATAAAGTCACTGTTTGGTGCGAACCTTAGGCTATCAGAGCCGTCGGTTTGTATTTCTATGGGAACGACGGTGGCCATGACACCGCTGTCAACGAAGAGCTCTATAGATCAATGACGATCAACTAACTTGACTATCAAATGGCCAAGTAGACCCTCCGATAAGTCACATGTTAATGTGAATAAGCCACAAACCACAGCGGTCCTTGAAGCCAACATATCTTATGTCATCGACCAAATTCAGCCTGATTTACATGAGTCATGGCAAATTAGGCATATTGATATGCTTCACCCCGAGAAGCCATTGCTGGCATTTGAACGACGTTATATTTCACACAACCAACGGCAATATCAGGGTTTTGAAACTCATAAAAAATTATCGATAATATCCTGCAGCCACTTTGTTTTATTTAAATGTAGAGATAGAAAGGCACTTACTGAAAGACCCCAACACGAAAGTAAATATCAATACATGCTTTTCAATGTATGTATGCATGTGTATGTATTGTGTGTCTATGAGTATAAACATATTGAAGAGATATTGAATACAAGACAAACGCCCTGAGCGAAACAACAAGCTGTTATTAAATCTCAAGTATAAGTTGAAGAGCGAAACAAAGAAAGGAAACAAATGGAAAGGGAAAAACTATAACAAAACAAAGAAAAACTTTGTGAAAAATAAAAAAATATAATGAAAATATAATTTGAAGATAAAAGAGAAGAGAAAAGTGAAGAGACAGAATGAAAAAAATACAAATTTAAACGCAAACATATACAAACACAAACAGACAGACACACACACAAATACACTCAGTTTTATTTGATAAATAAAATAAAAAACAACAACAAAAAGAAAAATACATTACAAGTTGATACAATTACTTGACTATCGAACATAATGTTGAAAGAGATAAGCCCAGGATATGCTTATATTTGACTTAAGCCCACCAATGCCACCGCCACCACCCACTTGTCTAACTCTATTGTGTGAGAGCAGTTTAATCAATACAAAAGTGTTTTTACAATCACAGCAATGGCAATAGCAATGGCAGTAGCAATAACAACAAAAACGAAATGAAATTTGAAAATTTTATATTCTCGTTGCTGCAATTGTTATTGTAGTAGAAGAGTGGCAGCAAAAATTAGTCTGACGATAAAATCTCTTTTATACAGGGTAACGGAAATTCACAAACACTATTCGCTCACTCTCTCTCTCTCTCTTTCCATTGACACGCTGTATATAAAATAGAACTCATGCATACACATACAATGCTATCAGCAAATGAACATACTCACTGAGCAACTCAACTAAATATCTCATAAACATACACACACTCATATACACTCTCTTAAGTGTAGAATAAATGTTTTGTTATGGACATTTTGAAAGGACACTATCAACTGCGTGTGTTCGCAAAAACACATACTAGTGCAGTGGTAGCATGTTATGGCATGTCATTCGTATCGCTCGCCATTGAGCATAATAATTTTGAAGAGATAAAATCCTGGTTGCATGTCATTAAAAAAAAAACAACAAAAAAGAGAAGCAAGCATAAGAATAGAAGAGTAAAAACTAGTTCTTCTGTGAGCACACGATTAAACAAAAACAAAAATAGCAACTACTATAGCTTTAGGAGCAATAGAACATTAAAAACTAGTCATTATACTAAAACACTAATACGTCCACTTAAAATGCATGCAATAACAGGCAAGCAACAACAATACAATACAACAACAACAGCAGAGTGTGGACAGTTCATGCAACATTAATGCTTATTTCACTGCATCACAACTACTCAAAAGCTATTGTCTTTTTTTTTTTTTTTTGCTATTGTTGTAACTTACACACACAGGTATGTATAACGTGACGTAAGTATGTAAACCAGTAAACTGTTTTGGTCAGTTGGGGTTCTTACAGTGTATGGACAGCATATGTGTATTTTTTGTTGTTGTTGTTTTACAATCATTCATTTAATATTCCCCTCCTGTTTCTTGCCAATGCTTTTTTCATATTGTCCAACACATACCTGAAGGTACTTTTAATAAAATAAGTTTCCCTATTTTTTTTTACCGGCTTTTCATGAATGCACAATTGAATTTTGAGAAGAGAGAAGAGAAGAGTGGACAGGAATAAAAAAGAAATAACATTTAAAAGTGATTTTTTAAATTAATGGAAGGGAAATGTAATTGTTTTAAAATACAATTTTCTTTGCATACTTGATGGACAATCAAATTCTCGGAGGGGTTTCAAATTAATTGCGTATATATAACCGCAAAGAGATTTGACTGTAATACCTACCATATGATGATTATACGTAAGTATGTGCATAATCATTTCATCAGTTCTTTAGTTCCCCAGAATAGCACACAGAATAGCACACCCAAAATAGCATTTGAGGTGAATATTATACTGCTTAGCTATCGCGTTTGGAGATCTTCCGAAATTTTTTTGGCGCGTCCAACACTCAGGTGATGACCCCTCCTCATACAATGCATTGTGTTGGAACTAAAAAGTTATGTTATGAGAAGGAGGATATAGAGAGTCGTGGACACTAGATATGTTTGAATCTATTTATACTATAACTGACAAGAAAGTTCTCTACAAAAAGGAAATTTCACATACGAATAGTCCAGCTAAGGAACGATTTCTGTCTGTAATGGAGTGAACGATTCACAGGTCAGCCGACCAAAAATAAATTTGCTCTGCGAGATATACAAAAGTGACGTATGAACACATGATTCTCGGTCATATGTCCCCTCATTTCGTTCGAGCAAAATACATTGTACTACCGATAAAACAGTGGAATACAATCGACATTACGGCAGTGCTCCAATGAATCAATAGAGTTGCATACCATACCATCATTAATGAACCCTTCGCCCTCTCCTGTACGCGGTCTTGAAGCCTCAAAATCTATTTTGAAGCAGAGGCCCAATATATGAGAGATGTATTCCATTCTCGGTCCTATATAAGTGGTGTAAATAGTAAGCAAGAAGATCAGACAAAAGTGAAGTATTTCTTACACCGTCTTACTTCACTGCTTCTTTCGATACTTCAAAATTGGGCTGGTTCAGCATACTGAATTTTCATACCCAGAACATCAAGAACGATTGGCTCCCTAATATTTACACAATACATAACTACAGATGAGGCAATATTATTGCTGGCCTTGAGTGTCACTAGTAGGTAGTGTGTTGGCACATTAAACGCAAGGCCACGGTTCAAACCCCAGATCAGACATCGAAACGAAATATAAAAAAAAAAAATGTCTTCGATGACTTTCTCACAGCAGTCTTCCGGCAAAAACTCTGAGAGTAAATAAAATTGGAATGAAAAGTTTCTCAAAACAGTCTGTCGTTCGGAGTTGACTTTAAACTGAAGGTCCCATTACTTAATGGATAAAATTAACACACACAGCATAAGTGGTGTGAGAATCTAGGTCGTAACCCTGACTGAAGGATTGTAATGAACAGTGTCAAATGTTCATACGTATCAATGTTCATACTTCCTCTGTCACGGGATCCACTTATCTCAGGACCACTAGCAACTCGTGGGTGCTTTTGCCTCTTGCTATCCTCCTACAGATAAGTGAGTTCCCTAAAGTCCGATAGATTGTCTTTCTTCGAAATATTTTCGATACACAGTGCCATTAATACTGGATTACTGAAGTCTGCCTCTTAAGAACTCTATAAAATCTTTTCAACAAACAAATAATAAAAATCTTCTGCTGCTTTCATGTCAAATGATATGCTCGGTTAATGATACCGAGGAGTATAAGTAATATTGAATTTCGCCTTTCATATTGAATAACACTCATGCGAATTGATGAACTTTGAAGTGTCAACCAGAGATCAGCAATGAGTATTCAAAAAGATGAGTAGAATCGAATCATACTTATAATTTCTGATACTTATACTCATTCATACCTCTACTCATATTCAAAGTTTGAAGTACTCATCATCATATTCATACTTAACAACACGTATGATGTTGTTGATTTCGACTCTCCATAAGTCAACATATACATACACGAATCACAAAATAAGTATGAATCGTGTATTAATATTAAAATACTCACTAGAGGGTTGTGTGTTTGATCTGCTTGCTGCTCTGTCTTTTTTGCTTATGTGTCTTTTTTCTCTTTTTTTTTTCTTTGTAAATGCAACAACAACTAAACTGACTCGAATTATTTATAGAAATTATAACTATTTTTCTAAAGTTATGAATCTAAATGAGTAGGCTTATGAATCAAACATATTTCAAAAGGTATGAGTTTGATGTCAACGTTGTACGCATACTCATTGCAACCTGTACTTATAAATCAACGTTGTAGTGAGGGCGAATGAATCAGAGTACATAGTTAAATTTCAATACTGTTGACTCACTTATATTTAAAATTTCATGAGTGTTTAGGAGTAGCGAAAAAACGATTCATTGCTGAACTCTGATTGGAACCCATACGGAGATACGTGTATTTCGTATCTAAGTCAGTCAAATTACGACTCAAACTCTGAAGTGCTCAGCTATGACATAATCATACGTCTAGTGCTCTTACTTACCACCAAGTAATAAGCTCGTTACTCCAATCTATCCTCAGAACTTTGTTCAGAATCGTTCACACTATGATCATTTCATCCTAATTGCCCTGAATCTCCATGAGAAGCTATGTTACGGTGTCTTATAGTATATATTCTTGATCTGTGCCTCTAATCAGTCGCATAGAGGAGGTACAGTTCCGTTGAGTAGTAAACAAGTTTCCCGTTTCGCTTAGAGAAGATACAGTTCCGTTGAGTAATAAACAAGTTTTCCGGCGATATGTTAATAATGTGCATCTCCTTTCTCCTCTTCTCAGGGTCTGTTTTTTTAAATAAATTCACTTGCTTGCTGAAACAATTGCTACCCTAAGATGCTAGTTCAGTAATTCCACAGTAGCAATCACAATTTCAACCCTCGGTATTAAGTGATTATAAAAATTGTATTGAATGGAATGATTCCATAAAATTACAAATAAATTCGTTTCATTTAAACAAAAATTTAAATTTTAATGAATAAATATCATGAATATTTCGTTTTTAATTTTTAAATTAAAAAAAAAACGCTTTAAAAAGCATTGTTGTTAACTCTGTTGCCATTAATATAAAACATTACAAATAATGTGCATCTCCTTTCTCCTCTTCTCAGGGTCTGTTTTTTTAAATAAATTCACTTGCTTGCTGAAACAATTGCTACCCTAAGATGCTAGTTCAGTAATTCCACAGTAGCAATCACAATTTCAACCCTCGGTATTAATTGATTATAAAAATTGTATTGAATGGAATGATTCCATAAAATTACAAATAAATTCGTTTCATTTAAACAAAAATTTAAATTTTAATGAATAAATATCATGAATATTTCGTTTTTATTTTTTAAATTAAAAAAAAACGCTTTAAAAAGCATTGTTGTTAACTCTGCTGCCATTAATATAAAACATTACATTGCTATTGTTTTTGTTGTTGATTTTTCTGTGAAAATTTTATTAAAAAAAAATATAAACAAAATTCCATTTCAAAAAAAAAATAATCACAAACAGCAGAGATTTTTTAAGCGAATTATTTTAGTTGCTGGTTGTTATTGATGAGAAGATTCGTTAATCAATTGGGTTATTAAAGTGGAGTCCATTTCATATGCAGAAAAACTATCCATAAATTTTTGTTGTTTTAATTGTGATGATCAAATTTACAACAAAAGGTCTGAATGCAATGGAATGGATTCTCCTTTTTTTTTCACTTTCATAAACATTTTCTGGCAATTAAGTTCAGATACAATTTTTTTTTTGTTTTTTATTTTATTTATGAAGTATTTTCAAATATTTTTTTTTTTTGAGTTTTAAATATAATGGAAAATAATTTACGTATTTAAAATAATTGGTATATTTTTCAAATAGCAATTGAAAAAAAACAAATTTAAACGGCATTTAATGTGTTTATTAGTATGCACTAAAACGATTAGAATATTACTACGTTTTTACCTATTAAGAACGTTTAAAATATGAGCTCGCAGATTGCAAATAAAATAAAAATAACTTTTATATTTAGTTTCAATTAAAGTTCTTTATTATTCGCACATTATTCTTTATTATTCACAACTTTCTGAAAGCAAAAACAATTGCTTTTCTTTCTTATTCCTCTGTTTACACCCTTTGCATAAACAATAACAATTACTAAGCAATTACACGACAGATCTTTGTAACGGAGATCTTCAAACCACTATTACTCTCTTCAAACACACCACGTCTTCACGCAAGACTGACTGGACTTCACTAACTCACTCGCCTACTTTGAACTTGCCTTTTATAGGGTAGAGTAAACATAAAGCCCGCGTTCGTATCCCAGGTCAGACATCAAAACGAAATATCAAGAAAAAAATATTTCTTCGGCGACTTCTTCTCAGCAGATTTCTGGTAAAAACTCTGAGAGTAAATAAACCTACCATGAAAAAGTTTGTCGAAAAAAATCTGTCGTTCGGAGTCGACGTTAAACTGTAGCTCCCGCCGCTCACGTATAAAGAATTAACGCACACAACATGAGCGGTGTAAGAAGCTCGGCCGTTATCCTGACTGAAGAGTTGTAATGGCCAATTATGTATATATGTAAACAGTCTGATGAATGTTTTTAAAGGCGAATGTGCGTGGCTGCGCCTTCTCGAGATCGTTTCATTATTGTAGTTTGTGTATTTTGCTTACATTTATTTTTGTATTGTTTGTTGTTGTATTTTTGTTTACTTGTTTACCATTTTTTATGCTGGTGTTTGTTGTTGTATTTTTGTCTATAATTTTAATGTTAAGCGATGTAAAAGCAAAACATCAGTATTTATGTAGATTCTTCATTTTCATAACAGTATTTATAAACGAACTTTTGTGTTAAAATTTCTGTTAAATTTAATAATTTTTTTTTTAAATTTTCTTTTATTTTCGTTTTAAATATTTTTTAGATTTAAATGACAACAAAAGTACTGTATAAAAATTAAAGCCGATTTCAATATGCAATGTATGAGTGTGTATTTAGTATATTAAATCGGGAGTTAATTGTTTAAAAAATAGGCTTACAAATAGGTTCTAATAAAAGTTTTAAAACAAAAAATAAAAATTTTTAAGTAAAACTTAGAACAAAAGGTGTATTCCGGCTTAGTACCCATAAGAGGCTTTAAAAATAAATAAAAAAAAAAGTTTTATATATTACTTTTTATTGTATTTACAATACAATATTCAATATGTATAAAAGAAGATTTTTAAATGTTCGTTGCTTTAAAATATTTATTTTGAAAAAATTTTCATTTAGTTTTGGCCTGAGATAAGTGGTAACAATATGTGACGTGCATGTGATAAATATTTGCCCTCATAATAACAAAAACGATGGTTTAAACCATCTTGAGTACAATAATAACAACATAAATTGTAATGAATTGATGATGCCTGGTTTGTTAAAATATCTACAAAAATATTTATTTGAATAACGTAAACCTCAAATACGAGTATAAAAGCCATATTATGATAACAACACTAACAATAACAACAATAGCAACAACTAAAACAACATAAAATAACTGTATCAGAACCTAAAACTAAACCTATTGAATTTACATCATCAATATTCCGAAACAAAACAAAAAAAAAACAAAAAAATACAAGGAAAACTATACAACATCAGGAATATTTGTATCTCAACAACAACAACTACATCAATAAATACAATTACAACAATATTAGAAAATTGCAGTAAAACACACATGTTGTAATATTTACATACACATACACACAGAGAGACATACATCCAAATGGATAAAACGATATACGTTCACCTCAAATGCAAAACAAGAGAAAATAAATCAAATTTTCAAATATTTTAACACAAGCAATCGAGTTTATAGATGATGACAAAATATTGAATTATCGGAATATTAAAATCGAGGAGGGAACAGGAGATGCAAGAACATTTCGAATTTTATATCATTCCAGACGGCATTTTGATGCTCTTTTAATATCTGAATTAGCCGACTCGATAAGATGCTGCATGAAATTCATGCTCTACTGCCGTATTAGATATTAATGGAGCTCAACAAACCATCAAGTTATCGAGGTACGCATCAGGGTGAAAGTCGAAAAATTTGTATTAACAGTTGAGCAATTTGAAATCCAATAATTCCTAGAAAAATATCAGTTAAATCGCGTAGGTGAACCAATAATGAAAAAAATCTATGAAATCATTGAAAGAAAGACCGCCGTGTTAACAACGCGGACATTGCTATGGAACAGAGATCCGCACAGAATCGTTTTTTCGCTACTTATAACCAGTCGTGAAATTTTTAATATAAGTGAGTCAACGATATTCATATTTAACTATGTACTCTGATTCATTCACACTCACTACAACGTAGATTTGTAAGTACAGGTTGCAATGAGTATGAGTACAACGTTGACATCAAACTCATACATACATATATACATAATTGGCCATTGCAACCCTTCAGTCAGGATTACGGCCTAGCTGCTGAGAGGCAGTCGCCGAAGAAATATTTTTTTTTTCATATTTCGTTTAGATGTCTGACCTGGGATTCGAACTCGGGCCTTTCGTCTAATAAGCCAACACACTACCTACTAGACATCAAACTCATACCATTTCGAAATATGTTTGATTCATAAGCCTACTCATTTAGATTCATAACTTTAGAAAAACACTTATAAATGATTCGAGTGACAGGAATCTTTCATCAAAATATACAGTCTTAGTTGTTGTTGTTAGATTTTTAAAAAAGGAAAAAAGGCATATAAGCAAACGAGACAGAGCAGCAAGCAGAGCAAACACACAACCTTCTAGTGAGTATTTTAATGTCCGTACGCGATTCATAATTATTTTTTAATTCGTGTAAATGTTGATCATGGAGAGTCGAAATCATCAACATCATACGTGTCGTTAAGTATGAATATGGTGATGAGTACTTCACACTTTGAATATGAGTAGAGGTTCCATGATATTAAAATAAGCATGAGTACATATAAATATTAAGAAATTATGAGTATGATTCTTTTTGAATACTCTTTGCTGATTTCTGCTATGGCAGCAATTATTCATCACCAAGCAGTTAGCAACTATTTGAATAAAATTAGGTACACGTGAACCGCAAGAGTTAATAGTGAACAATTTAATGGACAGTATTTCCATTTGCGATTCACTGATTATTAGCCTAATAAGCGACATGCCAAGTCTGTTCAGTTAACAAAAAATATTTCCCTTGGGGACTTCCTCTAAGTGATCTTCGAAAGCTTCAAGAGTAGTGCAATTGCCATGAAAAAACTTCTCAAATCTGTAGGTCGACCTTACTTACTCAACTGGTTATTACAATCTAGTAGTCAGGATTACAACCTACCTTCTCACACCGCCATGTTGTGTGTGTTAATTTTAATCATGAGTAGCATTACCCACAAGTAACTGTCAACTCCGAATGACAGATATTTTTAAGAAACTTTTCATAGCGATTTTATTTAATATCAGAGTTATTGCCAGAAGACTGCTGGAGAGAAAGTCGCCAATGGAAATCTGACGACCTCTCCTCTCATAAGCCAACCCTCTACCTACTAGACTACGTTGACTTCACTAACATAATTCAAATATAAACATTTACATTTGAAACACTTTTAAAAATCTGAGGCTGAAATAATCCAAAATAAATGCTTTGAGTAAAATGTACTTAAACATTTGAATTGAAAGAACTCAATGTTTTGAATTTCAGGTAACGATATATCAAAAATAGTTTAAATGTTGGAATGTATTTAACACGTGCACAAATGAATGAACAAAAACTAAACATAAATAGATAAGACTAAATAGAAACACACACACACACATACACACTAACTAATACCATTACAAATACAGAAACATTTATAGGACTATAAAATACATTGAACAAGAGAATAACAATACCAACAATAATAACAGCAACAGTACTCGACATGGATTGAATGATATAAAACGACACAAAAACAATATATAAATACACACTTACACTTATACAGTCCTATACATACTTACATTCATAAGCATATATGTATATACGTACGTACATATTTATAAACATAGATTGCATGCAATCAATGTATTAATAATGAAATACTTACACATACACTTATCGCTGTATACACAAACACTTAACATACTACATACTCAGCCCCAAGCAAAAATATAAACACACAATATTTAAGTACACAAACACAAACACATACACATACACATACATACCTATACATAATTATAACCTAAATGAGAGAAAACAAAAAACACAAAACCGTTGAGTATAGTAGAGCGAGTCTGAGCGACAGACAGATAAGAATTGGTAAGAGATTGTAATAAAGTGCTCATAACATTGTAATATAAAATGTGTGTTAGTGTGTATGTTTGTGTTTGTGAAGAGAGCCAATATACATACGTATATCATGTATTTTATTCTCTCTGTTTGCATTAAATCGATATGTAATCATGGTATAATATATTAACAGTGTCAACTTTCCTATTACAGTGTAGAGCAAAATTATAGGAAAGGATACTTTTTTAAATAGTTTCTTTTGCTCTTTATCGATATGAAATAAAAGAAACATCAAGAAATTAAACACATTAGGGACTTGCTTCCAAAATATACCGGCTTCAGCGAATTTTTGTACCCCAACCATCAACATGTTCTGACATTCTAATGTTTTCTCATGGCAAGCTTAGGTATGCAATTAATACAATTTGGTATTTCGCGTATTCACACGATTCCATGCAGAGATTACCAGTAAAGGTGAAGCAAGTGATGACAAATATAACGTTCTTTTCGAAGTTCATTTGACATTTTCCAAATCGTTAAAATATTGTTACGAAAATGAATAATCAAGGTCCCGCTGTTTTGCTTTTACATTGCTCAACATTAAAATTATAAACAAAAGTTACAAAAACAAAACAAGGCAGTAAACAAAAATGTTTACAAATTATCATACTGCTTAAGATAACAACAAACACCTGCATAAAAAAATTGTTAAACAAGTAAACGAAAATACAACAACAACCACCAGCATAAACAAATGGTAAACAAGTAAACAAAACTAAAACAAGAATAAATGTAAACAACGATGTTTCAATATATATAGAGATTTCGAGAAGACGAAGTCTTGAACGTTCACCTTCAAGAACATTCATCAGATTGTTTACTTTGCCATATAAAAGGCAATGCAAAGCAAGCGACTGAGTTAGTGTTCAGTCAGTCATGTGTGAAGCTGTGGAAATGCCCGGTATTTGCTCGGAGGAGAAAAGGGTGCCTACTGCATGAAGGGTCTGGTGAACTGTCATGCATGGATATTGTCAGTCTGAGTCGCTCCATCGGAAGCTTCGAGTGGTCCCTGGACTAAGGGAGAATATAAAACTGTGGTATCACAATACATCCTGTGTGCGGCCTAAGTGTGTCCGCTCATAACACCATCGAGGAGACAGCCACTTCTACCTACCTACCCACCTGAATCTCATATTACCCAATAGTTCTTAAATGGCAAAGTAAAATAGTCATCCGTCATTGCCAAAATTTGTTTTTAATTTTTAAAATGTATTGTAGGAATCTATTTTAATGTACACTGTTTGCCTACTGTATGTCTACCGTTATACACTTATAAAAATACGTCCATTTATGTACATACACATTTATCAATGTATTTATATGGTGTGTGTATATATATTCATAAAGAATTTTACTTCCGTGCAATCATTTTTATTTCTGCCACACACACATACTCTGTTTTAATAACAAAAATGACTGCCATTGATGCTAAAGCTGATGGTGATTGTGATGGTGATGGCTGTCGCAGTAAATGCTGCAACAATATTCCGGCTTTAATAGTTTCATGTGGCATGAATTGAAGCCCAGTTACAGCTGAAAAAAGAAAAAAAACAGTAGAGAAAACAAGGAAAATATGAAATGAAAATAGAAAAGAAAGAACAGAAAAAAATCAGGTCACATCAGAGCCACCCATATACACTCGACTACTACTTCACATCAGGCATTGCTTTTCTATACGCAAACATTCATTCATTCATTTGCAGTTTTAGTTTTATTTCAATCTGTTTTGTTATTTTTTTTTCCTTCCTTTTCCTTTTCTATACTCCACCTACGGGGCAAAAAAAAATGGGAAAAAATGGGAAAAACTGAATATCTCATCGAATGTATAAATAAACGACATGACAAATTCTAACATCCGGAAAATCTCACTTACCATAACAAAATAGAAAACGGTAATAGTAGTTACACAATAGCAAAGAGAGAGAGAGAACGAGAGAAACAGATCGGAATATATCATGAATTCACGCACACCTACAAACACATGCTCTGTAGCATATATTTAGGCGGGTATACATAAACGTTCACTTTTATACATTTGAACACTGGCCTATACACTTACACATACATATGTACGTACACACAGCAGTAAATTGTATTTGAAAACGTCTCCTCTCTCGATGAGTTTTAAATTTTTTCCAAAAATATTATTTCTCGGTAGAATTCAGAAATTTGCTTCTTTTTTTTTTGTTTTTTTTTTTTTTTGTTTTTGGTTTTTTTTTGTTTTTGGTTTTTGGTTTTTTATTTATTAACAGTGGTTAGGATTTTGAGGAATTCAATAAAGTTTATAGCACAGTATATAGTAGTGTTTTATTAAGAAACCTTTTAAGGTTATTATTCGAACCGACATTTATTTGATGCACAGTCCAGTGGGCGCAAAAAATAGTACCAACATTTTTTTTATAATAAACAACAAACAGTACTGTAGACGTGTTATATGGTGTACAACCGAAATATATTCAACTTTAGAAGTTTTGCTAAAAGCCTTTATAGGGAAAAATCATAAACCTGTAAATATCTGTGCAGTAAAAGCAGCTGGTAAGCCATGAAAGAAACATTGTTCCTTAATGTAAATAATTGTAACAAAGTGGTTGCAACGAACTACCAGCAAATTGCTGTCTTCCAAGACATTCTAAATGGAAATGGAATACATGGATAGATCTACCCCTAGGTAGGTGGGTTGGAGTGGGAGCTTGGATACTAAAAGCTTACTTGAGCACATATAGCGGCCCGTTGTGACGCCGCAGGTGAACGCAGTCTCTATACTGACCAAGTTCCTCCAAACCAGAGAGGCTGGACATATAAAGCACGAATACCCCACGCTGGAAAATCATTCCGAAAGTTTGATAAATGAAGCTATATCCTTGACTTCAATGGATGATAGCTCAAGTTAACAAGTATTGGAGAGCCAAATAACCTATATCTGCACCTCGCAAGAGATAGGCATTGACAAAGTAACCGAATAACAGCCTCTTCTTCCTCAGCGGATCTTCACTCGCTGCAGAAGTCTTTAGATGGGTGCTGCATTCTTTCCGCTTGTCTTTCCATAACACAATGACCTGTAAGCATAACCACTGCGATCGATATGATGTAACGACCAAGTCCTAGTAATTGGTTGGTGCGCCTTGTATCCATCGAAGGCCAAGTGAGCCTAGCGCTCGAGCAGGACTCCTCATTGACCCAGGATAGGTCGGCATCTCGAAAGAATTTGCGCACGCTAGCCAGCTTACAGAGGTAAGTAATCGATTACCAGCATGCTTTTCTTAGGCTGGCTTGTCGGTTCAAATAGGATATTTAAACCTTGGTTTCAATGTCATAACCATGCATCTACCAGAGCCTAGTACACTGTAAAGTTACTTATGAATCAATGAGAATCATAATTGACGATATTCAATATTGCCTAAGCAATATACAAGCAATAGAATTTATGGATCTCAAGACAACAACAACAAAAAATTGTATACAACTGTCATCACAATCTATAGGAGCGACGCGACAAGTAGGCTTTCTTATCTGCGAAGTAAAAGTCTTGAGAAAACGTAAGTCAAAGCTTTAGATTCAAACACTATCTTACGTGGCTCTTATACACTCGCTCTACATTGAAGAATTGAGTAGCAGCTAAGAGATCTTGATTAACTGTACTTACTTACTTACTTAATTGTGCATTACAATACTTTAGTCAGTATTACTAGCTAGCTTCTCACACCAGCCATGCTGTTTGATGCCAATTGTATTCATAAGTGGCAGAACATACAGCTTAAGGACGACTCCGAACATGAGGAACTCTACCTACTACTACTACCTATGGCTCCACAATGAATTAAGTTTATTGCCTATAAATTGCTATAGCGATGGAATAATGAAGTTACCAGACCAAATAATGTTAAAATAAGATAAGAATGTCTGTGTGATTAAAGTTCAGTTGAAAAATTGATCACAGAAACAATGTTAATCAGTTTAGTTGGAATGCGTTGCTGCAACAAATTACATTGGAAGGATATGCAAATTTTGCAAGGAAAAACTCTTTTTTTCTCTCTAAACTTAAATAAAATTTTTAAAACCGCTTTAGAATTTTAAATCCACCCCCCTACCAGCAGCAAAAAATTATAAAAAATAAACAAAGAGAGAAACTATCCCACTGTTTTGCTTCAGCTAAAGAAAAAAAATATTGTTTTAAAAAAAATATTCACTTGTATTGCTCACCGGGGGCATTTTTATTTAGTATGCAATTTCCTTTTCCGCTCTCCAGTGCTCTAACAGTATTCTACTGGCAACAGCAACAACAACAATAACATAAGAAACTACAAAAAAAATAAAAGAAAAATACACCAGAAGACAAAATGATACACTATACTTCACTTTAAAAGCTAAAAGGAAACCAAAAAAAGAACAAAAACAACAACAGCACCAACACCAATAGCAACAATAGAGAAAATGGAAAGAAACTGACATTGGAAATATGACAGCGTTTACTTTAAGTTTGAACTTTGACAATCATTTTTAGCCATTTGTTGTTATTGTTGCTCTTGGTGTTGTTGTTGTTTTTGGTGAACACAAAGTTGATGGCAAAAACTACTTAAGAAAACAACAGTTTTTCAAACATTTAGAAACACATACGCATCCAAACAAACAAACATACATACATAAATACAGTGAATGTGATGAGCATCTCAAACAAAATAAAGGAAATGTCTGAAGATATCAGAAGAAATAATGTCCTCTCTCTTTTTCTCTCTCTCTCTCTCTGTCTAAAGATGAACAATGAATAAACGAACGTATGAATGAATGACCGACCGAATGAACGAATGAATGAAGATTAATTTGTACAATTTATCTCAATATCTCCACTAACAATGTTTGGCCAAAAGGAAATTTCTTGTTGTTGTTGTTGCTCTTGCTTGGCTGGCGATACTTTACATCTCTCCCTCTTTCTCTCTCTCACTCTCTCTCTGTCTTTTGCTTTATATGAAACAGGCAACGTAACGTAAACTAAAATTCTTCTAATGAATGGCTGTTTAGTCAAGACAAAACTACAATAACAACAACAACAACAACAGCTATTACAACTGCAGCAACACAATCATCATCATCGCCATCAACAGCAGAGCACTGTACAACACAGCACGGCCATGGCATTCAACAGAACATCAATACGAGTGCATCATCAATAAGTGCCTGGTTCTACACAAAATGTCGTCGTTTGCACAGAGCTGGGAGTACCATATTAAATTGCCAGATAAAGAGTTTAAAAGAAAATGAAGCTGAAGTTTAAAGATTTCAATAAAATGATTACAGTTTTCCTCCATCTTGTTGATGTTGTTGTTGTTGTTTTCATTATTTCAAACGAAACGAATTAAAAACCTAAAGAAGAAGCAGAAACAGAAGCAAAAGTACAGAACAAGCAAAAGATTATCTTCGTCATAATAAGAGAACATATTGCTGATGTTGTTTTTGCGAATTCTAATCATGAACCATAAAATAATAGAAGAAAAGAAAAACAAAAACAACAAAAAAACCGAATATTTTTGCCAACAAAAAAAACGAAAAAAATTTGCTTTGAAAATGAAAAGATAATAAAGACCGAAATTAAATAGAAAATGCAAAGAAAAAATAAAACAAAAGAAAACAAAACAAAATTAGAAGTGTTGAAAATTTTAAGTGATTTGGCTTATACCAGAAACCAATTGAAGACATGAGTTATTTTCAAGAAATTTATAAAATTTACGCAAGGTATTGCCATTGCTAAGAATGATCCTATCTTGAGAATATCTGGAAAAACTGATCATTTTTCAAGCCAAGGGTAAGGCCAAGTTCTAATATCCTACGGTGTAGTGGGGAGCGTAATTCAATGAAAAATTTCTCTATCGCGGTCAGATAGAACAAGATCTTGTTCTAAAGGCGACTGAAACAAATCCCATTATTTTCTAAATAGTATATACAGTCAAAGAAAAAAATCTACATACACCGTTGAATGAACAGACACCTATTGTATGAATTCAACGGTGTATGTAGACTTTTTTCTTTGACTGTATATACTATTTAGAAAAATCTCCACATACACAGTTGTATGTAGAATTTTTCCTCTGGCTGTAACTGGCGGCTGCCACAGTCTAGTACGATAGTGTGGTGGCTTACTACACAAAATTCCCCAAAAATCTATCATTCGGAATCGACTTTAAACAGTAGGTCCCGCCACCACTCATAAATAAGAATTAACAAACACAACATGAAGAAGTGTGAGAAGGTAGGTTTTGCTGGATTTCGTATTCATATCTGGCTGCGGATATTCTGGCAAAATGGGTATTTGTAGATAATGACCTTATCTGCATTGGAAGGACCAAATTCAGTAAGCCTTTTCATCGATTGGTGTGACCAACTAGCTAAGTCGAGCAAGAAGCTGAGGAGGCTGGAAGGATGTGTTAAGGCAGACCAAAATCCAATAAATGGATTGTTAACAAGCAATTAAGAATGTAAGCATCCTCAAATCACTATACACCTAAACCATCAAGTAAGCTTGTTGTGTTATAAGCCTTACAGCCTTACTAACCATACTTTCTATTGGAAATTTGTACCTTGTTTCTCTAAGACGATCTACACAGAGGTGGTAGGACCTATTTTGCTCTACGGGTGCCTGGTGGGGTGCGAATCCCTGAAACAAATTTGAACCTAATACGCAGGTTGCAACGATCTGCCAGCATGATTATTATTGGTGCCTTGCGCACTACTCCTACGCTCGCTCTGAAGACTATCTTATACCTTCTACCGCTTGATCTCTTCTGCAGGGGCGTGGCGGCTAAGGTTAGTAGGCGTCTCTGGGCGACTGGAAAGTGAAATGAATCGGGAATACGCCGCGATATGACTTCTCAATGAATTTTATGACATCCATTCCGGAAAGGGAGGACTAAAGGAATGGTGCGGCGCACCTCGCCAGAGACTCCGTACAAATTTACATGGATGTCTCCAAGCTGGAGGAAGTTGGGTGTGGAATTTATTCGAAATCAATCGGAATATCCCGGTCTATAAGGCTGCAGCCTCTTTCAAGGGGAAGTGTCGGCAGTTCAGGATGCGATGAAAATTATTGTGAACAAAAATGTTCACAAGCGGAAAATCACCATTCTTTCCGATAGCCAAGCAGATATCAGGGCATTGGATTCCAATGTAATGAACTCCAGGAAGGCATACGACTGTCGCAGATGTCTTAACTTGGTGGCGAATCGATATGATGTTTGTATCATATGGGTACCGGGATATAAGGGCATCCCCGATAACAGCAGAGCGGATGAAATGGCCAGAAAGGGTACGGAAATCGAACTCTCTTTTGAATTCTCTACATTAGGGATCCCTTTGGCCAAAAAGGGCACGACCATCGAACTCTCTGATGAATTCTCTACATTAGAGATCCCTTTGGGTACCTGCAAGCTTATAATTGCCAATGCAATCGTGGACCTTATCAACAGCAAATGAGCAGCTTTGTTCATGAACAGAACTACGGAGAAAATCTGGCTAAGGCTGGATATGATGCGCGCGACGGCTCTGCTTAAACTCTAAAGAAGTAGGCTGAGCAGTGTTATCGGGGTTCTTACAGGGCATTGTATTATAGGAACGCATGCAAGGCGTATTATTCTGAGGACATCTTGCAAATGATTTCTGCAGAAGCTGTGGAGATGAGGAGGAGGATGAGACTACCTACTGTGCACATGCCCGGCACTTGGTCGTAGGCGAAAGAGGCAACTGGGTGCCTACTGCATGTAGGATCTGGATGAACTGTCGTGCTTGGATATTGACAGTCTGAGTCGCTTCATCGGAAGCTCGGAATTGTTCCTAGACTAATGTGAATTGTTCTATCACAATCGGCCCTGTGTGCCGCTTAAGTGTATGCTCTCATTACTCCATCGAGGGGACGGCCACTTCCAGCTACCTACCTTCTCTAAGGCGAGTAATGGCTGATTAGAATATAAAGCAAAGAAAGCGTTTCTACCCATCTCTTTGGGTATCAAAGCTACCACTCCAACCTAACCTAACCTAACCTTTTATAAATAAACCGACAATATTTCAATTAGTCTTTCACTAAATCAGGCTTAAAAGAATATCCTGATAAAAATTAATTATTAAAAAACAAAAATTATTTTAAATTGTTCCACTTCCAATTTTCCTTTTTTTTCGTATTTTTGTTTTTTTTCTCTCCTATTCGACTAAATTGCAAAGTTAAGTTGTGTGTGGCTAACGAATAATTACAAAATTAGACACTAAATTTAACTCTATGAACACTCTGATAAAACAAAAACCAAACAACAAAAAAAGGATAGAAACAGAGTGCGAAAGAGAATAATTCCTCTCTAAGCAAAAACCACAATTTCTAAATTAATGCTCCAGTTTATGGATTAATCACTGAATTAAAAGCCCCAAACGAGAAACCAACAAAAAAAAAACAAAATCGTGGAGAGAAAAAGAATTTTTTTTCAGCACCAGCATAAAGCCACCATGAAAAAGGTTTCATGTGGTCAAGCGGAAAAATATTTCATGTTGTTTTTGTATTTATTTTTTCTATGGTTTCATTATGAAAATATTTTTTATTCTTTTTTTTTCTATTTGGTTTTTATGTTCATGTGATTGTAGTTGTAGTTGGTGTTCCTTTTTTTTTTTTTGGTTTTTTGCTGATTTTATGGTTTTTGGGTTGTATTTGGTGGCACCACAAATAAAAATTAGCAAAATATCACAGTGAATTTATCCATTAACATGGGCACAGTTTTTTATACTTTTTAATCCTTTTCTTCCTGGTCTCTGCACAAAAAACTTCAATTTTTGTTTTTGTTTGTGATTCTTTTTTAAGCTTTTAAAGGATAAATTTTCAATTTTTACCAGGTTGTTGTTTTTTTTCGGAAGCAGACAGTTTTATGGAGCAAAATCGAAATGTGCAAAACAAAATAAAATCGATTTGAACACTTTGTTCCATGTTGCTGCTAAAAATTAATTGCTACACTGACACACACAAAAAAACAAAACAAACTCGAAAAAATATCAGAAAAAATAATTTTTTCTATGCTAACCCTAGCACTAGAAAGAGCAGAAAAAAAAGGAATGTATGTATAAATGAATGACTGGTATTATTGAGGCAGACAAAATGCCAAAAAAAAAAAAGAAAAACGAAAGATTCCACAACATTAAGCAGCATTTATAAAGATTTACACGCCCTACTCACTTCTAGAAAAAATTATTAAAAAAAAAAATAGGGAAACAAACTGAAGAACAAAAGCAATCCAAAAATAATATTGCATGCAACACCGCAGATTGTCGCATCAGGCCAAGCAGCATAATATTACAAACATGAACAGCTTTAGCAATAGTGGCAGCAACACTACATATTTACAACAAATATTTCTTTCAAATTCGAATACAATTGCAAGCAATAAATCAAGTACAGCCCAGCAACCGCCAACAACAACAACAACAGAACAGCAACATATTCAGCGGCACGCGGTTCAAACAGCATAATACCCACGTACTCTCAACATGTAAGTGTATGAGAGTCTCACCATCTGCACAGTCGAGTAGGCAGAGAGAGAGAAAGGGAGAGAGAGAGAGAGAGACAGAGAAGGTATATTTTTTATCCATTAACCATGTGAATGTTTCTGCTGATACACTCACTCACTCACTTATACATTCAAATGTAGGAAATGCCTCTAATAGCCCCAATGTATTGCTGAATTTCGCAATGTTTTCGTTTTTCGGAATTCAGTTTCCCTGTTAATAAATTGTGAAAACAGAGTAACAAATGTTCACTACAGTGGTTTGAAGAGAATTAAAATTAGTATGGAAGTTTGCGATTACAATTTAAAAAAATTCGAACCATACCATACCGCACTTCAGGGCAATGCTCTAAAGTAGTAGGAGGAGTACTTTTTCGACTATATTTCTTTTTAAATATGAATTTATTTATACAAATTAATGTTTTTATATATCATAGAGGATATTAATGTCATCGTAGTCTAGTAGGTAGCCGTAAGGCCACGGTACAAACCCCAGTTCAGACATCTCCAATCAAATGAAATTTAAATATTTATTGGGTGACTTCATCTCAGCAGATTTCTTGCAAAAACTGTGAGAGAGAAATAAATTTGTCATTGAAAGTTTCACAAAAATCTTGCATTTGGAGTTGACTTTAAACTGTAGGTCCCGCCACTCATTTATAAAATTAATACAGACAACATAAGTGGTGTGCGAAGCTAGGTCGTAGTCCTAAGTAAAGGGTTGTAATGACCAATCATGTATGAATGCCATGTATTACAGGGGACATATGATATGATAACGAAATTCTGTCCAGCACTGGCACTCAGGAAATTTATTTTTCTAAAATTTGTTACGTTTGTAAAGACACATATATAAACATACACATGACATCACAAGCCTTCATATGCATTTTAAAGCATAAAAGAAGTTAAATGCCCTACTAGCTGACGTTTACTTCATAAGTCATTTGAATAATCAAGCGAATGTTAAGTAAATTACACTCGTGTGTCCTGGACTTTATGCCTGGATTAATTCTAAAGCAAATAAATCATCATGTCCTTTCAAATGAAAATATTGTTACGAAAATGAAGAGTCAAGATACTTGTGTTTTGCTTTTACATCGTTTAACATTAAAATTACAAACCAATGCTACAAAAACAAAACAATGCAGTAAACAAACCTGTTTACAAATTATCGTACTGCTTAATACAGCAACAAACACCAGCATAAAACAAAATGGTAAATAAGTAAACAAAAACGTACCAACAAACACCAGCATAAAGAAAATGGTAAACAAGTAAACAAAACAAGTAAAACAACAATAAACACTACAAGAAAAAGTGTAACCAACATACACAAACAATAATAATGAAACAACGATGTTTACATTTATAGAGATTTCTAGAAGGCGAAGCCACGAACATTAATCAGACTGTTTACACTGCCATATAAAAGGCAAGATAAAACAGGCAACGTTATCTGTAAAAGTTCAGTCAATCTTGTGTGAAGACATGATGGGTTTGTAGAGAGTAATAGTGGTTTGAATATCTCCGTTACAAACATCTGTCGAATAATTATCTAGTAATTGTTATTGTTTATGCAAAGAGTATAAACAGAGGCATAAGAAAGCAAAGCAATTGTTGTTGTTTACATTAAGTTGTGAACAGTGGCACACAGAATTTTGCGAATAATAAAGAATTTTAATTAAGATAAACATAAATTTAGTTTTATTTTAATTGCAATCTACGAGCTCATATTTTAAACGTTTTTAAAAGACAAAAACATAACAATATTATAAAGACATAACAGAACAACACCTTGACGATATTAGATGTACCTCTGGTAGCGTGCTTTTTCTCTTTTTATATTTTGGGCAGCATTTTCTATTTTTTCTTTTGGTTATTGCTGCAAGGCATACAAACTGTATTAATATTTCGTATATTTTGTAACACAAGGTATTTTTCCTATTCTTTTTCTGTTTTTTTCTTTTCGTAAAACAAAAACAATACATGGAATACATGGAATAAAAATGAAGAACAATCATGCAGAATGCCGGAGACTACCTATTAAAATTTATAAATTTTATTTTTATGACATACATTTACAATATATACACGTACAAATGTATATGTAAACGCACACTAGCATACATTTATGCATTTGTGTGATATACATGTATGCAAGAGATGCATGTATATAATATGTATATGTGTGTTTGATATCATAAATCATTTGTGACAAGTTTTATGTGCCTGATGCACTTTATGGCATTTCACTTGATTGTTTTAAAATGCCTGCAACAAATATCACCATATACTAGTAGCGAGGGTAGTTGCGAAACCATTAGAAAATTGAGAACGTCTTTCATTGTTTCTCAACATAGTTCAGGTTTAAGCGGGTTAGAGTTTTTCGAGTGATTCATATTCAATAGTTTTAAAAAAGACTCTACCCCTTCATTGTGGGCATAGTTGTTACGATGGAGACATGTTTGGGAATTTTCAAAAGCAAAAATAATCTCGTGATGAGAATAAATAGCAATTTTGAACGAGGTTTACAGAGGGGTTATCACAATAAAAAACCGCTTTTTTTCTCCACATGTTGGGCCATTAATACTTAATGAAATCACCTACACACTGTCATTAGATACTGTAGTAGTAGTATTGAACGCTTATTTCATGCGTAGTCCAAAAAAACTATCCGCCTTCATTGGCCTTCAGATTACAGCCGATAACTATACTTTCTATTGAGGCAATTAATTTATTTATCTTGGCTCCGCCATTACCAGCAAAAATGAAGTCAGTCTGGTGGTCAAGCGCAGCATCACTTTTGCGAACAGGTGGTACTATGGTCTCAATAGGCATTTGAGTAGCAAGGACCTCTCTCGCACGGCAATACTCTACAATACGCTTATCCTTCCCGTGCTTCTTTATGGCGCAGAGGCATGGACTCTATTAAGGACTGATGCAGCAGCCTTAGCAGTATTGGAGAGAAAAGTCTTACGTAAGATCTACGGTCAACTGTGAGTTGGAGATAATTTCCATATACGGTCGAATAATGCATTGTACGAGCTTTTCAATGATATGGACGTTGTAGAGCGCACAAATATCCAGCGGCTAAGCTCGTCCTGAAGGAGGATAAAGTTCCGACAAGACGAGTATTTGCTGCGGCGATTAGTAGATGGTATAGAGGCAACCAATTGGCAAAGGCGCGTTAGAATCAGATGAGCCTGAAATCCCTTAAACGGGTTGTTAATGGCCAATTAAATAAGCAAGTAAGGTCAAACATAAAAACGAATATATGAAAAAATATTTCTTGCGGCGACTTCCTCTCAGCAGATTTTTGGCAAAAGCTCTGAGAGTGAAATAAAAAAGCCATGAAAAGTTTCTCAAAAATTTGTCGTTCGGAGTCGACTTTAAACTGTAGGTCCTGCAACTCATGTATAAAAATTAACACACACAACATAAGTGGTAAGAGAAGCAAGAGCAAACACACAACCTTTTAGTGATTATTTTGGTGTTCATACTTATTTTGTGCCTCGTGTATATGTCGATTCGTAGAGAGTCAAAGTCAACAACATCATACGTGTTGTTAAGTAGTACTCATCATAGTACTTCAAAGTTTGAATATGAGTAGAGAGGTTCCATGATATTAAAATAAGTATGAATGCGTATAAATATCTGAAATTGTGAGTACGATTCGATTCTTCTCATCTGTTTGGATACTCATTGCTGATCTCTGGTACATACATATGTCTGTACATAAGTACGTAAGTAAGTAGAATATACCACTGAAAGCATTGCTGCTTTCTATATAACAATCAAGTGAGTACATTTTAAGACTGCCCTCGTACATTCTCTTTACATGGTCCAGTATATGTAGAAGTATGACTGGCTGACTGAGTGACGAACTGCCTAGTGGTATTGTATTTATCAAGGAATACAAATTATTTACAATATTTTTATTTCATTATAAAATAACTACTGTTCTAAACATTTTTACTTTATTTTCTCTTTGGTTTTCTTTTTCTTCTTTGTTTATCGATAAAGAGCAACAACAATGTTGTTGTATTTTAAGTCTTAAATAATGGAATTTTATTTTTTCTACGTTTTTTAAATACACTTTTTAACTTTTGCTGACATCAGCAATATTCAATGCTATCAAGTAGTAGTAGAAGAAGAAGACAAAGAAAATAAAGAAACGAACAAATTTCAGAAATTCGAAAATATATCTTTTTATTGAATTGCCTGTTATAAGCAAATTTATTGCGAAGAATAAAAAAAAATTGAAAAGAAAAAGAAGAAAAAAACTGAAATTTTTCTTCATTACCCAGTTCAAGAGTTCAAATATATGGCAACAATACAAGGAAATAAATCTATTAAGAAACATATACAATAACAATAACAACGACAACAACAACACCAATAACAAAAAGTAAAAAGAAATTAAAAAAGAAAAGAAAAGCGAAAAAGAAAAATTTTTCAAGCCGTTTCTGAAAAGCGAAAAACTTTCTTGGCACTCATAATAAATAATGAGTGAAAAAAAGAAACGCCAAGAGAAGAACGCAATGAAACTGAAATGAAATTGAAATCGAAATAAAAACTAAAGCAAGGAAAACTTTTTCACTTTTTAAGAAGAGTTTTCTTCGGGTAACATGTTTTTCTTTCTTTGAGTTTCTTTCTTCTTCTTTTTTCTTTTTTTTTTTTGTTTTTATTTTTTGTGTGGCAATTTTTAATTTCTTTTTCAAATTCAGGTAATTTTCTCACAAAAATTGTTAATTAAAAATACACCATTTCCGAAAAGTTATTGAAAAATTCAGAAGACGTACACCCAGAAGAGGGTGGAAATCAACCTATAAAGCTCCATAAAGTTTCTAGGTTTTCTCAAAAACATTTTGAAAATTCTATCTGTTACTCTTCCGTCTTCTTTCTTAACACAATAATTATGAAACGATAGTGGTAGAATGTGGTAGCTGCTCAAGAACACATGCTTAAGAACACATAGGGACATGTTATGATACTACATGAAGAGATGCTCAAGAAGCTAACTTACTTACTTACATGCTTAATTAGCCATTCAAAAACGCGATTAATGGATTTCGACCTGCCTTAACACATCATTCCACGCGCCTCTGCTTTTTGCATGCCTATGCCAGTTGGTCACATCAAGCGATGACAGGGCTTCCTTGTTTTGGTCCTTCCAACGCAAACAAGATCGTCCGTCTCGCCGGAGCATACACCTTCATTAGAACGACATAGCCGAGCCAGAGCAGCCGCTGGATGTTAGTGCGCTGCACAATCTACATGTCGATGAGGAACTCATACAGTCATACAGTTCATTGTTGAATCGGATGGAGAAATCATCGCCAACTCGCACTGGACCGAAGATCTTTAGTAGGACTTTTGTCTCGAATATTCTCAAGGCTGCTTCATTAGTGCTTAATAATGCCCATGCCTCCGGTCCATAAATAATCACGGGGAGGATGAGCGTGTTGTAGAGTATTATTTTTGTCGTACGAGAGAGGTCCCTGCTACTCAATTGCCTATTGAGACCATTGTAGCATCTGTTGACAAGAGTTATCCTACAGGTGATCTCCAGACTGAGATCATTTTTGGTGATAACTGCGGAACCAAGTTAAATAAATTCCTTGACTACATCAAAAATATTGTCATGGGCCGTAATCTGAGATCCAATGCGCCACATGTCCTTACTTGTCAATAACATATACTCCCTTTGATCCTCATTTACTACCAGACTCATCTTAGTAGACTGCCCTTCAATAGCGCTAAAGACTGCAGTAACATATCGCTTGTTATGCCCTATGAGAAGAAGCTAACTTAGAAGTCCCGATTAATCGCCCTTGACAATCAATGAGTTCTTTTGAAGTAAGAAGAAAACTTTTGAATATGAAAGAATATGAAAGAATTTGTCAAGAAAAAGTAGGAAATACATATCAGCAACCTCTACAAAAGTCGTTTCCATATCAAGTAAGTGGCTACGCAGTTTAATGAAAGTGAATAGAGTTCTAAGTAATGTTACGAAAATAGAAAAATCTTGATACTGATGTTTTGCTTTTACATCACTTAACATGAAAATTATAAACAAAAATACAACAACAAACACCAGCATAAAAACATAGTAAACAAGTAAACAAAAATCCAGAAACAACACTACAAGACGAAATGTAAACAAAATACACAAACAACAATAATAAATAACATCATTCATACATTTATAAGGGACTCGAGATATAACATCAAACACCAGCATAAAAATGGTAAACAAGTAAACAAAAATACAACAACAAATACCAGCATAAAGAAAATGGTAAACATATAAACAAAACAAGTAAAACAACAACAAACACTTCTAGAATAAATGTAAACAAAATATACAAACAACAATATTGAAACAACGATATTTACATTTATAGAGGACTCGTGAAGGCGAAGTCAATAACATTCGCCTTCAAGAGCAGACTGTTTACTCTGCTATATAAAAGGCAAATCAGGCGATGAATGATGAAAATTCATACTAACCATGAGTTTAAAAATCGATTTTAGAGTATAATCCTACGAAGATTAAAAATTCATGCCAACAAATCAAAGCAAAACCTAAAAAAAAAAGAATCAAGATATTCGGCAATAATTTAATTGACTTTCTTGCCTCTTGGCTATAAAATACCACATCAAAGCGTAATGATAAGCTTATTATTTGATAAACTTTGAACTTTTCCTTTTATATTCTTGCCATTTGCTGTTGTTCCACAAGAATTATTCTTCGATTATGAGGGAAGATGTGTGATTAATGGCCATATGGCCTCCCAAATGAGTCATTATCAAAGCATTACGCTTGGAATTAGTGTTTTAAAGTCATTGCAAATAATATTTTATTCGCCTCCATCTTCAAACATAATTTCTTTTTTTTTTTTCTTTGTATTTTTCTTCATCATTCGTTGTTTCTTTTAACGCTTAATGGCTTCATTTCGTTTTGTTTTATTTGCCATTTAACTCATCGTAAAATAATACAAAAAAAATAAATTGAAGAAGCAAAAGCAACAAAAAAAACGGAGAAGAATTCAAACCATATACTCTCAGAGATAAAGTTATTCAATCGTCAGAGTCACAGTATTTAGCTTCACCACAAAAGACCCATAAGTTCGTGAAGATTTTTAATTATGAAACTCAAATTGACCGCAAAAATATCAAGCAAATGAAATGAAAGCAAAAAAAAAGGAAGTAAGAAGACCTTAAAAAAAAAGAAGAAACAAACGAAAGATATAAGAATCAGAGGAAGAAAGTAAAATTGCTAGCAAAGTAAAATTGCCAGCGTTAGTGAGAAGGAAATGATAATAAAACCATAAATTAAAAAGAAATAAAATTAAAACAACAACAACAACAACAAGATACTGAGAAAGACTTTTTTCCTCTAAATTTCTATAAAATTTTGTATGAAAACAGCAAACACGTGTAAAAGATTTCTGGAAAAATGTCAAAACATATAAGCGGGGCCAATAAAAAATCATCCTTTAAAAGGATTTCTTAAATGTTTTTTTTTCTCTTTTTAATATTTTGTTGTTATTGTCGTTGTTATTGTATTGAAACAGCTTCAAATGCTGTTAAATAAACTCAACCGTAACAAATTTTTAACGAATTCTTAAGGACTTAAGGACATTTTGAAAACTGGCTTGCTGTCATATCAAGCAAAGGTTTATTTAAAGGTACAAAAAACAACAACAACAAAAAAATAGAAAGATTTCAATTAATTTTTCAATAAGGAAAACGTGTATTTAAACACTAAATTGATTAGCTCACCTAAGCGTATGTTTAATATTTATTTGTATAACAAGATAATACTCATACGCTCCGAAGTATTTTTAAAGGAAAAATGTATGTATATGGATGTGTATCAGAAATTAGCAATAATTATGCAAAAAGATAAGTAGAATCAAATCATACTCATAATTTCTGATACTTATACGAATTCATACATATTTTAAAGTCATGGAACTTCTACTCAAGTACTCATCATCATATTCATACTTAACAACACGTATGATGTTGTTGATATCGACTCTACCTCCTCCCTCCCATAATTAGCTGTCCAAGTTCCAATAAGAGATCAGCAATGAGTATAAAAAAATATGAGTAAAATCGAATCATACTCATAATTTCTGATATTTATACGTTCCATGATATTAAAACCTCTACTCATATTCAAAGTTTGAAGTACTCATCATATTCATAATTAACGACTCTCCATAACTCAACATATACACGAAGCACAAAATAAGTACAGTAATAGAACTTACAGTATAAGAACACTAAAATACTCACTAGAAGGTTGTGGGTTTGCTCTGCTTGCTGCTTTGTCTTTTTTGCTTATGTATCTTTTTTCTTTTTTTTTTGTAAATGCAACAAAAACTAAACTGTAACTTTTAATGAACAATTTGATTCACTGGAATCATTTATAAGCATCATAAGTACTTTTTCTAAATGAGTAACACACTTATTTCGAATGGTATGAGTTCGATATCAACGTTGTACTCACACTCATTATCAAGCTGTACTTATAATTCAACGTTGTAGTGAGTATGAATGAATCAGAGTACATACATAGTTAAATTTCAATATTGTTGACTCACAAATTTAAATAAAAGCTTATGAGTAGCGAAAAATCGTTTCGTTGCTGATCTCTGATATTTAAATACAAAATTGATTAACTCCCCTAAGCGTATGTTCAATATTTATTTGTGTAACTACATAATACTCATACGTCCTGATGTACATATTTTTAAAGGGAAATTGTATATGTTATGCAAATATGCATATTGGGTTAAATAAAATGTAAATGCGGTGTTTTTTTTCCAAAATGTATAACTTAGGCATGTAATGGCTCTTCGGTTGAACAATTTTTTATCACCCATACTGAAACAAATGTTAGTTAGAGAACACGAAGTCTACAGTAAATTAATGCATGGTCTTCGAAACCATGTTTGGCCTGGCATTGTGATGATGATGCACAACACTTTTATGATGTTAAGTTGTAAGTCGCCGTAGTCAAATAGGTAGTGTGTTGACTTATAAGACGTGAGGCCACGTTTCAAACTCCAGGTTTTGGACAGTTTTCAATAAAATGAAATATGAAAACAATATTTCTTTCGACGCCTTCCTCTCAGCAGATTTCTGGCTAAAACTGGGGAAGTAAATAAAATTGCCATGAAAAGTTTCTTCAAACTCTGCTTTTCGTAGTCGACTTTAAATTGTAGTTCCCGCCACTCATGTATAAAGCTAACACACACAAGATAAGTGGTGTGAGAAACTAAGTCGTAATACTGACTGCAGGGTTGTAATGTCAAAATTATGTGTGTATGTACGTAGCGTATAGCAGTTTATTGCAATTTATTACAGCATTGACTGCAGAGACCTCATGTAACTCATGGGTCATGCTATGCCGATATTCTACGCCTATCTAACGTGTTACTTAAACCAACAATTTTTAATGTTTACGTCAAATCATATCACTAAACACCAACTGTGCTATTTAATAATATTTCAACAAAAAACAAAAAAGAAAGAAAAAAACATTTAATTTCCGTTCATCTAATTGGTGTAACAAATAAACCTGGAGTAAGAATTTTAATAAAAATTTTGTTGACTAACAAGTAACAAGAAAAGCCTAAAAGAACTTCGTTGGTAAATATTGTGTTTCTTTAAAACAAAATAACAACAACAAAAAGAATAAAAAACTGGGTTCCGTATATAAAAATAAATATGAAATTGCCTTTGGCATCTTAAGCATAAAAATACAAGAAAAAAAATATTTTCATTTCATTTTGTAACAGAAAAAAATGCTTTCTTTTTGGTGTGGGGTGGGCAGGAAGGAGTCATTAATCTTTTTAATTTCATTTCACTACACTTTGTTTATTAACTCCAGTTGAAGGCACATTAAATAATAAGAGCAGCAACAACAACAACTTTACAGGAAGTAAGTAATGTTTAGGAAAAATCCAAAGAAAAAAAACAAAGAGAGAAAGAGAGAGTGGGAGAGTGGGAGAAATCAACAAACGGAAGCAACAACAGAAAATGTTTGAAAAATTTTATTAAAAATCAACAAAAAAAAAAAAACATTTGAAGAAAACACACAAATTTTAAAACAAAAACAATAAAATATTTAAACGGCTAAAATGTTACAGTTTGTGACTGGATATAAGCAATAAAACCGGAAGATGTCAACAGAAAAGGAACAACAACTCAGCAACAAAAATTCAATACAACATCAAGCCTTAAATCCATGCAAAAAACGGCTATAGGAAAACATAAACAAAGAGAACAATGATCAACTAACAGAGAGAGAGAGAGGGAGGGAGTGTATGTATATATAGGATCTTTTTTAAGTGCTTTCTATCTACAAATTTAAATAAAAGAAAATGTGAAGTCTCTGTAGTCTCGTAGGTAGTGTATTGTCTTATTAGACATGAAGCCACGGTGCAAACCCCAATTCAGACATCTCCAACTGCAATGAAGTAAATAAAAATATACCAACAAATACTAGCATAAAGAAAATGGTAAACAAGTAAACAAAACAAGTAAAACAACAACAACAAACACTACAAGAATAAACGCAAACAAAATGCACAAACAACTGTAGTGAAATATGGAGATCTCGAGGAGGCGAAGACAAGAACATTCGCCTTTAGGAACATTCATCAGAGTGTTTACTTTGCCATATAAAAGCCAAGGAAAAGCAGGCTACTGAGTTAGTAAAAGTTCAGTCAGTCTTGTGTAAAGACGCGGTGTGCTTGAAGAGAATAATCGTGGTTTGAAGATCGCCGTTACAAAGATATGTCGAGTTATTGTCTAGAAATTTTTATTGTTTATGCAAAAGGTGTAAACAAAGGAATAACGAACAAAACAATTGTTGTTGTTTACATCAAGTTGTGAACAGTGGCACACAGAATTGTGCGAATAATAAAGAATTTTAATTAAATCTAAACATAAATTTATTTTTATATAATTTGCAACCTACGAGCTCATATTTTAAACGCTTTTAAAAAGGTAGAAACGTAACAAAATGTATGTGGGTGTGAGATATCATCGAAATTTTTTGAAATTTATTTATTTATTTATTTATTAATTACAATACAATTACAAATTATATTCTAATTTTTATACGAGGGGAGTAACTTGACCATATGCTCCGTGTAGTGTCACAGACCAGAGTCTCTGGTGGGAATCGAATCCACGACCCTCACACTACCCACTAGACTACCAGGGCACTTTTTTTTTTTTTTTTTTTTTTTTTTGAAATTTTTGTTTGGAAAACCTTTTGATAAGCACAAAAGAAAAAAAAGAAAAATTCTAACAGAGTTATATTGTACAATTTTGGTGGCCAGTTAACATTGGCTTCACATGGGATGACTTACTGAATGGGTGCTTACAATCCTTTAGTCAGGATTATGGCGCAGCTTATCACACTACATGATTGGTTAATTTTATCCACCACGGAACCTCTCTATAATAATTAATCTCTTAAAGAATTACCACTTATTATGAATTAATTTAAAATATTTTTAATTACAAATATTATTTTACAAGTACTATTCTGTTACTGAAGTACTTCTCATTCATATTTTGGTTTTTCTCCTTTAAGCTGTTAAAGATTATAGAGATTAAAAAAGTCTTTTATTGCCTTATAAAATGATTTAAAAAAACGCACAGAAAATATCACAATATAATTCTGGGAATATTTAATCAATCAATTTATTTATCTTTACATTGTAATTAGAACTTTTATGTGTATTTTCTTAAGCTTTATTTTGTAATTTAAGCGCTCAATAAATATGATTTTTCTTTACAAACTTTTAAATCCTTTTACTTGAAATATTTTTTAAAAATAAATAAATTTCGATAATAAATTAAAAAAAAAAAAATTTAGATTAATATACATATGTATGTATGCAGTAGTATGTGGAATGCATTTATTTTTATAAGACTTTATGGGCCAATAGAACAGCTATAGGTGGGAAGGTAGAGATGGCTATTAACCCAATTAGATAGATAAACTTGGGTATAATAATATGGCCATTGTGATAACCACAAAACAGCTGTGCTTTCATATCTATTTGTAACCCCTTTGAGTATATCATGCCTATTTTACGTAGCCTTCAAATGGTTCATTTAGAATCCTTCGCGAAACTTGTCTTCATAGGTATCCATTAAGCTTTTTAACATTGTGCTTGATGTAGTTATTCAAGAAGTAGCATTTGAGGACTCCACGACAGTTTGGAGAACCTTGATCATGCAGACCAAGTATCTCACACATATCCAGACATAGCACGCAAATAACATAAGGACAACGATCATGTTTTAGTTGTAGTTCTGAATGTTAATTGCTTAAAAACGAAAGCATTATCCGGCTCTACGATAAATGACGCTGTAACAATTGTATTCCAAACCCAAGAGCTATAAATTTATTAATGGATTGCCTATGCAAAAGATACGTTTAACGTTTGGCACTCTCAATATGTATGGCAGTGCTCAATAATTGAACATACAGTGAACTCGCGAAAACGTGAACACCCGAAAGTGTGAACGTCTCAGAAACGTGAACAAATTTATTTTTCCACAGAGTATTCTAAAACGTGAACAAAATCTGAAAGCTCTAAAACCTGAATACTTTCTTTTATTTTTTGTTTGTTTAATCTGTTTTTCAATTGGGAAAGCGGCGAACTACGGTAAGTGGACTGATGTTAAAAGCCAAAGCTTTAGAAATTCACTATCAAATTAAAGAAAATGATCGTGGTTTTAACAAGCAAACAAAGGTTTACTGTTTGCCTTCTTTAAATTTCCGCTTTCTGCGCAGCCATAACTTGTTGAGCCATTTAAGGAAAAGTTAAAAGCAAAAATGGAAGAGCTCTCTCTTTGTGAAGATCAGCTTTGATCAGATCCGGGTTATAATGGAAGCAGTTGGCAGATAAAACATATGTCATCGTTGGAGAAAAGTGCTCCAGGCACAAAGCTGGAGAAACAACGATTAACTTTCTGTATAAATTCGTCGGGGAGTTTCAAAAACTTCATATTGAATTACAAATTCTCCACATTAGCATTAATGTAAAATTTGTTTATCTGGTTTCATCAATGTTTTCCTAAAAAGAGGCTACACTTAAAAGCCCTTCTCTTAATAGACAATGCCCCGGCGAATCCTAACTGATTTCTGATGACGGATTCATTTATGCAATGTCTTTGCCACCCAACGTCACATCGTTAATTCAACCCATGGAACAGAATGTTTTTAAAATAACAAAACTGTATTATAGAAACAGTCTCTTGGCATTAGTAGCTGGAAAACAAACAGAATTGTTAGATTCTATTAATTTAAAATAGTGTTTAACATTTGTAGTTATTAAGTATGTATGATTTTTCATATTAAATAGGGTCATTGTTTGTTTAAAATTTGGATACTCGATAACGTGAACAAGCTCGAAAATGTGAACTGCCTTGGTAAAAATTAGTTCACGTTATCGCGAATTCACTGTATTTGGCTACAATATGAAGTGGTATATCGCTGTAGCGGAGTCGCCGTAGTCTAGTAGGTAGGGTCTTGGCTTATAGGCAAGACAGCCCGTGTCTCAAACATCGACAAAACGAAGTAAAGGAAAAAATATTTCTTCGGCGACTTCCTCTCAGCAGATTTCTGGCAAAAATTCTGAGTGTAAAATAAAATTGTCATGACAAGTTTCTCCCAAAAACTGTAGATCCCGCCCCTCATGTATAGAACTAACATACGCAACATAAGTGCTGTGAGAAGTTAGATCGTAATCCATGTTGAAGGCTGTAATGACCAATTATGTTTATATGGAGTAGTGTGTAATACACCCATGCTTAATAACTGTTGTTAGTAGAGAAGATAGTTGTAGAAGGCCATGGCGAAACCCTCTAGCCTATATTAGCTACTGTTGTAAACAAAACCAACTGATGCAGGTAAAAAAATTAGAACGATGTGACTGTATAAAGAAAATGCTTAAGAATCGAGATGGTATGAAAAAAACTAAAGGTTAAGACTGATTCTATTAGCAAACAATTGGAAGAGATTTGGAAGAAGTAAACAAACCCATTTGGTTTCATTACAGGGCACTGATGAGATTAGGCCCGCTGACAAGGATCTGGATCAAATCCCAGCCGGACTATTGCAGAGGATGTTGCAATGAGGAGAAATTGGATACTATGGAAAACCTCCTCTGCAACTGTCCAGCCTTTAGTAGGCGGAGACTGAGGATCCTGGGTAGGGTCTTCTTCGAATACTTTGATTCTTTGTCGAGTTTTATATTATAATATTTAACAGACTGGTAGAGCAGTGTTAGAGCATTAAGGTTGTATCTATCATTTTTCTTCCGTTTCTTACATCTTCTCTTTCCTATCTTTTCTCCTTTCTAAATTCCATATCTCCTTCACAATCCTCTCTCTCTCTTCTAGGACGAAAGTGCAAGGAGTCATTTTGAGCTCTGGATTTTGTACTTGTTCCAATGACATGCACACGTCCTCTAACCTACCCTAACCAAAACAAATACAATTCACATTTAAAAGCAATTTTAAAGCAAAATATGACAAAATGCTGTTATTGACATCCCACGAACAGTTTTTAATTAATTTCGAGAAGCTGTCCAAATGTCTCCAATTCCGAGAATTGTTTTTTCATTCCTCTTCTTTTTTTTCATGTCGAAAGCTTTAGGACACCAAAAGTTTTATTTTTTTCAATTGATTTCGCCCACTTTGGCAGTTAAACATAGTTCTACGAAGTATTTATGGCCACATTGTTTAAATAACGGTTGTTTTTATTTAATTTAAAGTTCTGAAACATAACGGAAAAATTAAAAAAAAAGAAAGTTTTACAAAATCAAAATTACAAACTAAACGTTTATTCTCTTTTTTTTCAATTCACAAACACAACATAAATTACGGAATCCGGAACAAAAAAAAAAAATAAATAAAAAAAAGAACACATGAACTCGAAATAAAACTTTCTATTGACCATTTTACACTGACTGTCACAGTCAATTTAGAAGGACACACAAGCAAGCACACGCACATGCTCCATTACAGACACACACTTGAGCTGATGTTACCAAAAAGAAAATATGAAAAGAGAAATAAAGAGAGAGAGAGAGAAATATTGTGACAACAATATGGATTGAAAAAAAGCAGCAACAGCAACGGCAATAATAAAAATGGAAGACACAAATAAAGTTCATGCTGTCATTTACAATGATAAAAACACACAGCAGTTCTGCTTCACATACCTACACACACAAAATGTACACATGTTCACACACACACATGCAAACAACCTTATATTTTTATTAATACTTTAACAAAACTCTCTCGCTCTTAATACAATGATTGAAAGCCGAAAGAGAAAGAATGTAAGAAAAAGAGTAAGTGGTAGGGGTAGTGGTAGTGGTGGGGTGAGTGAGTGAGTGTGTGAGTGAGTAGTATTAGTACAAGTATTTGTTCAGTACTTTAAAACTGTACAAAATCCATGACAACAAGAACGACAAGTTAAGATAAGTGGGCTCTCTATGTCTTCAATTTTTTTTCAATAGCAATAGCAGTAGCAACAACAGCAACAGCAGCAACAACTTGAATGGCAATAGCAATAGCAATAATTTTTATAAACCAATACAAACAAAATAATCGACAGAAAGAAAGAAAGAAAGAAAAAAAGAATACCAAAACGAAAGTGAATGAAAAAAGCGTAGCTTCAGAGAATATTTTTGTGTGTGTGTGTGTGTCTCTTGCAAATCAATCGTTTTAAAAGCAATATTCTCTGAGTTGAAATCCTAGAAGCAAATTGTACAAGTACTTCCTTATTTCTAGTTGCTGTGGCACAGTGGCTTGAAAGAAAATAAAAATGCTCAGTAAAGGAAGCGAATATAGTTTTATTTTTAATTATTAACAGATCAAGTTAAAATACTGGGACTTAAGATAAATAAGAAACATATCACGGCGAATTCACAATATACGCCATAATGAGTATTATTCGCCCCATTTTCTCTAAGGGAAATTAAATATTTTTTAAGCTTACAGCATCTAATTTTGCCAATTCCTTACACACTAGATCGATTATGATGGCCAGAATCACACAAAAATGCTAGAAAAATTGCCTTTGAAATATTTTTTTCATTATTTCATATTGTTTGAGATGTCTAAGCTGGGGAATGAACCACAGCCAACTTCACATTGTTTAAAACTGAGAGATATTTAGAGGCAACTTTACATATCCGAAATACTACGTGAACACTAAAAAAGAATTCATTTTCCTTCGAATCTGAGTTGGCTATTACAAATACTTCCCTTATAATACTGTGAAGTTCAAGAAATCATACATAAAACGCACTCAATCAACCGAATTCCTATCTCTCCAAGCACATGTAATGTATTGTGAGCAGAATATAAAGAAGTATCGTCAGGGCCTATGTGACCTTGTAAATCTTTTTGTCAATCATTTAGTACGTCTCAAAGAATAGGTTCAACTATTCCGTTCACCCGTTGGGTTTTTGCTATTCCCATGATCATTAAAGTCTCGTCACCACTGTAGAATCTACAAGCACAAGTATCATATGTAGTCAGTGTGAAGGTGCTTGATGCAGGCTATTGCTCTATAACTGCCCCTGAAAGTGCACCCAGGCTCTGAGAAAAGTCCATTTTATGGAATCCTCAGTGCTTATACTGATATTCCGTTGTTTTCCAGCAAGAGCTGGTAAGCAGAAGAGTTTCATCCCTTATGATTCGCTGAAATTGGACATGGCAATCACAAGGTGGCTATAACATATTCAACTGATTCATTTCAAATAAAAATTGATGAAAATATTCGATCAGCCATGAAGCCTACACAGTACTTTGTGGTTTGGTTCAAACTAGTGGTTTGAAGGTTTTGTCACACTGGCAACAGGGTATAGGTCGTAAACCTGATGTTCACTATTTTTGGTGAATATTTTAATCAAGGAATCCATACTTTTACTGTCTACATGGCTAGGAAGTCTTCTCTAGGTCAGGACACCATAACATTAGAAAATACGGTAGAACAGATGTACCAAGTCTGATTATCGTAAATTACAGTCAATTATCGTTTATTGTCGCCGTAGTCTAGTAGATAGTGTGTTGGCTTATTAGACGTGAGGCCACAGTTCAAACCCCAGCGCAGACATTTCCAACCAAACGAAATTTAAAAATTTCTTCGGCGACTTTCTTCCTTTCAAATTGCTATGAAAAATTTCTCAAAAATCTGTTGTACGAAGTCGATTTTAAACTGTACTCCCTCCACTTAATGGATAAAATTAACACACACACACAATATAAGTGGTGTGAGAAACTAGGTCGTATCCTGAATTCAGGGTTGCAATAACCAATTATATTATGTATGTATCGTTTATTCTTGTATTTCTTCATTTGAGCGTTTAGAAGCCAAAATATTCACTCAATGTTTATAGATTAGAAGACCACTGTGCTGATTTAAAGTAGTAAATTTGGGTTTTGGTGATGGCATTTTGGCTGATATAAATAAATATAAAGCTTATGATTCTCTACGCTATATATAGAATGTAAATAATAGAGTTCTTGTGATAAAAGTAAAGGACATTCGAAACCAGCTCTTTATTTCAGAAGGCAGTGAGTTTCTGCGGGTATAATCTAATAGTAGAACCCTTAAACTGACTTGACTTACAACATCCTTGTGATACATTTCAATTTTCTATCATAAATTTAAAGAAATTCCACACAATATTTTCTAAAAACGACAACAAAAATTCATAAAGAAATTCGGTTGTTCATCGAATTTCAGCAAATATTTTTCAATTTTCCATTTTATTATGGGGGACCATAATAACAGAACGCCATTGTATATAAGTATTTGCCAATACAATATTTCCTTTGTGGAATCAAGAGAGAGAGAGAGAGAAGGGAGAAAAAATGAGGAGGAAAAACCGAGTGTATGTAAGAGGAAATTTCTTTAGAATACACACTGCAACACAGGATTATGATGGACAATGAGACAAGTGGCAGCAAACAAAGTTCATCCAAAAAAAAAACAAGAAGAGAAATTTCAATTCAATTGAAATGAATTGAAAAGAAATAAAAATTGAAATAAAAATAGAAAAGGAAACTCAAAGGAAGAAATGAAAACTGAAGTGTAACACTTTAAACTTCAGAAACTAAATGTTAAATTGAGCAAGAGCAGGAAAAATAAAAATTTATTTACAAGAGACATACTCCTGCTATGAAATGAATATACAAAGATGAATGAATGAAAAGCGAAAGTGTGATGCGACTTCTTGATACCCTATGTGAGTAGTAGTGAGTTATAAGGAATAATGAAAACTTGAACTTTGAATATTACGTTGACTCTTTACAAATCAGGTATTTATTCTAATGCCCTTGACCTTTCGGACTCTGACTCTATCGGATACTGATTCTGCTAATTTGGGTTATTGATATCAAAGTGGACAGTTAGTTGTTCATCGATGAATGTTGTAAACTCTATTGTAGTGAAATCAAAATGCATTTGAAGACACATCCTTTCACTGACCCAGATTTACTGCCATCATGCCTTGCTTTAAGGAGTCATCCTTTGTATTTTATTTAAGGGTTTAAAGACTTCTCTTTAGCTCCACTCAATATGGTGAATGGTCGTTGAGAAAGAAGTAAGTGAGCTAACATCACTGATTTCTGAAAGTCCAGAATAAATTGATCCTTTACTGTCAATGGAGGGAACAAAAATTCTGTTGCTCTTTGACAAAAATGAATCCAATCTCATAGATCACTGCTGATCTATGTCTAAGTATGCTACGAATCTCACTACAAGTAGGAAATTTTCCAGTTTTTATAAAAAAAATTCCATAGAAAAGTCAAGATACTAGTGTTTTGCTTTCATGTCGTTTAACATTAAAATCATAAACAAAAGCTACAAAAACAAAAACAATGAACTTGTTTACAAATTATAGCATTGCGTAATATAACAACAAACACCAGCATAAAAAAATGGTAAACAAGTACACAAAAATACAACAACAAACACTACAAGAATAAATGTAAACAAAAATACACAAACAACAATAATTAATGTAATCAATAATGTTTACATTTATAGAGATGTCGAGAAGGCGAAGCCACGAACATTGGCCTTCAACAACATCCATCAGACTGTTTACGTTGTCATATCAAAGGCAAAGCAAAGCGGGCAACTGAGTGAGTAAAAGCGCAGTCAGTTTTGTGTGAAGACGCGTTGTGTTTGAAGAGAGTAATCGTGGTTTGAAGATCTCCGTTCAAAGATCAGTCGAACAATTGTCTAGTAATTGTTATTGTTTATGCAAAGGGTGTAAACAGAGGAATAACAAACAAAACAATAGTTGTTTTATACAATAGTTGTTGTTGTGAACAGTAGCACACAGAATTGAGCGAATAATAAAGAATTTTTATTAAAACTAAACATAAATTTATTTTTATTTTATTTGCAATATACGAGCTCATATTTTAAACTTTTTGAAAGGTAAAAAAATAACGAATAGAACAAACCATGCAACGCTTTAATTTAACCTTGTTCGACGACCTATTAACTCAACCTTCCTTGCAAAAGCTACCTCTTTTCGCATGAACTACAATACAAACCAATAACATTTGCTTCAGTATCCAATTTCAAGTCGATCAATATAATTAAAGCTGTTTGACAAACATTAGCACGTAAATAATACACCTCAACACCCATGGCTGCTAAGTAGGGTATAAAATTCCCTTGAAAAAAAAAACGAGAAAATTAAATAAAAGTAACGAAATTTTTTTAATATAAAAATTGTTGGACAGAAAAAATACTGGCAATACAGTGACAACAAAAGAATTGTAAATAGAAACGATGGTACAGCTAAAGTGTTACCAAGAAAACGAGTTGGTATTTAATCAACTGGACTCAACTCAGCAAATGTCAAACAATTTGAAAGAAAAAAACGAATTAACAGCACAGAGTGACATTAAAAACACAGAAAAAAAAGCCCAACGCCCCGCAAAAACAAACAAATATTTTTAAATAGAGAACTAGAAAGAGAAAGAAAGAGAAAAATAGGAACAACAAAAATTGTAACTCATACCCACATGAATCACAAACAATCTGAAGCAAACAAATAAATACGAGTACAATGTTGATGTATTTGTTGTAAATGACCTTCAGGGATAGGAAATATTGAAAACGGAAGTTTGTCATAAACATATACACTGTGAAGCATTTTACAGTTATATTCACTCAAAATACATTAAAATAGACATAAACAAACATAAACTATCCCACCACACTAACACTAACACTGACACACAGACACATACTTAAAGGCAACCCTTTTGTATAACAATTCTATTGCTGACTCTAACGGAAGCTGTAAATAATGGAGGATCCTTAAAATACCAACAACAGCAACAGCAGAACACAATAAAACTGTGATGCTGCTATATTTCACATGAATATGCTTCTCTCTCTCTCTCTCTCTTCCTATTTGCTTTTTATCACTCACATGAATATTTTCTATTTATTTTCTTTTATTTTTTTTTTTCTTCTTGGTGGCACTCATTTGAGATTCTATTTCTTTTCTGTTTCTGTTTAACTATTAATAGTGTTCGCATGGATTTGTTGAGGCATGTAATTGTATGTGCGTGTCTGTGTGTGTGTATTTATTTTATAAGTATGCCTGCATTTGTTTGCTCCTAGTGCTCTTCGTTTAGTGTTTAAAGTTGTTTGTTATGTCAAAATAATTTTATGGTGTTATTATTTGCGCCAATCACGCACATACGCACATTATTGGCCATTACTAACCCTTAATCAGGCTTTAAACCTAGATTTTCACACCACCCATCCATAACTGACAAGATCTACAGTTACGTCATATTCGAGCGAAAGTTTTTCATAGCAAATACTTACTCTCCAAAAGAGTTATTTTTATTGAAAATGTCAGAACTAAGTTTCAACCTTCGAGCTGTTTACTCTCTAGACCATGGTGAGTATAAATTTGTTGGCGTACCAAGCGAAGTGTTACTGCTGCCTTTAGTGCTATTCAACGGGAGTCTACTAAGATGAGTCTAGGCATCTTCATCTAAGATGATGAAGGCAAAATGAAGCATATGTTATCGACAAGTAGAGACGTGCAGCGTATTGGATCTCAGATAGCGGCCGATAACTATGCTTTCGATATAGTCAAGGGATTTATATATCTTGGCTTCGCCGTTATCACCAAAAATGATGTCAGTCTAGAGATCAAGTGCATGACAACTCTTGCCAAAATAGATGTTTCATGGTCTCAATAGGCAATTGAGTAGAAGAGACTTTTCGCGTACGACAAAACTAATACCCAACAAGAGGCTCATCCTCCCCGTGCTTTTTATGGAGCAGAGCACTGATGCAGCAGTCTTGAGAGTATTCGAGAGGAAGGTCTTACGAAAGATCTTCGATCTAGTGAGAGTTGCCGCTCCAACAGTGAGCCGTATGAGCACCTCAACGACATAGACATTTTGCAGCAGCTTAACATCCAGTAGCTCTGCTGACTCGGCCATTTCATTCGAATAGAAGAGGATGCTCTAGCGAGACGGGTATTTGATGCGGAGATCTGCTGAAGTCGGCGCAGAGGACGACCTTGTTTGCGTTGGAAGGACGAACTCAAGGAAGCCCTGTCATTGATTGACGTGACCAACTGGCGCAGGCACGCAAAAAGCAGAGGCGCTTGGAAGGATGTGTTAAGGCAGGTCGAAATCCGTTAGTCGGGGTTTTTAGTGGCCAATAAGTAATAAATAATAAAAAAAATAATAAATAATAATAAGTAATAAAGTAAGTAAGTTTCGTTAATCCTGTTTTGTTAAGTTACTTTTCATCTCCATCTACATCTAACCTTGCTATAGGTACGGCTTTCGTAAGACTGTATTCAGCAATTCGTGCCTTTGAATCACGGTTTTTATCGGTCTGCTAATGGATTTAACGTGATATGTCCGAAATTCTTCTTTGAATTGCGCCAAGGAATCAGTTCCTTATGCAGGCATGGAATTGTAAAGCGTTAGTTTCGTATTTTTTGCAATTTTTCTTACAAATGAAGTTCTTGTTTAAGGCTAAGTATTTCATGTTATAGTCGCCAATTTCCTCTTAGCAGAGGATACATAACAACACACACATAAGTGGTGTGTGAAGCTATATCGTAATATTAATCGAATGGTTATAATGACAAATTATGTATGTATGTGTGTGTGTGTCCAATATAGAATATGAAAGTGGCCAATGTATAGGAATTTGCTTAACAAAGCATTTTATATGACTTTTGTTTGCAAATATCTTTAAATTTCTTTCAATTACTAGTGCTATCACGTTTAAAAGAAATTTCTGATATTCGAAATCCATTATATTTAATAGAAATTGTTAAACATTTTCAAAACTGTTCAATAACTTTTCAATGGTTGCACTCAAACTGTCACTAAAGCCACTAGACAAAGAAGGGGCCTATTGCCATGGCAAAAAAGCCCCCCATAAAAGTTAATAAAAGAAAAATGAGCTGAAAATCAAAAATAAAACCTAAACAACATTGAATCAGTCAACAGTAACAAACAGTCTGTCAGCTAGCCAGCCAGCCATCAAAACAACAAACCATCAAGTCCATCTATTTATAAATGCAGTCAACCAGCTAGTCAATCGTTTATTGCGTTAGTGGCTGAATTCGATTCGCAAATATTTTGCAACTTTTGTTAACTGCATTCAAGCAATTGTTTAAACTTTTAACGAAATACCATAAAATAAATACAAATGAATACAACGAAATCAAAAAAAAAATAAATAAATAAAAAAAAAATTCAACATGACCAGAGGAATCCATTAACCATTTCAGCAACATTTTTTTGAAACATTTTTCTTTTGTTTGCAAAAAAAAATTTTTTCTGGATTCTTTTCTCGCACATTTTTATTCTTTCGAAACCCTTGTTTTTTGTTTTTTTTTTTTCTTGGCTTTCTCGAAATATTTGTTCCTGTTTTCTTTCTTTTTCTTTCATTTTCTTTTGAAAATAGAAGCGACAGTAAAACTGAGAAATCCTTGAAAAACAATCTTATGAATACAAACAGAACAAGTAAAAAAAAAAAATAACGACAGGAGACCGAAATTAAACGGAAATATAAGCAAAGGATGTTGACAGAAATTTTATGCTTAGCATTTTGTTTTTCTGCTGTTTGTCGTTGTCATTGCTATTGTTTAACTCTCAAGCAAATATTCAGAAACAGTCACAGAATGATTATCTTTATTTTACGGTTGAGATTTGCTTTTATTAAAGCAACACTACACAACACAATTATATCGCATGCAATAAATGATAAAATAAAAATTTAATTCGTTTTAATGTCTAACACCTCATGTTGTTTAAATTCAAAGGATTTCAACACCACTTTCTATTTTTCTTAATGGCATTTTATTTGCACACTTTTAACAACAACATCAGCTTTTGTCAAATCGAACACAATAGATTATTAGTCAAGCACTTTGGACATTAAGAGCTTAATATTGGAACTTCACACACATTTAATCTGCGGCTAGACCTCGACCCACATTGATCCATGATGTATAATAGGCAGCTATTGAATTAAATATTAGTGTTCCAGATATTTTTCGTCTCATTTAACCATTTTACTTCATACTGTTACAAAAAGGAAAAATCAAGATACTGGTGTTTTGCTTTTACATCGCTTAACATTAAAATTATAAACAAAAGCTACAAAAACAAACCAAGGCAAAGAAAAAAAAAAAAACCGTTTTACAAATTATCGTACTGCTTAATATAACAACAAACACCAGCATAAAGAAGTGGTAAACAAGTAAACAAAAATGCAACAACAAACACCAGCATAAAAAATTGTAAACAAGTAAACAAAAATACAACAATAAACGCTACAAGAATAAATGTAAACAACGATGTTTACATTTATTATAGATTTCGACATATAGATTTACCCTACCATATAAAAGGCAAGGCAAAGCAGGCGAGTGAGTGAGTAAAGTTCAGTCAGTCTTGTGTGAAGACACTGTCTGCTTGAAGACACTGTCTGCTTGAAGACAGTAATCTTGGTTTGAAGTTTTCCGTTACAAAGATCTGTCGTGCAATTGTCTAGTAGTAGTTATTGTTTATGGAAAGGGTATAAACAGAAGAATAACACAAAAAAGCAATTGTTGTTGTTTACAGAAAGTTGTGAACAGTAGCACACAAAAATGTGCGAATAATAAAGTATTTTCATTAAAACTAAACACAAATTTATTTTTATATTATTTTCAATCTACGAGCTCATATTTTAAACGTTATTAAAAGATAAAAATGTAACAATACATATATACATAATTGTCTTCAGTCTGGCTTACGATCTAGCCATTGTTGTATGTGTTAATTTTTATACATGAGTGGTAAGACCAACAGTTTAAAATTGATTCCGATTTTTGAGAAACTTTTCATGGCAATTTTTCTTTACTTTCAGAGTTTTTTCCCAGACATCTGCTGCGATGAAGTCGGCGATGAAATATTATTTTATGGAGATTGTATGACCTGTGGTTTGAACAGTGGCAGTACGTCTAATAAGCCAACACTTTACCTACTAGACTACGGCGACATCATATGTGGATTATGCGGACTTTAAATGCATAGTTTCAATCCGATGTTAATTATAAATGGAAGTGAAAAATTGGGTCGCAATGTTAATGTACGCTTCAATACAAATTATTCATCCCTTTAGCTTGTCTTCTATGCTACTATTGCTTCTGTTGTTGTTATTAAATTTTCTTTTTTCTACCTCTCTTTTCATTTCTTTTCTGTGTTTTCTTTGGACAAAGAGGTTGAAGAAGTTTTCTTTCGGCAGCATGTTTAGTTCTTGTTTATTTTTTCTGACAATTTTTAGTATTTTGCTTGAATCTTCGTTTTCGACTTATTCTACTCCTTTTAAAATGATTTCTTACCTTCCTTTACTTGTGTTATAAATTTTTAAGACTCCAAAGAAAAAAAGGAAAACAAATTTCGTTTTAGAAAAATGTTGTCAAATTCTGTTAACCAAGCATACCAGGAATTTTGCCAAACACGTGCTACATTACAAGCAGCAAAAACAAAAAACCCCAAATAAAATTGGGTTGAGATGGTAACAGGATCATAGTTACCTGAGTATAAAATTCTGTACGTTTGTATAAGTTTTTAAGCTTAAAACAGAAGTGTTACGCTCTCCTGTCCATGGCTGCAATAACAACTATTGCATGGCAGAAGCAATGATTTTGAAGATGCTTTCAACAAACTTTTCAACTGGTTTCAGTTGTCCTAAAAAGCATCGCCGTTACTCTTTTACTATTACTGTGCTGTGTAATAATAACAAAAAGTTGGAAAGTTTGCCTAACAAAATGTCGTTATTGGAAATGACGCATATTGAGCTTGATTTTACCTGTCTAACCTGTTTTTCAAAGATAATCATTTGGCCTTATTTCCTTCTCATTTTCTTTCTTTCTTTTGATTTTGTTTTCTTTGTTTTTCTTTTATGACGTTAAGGCTTAATACCTTAAAATACTTAAGGGATTTCAATTCCTAAAGCAGAACAGAACAAAATGTATTCACGGCAGTTCAGCAGAATCTTAAGAGGATTTTAAAGGGTATAACAAGCAAATATGTTAGAGGAGTTATCAAACAAGATCCCTCAAATTAATTGAATTCGCCGTATTCTACTAGTTGGTACTATATTGACTAACTGGACGTGGGGTCACGGTTCAAACCCAGGCTAGATATCACAAAAACTCGTATAACAAAATATGAAAAAATATTTCGTCGTGGCAAAAATTCTGTGGGTGAAATAAAAATTGTTATGAAAAGTTTCTCAAAAATCTATCATTCGGTGCCGACTTTAAACTGTAGGTCTCGTCCATCATGGATAAAATTAAGGCACACACAACATGGGTGGGTTGACCAGCTAGGTTGTAGTCCTAACTAAAGAATTTTGCATGTATGTATGATAGAGAAAATAATCGCTTTGTAATTGCAATTACAGATGGAATTAATTAATCTTACCTCCTCTACTTCAATGGGCAGTGGCCATTAGGCCAGGGTTTTTGCGTGAGTTTCGCCATGACGGCATACCCCACGGTGCACAAAGAATGGTTGGAAACAATGCGTCTACCAACGCCCCGACGCCCAATGATACAACCACTGATATGCATAAACATACGTGAATACCAATTCGAAGCCTTGCATTTGAACATGACTTCCCTCTTGGTTAGGGGTCGGAGACTATCCAAACTCCTTTGTGAAAAAATAAACGACAGCCACCACTTTGCTCCCACAAGGGGGCCGCTCCACTGACGGGCAGAGAAAAGTCTCTGGAATTCCCGACACCCGTGGTACCAGAATTAACCCTCCGGTCCAGCTTTGCAGTCCAGTCTGCTACCAGTTGAACCCCAAAGAATTTGGGACCAACACAATAAGAGGATACTAGTTACCAAAAATGAACGCGGACAACACGAACTGTCAAGCTCGTCAACCTACTAGTGTAGGATGCATACGTCAAGTTTCACGGATCGAGAACGACAGAGAACCCACGACGAACGGCGCCGAAATGGTAACCTACCATTAAACCATTCTCGTACTAAAGAGAAGCCGAACTAAGCCCCCAAGTCTTTGCCTTGTCCGATCCGTAGCTAAGGCTCTACTAAAGTCCACCATATTCCCCGGCTCGATGATGATCATTGTTTCCAAATCCCTAAGGTCTTCGTAGAGGGGACATGTAGTCACTACATGCCGCCAATCCTCTGGTCCCAACCCAAATCCACAGTCCTCTGTCTCACTGAATAGGCAGTGGTTAGTAGTTATCCACTCAACCGCTTGATTACCGCTTAGTCCAGAAGATATTTTACAATCCCCAAGGGTTCCACGCTGACTACTTCCTTTAAGCTTTAATGTCTGGCAAGATTCACCCCTAGGTATACGAACTTTGTCCTCTAATTTTTGCTTTCTTCATGCACTTCTTCTCTACGGATTGAATAAAAACATATCCTTTTGGAAACACCCTCTTAAGTAGGAAGAATTTCATTCAATATTTGTCGAAAAGAGTTCATTGACAGAAATATTATTGAAGGCTTGTCTTGTTGCTGTACATTCTTTACAAAATTTGATAAACAAATCCTTTTGGAAGCAGTAATGGAAAGTATGGCACATGGACTTCGTTAACCTTGTTCTATTTTTATATGCAAAACGGAATTTCTATTTATAGCTTCGAAATGATTGACATGAACAGCCTTTTGGTATTAAAATTTCTTAACTGAAAGAAAGTACATTTTAAACTGATTTAATGTCAGCGGGAAGCGAAAGTTTAAATAGATTATGTTGGTAATCATATTCATATACACATATTTACTACAATCCTTAATCTTTGGCATCAAAAGAAATTTTGTTTAATAAATACACAGAAGTAATATGAACTCGAAGCCTAAGGCTAGGTGGTAGTGTGTTGGCTTATTAGACATGAGAACTTGGTTCAAATCCCAGTCCAGACATCGCGAACAAAACGAAATATGAAAAATATTTCTTCGGCGACTTCCTCTTCGGAGCAATCTTTCGGCAAAAACTCTGTAAGTTGTTCGGAGTCGACTTTGTACTCACTCCTGGATAAAATTAACGCACACAACATGTTTGATGTGAGAAGCTAGGTCGTAATCCTGACTGAAGGATTGTAATGATCAATTAAGCACTATAAGCGCTTTAGATAAAGACAAAACGGTTTTGGATTTCGTGGTTCTTTTAATGGAAAATAGTGACAAGGTCGCATTAGTCTCATAGGTAGTGTGTTGGCTTACTTCACGTGAGGCCTCGGTTCAAACCCCACGTCAGACATCTGCAACAAAACGAAATATGAAAAAATTCTAGCGGCTACTTCTTCTCAAGAGATTTCTGGCAAAAACTTTGAAAGTAAATAAAATTGCCAGGAAAGGTTTCTCAAAAACCTGTTGCTCGGAGTCGGCTGTAAACTGTAGGTCCCGCTCCTCATAAATAAAATTAACACACACAACGTAAATAGTGAGAGAAGTTAGATCGTAACCCAGTCGTGCATATACCCTCCTGAAGTATTGTAATAACCTGTTATGTATGTGACATCCGTTTCAATGTTCATATTTCCTACGTCACGCACACCACATGTTTCAAGATCACTAGCAATTCGTAGATGCTTTTATCTCTTGCTGCACTCCTACAGATGAGCGTGCTGCCATTAATACCGTGCCATTAATACTGGATCATTAAAGTCTCCTCCCAAAAAAAAAGTCTATAAAATCTTTTCAACAACACTTCAGTAAGAAGAAGAAAAATAAAAAATCGTCTACTGCTTTCATGGCAAATGATATGCTCGGTTCACCATTCCTTAATATTGTGTGCGTACATACTTACCTATATGTACGTATGTGCCACATGTGGCGTATAATTAATATTGAATTTCGCCTTTCATAATCAATAACACCTAACGAGGCGAATAATTACAAAACATTCTCATTAAAAAGAGTTGTAAACCAAGTATGTATGTAATGGCATAAAAAAATTGCCAAGAAAGTATTTTGAATTGAAAAAAAAATATGATTTTGAGCTTAATTGAGCATTTTCCAGAGAGCCGGGCTTCCATTCTCCTAATCTTCTAAAGGAGTTAGTGAAGTTCAGTCAGTCTTGTGTGAAGACGTGGTGCGTTTGAAAAGAGTAATCGCGGTTTGAAGATTTCTAGTAATTGTTATTGTTTATGTAAAGTATATAAACAGAGGAATAACAAAAAAAGCAATTGTTGTTGTTTACATCACACAGAATTATGCGATTAATAAAAAATTTTTAATTAAAACTAAACATAAATTTATTTGTGTCTACGAGCTCATATTTTAACATACATAATTGGCCATTACAACCCTTCAGTTAGGATTACAGCCTAGCTTCTCACACCATTCATGTTGTGTTCCTTCATTTTATACTTGAGTGGCGGGGACCTACAGTTTAACGTCGACTCCGAACGACAGATTTTTGAGAAACTTTTCCTTGGCAGGTTTATGTACTCTCAGAGTTTTTGCCAGAAATCTGCTGAGAGGTAGTCACGGAAGAAATATTTTTTTTTTTTATACATATTTTGTTTTGATGTATGGCCTGGAGCTCGAATCCGGGCTTTTTGTCTAACAAGTGAACACACTACCTACTAGACTACGGCGACTACAACACCTGCTACATATTTAAACGCCTTCAAAAGGTAAAAAACGTAAAACTTGATATCAGGCAGGATGACTGATTGGAAAAGACTAGCAAGTATGTTTTAATCTTGAATGACTCCATTATAACTGCATACTGTAAGTGTATAATTGTACCACTATGGAAACGCTTTGAACTTCTGTGTAACTACTTCTGTAAAACGTAAATGAATGAAGTTTTAAATGTGTTTAAAACATTACGCTGTAATGTTTACATTTCTGTTAACAGGTGCGTATTCTCTTTCTTCTTATTTCTTCTTTGTTGACAATAAGTAGCTGATATGCAAAGGTGTTTTCTATTTGTTTATATATGTAAAACAACTTCTACTTTCTTTCGAAAATTGCTTGAAACACCACAAAGTAAAAAACTTTCAGACACTTTTCATCTCCTTATACCCGAACAGTCTGTGTAGGAGTGGAGACCATTTTTCTGAATTTTTCATAATAAAAACTGACCTCTGTTGACGTGCATTTGTATTCTTTCTTTGTAAACCAATACGAGTTTTAATGAATTTTTGCTTTGAGAATTAAAAAAGTAAAGTTTTAAAAAAATATTTAAACATCAGGTGTCACGTTGCGCTAAAGAGAGATGCAAAAAGCATCTGCGCTAAAAGGTGTCAAGACTTTTTAGTTCACATTTCCAAAAACATTTTTTTATGACTTTTGTTAGAGCAGGAAACAGTAGAACACATAAGAAACGCGTTATGATCTAAACACCAAAGAGATATGAAAACTTAAAGCATGTGCTCATGAAACAAAAAATTTATTTTTTTCTCATAAATTTATTCAAAATTGAAAGCCAAATAAGACAAGATAAACGACTGCTTTAATGGCAGAGATATAAATAATTTTGATAAAAATAAAAACGAATCTCAAAAACAATTCAAAACAAAGTACAACTTTAAATACATTTACAAGAGAGCGAGAGAGCGAGAGAAAGACAGCCAATAAAATCACGAACTGTTAGGATTTGGCTGGTTGTCGAACAATCTAAACATCAACATCAAGTCTCTTAAGATATCCTTTGCGTTTGCCCTCCTCTTCAATACCCTAATGGTAGCTGTCGTTCGCCAATAAATAAATTGACTTGAATTATTGTCAATAATGTTTTGTTCTCCTCAAACTGTATAAAAGTAGAAAACGAAGATGAAGAAAAAGAAAACAAATAAAAAAAATCCCTGAAACTTCTGCCATAAAATATGTCTCCAATAAAACAGCTGCCATGGCGAACACTAGAACAGCAGTAGCAAGAGCAGCAGCAGCAGCAGCAGTAGCAGCTGTACTGATAGTGTTGGCAGTCACTAAAGTAAAACTAGAATTTATTTATCACCATATCGTAAATACAAATTATATTTAATATGGCCTGTTACAGCAACAACACCAGCAACAACGACAATAACAACGTATTGCCAAGAAAATTGTCAACAAACAAAAATCCCAAAACTAAAAACGAAAGCAAAAGAATAGAAAGAAAAATAATAGAAAGAAAAAATAGTTTAGAAAGCGAAAATAGTTCACGAGAAAAAGAGAAAGAAAGAAAATCAAATGGAAAACTACCATAAACGAATGTATTTACTCTTCTGCGATAGCGATTTTTCTCAATATTCCCACATTGAGTATTCCTATATATTGAGTATTCGTATATATATGGCTGTATATGTATGGGTGTGATGGAGTGTGTGTGTTGGAGTTTGATAAAAAAAAATATAAATTTGTACTCTTATACATGGAGTAGAAGTAAATTTGCTTTACTAGTCTTGGACAAGTTAAAGTTAAGGCCATAAAAAAAGTGTTACCAACTTTTAACATTCAATGTGGCAGCATAACACAACTGGTAACGCACATTTAACACTTGCATACACTCATATGTACACTCAAAAGAAATTTAAAAGAGTTAATCTTTAAATAATGTTAAGAAAATTTAAAAAATCTAGAATTTGCTATTACATCGCTTAACATTAAAATTATAAACAAAAGCTACAAAAACAAAACAATGCAAGTAAACAATCGTGTGTACAAATTATCGTACTGCTTAATACAACAACGAACACCAGCATAAAAAATTGGTAAACAAATAAACAAAAATACAACAACAAACACTACAATAATAAATACAACAGTAGGGCAAGAAATATAAACAACGATGGTTCCTTTTATAGAGATCTCGTGAAGGCAAGAACATTCATCAGACTGTTTACGTTCCCATATAAAAGACAAGGCAAAGCAGGTAATGACTTCAAGTTCATTCAGTCTTGTGTGAAGACGAGTTGTGTTTGAAGAAAGTAATCGTGGTTTGAAGATCTCCGTTATAAAGATCTGTCGAATAATTATCTAGTAATTGTTATTACTCAAGCAAAGGGTGTAAACAGAGGAATAACAAACAAAGCAATTGTTGTTGTTTACATCAAGTTGTGAACACTAGCACACAGAATTGTGCGAATAATAAATAATGTTAATTAAAGCTAAACACATATCTTTTAAACGTTCTTAAAAGCTAAAAACGTAACAATATTATATGGACTTACGATAACGATAAAGAAATCGATTGAATGCACCTTTGGGCACTATATCTCATACATCTATCTGGACAGCCTATACTACAGCGTCAACTGCCGTGTTTTGCAAGAAAATCAACTCAGTGATTCAATTATAAGATCGTTTGTTACCATCTTTCTTATCACTGCCATCGTCATAGGATGATAGAATGATTAGATCAGTCTAGAAGAACATTTAATGGGATTCGTATGATCATTCGCAAAACCTGGAGTACGTGAACGCCACCTGTATGCTCTTGCCCATAATCTTGTCGACAAGGACTGATGGTGGCTAATACATTCCAATAAAACGAAAAACAAAAATAAGAAGATCTGCTAATTCAATACATAATAGCCAGGCTATGTCATTCGAGAATCACTCGCCAAAGCAAACATAGTTTAACCTGTCTGACATATTCAGTCAGTATCTGACCAGTATGCCCACTAGTCTGGATGCAGAAAAAATACATACTTGCTTAATAGGCCATTATCAACCCATTTATTGGATTTCCGACTACATTCGGCGCCTCTGCTTCTTACGAGCCTTCGCCATTTCTTCACACCAAGCCATGAAATGGCTTCCTCAATTTGGTACTTCTAACGTAGACAAGGTCGTCCTCCATGTCTATATGTCTTCCGCTAATCCCCGCATCAAATATCCATCTCGCCGGACCACCATCCTCTTGCATCCGAACAACATTGCCGAGCCAATGCAGCAGCTGAATATTAAGCGCTACACAACGTCCATGTCACTGAGGAGCTCATGCAGCTCTTTGTTAGATCAGAAGCGGATATCATTGCAAACTCACACAAGACCGAAGATCTTTCGTAGGACTTTCCTCATGAATGCTCTCAAGACGCATAGGCGCATGTATCTGCACTCTAAGGGAGTGCGGAGACGATGAGCTACTAGACAGTCTTAATGCCAAATTTTTTAGAAATAAGATTCCACAGGGTCAAGACCCCTAAAACTGAAAATTTTTCCGTCCAAGTTCTCACACCATTCATGTTGTGTGTGTTAGTTTAAACCATGAGTGGCGGAACCTACCGTTTAAGGTCCACTTCGAAAGACAGTTAATTGAGAAACTTTTCATGGCAATTTTATTGAATTTACATAGTTTTTGACAGGAGACTGATTGGTGAGAGGTAGTCGCCGAAAGAAATATTTTTTATATTTTGTTTTGTAGGAAAGGTCTGAACGGGAATTCAACTAATGGCTTCACTTCTAATCAGACGATGCTCTACCTACTAGACAACGGCGTCTACGCATTGTAAGCCTTTCTTCTATATTTTAAAGTTTAAAAAATTCTCTTACTTTTCCTTATCCGTGGTTTTGTTTTCGGCAAGTGTAACTTACCATGTTTCCATACACAATACGATAAAGATACAAACGCCATACAAACTCTTACGGAGTGTCTGTCTTGGGAGAACAGCAAAAAATTAGAAGCAAAGAAAAATTGTATTGGAAAATGGAATAAAATATTGTGTGTGTTTGAGTGTGAGTATTGTTTTATGCTGTATTGTATAGAAAAGTTTTGCACTCAATGATAAAGTTCGAAAGTAAAGCAAAATAGAAAGATATTCCATGAACAAGAGAACGGGGGAGGGGTATCAGGAACAGGCGAACGAAATACTTGCATTTTTTGATTAAAACGAATGTACGAAAAAGTTGGCGAAACAAATGTTGGCAAAACAATAGTCAATTTAAAAATGTGTTAAAGTGTACATGTGTGTATGTGTGCACATACATATATATAGTATGAGCTTTTATAAGTACGTAAGATTTCTTACAGTTTATCTTCCTTTTAAAGTCTTGGCCTCAAAAACGACTTTATAAAAACAGAAATTGTATGCATATGTGTACGTGTATGTGTATTTGTGTTTGTGTATGAGCAAAGTTCGATGCCTGCTGATATTGCAACAACAACAACAACATCAAAGTAGGAATGAATGAATAACACAATTTTTACTCTAAGATTATAGCTGTTGTTGCATTTGTTGCTGTTGCTGTTGTAGTTGCAGTTGTAAATGATTTTCATACACATTTCTAGGTCTTCTTGCGTTTCCAACTTTTCAAATTGAAAAATTGTGATTTTGTTAAGAATTAAAACAGAATAAAACAAAAACAACAACAAAAAGAAAAAATAAGTAAAGAAAAGAAATAAAAGAAAAATTCAAATAAAGCGAGAACAACACAAGACAAGCAGAAAAGAAATTGCTTAAGAAGAAATACATCAAAAATGTATTTCCTCTCTTACTCTCTACCTCTATCTCCCTCTTTTAGTCTATCTATCCGTATTTTTGTTTTATTGTAACTCATATAACATAACAGCAAAAAAAAGACAAGCAAATGCATGTACATTTTAAGATAAAAACTTAGTGGCTGAGGTGAAATAGAATTTGAAAAAAAGGAAAAATGCTACACACACACCTACACAAGGCAACATACATACATGAGTGAAAAGATGAAATTGTAAAGTGAATTTAGTTTTTCATGACTCCAAAACGAAATAAGCAAATGGAAGTGTATAACGTTAGTGTTTCATAATGAAGCCATTTAAAGGGCCTTTTATTAAGATTTTAAAATCGTATTTCATTTCATGTGGTTTTGGTGTTGATATGCCAGGATGACTTTAATGATTTCGACATGAGATCTACGCTGACGACATGGACATCATAGGGCGTATCAAGCGAGAAGCCTCTGCTGCCTTTAGTGCTATTGAAAGGCAGTCTACTAAGATAAGTCTGGCAGTAACATACATACATATTTGGCCATTATAACCCTTCAGTCATAATTACTGCCTAGCTTCTCACACCACTCATGTTGTGTGCGTAAATTTTATACTTGAGTGGCGGGACCTACAGTTTAACGTCGACTCCGAACGACAGATTTTTTTGAGAAACTTTTTCATGGCAGGTTTATTTACTCTCATAGTTTTTGCCAGAAATCTGCTGAGAGGAACTCGCTGAAGAAATAATTGTTTTATATTTCATTTTTTTGATGTCTGGGCTGGGGCTCGAACCCAGGCTTTACGTCGAATAAGCGAACACTCTACCTACAACACTTCGGCGACTACTGGCAGTAAATGAGAGCAAAACGAAGCTGTCGACAAGTAAAGACGTGCGGCGTGGATCTCAGATAACGGCCGATAACTATAATTTCGATATAGTCAAGGGGTTTATACATCTTACCTCCGCCGTTACCACCAAAAATGATGTCAGATCAAGTGCAGCATCACTCTTGCCAACAGATGCTACTATGGTCTCAATAGGCAATTTGAGTAGCAGAGACCTGTCTCACACGACAATACTCTATATCTCATATCTTGTGCTTCTTTATGGCGCAGAGGCATAGATATTATTAAGCACTGATGCAGCAGCCTTGCGAGTATTAGAGAGAAAAGTCCTACCTAATATCTTCGGTCCAGTGTGAGTTGGCAATGAATACCGCATTCGATCAGCTCTTTACCTACATAGACGTTGTGCAGCAATATTAACATCAAGCGGCTGCGGCCTTGTCATTCGAATAGAGAAGGATACTCCGGCGAGACGGGTATTGATGCGGAGATCTGCGGAAGTCGGCGAAGAGGAAGAAGAAGAAGAATTATTTTCTAAATTGTGATTTTCACAGAGAATAGTGTTAGTGTTTGCGTTGGAAGCACCAAATCGAGGAAGCCCTGTCATCGTTTGGTGTTACCAACTGACGTTGGCGCGCAAGAAGCATCCCGAAAGGATGTGTTAAGTAAGTAAGTAAGTAATCAACATCAGATGTCACCAGAATGAGCATGCCAGTATTTTTTAAATAAAATTCTTTAAAAGAGAGGAAGCAACAACGATAACAATTGCAAGTGAGAATATCATCATACAAGGGTTTGAGTATATGCTCTAATATAACTTTGTTTGATCTCGAAGCTAACCACACGACACTGGTGGTCACTGTAATGGTGGGGGAAATGTACAAGCCTAACTATTTGCTTACAAAAAAAAAAAACTAACCAATCCTTTCAGATGCATAATGTAAGGTAAGCGTATATTTTGTCTAACCTGGTCGCACCTCAGTAGAAAAAAGCTCGAATAAATATTGCGTCTCAATTAAGTATCTACAATGGGCCCTCTGTCCCAAACACTATCACTTAAAATATATCTCCTAACTTAAACTAGTTGCATGTAAAGTTAGAAGCAACTCGTATTTAAACAGTCTGTGTAGTCACCATAATCTAGTAGGTAGGTAGTGTGTTGGCTTATTGGACATGAGGCCTCGGCTCAAACACCACATCAGCAATCTCGAACAAAACCAAATGTGAAATAAATATTTCTTCGGCAACTTGCTCTCAGCAGATTTCTATCAAAAACTCCGAGAATAAAATACAAAATCTGTAGCTCGGAGACGACTTACAGCTGTAGGTCCCTGTCACTCATGTAAGAAACTAGGTTGTAATACTGACTAAAGGGTTATCATAAATAATTATGTATGTATGTAATAAGGCCATCCTAAAAGGCTCCCCTTATCCATTCCGTTTTCCTGCTTTACATAAGTATTCAAATACTGATAGTTGTGTGAGTGGTTGGTTGACAAAAAACTTGTAAATTTTATTGACTGCATAACTAGAGAATGGATTTTCCACGTTTTTTCTTTACCTTGTGTCATAGTTTTGGAAAGAGAAAAACGAGAATAAAATCGCATACAAATGCAAATACTTTATGGGGTAATTTTTAAACTAAAAACTTTTACAATCCATCTCTGTTCCTCGTTATCTCTCTCTCTCTCTCTCTAATACCTACATATCGGTGTCTCTATATATTTTTACCTTTGTCGTCATCATAAAAACAAAGTTTTTCCTGTAGCCTTTCATTTCATCTTCTCGTTTTTTTGGTCCCCCTCTATTTTACAAGTGAATTATTGTCTTTAAAATTGTATTCGACAAAGACAGCCAGCAGAATAATAAAAAAGAAACGAAAAGAAAAGAAAAGTAAGGCAGGAGAATGAAGGTACGGCCGTTAAGTCAAAAGTTAATTTGTAAGACATGAAGCCATCAAATATTAACAAACAGTCTGTAAGATTTCAGATGCTTAAGAAATTGAATTTTTTCCCCTTGTTTTTCCTTTAAAAAGAGTTCAAAAACTAAGAATTGTTTTTTAATAATTTTTATTTAAATTTCTGACAGCAGAAAGGGCATCAATTTAAAGCAAGATAAATCCATGCAAATGTAACATATCGCACCTTAAGCTAAAAACTTAATACCTGATACCAAGTTATACTTCATATTGTAAATGGATCAGCTAAAGGTGAATTGAATTGCATAACAGAGAATTGAAAGTGTATTATCTGTCGGTGTTATTGCTGATACTGCATCTACTACATCTACCCCTTGGCTGTAGTCTCTTAAAGTATTTGCATTTCGCTTCCATTTTTTTCCTTTTCCAGCTTTTAACGTTTTACATTTCATAGGTGTATGTGCCTGTATGTGCTTTTGTTATATTTTTTCCGCTTTCATCCCCATATCCTGGTATTATTTTACATGTAAATTGATTGTTTGATGTATTGATGTTAGATTGTTGGAATATTTATTTTCCAACTAAAATGCCATCGAAATGAAGGCAAACAATTTATTATAAAAAATTTCAATAACAATAACAACAACTGGAAGCAAAATAAATAAATAATGAAAAGAGAGAAAAAAGAAATTTTTATTGAATTTCTATTGAAAGTGAAATACAAATGAAATCTTAAACTACAATACTTTGTTAACGTAACCTTCAATGATCGCGCAATTCATCATATCAATGATGGAAACACAATTTGATATCGAACACAGAAGCAGGAAATGCCACGCCATGCCATGTTACTGTATATTTGCAACAGATGACCAATGTTCAGTTCTGTTTGAAACAAAATTGAAACGAACAGCTGGTAATTGACATTTACATTGACATACAAAATGAAGTAAGAAGAAGCTGTAATGTTGTTGTTGCATTATAATACATGAAATCATACGTATTGTTACGAAAATGAAAACATTGTTTAATATTAACGATAAGCAAAAGTTACAAAAACAAAGACCAGGAGTATGAAAGAGATAGATAACGAAAACGCAACGAAAGCATACGCAACAAGAGGCAATATGTACACAATACACACGATACAAATACACACTAACAAATACATCGAACACGTTCCAAATAAACCAACAACAACAAGCATGAGAGAAAAAGGGAGAGACAAGTGTGCAGAATGCACAAACAAAAATGTGGTCGCGATAGAGTTACTCGAGAAGGCGAGAACACGAACCTTCTACTTCAAGAATGTTTGTTACACTGTTTGTGTTGGACTATAAAAGGGCAAAACAAAGTAGGCAACAGTCAGTAAGAATTCGGTCAGTCTTGTGTGAAGACACGTTGCGTGCGAAGTCGTGGTTTGAAGATCGCTATTGTGAAGATCCACCGAAGAGGAATTAGTGCTTACGCGACAGAAGTGTGAAATAGAATAACGAACAAACATTTATTGTTGTATCGTGAAGTTGTAACAGGGTCGTATCTCGGCAATGGCGTTACGAATATACTTAATTGTCTCTGGTTTGTCTGCCTAACACTTTTCTTTAACGGTGCCCCACAGAAAATGGTCCAATTGCATCAAATTGCAGCTTCTTCGCGGCCAATTGACATCACCATTTTGGCTAGTTAAACGGCCATCAGAAGTTTGACGCAATAAACCGATTGCGGCATGAGATGTGTGGCAAGTTGCACCATTCTATTGAAACCAAATATCGTTCACATCAATACTATGAAGAGCGGATACAAAAAAAAAACGATGATCATGGTGCGATAGGTGCCTCAATTGACCGTAATGATTAAGTCGTCCTCATTTTTAAAGAAATATGGGCCAATGATAACTCCAATCCACAAGCCGAACCAAATAGTCACTCCTAATGAGTGCATTGGTTTTTGTAAGACCACGTGTGGATTTTCTGAGGCCCAAATATGGAAATTTTGCTTATTAAAGTACCAACCAAGAACAAAATCAGATTTATTTCATTCGTGTAGTTTCTCATTGGCCCAATAAATCCCAACGCTGCTCAATCGTAAATCGATTCATTGCGTTCAGTGGAGATAATGTACTGAATTTTGTGACAGAATAGAATGACATAAGTATGGCCAGATTTGAAATAACCGAAAGTTCAAATTCAAATCGATCCAATACAATATTAAGTCGTGAATCTCTGATGATAAACAAAGACAGTATAATTGGTTATAACAACCCTACAATTAGGATTACGTCATAGCATCTCATACCACGTATGTTTTGTGTGTGTTAATTTTATACATGAATGATGGGACCTACAGTTCAGTGTCCACTCCGAATGACAGATTTCTTTTAGAAAACTTCTCATGGCAACTTTTATATACACTTAGAGCTTTTACCAGAAATATGCTGAGAAGAAGTTGTCGTAGAAACTATAAAAAGAAATAAATTTAATTCAATAGAATCGTAAAGAACATACACAACAACACAAATTTTCTCCACAAGAACCATGTTAAGACTCATGCCAAAGCGATCCCTTAGTATGGAACGGAGATCAGCAATGAATCATTTTTTCACTACTCATAAGCACTCATGAAATATTGAATACAAGTGAGTCAACAATATTGAAATTTAACTATGTACTCTGATTCATTCGTACTCAATACAACGTTGATTTATAAGTACAGGTTGCAATGAGCATGCATACAATGTTGACATCAAACTCATACCATTCGAAATATGTTTGATTCATAAGCCTACTCATTTAGATTCATAAATTTAGAAAAATACTTATAATAAATAGCACTTATACATGATTCGAGTGACTTGAAGCATTCATCAAAATTTACAGTCTTAATTGTTGTTGTTGCATTTATAAAAAAACAAAAACGACACATAAGCAAAAAAGACAGAGCATTAAGCGGAGCAAACACACAACCTTGTAGTATGTAGTTTAGTGTTCGTATGCGATTCATACTTATGTTGTGCGTCGTGTATATGTTGTGTATATGTTGAATCAATAACATCATACGCGTTGTTAAGTACGAATATGATGATGAGTACTTCAAACTTTGAAAATGAGTAGAAGCTCCATAATATTAAAATATGTATGAATGCGTATAAGTATCAGAAATTGTGAGAATGATTCGATTCTATTCATCTTTTTGAATACTCATTGTGAAATAACTTTTTGCTATACCCAATGTATATTTGTTTGTAAGCTAATCTCTATTTTATTTAAATACTCGAACAATTGGCTTTTGTTTAATTTTTTTCCAATTGTTTTTACTTCTTTTTTATAAAATAAATAATTAAACAAAAGCTTTAGCACACAACTAACTGTTTTGAAGCTTATTGTTCAGCAGTGTTAAAATGCCACTTACAAATAAAACTATTATAAAATAACACATATATGTACATATACAAGCACACACTTACATACTGACATAATAAAATAATAAATAAACAAATTCGAAAAACAAAAATGCACAGACACAGACAAAAATCAAAGAGAAATATAAACTGTATTGTATTTGTTTTTATTTATCTATGTATTCTTAATAAATAATGATAAACTATTATTGAAAAGAATTTAAAAAACCAACACAACAACAACAAAAAGTAGAAAATATAATAATAAACTATAGATGGAATATAAAAGAGAGAAAACAAAAGGATAAAAACTGTGATAATATTTGAGTAAATTAGTTAAATAAAGAAAGAGAGCGAAAGAGAGAGTGAACTAAACAAAAAGCTATTATTTTGATCCTTTAATCCTTAATATGTAATCAAAAAAAAAAAAAAAAAAACAATAGAAAACCAGTAGCAAAAAAATAACACTGGAAAAACACTCGTTTCTAACATAAATTAAATTTCACAAAAAAAACATTAAAAAAAACGTAAAATATTTTAAAATTAGAATTTAAATTATGGTTCTTGCAATAATTGAACGTATTTAATTTATGGATTAATTTTTTATTTAAAAAAAATATATCGCATTTAATGTTTGAAGTATTTTTTGCTTAAAAATTAAAATTTGGGTCTATTTAGTTTCAATAAAATTAATCATAATAATAATAATCACTAATGTATTAATTATTTATTGGCATTTTATTTGAAAATTAACAAATATCAAGATAGAAGTGTTTTTTACTTACATCGCTTAACATTAAAATTATAAACAAAAGCTACAAAAACAAAACAATGCAGCGAACAAACCTGTTTACAAATTATCGTACTACGTAATATAACAACAAAGACTAGTATAAAAAGAATGGTAAACAAGTAAACAAATGTACACAAACAACACTACAAGAATAAATGTAAACGACGATGTTTACATTTATAGATGTTTACATTTATAGATGTTTACATTTATAGATGTTTACATTTATAGATGTTTACATTTATAGATGTTTACATTTATAGATGTTTACATTTATGGAGATTTCGCGAAGGTAAAACCATGAACAATCGCCTTTAAGAACATTCATCATACTGTTTACTTTGCCATATAAAAGACAAGGCAAAGCAGGCGACTGGGTTAGTGAAACTTAGTCAGTCTTGTATGAAAACGCGATGCGTTTGAAGAGAGTAATCGAGGTTTGAATACCTCCGTTACAAAGATCCGTCGAATATTTTCTAGTAACTGTTGTTGTCTATGTAAAGTCTGTAAACAGAGGAATAACAAAAAAAGGCAATTGGTGTTGTTTACATCAAGTTGTGAACAGTGGCACATAGAATAATACATACATACATACATACATAATTGGCCATTACAACCCTTCAGTCAGGATTACGGCCTAGCTCCTCAACACCACTCATGTTGTGTGCGTTAATTTTAAACATGAGCGGCGGGACCTACAGTTTAAAGTCGACTCCGAACGACAGACTTTTTGAGAAGCTTTTCATGGCAATTTTATTTACTCTTAGAGTTTTTGCCAGAAATCTGCTGAGAGGAAGTCGCCGAAGAAATATTTTCATATTTTCGTTTTGATGTCTGACCAGCGACTCGTACTCGGGTCTTTCGCCTAATAAGCCAACACACTACCTACTAGACCACGGCGACTTCTCGACATAGAACACAGATTTATTTTTATTTTATTTGCAATCTACGAGCTCATATTTTAAACGTTCTTAAAAGGCAAAAACGTAACACTATGTTCAAATTAATTGTCCTTTCAAGGGATTAGGTTAGGTTTTACAGAAAAATGGTATTCAAATGCCTTGTTTTCTTAAGTAATTGCAATTCTTAAGAAAGTACAAGGTTTATATACGGTTTATATCTGCCAGCCATCAGAATACAGTGGAAAAGAAAAACCTTGTCATTGGTATAAAAGCACCATTCAAAAAGAATTTCAATATTGGAAGACCCTGTAACTTTAGCTCTTTATAATACATTTTGATTTTATTTTTATTTGAAATTGAATATTAAAATTTTATTTTTATTTCAAAATGATTTCCAAAATATGTAGCAAATGAAGGCTCTAGGAACACATTTGCAACATGTTGCTGCTGACACAAATGAAAAACCAAAAAAAAAAAATATTAAAAATGAAATAAAAACGTATGTTCGTTTTTATTAGAATTAGGAAGAGAGAGAGAAAAAAAATGATTTTTTTCCAGAATTTCCTGTAACAAACAAACAGCTTTTGCCAGCAATCAATGTAACAAATGAACCCCATTTTATGTTTTTTTTTCTCTCTCTTTATTTTCATATTAAATTTCCATATCGATTGTTATTAATATTTCCATATTTCCACTCTCGTATATCCTGTTCCTGTACAGTTTCTCTCTCTCTCTCTGTCTCTCTTTTGCTTATTTCTTTTATATTTTAGATTTGAATTTTTGAATAGCATTTGATATTGAATGCAATTGAAAATATTTCAATAAAATTCCAACATAATCAGAATGAAAATGAAAATGAAATGCAATTCAATTGAAAGAAAAAAATAAAAATAACATAACACAGTAGAAAAGGAAACATTACGACACATACTACTGGGGTTGTTAAATTTCCTTCTTCTTTGTTTTTTTTTTGCTCTTTCACTAAACGATTCATGTTTAAATTTTCGATATTTAGAGCTCAATTGTCAATATGTTTTTATTTAGAAAGTTATCCTGTTTTTTTACGACTTTCTTATGAAACACTAAAGCCAGGGTTAACGGCTTAATAAAGGAAAACTCTTCAGCCTTGGCTTGTAATAATTTTCTAAACTTTTCAGGAAAGTCTAAAGGAATACTGATGCAGTCTTCACCGAATTTAAAGAATTTTTTTTCTGTGGCTCGTTAAAACAGTTCTAGATGTCTGGAATATTTTTGGTAAATTTTTAAGTTTTCTTGAAAAAAATTTTTTTATTGTTGTTTTTATTTGTATTTTTATTTCTATTGTTGGGGGAAATTATCAACACTTTTCTTTTGTAAGAAATTTTTCTGAAAAGAATTGTTTTTTGTATGGCAGTATTATGTTGATGATTTTCTTCCCCTCAAAAAAGTGTTGTTGCTGTTTATATAGCATTTAAATTTTTTTTTTTTGCTCTTTTTGTTGTTATTGTTATTGTTGAAATTTTTATGCAATTGTTGTATTGTGTTCATCTCCCCTAAAACTAATTTCAATATGCATTACCACCAATTTTCAGATGCAATCAATCAAAGTAGATTTAATAGTACCTTATGCTCATATACATACATATATCTATTATTTATTTATGTATTTTATTTATTTGTTTTTTTTTCTTTTATTTTGTTTACAACAAGAATAAATCCTTTATTATAGTATTGCTTAGCAATTAAAAAAAGAAATTAAAAAGAAAAAAGACTTAAAATTTACGATCTATAATGAAAGGAAAAAAATAAACATTATTATTACAATAATATTAAAAAAAAGAATATTACAATTATAAATATAAATTATATAAAATTAAGGGAAAAAACATTTAAAAAATTAGAGAAGCTTAACTGTGCAAAGTGCTTGAAAATGACAGTTGAGGGGGAAACGTATTTGAGGGAGAAGTTGACTCCATAGACGAATGGATTGAATGAGAAAGTGTTGTTGAGAGATGGTCTTGTTGTTTTTTATAGAATTTATCTTGTTTTCTCTATTTAATCTAGAAAAAATTAATCTCTCATATAAATAAGGTGGCTGTCGTTTATATATTAATTTTTGTAGAAACAATAGATTGTCAAATGTGATATTATAAATTAGTTGGGCGGAATGCAATATGCTCGTATTTCTCCTAATGCCAAATTAAATCGTTAAGTTACAGTCTGTCTTCGTCTACTAACTGCATCGCAGCTAGCAAACAGCTCATATCCGTACATAAGAGTCGCTAGTAAATATGTCTTCACTAATAGAGCATTCAATTATTAGTTGGTGTAAAGTACTGTGACATCCAGAGACTTCGAAGCATTACAAAAGTTTTTACACACTTCATTTTAACGTGAACGCCAAGACCTGTTCTAGCAAAGCCGCCACTCAAGTATAAAATTAAGGCACACAACATGAATGGTGAGAGAAGCTAGGCCGTTATCCAATTATGTATGTATCTAGCAAAGCATATATTTGATCCATTAATTTCAATTGGTGGTAGAAACGCGACCAAATTTTCAGGTACTCCTTTCAGTAACGCCATTGAATTGTTGGGCTTTATACTTAGACCATTTGCAGATGCCTATAAACAAATTTAATCCAAATCCTGGTTCATTAAACGGCTGCAGCTGCACGCCGTCAGCATACATGTGTATTTGGCAATGTTTTACTTGCAATGGTAGGTCATTAGCATACATCGAGTACAACAATGATGCAAGTATAGAGCCTGGTGGCACACCTCTTGGTATTGAACAGTTTCTGGATACAACCAAATTATGGCTAACACTTTGACTTCTGTCGCTTAGGTACAAGGTACGATTAGTTTTAATGCAGTCGAGGAAAAATTGCACATATACATCAGTTTTAAGTTTCAAGATAGAATGACGTACAGTGGCAAATGACTTTATGATTTAGTAGCACAAGAAATGACATAGTGTGACGCTTAACAATCTGACATATAATTTCCACGGTTACATGAACCAACGCACTAAAACAGCTGTGTTGTGGTCTAAATATGAATTGCCTTTTCGTCAATTACGAGTTAGTATATATATAACTAGTTTGACTACACATAACTTTGTTTTCACTTTTTCTATAAGGATTATATTTACCGAGAAGTTTAGAAAACCACGTGTTTATAGATAACTATGGTTATGCTATAGTCTAGTAGGTAGTTTGTAGGCTTATTAGACGAGAGGCCACGGTTCAAACCCCAGGTCAGCCATTTCCAATAAAACGAAATGTGAAAAAATATTTCTTCAGTATCTTCTCCTCAAGCAAATTTCTGGCAAAAACTCTGAGAGTAAAATAAAATTCTGAGTCGTCTTTAAACTGTTGGTCCTGCCACTCAGTGATGTGAGAAACTAGGCTGTAATCCTGATTGGAGAGTTGTAATGACCATAAATACGAGTCGCAAGCAAAATTGTTTGTGTTCGACAGCCATAGTAGCAGACTACAGTTAAATTTAACTCAGATTAAACTGGAACGCCATACTCGTAACACTCGTTTCAGAGTCTATAAAACTTTTTAAATAAAAAAGGTATGACCAAAAATGTCATCAATAACGCCCTAGAAATTCTTCAGCCAAAACATTGCAAAGCCAATTGAAAAATGAGCCAAAGACTCATGTATAGCATTAGAAAATGAGTACCGTTATAAAAAATTATTGTTCAATAAAGAAAACTTTACTTTTAACATTTGCCATATGACCTCCAATCAGCGTTGCCATTTGCCAAGTTTTCCCTTTTTTTCCAAGTTTTTTAGAATGCGAAAAAGTTTTCATTAAATTTGTTTTCTAACAAAACAAGTTTTTTCGACAAAATTCAATTTAAAATTTTTTTCAATAAATTTAATATAAATAACACGCAATATTTACATTTTTAAAGAAAATGTTGTGTATTTTATTAGTCCCGGGCAAAAGATGTAGAGAAACACCAACAGAGGGTACCGGTCTCCCGTATTTCCTTTAAATATTTTGGAATTTTTGTAGAAAACAAGTTTTTTTTGGTTAAAAAAAGTTTTTTCCCCAGAAATAAAAAGTTTTTTTCAAAAAAATACTGGCAACGCTGCCTGCAATTATCATTTTTATTTTTCTATGCGTATAATAACTTCCATATTTTTGTACACCCCCATACGTATACTTAATATTTAATTTATTTTAAAAAATATTACTCATACGTTGTGTAGAACATTTTTTATTTACTGGGTTATTCAGACGGTTGTTATCATTCAATTCGATTGATAACAACCAAAATTTCTTTTATGTATGGTTATGGAAGCCTTAACTCAGTCTAGTTTAGATCAACTGTAAGCTTTTTTAATAAAACAGCCCCCAGAAATCAGAATAGTATCGGTCTTACAGGGAATATGTGATTGTTTCAATAAATCGAGTGGATGTCATCCAATCCTCCCTTGCAATGGATACAAATTCCATCATTTAAATGGAAATTCTTATTGAAAATGTTACAAATATTAGCTCGAACCCAGTATACCTCTTAGACAATATAATAACTTACCAGAATATTATTATTATTGTGGTCGCTCAATATGTATTGTGAGGGGATTAAATGTTTATTTCAGCCTTTTATTAAAAACAAACAAAAACAAGAAAAAATTCATTACAAAAACCTATGTATGGGGAGAGGGCGATGGTTTAAACGTTTCATAACTAGTGAATATGGTTTTAAAATAATGAAAATTCAGTACTGAAATTAATATTTTCCCATATTCCATATTAAAACTTGTAGTTTATGTTGCATACAGTCACTGCACTGGGGAATTTATTAGACTATCTGTCTGTATAATTTATGTTTTTATTTTGAATTTCATGGCAGAATTTACTTCAATGTTATCAAAATTGACCCAATTTTCATAATCAATAAACGAAATGCATTTTCAAATGGAAATTAATTTTTAAATTCGGTATTTGAAGGGATGATATCATTGTATTACATATATATTTGGAAAAATATTGTACTCTCCATTTGGACATATAATGTGTGGCTTATACACATTAAAAATTATAAGAAAATTTTTGTTTGAAACTTAGAAAAAATTTTAATATATTATAGCGCCTGCAATAGCTGATTCGTGTAAAAGTAGAAATTCGAAGACACAGCCTAGGAGAATCTTTTGTAACACAGAAATGACAACCTCAATTGTATATGAGGGACTGACAGCAAGTGAACATTGAATAGTGATGACTATTATGGACTTTCTTTTTCTAATAGTTTGCTTAGGTTAAGTTAGGTTAAGTCGAAGTAGTAGCTTTGATTACCAGAGCTCACTTGAAGACGGCCCTTTACTGACCGAGTTCCACCAAATTATGGAAGAAGTTGGCCAGCGCAAGGGCTGCACATTAAATTCACGACTACCCGATGCTGGAAAACCAGCCTAAGAGTTTAATAAACGAAGCAATATCCGTAACATCAGTGGATGATAACTCCGTTAAGCTGACAAGGAATGGGGAGTCAAACCTCGCAAGAGATGGGCATTGATAAAGAAGTTGGAAACACTTTCCTCTTCTTCAGCAGACCCATACCCACGGCAGAAGTCGTTAGATGGACGTTGCAGTCTTCCTGTGCCTCTTCCCATAACGCAATGACCTGTAAGCACGGCCACTGAGATTGAGATGCTATTACCAATAAGTCCGAGTAGTTGGTTGGTGCGCTTTCTATCCATCGAAGGACAAGTGAGTCTGGAAGTGGAGCAGGGTTCCTCATTGAGCCAGTATAGGTTGGCGTCCCGAAAGAATTTCCGCCCAGTGGCCAATTTAAGCAAGGTAGGTGGCATACTCAAAACTACTGAATAGCGATCCGGAAGGAGTGCGCCACTTCTGGCGAGCTCGTCGGCTTCCCGGAATGACAAGTGAGACACTTTACGACTTTCCTAGGCATTCCTTGGGGGTTGTTGTATGTAATTTTATTAAGTTTTCAAAAGATTTTGTGAAGTTTTATCGGTAATAATACATTATTTATGGTAGTTGAGAAGGAATTGAAAGTTAAGTGTTGGATGAAAGTGAAAAGGTTGAATTTTCTGTTCTTGAGATGTTCTTGATATTGATTGAAGTAGTTCTAATCTAGTATGTACTATGTTAGCTTATTAGACGTCAGACCAAGGTTTAAATCGCAGGTCAGACATTTCCAGTTTACCACGAAAGATTGTAATGACCGATTATGTATATATATACGTATGTAATATTCCTGCTACTGAAGCCTCTGAAGAACTCACGAAAGCAATGACAGCTACAAACATGACAACAGGACGTTAATCGAAAAAGATGGTACCATTTGGAATAGAAAAGCGTATGTCTTTAACAGTTTGGAAAGAGAAAAAAATTACCAATTTACGCGCAGATTGCTAGCAGCTGTTTCTTGAAATATTGTAGACGCTTTCTTACTGCTCTTCTCATATTTATCTTACGTGACAGACAAACATTAAAAAAAAGTGTTTCGTCCCATGTTTTTTTTTTCATAAATATTGCAGATGATAATATTTCGGTCAAATATATACGTATGCGATAACAGAATTATTCGCTATGATAACGTGCTACTCGGTAGTGATGATAAATTTACACCTATTACGCCTTTTCGAAAGCTGAGCTGAATGTCTTTCAGCTTTTAATAATCCCAATAATTTTGTCGCTGTAGATTAGTAACTAATTAAATTTTATGATCGTTATAAATTCCACGGTCCACCAAAATCGAGTTTTAGATTCAAGTACATGCTATGTGCACAGCAACTATTTATAGCCGTATTTGGGGAAACCTGTATTCGGGACACCAGAGAGAAATCAAAGAGAGAACATTGGACCTAGTGGGACAAATGGACCTAGTGGGCTGGATAGCCATAGTCTTACGGCTTCCAAACCAAATTTCCTTACGAACGAGATTTATTTGAGACCGGGGATATAGGCGACGAAGTTAATTGATGTCTTTAAAAAAGCAACAAAGGCAAAATTTAATAAGAAATGTGCTTAGTGTGGCAATTGGATCAAGTGAACTAGATAGGCATAGTCTCAATGATTACAAAACAGGTTTCTTTATGGTTGTGTGTTACTTGGGACTAGAGATATAGTCGTCGAAGCTAATTATGCCGTCAAATGAGCAATAAAGGAAAAATGGGATAAAAAATGGCCCTAGTGGGGCAAATGGACCTAGTGGGCTGGATAACCATACTCTGAAGACTTCCAAAACAGGCTTCCGAATGAGTTTTACTTGGGACTTGAGATATAGCCGTCGAAGCTAATTGATATCTTTAAATAAGCAACAAAGGCAAAATCGGATACATAATGGACCTAGTGGGGCAAATGGACCTAGTGGACTGGATAGCCATAGTCTCCAGGATTCCAAACTGGTTTCTTTATGTTCGTGTGTTACATCGAACCGGATATATGAAAAAATCTATGTAAATACGGATAAAAATTAAAGTTTAGTTAAATGGGCTTAAAAGTTTTAATAATTCTCATTGAGTTCATATGCATTTATATGTATATATACAACAAAATGTCGTATTTTTCGCAAGTTGTATTTTTTTGGTAGATGACTTGCACTTTTTTCTTGTTGATGACTTGCATTTTTCTTGGACGATGACTTGCATTTCTTGGTCGATGATTTGCATTTTTTGGTCGATGACTTGCATTTTTCTTGAACGATGACTTGCATTTTTCCTGGTTGATGACTTGCAGTTTTCTTGGACGATGACTTGCATTTCTTGGTCGATGATTTGCATTTTTCTTGGACGATGACTTGATGATGACATAAATTTTTTTTGTCGGTTGTGGAGTGTTAACATTAGGCGACTTGGCAATGTCATTGGAATGGAGGAGGATGCTCTGGCGAGACCGGTATTTGATGCATGCGTCTGCGGGAGTCTGCGAAGAGGAAGAACTTGTTTGCGTTGAAAGGGCCAGATCGAGGAAGCGCTGTCATCGAATGGTGTGACCAACTGGCGTAGAGGCGCAAGAAGCAAAGGCGCCTGGAAGGATGTGTTAAGGCAGGCCGAAATCCGTTAATCAGGGGATGTTAATGACCAATTAAGTAAGTAAGTAAGACTTGCATTTTTTTGCTGCAATGTACAGCATGTCAAAAATGTTGGCGTAAATTTCATAAAAGTAATACCAAAATGTAATATGTAATGTAAAATAGTTTTATCAAAATTAATTAAAATAAATAAACATATTTAAATTTTGTAAAAGAATCTATCAGTAATTTGCAAAATTCTCTGAAATACAAGTGTGTATCAATAGTGATACATAAGCTAGAACTATGAGGTTTTTTTTTAAGTAGCTCACGCTCATTGTAAGAAAATATAAGTTTCCAAACCACTTCTCTGTCTTACGTTACAACAGATCACTAAGGCAAGTAGTTCTGATAATATAAGGGAGGAGATTTAAAAAATTTTATTGCTGTTTACATCTGCTCTTACTTATGCTTTTAGGATTCATTTAAATCTTGAGTATACAGCCACACTGTGCTGGCGAGATTGATGCAAAGTGAGCAGAAAGTTATAAAAAAGATTCTAAATCACTGCTTTCGTAATTTAGTAGTGTGTTGGCTTACTGGACGTGAGACCACGGTTCAAATCCCAGGTCTGACATTTCAAACGCAATGAAATATCAAAAACTATATTTTCGGCGTCTTCCTCTCAAGTGGCAAAAACTCTAAGAGTAAACTAAATGAACATGAAAAAGCTTCTCAAAAATCTGTTGTTCGGAGTCGACCTTAAACTGTAGGTCCCGCCACTCAAGTATAAAATTAAGGCACACAACATGAGTGCTGTGAGAAGATAGGTCGTAATCCTGACTGAAGGGTTGTAATGATCAATTATGTATGTTTGTATTGAAATTTGCAAAAGAATTCGTGCTCAAAACAAAAAATCCTGTCAGATGATTCAAAAAACAAATACTGCTGGGCCTCAACATGGCAGATACTATTCCTTTGTGATCATACGAGACCCTCAGCGTTTGATGGAAGGTGCTGACCACTGACATATGATACAAAGGAGGCAAAAATCAGTCCCAAAATCGAATGATATAGCTATCTAGGAACTATTACCTCAAAAGCTGTCGTTTGTTTTAAGGAACACTTTAAAGGCAAACAGGTTCGTCATGGATTGTTCCTTTTGAAATTCTTTTTTTTTTTTTGCTTGTGTCTTTTATTGCAATGGAACGGATGGAATCCATTAATAGCCAGAAAAATGGCTAAAAGCCGTTCAGAATACTTTTTAAATCAACAATTCCAAGTACTCCATTAGCGTGGTAAATATTTTTGCAAAAAAAGCCTTTTTTTATTTTAAAAAATGATACAAAAACAAATAAAATAAAAACTTTTCACTACTGGCTTATTTAGTCTCATAGTCATGCATTATTTGTAAATATTTTTCTCAATCTAATAAAATGTTGAAAAAGAAAACTTTTTCATAATGATTGTTTTTCTCTGACCATCACAAGAAAAATTTCATATTTTTTATAAAGAAATTCCTTTTCCTTTAGCAAAAAAGAAAAACATTAAAATTGCATGAAAAATTATCATGGGAAATGGTGTAATTTGCATATTATTCCTGGTATGCATGCATGTGTATTTGAATGCATATTGACTGTTGGTTGGTGTGTGTGTGTGTATGTAATACAACGCTTGGCTGACTCTATATAACTGTATTGCAAATTTTGATTTTTAATTTAATCTTTTTGTTATAAAAACATTTGCATGTGTTCAGAGCGTGTGTAGGTATTTATTACTTATTCTTTGCTCTTCCATCCTAAAGGCTTTCGTTCCCTTATGTATGAGCCTGTAAAGCGTTGCTTTAGTTCCTTGCAGTACAAAATTATTCTGGGAAATATTTAGCATAGGAAGAGGGCGCAAAAAAACAAAACCCAACGAAGTTTGTTTTGATGAAAAGAAAAAAAAATGGGGAAAAAACCCGAAATGGAAATGCAAGAAATCCATGCAATAGAGTCAGGCAATGCAACATGCAATACAGCATAACACAACTCATACACAACCTTACACAAGAAGAGAGTAAAAGAAAGAGGGAGAGAGAATGAGAATAAAAACTCAATTTATTTATTTTGTACGGAGGGGAGCAGGTTTTTTCCACATCTCTTGTTTTAACAATTTGCATAAAGATTTTCGCATTTTTTTCCACATTGCAATAGCACACATACGTATGTACACATGCAAAAGCACATGCATTTAAATTGACTTACATACAGACATACACAAGCACATACTTTTACATTTTCATATGTGAACTATCGCACATTGTGTTGTGTGCATATATGTAAGTGTATAGTAGTCTTCTGTCATACATACATTGTATATGTATTAAGTACTGCAGAAAACATTTACACGAACGCAGATAGATATCGAAACGAAGCGAGTAAGGAAATTTTGTTTTAAGGTGTACGAGTATAATGGCATGAAACCCGTTCTGACAACTAATACCCATAGAAATAGGAAAAATTCACATACACTTACATACGCATACAAACTAAAGCTATTGCATTTATGAGTTAAACAGAATATACAAAGTTGTGCATGCATGTGTGTGTCTAAGAATTTCATTTTCAGTAAAAGTAATATGGATATGCTAATATTATGGTAAGAATTTGCTTTTGCTTTGCATGTGTGTATGCATGGTACTATGGAAAGCAAGAAAAAAAAATTCCTCCAAAAAAAAAAAGAAGAAGAAAAGGAAACTTAAACGAGTCCATAATTTATGTGGCATTTATAAACAAAAAACAAACATTCATACATACACACACATACAGGCATGCACACCTTAAAATATTTCAATGGTTTTACAGTAAAATGTAACGGGAAAAGCATTGTTTGCTAAGTTAGTTAGACCGACCATGGGGTAATTTCTCTAAGAACTGAAACCTATTAGAGCTTTCGATGAAATCACTTAGACTTTCAATGTTAGATCAGTGAGTTCATGTGCATAGTAGAGGACCATGAGCGACTTATGCTTTCTAATTTAGTTAGACGGCTTGCTCTTAGAACTGAAACCCATTAGAGCCTCTGATGAAGACATTTAGTTTCTTACGACATTTAGTTTCATATTCTTACGTTTTTTATCTCTTAAGAACGTTTAAAATATGAGCTCGAAGATTGCATATAACATCAAAATAAAGTTGTGCTTAGTCTTAATCAAAATTTTTTATTATTCTCACAATTCTGTGTGCCACTGTTCACAACTTGATGTAAACAACAACTATTACTTTTCTTTGTTATTCCTCTGTTTATACTCTTTTCATAAACAAACAGCAATTATTCGACAGATATTTGTAACGGAGATCTTCAAACCACGATTACTATCTTCAAACGCACCGCGGCTTCTCACAAGACTGACTGAACTTTTACTAACTCACTCGCCTGCTTTGCCTTGCCTTTTATATGACAGGGTAAAGAGCATGATAAATTTCTTGAAAGCGATTGCTTATGACTTCGCCTTCTCGAAATCTCTACAATTCGATGTAACGATGTTTAAATTTATTGTGGTAGTGTTGTTTGTGCATTTTTGTTTACTTGTTTACCATTTTTTATGTTGTTATGTTAAGCAGTACCATAATTTGTAAACAGGTTTGCTTACTTGCATTGTTTTGTTTTTGTAGCTTTTGTTTATCATTTTAATGTTAAACGATGTAATGTAAAAGCAAAACACCTGCATCCAGATTTTTCATTTTCGAAACAATATCTCTATTCCCTAGCCATGCAAATGCCAATAATTGTATGTTTTTACTATTCACTTGCTCTCAGCTGTAATTGCTCACATGTGCATTTTAGTACAGAAACATTAATTCAATAACAAAGAGGAGAAAGAAAAAAGAAAAGAATGAAAATAAACGAAATAAGTATTATCCTTTACATGCCATTTTCTATGCATAATTTTGTCACAGTGTGTGTGTGTATATATGTTGCTGAATATATGCATTTAAGGATATGTGTTATCCGTATTCTTTAATTCAGATTATTTTCCTTACAAAATGGCCATTGTATAGTTTCGCACATGAAATCTTGAAAAAAACCAAAAAACAAAGGAAAAAAACAAAACAAAAAAAACTTAAAATTGATAAGCACTTGCTGTGTCATACCCTATACTGTAATGGAATTCTGGGTAACATTTATTTGAATATATAAAGCAAAAAAAGACAATAAAACAGACAGTAGTCGACGAAACAAATTTTAGAAAATTAGACATGGTATTCCCATGTCGCGCTGTTATCTTTCTAAAATCTTGCAATTGTCAACTCAAATCCATTATACGTCCCTTTCAATGGCTTATGCTGGTGTAGGCGGCATAAAAGCGAAAGGAAATTAAATTTTAAATGTTGTGACCAATTTAAATTGACCTAAAAATGGATTCCTTTATTTTTCTTTTTTCATCAGGAAATAGAAAATTAATGAAATTTATTGAATGGCCAAGATACGATCAATAGATAAAAACTAATGTCTGTTAAACAACAACAAATTGTTGCAACACACCAAAAAAAATTTTTAAAAAGGGTTCAACATGATAAATTATCACAGGCATTGTGTTACATAAAGAAAAGCCTTACAGTGGTGACAAGGGAATGGAGACAATGTTTTTTAATTTGGTTTTAAGGACAAAGCAATAATAACGGATATTAAGAAAACAGCGACATCTTTAATGGATTACACTAATAAAAAAACAGAAATAATATTTTAGGATCATGTAGTAAGCGATGCCAGGTCGAAAATGGCAATTTGCAGTGCAACCAAACCCCAAGTCAGTCATCGACTTCCTCTCAGCAGATTTCTGGCAAAAACTCTGGAGTAGAACAAAATCGTCATGAAAAGTTTCCCAAAAATCTACCGACTTTAAACTGTAGGTCCCGACACTCATCTATAAAATTAGTACACACAACACTTGCGGTGTGAGAAGCTAGGTTGTAGTCCTGACTGAAGGATTGTAATGACGATTTTTGTTGAAGAAGGTTTGGACACGTCATAAGAATGGATGCGATAATTAACACTGAAAAGGTTCATTCAAGAACCAAAGCAAAGGCAACACAGACAGATGTTAGCCAATCATCAGGTTGAAACAAATTTTCGAAACATAATATAACAAACCAGAGAAAATTGCCAGAATATTGACGAGTTTCGGAAATCGTCAGTCTTTCTATGATGACCAACGAAAAATCTATATACTGGTGTTTTTCATTTACATCGCTTAACATTAGAATTATAAACAAAAGCGACAAAAACAAAACAATGCAGTAAACAAACCTGTTTAGAAATTATCGTACTGCTTAATATCACAACAAACACCAGAATAAAAAAAATAGTAAACAAGTAAACAAAAATGCAACAACACACACTACAATAATAAATGTAAACAAAATACACAAACAACAATAATTAATGTAAACAACGATGTTTAGATTTATAGAGATTTCGAGAAAGTGAGGTCATGAACATTCGCCTTCAAGAACATTCATTAGACTGTTTACATTGTCATATAAAAGGCAAAACAATGCAGGCGAGTCAGTTAGTAAAGTCCAGTCACCCTTGTGTGAAGACGCGGTGTATTTGAAGAGAGTAATCGTGGTTTGAAGATCTCCTTTGCAAAGATCTGTCGAATGCTTGTCCAGTAATTGTTATTGTTTATGCAAAGGGTATAAACAGAGGAATAACAAAGAAAAGCAATTATTGTTGTTTACATAAAGTTGTGAGCAGAAAGAATAATAACGAATTTTAATTCAAACCAAACACAAATTTATTTTCAATATATTTTCAATCCTCGAGCTTATATTTTAAACGTTTTTAAAAGGTAAAAACGTAACAATATTATTGAAGTTTTTAAAAACCCAAACCAGAACTTTTCAATTATACCAGAAACAAAGTTTCTTTTCAAATATTTACAGAAACATCCCAAGAGAACATTTCATACTTTATTCTTCGTTAACATTTCCTTTAAATGCTTTTATTCAATTTAAAGTCTTTTTAAATTATTCAGTTTAGAAATTAATTCAATTTGCAAACTGGCATGTCAGTGTGTTCTCTGACAAATATTATTGGAACATTTGACAGGCATAGCTTAAATATTCACTTGGGGGTTAAAGTTTAAAAGTGTTCAGCGATATACTCGAACGTCACTAAGGAAACAATTAAATGCACACACATGACTGCACATACACACAGAACGTAGAACAATGATGGTGTGTTTGTTTGTATCTCTGTTTGTTGGTTTGTCTGTTGTGGTTGTCTGCTGTGACTGCACCAAAGGAATGTAATTTTTTTTTGTTTGAAGGATCAAAGAAAGGTCTTCAATAGCAACAATAAGAACAAAAATAATCTTAACCTTTCGTGAACTTTAAGACATACACATACACACACAACAACATACCAATGCACACATATTTGCACATACATTAAGGCAGATTAATGAAAATCCGTATATGTATAGACCATACACGTCACGGCATACACAAATTCATTACCCCCTCCCTCTCCTCTCTCTCTCTCTATCTCTCTCTCACTATGTCACTATCTTCCCTACATGCATACTTGTGTAGTGAAGGTCTTCTTAAACGTTCAAAGACCTCTCGTTCAAAGTCGCCATGAATTGACAAAAGAATGTGTGGTTAAGTACCACATAAAGAATATTTTCCTGTCTATACAGAAATGGCTTTCCTGGCTATCCTTTTGTTTCTCTCTGTCTTTTAGTGCCTCTTCTTGTTTAGGCTTTTTCACATTCTTAAATCGTTGAAAGTAGGGAAACCAATTGAATGGCTGGTCGGCTTGCTATTCAAGCAATTTAGATTTCTTTGGTTTTTAAATGCCAATGGAAATACCTTTGTGTACCTGTTTCAATGTACATAAGCATGTATATATATGTGTGTGTGTATTTACTAAAGATTTCAGGAATGTCTGTGGAATGTGTATGCAACATACTTAAGCCTAGTGTTTCTATGTTATTGGACAATAGTATCCTTGTTCTTGAGGATCTTTTGTTTATTATTAAGCGTCTGTTACTAAACCTCTTCCTATCTTGCTCTGCGGAGTACATGTGTGGTGGGCTGTGCACAAACGACATTATTGCCACTGTCGTCTTACAGACAGAGCACACAGGCAGTCAGCTGTTCTCAATACCAGTGTGCTCTGTGCCATTGCCATACTAAACTAGGTCTGTGCCACACTAAACTAGCTTCCCTCTGACCTCCTAGCTCAGCTGGTAGCAGTGAGTCTTGATGCAGTCAAATCCTTGTCTTATCTGTATTCAATGCTGCTATTCTGAGAAGACATAGACACACTAGGATCGATTATACGATTCCTTATAACTTTCTGTATAAAACAAACGATTTTAGAATTCCAACCACGGCTTCCTGGTGTGAAGGACCGGTGATTCACAATGGCACCCTTGAATTTTACACTGATGGCTCAAGGATGGGTGGACTTGCCAAGTGTCGGATATTTTCCTGAAAATCCCTTGAAGTTTATACTGATGGCTCAAAGATGGGTGGGCTTGCCGAGTATCGGAATTTTCTCTGAAAATCTCTGGATTTACGATTTACTCGTAATACTGGGCTACAATTAAATCCCTTACGTATGAGGTTTTAACGTCAATCCTTAGCCATGAATGCCAAGGATTTTTCGGAGAAAATTCAGATCATTCAAAGGTAACTTTTATATAAGCTCTGGGACACAGGAATATCGTTGGAAATTGCAGTGCTAATGAACTGGCCAGGACCGCTATGGAGCTGGGAATTTTTAGCATGCTATGGGGCATAGGTATTCCTATTACCTTGGTTAATTTGGATTTTGCCACTGGTTTTACAGAGAAGCTCCATCTTGGCGGCAGCAGAAAGATGCGTGTAATATTGCTAGTCTCTGTTGGACATGTAGAGGACTGACTCAGTTCTGTCCTTAAATCGCATCGCTAACCATCGCACAATAGTGCTTCTTATGTGACACTGCCCTTCTTGTAGGCATGCTAAGCATTCCGGCTAAAGATTTCTGCAGGAGCTGTTGGTCTAAGGCGGATGAAGAGACTATCTTTCACTTCATGTATCAGTGCCCTGCTCAGTACATAAAGAGACGCTGTTTTCTAACCTATTGTTATGAAAATGAAAAAATCAAGATACTGGTGTTTTTGCTTTTACATCGCTTAACATTAAAATTATAAACAAGACCTACAAAAACAAAAAACAATGCAGCAAATCTATTTACAAATTATCGCACTGCTTAATATAACAACAGGCACCAGAATAAAAAAAATAATAAACAAGTAAACAAACATACACCAACAAACGCTACAAGAATATATGTATATGTAAACAACGATGTTAAATGTAAACAACGACGTTTACATTTATAGAGATTTCGATAAGGTGAAGTCGTGAATATTCGCCTACCAGAACATTCATCAGACTCTTTACTCTGCCATATAAAAGGCAAGGCAAAGCAGGCGACTCAGTAAGTGAAGGTCAGTCAGTCTTGTGTTAAGACACGGTGTGTTTGAAGAGAGTAATCATGGTTTTAAGATCTCCGTTACAAAGATCTGTCGAATAATTGTCTAGTAATTGTTATTGTTTAGGCAAAGAATGTAATCAATATAATAACAAAAAAGATTAACTGTTGTTGTTTACATCAAGTTGTGAACTGTGGTCCACTGAATTGTGCGAATAATAAAGAATTTTATTTAAAACTAAACGCAAATTTATTTTGATTTTATTTGCAATCTAAGTGCTCATATTTTAAACGTTTTTAACACTATCATTTTCCGATATTTTTGACCGAGCTCTCTTATACAAAGATTGCTGCAGTGAAATTTATTTTGATATTTTGGAATCACATTTTTTTCGTTCAGGCAATGGTTGTCCAACGGATGGAATTAATTGTGATGTCACAAAGGACCTAAGTGGAATCTCTTCCTTCAAGGGTATCAATGATCTAACCTAATCTAAGCTAACCTAACTTTAACTTGTTCCAATTAGTCCACTGAATAAGTGATTAAATTGATCACTAACGTTATCAGCAATACTATTCAAGCTCTAATAAGAATTTTAAGCAGACTGGCGGTATTTTAAGGCAATTATCCATTATGATCTGATTACAACATTAGCTACACGATCACTGCTACTTACAATATTGTCAAAAAAAATTTAATTTTATAACAAACATAAGAAAATTGAATAATTTAAAATGCATTTTGCTTCAAATTGTCTTTGTGGTTGTAAGTATTTCATAAGAAATCTTACAATTTTGTGACAAACCAAGACGTAAACTGCATACACAACTCAAGTCAAGTGGCTGGTTAAAGTTTAAATTGTTTTTTGAAACTCTTTTGTTATGCTTTTGTGCTTGTGATGAATTGAATTACAGAAATTGTATTGAAGTATTGGAAAAAAATGGATATTAAAACAATAGGAAAAACAAAAACAACCAAACAAACAAAAAAAAATTTGAAAGAAAATCTCAGTTAAATCCACTTGAAATGCAACTTGTCTTGTCCATAAAAAAGATATTCATACACTTACATACACAAACAAATACATACATTCAATGACTTCCGGTATTTTAGAAAACATCATAAGCTTATGCTCTTTATAGATTTTTGTTTTATTTTGTTTTTCTCTTTTGAAGTTCCTTCTTTCTTTCTTTCTTTCTTTCTTTCTTTTTGGATAAAATCTTACCTTGACTTAACAATGTTAAGAGTGTTCTTCTATTCTTCTTCAAATATATGTATGTATGGGTGAATATTTACAATAAGAACCTTTTAAAGTGTTACTAACACTTATAACATAATAACAACAACAACAACAACAACAATAGAGAAAAAAGAATACTTTTTTTCATATTCATATTCAAATCTATTGCAAGAATATTTGTTGTTTATAGCATGAGTAATTGTATAAGAGACTCAGGAAGAGAGAGAGAGAGAACGGTGGAATCTAAATAACTGTCTGCATATATGTATGGGTGTGTGTTTAAATAGAGTTACATATTTCAGTTTAATGGCTTCAGTATGTTTGAATATTTTCCATGTTCTCTGCTTTATTTTTCTCTCTTCTTTTTCCCTCTTTCCCTTGTGAGTGCATGCATATGATCATATAAAATTATAAAGTGGGCCTTATACAATATATAAGCATGTATTAGAGTGCATGCATGTATGCAATAGTGGGTTTGAGTGTTTCTGAAAAGCAGATGTACTTCATAATACAATAACAACAACTAAAAAAAATCTACAATTTTATTTCTTGCTTAAGAGAAATAAAAACTTTCAAAAGATTTTTTGGTAGAATTTTTTTCTTTTACACACACACACACACACACTGTCATATCACACTTTTACTCTCACAAACATTCAGGCACTTCACTCCACAACACACATAAGGTGTGCAAAGGAGTTGATGGTGAATTATTATGTCCTAACAAAACTATCCAAAAAAATATATGAAAGAAGAACGAAAAATGGAAGGCAAAGATGAAGAAATAGAAATTATGTATGAAAATAAAAATTTTTTATTTCCTTTTTTGTGTATTTATTATGGCATCACCTGCACTTGCTATAAGTGGTAGATGTTGCATATGAAACATATGCAATCGTTTATATGGATAGTAATATACGAGTGTAGTTTTAATCTTAAACTAAGTCTAGCAAATGTTCTGTGCTGTTTTTCTTTTTCTGTAATTTTTGTGAACAATTTATTTTATAACACATACATGCACATGAAAAATTAGAAGCTTTAAAGTCCATAATAGTTGCTCAACGAAAACGTGTTGCCACCTCCTATTCTTTACAGCTTTCTTCAGTTACAAATTTTTTGGTCTTCTCCATAGTTTTTCTATGAAAATACAAGAAATATTTTTTAATTTTCCAGCAGATTTAGTTTAACTTGTAAAGTTTGTAATTATTTTTCTCCTTTTTTTCTCCTGGATAAATTAAATGTTCCGTATGTTGAAAACTTTTGAAGAGAATCTACAGAAAAAAAAAGGAAATTTTTTTTAAAAATTGTAACTTGTTTGTTAAAGTTGAAATTGAAATTTTATGAGGTAAGAATTAAATCAATGAGTGCAAGATTTTCTTAGAAAAACTAAAAACTATTAAAGGAAAAAGGAAATTATTTTCAAAATAAAATTGTTTTCAAAATCAATGTAAAAGGCTTATAATCAATCAACTCTTTCTATATGATAGACGTTTTACAACATTAAGATACAAAGTTCTTATTTAAGAAATTTTTAACTTAAACAGGGTATGCCAAAAGAAAATTTATGTTCGGTAGAGCGTTTTATGAAAGCAATTTTTATTGTTTATTTTAAAATCAATTTAATCAGACTTGACTGCATACAAATAATTTCAACTGAATGTATAATATATTGCAAAGACTTGGCTGTTGGCGCTTTAGAACACAAGCAGCTCTTATGTTTGCCTCTCGGATTTGTTATACTTTAAGTAGGTAGGCTTATTTACGAGATAGGAAGAACCTTTACGATTGTTGGATTTTATCACAACAGATATGCAGTGAATTCACTAAAAGTTTACCTCCAGAGGTACACCCCACATCCGTTATAACAACAACACTCGCCTAACAGCAGCACCGAAATAGATATATCCACCCAATATACACACACACTCATCAATCAATTGATTCCTTTAATACAAAGATCTTTGTAGTTATTAGATTACGATTATAAATAGCCTGCGTCCAAGCTGGTTGCAGTGATTTTTGACTTCTTTAATACAGGAGGTCTTTGTAGTTATTCGATTACGATTATCAATATCCTACGTCTCAGTGACTTGTTGTGATTTTCTGTTTAGTTCAGCCTACATATTTTGCCACTTTTTTTAATATTTTTACAATTGCCTTGTGCTGTTGCACTTTATTTATAATAGTTTCAGCAATTATGAAGCCAATTTTCTTTTCCAATTTGATTTTGTCATTTTCCCATTATCTACACTTAAAAAATGTGTGTTCGGCATGGTCAAAATCTCCTTCGTTGTATAAAGAAACTTGATCTTCAGCTTTTTCCATTCTTAAGTTGTATCTGCAAAATAGGTCATGCCGGTCCAGTTTTCTACTTTACCAAGCCGATACCACGCAGCCTTACTGTCCAATTTTTTTTTAAGAAGGCGTACTCCGTTCCAGATTCCAGTGAGACCGTTCTATATGCTGAAACCAATTTTTAGGTAGTGTGTTGGCTTATTAGACGTTAGGCTACGGTTCAATCCCCAGGTCAGACATCAAAACGAAATTTGCAAAAACATTTCTTCGGCGACTCAACAGATTTCTGGAAAAAAACTCTGAGAGTAAATAAACCTGCCATGAAAATGTTTCTCAAAATCTGTCGTTCGAAATCGACTTCAAAATGTGCTTGAAATTAATGCACACGACATAAGTGGTGTGAGAAGCTAGGTCGTAATCCTGACTGCAGGGCCGTAATGGTCGATTTTGTTGTGCATGTTATTGGTACGGCCAGTAACATATCTTATCTGTTTATCTGTCAGTAACATGTCTTATCTACACTTCCTCACACATAATGCCATCTAAGTTAACTTTTTCATTCTGAATGCCGAATGCCGAATACATACCAATCCACAGTCCTTTCTGCTCATCTTTCAGAATAACGTCATGAAAGACGTTTGAGGGCATTAGTTTTCTGGCAGTTAGTTAGATTGGCCAACCTATCCTGGGTCAATGAGGAGTCCTGCTCCACCGCTAGACTCACCTGGACCCTGATGGGTAGAAGCCGTACCAACCAGTTACTTGGACTTGGTCGTGACATCATCTCAACCACAGTGGCCATGCTTACAAGACATTGCGTTATGGGTACACACGCGGAAAGAATGCGGCTTCCATTTAACGACTTCTGCCGTGAGTGCAGATTCGCTGAGGAAAAGGGGACTGTCATCCACTTATTCTGTCAGTGCCCTTCTCTTACTAGGTGCAGATATAGGTCATTTGGCTCTCCATTTCTTGACGGAGCTATCATCTATTGACATCAAGGATATAGCTCCATTTATCAGACTTTTTGACTGGTTTTCCAGCGCAGGTTAGTCGTGCTTTTAATAGGCAGCCCTTGAGCCGACCAACTTTATCCTCTTCCTTGGTTTTGGTAGAGCTTGGTCAGTACAGGGATTGTGTTCACCTGTGGCGTCACAATGGGTCGCTATGAGTGATCAAGTAAGCTTTGTGATATCAGAGCTACCACTCCGACCTCACCTAACCTAGTTAGATAGCTGACAGGTAAAACCCATTTCCTCAAAAATTAAATTAAAAACCAAACTTTTCACTAAACTAGTCTTTGTGGCAAACACATTTAACGGTCAGTACATCTTTCAACACTCTGTCGCATTGTAAAAATCTCTTTTTTTTTCTTCTCCATCTTTCTTACTTGCGATATCCAAATTATAATTTATAAAGTCCTTGTTTTCTACATGGTGGCTTCCGGTAGCTGCTTAGTTCAGTGCATTAAATTCCTTTTTAAATAAATCATACGCATCGTAGAACACAAACTCAACTGAAAGGCATACGGTGCGTATGATTTATGAGATTTAAAGATGATTTAAGTCCTAAAGCCACACAAGGAAGAGTATAAAAAAAAGAAATGAAATTGTATGGTTATGTGTATTTGTTTAATAAATAAATTTTATACGAAATAAGGAAGAACCTTTAAACTTTGAATGCCTTAGAATTCCTGTTCAATATTTTGTTTTAATAGGCAAAATTGTTGCCAATTTTTTTTTTTGCATTGTTTTAAGACCTTCTGAGTCTTAGTGCATCAAACCGACTGACTGACTACTATTGTAACATGTGCAAATTACAGTTTAAACTGTTACAATTCCATTGTGCTGCACTTAAGGGGCCCTACTTCAATTCATTACCTACGCATTTCATTGCATTTGCAGTTCCCCTTCACAATTTCATGTTGAATTTCATTAACCTGAACACGTAACACTTACAAAAGGGGTTCAACTAAAAGCTCTCAAATTAGTCTGTACTTATGGTGTCATGTTAATTCGTATTGTTGTTACTGGTGTTGGTAACCAGCAAGTCACAAACATTGCCACGTGAGAAACTCATTGGCCGCAAAACCATGAACATTTTTTAAATCAAAAACAAACAAAAAAAAAGACAGAGAGAGAATGGTGGGGGGTAAACTAAATGCATTTTTAAAATGAGTTTCTAAAGAAACGCAGAGACGTAGCTAATCAAACTGGAGAATGAAATATTATAAGGGGACCTATTGTATTCGTCCTGAAAAGGGTAGAAAAGAGCAATGAAGTAAATGAAGCACCATAAAATGAGTGAAGAAAACAATGTATAGGTTTAATGTAAGCTCTTCAGCCAGCCTAGTACCATTTTTAACCACAGAAGAGTTTGAATATAGTAAAGATTAAGCAGACACAGGGACTTACTTACCCAGGGTAGTCAATCTTCTGCTACAATGAGCCTGACAGTCATGGAGAAGATGTTCTATTGTCACTAATTTTTGCTCATTGCTATGCGCATGCAAACATTATTGGTCATTACTACCCTTCAGTAAGGATTACGACCTAGTTTTCACACCACTTATGTTGTGTGCGTTAATCTATATACATGAGTGGCGAGACCTACAGTTTAAAGTTTACTCCGATCGCCAGATTTTTTTTTTTCTTTGAGAAATTTTTCATGGCAGTTTTATTTTACTCTCAGAGTTTTCGCCAGAAATCTGCTGAATGTAAGTCACCAAAGAAATAATTTTTCCACATTTCGTTGAGTTTGAGATGAAACGTGGCCCCACATCTAAAAAGCCAACACACTACCTACTAGACTGCGACGATTGCTCATGTCCATATACTCAACAGAAATTCAACCGAGACCTTTTTCAGTAACCTGCTGTTACAAATTCCTACAAAGAAACCAGTCTCATGTTGGCCTTATTAAGTACCAGCATTTATACGTCGATACTCCAGCCTATCGCTCCAGTGACTCTGTTTTATTTTCGGTCCTATCTTCCTGTGATTCGATAGGGATAGTAGTTTAACAGCAATATCACCAAATGTGCGACAGTCCAACCTCACTCACCCTCTCGCTTACAGTAACATCATTATGCCTAACCCAGTGTCCGATCCCATTCAGTCCAAAGCCTCCTTTCCTATGGTCATCAGGGCAGTTTGATTGCAAATGGACATGTTCGTTTAACAGTATGTGGCTTGTTATAATTCTTTAAGGGTTTTTTAGTCGAACTGATCACGTGGGAGTTTTTAGTTAAAAGCATTACGAGTCACCATACATACAGAACCAAGTTTCGTGCTCATTTTTAGAGGAGTTATGAAATTAGAACAAATTTTCCACCTCGACTCATAATGGGAAATTCTTCACCAGTAAAACTCGATTATCCAAATGCCTATTTCGTAACCATGTACAGCCTTACGTTTTCCTTCTGTTAATCAGAGATCAGCAATGAATCACTTTTTCGCTACTCATAAGCACTCATGAAATTTTGAATATAAGTGAGTAAACAATATTCATATTTAACTATGTACTCTGATTCATTCATACTTACTACAACATTGAATTATAAGTACAGGCTGCATTGAGTATGCTTACAACATTGACATCGTACTCATACCACTTGAAATATGTTTGATTCATAAGACTACTCATTTAGATTCATAACTTTAGAAAAATACTTATTATAGTATTTATAAAGGATCAAATGATATCAAAATTTACAATCTTAGTTGTTGTTGCACTTACAAAAAAAAAACAAAAAAAGCAAACAGAGCAAACATACAACCTTTTAATGTGTATTTTAGTGTTCGTACGCGAATCATATTTACTTTGTGATGCGTGTATATTTTGAGTTATGAAGAGTCGAAATCAACAACATCATTCGCATTGTTAAGTATGAATATGTTGAGTACTTCAAACTTTGAATATGAGTTGAGGTTCCATGAGATAGGTTTTAACTCGTATAAGTATCAGAAATTATAAGTATGATTCGATTCTACTCATCTTTTTGAATACTGATTGCTGATCTTTGTTAACAACATCTTCATTAAAACAAACTAAGGCTTTTATAACCAGCAAATTTAATTTAACTTAAATATGGCAATTCATAGTGAGCCTATCCTACATAGTGAGCCTATTCTCAAACAAAAACTAATACAATAAAAAGTCTACAGAATCAAAAACTTTTTTTCTACCAAAAATATCATAAAAATTCCGATTTCAAAAAAAAAACCAAATTCAGCCAAAAAAAACATCTCAAAAAAGCAACAACAACCAACACAACAACATTAACGAACTTTTTCTAATAAAATGTTATTAAAATTTGAAAATATTGTGTTATTTTCGCCCCCTCCATCCTGCAGAGAAAACTAAAGAAAAACGATTCCCATTTTGGTTAAAGCCATTAAATAGACATTTGAAAGGAAAACTTTCCAGACAACCCTCATGGCCCACATAAACAATTAAATTCCAACAAAAGCAACGCATCTGTTAATGTAAAACAGATTTTCTTCGCTATTTTTTCTTTTTGACTTTGCATTTTTAATATGTTTTCACGAACACATCCAACATCCTACATTATAATTTGTAGTAGTTCTCTGCCATCTCTGCGCTATGGAGGGTAATGGCCCAAAAGATAAACAAAGTCTGTATGTGTGTGCAATGCAAATAGTTGAAGAAGTTGTGACAGTAGGAGCAGTGGTTGGCAATGTTTTAATGTTTCCACTACACTACACAGCTATTTATTGATCAAATTTGAGTACAGTTTGACAAACCAAAAGTTTAAAATCTGATGAAGCTATTAAGAAGCGGAGAGAGTGTAGACTGGATCCTGGACTACACTGTGTGAAAATCTTTCTTTATGAGTATAAGAGATAATAATCCCTTCAGTAGGGACTGCCGTAAAAATGAAGTAAAGAATCAAGGAAAACATTGAAATTTCTGTCCCCAACTGGACTGGATCCTGGACTACACTGTGTGAAAATCTTTCTTTATGAGTATAAGAGATAATAATCCCTTCAGTAGGGACTGCCGTAAAAATGAAGTAAAGAATCAAGGAAGACATTGAAATTTCTGTCCCCAACCGGTTGCACTTTAAGCAGCAAGTCTTACATTAAATATGTATGAATGAATCAAATCAATATTGGCTTTCTCGGCGATAACTTGATGAAGGCTGATTTTCAAATTCTCCAATATTATGTAATAATTCGCCTAGACACTATATTTGTCGTAGCCACACAAAACAGTCTGACAGCGTTAAATCACTTAATCTTAGTGGCTCATTGACATCGCCGAAATTTAAAATTATCCTTTCTGCCAACTTTTCATGCAATAAAATCGAAATCTGTAGCGTTGTGTGACTTATGATACCGTCTTTCTTGAATCAGATACAAAATCTTCAACGGCAAGCCCAAAACTAGTCGGCTATCATAGAATCCTAGCGCTCTGAGTTGACGGTACCGGTTCTTCCAGCATCGTTTGAGAAAAAATTACACCCAATGTCATAATACGTCTCTGGCCATAATACGCCCAAAACAAATATTTCTCCTGGGTGGAATGGCTTTACAACAATCATTTCTGGGTTCTTCAAGTCCCATATATGACATTTTCCCTGCTGACATAATCCCTGAAGGAGTAATAAGCTTTATGACTGAAAATAATTGAAAATTTTTTGCTTTAGCATCTCATCAGCATGTCTGCAATGTTGTGAATGGTCAATCAGCCTTAGTTATTGAGTGTGTTACACTTTACTTTGCTGGAGCTGAAAATCTAAGCACAATATACGCCATGCATATATCATATAATTGGTCATTACAACCCTTTAGTCAGGATTACGACCTAGTTGCTCACACCACTTATGTTGTCTGCGTTAATTTTATACTCGAGTGGCAGGACCTACAGTTTAAAGTCGACTTCGAAAGACAGAAACTTTTCATGGCAATTTTATTCATAGTTTTTGCTAGAAATCTGCCGCCGAAGAAATATTTTTTTTTTTTATATCATTTTATTGGAGATATCTGTTCATTATCATTATCTACAAGACTTCGACGACTTCCCAACATACGCCATAATGAATATAATTCGCCCCACTTTCTCTAAGGGACACAATATTTTAGCACACATTTGTAAAGCTTCCAGTCTCTACAATTTTCTGTATAATTTTGCCAATTCCTTACCCGCTATATCGATTATGTCGACCAGAATTATCCAGAAATTTTTGAAAACTCTTTTTTTTAAAAATTTTTCTGTTCTATACGTATAACACATAATTATTCTATATTTTTGGCATTGCGTGTACGTATACGTAATATTTAATTGATTGCTAAAATATTAATCATACGCTGTGTATTACATTTCTATTAACTGGATTACTCAGGCAGCAGTTATCAATTCAATTCGATTAATAACAACCAAAATTACTTAACAAAAAATGAAGTAATTTCTACTCTTTTTCCTCCCTTTCTCTCTAGCACTCTCTCTATCACTCTCTCAACTTTGCTCTGCAATTCTAATTCGTTTAGAACATGACTAGAAGAACAACATACTCGTACTCGAACTTGAATGTAAAGAACAAAGAAAAGCACAAATTTAAAACACTGGCATTGTGTGTAGAGTGCAGCGGTGATTGTTGTTCAAAATACTTTAAAGGAAAGAGAAAGTGTTTAAGTAAGTGTAACCAGCATAATTATGCAGCTTTTTATTTAATTTTTTTTGCTTAAAAACAAGTGGCCATTGAAACAAATTTTGTTGAAAAGCTTTTGAATTCTTGACACGAAAACTACAGGCACTAGAAACTACAACAACAACAACTAAAAAAAACAAAATAATAGCAAATTTTACTTACATTCTGTTTCTCTCTTACACATACATACATACGCGAACACACGCACCTATAGAAACCAAATATTGAAGCAAAGGCATATGCTCTCTCACTTATAGCAGCCATTGTGGACAAAATAAACATTAAATTTAATAACGGACTTTAACTACTCATATATATACAACAATTTTATTATCAAATAAAAACAACAACAACAACATCAACAACATCAACAACAACAATATGTTATACAACTAAAATATAATTTTGTTAAAAATCCACTCTATGCATACCAGAAGTGTATGTGCGTTTGAGAGAGCGAGTGAGAGAGAGGGAATTTAAAATGTTATTATTAAACGAGTAGTTACTGTACAGACCAGTGCCAGTGCAATAATAGTCGCCTGAGTAAATATATTTGTATGCGTGAGTGTGTGTATGTGAAAATTTTAAATTACAACAGCAAATCTGCTTTATTTTGTAAGCTTTGTAGGAGTAAGAGTATGTATGCATGTGTGTGTGAGATTATAATGCCTATAATATTCACATATGTAATTGAGTATATATTGCATCTGTGTGTGTGTGTGTATTTAGTTTATAAATTTCATATAATGTTTTGTAATTGTATGTACATGTTGATTAGTTATAATTTTGTCCCAATATCAAGTGGCATTAAAACTAAAAACACGTTTCATTTCTCTTTTACTATCTCTCTCTTATTCTCTACACAGTATACGCTTTGTATTGTTGCGTTCTCTTTCTATGAATCTGAATGAGTTTAATTCTAATTTTAATTCCATACTCATGTTAACTCGCACAACTTTTTTAATACTGTATTGCTATTTGCCTGGTTGTTGTAATGCTTTGCTGCACCATTTAAATGCGCCCACATCCCACTCTCTTCTTGTACTTCGCTTATGGCCTGCTATTGTGACCACTAACACGTACTTCATACATGTCACTTGTTTAACAACAGCTACAGCACCACTTATTCGTTCAGGTCAATCAATTCAATCATGCATGCATGCCTGCCTGGCTACATGTCTCTTGTACAATTTGGTGTTTCGTTGTTGTTTTTTTTCTGTATTTATTTGCCACACTGCCACACATTAAAATAACTTACAACTGCAAATGTTGCATGATTGTTGTACGTTTGACAAAATATTTAATTTTTTTTTTTCTTTCTCTGTTCGTATTTCATTTTTCTTCTTTTTTTTTTGTAAAATAAATAAACATGAAACACAAATAAAAATGAAATTGAAATGCCATATTTTTTGTATATTTTTAATTGTATTGACATGAAAGTGTAGAGAGGCATTTAAATGACTAATGGATGTTGTTGCATGGATCTGTCATTCATTTGTGTCGTTTTGTTTTTATATTTTTACAGACAATTTTCATTAAATTTTTGATAAAGGTCTCCTCCCATTTGTATTTAATTTAATGGAAAATTTATTAAAAAATTTAATTCTGCAGAGAAAATGTATTTATTTTACCGAGTAATTAAATGTAGCTGAGATGATAATAATAAAAAGTCATGATATGTCTAGTGTTAAAATTTATGTTAAATTACTAAAAAGCATAGGTAGTCGAGTAGGTTTGAAGCGGACACGTGTATCTCATAGTAACGAATAAAAAAACACCGGGTGGTCATGGCTCCCTTAGCCAACTCAATCTTATTATAAACTTCAGGAGCATCTGATTATCGGTCCATAACAGAGGGCTTTAACCCTCAAAAAAAACATACATACATACATACATTACAACTCTGCAGTCAGAATTATGACCTAGCTTCTCCTCAAAAAACCTGCTTCAGTATAATCAACCCTTCAATGCAACGATACGGTCTGTCACAGAGGCTATGCTTTATCTTATCAAACTTCGTTTGATATATGCCTCTGATCTCTATTACCGACGACCTAATATCACAACGTGGCTTAAGGAATCCAATTGTCAGTCTTACATTGCATTAATTGGGTTCCAGTAGCCAGCCAGTTCTGTCAACATCGATAGATGTCTACTATTTTTAAGCAACCTTGTGACGACAAAAGTCGGAGACCTTGTTTTTGCCCACACCATATCACTGGATGATATTTAGGATTTATTGTATTGTTTATTTTCTTTTATATTTTTGCTGTATGAATTATTGTAAATAACATTATTGTAATTATTTTTGAAGTTTTATAACAGGCCCCACTGTGCCTAAAATACTTAAAGTAATTTTTGCTAAGCACTTATGATCTATTTTTAGAAATATTATTATTCTTTATAACGGTTGTCGTACGACTCACATTTGGCCTACAAGACCTCTCTGCTGAATTCAATTGTGCCTGCTCTCACATTGGTAAGTTGTAGAGTAGGACACAACATGATTGATGTTCGATCATGTTTGATCTGTTACTCGTTACTTTTGTGTATAAAAGCGAGCGTGACTTCAACGGTAGGGGCAGTTGGTGATGAGTTGCTGGTAAAGCAGGTCGATCTAGACATCGGCTGTGCTAGAAATATGATAAATCCCAAGTGGTGTGGTTGTCCCCACTTGTGATTTATTTACAGCCAGCAAAACATTGGCAACTGTGACTGGACGGACACCGGAGACCTCAGAACCACAATCATCCTGTGCATAGGCCGTTTGATTGACATTCTGACAACCTCCTCCGGGGAATTTGACTGACCGGACGAGCAAAGAGAGATCTTGGAGCCACAATCATCCTGTGCGTAGGCCGCTTGATTGTTGCTCTGACATCCTCCTTTGATTGACTTGACTGACTGTGCCGGGGTAACAGCAAGGACCAGTAGAAACTGCAGTAATCCAGAGTGCATGCAGTTTGACTGTTGTTCTGACTCAACCCCCCTTGACGCCTTCGACAATGTCACTTGACGAACCGGGGTAACAGCAAGGACCAGTAGGACCGCAGTCATCTAGGGCGCATGCCGTTTGACTGTTGTTCTGACTCAACCCCCCTTGACGCCTTCGGTACTGTGACTTGACGAACCGTTGTTTGGCCGGCCTAGGGCACTTTAATAAATTTCGAATTTAATTATTTTTGCCTTTTAATTAGTTTTACTTAGTTTAGTGCGTAAGCTATTTAAGTATTGTTAATAAATAGCTTTAAAACTTAAACGAAGTGTTTTTTTATGTAACCACTGGATGAGTCCATTGTGGTAACAGATGGAAGATTAGGATCAACCCCACAGAAAACCGAATGAGAATCCAAACCCTTTTGGTCTCAGGGATATCTTTGTGTCTTGAAACCCAATAGCGCCTGAACCGATCCTTACCGCCATGAGTTGCTCGCAACTTACATCAGATCAATCCCATCAACTTAGTTCGGTTTGACTTTCAAAGAAAATCCGATGTCATTCACGAACTCATGAGCCTTCAAAACTGCAGTTGTCATCCAATTTATGTTGAAATTTCAGTTCGAATTCCTCATCAGATTACTATCGAAATGAAAATCCTCAAACCAGCGAGAAGCATTGCTTCAGGAACCATTTAATTAATGATTCAAATCGTAAGTTCCTCCCTGTTCTGTGGATGTTGAACAACTCGATTTCTTCAAGCGTATAAAACTATACGCCACACAACACTTAACGTATCTATGCAGTTTAGTCAAGCATGGAATATTTTCAAAGCAGCCTGAGCAGCTGCTGCCAACCCTGCTGAAGTTTACACAGGATCCTAAGCTCTAATCCAAGGGATTCCACAAACTATTTCAGACACAAAAATCCAAAGAAGTCTCTGAGCAGATTTTTACTGATGCCTCTAAATCGAATGGTGCTGCGAGTGTAAATACATTAATAATATATTCGTACAGGGGAAGATATAGCTAATATATAATATATAGCTAATATCTACCCCTTTAATGATGATTTAATGATCTTATATGATGAAAATATCGGCCATAAAGGCTGCTTAGATGGCAATTGGGAAAAGGAATAGCTTCAGAAGATATTTTTGCATTCTTTCGGGTAAGCAGGTAGTCATAAAAGCACAACAATTTTATGAGGTAATCTTTAAAACTAATTTAAATTAATCAGGCATACAATAACCATATTATATGAGTGCTGGTCAACAGTAATTTTCTCGAAAACTTCAAAGCCGGATTAGGCGTTATTTTATTGAACATTTTTGCATCTGTCGCTTGCAGTCCATAATCTGTCTTCATCTGCAACAAAAGAGCACAAAATATCTATAGATTCTCTATCCTTATTTTTCCGGTGGTCGCTAATAAGCAACATTGTTTTCGTTTAAATAAATAAGTAAGAAAAAAACAACAACAACTACTGCTACAGTAAACGACAGAAACAACAAGAAAACTGTATAAAAACTTAAATGTGATGAAAGTGGATGGTAGAAGAAAAACTTACTTCACATATCAACTAATTCAGCAAGCAAAACATGTTTCTTTACTACTACTCACACACACACATACACGTATCTATAAAACATTGTTGTGTGTTGATGTTGTTGTTCTTTTTTTCTCTGTATTATCTGAAGACTCAAATATACTGCAACCACATACAAATATTTATCAGAGTATATAAAGTAAACAAAATAACGATAACAATAGATTGTGTACGACTCAAGAATATCCTACCTATACAGCTGAAAGTCCTTGAAAGAATAATTTTTTTTTTTGTAGGCTCATTACCAAGAGATTTGGATTTGAAATAACAAAATGGTTTCTGAAGGAGATAAAGGACAAACAAAAGTACCATTCTATTCATTCGGTTATATAGACCGCAGTACAATCGCAGAGAAAATCAATCAGAAACGTTATCACTTGCAAGATATCGAAATCTCCAAAGACTAGACTAGACAGGATCACAATCAAACTATCAATGCTTAGCTAACAAGAAATAGCACTTCTTGTTGGAATTATTACATATCACTAGCTGGTCGGACGTATGCGTTCTGTGTATACGTAATGTAATGAACTACCGAATTTTTTGATTATAAAAGAATGAGAGTGGTTGATAAAAGTATGAGTATTTGGCATTCAATTTGTTCATTGAATGAATATTTGTGTAACGAATACATGTTTGTATACGATATAGTACAACCAAATGCAATACAAAAAATAGAAATATACAGTGAAGAACATAAAAGTAGCCGGAATTGAAGAATAATTCAAACAATTTTAATTCAATTCATCGTTTTCTATTTTTCCAGTATGCTTTGGTATCCTTCAATATACGTTCATATGCGTCGCCATCCGTCATTGACGGTTTAAGTGCCAAATTTAAAAGAAAAATTGTTTTCATTACACCAAGAAGAGTACAAACAAGTATTGTACGTCAGTCTGGAATAAAAATTTAAAAAAAACTGCTACAATTTTATCCATCATTGTATAACGTATTTGTATATCATTTTTCTTTTCTAAGTTGCATGTTTTCTTTTTATTTCATTTTATTTTATTTCATTTTTTTTTTTCTTAGAATACATACAACATGTATGTACGTGTGTGTGGCAACCTTAAAAACTAAATAAAAATTCGAAAAGTATGCACCACTACAACCACCACCACTGCCACTACCACTAACGAAGTTTATATGTTTTACAAAGTAATGCTAAACAGAGTTCATATACGACAAGTATGCAAGCAAAAGAATGTTAAAGGAATACGAAAAACTGCACGTGGAAATCCCACTGAACAAACATAGGAATTGAAATGGGATTTGATTTGATTTATGCGAAGGAAAAAGACTTGAAGGATAATTTAAATCAAAATGTAAAAAAAAACAAACCTATAGGGAACGTAGAGGTTTTTTAAAAAGGGAAATTATATAACAAGGAAGTTCTTTTAATGGCATGCTATGCTTAAAATAAAACTCATATTAGAGCAAGGGAATTATCAAGTCAAGTGCCAATTTCCAGATTTACAGATGATGTCATAAGATTTAAAGTCTTTAAACATGAAATAATAGTCTAATACTCTTCGCAGCTACTTAAAACAGTACGTGTTGACATTTTCGTTCAAAGAAAAATATTTATACACTGAAGAACATAAAAGCCGACAGGATTGATGATTAATTCAAACAATTTTAATTTGATTCATTGTCTTCGATTTTCTTGTGCATAAACTAGTATGCGTTGATATCCGGAAATATACGAAATATACGTCCACATACCTCACCATCCGTCATTCTAAGTGATTCAGAATCATAATCGCTAATAGCTGGAGTACTTCAAACTATATCATGTTCTAATCTTAAGAAATTTGAAGGCTTTGAGGAAAGCCTTTTATACTTCTAGGGTATTATCTCAAGCTATCGCTCAGCATTACTTTTGAATACCAGAGCAATGCGCTATTCGAATTAGATTACAGATAAAATATACACCAAGAAGTCGCCGCAGACTTATAAGAAGTGATGCCCCGGTTTAAACCCCATGTCAGACATCTCCAAACAAACGAAATATGAAAAAATATATCTTCTGACGACAGATTTCTGGCAAAAACTCTGAGAGTTAAAAAGTTTCTCAAAAAATTTGCCGTTCGTATTCGGCTTTAAACTATATGTAGGTCCCGCCGCTCATGTGTAAAATTAACACACCCAACATAAATGATGTGAGAAGATGGGTTGCAATCCTGACTGAAGGCTTTGTTATGACCAATTAAGTAAATAAGAGTCGTGAGCAAACTAGTCTGTGTTTGACAGCCATAGTAGCAGAGTACAGTAAAATTTAACTCAGATCTTGTAACGTCTCACCAACACTCGTTTCTGGGTCTGTAAAACTCTCTAAATTAAAAATTTTTTCAAAAATTTCCTCAATAACGCCCTAGAAATTCTTTGGTTAAGGCAATGTGATGTTACTTTAAAAATGGGCCAAAGGTTCATGTATAGCAACAGCAAATGTGTACCGAATTATTGTTTAATAAAGAAAACTTTACTTTTAACATTTGCCATATGACCTCCAATTATCATTTTTATTTCTCTATGCGTATAATATAATACATAATAACTTCTATATTTAGTGTACACCCCTGTACGTATACATAATATTTAATTCATTTTAAAAATATTACACATACGCCGTGTATAACATTTTCTATTTACTGGGTTACTCAGTCAGCTGTTATCATTCAATTCGATTGATAACAACCAAAATTTCTTTAAAAAATGACGCAATTTCTACAGTGTTTCCTCTCTCTCTCTCTCTCTCTCTCTCTCTCTCTCTCTCTCTCTCTATCTCTCTTTCTTTCTCTTTACTATGCTCTGCAATTCTAATTCGTTTAGAACATGACTAGAAGATGTTTTTCGTTAAACAGAACGTTCAACATACTTGTACTCGTATTCGTACTTGTATTTGTATTTGTATTGTAAAGTAATGTTTATGTATGTATGGATGTGTATGTATGTAACAGTGGCATGTGTTTAATGATGTTATTGGATTTTCAAATTAGAGAACTACAGACAATGCAAGTAAACGTATTGATATAACATTGTTGTTGTTTTTGTTGTTATTGTTGTTGTTGTTGTTGTAATAGGTACAACAACAAGACAAGAATGTAATTGTAATCGAAAATGAAATAGAGATGTAAATTCCAAATCAATTACCAATAAAATGTTACAATTATTTTGGAAAAACGAAAATTCCTTTTCATTCATTCTTTTCCTCGTGTGTTTTTTGTTTTTGCAATTGCAACGAATTTCTTTAATTCCATCAAATTTTTTTCTATTCTTTTTTTTTTTAAAAATAAAATAAAGAAAATTAGAAAAAGAGAAAAATAATCCACCAACATATCATGAGAGAGAGCATATTTTCGTAATCATTAAATTTCAGAACACAATGACATGAATGAACATGATAATGAATGTTAATTTGCACATACATACGTTTCGATTCGATTGGCGTTGATGCCAAAACAACTGCATTTGGTGAGACAGACGTTGTTGGATAATTTTTTGGAAATTGGAATTAAACTCAACTGGATTGTAATTTCATTAGGGAAGGTCATTTGGCATTCATTTAAATTCACATGTGGCATTTAATTTCAAAAAAATTTAAAATTAAATTATTTTTTATTTCTTTTTTTTTTCAAAATGCATTTGAATAATATTAAAGCATGGCAATGACAAATATTTTCTAAGGCAAGTAATCAAAATGTTTTGATTAAATATAAGTCAATATTTTAAATGAAAAAACAAATTTTGAATGTAACAATTACGTAAATTTCTGAAAGTGCTTACGGCCAAGCTATAAAAGTTAGTGAAAAGCTTCAAGACTTTAGAAAAATCATAGCCTTGAGCACGCATAGCCGCTCGTTGTGATGCCACAGGGAAGCACAGTCCCAACTGACTGACCAAATTCCAACAAGCTTTGCAAGAAGTTGGTCAGTGCAATGGCTGCATATTGCTAGCGCTAGAAAACCAGCCTAAAAGTTTAATAAACGAAGCTATATCCCTGCCATCAATGGATGATAAAGGCGTTAAGCTGAGAGCTGGAGAGCCAAACCTCGCAATAGATGGTCAGTAACAAAGAAAGTGAAAAACAGTTTCCTCTTTTTAGGCAGATCTACAACCACAACAGAAGTTGTTAGATGGAAGCTGCTGCCTTCCTGCGCCTCTTCCCATAACACAGTGACATTACCATCAAGCCCGAGTAGCTGGTTGATGCACTTTCTATCCATCTAGAGCCAAGTGACTCTGGCAGTTTAGCAAAAATCCCCATGGACCCAGGCGTCCCGAAGTAATTTCCGCCCAGTGGCCAATTTAAGCGAGGTAAATATCATACCCAAAACGATTGACTACAGTTCCGGAGAAGTGTACCACTTCTGGCGAGCTCGTCGGCCTTGCGGCTTCCCGGAATGAGACTGGGCCCATGAAACCCAGACAAGTGAAACACTGAAGCGCCCAGAGGGAATCGGCGTGATATCGGCGACACACCGTAACGAGCCTACTCATAACACTCGATAGAGACCTCATAGATCATAGCCTTAGGTTAGGTTAGGTTAGAATACGTGTACTTGTCAATTAAGACAAGTACAGTACCCGGAGGTCGAATTGACCCATTGTACAACGTCCTTAAAGAGGAAGGATAAGAGAGGGAATAGGATATAAAGGAGAGGAGAGATCATAGCCTTACTCACACATTCATTTTTAAGGCTGAGCATTTTCTCTTTATTACTTCTTCTGTAGAAAAATTTGTTTGTCCTCTTCTTCTGCACCATATACAGACCTTTTTCCTAGGGTAGGTTCAAGATATTGCTTTTGGTATTGTAGGTTTCTTATACGAGGTTACTCTTTGCTTTCTAAGTAGTTAGCAACATGCCGTTGAGATGAGTAGTGCTGCTTATTATTTGGAACCGTTAAGTTGCGAAAGCAGTCTCTTGTATGCATCTCGAGTTCTCTTCCCGCTATACTTAGTTCGCTCATTTCTTTCAGTTATATTAGATGTTTATCTGCGTTGAAGGCGTTAATAGGCATCAAATAAATGTTCCAATGACAAAGCATTTCGAAAATAAATGTAAGAGAAATAGGCTCAGAGACAGAACAAACCTCTGATGGAAGAATAAGACTGAAAAGTTTTGATTTGAAAATTCGTAATGCTTGATATTTGATTGTAATCTAGCCTAGGTAGGTACATAGGTAGGTAGATGGAGTCATAAGCGGATATACTTAGAACGCGCACAGGGGCCATTGAGATATCACAGTTTCACATTCTCAGCTAGTGCAAGAACCACTCGGAGCTTTCGATGAAGGCACCCAGTTGCCTCTTACTTATTCACTTACTTACACAGTAGGTGAAGACCAGTCTCATTCACCTCCTCATCTCCACAGCTTCTGCAGAAATCATTTGCAAGGTGTCCAATTCCAATACGGCTCGCATTTAAGCAAAGCCTACGAGCGCCTCTTATCCAGCCTTTGCCAGATTTTCTTCGCCGTTCTGCTGGTGTCGAAAGCTGTCCATCTGCTGTCTCAACCAGATTATAATATGCCTTTAGTTAACTACTTGGAACTGATAAAGGGACTCAATAACATTAATAAAGTAATAATGAAACCTAGTTTACCACAAGAAAGTAAATTTTTCTTAAGAAAAATGCAAAATCCAAAATGAATGATAAAAGTAATCCCACAAATTGGAATAATTGGAAGGGATAATATGTATGCAAACGATAAAACTGAATTACTTTCAAGTTAGTACTTGAACTGGAGGTCATATAAGAATAATAAAAAGTAGAATAATTCCAAAAGAAAAGAGAGAAAAGGAGAGAAGAGAATATAAAATTTGAATTCAAAGAAATTATTGCATATCCATACAGAACATAGAGTCGTCTTACATCCAAAAGGAATAAGGGTAGCAAAAAAGCAAATGTAATGAATAAATCCAAGCAACAGCATCATATGAATTAATGAATGCCAATGGAATTGCATGGAATAAATGAATGTAATGTATACATACATGTTAATGAACGATATAAATGCAGGAGAACATAAAGGAATATGACATGAATTCTTAAAATAAATACTTATTTAACTTGTTTGCTTCAGTTTTTGTGTTTTTCTTTTTAAAACATTTCTTATTTCTTTCTTTCTTTCTTTGTTTCTTTCATTTCATGGTATTTCTTTTGATTTACTAATTAAACAAGATTTCTCTCTTAACAGTGGGTGGCAATTTTCTATAGAAAACAGCTATTTAAGTATGTGTATGTGTGTCTGTGTTAAAATGTTTCTAAAAACACACGAAAAGAGAACTTAAATTCTCTTCTACTCCATACAACCTTTATTTTAGCTTCAATAATACACTGACGCATACTGACACACACTCACATACTCACATGCATACACTCTAAAGCTCTTAAATTATTCAGTTTGGTGTTAAGTGTGTATAGGTTACATAATGTATGCATATATACAGATGTATGTATGAGTGTGTGTGTGTGTGAGTATATTTTTGTGACACTTGTTTAGTTTTTAAGCACATCTAATTATTTTTGGTCTCTTAATAATAATTTGACGTTTTACTTGCTTTGCTTGGTTGCCTGCTTGCAAGCGTTCTTATATGAACTATATGAGTATGAGTATATGTATGTGTAATACTTTTATGCTTTCACATTGTTGCATATACTTGTTTATCCATGTTGTTGTTGTTGTTGTTAACCAAAAATATTCTCTGTATATATGTATGTATGTATGTATGTGCAGTATGTTCAATTGAAAATTGCAACACTATGAATTTATTAAAACCCTTCAAAGTACGTGACAGTCTCAAAAGTATACCGAATACCTACAGAAGTGAATTTAATTAAATAATGCTACGCACTCAAAAACATTACACACAAACACATGGATATATAAGTACATACACATAGATTTAAACATATTTTAGTGTTCCTAACACTATTTAAAACATTTCAATGAAGTACTATATACGAGGCTAGTAGGATCAGTTAAAATTTGTGGGCAAAAACTCTGAGAGTATAAAAGTTTCTCAAAAAAATCTTTCATTCGGATTCGACTTTTAACTGTAGGTCCCGCCACTCATGTATAAAATTAACATACCCAACCTGAGATGATGTGAGAAGATAAGTCGCAGTCGTGAGTGGAGACTAGTAATGACCAATTAAGTAAATAAAAGTAGTGAGCAAACTAGTCTGTGTTTAACAGCCATAAGAGCAGACTACAGTGAAATTTAACTCAGATCTTGTAACGTCTCACCAACACTCGTTTTTGGGCCTGTAAAACTCTCTAAATGAAAAACTTTTTACCAAAAATTAAGAAATTCTTCATTGTGAAGTCAATTCAAAAAGGGGCAAAAGGCTCTTGTATAGTAACAGCAAATGTTTACCGATATAAAAAAAATTTGTTCAATAAAGAAAACTTTACTTTTAACATTCCCAATAGCTTAAAATTGTTTTTAACTTTTTATTTCTCTATACGTATAATAATACATAATAACTTCCATATTTTTTGTACACCCCCTATACGTATACTTAACATTTAATTGATTTTTTTTAATATTACTAATACGCTGTGTAGAACACTTTTATTTGCATACTGGGTTACTCAGTCTGCTGTTATCATTCAATTCGATTGATAACAACCAAAATTACTTTAAATAAAATAAAGCAAAATAACGCCAGGTATAGTAAATTTATTCCAAAAAAACGATCATTTCGTGTGGCATGTACTCAAGAGATCCTCTATATTTTTTATACAATTTAAGTACTCTTAAGCACAGTCTAAATTGATCTCATTTAGTGGAAATGGTCAGCCTTTTTTTGATAATTTTTCCATTCACCTTTCCAGCAATCGAGGTTGTATGTTTAGAATTTCTAATGCTGACTTTATACAGAAAAGAGTGCTGGAAGCTGATCATATACAACAAAATAACAACCAACTGCCTGGCAAACTATGCTGGAAAAAAAGGACTTAGGATTACTCATTGGATCAATGCACCAATAGTTAGACACACGTTATTCTTAAATTGTCTGGCATTTTGGTACTTACTTGGGAGGACAGCTTGTTATTAATATTATCAGTGCTTTATTAGTACCAGCACAAAGCGCAGTACACCAAAAGGCGCGCTGTATACGACTATATAACCATTTTGGGAAACTGGTTTAAACTGCAAATTTAATGGTCAATGGCACTGATGTGGCTGCAGTGTAGTAGGTAGTGTATTGTCTTATTAGGCGAGAGATTCCAATCGCAGCTCAGATATCTCGAAAAAAAGTGTAATATGAAACAAAAAATTGTATTTTTTTCGGCGACTTTCACCTCAACATTATTTGGGCAAAAACTCTGACAGTAAAATAAAATTTGCCATGAAAATTTTCTCAAAATTGTCATTCGAAAATGACATTAAATAGTAGGTCCCATCACTACACATGGATAAAATTAACACACTCAACATTAGTTGGTTTAGAAGGCTGGGCTCTAATTCTGACTAAAGCGTTGTAATGCATAAATAATATGCACGTTTACTGTCTCTTCGTAGTTAAATTTCCAATGGTCAGATAAATTTGGAAAAAATTTCAATAAGACCTAGTACTTTTGCCGCATAGAGGCTTAATTCAATACCATTTTCACATTCCTAATCCAAAATCTTATTTTCCAAATAATTCTCGATTACTCACATCTGATACTCATGTACATTTAATCTTCTTCTCACAAGGAAAAACCATTTTTCGTATACGGAGTAATAATGCGGTCATTGACCATTACCACACAAATATTATTACAAACTGTTTCTGCCACAAAAGTTTCGTAATTCATTTCATTACCAAAAATAGACAGAGAAAAAAAGGAAAAGAACAGGAAAAGAGAGTGTCAAATGGAAATAATTTTTCAAAATTTTTAATTCCATCAAATTCCAATTCAGTTGACACAGCCTGTGGCACTTCTCTACTTTCTTTCCGGTAACATTTATTTTCTTCACTTTGCTTGTCTCATATCCAAATTGATGTCAAATATTTGAGCAAATGAAAAAATGAAAAAACAGATAACAAATGTAATTGTAAACAGTGGCCAGTGGACAGAAAAACTGTCTTGTCTCCGTCACAATGATGACAATAAAGCACAACTAAATCGGATTTTATTTTTTAAATCTGAATATGAAATCTTGAAGAAAAGGCGAGAGTTTCCTTACGGAGCAGTGGGCTACATTTTTTACTTTGGTGACTAGGTATAGTTCATTCGTTAAAAATACCTGATCATTGCAGCGTTCTTTAGGCGAGAGTTTTGCCTCCACTTGCCCTGAGTTGTTAATTGTTAATGGTGTCAATACCTTTGGAGAAGATATTACCACACCATGTGAAAACCTTAGCCCTGTTTACACAAAAATCGCTAAGGACAGATTTTTACAAGCCTTGTTAAAATGATTACTGTAGTACACATAGTTTTGTTAACGTCTGTTAGAGATTTACCCTCGTATGTTGTTCTGAATGTATTTTTCGCCTCGTATTTCTATTTTATTTATAAATTTTAAACTGATTCTCTCATGCACTTATGCTCACATGCTCATAGACATGCATGATTACGCTGTGATTTGTAATTCATAAACTAGCACATGGTGAATTCTAATTAAAATGATTTCACGTAATTTCCTTTCTTGCTCTCTCTCCCTCTCTTTCGCTCTCCCTCGCTTTGTCTTTTTTGTATTCCTCTTTTGAGCAAAATGCATTCGAATTCGCATTTCCATTTTGCATTCTCCATTTGCCATTTTAATAAATTACATTTTCAATTAATCGCATGTAATTAATTACGTTTGTAATTCAAACTATTAAGGCACATATAAATTAACTGAATAACTATTACCGCCGCCAATAATGTGTGTGTGTGGCCATTAGTAATTACCAGGTGATTTAAATACCACAGCAGAAGGTACAATTATTTTTTGTTTTTTTTTTTTCAAAACTTAAATTAGATAATGACGTATAAATATCAGTGCTTTAGTAAAAAAAAAGTTTATAAATTATGAACATTAACATTTATTTTAACAATAAAAAAAAACAACTTTAATGGCCATAAATTAAGATCCTTGGCATATATGTACATTCATGTGTTGGTAGTGGCGAAAAAGTATGCTTTGTTTAATTAGAAATAAATTTTAAAAACAAATTCCCATTTATTATTGTATTCATTTTTGTTGTTGTTGTTGTTGTTATTATTGTTACATTTTATCTTTAAAACTGTTTAAAATATGAGCTCGTAGATTGCAAATAAAATAAAAATTAATTTGTGTTTAGTTTTAATGAAAATACTTTATTATTCGTTCAATTCTGTGTGCCACTGTTCACAACTTGATGTATACAACAACAATTGCTTTTCTTTGTTATTCCTCTGTTTATACACTTTGCATAAACAATAACAATTACTAGTCAGTTGTTCGACAGATCTTTGTAACGGAGATCTTCAAACCACGATTACATACATACATACATACATAATTGGCCATTACAACCCTTCAGTCAGGATTACGACCTAGCTTCTCACGCCACTCATGTCGTGGGCCTTAATTTTATACTTGAGTGGCGGGACCTACAGTTTAACGTCGACTCCGAACGAGAGATTTTGAGAAACTTTTTCATGACAGGTTTATTTATTTTTTAGCCAGAAATCTGCTGAGAGGAAGTCGCCGAAGAAATATTTTTTTTTCATATTTCATTTTGATGTCTGGCCTGGGGCTCGAACCCGGGCTTTACGTCTAATAAGCGAACGCACTACCTACTAGACTACGGCGACTTCAAACCACGATTACTCTCTTCAAACACATTGCGTCTTCACACAAGACTGATTAAACTTCACTAACTCACTCGCCTGCTTTACCTTGCCTTTTCTATGTCAGGGTAAACAGTCTGACGAATGTTCTTGAAGACGAATATTCCTGGCTTCGCTTTAACGAAATCTCTAAACATCGTTGTTTCATTATTATTGTTTGTGTATTTTGTTTACATTTATTCTTATAGTGTTTGTTGTTGTATTTTTGTTTACTTGTTTATCATTATTTTATGCTGGTGTTTGTTGTTTCATTAAGCAGGACGATAATTTGCAAACAGGTTTCTTCACTTGCATTGTTTTGTTGTTGTATTTTTATTTATAATTTTAATGTTAAGCGATGTAAAAGCAAAACACCAGCATCTAGATTCTTTATTTTCGTAACATTATTATTATTATTGCAGTAATAATTTAAAAAAATTTGTTTTTTTTTTTTTAATAATAATACGTGGATGTAAAGCATAATCCTTATTGGTCTGCCTGTCAAACAAATTTTTGGTTTTTATTATTTAAACTGACGTTAATTACGGCCGTTTTGATAACGGAAAAGGGTAACTATAACTGTCAATTAATCAAACCATTTATTATCCTCGGTTTTTCTCATTAAATTTTTTTATGCTTTAAGCCAACTGCTAAGAACTTTTGGCTTCGCCGTTTTCTTTTCTTTTATTTTTCATTATGAGAATTTATTCGAAACAAATTTTTAATTTAATTATTCGTCATAACTTTGGCACTTCCTTTAATGCTGGCCGAGTTAAAGCCAGCTGATGAGCAAAAGAAAAACAAAGAAAAAAGGTTGTTTTTTTGGAAAATAAGGCCAGCAAAAGTTTATTTGCTTTGGTTTTCGTTTTTTATGTATTTTTAGATCCTTTAAAACTTCCTGACAAAATATGGCACAAGACAGCTAAAGTTAATCTAAAAATATCCTTCTTGCTGCAAAATAAAACAAAACAAAGTAAAATAAATAAAACCAGAGCCTCAATGTTAGCCAAACAACCAAACAGTTACAACAACAACAAATTCAATTTTACCCGGATAAATTGAATATTTTTTTAAGGCCTATTTCGCTTGCTACCTTTAAGATTTCAAAGACCATAACAAAAACAAACAATTCCTCCCTCTTTTTTTGTTGTTAACAATCAAACAACCCGTCAAATATATGTTGAGCCACAGTCAGTCATTCGAGAGAATAAATGAATGAAACTCTCGTTTCGTCTATTTGTTTAGCTGGGGAATTTGTTCAGCTCCTTCTGTCTCTGGGCTTAACAAAACCAATAAAAGTTTTTTGTAAAAGTAGCAGAAAAAACAAAGAGAGAGAGAGAAGAAAAACATACCAACCGTTAAAGATGAAAAATCATATTGTTGTTGTGTGTTGATTTTTCTTTATTAAAAACTATTTTGTGTTGGTGTGAGTACAGACGTACTCGTGTACTTTTTTTTATCCTGTCCAAAGTCTAGTATTTTTGTTGCCAGTTTTTGTTTTAAAGCTTTGAAAACAGTGGTATCAATTTGTTGTAATTCGTTTAACTGTAAGACAATAACTGTTTAATTGTGCAACAGAAATCATAGTCATGTTAAAGTTTTTAGACTTATGTTTACTTTATTGGTAAACAAATTTTTAATCACGTCCATCGCAGCCATTTTTTTGGGTATTGCCATAGAACTTCTAGGGTTAATCGCAGAGATCAGCAAAGAGTATTTAAAAAGATGAGTAGAATCGAATTATACTCATAATTTCTGATACTTATACGCAAAGTTGCCGTAGTCTAGTAGGTAGTGCGTTCGCTTATTAGACATAAAGCCCGGATTTGAGCCCCAGGCCAGACATCAAAACGAAATGTGAAAAAAAAAAAATTTCTTCGGTGACTTCCTCTTAGCAGATTTCTGCCAAAAACTTTGGGAGTAAATAATGCCATGAAAAAGTCTCTCAAAATCTGTTTTTCGGAGTCGACTTTAAACTGTAGGTCCCGCCATTCAAGTATAAAATTAAGCCACACAACATGAGTGGTGTGAGAAGCTAGGCCGTTCCTTTCCACTTTTCATCAAGTCGATCAGTAAGAGAAATGTTGGATTTTAAAGAATTCCTAAATAAATACGGGAGGTACCACTGTATTCATGTTTCATTTATGTTTACTTTCTCTATGACTCTACGCGTACTTTCTCATCGTATCGTTTTTTATTTCTTCTTTTTTCTGGTCTTCCGGGCGTATGATGAATATTTGATTATAAACAATTTCCCTTTTTTTATTGTTACTGTTGTTGTTTTTTTTATTGTTGCTGTTGTTGCTCTCTCTCTCTCCCTATCTTTCATGTTCTGTACGTCAGAAACACGAAATGTTGTTCATGATCATCTTGATTATCAACGTCGTCATCGTCATTAAAAATTGTTTGTACAACTTTTTCGCTTTTTCCTTTACTTTTCTCTACTTTTTTTATAGCATTTATATACAACAATAACAAATCCGTATGAATATATTGTTGTTGTTACAAGAACTATAGTTTTAATATCAGTTTCTGCTTCAGTATTCCATATCATTTGCTCTCCTCTCCTTGCTTTGCTATGAAATGAACTGTAAAATGCAACAAATATTGCCACACGATGATGCTCGCGTGTGGTTGTCATCATCATTGAGAGCACATCTTTGTAACCTTGTTTGTTTATATGTTTGTTTGTTTGTTTGTTCGTTTATTTGTTTACTTTGTTCTAAGAGAAGACTGTATCTCTCTCTATCTCTCTTGCTCTTGCTTTCATTATCTAATTGTTTAGATAGCATTTGCCTACACAACAACCATCGCCATACTCATGCTGTCGTCGTTTTCAACTGTAAATTCTGTTACATTCCTGACACGGTGTGGAATTTTACACTTTGACCGACATTAATAATTCACATGGCGTTTATTTATGTTTATCATGTCACACGAATTGAGTGAAATATTAGTGGAGAGACGCAAATGGCCTGAAATATCCTTGATATGAATAAATAAACATGAACGCGCACACACTCATACTCACATATGCTTAGGCAAACATAATGATGTTGATGGTATGCGTTTATTCGTTTAATGTGCCACATATTCGCACTCGGCGAAAACATTAAAAATAAGCAACAAAAACAAACAAAAAACAGAAAAAAAAGAAACTTTTTTGGTGGTTTTCTCGCAGTTTTTATGTAAAAGTTTTTAATGTTAGAACTCACGCATTGACTTGAAAAAGGTTCATTAAAAATAAACTAAATAAACTCACACACACACACACATTGGCATGCTTTCCAAGGAAAAGGACACGCAGACATTTGCATAGACCAACACATAAATTTGTACACATTCACTAAAACGAATAAATAACAGCTGTGGCCAAGTAATAATAAATCAAAAACTGTAATAATTCAATGATTCTATCAACTGTATTGGGAATTCTGTTGTCTAAGGGGTCCGACTTATAATTTTAATTTAAATCATTCATGCTCCTTAACGCAATATGTTTTCAGCCACAATATCTCAGCAGACTTCTGGCAAAAACTCGGAAAGTAAAATAAAAATTACCATGAAATGTTTGTCAAAAATCTGTCGTTCGCAGTCAATATTGAGCAGTAGGTCTCATGGATAGAATTAACACAAGTACAGCATGGATGGTGTAAGAAACTAGGTGGTAATCTTGACTCGATGGTTGTAATGAGTAAATAAGTCTTTAGAACTGCATTTGGTTTCGGAGCATTGTGATGTGTGCAGTAATGAAACTGCAGACCAACCTTCAACTGTGATTCGGTCGTTTAGGCTTTCTACAAGCTGATCTATCATTTGATCATACAGACAGTAAATCTTCAAGTTAACAATCTAGGATCTAGGGAATCTATCATGATCTTTATATGACGTTTAAGGGGACAAGTTTATGTATGTACAACAACATTTATTTGATTTCGGCCTGCTTTAACAAATTCTTCCAGGCGTCCCTGCTTCTTGTGCATCTTCGCCAGTTGGTCGCACCGATCGATGTCGGCGCTTCCTTAATTTGGTCCTTTCAACGTAGACAAATTTCATCTTTTACTAATCCCCGTATCCAATACCCTTCGATTTGGAACATCGAATGACATGGCCGAGATAGAGCAGCCGCTGTGTATTACTGCGCTGCACAACGTTCATGTCTTTGAGGAGCCCGTACAGCTCATTATGAGATCGGATACGGAAATCATCACTAGCTTGCAATGGTCCGAAGATCTTACATACACATGAGAACCTAGCTCTACCACCACATTGTGTGTGTTAATTTTATACATGAGTGTATGTATGTATGTTATGTAGGTCCCAATCTAAGGTCGACTCCGAACGACAGATTTTTGAGAAACTTTTCATGGCAATTTTATTTACCTTCAGAGTTTTACCAAAAGTCTACTGAGAGTAAGTCAGACCAAATGTCTGACCTGGGGTTTGAACTATGGCCTCAAAACACACTACCTACTATTAGATTGTGGCAACTTCAACATCCGACTAAAGATCTTACTTAGCACTTTCATTTCGAACACACTTAAGGAAGCTGCATCGGTGACTACTTCTAGATATTTAATCACAGCTGTAGCTATAAAAACATACAATAAAAAAGCACAAAATTAAAGGACACTAAACAATTCATCACATTGCGTACAATTTAGTTTCATGATGCACCCTTTTTCTTCCCCATTTTCCCCCTTTTTCTTTTTTTATTTCCAGAAAGTGTAAATTTCTCCATTGTTTTTACTATTGTTTCGTTATGCAGTCAAAAAATATTTTTCCTTTCATTTTATTTTCAATGTCTGCACCATCGACTACTACTAGACCTCACCCGGCCTTTGCCAGCCTAAAACAATGTCTGTGCGAAAGGCTATGAAGCAAATGCAATAATTAATGTTATTGCAGTTGAAATTTATAATTTTTATAATAATTGTACTATGTACTGTACTATTATTTCTAATTTTTCCTCTCTCTTTCTTTTTTAGAAATAAAACAATTAAGCCAGGAGGTAAATTATATATCCTTAAAATAAAAAACCAAAGAGAGAGAGAGAGCTAGAGCAGTAAAAAAAATATTGTTTGATAAGGACATTTTTGTTAGAAAATTTATTTGTATTTAAAGTCATTTCCATACTAAATTACTTCCTTGAAATGTTAATGCTCTGCCAGCAAAACATTCTTAGCATAACATAGCATTGCGCAGGGAATAAAATGTAAATTAAGCAGCATTTAAAAGGATTTCATGCCACACAATAAGAGAGTAAGTATTTATAGAAGACTATAGGGAATTAATTTTGTAATGTATTTCAAATAAAATTGTGAAAAGAGAAGTAGAGTTTAGAATGTACTCACGTGTAATACTGTTACGTTTAAAATATGAGCTCGTAGATTGCAAATAAAATAGAAATAAATTTGTGTTTAGTTTTAATTAAATTCTTTATTATTCGCACAATTCTGTGTGCCACTGTTCGCAACTTGATGTTAACAACAACAATTGCTTTTTGTTGTTATTCATCTGTTTACACCCTTTGCATAAACTATAACAATTACTAGCCAATTATTCGACAGATCTTTGTAACGGAGATCTTCAAGCCACGATTATTCTCTTCAAACACATAGCCTCTTCACACAAGACAGTCGCCTTCTTTGTCTTGTCTTTTATATGGCAGAGTAAACAGTCAGATGAATGTTCTTGAAGGCAAATGTTCGTGGCTTCGCCTTCTCGAGATTTCTATGAATATAAACATCGATGCTTCATTATTGTTGTTTGTGTATTTTGATTACATTTATTCTTGTAGCGTTTGTTGTTGTATTTTTGTTTACTTTTTATGCTGGTGTTAGTTGGTATATCTTTGTTTACTTGTTTACCATATTTTTCATGCTGGTGTTTGTTGTTATACTACGCAGTGTGATAATTTGTAAACAAGTTCCTTGTTTTGTTTTTGTAGCTATTGTTTCTAATTTTAATGTTAAACGATATAAAATCAAAACACCAGTATCTTGATTTTTCCATTTTCGTAACAATATGCGCATTTACTGTGTTCTTATAAGTGACTTTCCTAGGATCAGATAAGTTTGCAAAAAATTTCGATAAGACCTAACTAGTACTCTTGGCGCATAGAGGCATAATTCAATATCATTTTCACATTCCTAATCCAAAATCGTATTTTCCAAATAATTCAAGAGTAATCGCATCTGAAACTCTTGTACATGTAATCTTCTCCTTACAAGGAAAATACATTTTTCATATTCGGAGTAATAATGCCACACAAATATTATTACAAACTGTTTCTGCCGCAAAAGTTTCGTAATTCATTTCATTTCCAAAAATAGACAGAGAAAAAAAGGAAAAGAACAGGAAAAGAGAGTGTCAAATGAAAATAATTTCTCAAAATTTTTAATTCCATCAAATTCCAATTCAGTTGACACAGCCTGTGGCGCTTCTCTACTTTTTTTCGGTACCATTTATTTTCTCTTTACTTTGCTCGTCTCATTTTCAAATTGATGTCAAATATTTGAAAAAAAGAAAAGAACAGACAACAAATGGAATTGTAAACAGTGGCCAGTGGGCAGAAAAACTGTCTTGTCCCCATCACAACGATGATGATAAACCACAAATAAACCGGAATTTATTTTTTTAAATCTGAATACGAAAACAAATTCTCTTTATAAGAGGCTGTGTGTGGGTAACCATAGGATGAAAAGTGGAGAGTTTCTTTATTTTGACAATTAAAATGTAAGAAAAAAATACTAAGAAAGGAAAATAGTGGGTCATAAAAGTTATTTCACAAATTGTGCATGAAGAAAAAATTCTTTTGAACATCCGAGATAGAAAATTTAAATTTCTGTAGAAACAGTTGAGGTGAAGAAAAGGAAGTATTGTACTTCACCTGTTAGTCATATGCCCTGAACTATATCGTAGGAGAAAAAGTCTTGTTGGCGTCTACTACATAGATAATTTAAGAGAACTGTCAGTCATGAACATTGGCAGTTTGATTCACTTGTTCAGAAGCACTGAATACTTTGAGGCTAAAGAAAATAGAAAACTGTGGGCCTTATATGGCCTCAAAGTGTTTATACAACTTTCCGTAGACAGCTACTTGTATGAACCTACCACCTATGGTCTTGATTGGCATGGTTTCAAACCAACACTTAAATATTAATTGCAGTTGATCGTGTTTAAAGTTGTAATAAAGCCAATCAAATTAAATAGGAATTATAAACCTGCGACTTGAAGTAATTGGTCATTAACAACCCAATTAACATACATAACATAATTGGTCATTGCAATCCTTCAGTCAATATTGCGACGTACTTTCTCACACCACTAATGTTGTGTGTGTTAATTTTTATATATGCGCTGCAGGACCTACAGTTTAAAGTCGACTCCGAAGGACAGATTTTTTTTTGAGAAACTTTTCATGACAATTTTTATTTAACACTCAGTGTTTTTGCCAGAAATCTGCTGAGAGGAAGGCGTCGAAGAAATATTTTTTCACAGAGATTGTCTGACCTGCGGTTTGAACTGCGGCCTGACGTTTAATGAGCCAACACACTGCCTACTAGGCTACGGCGACTTATACAACCCGATTAACGGCCTGCTTTACCACATGCTTCCAGGCTTCTCTGTTGCTATCGCTTCGTCCGTCAGTTGGACACATCAATCGGTCACAGGACCATATCGAGAGGTCCTTCCAACCGACTTCCGATAATCACCGCATCAAATACCCTTCACATCGTAGCATCTTTTTCCATTCGAGTGACATGGCCACAGCCGAGTCAATGCCACAGCTGGATGTTAATGCGCTGCGCAATGTCTACGATGTTTAGAAGCTCAAACAACTTATTGTTGGAGCAGATGCGGAAATCATTGGCAACTCGCACTGGATTGAAGATCTTTAGTATGACTTTTCTCTCTAATATTCTCGAGGCTGCTGCATCGGTGCTTAATAGCGCCTAATAGTTCGAGTAATTCAATGGTAGAAAAACAACAACAACAAACCAATTTGTTCTTTTGCTTCTGTACTCGCGTGGTTTTTTAAAAACTCTTAAGAGGTTTATTAAATTCCGGGTGGAAAAATTTTCTTTCGAATTCTTTTCTGTGTGGGCGTTTTGTATGCACGATTCTTATCCAAGGCAAAGTGGCAAAAGGAACGGTTTTCACAACCTCTTTATTACTTGAAAAACTGTTCAAGATTCTTTAAAACAGAATTTTTATTATAATGAATTTTAATTACCGCCTTTAAAATTTTAAATCCTTCATAAAACAGCCTCTATTTATATTAAAAAATATAATAGAAGCCATTTAAGCCAATTAATACGTAATTAACATAAAGGAAGAGGGTTTTATGCAAAAAAAAAAAAAATAAAAGAAAAATTAAAATTAAATTAAAAAAAGATGATGAAGCAGAAGGGGAAAAACTAGAAAATTCTTTAAACTTTGTCAGTGGGTTAAAGATAATGATGTGCATGTGGATTTGGTAGTGGCTGGCTGGATGATACTGTGGCAGTAAAACTTTAACCTGATTTCGCTGTGTATTAAAAAGTTTCTTTCCTTTTTTAATATTTTCTTTGGTTTTCACCGCCTTGTTAGCAAAAAAGAGTTTGTCTTTGTATATGTTTAAGTGTGTGTAAAGACAACATGAGCGCAGGGGTATGGTATGGCATGGCATGGTATGGATATAATGAAACTTTAACAAACATTATGTTGATCTAAAATATAATATTTGTTGGCTGTTCCACATATTATCCCTGTAAATAAAACTAGAAAAAGATAAAACGAAGAACAGCTCAACCTACTAACAACGCTCCTAGCCTTTGTCTATAAACACACAATACATGTGATTTTTTTTCTTTCTTTTCTTTACTCTTATTCACACATATGAGAATAGGTTTTTGTACAAGTATGTGTGAGTATGTCTGTTTGTAGTTGTATTTTGTTGCAAAGTTTTTTACCAACGACAAGGAGAGAGATAGTAAAAGCTAGAGAAAGAGAGAGAGAGAGAGAGTTTTCATTTAATTGAAATCTGCGGCGTACGTGAAATCAACTGAAACTAAAAGCGATTTGCTATAGAAAATTTTTTTTTCATCTCTTCTGCATACAAATGAAATGAAACACTCTACTCTGCTCATTTGTTTGTTCGATGGTTCGATGTGATGCGACGCGTTGCGTTTTTCTGCTGTGCTGTACGGAACACGTACACTTGCTTGGTGAAACGTAGCATAAGCAGAAGGCGCTCTAGTCGCATTTAACCGAGTTGCCGCCTTAACTCGATAAAGAAGCAAGATGTTGCAATACAAGTAAGGCAAAAAAAGAGAGAGAGATAGAGAGAGAAAAAACCATTTTTAGACATACAAAGTCACTTAATGATGGCTTGGTTTTAAGTTTTTCCCTTTATTTTCTTGTGTTTTTAAAGTATGATGATGTTGTTGCTGGTAACAACGACCGTGTGTAGTTTTGCAGTTTCTTTAAAACCTTAAACATACACACTCAAGTATTATCTGCAGCACACACACATGCTTCAGTGAAAGATTTTGTATTCCTTGTACGAAAGTAAGGTGAGAAGTTAATTTCATTCAATGTGTCTTGGTAGTCGCTGTACTCTAGTAGGTAGTATGTTCGCTTATTAGACGTAAAGCCCGAGTTCGAGCCCCAGGCCAGACATCAAAACGAAATATGAAAAAAAAAAATATTTCTTCGGCGACTTCCTCTGACTTCCTATTTACTCTGAGAGTAAATAAATGCTCCACGAAAAAGTTTCTCAAAAATCTGTCGTTCGGAGTCGACGTTAAACTGTAGGTCCCGCCACATAAGTATAAAAATTAAGGCACACAACATGAGTGGTGTGAGAAGCTCGGCCGTAATCCTGACTGAAGGGTTGTAATGGCCAATTATGTTATGTTATGTTATGTGTCTTGGTAAACCTTTACCAGGGCGCTAAATTCTGCTTCTGTGTTTGCTTACTAGAAGAGAGCTTGTTAGTTCAAACCCCAACTGTAAAATGTCGAAAACCAGAAGATAGGTAGATAGCAATGGCTGTCCACCCAAGGAAATTGGAAGGACACATGGGGCTCATTGTGATACCACTGTTTTTTCCCTTAATACTCTAGTCCTATATCGACTTGAAGCTTTTAAAAAGGCAATAATAGGCTGCCAATATCAATGCTTGACAGTTCAAGCAAGATCATCCATGTAGTGCGCACCAAGATGCGTTTTTACCTTTGAAAAACATTTAAAATATGAGCTAGTAAATGGCAAATAAAATAAAAATAAATTTGTGTTTAGTATTAATTAAAATCCTTTATTATTCGCACAATTCTGTGTGCCACTGTTCACAACTTGATGTAAACAACAACAATTGCTTTCATTTGTTATCACTCTGTTTACACTCTTTGTATAAACAATGGCAATTACTAGACAATTGTTCGACAGATCTTTGTAATGGAGATCTTCAAACCACGATTACTCTCTTCAAACACACCGCGTCTTCACACACAACCGTCTGAACTTTTCTAACTCACTAGCCTGCTTAGCCTTGCCTTTTATATGGCAAAGTAAACAGTCTGATGAATGTTCTTGAAGGCTAATGTTCGTGGCTTTGCCTTCTCGAAATCTCTATAAATGTTGTTTTAATATTGTTGTTTGTGTATTTTCTTTACATTTATTCCTGTAGTATTTGCTGTTGTATTTTTGTTTACTTGTTTGTCATTTTTCCATGCTGGTGTTTGTTGTTGAATTTTTGTTTACTTGTTTACCATTTTAATGTTCAGTGATGTAAAAGCAAAACACCAGTATCTAGGTTATTCGTTTTCGTAACAATATATAGTGGTGGGCATGTTCCCAGTGAAACAAATATTTTCTGCTGCTAACTTATCACACACTCTACGATAAAGTGTAGCCACACACTATCTAAACACATATACTAACAATAGTAGCAGCAATATGAAAGAGAAGAAAATCCTTTCAGCAAAATGAATAATCGTCTGGTGGCTGATAGGCAGGTAAGAACTTAAAATGCCCTAAGCCTGAAAGGCATTAGATTCGAGATAAATTAAAAGGTTAAAAGAGAATTCCTCTTTATCTTTGTTTTTTAAAGAACAGACGTAAATATCGAAATATTTTACAATTATTTTCTCACAGCCGAAGAAATTTTTCCACATGATAAAACAAAACTGCAATTGTACAATAATGCCCAAACATTTCTTCTTTATCAAGCAATTCCAATAATTTTCTCAATTACTTTTATAAGCGTCATTTCTTAAGTCAAATAACAATGCCAACCCTTTATAGCTTCAGATAGGGAGGGGTTGTAAACCAAAGAGTTGGTGGTGCTGAGAAGGCTTAGAAAAGTTAATGTAACCAGCGAAAATGTTATGATGCGGTTACGCTTTTACAGACGTTTCAAATCATGTATTTGATTTGCTTTCTCACTCTCCGTTCTCTTATGTGGCAATAAAAAATATAATATTATTAAATATTCATTAGTGGTGTAATCTAGATTGCCGTTTTACATGTTGTCTCACAACATATGCCCCGCAATTTTGCGTTCGATATAATGCGGCTGATGAGCATGATGATGACGATAACAACGACAAACCAACAAGGCAACCACAGTCCACTACTAATATGGAGGCCATAAAAATTATATTCCAAACGAAATATGGCCTAAAAAACTCTCTCCCGCTCTGTCTCTCTCTCTCCCTCTCTGTCTCTAATCAGAAGGCAGACAATGTTTTAGCATCAAAGCAAAGCAAACCAAAAAAAAAAGAAGAAAAAGATGCTGAAAACAAATGAACTAAACGTATGTACGTTCGTACGTTTCAATTTCAATATAATTTTCAATGGGTTTTTAGGTTTTGTTTCACCGCTTTGAACCCCCCTCCCCTTCTCCTTGCTTTACATATTGAGCCCAAACGATTTAACGATTATTTTCAGTGCCGTTTTAAAGTATTTAACAATCTTTAAATGTAAGTAAATACGACAAAATAAATGAATATTACCACATGGTGGTTAGCTCAAGCAGCAGTTGGTATTAGCTAAGTAGCACTAAAGATCGTATATAAACTTTCAATTGAAAATAAAACTGTTATGATGACGATATTTGGCATGAAATATGGACAGCTAGTCACTAATCAGTAACCAGTTCAGCTTATCTTGTGTTGTTACTAAAAAAATGTGAAAAATTGGACGTTCATTGCAAAGTTGCCTATCGTCAGCCATGACCGATCCCGAGTATATAACAACTTAATAGATTCCATGGTCGCCGTTGTCTAGTAGGTAGTGTGCTGGTTTATTAGACGTGAGATCTCGACTTTAGACTCTAGGTCCCACCACTCATGTATAAAATTATCACACACAGTATTCCATAAAAAATTAAGCGAATTTCGTATACCTTGTTTTAAATTGAACCATAAATGTTCTGTATCAATCGTAACAAATGGTAAATGATCAGAATAAAGTCTATACTATAAGGCAACTTAGAAAACATAACTCCCTAACCATAACTTTCTCCATAGTTTTAATAATGGAATACTAAGCCATCATGTCTGGTTTTACACACTATTTCAGTCATTTTTTTAACCAATGCTCGTTGCAAGTCAATTATGTAATTAATATGCTGCAGATTTACTATGTTCGTCTGGCAGGATTTCAACATAATCCCGTTCTATTATAAAAGAAAATTGACTTGGCGTTGACCTAGCCAACTAACAGGTTCCTCACATGATTTCTTGTCCTTTAGATAGCCACAATGCGTTTATTTTCATAGCCAGTAACGATTCGATGTAAAAATTGCTTGTTGCAAAAATTCCTTCGTAAGTAGATAGATGGGGATGGCTGTCAACTCAAAAAGTTGATAGAATAGGCAAGCTTAAGCCATATAGGGCCTATTGTGAAATTACACTTTTCTATTTTCTGCTAGTCATAGAACAAATTAAATTTCTTATAAATATTTCAAATCACATTTCTAATTACTTAATCAAGACTGTCTATTTGTGTTATTATCATACATACGTGTGTGTGTGTGTGAGGTTCATATAAAATGCATAGAAATTGCTGAACATTTACACAAAATTAATATGTATTCAAGAGTGTGTACGTGTGTGTAAGAATATTTGTAAAGCGGTGTGAGTGGAAGGGTGATAGCAAAAGAAAGTTTTTCTTCGCTGTTTTTGTTTTTGTTGTATAAATTGACTCCTGGGGAAACTAAAGTTCGTCGAATACTTGTAAACATTAAGCTCTGTAATATTCCGTTTTATTTTCGTTTCGTTTTCTTCCCTCTCTCTTCCTCCCTCCCTCCATTTTTTGCTCATCGTCTATTGCGCTAAACGTGATTTGAATTCATAACGGTTTTTTAGCAAACAACTCTTTACATTTAATGCTGTTTTCTTCTTTTTCTAGTCTTTCTCCCTCTTTCTCTCAATCTCTTTAATACTCTTTAAAAAAATAAAAGTGAAAACGTATGTACGATTGTACATATGATTGAAAGAATGTGCATGTGTGTGTGTGTAAATGAGCATGAGTTTTCGCATGAGTATTTATTTGCCTTCGACAAACAATCATTATTATTTCTCTTCGAAGAAGAAGAAAAGAGAGAAAATAGAAAAACAATTTAGTGTGCGAGTGTGTAAGTGGTAGTCTTTTCCACAGCATATGTAGGCAAATATCATGTATTTGTTTTGTAAGTATGTGTACATATGTGCGTGTGCTGTTGTATGTGGCTTAATAGTGGTGGTACATGTTTTCTTTTTAAAACGTTTTCTTATTTTTATTAAAAATTTATGCTGCATTATTTTCTTTTTAATGTTTTTCTTCTCCCTCTCTCTCTCTCCCATGCTCTTTTTTATTATTTTCTTTCTTTCTTTGCAATTAAATCTAAATTTTTATGTTAAATTTTATGTTAATGTTTGAAAATTTTTTGTAAATTACTCTTCTACACACATTGTGTGTAGTAAGTAAAAAATGGAATCCCATCCTGTGTTTAGAAGAGAATTTTTTATCGTTTAGAGAGATCACAGACAATTTTTAGGAGAGAGGAGCAATGAAAAAAAGCTACATTTACAGAAATATGTGTATTACGAAGAGAGAGTATGTGGAAGAGAAATTATAAACATTTTATGGAAATTCTGATCAACGAAGTTTATCCTGAATGTGTTGCATTGATTTCGATGTTTAAGAAATTCTAGTCGAGGTTCAGCAAAGGGGTTTTCGACAGGTAATACAAACGCCGACAACTTTTGACAAAAACAGTAACGAAATTAATGAATTGGAAATATTACTTCATGGTGTTTAACTTAGGAACAACTTACAAAATCGTAAAGAGACAGCAATTCCACAATCATTGCAGGCAGTAAAAGAAGTAACATACGAGTGGATGCCAAAAAGATTGATTTTTCATATCACAAATGCCATTTAAAAGCCACGAAAATGTTATTTTGGCTTTGAATCGTTATTGCATTGAAGAATTAATTCATGAAGGAAATCCAAAACATCAAAGAAATCGTGTGTAATGTCCAGTCCTAGCATATATCCACTTGCCGACAGACATTTGCTTTAGAGAAATAAATTTTCTACAAGTAGTACCTACGACTGCAATAACTTTGAAAGTACCCATTGAAAATGCTTAAATCCGTTCTACTTAATGGGAGCAGCTTATACGAGATTTCTCTGTTAGAGATTGGGAACCACTGGCCAGCTCAGTTATGCCAGTAGGTAGCAAATTTCCTTCCTCTTGTCTATGTAAGGGTATTTAGTTCGGTTTAAATGCGGCTTCACAATGCCGTAGTCTAGTAGGTAGTGTGTTGGCTTATTAGATATGAGGCCACGTTTCAATGACCAAGTCAAACATTTTCGGCAACTTCTTCTCAGCAGATTTCTGACAAAACTCTGCGAGTAAATAAAATTGCCATGAAAAGTTTCCCAAAAAAATCTGCCGCTCGGACTCGACTTTAAACTGTAGGTCCCGTCCCTCATGGATAAAATTAACACACATCATAAGTGATGTGAGAAGCTAGTTAGTAATGATGACTGAAGAGTTGTAATGACCAATTATGTATGTATGTGGGTATGTATGTACACAATGCCAAATACGGAAAACTAAAGCCATCTATTGGAAGCAACCTATTCCTTGCTAATGCTAGAGACTAGCACAACAGATGTACCACTGATCCCTCACTATTGCTTTGTTGGAAATTTCTGAAGAAGACATCACAAAACAGTCAGTGCCGAGTATATATTTACATACTATTGCTTTGGATGTGATTAATTCCTAAGGTTCTCTGTTTTATCTTTGTTAAAGTGCTAGAGATTATAAAGATTGCAAGATTTCCTATTTGTTATTGATATGATGAGGGTGGTGTGACATTACTTATTTACTTAAGTAAGTGTGTGTTGCCTGCTGCAACACATCCTTTCGGGCGCCTCTGCTTCTTGCGCACCTACGCCAGTTGGTCACACCAATCGATAACAGGGCTTCTTCGATTTGGTTCTTCCAACTCAAACAAGGATGTCCTCTTCGCCGACTTCTGCAAATCTCCGCATCAAATATCCGTCTGGCCGGAGCATTCTTCTCCATTCGAACGACATGGTCGAGCCAGTGCAGACGCTGGATGTTAATGCGTTGCACAATGTCCATGTTGCTGAGGAGCTTATACAGCTCACTGTTGGATCGGATGCGGAAATCATCGCCAACTCGCACTGGATCGAAGATCTTACGTAGGACTTTTCTCTCGAATACTCTCAAGGCTGCTGTATCAATCCTTAATAGAGTCCATGCCTCTGCGCCATAAAGAAGCACGGGGAGGATAAGCATCTTTTAGATGGTCTCTTGTCTATTGAAACCATAGTACCATCTGTTAGCAAGAGTGATCCTGGTCTTGATCTCCAGGCAGACATCATTTTTGGTGGAAACGGTGGAGCCAAGATAAATAATCCGAAACATTTGGAATAACTTCATCAGTTTATCATTTCTGTTAACGATGACAGTACCCTTGAACCAAGCATAGGATTACTTGGCCAACTGATTTCTTTGTTTATAATGCCTACAATTCAAACACTATAAATACATCCGATGAATGCATTCGTCTTAGGACTTGACAGTCGCCTAACCTAACCTAAAATAAAACGGGAATTTGTAGAAACAAATATGCATGCATTTAATAATTATTTTTAGAATATAATCTAAGCAGCATGAAGCCACAAATAATAACAAACAATTTAGAGAATATTGTTTATAAGAGTATTTAAATATTAGTTTTTGACAACAGGAAATAAAATGCTATGCAACAATAAATAATAACCATAAAAAAGGGAACCTGAATACAAGATAAATAAAAACAAAGTGATGAGAATATCATAGATTTTCTAAAACAGAAAAAATAATAATAATTCTAGAAAATGTTGGCAACAATATTTAGTCTGCTAAAATGCATGTGTATGCATATACAATTACAATAATATTCCACATATTATACACACACTTTCCAACACTTGACACTTATGCCGCAACCCATATGCACCCTTTATACAATAAGAAAATAAATGAAAAAGGACTTGAACAAGTCTTTCAATTCATTTCATTGTATTACTTGTTATTGTTGTCCATAAAATCTCTGTAAGAAACACAGTCTCTTTGGTCAGACTCATTTTAAAGAGATGCCCATGTTCAAATACTGTAGTTCTTCTATAGAGACAACAGCTACACCAACCAGTATACAAGTTTAAACAACAACAACAAAAGTGAAAAAGAGAAAAATAAAATATAATGCAACAAATACAACAACAACAAGAAGAACATTCACAACATGGATTACTGTTGTTGATGAGACTCCCAGCTGGATATTGAATGTTAGGAAGCAAAGCATATTAAAAATGTAACGACAAACATGTTTTATTTTTCTCTCTAGCTCTCTCTCTCTCTCGCTCTTGTTTTATATATACCACAAATACACATGCACGTACTGTAATGTAATCATTATTATTATTGAGACATCCATTATGGAGATAACTCTCTCACTCTATCACTATTTCTCTCTCTCTCTCTCTCTCTCTCTTCTTAGATTTCTCTTACATTTTGTATTTGATAATAGAATGAATAGAAGAAATTATATTTCCTTAAGCCTAAATTGTGTCATTCAAAGCATACCGTAAATGTAACTCTAAAATTCTATTGTATGTGTGTATGTGTATGAGTGTATGTGTTAAATATTTTTGGTTTTATAATAATACACAGTTTGTATGTATTTCTGAAATAGTATTTAAATGACATTTTATAACAAAAGCATTTACTAATACACACACAAATGCAAATAGAAAATAAAAATTAAAACCTTAATATTGTATTTTTACAGAGAAAGAATATGCAATTTAAATGATATTAAGGCAAGTATTAGTTAAGTGCTAAAGTAATTTCTCTTAAGAACATTTTGAAAACTAGCAATAAATTGCAATTTAATGCTTTCGAAAGCAATGCTGCATTGCCTTTATCCTTAACCCAATATTGTTTTATTGAAAGATTTATGGCCTGATAATGCTGTAAGACAAAATTTCTTTCAATAAATTTTTCTTTTCATTTTATTTTATATCTCTATAACACTCAATTTCCGTTTCTTTGTTATAATTTTGTAAATTCATTTTTGTATACATATATGTTTTCTTTGCTACGCCCTATGCAGTTTAATAATGCCCAAAGGGGCTTGAAAATATCCTAAGGTTTTAGAAAAGCTTGTATAATTTGTACGGTTTGATAGTGCACCGCCGTTAACAGTCAAATTTCAAACTCTGTAAATAGTGAACAAATTGACAACATGGATTTTAAGTTTTACTGCAGATAATTTAGCGAATATCACAGAAAGTCTCGATAATGCCTTCTTTTACGATTTTGTAAACTTTTTGCAGAAAAGTCCCTGCAGCCAGTACAACAGGAGAACCTTTTTCATCATTAATATAGATTTACATTTTACATATTACGACCTAGCTTCTCACACTACTGATATTTTGTGTGTTCATTTTACACATGAATGGCAGGACCAAGAGTTTAAAGTCAATTCCGAACAACAGATTTTTGAGAAATTTTTCATTGCAGTTTTATTTTTACTCTCAGAATTTTTGCCAGAAATCTGCTGAAAGCAGTCGATGAAGAAATACTTTTTCATATTTTCGTTTTGAGGTCTGATCTGGGTCTTTAACCGAAGCCTCACGTCTAATAAGCTAACATACTACCTACAAGACTACCTCTAGCGACCTCTAGCCAGTACAACAAAGCTAAACATTTTCACAGAGAAGGCTATGTTCCACAAAACGAAAATTGGCAACCCTGTCGTACTAGAAACTTCTACAATAGATTTATATAATGAAATTGAAACAATGCCGAGAATAACAAAGGAATGGCGAAGATATTTTGTGATAAACCTACGTGTCTTAAAGGGATCGTTTGTATATTTCAACCGCATGCAGCATAGTAAAGGGTCCCCCAAATAACTTTTTTTTGTGAAAATGCTTTAAAAAAAAAACTACTGAATATTTTCTCAAATTTCTTTTTTTATTTGAAAGTACAATCCTTCCGGTTAATAATGGAAAATAATTTCATTCAAATGGCTGCCTCGGCTGGCCATGCAGTAGCCTACACGATCGGTCCAATTTTTAAGCACATTATCGTGCATTGTGTGTAGCTGTATTTCACCAATGGCTTCACGAATATTGTCCTTTAAAGCGTCAATTGCCTCTGGCTTGTCGGCGTAAAACTTATCTTTGACGGCACCCCACAAATAATAGTCCAACGGTGTCAAATCGCAGCTCCGAGGTGGCCAAACGACATCAGCTCTGCGGCTGATAATGCGATCTTCAAAAACAGGGCGCAAAACATCGAGCGTAGCTTCGGCTGTGTGGCACGTAGCACCGTCCTGTTGAAACCAAATGTTGCCAATATAAAATACAATACATATTTTTCTAAATACGTAGACAAGTAATTCCGTAACCAATAATTGTTTTTGTGAACAAAAATTCGTTCAACATGGCCCGATAACGATCGCCATTGACTGTAACGGCCACTCCTTGCTCATTTTCTAATTATGCCTCTGGACCATAATCCGCACTAAACAGTGACTCGTTTTGATTGCATCGGTTTTTCAATGTATGCGTGCGGGTTTTCTGTGCCCCAAATGCGGCAATTTTGCTTGTTTACATACCCGCCAAGATCAAATTGAGCTTCATCCGAAAAGATGATTTTTTTGCCAAAATCGGCATCTTTGTAGGCTACTCGTGTATTTCATTTGAATGAAATTATTTTCCATTATTAACCGGAAGGATTGTACTTTCAAATAAAAAAAGAAATTTGAGAAAATATTCCGTAGTTTTTTTAAAGCATTTTCAAAAAAAAAAGTTATTTGGCGGGCCCTTTATTTAGTATTCAGCAATTCATACCAATTCTAGTTCCAACAATTATAAAGTATTACTTTAGCATCAAATATACTCGGCTTTAGCATTGATATGAACTCTTTAGTTGAGCTTCACCCAAAAATTCTTCCACTTCAGGTCTGCCAATGCATCCATTATTCATCGTTAGTAGAGATACGATACAAAAATTACTCTTTTATAAGGAGTGGCACTCGATTTTCCTGCTTTTTAATGAATATTATTGTTAAAAAAAAAGTTTTCTAATCAAATGGCAACTTCATTTTAAGTTTTACCAACATTCTGCATGGCGTAATACTTTAATACTGGCCCATGGCAAAATCATTATTTCTGAACTTCACAAAACATTTTTCACACGTTGAAACCCATGGGTGGTATACAGATTAAGCTTTGTGCTGGCGTATTAGACTTGAGGCCTCGGTTCAAACTCCAGGTCAAACATCAAAATGAAATACATATAAAAAAAATATTTCTTCGTTTGAACAACACAAAAATGTTATTTTGGCTTTGAATCGTTATTGCATTGAAAAATTAATCCATGAAGGAAATCCAAAACATCAAAGAAATCGTATGTAATTTCCAGTCCTAGCACATATTCACTTGCCGACAGACATTTGTTTTAGAGAAATAAATGTTCTGCAAGTAGTACCTACGACTGCAATGACTCATAAAGTATCCATTGAAAATGCTTAAATCCGCTTTACTTAATGGAAGCAGCTTACACGGAATTTCTGGGCGTCTCAATTATATCAGTAGGCAGCAAATTCCCTTTCTCTTGTCTATGTAACGATACGGGCACGGTTCAATCACCAGGTCAGATATTTTTGGCGATTTTTTCTCAGTAGATTTCTGGCAAAAGGCCAGTGAGGAAACAAATTTGCCATGAAAAGTGTGAGAAGCTAGGTTGTAATTCTGACTGAAGGATTGTAATGACCAATTATGTATGTATGTTAGTGGTTGAAGCACTTCTACAGTAGTTTGTTTAAAATTAATAATTTCTCAAGTTCTTCTTATGCTGGACAACCGTATGCTTTAAGCAATGTCATCAATACACCATCTTCCGATGTTTTTAACTGAACTAAGGAATCCTTGTGTTCCATCATCCAGTTCTGAAATCTATTTAAAAGCAAAACTTCCGGACAAAAATGCTTTGTTGACACAAAAGTTTTCTTGTTCTCACAACATTCTTGCGTTTACCGACTAAGTGATAGCAAATGACACATAACTACCCTCAAAAATGTTATATACATACGTTATTAAAGGCATAAACCATGCATTTTTAAGTCAACATTTTTGTATAAAAAAATATAAAATGAAATCCTTTCACACCTTTCCCTTGCAACAGGGAATGTATGTAAATCTACCATAAAAATGTTTTTGATTTATTTCTTTAAAATATTAATAAAACAACGTCGTAATATTTTTAAATCCATAAAAACAGATCATATGCGTACATACTCGTATATGTATTGATTGTTTTTCATTGTGTGTATGTTAACACCTTAAAGGGTTAAATGTCAAAAACATAAACAACAACAACAAAATAATTTTAACAACATTATTTTTTATTATTATTATCACTGTCATACTGATATTGTCGTTGTTTTTACATTGTTGCTGCTACCACTACCGATGATGTTGGCATTGGTGCTGGTGTTGCTATAAAAATTGTGTGTGTCAAAATATTTTATTATATTACCGTTATTCAATATAAAAAAAATGTCATCATTTATGCCCTATAAATGACATAAACAACCATACACTCGTCAATCTTTAAAATACACATCTACTCTGCTGATATTGCAGCAGCCTTTGCTCCATACACACTTACATACATTGTTGCTTGTCACACAGAAAGAACTCTTCAACAATACATTGTATAAGGATAAGCAGTGGGTGTGTATATGTGTGTGTGTGAATAAATTTGAAAACACAGCATGTGTTGGTACTGAAGCTTAACAAAAATTAAAGCATGCTAAGAGACAGAATGAGAGGGAGAGTGTGAGAATGCCAGAGCGATGGTAACAGACTTCCTAGAGTTTTCTAAGAAAACCTTAAACAATGAAAATTATTAAAAAATAACTCTCAAACAAACGCTTGCTTTCACACAGCCACACATATTCACTCTCACACTCGTCGTACAAAAGAAAAAAAAGAGAGAAGAAGGAGAAAAGAAATTATGGATGACATCCATTAAAAGGCTGTAGTGATGGGTGGTGATGGCAGCAATGCTTGTGTAAATGCCTGATTATACATCCGCATTTGCATGAATTTAAATTTGATTGTGTCCGTGTGTGTGTGTGTGTGGGTGTAATTGTAAGAGAGCATAGGCAAGAGAGATGACAATGATATGTTGGCAACCATTACTAACGATGATTACGTTGTTGATATTACAATTCAGGCGCTTGCTTTAAACATAACACGTGTCAGCATTTACAAGTAAATACATACACATATAACATACATATTTACATATATGTATATGTGTTTGTGTTTATATTTGATTTTATAATTTCCTATTTATTTTTAAATTTTTCTTTTTATTTTTTTTATTTTTAATTTTTTCATATTCTGCCCAGTTGTTGTTTTAAATTCAAATAAAGCAAAAAGAGAGACTGCCAATCATTCAAGTGTTGCATTGCAAATTTGAATATTTTTTTAATAATAATGTGATACACACACATACATACATTCGTATGAAAAAAAATCCGTAAAAATAAATATATGAAAATAAAATTAATAATGCATGAAATAGATGTACGTGCATTATGCATAATGATGTCACTTATACAAATATTTTAATTCGAAATGAAACAATATTTCAAACATTTTGTGTAACCAAGTCAGCTTTTTGTTACAAATTAAAATTAAATTTTGTTAAAAATAATTGAAACGTATATATAAAGCAGCCTTTATCAAAAGCAAAAAGGGCTTAATTTCAACCATTGGTTACTTCGTATCTGCCAATACTTATGTCATTCTATTCTGTTACAAAACTCAGTATATTATCTCCACTGAACGTAATGAATCGATTTACGCTGAAGCAACGTTGGGATTTATTGGGCCAACGAGAAACTGCACGATGAAGTCGATTTTGCCAGAAAGAAAATCATCTTTTCGAATGAAGCTCGTTTTCATTTTGGTGGGTACGTTAATAAGCAAAGTGGACGTATTTGTGGCTCAGAAAATCTGCACGCAGACTTGCAGAAGGCAATACACATTAGGCAAATACATTAGGGGTGACTGCTTGATGTGGCTTGTGGAGCGAAAGCGTCATTAGCCCATTTTTCTTTGAAAATGAGGACGGCTTAATCATTACAGTCTATGGAGACACCTGTCGCACGTCAAAAGTTTGATGGCCGTTTAATTAGTTAAAATGGTGAATTGTCAATTGGCCTCCAAGAAGCTGCGACTTGGTGCTGTTGGACTATGTTCTATCGGTCGCCGTTGAAGAAAAGTGTTAGGTCGAGACAATTGAGCATTTGAAGGCCCAATATTCATGATGCCATTGCCGAGATACAATAAAAAAATTGGTCCCATCGAATGCGATACTGTGAGGCCAGCCGCTACAGCCATACGCAGGGGATAATATTCCACTTCAAACCGGAACAATTGTACTTCACAACAAAGAAATGAATTTGACAAAATTTCATACCAGTTTTGTTTGAATGCATTTTTAAATTTAAACTTTTAAATCCGCCACCATATACACTAATGAATTGAAGGCAGTAGAACGTAATCTGTATATGTATGTGTATATAAGGATTTCCTTTCTCAAACTTAATAGCCTTTCTGAACAACGAAGAATCTTGCATTGCACAAATGATAAGTTGTCCTTGATTCAAAGGGTTTTAAACTTATCCTTACAGATATGAATTTTGCTTACTTAATTCGTCATTATAACCCTTTAGTCAGGATTAGAACCTAGCTTCTCACACCATTCATGCTATGAGTTTAAAGTTGTGTCTTTAACACAACTCAACATTTACGCAATTGTGCATTTGACAGCTAAATCAAACAAGAATCTTCTACTAAAGGTCAGTAGGAAACGCATAACATGTATATTACCAATCTAAATCCCATACGCCTGCCGAGGCCGCTGTGCCAGTGCATTGAAAGCTTTTGTTGAACAGGTTTTAATTGCTGCAGTTACAAGCCTATTATTTCCTTGATTTCTTTCAGTTTCACTATGCAGGCTGTTCCAGCTAAGCAAGGGTTGCGGTTGTAATAATGTATGTACGTAGTGGTTAGGAATTTTTGCTCATTAAAACTCTTTTTCAATATTTACTGAAAATCTCTGGTAAATTTTTGAGTTTAAAATTTTGCAAATTCTGATGTATTCATTGCTGTGGAACTTCTATAGTGTTTTTACAAAGGACTTTGATAATTGATTTTCAGTAGTACCTTTTCGTTTAACCAATTTTTTGTTAACAATGTCACGTAGTTTGTTTGTCAACAATCCAGCCAGTCAAATCGTTTGTATAAGATTACCGACTTTGTTTTTCTTTTTCTGTAATTTTAGATTTCTGTAATCAAGTCGAAGGTTCCAGAAAGGTAAGGTTACCATCTGTCATTTTCTAGCAAGAATTTTCTCTGTGTAATTGTATTTTTTTTGTTTTTTTTTTTTGTAATACAATTGAAGAAAAGCGAGCGGCTTATTAGACGGTCTAAATACCAGGTCAGGCATCTTCAACAAAACGAAAATATGATATAAATATTTCTTTGACGACTTGATCTCAGCAGATTTCTGGCAAAAACTCTGACAGTAAATAAACCTGCCGTGAAAAAGTTTCTCAAAAATCTGTCGGCTCTAAACTGTACTCATGTATAAAATTCTGTCACTCATGTATAAAATTAACACACACAACGTTAATGATGTAAGAAACGAAGTCGTAATCCTGACTTAAGGATTGTAATGACCACTTATAGTTTGTTACATTTTTGCCTTTTAAAAACGTTTAAAATATAAGCTCGTAGATTGCAAATGTAATAAAAATAAATTTGTGTTTAGTTTTAATTAAAAACTGTTCACAACTTGATGCAAACAACAACAATTGCTTTGTTTGTCATTCCTCTTTGCACTCTTTTGCATAAACAATAACAACTACTAGTCAATTGTTCTGCAGAATTTTGTAACGGAGATCTTCAAACCACGTCTTCACGCAGAACTGATTGAACTTCACTAATTCACTAGTCTGCTCTGCCTTGGCTTTTATATGGCAAAGTAAACAATCTGATGAATGTTCTTGAAGACGAATGTTCGTGCCTTCACCTTCTCGAAATCTCTATAAATGTAAACACCGTTGTTTCATTATTGTTGTTTGTGTATTTTGCTTACGTTTATTATTGTAGCGTTGTTGGTATATTTTTGTTTACTTGTTTACCATTCTTTTGATGCTGGTGTTTGTTGTTATATTAAAAAGTTGTTATATTTAGCAGTACAATAATTTGTAAACAGGTTTGTTTACTCCATTGTTATGTTTTTGTAGATTTTGTTTATAATTTTAATGTTAAGCGATGTAAAAGCAAAAACACCAATATCTAGATTCTTCATTTTCGTAACAGTATGTGCGTATTTATGTAATTAAAGAAAAGCTACCATATTTGTTCAGGATCACCTTAAACGCCAGATTAAACTCCCGCGAATTATTTTCTATCTTTAAACTTGAAAAAATTTCGTAAACTGAAAAGATTTTAGCAAACAAAACAGTTGTTGCTATGATCAGTGTACCAATATCTTTTTTTTTTTCTTTATTTTTTTTTTTTTGAGTTTTCTCTGCTAGATTAACTGATTGTCGACGAACCTTGTTAAATGAACTCTTTTTTATTTCAAAACATACATATTACCAGACAGAAAAAAAAATTTTTTAACAATTAAATTAAAACATTTCATTTCAGTTTTTTTTTTGTTATTTTGTATTAATGTATGGCCGCATTTGACCTTTTTGAGGAAATGTATACGTTTAACATTAATATGTTATTTTAATAAACAACAATAAACATATAAAATTAATGGGAAAAAATAAAGTGAAAAATAAAAATAGAATTTCTAGTGAATTTATTATTAATTTATTAGGCTTCAATTGTTTATTTTCAAAATAAAAATTCATAGGCAAACAAATTGTATGTATGTATGTATGTTTTAAAAATGTTATCACTGTATTAATACTGTTATTACTACAAAATATAACAATGTTTGTTTATGTATGTAAAATAACAACAACTAATACTACAACCACAACAATAATACATACTAATATGTGTAGCATATAAATTGCATCGCCTTTAGTAACAATAATAATTACTGTTATTTTTTAATTTGTTGTTATTTTTTAAATTAGTTTAAATTGTTTTATTTTTGAATTTTATTATTATTTTCGTTTCTTTTTTTCATTGCCTTTATACAATAATTGTTTAAAAATGTTTATTTTATTGTTATTATTTGTAGATTTTATTTTATTTATTAAACAAATATTTACTTGATTTACATACTTTGTTGTCTACACCCCATAAAAATTAACATTTCCAATCCTGTATTTGTTTGTTAGCATACAACAGCAATTTAAACAAATTTAATGAAATGAATTCAAAAGAAGGTGGGATTCAGTCATTCATTTTATTTGTCTATGTAAAACATTACAACAATTGCAACAACACCAACAACAACAAAACATTACACAGTGAATAATATAACAAAAAAAAAACAAAACAAAAAAACATATGCCCAAAAAAGCCAAAGCCATTCAAATAGATAGCTAAAGGGGATGACAATATTTAAGGAAGCATTTGTTAGAGTAAAGAGGCTTGCATGGAAGGCATTAGCTTTCGGGCAATGATTGGTAGCCAGGTTAACTGTATCATACCGAGACCTTGCAATCAGCTGACAGGACTCGTTACTTTACTTACTTAATATGTCCTTACAAAACTTCAGCCAGGATTACGGCCTAGCTTCTCACACCACTCATGTTGTGTGTATCTTAATTTTATCTATGAGTGGCGGAACCTGCAATTTAAAGTCATCTTCGAACGACAGATTTTTGAGTTACTTTTCATGGCAATTTTATTTCACTCACAGAGTTTTTGTCAGAAGACTGCTGAATCCTTTGTTATTGCATATAGTTTTCTAATACATAGTTATACATCCATACATACATATACATAATTGGTCATTACAACCCTTCAGTCAGGATGACGGCCTAGCTTCTCACACCACTCATGTTGTGTGCCTTAATTTTATACGTGAGTGGCGGGACCTGCAGTTTAACGTCGGCTCCGAACGACAGATTTTGAGAAACTTTTTCATTGGCAGGTTTATTTACTCTCAGAGTTTTTGCCAGAAATCTGCTGAAAGGAAGTTGCTGGAGAAATATTTTTTTTTACATTTCGTTTTGATGTCTGGCCTGGGGCTCGAACCCGGGCTTTACGTCTTATAAGCGAACACACTACCTACTCGACTACATCCATACATCCATAATTGATCATTACAACCCTTTAGTCAGGATTACAACCTAGCTCCTCACACCACTAATGGTGTGTGTGTGTGTAAATTTTATCAATAAGCTGCGGGACCTATATTTTAAAGCCGACTCCGAATGACAGTTTTTTTTTTGAGAAACTTTTCATGACAATTTTTATTCCTTTTTAGGGTTTTTACCAGAAGTCAACTGAGAGCAAGTTGACGAAAAATTGTTTTCATATTTCGATTTGATCGAGATATCCGAGACCTGGGGTTTAAACCGCGGCGTCAGTTCTAATATGCCAAAACACTACCTACTAGACGCCGACTGCGGCGACTTCCACTTATTCATAGAGATACCCTATTTTAAGATTAACTTTTATAGTTGACAATGCCAACCCATATACATACATAGTGTCCTGACGGTCTTGCTTTCTCATATTTGTTTAAGACAAATACCAACACATATTATTTACAAACATCCAATGGTTGTGAACGTTTGTAGATGTAAAAAATTTGATTACTCTGTAATAGTTTACCACACCATATGTCTATATATATGGATGTATGTATGTATATGGGTGTGTGTACATTTTTTAACAAATAATTTTTAACAAAGTTTGCATAATAAAAAATATTCGTACTGTACATATATTTGTATTGTGGATATTATCATTTTAAAGAATAAATATTAACTTTTATTTTTACATCAACAAATTAAGGGTTACTAAATTAAAATGACAACAATAACAAATATGCTAGAATAATAATAATAAAACTGCAACTACAACAACAATAAGCGTATTTAAATAAATCGGCTTAACAAAGTTGCAACTACAAGTGCAAATACGTAGAATACACATGCAAACAACAGCAAAAAAAGTGCAGGCTTCGTGCAAAAGAGAGGAAGAGAGTGCGAGAGTAAATGAATTGAAAATGATTTTTTTTAACGATGTATTGATCTTAATAACTGACCCAGTAACCCAATGCTGCAAAGGCCACGAGTACCACCAATACTCCTACAATTTTCTGCAATACCACACACACACACACAAATTGTGTTTGTTGAGAGTGTATTAATGTTCATAGGGAAATGAACTCTGAATATCTTTCATTCAAATTTATTTCAAAATATTTGTTAACATTTTTATTTTTTTATTTGTAAGCGTTAGTAATACGAGTACCGTCTCTTATATTTCAATGTTCATATACATACATATATGTACATACATACATACGCTAGAGATTATGTTGATTGTTTAACAACAGCTCACTTTTCAGTTGTTTATTCTCTACAGCTCACATACTCTCTCTTACACTGTTTCCCACTCTCTCTCTCTCCATTTTGTTTAAATCTATTTAATTTTCCTTATTCTATGTTTTTCTTTTTCTTTTGTTATCGTTAACGTTGTTGCTGTTCATAAACAATAACTGTAAGTGAAACGTTACTGTTTTTTTACCCATATTTTGCTTAAGGCTTTAAAGCTTAAAATTTAACAACAATACAAGCGTAAATATGTAAGAAATTAAAGTTTCAATAGTACCCTACACCATGGTATAGGTTTAGATTACGGGACGTATACTTGCCAATTGAGATAAGTACAGTACCCGGAGGTCCAGTTGACCCATTGTACAGCGTCCTGAAGGGGAGAGGATAATAGGGGAGATAGGGAAAAAGGGGAGGAAATAGGAAAGGGAGAAGAAGGAAGCAGAGAAATTACACAGACTAACAAAACACACAAGAGAGCCATAGCACTTTTCAAACAGCTCAAACTAATAATGAATCTATCGGCTCTCGACACAGAATTCGAACTCTCAAAGAAGCCCCTGTCAAGGGACTTCAACCTCAACCTATTAAGGTCTGGACAGTTACAGAGGAGGTGTTCGATAGTCTCAAACTCCTCCTCATTGCAACATACCCTGCAATAGTCCGGCTGTTCCAGATCATTGTCAATGATCTAATTTCACAGTGCCCCGTAATAAACCCAATAACTAACCTTAAGCTGGCTTTACCCAAGCCCAGCAGCCACCCTGTTCTTACACTGTCTATAGCAGACCATAGACACCTAGGCACATAACAGCGCGATCCATTGCCTCAACGCCTCTGCTCTTTCCCCTAACGCATCCATTGATAAGGCCGTAGAGGTCGCAGATTTGGGGGATCAGGACCAACTATCACATCTACCTTAGAATGTTAGGTTAGGTTAGGTTAGAAGACGTGTACTTGTCAACAGTGACAAGTACAGTACCCGGAGGTCGAATTGACAAATTGTGCAACATCCTAGCTTCTCACACCACTCGTGTTGTGTGCTTTAATTTTATACATGAGTAGCGGGACCTACAGTTTAAAGTCGACTCCGAACGACAGATTTTTGAGAAGCTTTTCATGGCAATTTTTACTCTCAGAGTTTTTGCCAGAAATCGCCGAAAAAATATTTTCATATTTTCGTTTTGATGTCTGATCTGGGACTTGAACTCGGGTCTTTCGTCTAATAAGCGAACACACTACCTACTAGACTACGGCGACTTCAAAAAGTAAACCTAATCTATCGAGAGCATCCCCCGTCTCATTACCGAGTATTCCGTTATGGCACGGAACCTAGCATAGATGGATTCGTTCTGATCCAAAAGACCTTAACGACTCCTTTCACTCGCGTACGAGCTGTGATTTGCACCAGAGCTACGCAATGATCGTTAGGGCAGCCTGACTGTCAACGAAGATCATATAAGATTCCAAATCCGAAGTAGGTCTACCAGTTATGGCCTCGATAGCCTTCAGGATTGCGAAGATCTCTGCCTTAAACACGCTACAGTCATTCTTTAATCTGAAGTGAAGTTCAAGACTGAGTTCCCTACCGAAATACTGGAATACCTTCTTGGAATACATACATACCTACATAATTGGCCACTACAACCCTTCAGTCAGGATTACGGCCTAGCTTCTCAACACCACTCATATTGTGTGTGTTAATTTTATACATTCTTCAGTTTGAGCTCTATGTATCACAGGCAACTAATATTTGTTTTTTGATGTCCATTTATTCCTTTGATTTGTTCTATTTCATCTTAATCTTATCCACAAATGACTAGATAGTTTAAAGTAGACAAAGTAAAAACGTAATCTAAATAAAAAATTGGAGAAGATACTTTGGAACAACTCTGTGTTCCTTAAAGGAAATAAAAGAATCAAATTCAAATATGTAAAGCATCTAGATATATACCAGCCTGGGTATTGTTGATTGAATACCTTTATATGCCCATCTGACTATGATTGATTGAATACTTTTACAAGCATGCCCGTATGGGTATTATTGTGTAGTTCTTGAATGAATTTTAAGCTTAAAAATATCTGTGTAAAGTGTACAGTTTTGATCTTTTTTTTTCTGTTGATTTTAGTCTTCTTTGTTTTTCAGTGCAAACAAACAAACAAACAAAAAAAAAGAGAGCGAAAAAAATCCTCTGAAATAGGATTAAAAATTTTTAAGGATTACTGTTATATACACACCATCCATACACCTATGCTTGTAACATGGACTTGTGTTCACTCAAACAAATATTAACATACATGTACACACACTTATACACATACAACATATCTATTTATGATATCCAACTAGGAAATATCATAACTTGTGTATGTATGTATACACGCATATCTGTTGGTGTATTGGTGTTTAACTTTAAAAAAGAAAAACCTTTAATTCGTATGCAACATTTTAAAGTGATTTCTAAGAATTGTTTTAAAAAATTTAACAGGAATACTTAGTAATTACATTTTTAACAGTTTATCTTTTCTCTTCTCTTTGCTCGTTGTTTTAATGGCATTATAAAGGAATTAATTACGCAATTTTTTAATGAATTTTTTCGTGCATTTTTTTTTTTTTGGCGTTTTTCAAACTTTAAATCGTGTTTGCTTTTAATTTTCTTAACAAATTTATGCTTTAAGCCAGCCAAAGTAGAGAAATATTATACCAAAAACATTGAAAAAGAAAACAACGACAACAAATTGTTACAAAAACGAAAGCAAGGAAGAAAAAGAAACAAAACATAATAGAACATGAAAATAAAAAAAAAAATATGAAGAAATAAAATTAAATTTGTTCAGTATTCTTTAAGCATAAATAATATGTTCATATTTTCTTTATTTTCTTTCTTTTTTTTCATTTTTCTTCTATTTATTCTTTTATTTTTTTCTCTTCTCATCCCCTCTAAAAACATTTTGTTTTAATGTTTCCCCAAATTTAATTAAAACGCAAAATAAAGCAGCACTTGTTAGCAAGAAAACGCGTAGAAGAATACCGAGTGAAAAAGGCAAACGAAAGAAAAGACTGAAAATAATTTATGAAATGCTGGGGCATTTAATATCATTTCTTTTTTTTTTTTCGTTCTTCATTCTCGCATTGCCTCTTCTCCCCCTCTATCGCATAATAGATACTCACAAACGCATATTTGTCTCTTGTGTAGCATATCCCAGTGAACAATTTTAATTGAAAATTCTTACATTCAAAAAATCTCAAGTTTCGGAAACAACTTCTTTAAGGCCTAGGCCACGCTACTGAACATCGCTGTGTAAGAACTTCTGTAGGTGTACAGTGAGCGCCATAAGTGAGTCAACACCCACTGTAATTTTAAATTTTCTATTATATTTTTAAGTATAAAAAAAGTTCCTTTATCATGAATTGTTGTTTTTGTTTTAACATTTTATAAGTAATAAATAAACGTTCATATTTTTGGAAATTTATTCGACTATTCTCATTTACTTTTCTCACTATCCTTAGAAAATGAATTATTTCAGTGGTGTATACTCACTTTTGGCGCTTACTGTAGTTCCAAGATCTTGGATTATGCGAAAGATCTAGCCATTGTATTGCCTGCCTTTGTTCTGCATACTTTACCTCATGTGCTCTCAGGTTTTATAACAAAATGGCTCTTGCCACTCTTGCAAAACGGAAAAGATTTAAACCAGATACAAGATTTCTTTTATATGCCGAGATTTAATAGCCCTCGACTCTCTTTATCCACACGAGTAGAATGTCTAAGATTTATTTTGGCACCCTAACGAGCCTAGAGACGGAACCACAAACCTGATGTAATGTAGTACAGTTTCTAGTAACAAATTCTTATACTTTCAATTTTCTTGATTTCTTAGTTCAAACGGCAGCAATTATGACTAGAGAGCTCTATGGCTCAAGGCACTTTATACCATGTTGAGTGCTATTTTTCAAGCAATAGGCAATCGTGAAGTTGCTAGTCTAAGCAGCAAAGGTTTTAGACCGTTACTTATAGGTTTAGATGGATTACATACACAATGGGTCATTACAATCCTTCAGTCAGGATTATGGATCAAGTTTCTTACACCACTTATGTTGTGTGTGTTAATTTTGTATACGTGTGGTGGGACCTACAGTCTAAAGTCGACTCCGAACGACAGATTTTTGAGAAACTTTTCATGGCATTTTCATTTACTCTCAGAGTGTTTGCCAGAAATCAGCTGAGAGGAAGTCGCCTAAGAAATATTTTGTCATATTTTCGTTTAGATGTCTGACCTGGGGGTTGAACACGGGCCTTACGTCTAATAAACCAACACACTACCTACTTGACTTCGAAGGGAAGCCCAATAGTAAAGAATTTCAAATAATTTAAATATTTTTTGCTGTATTCAATTTGCAGATTTAATACTGCAAACTTTCGTACTAATATTGACATCGAATACGAATTCACAAATACCTGGTCACTGCAGTAAATGTTTGTTGGGACATGGCTAACAATTTAAAACAAATGAAGCTGAATTTTGTGGTATTTTATTAAGCTCGCATCTCTTTGCATTATAAAAACATATCTTGTGTTGATAATAAAACATAAAACGTTGTTCAAACTATAAAGATTAGAATTAAAAAAAAAACAACAACACTTTAAAAGTTTAAAATGAAGTGAAGAACTTATTAAATACTCCAGTCAAGCCTGCTTAATATTTTCTTATAAGCCAACTAGTATTTATAAATACGGAAATTATTGTATTTATACGCACACACGCTCACTCTAAAAAATAGCAATTTGCTTTAATACAAATATTGCTTTCAAATAAATAGAGAAGGAAATTTGCCAAAAATATACAAATGGCTGGAGAAACTATTTCCCGATTATAAACGTGCAGTAAAAGAGAAATACAATGAAAAAAGAAACAAATTTATGTATAATCGGTGTAGTTTTGTGTGAATGAAGGACATATGCACACAAAGCCAAAGATAGAGAGAGATGGAGAAACCGTAAAATGTTCATCTCAAATATAAATTTTAAAAAGAAACACACATTGAAACGAACTCATTGTATACATTTGCTCTTAAGCACTCATGCACTCATATGCATATTCCTTTGTATGCGTGTGTGTGTATGTGTGGCATAAATAAACTCAATTAAACATGCACAAATATGCCAGCTCATGAGTATATGTAGTACGTATAATACCATACCGTTATAGCTTATGCTCTTCTTACGCTCTTTTTTCTTTCTCCTGTTTTTTTAAATGTTCATTCAAAAAAAGATGTGAAAATAATAACAGCAACTACAACTGCAATATTGTAGTATGTGTGTGAAGAAAATGGCAAAATGATGGAAATGAAATGCAAACAAACAAACAAACAAACATACAAACAAAATATATACATCCAAAAGACTATACGTATGTATAGGAAAGTTTTCAGAGAAAAAGAGGAAAGAGGAACAAAAACAAACTCTTGGTATTTCCATAGCAAACAGGCAATGAATTTTATTTCGATTATACTCCTGACACTTATACTGTATAACGCTTAAAATGGCAGCGGGTATTAAAAATATTATGCACAATGGGTCAAATGTTGTTAAAGTTTCACAAAAGGGAACAGAAGAGAAATTATTTCACTTAGAAAAAGTCATGCATACTGCTAAAACACAGTGACAAATGCTTTAATCATGTAATTTTAATTTTTCGGCCCATAGTGCTTTGATTATGGTGTGTAAATATTACACAGAGAGCGAGTCAATGAATTTTATCAAAATTACTGGTTATATATGAGCATATTCAGTTACTTGCACTGCATCAGACACATACACCCACTCCAGACAATGAAGAAAGAGCGAAAGAGTAAGTGAACGGGAACCCCTCTAACTACCACGTTTCAAACATTGCCGAAAAATACAATTGAAGAATAATAATAAATTACCGTTATACAAAAGTAGGCAATTGGAACAACTCGAATAAATGAATAGGAAAACGTAATGATAAATTAAGCAATACACTCCACTCACACACACACACTTGCACATGTATGTACACACGTTCATTTGATTCATATTCATTCGTTCATACATTCATTCCCACACTTAATGCCGAAATTTATTATACAATTATCCAAAAAAGAAAAGCAAAAAAGGAACATAAACGGACGGTGCATACAGAGAATTTTTCTGGCAGGCAAACAGCGCTCTCTTTTGCTCACTGACTTTAATTCTTAAAGCAAGAATATGAACTTATAAACGCGATAAAGAAGAGAACTAAATAAAGAGAAATTGCAATAAATAATAACAGAAATTTCTACCAAGAAAAAAAAACAAAAACAAAACACTATAGAACTTCATAACCTTTAAAAAAAAATTCTTGTTGTTGTTGTTATTGTTAAAAGTGATTGACATACTTTTGCCTCTTTACCAAAGGTCAAATGTACACCCACAATTACAGCCAAGAAAATAAAAATACAAAAATACACTCATCATCAGCTGTAATAAATATCGAAATGATTTAAATACTCTTAAGCTTAGCAAGTAAAAATCAAAAGAGAAAAAGAAAATAAGCAGCAATAAACAACTGTAATACAAAACATTGTTTAGCTCTCGTTCTCATCTGCTATTTAAACAACCAATACATACATACATACATATGAGAACATATGCTCTTGTAATAGTAGAATACAGAAATCAATTTTATTATCCTGTCGTCTAAGTGTACAACAACTAACTACAACAAGCATATTAACAATATAAAAAATCACTCACATACATACGCATACATACATATATGCGTTTGTCAATAATGTAAAGATTAATTTACGTTACGTTTACATTATTTTGTTTTCTAATTTATTATACTCGTACTTTATAACATTAAAAAAAGGCTCTCTCCCTACCCATTGACCTTTCTCTTTGCCATTTAGGAACTTGGTGAAGACAATAAAAAACACGGGCACACAGATTCTTATGGTTACTCTCATTGACCATTAAGCGGTTCAGTCGTCGTTATTATACAAGAGAGTAGTAGTTAAGCAAAACCATTAATTTTAATGCAAACAAAACAACAACAACAAAAGAGAAAATAAAAATGGCGCCATAATACCATCAAATCACACTAAATTGAAAGAGAGCAAAAAAAAAATTAAAGGAAATGGTAGAGAGAGAGAGAAGGGAATAGCAGTTAATTCATTAAGTACTCATGTTAAAAATAATTTCATTTACAAAGCTTAGCTAAAAATAAACTCAAAAAATTATGATAATCATAAAAATATTAAAAAAAGAAACATGATAATAAAAATAGACTATTTTTTAAATAACGGTATTAATAAGATCCTCATTATATATTTATAAATTAAAATGTAGCACGTGGAAAATAAACAACAACAGAAATTTTGATGGTAAAAACGAAACTTTATTTACATTTTGTTTGCAAAAAAAAAGGTTCAATGAACCTTTCTCTTTGAACTGAATTAGAGAAAGAAATAATGTAAAAATTAGGTAAGATAATGGAATAAATAAAAATGTAACGGTATTTTAAATTAAAAACAAAATGGCCGAATAACCCAAATCAATTTATAAAACTTTGTATTAAAAAAGAAAAAAAATATGGGAAAGAAATATTTAAACTGGCCTCAACTATTTTAAATAGAAAGCTTAATAAGGTCATAAAGTCGAGGGCATTATTGTGACAAATTTCTATGGAAAATACTTTATAAATGCTATTCATTTGATAGATTCGAATTGTAATATCCCGAGAGACAAATCATCTCATCTGCATGTGTAGATTAGAGCGATTCACCAAAAGAAGTGATCGATGTACCTCGATGTAACACGAACTATGTAGCTCGAGGTTAAAATATGTTAATTTGGAATTTTTAGAACAAACAACCACGAACAAAAAATTCAAAAACCGTTCTTTTTTACAGAACATTCTTAAAAAAGGACATGGATGATCGTCCTTGGACAAATTGTATATGATACCCATATTGTATATCTTGGTAAGGAAACAGATTCTCAAATTGACAAAACATGTAAAAATAGTCCAGCTCACGAGAGGTCAAAGCTGGAGCTGAAATATTTTAAATTTCATCATAAAAACTACCAACGTTCATTTTCAGTTCCATACAACTTGAGTCGCTCTAGTGTACATAATTCACAACTTGGATGAAACTATCAACATTTCTAAAGAACCACGTACGTATTGCAGAGTTCTTTCTCTGAAAGTACGGATATATTTTATAATTTTCTTTGTAGTCAAGACAGAGGCTCTATATTTGAAATTCCCGCATTCAGAAATACATATGTACGTATGTTCTATCATACAGTGTAACTACGGAAAAACCACGACCAACAATAACTGCAATACTCCTCATACCAAAGTCTTCAGTATCCTCGAAGTGAAAATGGTTACTCAGCTCTGTTTCTATATTTTCTCGGTTCAATTATCTGTAGGTTGGAGTTGTAGCTTTGATACCAAAAACTCCCTTGAGCATGCATAGCGGCCCTGTGACGCCACAGGTAGGGTCCAATTATCACTCGTATGTGATATTTTCTTAACACATTCGGCGATAGTTTCCTACTAAGAAAACCTGAGAGTCTTGCATGGCATTCCAACTAACTAGAATTTTACTTAAAGGATCTAAGATTTTTATTGCTACTAGACCTACCATCTCGTTCTTCTCAGCATTTTCTTCAATTTCTGTATTTGACCGGCTCAACATATTCTTTCTATTGAGCTTTGAAAGTCCCCCGGGTTTATATTAAAAAACTTTCTTTTGAGTATATTCACTCATCTACTCAATAAATGTTCTAAACAATGTCCAAATCTGCCGTTTGATGCGTTTTGCTATATCAATATAGGCGTGCAACAGGCTTCATGCGATTCTGATATTATTTGCCTACATAGTTTGCCTACTTCATCGGTTTGTGCAAGCATCTATGCTATAAAAAAGCACAGGGCATTGTTTGGAAGGACAGCGGTCCTCGTTTCTTAACAGCCTAAGGCATTTATTTCACGTTGAATTGGCTTTTTTTGAAGCAATAGGCAATCGTGAAATTGCTAGCATAAGCAGTTCCTTTGGGCATACAAAGATGTTAGACCGTTACTTCTAAGTACAGATGGATTATGTGGTCCTCTATAAATGACTGAACTAAAGGAGAAAGAGAAGCCCAATGCTCTCTCAAATTCTCAGAAAAAGTGCCGCAATGCCTTGAAATTTGGAAAAAGTTCAATTCAAATGAGTATATTAAGGACATCGGACACAAACTCCCAGTTCACTGCAGTGTCTTCCAGACGTCTTGTTTCATTTCCTATCTCTGTCTGCTCGACAGTAGTAAAGGAAGAATCAAATTATTTTCCTGTATTTTATTCAATTTGCGGATTGAATACTGCAAACTTTCGTACTAACATTGGCATCAAATACGCATTCACAAATACTTTGTCGCTGTAGTAAATGTTTGTTGGGATATTGCTAACAATTTGAAACAAATGAAGCCGAATTTTGTGGTATTTTATTAAGCTCGTGTGTCTTTGGATTTGAAAAACATATCTTGTGTTAATAATAAAACATAAAACGTTGTTCAAACTATAAAGATTAGAATTAAAAAAAAACCAACAACACTTTAAAAGTTTAAAATGAAGTGAAGAAGAACTAATTAAAGGCTCCAATTAAGCCTGCTTCTTACCTCTATATTTTTTCGAATTTCGATAATACCTTCTCAACCCAAAAATTAAACTTGTCTTGCAACTTGAATAGTTCCATTCATATTATGATTACAAATTCGTTCTTAAAACAATCTATTCAGGAACCTATTGACCCCCAAAGCGATGCTAGCGTTAACAGGAGGCTTACTAAGAAGGTCATGAAAACGACTTCTATGAAAAAACAAGTAGAATTCAATTGCTGAGATCTTTGACCTCCACAAAGGACGTGTTTTCTAGCCAATGACTAGTCATTCTAGTTGGGAAAAAATTTTTTGGATGAAGTTGAAGTTATATTGTTTTTTTAGTCCTTTTTCTCTTATCAAATATCATAAAAAATTAACGTAATATTCTTCGCTTATGTGGTGCATTAATATTTTCCTGTTAGTGGATTAATATCTTCAGTTTACAAACCGTACTTTCTGCACGTTTTAAACGCAAACTGCAGCATCACTAAACAAAACAACAAAAATCATTTAGAAGCCCTTGTTTTTAGCACGAAAGTTTTGGGCCAAAATGAGAGAAACTGTGTGCCAAAACTTGTCTTTTAAACAGCCAAAATACTATCCAACAACAACAGCAACAACGCTCATCAGCATTATTAAAAATAAAACCGGTTGTGAGTGTGACAGTTACTTGAAAAATTAAATCCTCTGCATGTGGTAAGGCACTAAGGGTTGCCACGCGTTAAAAAAAGGAACTCTTAAAGGGAAAGAAGCGTTATGTACTAAAGAAAAACATTTTTTTACTCAATTGTAACTTAAGACAAAAAGATTTCATGTGAGAGCCTTTAAAAGGTTAGTAAAGTTAATTCGGGATTTATAAAGAAGCAAAAAGAAAACATTTATTTGGGAACGTCTAATTTCTCTTGAACTCTCCAAGGGCATCAATTACATTAACAACGGACATCAACTTAAGGTCAGACATCAGCTGTTGTGTACAATACAACAGTTTTATACACTTAAACAGAGGTTCCCGCAGGGTTCCGTGCTGGGCCCTATACTATGGAATGTATGATGATGTACTGAGGCTTAAACTCCCTAGACGTACACAGATCATTGGATAGTGCGGACGATATTGCTCTAGCGATAAGAGAAAAACATTTGGATGAATTGGCGAGAACGTGTAACACTGCGGTTGGCAGGGTCAGAAGCTGGATAACGGGAATAGGTCTCAAACTTGCTGACCACAAAACAGATGTTCTACTTGTAAGCAATAGAAAGAGGATTGAATTTATTACCATAACGGTGGGCGACCAGCACATAACATCAAAGCAGGCTTACGTTTAGGGAACACTTAACTTACATCGGTGGAAAATGTGCGGCGACGACATGTGCACTTGCCCGATTAATGCCTAACCTAGGAGGCCTGAAACAGGAGAGAAGGCGGTTACTGATAAAGGTAGTGACATCGGTCGCCATATATGCAGCCCCTATATGGGCCGAGGCTATGGATAGGAAGACCTATAGAGCAGAAATAGAAGCGGCCCACAAGAGGTCAGCTCTCAGAGTAATTTTTGCCTGCCGGGCGGTGTCTACTAATGCAGCATTGGTGATTGTGGGGATGATGCCCCTGAAACTAGTAGTAGACGTAGAGAAGAGGAAGCATGATGCAAGGAGGCGAACAGACCTTTTGAACACTTCGCAATTGGTTGACGATGTCATGGATAGATAGCAGCAAGACTGGTTCAATTCCAGCAAGGGAAGATGGACCTACAGACACATACCGAGTATAGGCGAATGGACCAAAAGGAAACACGGCCAAGTGAACTTCCACCTGACGCAGTTGCTAACGGGCCATGGATGTCATAGAGCATATCTCTATAAGTACGGACGCGACGCAGATGAAGCATGCCCAGAATGGCGTAATGAGGAGGAGACGGCGGAGCATGTTTTCTTTACCTGCCCGCGATACGACGATCAACGAATTTGCCTGAAGAGTACAATAGGATCCCAGGTAACACCCGATAATGCAGTCAACCTAATGTTAACCTCAAGTGACAATTGGAACGCAGTATCCAATGGGGGTATTGGCTGAGAGAGCAAGGTCAGCAGAATCGGAAGGCAGCACTCACTGAATTTCCCCCCAAGTAATACTTGATTGTAGTCCCGGGGGTGGCAAATGGTTGGAAGTGTGACGAACGAGGTTGGGTTTAGTAAGCAGGCGTTCAGCAAGCCGATAGTAAGTCTTGCGGCGATTCGTGCACATTGGTAGACCGGGCTACCAATGTATTTTGAAGATTCCCAGCCTTTAGCTCGTAAAGCTATTAAAAAAAACAGAGACGTTGTTCTATCCAATATAGATGTCAATCTTATTCAGCCTGCAACTGCAGACAAGAAATAAAGGAAATCCCCTCTAACAAACCAAGAGTTCTAAAACAAACTGATGAAATAAATAAATTTTTTTAGTCATAAAAAAAATATTTTTTCACTCTTTCCCTTTTTGCAGAAAAATCTTATTTCTCTAATTTACCTACACAACACATGGCAACTCTTTTTTTGTTTCATTCACACTATTTTTGAATTACAAAACAAGCCGTATATCTACTTAAAGACTTTGCAGCACGCTTATGGTAAGAGGATCACTACTAAATGGTTCTGCACAGAGATGGACAATATTAATCGTTCGAAAACAAGACCTTTAATGAAAATTGCATTGCAACAAACATCATATTTACCATCTCCGATTTTCACTATTAACCTTTAAAAGATCATTTGTTTTTGGAGCAAACTAGATCAGCTAGTAAGCTATTCAAAGCACTATTCATTCCTTAAGGAAATTATGAATAAAATAATATACAGCCCTTAAAGGGTTAAAACAATCTATTGATCTTACTGATGATGCCTCTCAAAATTTAATTAAATTAAATGGACTTCTTTTTTCTTGTTTCATTCGTTCATTCGTTCTTTCATTCTTTTTGTTTTTTCTGTTCTCTGACAAAAATTTAAGTTTCATTGAATTAAAAAAAAAACAGCAACAACAACAACAACTGGGTATATACTGCCTTATACAATTTGTATCTGTATCGTCTCTTCAAACAGAATCAGTTAAAATTGTACAACGAAAGGGTGATGATGAGCAGTACTACGGCATAAAAACTGTGGAAAATTTTTGAACAAAACAAAGTGCCATCGAAAAAAGTTTAAAGTGAACAATTTTTTTTTAAATGTTTTTGTTTTAAAATCTTGTGTGTTTTTCTTTAAAATTGCATTTTAATTAAAAAAAAACAGAAAAAAGACAAAAAACAAGGTCATCATTTCAAATTTCATTGACTTTTGTTGTGTGTTTTTAAGGTCATGACTAAAATTTCATTTCAATTTAATTTTTCTTGCCACATTCCCCTAAATAATCCTACACGCTTAACAAAACAATACAACAAACAATAAAAGTATAAACAACAACAATTACATGCTTTGAGGTCAAATGTCAAGTGGAACAATGAGTGACTGTATGAGAAAAGGCCAGCCGCAGCACATATAATAAACGAAGCAATTGAACGTATGAACATGAATGACGTCTTTTGTTGACATCAATCGTAAATTGTTTGGTTTTTATTTCGCTTAAGAAAATTACAAAACAGCAACAACAACATCAACAACAAATATATTTTTCAAAATGAAAACTTTTAAACAAAACAAAAAAAGTCTCTCATGGCTTATCCTCTTGCTTATCTACGGACTACTCTCTAACACCTCTCCAAGCCTTGCCAAACGTAATAAGGATGCCTTTAATGAAATCATTTGTAAATCGGCCACCATACGTTCCCTCGAAGACTTTAATGCTTTGCAAAATTGTACCGTTATAGCTGGCCATATACACATTGTACAAATGGCCTTCAACTCAACGGCTTTGGATCATATTAAGGCCTCCAATATAGAAGAAATCACCGAATATCTACTAGTCTATCGCATAGAGGGTTTAGATAGTCTGGAACGTCTCTTTCCCAAATTGGTAGTGATACGCGGTGTTGAATTACTATACGATCAGTACGCTTTAATTATTTTGGAAAATCGTGACTTGCAAAATATCGGTTTAATTTCATTGCTACGTGTGCTTAAGGGTTCAATACGTGTGGAATCGAATCCTTTATTGTGTTTTACGCACACCATTAACTGGGTCTCGATATTGGGTAACAATACCAAACAGTATTATTATGTTATGAAGGTGAGTTAAACAAAAAAAAATTGAAATTAAATATTGAAATTTACATTATAAAGGTCAAAGGTTAAATTGGTAAGTATTTCTTGTTCTAATACGTAATTGCATTGGCAATATAATGAGAAGCTGTTCATCAAATCCAAGCGAATAAAATATAAGCGAATCTTTGCTGCGAATTTTACAAACTCTCGTTGACCTTTGAACCTTAAGGCAAAAAAGAAATCACGAACCTTTATGCGGCAATTTCGAAAGGTTTGAAAGCATTGGATTTCAAACCAAGAAACAAAATGCTGCTCGAACGCCAAAAATAAACGTCGTTAAAATGGATCCACACATTGATTCGGTTAAAGGTTTTCACTACTAATACAGTCTCGAAGCCGAGAAAAATCGTAGTAGCAACTTTTTTCATCGTTCAACCCTTTAGTTAGCTGATGAATTTTCCCTTGAAAATTGAATTTATTTGGATATCCAGGAACGTCCTATTTACGACTGTCGTTGAGCATGAGTGTCAGGGATTTCTCGAGAAACTTTCGGAATATTACAACGGAACTTTTATATGGGTTCCAGAACATAGCGATATCGTCAGAAATTTGTTTAGTGATAAACTGGTCAGGGCCGCTTCTTAATCTTCGGCATGTCACCCGGCCTTCATCCATGGCATCACAGCGGGTCGCAATGCGTGCTCAAGTGAGATTTGTGATATCAGAGCTACCACTCCGTCCTAACCTAACCTAACCACCCGGCATCGGTACTCCGATTGTCTCACTTAAACTGGGTATTCTCCGATCGTTTTACCGAGTGGTTCTACTTCATTGGCAACAGAAGCGCTTGACCAGTTCACTGCCCTACTGGAAGGCATGGCTCACAGACCACTGCCCTCTTTCGAAAGATTTCTGCGAAAGTCGACCTTCTTCATAGTCTTCGACATGTTACAGGGCATTGGTACTCCGATTATCTCATTTAAACTGGATATTCTCTGATCGTTTTATGGAGTGGTGGTTCTACTTCATTGGCAACAGAAGTGCAATACGATCCCATTGCGTTATTCGCAGGTTACTGCCCTATTGGAAGGCATAGCTCACAGGCCATTGCCCTCCTTCGAAAGATTTCTGTGATTTCTTATACGTCAGTTCCCGGCTCTTGTGGTGAAGAGACAAAAGTTCTCATTCGTCTCATTTTTCTTTAGCTGAACTCTCCAAATTCTATTCTATTTTGGAGTCGTAATGATTTCCTAAGGGAATCTTTGATCTCCGATTTGAATTGGGCCTATGGGACCTTATTTACACCCTTCAAATAGAATCTGCCACCTAACCTAATAGGTAGTGTACCGTAGTCTAATAGGTAGTGTGTTCGCTTATTAGACGTAAAGCCCGGGTTCGAGCCGCAGGCCAGACATTAAAACGAAATATGACAAAAAATATGTCTACGGCGCCAATAAATCCGCCATGAAAAAGTTTCTCAAAAATCTGTCGTTCGGAGTCGACTTTAAACTGTAGGTCCCGCAACTCGCGTATAAAATTAACGCACAAAACATCAGTGGTGTGAGAAGCTAGGCCGTAATCCTGACTAAAGGGTTGCAATGGCCAATTAGGTATGTATGTTTGTAATAGGATTCATTTAATCTCCCTAAAGTTCTTCATCCCTTTTCTCAATACAACAACTCAATAAATTCTCTCAAAGTCCGGCTGTTTGTTTCTATGCAACGTTAGGTGGTAACCCTATTATCCCAGAAAATTAGAAAATTGAATTGAAACTACAAATTTAAATAAATTAAGTAAATTAATAATTAAAACACATTAAAAAAGTACAATTTAGGCAATTGATTGATTGGTACTTTCTTGTAATAATAAAAATTTTTGAATTTCCTTTAATCTTGTATACTTTACAGAACAATAAATCTCCTAACCAATGTCCTTTATGCTATACCTACCAAGATGAATTGAATTCCGTTGAGGAGAATCGTCACAAGAAATGCTGGTCTTTGGGTAAATTCCAGAAAACTACACTCGACTATGTGGGTGGTAAAAAATGTTTCCGACAGGGTGGCATTAGTAATTGTCTAACTTCCTGTAGCGACAGCAATTGTCGTCATTGCACCAACTATGTATCGGATAGGGGCTGTGTGGATAACTGTTTGCCTACCAAATACAGACTGGTAATACAAATGGATTTAAAGTTTTGGAAAATATTTTAAAGTCTCTTAAAAAAAACCTTGCCAAAAAAATTACAGGCCTTCAAACGCCAATGTGTGACAGACTGTAACCAATGGGGCCTTATACAATTGGGCGTAGAATGCGTTGAGAAATGTCCCAAACATTATGAGGAGGTTAAGAAAAATGGTAAAATCATGTGTGCCTTAAATTGCAAGGGAAATTTTGTAGTGAATACCGTAGCAGATTTGGAAGGTTTGGCGGATTGTACCACAATAGAGGGTTCACTAACCATAGAGCTGTATGAAGTGGATAGTAAGTACAACAACAAAGAAAAAAATGTCTTGGTGTTAAAGACCATATTTTTGTGTAGAACCTGTGGTAAAGAATTTGGAGCAGGCGTTTCTTAATTTAAACGAAATCACCGGGTATTTAAAGATTTTAAAATCTCCACAAATTGTTTCGCTGCATTTCTTTAAGAATCTACATACCATTCAGGGTCTGGAATTAATCGAGAACATGTGAGTTTCATTTTTATCCATTCTCTAAGCTTATATCTAAACATACAAAATTATTTTAATGTCGTGGTTTTATTTTCAGGTACTCTTTATATGTGGTGGATAATCATTATTTGGAAGAGTTATGGCTGCAGAATATAGCCATTTTACATGGTTGTGTCTATTTCCATTTGAATACGCATTTGTGTTACCAGAAAATCACCGATTTACAAAAGAATTTCAAAGAATGCAACCAGATAACCATTAAGGATGCCTCACGTAATTCAAATGGCGAAAGGGTCGTTTGTAAGTAGAATTCAAGGTTATGATGCATATCCTTCCCATCTTCCTACAATATTAATTCATAGCTTTAACCAAGTTTTTCCGGCTAAATAAATAACTGGTCTACTGCAGCAGATTTTAGAATAATAGGGTCGCCATCTAGTTTAAGGATAAGACAAGTCTCAAAGGTTAAAAAGTAGTTTGTTGCCATTAAGGACTGTAAGGCACTCTAAAGCATACCTTTCCATCTTCCTACAATATTAATTCATAACTTTAACCAAGGTTTTCCAGCTAAACAAGTAACTGGTCTACTGTAGCAGATTTTAGAATGATAGAGTTGCCATATAGTTATGGAAAAATACTCAGAATTTTGATTTTTATCGACAAACCGCTACCGAATCTTAGCATCGCCTACAACTAAACGACTGCTGATCTCAAACAGGTGACTGACAAGAGTATGAAGCCTACCATGATGGTCAGGCCAATTATGATCTTCTATTTGATCATTGTTTAGAAAGGTAGAAGGTGTTTAAAAATAGCTTAGATGGAGTTGAAAAAGATACAGAGGTTGCTGGACAGTGATAACCTATTGCACAACGATGTTGTGGAGTGAGGATCCATTGCACATGGTAGTGAGAAACAGAACTATCTAGACTATGGCTCGGATAATGGAAGGACAAGTCTAAAGCGAATCGTCCATCCCGGTGATGTACCCACAACATTTCTTTCTGTGAAGTAGAGAGAGATGTTTGAAAGTGCCTAATCCGTGGATGAGAAAATGGAAAGAGACAGAGAGACTATTCTCAAGCCAAATAGGTTTGAGTTAATCTAAACTTTTGTTCGCTAGTTGCAATAAGAAGAGACTTGAGTCATGCAACATGTATCCTGAAGCCGTCTGGAGTTAGCAATCGGTCGTCATAATACATACTTGGAACCTGTGTGGTGTTAATGTGTCTCATAAGAAATCATCTGGGCTTGTACTTGCCAGATAGTTATTCTCATTAACGCGCAACAACATTCTGCAGTTTTTAAGGACAATACATACATACATAATTGGCCATTACAACCCTTCAATCAGGATTACGGCCTAGCTTCTCACACCACTCATGTTATGTGCCTTAATTTTATACTTGAGTGGTGGGACCTACAGTTTAACGTCGACTCCGAACAACAGATTTTGAGAAAGTTTTCATGGCAATTTGATGTCTGGCCTGGGGCTCGAACCCGGGCTTTACGTCTAATAAGCGAACACACTACCTACTAGACTACGGCGACTACAGGGCAATAGGATTGAGTAACACACGATAGACTTAAGTATACTTTCTGAAGAAAGTGACGGTGAAAGTGACTCAAAAGCTGCCAGTTTTGGCTAATGGAAGAGGAATTGTGTTCGAATATTCATGTTTTTCAGTAAAAGGTCTATTTACCAAGTAATAAATAGGCTTCAATTTCTTTATAACGGTTATATAAAGGTCTTATAACGGTTAAAAAAAATTCATATATATCGAGTAACAGACCTATCTCTGTTATACTTAAAGCTTGGTTCAGTAAAAATGTCTTGTATTTAAAGGCCTATTTATTAAATTAAAAAAATTATCCTTCTTCTTAACGTTTTTAGGTGGTCCAGATTTACATGTCCTTACCGCTAATATTACCGATTTTAATTCCACGGCAGCTGTGGTAGAAGTGAATCTTATTCCCTATGACGATTTTATACTCTTAATCGGGTACACTTACTACTATAAGGAGGCACACGATAGAAATGTTACCAAATTTGATGGACGTCATGGTTGTGGTCAAGATAGGTGAGTTTATTGGGACAAGGGGCATAAATTCCGCAGAGGATTATTAATTCTTATTTTTTTGTAATTGCAGTTGGTTTACTGATGTTGTGGTGACCCAAAGAAGGCGCCATATTTTAAAGAATCTAAAACCGTCTACACAATATGCGTATTTCGTTAAGAGCTTGACCACCATGGATTATCCCTATCAGGCGGAGCATGTCTCAGATATTCAATATTTTCAAACGGAACCGGCTAAACCGGGTACCATAGCCAGAATTTATACGCATCCATTGTCCACAACTCAAATTGTAAGGAAGAATGGGAATTTTAAAATCTTTTTAAAAAATACTTTCTTTGATATCCTTTCATGTATTACAGGAAGTCCACTGGTGGCCTCCACGTCAAGCCAATGGCATTATCGAGAAGTATATTTTGCAATATCATGTAACCAGTAAGTCAAGCATACTTTGTTAATGCCTTTCTAATACAAATTTTTTCCTTTACTTTAGACGAAACCACACCATCGCAATCTGTAAGTCATCAACTAAAAGAAGATTTGTGCCAGTGTCCTAAACTGGATATCGAATCTCATATACCCACGCCACATGTGGATGAACATTACAATAAAGAACAGTGGCTGTACAAAGATGCTCTCAGTAATTTTCTGTAGGTTTTCTTATGTCCTTCGTAGATACGTACCGCAATCATACGTCAATCATTTCGTTTTAGATTTCAAAAAAGCAAAAGTACCGGACAAAACTCCCCAAATGTATCCAATAAAACGGGCGAAGAACGTGTCATTATTGCCTTTAACAAATTGGAAAATCAAAACATACAGAAACAAGAAGAAGCCAAAGAAACGTATGTTCTAACGCATCCCAATCCTGTATGCAATCAAACTCATCCCAATGCTCAGGATCAAGCGGAAAACAAATGCTCGCCTTTGGAAACTTTTGAGCGAGCCATTGTCGTAAACAGTCAACGGCATTCATATATTTTAGCAGACCTAGAGCCTGAGAAAATATATCGCATTAGCTTAAGAGCCTGCATTAAGGATTTACCCAATGGCTGTGGTGCTGAGAAAGTGATTTTGGCTCAGACGGTTAGCAAAAGCTTGGAAACGATTTTGGAGACTCTTACGTTTCATAAATTAAATTAAAGTGTGTTTAAAAAATAGGTCAACGCCAACTGCAAAGCTAAAGTAAATTGCTTAAATAATATTAAAATGTTTTTGAAATAGGCCATCAATAAATACATTTTGTTTATCATCAATTCCTTTTATTGTATAAAGCATGGGAAGTGAGGTTAGGGTTTGGGTTAAGAAGATAAGCGAAACACTTCTTTTCGGCGACGATATACGATCCATTGTGTTTACTTGCCTAATTACAACCATTTAGTCAGGCTTACGACCTAGTAACGAAGTGCGCCCTCCTCCCACGGCCACGCGAATGTATTATTTTTTAGATGTGTCGTAAATTTCTCAGTCGTGGTAAGTTTTTGAAAAGTATGGTGAATTTCTCTAGTGTAGTCAATAAAATCGAAATTCACCAAACACAGAATGGTGAATTAGCCGGTGTTTGTCTGGAATAAGTAATTTTCTCCTCCATTGGCCGAGCCATTGGATTTCAAAAATACCATATAAAAACAATGATTCATGGCTCTACTGAAACAGGGTCGTTATCTGCACTACTTCTGTTCACATTCACAATACCAGCATTTATTTTAAGAAAAAGAAAACGCAGCGTTGCAAAATTGAAATTTTTGCATCGTTTTTATAAAAATATTTACTTCATAATAAATAATAATACAAGTGCGGAATGGAATAGAAAAACTAGAAAATGTACAAAATAATTTAAATTTAGTTTTCTAATTTTAATTTTTTAGAATTTTAAAATAGAATGACCTTTATTAACCGAGATAATTATAAACCATACATAATGCAGTGCATATAGTAATCGGGCATAACGGTGAATGTCTCCGCTAACATATGTGAAAATTGCATATTCTAGGCATACACCGCCCAAATCACTATATAGAATGAATTTATGGTAATACAGTACACTCTCGAATAATGTCAGTTTAGTGAGTTTCGATTTTATTCACCACGCCAGATAAATTCACCTCATTTTGTTAAAACTTATTACACTGTAAACTCACCATCACAACCAAATTCACCACACTTCAAAAAATTATTTAATTTTCCTTCCAAATTCCAAACAGACCATTCATTTCAATTAAACGAACAGAGTTTAATTTTTACTTAATTAAGCCAGGAACCGGAAAAAGAATGTGTGAATTTATTTAAAGAAAGAGTTAATTAATTAAATCAATAAATTAAGTTTTTTAATCTAACACAAGCGAATTATTCACCAGTGTTGCCATGAAGAAAAAATTTGGTACACAAACTGCATCCATCAGTGTTGCCAGGAAGGAAAAAAATGTTCTTAATAAACCACTGATTTTAATAAACTGAAAAAGTACTTTTTTGCATCAAATAGTATTTTAATTTTACTCCGAACGACACATTTTTGAGATAGTGGAAATTTTATTTCCTTTTTTGCCAGAAGTTACCGGAGAAATATTTGTTCATATTTTCGATGAGATCTGATTCGAAGCGTAGCAAAACATAAAAAAACATTAAGAACATATGAAGAGATGAAAAATGCTTACCGAAATTAGCAATTAGCAATACGTTTTCCTATTCTACAAACGAACGGACGGAACCTAATTTTTACTTTAGCATTGCGTTGAATGGGCGCAAGACATAAATAAAATAAATAAATAATAAAAACATACTGAAAGCGTAGCGTGAGTACTGCTTTATTTTTAAAATAAAAAAGTACTGAAAAAAAGTACAAAAGTACGGAATTTTTCAACACTGCAACTACGTAAACAAATGCTTTTTTTTTCTTGTGCCTTGTACTTTTTTATGTTGCGGATTTCCATTCACATTCGTACTTTGAGAAAAGTAAGTTACGAAAAAGAGAAAATAATAAAAATATTGAATTTATCTTAAAAGAAAAAGAATAAAAAAAAAGTATTTAACGAAAAGAATTAATAAAATTGCGGCGCAATAGCTAAAAAGCAAAAAAACCTATAAATTAATAGATTTAGAATGTTTTAAACATTAATTAGAGAATTCTTTTATAAATAAATTAAAACAAGTGCTTGTGTGTTTGTTGTACGTACGTACGTAGTACCCGTGTGTCTAGCTGGCCCCGGCCTCATACGCAGATGGATACGAAAAACTCTTTTACGTCAGCATTAATCGTGAGAAATCAGAAAATTAAAGAGAAGAAAAAAAAAAGATTTCAAGATTTATTTTGTTATGTGATTAAAGAAAATAAATAAATATAAACAAGAGTATAACTAACTAAACAAATAATTTGTCGTAAATCATAAATGAAAATTGTTTTTTGCATCAAAATTTTCAATTTCTGCTATCAGGACAAAAGCAACAACAACAGCAACAAAGTAAATTACCATAAAAGAGCAAAGAAAAAATTACTGGGTGTTGAGAGAAAAAATACAAAATTTACATTCTGGTATAATGAATATCTGACGGCAACATTGTTGTTGGTGGTGTTCTTGTGCTACATGACCATTATTAACATCTGCCGCAGTACTGCTAGCGTCAAATGCTTTAACAGTAGTAAAAGGGAAAAAGAGAACGTAATTTGGAATGGAAAGTATTTGCGTTAACGTGTATGCGTGTGCGAAAGAGAGAGAGAGAGAGAAGAAATATAAATTATTATTAAATTTAATTAGTTTTTGAAAGCATTATTTAATTAATTCTAAATGAAAAAATTAATACATTTTAATTAAATTCATTTTGTTGTTTAAAATAACATTTTGTTGTTGTCTGTGAATCGTTCAGCTGCAATCACATCGAGAAGGGGATTTTCATTCAGTTCAACGTTCTTCTTTTTTTTTATTAAATTTATCGGGGTTAAAAAATTGCGTCAAGTTTTCTTTATCGTTCAAAAACACCCTACCCATTAGCGGCTGGTATATTTGTTTCTTGTGATAAAGAGTTGCTTATTTATTTAGAATAAAAAATTTTACATCATTTATAGAATGTAATCAAATCATCAACGTTTTCTTCTTTTTGATTTCGTTTAATTTCTTCCGGTGGGAAGAAAAAGCGAACACATATTACGTGTTTCGATTACGTCTTCGAATCGAATCACGTAACAGGGGTTAGCTTTTTGTCCGTATTTTAATGGGTTTATCCATTCAACATTCAAGACTAGATAAAGTAAGATAAGTAGCTCAAAACCTTCACTTTGCTCAAATATTCATACCATTTAACGTGTACGTAATGCGCAAGTAGACTGAAACCAATCCATGCTTCCGAGATTAGTGATGAAGCTGTAGTTCGAAACCACACTTGGAAAATATTAGAAAGAAAGAAGAATCTTTTAAGTTCTGCAGATCAACATTGATCACTTTGTTTCAGAACTGACAGATGTCAATCAAATTGCTAATGGCATTACGCCTAACCACATAAGAATCTCAACAAGCCATTTTAAATGTATTGCAACATTCATTGGGGAACAATATGTTTGGGTAACCTAAAAAGTTCCAGTTTTTATTTCTTTCTATCAAAATAGCCAACTTAAACTTACTTTAACCCAATATTCTATTCAGTATGATCCTTTATTGATGGCCAAAGTAGCATCTGCAAAATATTCGTATGGTCCTTCTGAATAATATAACATAACTTATGTTTTAAATATGATTTCTGTCTGTAATAACTTATGTGGAGTTTTGAAGGTTGAACATTTGTCTTCTATGCCCCCTTTGTTATTCTGTCTATGCCCCATATACTTAAACGTTCCGAAAATAGTTTGTGTCTTTCAAAAGATGTAATTTTGCAAAGGCCAGGTCAGCTAAAACAGTATGAAGATTGGAGACATAACTCCATAAAGAAAATTGTCAAACTAAACACAGCTTGTGAAATCGTTTAAACCCACCCAATTTGCAATTTCAAAATATTTACAAACAGCATGATTCACCAGGATTTACTGCATATATACTTAATTGACCATTACAACCCTCCAGTCAGGTTTACGGCCTAGCTTCTCACACCACTCATGTTGTGTACGTTAATTTTATACGTGAGTGGCGAGACCTACAGTTTAATGTCGACTCCGAACGACAGCTTTTTAGAAATCTGCTCAGAGGAAATCGCTGAAGAAATACTTTTTTTTCATATTTCATTTTGATGTCTGGTCTGACTTTCGAACTCGGGCTTTACGTCTAATAAACGAACACACTACCTACTATACTACTGTGACTACATCGAAGCATTACTAGCGATTAAAAATCGTTGCATTATAACATAGCGAACTTTGGAATTCTTCTGTGAACCCCAACAAATCAGACGAATTAATCGTCACAGTGTATTTATTGAGACCAAATCTCTTTAAATCAATTGATTCTTTTGAAGCAAATATTGATCGAAAACACCCGATTTACCACATGATCTAAGATAACTTCAGAACTGTTTAGAAACAAGTGGTTGGGAACTTTGACTCACCAGCCTTAACGCTTACCTCTCTCTACCCACTTAGATTTTAATGTCCTCCTTAAAGATGGGTATTGTCGAACGATAAACTCGAGCTACGATCACTTTAAAATGTTTAAAAATTTAATCCGTTATTAAATATTTAAAAAAAAAACCTATGATTTCACGTTGGGAAGATGTTCATCCAGGGAAAAATGCCAATTTATTAAAAAAAAATTACCCCGTATCTTTTCATTTTTCTTGTTACCTTATTTTAGAACGCATAAACATACGTTTATATAAACATAATATTTCTTCTATATTTTATTATGTTGTGTACCTATAGAGTGTACTGAAATTAAAGCATTTGATTGTTTATAAAATTTTATAAATTATTTTTCTCAATACAATTTATTTTCATTTATTTCAACAAATGTTGTTTCTTTTAATTTTGCTTTGCAAAAAAAAAAAATCTGAAATTGCCAAAAACTCGTTTATTATTTCACAGAAAAGGTAGTACCTTGTATCACCTTTTGTTTATTGTACGAATTGCGATTTAAGTAATTTCGTGTGTTTTATACACACAGATTTCTAATAATTTAACCCTGACGCAATAAAAGAAACAAAAATTAAAAAGAAAAAACACGCTGGCCGGGTCGATAGCATAGCATGATTGATATTAACAATTAAAACAATTTTAAAGTAAAACGAATAAACAATTAGGAAAAAGCAGCAGAATTTTTATATTTACATTGTTTATTAAATATATATATTTAGTCAATAATAGTTATTCGAATCGATTGTAACTGTTATCGCTCGTTACAATTGTAATAATGTACTGGAGTAATAATCACTCATTTACTTGATAAGGTTTAATTGCACGCTTTGCTTATCATTAAGAGTGCATTATGCACTAGCTTTAAAATTAAAAAAAATATATATGTATATATTTTAAAGTTAATAAATTTTAAACAAATTTTGTATAAAATTAATGTAGTAATGCTGATATGACAACAGAAACTGAAACAGTTTTTCGCCAAAGCTTTTATACTTATACTCTGTTATCATTTCGTTCATCTGCGTTGATTACAATATTTATTCTATATTTATAATATTTATTTATAAAATGTGTTGTGCTTATAATGTATATCTTATCTGTTGCTTTAACAGATTATTTTTTTTTTAAGTATAAAATTATTTAATTAAAAATTTAATATGATTTTTTTATTATATAAAGTAAATTGAAATTTGCAAATTTAATAATACCACTACGTTTTAACTTTTAAACAAAGTTTAGTTTGAAATTATGAAAGTAATATTCATTAAGTTTACATTCGTAAATGAAATTTATGATTTAAAATTGCCTACATTGTGGTTTCGATGACAGCGGTTGAGGAAACGAAATTAAACGAAATTATTCCTAAATTATAATCCAAGCTTTAAATCAATATAATAATAGCAAAAGACTAACATTGTGATATTTAAAAACTAAAACCTGTGGATTAAATGACAAATATTTCGCAGGTGTAAGCTTGATTAAATTCGTTATACACGGCTTTTTTAATTAATTTTTTTTAGAGTCATAAAACAAAAACGTGTCGAACTACAGTGGCGAGCAAAAGTGTATTCATGTTGGCAGATTCCGCCCTTTAATCCCTATAAAATCTGTAATGAATGAGAACCCAAGGGTTGATTCCTTGTTTATTATATTACATATTTAAGTTAAAAAATTAAAAGAAATTATATACCATACGTCAAGAATATAAATAAATTAAAAATAACTCTATTCGAACACTTGCACTCGCGAACGAGCCGTGATTTGCAGCAGACCGACGCAATGGTCCTTAGGGTAGCCTGAAGATCATGTAAGATTCCGAAGCGGGCCCACCAGCTATGCCCGCAATAGCTTTCAAGATTGCGAAAATCTCCGCCTAAAACACGCTACAGTCATCCTTTAACCTGAAGTGAAGTTCAAGACCGATTATATAGTATATAATTTGAATAAACTTGTAGAATTTCTGTTTTTTTCCACGGAAAATTTTCAATCCCCTATTGACTTTGCCTATAACGCAAATATTAACAAGAAATCTTTATAATATTATAGTGTAGGGTGTTGAATAATAATCTTTTTTTTTTAAAGCACGCATCATACGCATGTTATTATGCTAAGAAAAATTAAGATTTGGTCAATCAATATTTAATGACGTAGAAAGAAAACTTTATTTTGCCTTGTTATTCTCAACACCCAACACTTAAACAATTCAAATAAAATTTAAAAGAATTCTATATGTTGTTATATTGTTAACATATGCCATCAAAACTTATATTAGATATTGTGTAGTAAAAAGGAATCCATTTTCTTGCACGAGGGCCAAAAACTATTTTCAAACCACATTGCATTTAAAAATAATAAAAATAATATTGGAATGTTAAAGCAATTTGTAGATAAAAAAAATATATAGATTTACGTGCTATGATTAGCTACTGGGTAATTGATGATTCTCATTATTTTTATTACATTTTTGACAATTGAATTGTTTCAAGAGAGACGCGATATGTTATCAAAAATATTAAAATAAATTGGTTTCAGTATCATGCTTTCAAACTTTAGATAAAGGGTCCGCCAAATAACATTTTTTTTTTAAATGCTTAAAAAAAACTACTGAATATTTTCTCAAATTTCTTTTTTTCATTTGAAAGTACAATCCTTCCGGTTAGTAATGGCAAATAATTTCATTAAAATGACTGCCTCGGCTGGCCATGCAGTAGCCAACACGATCGGTCCAATTTTTAAGCACATTATCGATTGTGTGCATTAGCGATTGTGTATTTCACCAATGGCTTCACGAATATTGTCCTTTAAAGCGTAAATTGTCTCTGGCTTGTCGGCGTAACACTTATCTTTGACGGCACCCCACAAATAATAGTTCAACGGTGTCAAATCGCAGCTCCGAGATGGCCAAACGACATCAGCTCTACGGCTGATAATGCGATCTTCAAAAACAGGGCGCAAAACATCGAGTGTAGCTTCGGCTGTGTGGCACGTAGCGCCGTCGTGTTGAAACCAAATGTTGCCAATATCCTCCTCTTCAATTTTTGTGAACAAAAATTCGTTCAACATGACCCGATAACGATCGCCATTGACTGTAACGGCTACTCCTTGTTCATTTTCGAAGAAAAATGGCGCAATTATGCCTCTGGACCAAAATCCGCACCAAACAGTGACTCGTTTTGAGTGCGTCGGCTTTTCAATGTATGCGTGCGGGTTTTCTGTGCCCCAAATGCGACAATTTTGCTTGTTTACATACCCGCCAAGATCGATCAGGCCCACTTTCCCAGCGTTGTTCAAGCGTATACACAAACATATTCGTTCAGCGGAAGAATAAAACTAATTATCTGTCAAATAAGACATGAGCTAAGTGTTACCATTCACGAAATAAGCACTAGTTGAAAGAAAAAAACGTTAGATGGCGGACCCTTTATTATAAAATGCAGAGTATTTTTGTATTGGTGGTGTGGGTTTTTGATGTGTGCCAAAATCTGACTGAATCTTATCTCTCTAACTTTAACTGAAGTTATTTAGTAGCACTTGTATTGAAAAAGTGACATTGATATTTATTTTTACTGCACCTTATACAATAATTAATCGATTTAATTTATCACAACAATACAAGTTTAATCAAATATTTTGCTATTTTCAGTTACAAATATAGAAAGGCAGTTGAAACATGCTTTTGTCATGCAATGTTTGAATTAAATTTTATTTTGGACGCAAAAATATATAAATTAGATCGCGATATGCGTTTATAAACAAAACAATCATCATGAATCACCATGCTGTGCTGCCGACAGACAAAAGTATTGAAAGGAAGCATTGTCCATACACCAATATGAAATACAAATAGAGAATTAAGAAATTATTAAAGAAAAAAAAGAACAATTTAAAGTCTAAACTAAATAATTGATAAGAATTAACTGCAAACAGACTTTTATCAATAATTAAACATAAGCTTCTATTGTTCATTAATTCAACATTAATTCAACAAATAGTTAAAGAATGTAATTTTTCCTATGAACGTTGGACGATGTTTCTACTTGCTACAGAAAACAATTTAACGATTTTTATTATTTAATTTTCATTAATAATTTTTGTTTGGTTTTTTGTTTTTGTTTTTTTATTTTATTAGTATTTTTGTACAATCATTTATAACAGATTTCTACTGTTGCCATATGGAAATTGTCTGTAAAATGATTCAGTATCCTTTTATACATACGTACCTATTATACAGCCATTCTAAATGATTTTAATGACTGTTAAGTGTGGCAATAAATACTCTACTCTCTTAAAGTCACGTCCATATTTTTTTTTCTTTAATTATTTTTGATAAGATTCATGTTTATTTATATTTGCAAAATTAAAATATATAAAATGAAACTCACTCGGTATCGCTGTTGCCACGATTTACAGATATAACCAGACAAGCAGTTAACTGATGAAGTATTTTGAAGAAGCAATTTTTAATATCTTATCTTATATTTTACTAACTAGATTTTATAACAATTCATAATTTCTCTCTTAAGAATTGTTGATATGTTCATAAGATTGTGTTCTAAAGCTACGTGACTTACTGAATTGTTTTGGATTAGATAAATACAATTTAAGAAAAACAACGTGTATTTAAATTAAAATATAAAAAGTAGAAAAAAGAATTTAATACCTACGAAGTATTAATGTTTGTTTACGTTTTCACAATTTCATCAAGATTGACTAGAAGTTGTAGGGCTCTATCTACAGTTGGCGGTAACATTTTGTCGATTTGTGTTTTGTAAACAATTATTTCAATATATTTACATCTCGAAAGAAAAGTACCTTTTATGTCCCGATGAGAAATTCTTTTTTCGAATTACAATGATGATTCAGTTTCAGGGGATTACCCTTTACATACATCTGTAATATCATGTTAGAAAAAGAAAAATATACTTGAAACACTTGTTCTAAATAAATATTTTTCTGTGTAATTTCCCCTTTATTTCCTATAGAATATATTTCGTTCGAATAAGGACACTATTTTTAAAAATTTTATTTTAATTCCAATACAGTAAGACACCGCTTAACGCGGGGGATACGTTCCAAGAAGTTCCAGCGCTAAACGAAACAGCGTTAAACGTGGCAATTTAACACGTCCATATGTAAATACATATGTATGTAATGGGTTCGTACTGTGATTTCGACTTCGGAAAATACAGTTGGAATCTTTATTCTAGAAAGACCAACAGAAGAGCGTGGAAAAAGATACATAGTATACACCGTCGCTGTTTTATTTGCACACATATACAACACGTATCAATACAATGGGCGATTTAGGAGAATCCCAATTCGACCTCGTAATACTGAAACAGCGCTAAGCGGAGCAGCGTAAAGCGGGGTTTTACTGTACTTTCTAACAGTTTAATTGTATTTATTTTAAATATTAATTCTTTTTTAAGTGTACTTAACTGCCCAGCTTTTGTTTTTATAATTATTCATTCAATATCAACTTGCTGCACACACATCTCCACTGCACTGTATGATTTGGGGAAATTCCCTGATTTTTTAACTCAGTTAATATTTATTTAATAATTACAATATAATTACAAATTACATTTAATTATTACGAGCTTAGTAACTAAGACCTTATGCTCGTTGCAGTGTAAAAGGAACTCTGTTGCTGGTGGCTCTCACACTAAGCACACTACCCACTAGACTGCGAAGGAGGCACTCATACATAATTGGCCCTTAGTCAGGATTACGGCCTAGCTTCTCACACCACTCTTGTTGTGTGTTAATTTTATATAAATACATGAGTGGCGCGACCTACAGCTTAAAGTCGACTTCGAACGACAGGTTTTTGAGAAACTTTTCACGTTAATTTTATTTACTCACAGAGTTTTAGCGAGATATTTGCTGAGAGGAAGTCGCCGAATATATATTTTGTTTTGATGTCTGACTTAGGGGTTGAACCGAGGCCTTACGTCTAATTAGCCGACACAGACTACGGCAACTTCAGGAGGCACTTAGTCTCAGTTAATAAACTGTCTGAAATGACTTGTCTTATGAAAACACAATTATCTTTTTATTTTTTTATGAATTTTTTTTCTAAATCAAATTCAAATCAAGTACGATCACAGCTTACATACATACATACATACATACATAATTGGCCATTACAACCCTTCAGTCAGGATTACGGCCTAGCTTCTCACATCACTCATGTTGTGTGCCTCAATTTTTTTTATACTTGAGTGGCGGGAGCTACAGTTTAACGTCCACTCCGAACGACAGATTTTTGAGAAACTTTTTCATGGGCAGGTTTATTTACTCTCTCAGAGTTTTTGCCAGAAACCTGCTGAGAGGAAGTCGCCGAAAAAATTTTTTTTTTTCATATTTCGTTTTGATGTCTGACCTGGAGCTTGAACCCGGGCTTTACGTCTAATAAGCGAACACACTACCTACTAGGCTACAGCGACTTTTGGGCGTACTCATTCTTAGTTAATAAAACTGTCTGAAATGACTTGTTTGTTGTTTTTCCGTGTTTCCAACTGGTCTAATTATATTTTTATTTATTTTAAAATTATTCTATTATTTCCTTTCCATATGCACACAGTAAAGTTTAGTTTGTAAACCCTCGAATTATATTTCGAGGCACTGAATCACACACTACTGTTGTAGCCTGTTAAAAAATCCAAAATATTTACATCCTCTGACCTTTCCTTGTTTCTATAACAAACACTAAGTCCAGCAAACTTTACATTAAATTCTTATGCTCATAATATCAAGAACTTCAGATTTCCCAATTTTCATACACTGCCCATCTGATGTAAATAACTATGACACATCGAGTTGTTGCGTACATTTCACTTTCAACGAGACGGAATACTGTAATGAAACGCAATACAAAGTGCGGAAAATAATTTAAAGTTTATAATGAAAAATCATTTCAATGTTAAGCAAATAATTTGTCATGTTGAATAGATAAAACAATTTGATTTGCATACATTTTTCTTTATTATAAGACGCCATTTTTATAAATTCCTATGACGGAATTAAATTTTAAAACAAAAGTAACACGAAATTCATAAGATAAGCACTTTGAAAAAATCTTAGATTTGCCCCTTTTTTGCCCTTTAAGTGCTATTAAAAATTAGTACGCATTTATCTGTATTAACTATTGTTTTGTAAGGTCGCTTATTATTCGTTACTACCCTTTATTATATAAAATAATTTTTTTTTTGTTTTTTTGCTTTACTTTTTGCGAATGTATGTATGTATGTACATATGTATACATAAGAACATTAATTTTTATATAAAGTGATGTTTCACTTATCTTGGCATTTGAATCAACAAGGGATTTCTGATAAACAACATGGTGTTGTTCGTTTTCTAAAAAGACTATATGTAGCTCAGGTTGAAATCAAATTAATGCAGTCACATTTTACAATTCTTACTCATTTCAGCACTCAAAGTGTTGGGAACGTTATTACTCCGCCTACTTCTCGGATCAAGTGAAAAAGCCGTTTACTCTGCTGTGATAATTTCCCCCCTAGAAGAAAATAATAAAAGCAGTTAAAAAAAACCAATCAAAACGATAACAAATAAAAGTATTACTCTATCACATACAAAATAATACAAGCCAAAATATGTCACAGAATCAATCATATTTTTGGCAGACCACCAGACATAATGTCTATTTGAAGCGTTCGGCTAAATTGCATATGCTATTGGCATTAATAGCCGTTCTGACGTTCTCCACAATATGTTTAGCCGAGATAGAACCGAAATATAACGATGACAATTCACAGGCAATGGGTTTTCAAACTGTAAGTATTTTGCGTACGTGCATGCATACTTATTTGTTTACTATGAATATGAAATAATTTTAATAACAAATTGAGTTTTCTAAATTAATTTTTAATTTTTTTTTTTTTTTTTTGATTTTGCTAGAATGCCGCCGCTGAAGATGCAGTTTTACCTAAAGAAGTTCAAGCCGATTTGGAAAATGCCATACAAAATGTTGATTCGACCAAAGGTTCACCAATAAATACCGGGTTTTTGGACGCATTTACTGCGTCCATCTCTGTAATTTTATTTACAGAGTTAGGTGATAAGACATTTTTCATAGCAGCCATTATGGCTATGCGCCATCCACGCTTAGTTGTCTTTACCGGAGCCATAACGGCTTTGGCCTTGATGACCGTACTCTCGGTGGTGTTTGGCATGGCTGCTACCATTATTCCTAAGATTTATACATATTACATTTCAACGGCGTTGTTTGCCATATTCGGTTTAAAAATGATCTACGAAGGCTATTTCATGAAAGCCACCGATGCCCAAGAAGAACTCGAAGAAGTACAATCGGATTTACGTAAACGTGAAGATGAGGTAAGTTTCAATGTGTTTTTGTTGCACCAATTAGTTAGTTTTGCCTCTTCTTTTATCTGAAACAAAAAAACAGACAAACTTTTTTTTTTTTTTGTTTATTTTTGTTAACTGGTATCTCTTATTTTGCATGTTTTCAAGCACACACTATCTCTATTTATTATCTACTTAAAGCTCTTTAGTTTTGTTTGCATACACAGTAGAAGTTGAATATTGTGGCCCTATTAAGTTTTTTTATGTTTTTTTGGTTTAAAGATTCTTATTTGAAATGAAAACGAAATCACTTATTGCTGTAAATCTTATTTCAAATTATAATTTATTTTAAATGGTAAAAAAAAAAAAATATTTTTTAAACCTTACTAACATTGTATGAAAACAAACAAAATGGGGCAAAATGTATACATACTTTAAAACATTTTCTTTTAATATCATTTTCTTTCTTTTTGTTTTGTTTTTAATACCACTTCCTCTTACAACATTTCCAAATTTACTAATTTTATTTATTCAATCTGCAAATTATTGCCATCAACATGGTGCAATTCATTGAATTATTTTGTTCTGGGAATTTATTAAAAATCAACAATACGAAGAATTCATTGAAAACATACAGTGAGCGTCAAAAGTGAGTAAACACCGCTGAAATAATTCATTTTCTTAGGATAGCGAGAAAAGTAAATGAGAATAGTTGAATAAATTTCCAAAAATAAAAACGTTTGTTTATTATATACATAAGTATATACATATATAATATATATTATCTAATATATAAAATTCTCGTGTCACGGTGTTAGTGGTTAAACTCCTCCGAAATGGATCGACCGATTTTCATGAAATTTTGTGTGCATATTGGGTAGGTCTGAGAATCGGACAACATCTATTTTTCATATTTAGGTACATATTGATCGTAGACGAATAAAATTTGGTGGGTAAGTTCGTGGAGTCGATATCGACAATCCCACCAAAAATAGGCGTGACAACGCTCCCCCATAAAGTGATACCTAGTATAACTCTTAAACTACTGAACCGATTTTAACCATTCTTATTTTGTTCGAAAGCTTAGATGGTTTTAAAAAATTCGATATAGCAAAAATTAGGCGTGGCAAACCTTTAAAATTTAATATTTAGGGACATAGTAATCGTAGACGAATGCAATTTGGTTGGTAAGTTTGTAGAGTCGATATCGACAAACTCACCAAAAATGGGCGTGGCAACCCTCCCCTTTAACAGATACCTATAAGTCGGCTAATTCGATGGTTTATAACTACATATGTACATATATAACTTCGTCAGCGCTATTACAATAAATATATAATGTGACCTGTTTTGGGCAATAAAAAAATCAATTTTGGGCGGGACGAAGTTCGCTGGGTCAGCTAGTTATTATATAAAATGTTAAAACAAAAACAACAATTCATGACAAAGGAACTTTTTTTTTATACTTAAAAACATAATAGAAAATTTAAAATTATAGTGGGTGTTGACTCACTTATGGCGCTCACTGTACTTCAATTGCAAAAGAAGATTTGAATAGAAGAAAGATGTAGTATTCAATACTGCTTGTTAACAGTTGTCATTTATTTATTTTAATTTTGAACCCTGCAACCAATTTCTATTTCTAAAAGACTAACGATGGAAAATTACATCAATTTATCTTCAATTTCTCAAATATTTTCAAGATGTTTTCATAACAAATTTTTAATCGCCTCAAATCCCTTGTCTTATACCCCAGTATTGTAGTAAAATCAATGCAGTTTCAACTTAAAATTTGTATACAGACCGTGTAATATATACCGTGGGTACTACGGTATTCTATATATTAAAACGATTTTTGGTTAAATCACTTTTAAACCTTTCATTTGTAACTAACAATTTTCATTATTTTACTTCTATTTGATTTATTTTCCTTTCTTTTTTTTTTTTGTTTTTTCTTTTGCTGAGCAAATATTTTCTAATTGAAACAATAATTTGTTTATCAAAGACTTTTGATTCCATTACAATGCTCTCCTATTCCCATTACTTTATTCCTATTACTTTCCTTCCGCCTGCTTATGGCACCTATCTTATTCCATTACAATGCTCTTTTAATCCCATTCCTTTACTCCTATTACTTTCCTTCCGCCTGCTATTCATTGAACTTGAGCTTATGGCACCTGTGAAATCTTTTTTTTTTTTATTTAAAATCTTCTGTTATCAATACCATACAAAACGAAATGTGTATTTAAACGCATTCCTGTACTCTCTTTCTCTCTATTATTCCTCCCCACAAACAAAGTAATACATGAACAAATACTTATTAAAAGCAGTTATTGTTTTAAAAACTAACGAAGTTGATGAATAAAAGATATTAATGATGATGATAATGATGATGTTGATGTTGATGTTTGTTTGATCAATCGTTTTAATGCGATTTCTTTTTTATTTATTTTTTTGTATATTTTTTTCTTCTTCTATATTGAATGTGTGGTATCGCAATAAAAAAAAACCAAACAAACAAACAAATCAAAACCAAATGTTTCACAATTTACATGCTACTCCTTCTACTACTACTACAACTACCACTACCACTGCTACCGATACCAATGCCACTAACTATTATTACTATTATTCACTATTGCCACAATTAAAAAAAAATATATAATCGATTGTATGTGTAGCTTTTCCGTTCGAAACGCGGTGGTGATAGTGATGCTAAACGTAAAAATAGTAATTCAGATAAGGAGGATGCAGATATAGAATGCGGCGCTGGCGCCTCAACTGCAACTCCATCAGCTCTGGCCACTGCCAAAAATCCCGAAATGCAGCATCGTCAACGTAAACAACTCTCATCTCTTCATAACAATAACAATAATATTAATAATGGCTGTGAATTGAACAAAGACAAAGATGATCCTGAAGTTGCTGTGTTGGCTGACTCTGGCAATAATAGCGATAGCGATGATTTTCTAACTAACGATGAAACCGTTAAGATGTCAACCTTCCATAGCAGTCCGGCTCTATCGGCGTCCGCCTTATCGAATCAAACGAATCAAACAAATTGTGATGATGATACTTCTATTAATCCTAAGCTTAGATATAATCATAATAATAATAATGTTAATAATACTAGCGATGTCAGCAATGGTGGTACTCCCTCAAAGAAACTGAATAATGACTTTTCGGGACGTGTATTGGTGCATTCGGCTTCGGCTACTGCTAATTTCAATAAGCAGAGAAATACGAATAAGCAAACGAATGATAATAACATGACTACCGGCACTGGCAGCATTAATAGTATCGATAGTATAACTAGTTTGGGCCTCAACTCTGCTAATGGTGTTGCTGCTGGTCAGTCCAATGGCGAGTTGAAACAAGTTGGCGGCAACAAAAAACGGGTTAGCGTCATATTTCTAGTTCTTAAGACGTTCATTCATTCCTTCATTTATTGTATTTTAATAATTTTTTATCAACACCGTACATATATACATATATATATATATACATACATATCTCATATGCATATTATAAAATATACATTTTTTTAAATTTCATCTGGTTACATACATACATGCATACGTACATACATTTATTTTTTTAATTCATTCATATCAATTATATGAAAATTATTGAAAATAATTTTGTTTTACTGCACATTCATTATACAACTCGCTCTCTCAGTCATTTTTGTTTTGATAAATACTTTTTCATTTTGTTTATAACTATTTTATATACTACACATACAACATATATTGTATTCTTTAACAATTATCATAATTTCATTCATTCATTTATTCATACATTAATATTGTTGTTATTGACCCTTTTATCTCTTTCGATTTTTTATTTTCATGAAATTATTTTCGATAATGAATTAATTTTATCAACGAAAATCCCCCATTTATTTATTCATCCATCATTTTGTAATTTAATTTTAATTTTATTTTTTTGTTTTTAATTTTTTTTTAATTATTTTGCCTTTTTTAATTATTTACTAATTATGTTTTATTATGGAAAACTAATTCCAATTAATTTTAATGTGGGGTGAATGGTTAAAAAAAATGTTTTCTTTGTGTGTCTGTGAGTACGTCGATCTTAAAAATATTTTACGAAAATCTGTCTAAAAGTAACAAAAAAAAAAGCCAATAAGGCTTGGTGTTTAAACCAACTTGGAGTTTTAAAATTCCTTTTCATTACTTTAAGGAACTATAGCGTTTTCGAAAATCATATTTTGCCTATATTCGATTTTCTTTTGCTTTGTTTCAGTAACAGTCCATTGGATAATAGGTTTGCCATCGGACGTTGGCTAAAAAACAACGTCCCTTCTTAAACATCTATTGTGGGTAGCATTGAGAGACTTTGTCTCTAGAAGTGGCTCTTCGAAACATTTATTATTCACATTATCCGCTGTGAGCATCAGAGAATTTTAATTTCGAAAAATCGTAAAGGAAATTAATTTGTATCCTCTGGTTTTGTAGCTTTGTAGACCATTGCTTTAAACATCACGGCACCTCTAATCCACAATTAAACAGATTGATTTCAAGAAAAAAGTCTTTCCTTAACACTCCTTTATTTCGTCCTTTATCCTATCCTAAATACAGAGATACGCCTGACAGCTACTGAATAAAATACCTAAAGCAGTTTGGTCTATACAATGGATTATTCGAAAACAAAGCACAGCTTTAAAAAGTCAAATTAATGACAGGCAACAAGTTCTGTCCGTCCTCCTAATGTGTATTATATACATAAATTTAGTCATTAACAATTTCACTTTTATAAGCAGGAACTCGCTTAAACATCACATTCATATGAGAACATCGAACTCCTTACTCAGGCTTCTGAGTTCATTCGATAAAGTTTCATTAACTGGATTTATTTTTAATAGACTTAGGACCATTATTACAACTTGCAGTTAAACTTGGGTGTAATTAAAGGTACCTTTAGCTAAAGTGAACTCTAAAGTCAGCTTTAACTTATTTTCGTTATTACAACGGACAGATAAAGTTAACTTTTTCAAAAATATGGCAGTGCCGCAGCAATGTCGATAAAACTGTTCAATTAAACAAGTTTTAATTTTAAAAGTTAAATGTAGGATGATCCTTCCTTTAGCTTAACGCTCACTTCTACCTTATTGTCGTTATTGTTATAATAATGAAAAACAATTTATCTGCCCGTTAAAATCCTCCCTTTAGTTAACGGCAAGTTGTAATAATGGCCCTTGGCATATGATTTTCTATATGGCTAGCATAACTGTTTAACAAACTAATTTAAATGTTTGCAGGAATCTACATACATTTCACTTTAAATCTTCTTTTGTTTGTTTTTCATGTACAATGCGCATGTTTCCTAAACTAACCTTAAATAAATCCTATCCCATTATCCAAAAATTAACTTTGAAGTCAGTTAAACATTACAGCTCTAATTATATAAGTACTTGGATGTCTAGTTTCATTAAATAGCTAGTCCTCTAGAGGATACAACAGATCCTTATTTTATTTATAATTTTTGTTTTTGTAAACGTTTTAATTACAACAAGCATATGAATTGTTTATTTATTTGTTCGTTTTTCTTCTTTTTATTAAATCTGTCTTAAAATTCATAAAATCTTTTAAAAATCCATTCAAAATACTTATTTATAACCCTAAATCGAAACTTTAGTTAATGCAAACGTATTTAATATTAAAAAAAATTGTTTTTGTTTTTACAATTTCATTTTACAGCTGGAACGTGATGTTACCTCCACCTTGATCCAAGATCCTGAAAGCGGTGTTGTACGTAAATCTAATAAAAAGGGTGCAGCTTATTTAGCGACTCGGGTTTTAATGCAGGCCTTTACAATGACCTTCTTGGCCGAATGGGGTGATCGTTCTCAGTTGACTACCATTATTTTGGCAGCCAGCAAGGTAAGTAGTATTAACACGATACACTACGAAACTCTGTGAGAAACTAGATAATTCTTAAAAAATGATTTACTTACAGAATGCTTACGGCGTTACCGCTGGTGGTATTATTGGTCATGCCATTTGTACCGGTTTGGCTGTGATTGGTGGCCGTATGGTGGCTGCCAAAATCTCTGTGCGTACTGTTACAATTGTCGGTGGTATAGTGTTCCTAGGTTTTGCATTATACGCCTTAATAATGCGTCCAGATGACATATAATGTGTAACAAACAATCCCGACGTAATCCAAAGTGTCTATTTACCTGCTGCATTGTAAAGCGATCGCTAAAACTTAAGTTATAATCAAACCCTTTTTATTGAAAAAAAAAAACAAAACATAAATTTATACACTCAATGTATTCGATATACATATATATGTATACATACATATATAGTACATATATATTTTTGTTTATTTGTTTTATTGTAGTATTTTTTATTTTTTTTTTGTGTTTATATGTAAGAAGAAAAAATTAAAGAATTTTAGAAGAAAAGAAAAAAAAAAATAGAAAAATTTAAATTATTGAAATGCTAAACAAAGAAACAACAAAACAACAACAAATTGTGTATAGTATTTATGCAAAACAAAACAAAAAAAAAACTTTAAAAAATAATGAATGAATGTTTTTATTTACGTACATTTAAAAGATAAAATTTATTTGAGTTTTTATTTTGGAACGCATATACATACTAAAATTAGAAATTATAGAACGCTGATCCATTCGTTTATTATAGGCAATTGAAAGAAATTCAGAAATTAAAAATAATTGTATATAGATATTACAATCTTTTAAAGGCTATAAGAACTAATCGAATGTTCAAACACTATTTAAAATACACTCTAAATGATTCGTTCGTATATCTGCTTATTATTAATGTATGAATTTAATAATTCATTGACGATGAAAGTTCTCTTCCATCTATATAAGGCGATATCAAACTAGTTGTCTTATGCGTTAAGCATATACATCACAGAGCAGCAGTGACGATTCAAAAAGATTAGTAAAATCGAATTATACTCACAATTTCTAATACTTATACGCATTCATACTTATTTTATATATCATGGAACTTCTACTCATATTCAAATCATTTTGAAGAACTCATCATCATATTCATACTTAACAACACGTATGATATTGTTGATTTCGACTCTCCATAACTCAACATACTATACACGAATCACAAAATAAGTATGATTCGCGTACGAACACTAAAACACTCACTAAATGGTTGTGTGTTTGCTCTGCTTGCTGGTCTGTCTTTTTTCGTAAATGCAACAACAAAAACTTAGACTGTAAATTTTGATGATTGGTTCGAGTCACTCGAATCTTTTTTTATAAGTATTTTTCTAAAGTTATGAATCTAAATGAGTAGGCTTATGAATCAAACATATTTCGAATGGTATAAGTTTGATGTCATCGTTGTACGCATACTCATTGCAACCTGTACTTATAAGTCAACGTTGTAGTGAGTACGAATGAATCAGATTACATATTTAAATGTCAATATTGTTGACTCACTTATATCCATAATTTCATGAGTGCTTATGAGTAGCGAAAAAACGATTCATTGCTGATCTCTGATATGCACAGCATTATGGATTTCGATAGACTTCGATAACTTGCAGCAATTTATTATATTTAACAATTTGGAGGCGATTGATAAAACTGTTCGTCTATTGTCCAATTTACGAATGTATTGGTTCGAATAAAGAGTGTTAGACCTATAACTAAAACCATTTTCTCTTGACATTGAAGTAAGGAATCACTTTCCTTCATTAGTCTCCATTCGCTCCTGAAATGTAGCAAATTCTACCTAGGAATTCAGCTCATGCTTATTTGTGTGCGTACGAATAATGTATCCAGTTTTATTAAGTTAGTTCCAAACAGTATTTATTTACAGCTTACCGTCTGGACAATTAAAGCAATATTTGACATGTTTATGGGAATTAAGCACTTACAACTGAATGTAGAATAAAAATATAAGAATTGGAGTCGACATCTGATTAAAAATATCATATTTGCTCAACAGGATGACATTCATTGAATCACTCACTTTATGGTTTATTTTTATTAAAGATTTTGACCTCAAGTCTTACGAGGCTTAATTGATTTAGTTTCGTTGAATAAAAACAGGATAGTTTTTCAAAGGAAGTTCGTTACATAGGAAAATCTTTACCAAATTGTTGAAACATTCCTCGTGCGCTACAGTTTGGTTCGTTTTCAAATTCCAGCAACATTATTGGACAATTTTGTTTGGCATTCTTGAAACTATTACGTATGTATCGCAAACAAAAGTTGAGACAATAGGACCGCAATACAGCACTTGCATGTATATGTGCATACCAGAGATTAGCAATGTAACGTTTTTTTTTGCTACTTATAAGTACTCATGAAATTATGAGTATTTGAGTTACAATATACATAAGTATCCTCATAAAACAGAGCAAACAAGAAAAAAACACAAATAAATTGTGACATTTAGTATATAGAGACCAGAGATCAACAACATCATGCTTTTTATTAAGTATGAGTACGATGAGTACTTTAAACTTTGAATATGAATAGAGGTTCCATGATGTTAAAATAAGTATGAATGCGTATACATAAGTATCAGAAATAATGAGTATGATTCGAATCTACTCATCTTTTTGAATACTCATTGCTGATCTCTGGTGCATACAAAATGTATATTAAATTCGCATTTGAAAAGGATATTCAAAATTCAATACACAATAAGTTTTTGAAAAGAGTCTCATTTTTCGTCGATAATTGATCTATTAAATCTATTTCTGTGTATCATTAGCTATAATTTCGGTAATAACACACATTCAGGAAGAAATTGAGAAAATTTATAATTTCAAATTAAAATTATCGGAAGTTCTTAATCTAAGGTCATAACACAAACTAACTCAAAAAAAAATCGTAATTTCAAATAGCATTCCACATTAAATTACGAATAAAATTGCACTCGTTTTTAAAAACGCGTGATCAATAAATAATTCAACATGCAATGTAAACATTGCAACTGGCATTTCCATTTGTTGGCTCAAATTTCTATAGAAAAAATTAAAATATTTGTTAATTTCCTTTTCCTTTGATGTTAAAAAAAAATAAATTAAATTAAACGCTGCTACATTGTTGTAAATAATGATCGTATTCTTTATAATTTATTAGTGAAAATAAAAAAAAAAAACTTATAAAATACACGCACATTACAAATTAATAATTAATTAAATAAAATTAAAAAAAATTAAAAAAAATATTAAACAAAAACTAATTAAAATAATAATAATAATAAAAAATTATTTTTATATAGAAAAATAAACAGAAGAGTATCTATCGATCGAATGCAAGTGAAAAAATAAAAAAGGAAAATAGAGTAGAAGTATATCGATTAAATAACAATAATTTATAAAGTACGTCTTACGCTAGGTACATACATACATACATATGTTAGTTATGTTGTCAAGTTAAATTTACTTTTGGGTCTTGGGATCCCGATAAATGCCAGTAAAAAGTATGGCCTTCGAGACATGATCATAAATAAGGAACAAGAAGGGATGATTGCATTCAAATTTGGTAGGCTCGAAAGGACGAGCAGAACGGAAACTAAACAATACGGTGGCAGCGGCAGCAGTACTGCCTTCTTCGTCCACCTTGATTTTGGCTACATGTTTGGCATCATCCAATTTCAAGGAGGAGCTAGCAGCTGAAAAACCAGAGAAATCGGCAACATTGCTCTTGAAAACACTTTGAAGACCCATTCTATTCAAAATCTAAAAATCAAATCAATAAAGAAAGTTAAAGATTTCTATTAAAATCTAAATTAAAAGGATATTTAATAGGAAAACACTTACCGGCGTCAGTTCCAAATGTTGTTCAAAGGTAAACTTAGGCAAAGAGATATCAATCTCACGTGCTATACTCTCTTTAAGGGCATTCTCCAAGGTAGTGGGATTTAGTTTAGCTAAAACTTGCTCTAGAGGCGTCTGGAAAGGAGGCAATATAATGACCATCGATATTTCAGGATCCTTATTTTCATCTGTTGAGGTTTTGTAAGGCATTTGCAAAACATGAGCACCAATTTGCTCATCTATAGCCAAACTAAAACTGCCACGTTTGTGCATCATATCCACAAAAGATTGTTTGCTGGGCGATGTATAGAAAATGTCTTGTTTTGTGTGTTTGGCATCAAATTTATCCAGCCACTGGCCCTTGAAGTAGGCAGCATTTGCCAAAACCATCATACTATTCTGATTGATATCATCGGGACTTAGCATTTCAGGAATTTCATTGCGTGTTACATCCGCAATCCATTGATTGATTTGTTTTCTGCAATTTTCCGGTTCATGTTGAAAGTCGATGTTCTCTACTTCGTCCACAAAGTTTTCGTTAATGCATGGGTAAACATTTACGCTCTTGTCAAAGTACATTTTATCGGCAGAGGTAAAATCCACAGAGGAATTTTTGGAACGTGTTAAGCGACTTTGTTTCTCCAGGCGATAGGCATTGCTGACATGTTTCTTGTTTTTGGCCCATTGTAAACGTAGAACCTGCGCCAATTCCTTTTCAGCTTCACCTTTAGCCCCAAAATAGGCCAACAAAAGAGCATGGAAAGTGGAATAGGAGGAGAAGAATACATTTTCATTTGGTGTGGCTTTTTGTACAGCATCTAACATATCCAAAGTGAACTCTTGTTGGCCGCGATATAAATCCGAACGTATAGTCTTTGGCATGGGGCCCTCATCGTTTGCTGAGAAACATTCATCGTTTTGGGCTTTACCGAAAGCCACCAGAACCGTGCACAGGAAACCAATTAGAAATATTTTCATGGCTAAACAATAATAACAACAAAAGAAAATAAAATGTTATTGAGTGATTGATCGCTAGCATACATCAATAGGCAGGCATTGATTGACTCTTAGCAAACTCAGGCTTTTGAACTGTTTGTTGTTGTTGTTGTCGCTGATGGCAATGACTGGTAAGTAGGTAGGCAACTGACAAATCAAATGCCATTTCAAATTCTCAGAAACTGAACAGAAATATTTATTCGTTTGAAAGAAATGAATTTTCAAAAGAGAAATAAAAAAAAAATTCCAATTAGTAAGCATATTAGACGGCCAAAAGATACATCAGACAGAGAGCTTGACATGTAGACAAAACATAGATGACCTTGACTATAAAATTTTTAAACGTATTCATAACGATAAGTCTGTGCGTGAGTGTGTGTGCCTGAATTTATTAATAATTTTATCAAAAAACAAAAAATTAAAAGATTAACACAAAAAAATTATTCCCACCAAACGTGATTGGATTTCTAATACGAGTGGGTGGTTGACTGACTGACTGTTTAAATTCAAATAAAGTTTTTAATAATCCCCCAAGAAATATTAAATAAACAGCCTTGTTTGCGGCTCACACAAAAAACAATGGAATTCCCTTAAAGCTAAGCTCATTCATTCGTACCTTCCTTATTGAATTTGGTAATTTTATTATTTCTTTTTTTTTATTTCTTGTATTTTAATTTTTCATTGAATTGTCATTAAAATTATTGCTAAATTGCTAAAGTGCAATTGCTAAAGTGCAAAAATCCAAAACTCCAATGAAGTGCACATAACCTCAAAAATTTTTTTTGCATTAAAAAATCAAAAAAAAAAGTGAAAGCGGTTTTTTTTGCTGCAACTTTAAGCGCAGCTTAACTTGTATAAAAAGAAAGAAAAAAAAACTGTGTTTTTTCAGTTGACTGATTTTTGTTTTATTCATAAGAGAAGAAACAAACAAAAAAACAGATTATGGAGGAGGAATTGAAAAAAAATATAATCAAAAAAATGCACTCAAATATAATTATTTCGGAATTTTTATTGAAATAATTAAAAAAAATTAAAAAAAAAATTTATTTAAAAAAATCATGCAAAATATTATTCAAATAAAACCAATAAAAATTAAATAAATGGACCAGTCATTAAAAATATTATATAGCATGTGAACCAATGCATTGTCACTCATTTTGGAATGAAAAATGTACAGTATTGGTCCTTACAACCTAGGCGGGATCTACAATTTATAGACACCGAACTACAGATTTTTGAGGAACATTTTCATTGCAATTTTATTTACTCTCAGATGTCTGATCTGGGTTTTGAACCGTGGCGTCACCTACTAGACAGCGGCGGCTTGAAGTATATATACATATATGTATACTAGTTTACTACTTTAAATAAAAATGTAACTGAAACGATATGGGCAACACTGTTAGCTTTTAATCTATTCAAATGCCACTTTGACCCTGGCATCAAGTAGAATATGTTCCACACTACGTAGAGCGAATATTTTGTTGGTGAAACATACATACGAGTACATACATACATACATAATTGACCATTACAACCCTTTTGGTCAGGATTAGGACCTAGCTTCTCACATCACTAATGTTGTGTGTGTTAATTTCATACATGAGTGGCGGGACCTACAAATTTTTGCAAAACTTTTAATGGAAATTTTATTTTGCTCTCAGTTTTTGCCAGAAATCTGCTGAGATGAAGTCACCGACGAAATATTTTTTCATATTTCGTTTTAATGTCCGACCTGGGATTTGAACAGCGGTCTTACGTCTAATAAGCCAATATACTACCTACTAGAAGTGACAGCTTCTAGGTTCCTTTAAAAAACGAAAAATAATAAATATAATTGTTCTTTATACTCCCTTTCCCACCACTTTATGTTTTCCCTAAATCCTTTATGTGCCTCTCTCTCTCTCTCTTTCTCCTTTAGGACGTATTACAATGGGTCATTTTGACCTCAGAGTATTGTCAGACATCAAAACGAAATATGAAAAAATATTTCTTCGGCGACTTCCTCTCAGCAGATTTCTGGCAAAAACTCTGAGAGTAAATAAACCCGCCATGAAAAAGTTTCTCAAAAATCTGTCGTTCGGAGTCGACGTTAAACTGTAGGTCCCGCCACTCAAGTATAAAAAATTAAGGCATACAACATGAGTGGTGTGAGAAGCTAGGCCGTAATCCGGACTGAAGGGTTGTAATGGCCAGTTATGTATGTACATATGTAGTATTGTACTTGTCCTACAAGTGACAAGTGTTGTATTTTATCTGGATTATTAAATGACAGATAATGTTAACCTCACATCTTGTAAGAAACCCATGACGTACCATAAGCATATCCTATTTGGTTTTTTTTTGGAAATTCATGTGCTCATTATTAATTGTTATCGTGAAAATGTTTATTTTATTTTTTTTTTAATTAATTATTAAATTTCTTGCTAATTTTAAAAAGGGGAATTTATTTTTACCATGAAAAAATTAATTTTTTTTTTCTTTAACAAAACATAACTTAAACTACTCTTGAATTATTCTTAACATTACTATTGTTTTTTTTTTACTGTCGCTTTTTAATGCATTGAATGCCATTGAGCGTGTTTATTGTTGTTCTTAATTTGTTTTTTTTTTTCAATAAAATTTTATTATTATTGAATTTACTATCAATTATGATGACCTTCTCTAAGGTTTATCAGTGATTTATTTTTTAATTTTAATGACATTTTATTTTAAACTTTTTGCTCATAATATAAGTTATATACATACATATGTATGTATACATGTATACACAGTACCGCATGTCAGTTATAAGCGTCATAGAAAGTCATTTTTCATTTAAGATCCTATACAATTTGTCTTGGTTTTAATGGCGGTAGACTGTTGTCACTTAAAGAAAACAAAAAATATTGGAATTCCCCAAATCATTTAAACTCAGAAGATAAAAATAAGTAACGAGCACCAAAGCTAATTTATTTTGTAATTTAAAGTTTAAAGTACGAACACAGTACATAAGAGACTTGATTGACGGCTTAAGCTAGAAGCAGGCTTGACATAAATTTCATAAAATCTCTCATCGTAAAATTGTAACAAAAAATGGACAACAAAAACTGTTAATGAAATTTTGAAAATGACATCTACTGACAATTATTTATATTAATGGTCCTTCGAACCGTAATAAATACGTATTAAAGTGAAAAATTCATTCAACTTGAAAATTCTAAACAAAAGCTGTGCTCATGATTTTTGTTTTAAAATGACATTAATTTTGTTGATATGGTTTTTTGTTAATAAATTTCATTTCTTTTATCTAACCAATTGACCTGTTTTACTTCTTGTTCGTTGATACGTTTCGCATTTATGAATTCCCCCCATTGTGTTTAATACTTCCGTTGAAAATGAAAATTTCCTGTAAAATAAAACCAAAAATCAGTGAACAATGTGAAATACTTCCCCCTTTTTTGACTGACTAACTGTCTGCTTGACTGACTAACAAACAGCCAAAACGTTCGTTCATTCATTCGATGATGGGTCGGTCGGTCGGTCATGCGTTATAGTTTCATATCACATTTTACAGCTCATGCGCTCATGACTCATTTTGACGCACAGAGTGTGAATAAAGAAATAAAAAAAAACAATTCAAAAATACCCCAACAGTGACGATAACTACGATGACAGACAGAAAACAAATAAAAAATTTCATCAATTGAATCTCAAAGAAGAAAACAAATGCTCATCTTTCACCCTGTGAAACGTTTCTCTTACGGATTCATATTATTTCCTAAGTACTGCGAGATATGTATTTACGCAATATTTCGAAACCATATAACAACAACAACGCTCAATACGCACAACCAATCAACCATTTTCTTTACTTTCCTTAGTCACAGGCAAATTCAAATCATTTCATCACTCTTTACATGGAGGGAGGGCTATGGTAGTAGTAAAACTTATAAATACATGTACGAGTATGTATGTAATATAAAAATAAATAATATTTCTGTAGGCTATGTATGCTGTATGCCCTCTGTCTGTCTGAATCATCACCATTCATGAAGAAAGGCATACTGAAGAGAAAAATAAAATATTTCTTCATACGAAAGCTTAAAAAAAATTTCGATTTCACTCAGTTCGTAGTTAGTGAGCGGTTTAATTAGTTGATTTAAGTAAAAATGTTAATGAATAACACGTCTAAACTAGTTTTTTGGATTTTCCCTATTTTAAATTCGTTTATTTCATTGAAAATAAAAGAACTTTTTTTTTTGTTTATTTTTTGGACAGAACAAGCCAACAAGCAATATTTTTTTCTAAACAACCGATTTAACAACTTTGAACTAAAAGCTGCTAATTAATACAGCAAAGTCTAAATATAACGAATACAACAGACAAATGGTATTTTAATCTTTCACTTCCACTTTACTTTTATTTGGAAGAAGATTACTTTTGAATATTATTTAAGCTTTTTAACTACCCCCAGTTGTAAAGGGCCTGAATTCGCCGTAGTCTAGTAGATAGTGTGTTGGCTTATTAGATGTAAGGCCACTGTTCAAACCCCAGGTCAGACATCAAAACGAAATACGAAATTCTGTCAAAAACTTTTTCAAAAATCTGCCGTTCGGAGTCGACTTTAAAACTGTAGGTCCCGCCACTCATGTATATAAATTAACACATTAAATAACACAACATAAGTGGTGTGAGAAGCTAAGTCGTAATCCTGACTGAAGGGTTGTAATGACCAATTATGTATGTATGTACGTTGTAAAGAGAAGCTTAATTTCCTAAGCTCTGTCCTACCTCTTCTGGCCTTTCTTCTTACTTCTGATGCTCGCATGTTTCATATGCCAAAGAAAAAAATCAATCAAGCAAATGTTGTCATTTTATGACAATTCCCTTATTATCCTATCTAGTCTAAAAGGATCTTGAAATTTTGTTAATTACAAGCCAACATCAATCCTTACTTAGGTAGCGTCCTTTTGATGTTTTCAATGCTCTCTGCCATGGATTTTTTTTATTAGTTCAGTTCCATAGATAAGCCAGATTTCACATGCTATACAGGCCAGGTTTTATATCTGTATTTTGATTATTCTACCCGGAATCGGAGAAGTTTACAAATCTGCCGAGAGTTTCTCCTCCAATGGCAAACATCCGAAAAATCTGTCATTCGGAGTCGACTTTAAACTGTAGATCCCGCCACTCACGTATAAAATTAACGCACACAACATGAGTGGTGTGAGAAGCTAGGCCGTAATCCTAACTCAAGGGTTGTAATGGCCGATTATGTATGGCCGTTACTTTAGTAAACTTAAATGGTTGGTTGATGTTAACAAATTTTTGTAAATAAAGTTCCGTTAATAGATCTTAAGTTCTAGGCTACAACGCAGACCTCTCTACTTTCAAATCTTAATCGACTTGGAAATCCGAAAATCATTTATTTTCAAATTTTCCGTTAAAATTAAAAAGTCTAGTCCAAACATATTCTTGAGTTGAGTTTATTTCAGAACTCAAGATTCTCTCAGCTTTAGACGACTTGAAGAAGCAGATCGAACAGAGTAACCAGCTACCACACACCTACCTATGGCCATAAATCTAGGCATCTCTTTGCTATGCGGCATGAAGACGAGGAGCTGGTTTAAATATCGTTTGAATGGAAATGTCAAGTTGGCACAGACAAGAACGCATAACCTATGGAACAAGTTTAATTATTATGAAAATTTATGTATTTTTATTTTGATTTGAATTCCTATTTATCCAGTTTTTTTTTGGCTTTTTCAAATTAGAATTTTTCTCTTTCTCTTTTAACGGACGTTTAAAAAATCAACTTTCAAAAAAATTATAACATTTTTCGTTAGATTATTAAATTAATTAAAATTAATAATTATTACTTGATAATAATGAAGATCATCAGCCAACAACTTACATCACTTGCTTTAATTACGGGGAATTTCCATAATTAAATGCAAAGAAGAAAAAAAAGATTCAATTTTTTTTTCAATAAAATTGGCGAAAAAATAATAAAGAATGCATTTTAAATAAAGAGTCCATAAATTGAGTGCTTTAAATTAAAATTATTAAATAAATTAAAGGAAACAAACACACGGTGGTGTTTAATTGTTGATTGCTTGCTTAATTGACTGAACGATCGATCGATCGATCGACAATGATGGTGATGACGATTGTCGTAAAAGGCCGCATTACAGTTAAAAAAAACCCCAACAACAAACAAAGACTATTTAAGTAGATAACAACAACAGTGAATGGCATTTGTAATGGTAAAAGTAAATAGCAAAAGAAATGTGCACTAACAGATAATGCGGGAGTTTTCCCTGTAATTAATAATTCACGTTTTTTCATAAGCCTTCTCTCTCTCTCTCTCACACTCTCTCTCTGACCGTTTTGAAGACAAACAACAATTGCAAAAACAATACTTAAGTAATAATAGTTGTTTGTTCACTGTACAGCGACTATTTTGCATGACATGACAATAACAACAACATGGAATTTAACGCAGTTAAAACAGTTCAACAGTGCCAGCCTTGTTTGTTTTTTGTTTTTTTTTCATTTTGTTTGCTAATCATTCGTACAAATAGTATGCAAAGTTTTGAAATAATTTTTTAAAAAATGTTGTTGTTTTTTTATATTTACTTTATGTTTTCAGTGCGTTTTTGTTGTAGTTGCAGTAGTTGCGAATGCTGCTGATGATGATGATGATGTTGATGATATAAGCACTTGTTGTCCCAGCTCCGTTAAACCGGTCTCGGTCGGTAACACAAAAAAAATGTAGACAAAGCAACAAAAACAAAACAAAACACCGTTGTTGTTCGATTAAATTTGTTCACAAAGTACTTGATTTTGTTAAACAAAAATGTTATCTTTTGTGAATTTTATTTTTAAAAATATATTTTTAACAACAACAACAAACACTGTCGAAGCAATTATAAAATTTTAAGCCGCTTCAAATCTTCTTGAAATCCTAACGTTTTCACTACTCGCACTGAACTGATTTGTTTAAGTTTTCAAGTTAAATATTAAAAAGCTGGTTTGAAGTCGTTTTGCATTAAAGCTTTATTATTCCAGTTTCAGTTGGTTGGTAAAGAAAAAAACAAGCTTTATTTCATTTCCAAAACTTTTGAGCTCTTTTTGCGTATTTAAAGTTTTACTTCGTTTGACAAACTCTTTTAAATTTATTTTGTTTCTTGCACACACTCACTAAAGTTTACTTTGATGAACTGCGTGATATTTTCTTTGTTGTTGTTTTTTATACATACACACATATGTACATACACCCAAACAACTAACCTAATCTATGTATGTATATCGAGAACGAAGATCTAAAAAAACAAACAATTTTGCGATTACGCACAATCAATAAAACAAATTGTGTACTCACTCCACTTACACCTACTCTCTCATTTTTTTTTCATCACACAAAAACAACATGAATTTGTCAATATATCAATGTGCAATCACACACGAGAACAATTACGCTGGAACAAAATGGCAGCTTGTAGGCAAGAGAGGTGAGGAGAGTGGTTTTTTGCTGGCATAATTTTTCAACCAGCTTCTACCCCGCACAAACCAATACATAAACAACACAAAACTAATGCACATACATTTATAAACCAGCAGGTACAGAAAAATAAGTAAAAAATGATATTACACACAAAGCAGAGTATATGTATACATTTTATGCCAGATGAGAAAGAACATAAATTGTGCGGTTTTAAAAATAGTCTCGTGTGTGAAAGTACAATACTAAAAACATACGTACACACACACACGCATTCCTCCCTTCCTTTCATTGTGGTTCCACACACGAGACTATTTTTTAAGCCGCACAATTTTTGTTCTTTCAGTCACACACGAGACTATTTCATCTGGCATAAAATTGTATACATATACTCTGCTTTGTGTGTGTTAGTTTTTGTGTACTTATTTTTCTGAGCCTGCTGTTTTATAAATGTATGTGTATTGGTTTTGTGTTGTTTATGTATTGGTTTGTGCGGGGTAGAAGCTGGTTGAAAAATTATGCCAGCAAAAAACCACTCTCCTCACCTCTCTTGCCTACAAGCTGCCATTTTGTGCCAGCATAATTGTTCTTGTCTGTGATCGCTCATTCGGCAGTGTGTTACTACTACACAAGTGATGGCCCGTACTTTGAATGAAAGTAAATAATTTTTCCCAATAAGAATGACAAAATAAAAATATTTATTTGGAATGGCAGCACTGAAAACTGCAAGCCTACGAAACTTAATCGCACGCACGCGCAATGAGCAAGCCTTCGGACTGGTTAAGAAGAGTGTGTGGGCGTGTGAAAAAGGGTGCAAATATCATCTCTGTCTGGTGGCCCCTTCTAGTAGCGTCCCCATCGACATAATATACATATATGTAGTGAAATATCGCGTGGGTGGTGAATTCACAAAAATGTGGTGAGTTTTGAAGTGATGTATATTTAAAAGGTGGTGACCATATCGAATGTGGTGAGTAAAATCGAAATTCACCACAGATACCGTTACTCAAAAAAATACACAGCATTACCGACCCGTCAAGATTACCATATTTTCACTGTAAATTTCGGTGGTTCCTATCCGCAACAAGTAGATTTCACTCTTATTAGCGGATTTAGTGGAAATTGGCTAGTGTTTACTAATATTAAAATATTTCCAACATTTCAGCGACTTTTCCTTATAAATAAGCTGTTTCTCTACTTTCCACTCTTGCAAACAGTGACCACACTTGTCTAAAACAACTGCAGCTAACTTCATTGCATTGAAAATTTTCTGTAGATATAGTTAATTTGGAGAATTTGTTTGTTGCTCTGTTATATTTTTATTAAAAAAATGCAGTAAAAAGTGTAAATTATTTATTAAAATTATTAACAAATGGCTACACAAAAACCAGGCGAATGGGCCAATTCTTTATTGGCCCGTTTCGAAGACCAGGTAAATGTGAAAATCATAAAATTCATCAACTGGTCGAGTGAGAAACGCAAAAGAAAAATTCTTTTTTTCGAGGCTATACACAGATGTATCGATTGAAAAAAATTGTGCAAACGAGACAAAAAACTATGTGCGAATGAAATGGAGAATTTGTTATTGTTTTGAAAAGTTGTTGTTGTTGTTGTTGGTTTGTTTTTTGTTTTGCTATTTGCATAGTCGTTTGTTTACGTTTTGTGTAGAGAAAAATGAAAGATTTATGAATGAAATGCCGATAGAAAGAAGAAGGTATGGATGGATGGATGAATGAATGAATAAATGAATGGAATTGGATTGAATGACTGTGAGTGAATTTACTTACACGTGCAGTATTGTAATTCTGTGCATGTGTGTGTACGCGAATTATTTGTTTGTAAACAAAACTAATGTAGGTAAACTAAAGGCTTTTGTTATTGTTGCTTTCGCTTTTTTTCTCTACTGCGTAAAGAGGGAGTGTTTTGTTTTTGTTCATCTCGCTGTTATTATTTGTAAAGTTTGATACTTTGACACACATTTCGAGTTGTAAAGAAGAGAAAGAGAAAAAGCTGTTCGCAATGAGTTGTTGATTAATGAAATATTTTTATTGGGCGGATAAAATTCATTCAATGTGTATGTACAACAAAAATTAATGAATGATGAGAGTGCATTACGATGATAAACTTGAAGCAGAAAGGAATCTTATATATAAAAATGAATGTGTGTTTGATTGTATGTTTGAAGTTTATCGACGACTAAACGGCTGAACCGATTTTCTTGAAATTTTCACAGTTACTTCCTGTATGTCTGGAAGGAGTTATAGGCTACTTTTTATGTTGATATTCCAAATGAGCGAGGGGCCATACTACATACTTAATATTTAATTGCATTTGAAATATATTACTCATACGCATAGTTACCCCTAAAGTATGCTATCTATGATTCCTGATGTATAAAACCAAAGAAAATAAAGTATAAATAATGTGAATTTTGGTATATTTTGGAATATTTTTCAAAAATATTTCACGACGCGGGAGGAAAGATAAAGAAACCAAGAGCGTAACAATGTTCTCAATTGTTCTCATCGTGCGTTTTTGTTGTTTGACTAATTTTTTATTTATTCTTCTGAAACAGTGTTGCCACGAAAAAAATTTGTGAAAAAATCACCAAATGAGAAAATATATAATAAATATATAATGTGTCAATTTTGGGCGGGACAAAGTTCGCCGGATCAGCTAGTAATGAATAAATATATCAATGTTTTTATACAAACTGATCAATTTGATGAAATATTACTGAGTTTTATAACTTCTTTATAAGTTTGAATATTTTTCATTTATCAGTCGTTGTGATCTATATTTGAGAACATCCTTGTCTTTTCCAAATTAGGGCGTCCGCCTTATTGGCGAACCTAAATTACCCTCCGAGAATTTCAGTTGATTACATATGAAATAGAGGTAAGCAATATTGCTCCGTATGGCTGGCTACAGGACTCTATTCTCCACCACTGAGTTCTGCAACGATTCAAAGCAATATCGACAAGTGTCAATTGCAGCCTCGCTATGTAAGAGCCCAATGCTCTCATTATATGGTCATGTTCTCCGCCCATATAACATACATACATATGGCTAATTCGCCATTACAACCCTTCAGTCAGGATTACGACCTAGCTGCTCACGCCACTCATATTGTGTGCCTTAATTTTATACTTAAGTGGCGGGACCTACAGTTTAAAGTCGACTCCGAACGACAGATTTTGAGAAACTTTTTCATGGCAGGTTTATTTACTCTCAGAATTTTTGCCAGAAATCTGCTGAGAGGAAGTCGCCGAAGAAATATTTTTTTTTTCATATTTTGTTTTAATGTCTGGCCTGGGGCTCGAACCCGGGCTTTACGTCTAATAAGCGAACACACTACCTGATTTTCGACAGGTCTAATCCGTGAACAATGTTGTTTTGCATACTCGATTAGGTGACTTAAGCCCAAATGTCCAGCCGAAGGACAGTTTTAATGAACTGGATGCCAAGACCGTATTTAGGTAACCAGCAACCACAAAGCACTTCAAAATAAGCTTTTCCGCAGAATATCTTCATTTTACATAGAGATTCTAAAAGAGTCAAAAGTGAAACAAATCCATTAAAACCTAAAGGGGTTAATTTTATTTGTCTCCACCATAGCTCCATGGGCTGGGAAAATAATTGATTCAAAGCATTAAACAAAATATCGTTTATTTCAGCTTCCTAATAAAACAACCGGCCCCCATGGCACGCAAGCCAGAATGAATCAAGACCAATTGGTGGGATGTCTTATACATATTTCCCGTTATCGGTTCTCTCTAGTAATCTCTGGACTGACAAAAATGTTACAAAAAGTCAACGAAGCAGTAAGTTGTCATCACCAACAAAAATAATCCAACTTTTCCTTTCTAACGTATTTTCTCTTTTCTCTTTTTAAAAGGCTATACAAAATCGCCATGAAACCGATCGCTGCTATTTTGAATCACTCGTGATTATTCTTACCACACTTGAACGTTGTCTCACCAATCAAACAAAGGATACGGCACGTTTTGAGGAAGCCATGAATGTTAAACTTTTACTACGTGAAATAACCCGTTTTATCGATGAACAAAGTGATAATAATCCCCATGCCGCCCAATTAAAAATTTTAGCTTCAAAAGTTTTATTTGCTCTGTCGCAAAATCATTTTTCAGCAGTTTTTAATCGTATCTCGGCTAGAATACAAGAACTGGCTGCCTGTTCAGATGAAAATCCCGATTATTCGGACATAGAATTGATACAACATATCGATATGGATATGATAAAGCTAACGAAACTATTGCAAGAGACGATAACGAAATTTCGTTCGAAACGAGCGCCACCTTTAATACTCTTGAATTCAATTGAAAAAGCCATATGGAATTGGATTGAATATCATCCGCAGGAATTTCAGGACTTGCAAAGAGGCATGAATCGTGACATATCAACGTAAGTTCACATATATTAAAAAAAAAAAAGAAAAGTGAAGCCAAAAACGAAAGCTAACATACTCGTACATGTTTTTATATTTTCAAAAGCTGTTGGGAGCCTTTGCTAGACTTTGTGGAAGCATACAAGGCTGAGAATAAGAAGAGCAAAACAACTGTATGGCCTTTACAAATGCTTTTGCTTATATTAAATCCAGTAAGTTTTATTAATTAAGATTTTATTTTAATTATCAAGACTTAATATAGAGAAACTCTTTCTCTCTCTCTCTCTCTCTCTTCAGGCTTGCCTGGAGGCTACAGTGAATGAATTACAACAGGGCGAAAAGGAAAAAGATAAAGCCACTTCGAAAGCGCAACCGCGTGATAAGGATTTTTCGGCTAAACAATTTATAGAGAGTGTCAAGAGGGGTTTAGGACCCCATTCACCTTCTAAACTGGTAACAGAATCGGCAGCTATAGCCTGTGTTAAATTGTGTAAGGCAGCTACTTATGTGAATATCAACGATTCAAACAATGTGATTTTTAAACTGGTCCAATACATAATCAACGACATCAAAGCTTTACTTTTTAATCCGGTCAAACCATTCTCACGTGGCCAGGGTTATAATTTCGCTGACATTGAACTTATGATCGACTGTTGGGTATCCTGTTTTCGCATAAATCCCCATAATATCGAGGCACTAAAGGTGTGTTTAAATCTAAGCTCACCACAAGCCTATCATTTTGTTATTGTTTGTTCTCTATTAAGGTAGGTAACAATAATATCCTAATAGCTATGGTTATGCTAAAAAAAACTTTATTTTCTTTCTAAAGATTGGCGCACATTTATGTAGATTTTCGTTTACAAAGCAAAAATCCTTTTCGCATTGTTAATCAACCTCGCTTACCTTGGTGGCCACAGACCGATGTGGTACATTATCGTTCAGCTGAATTAAGAGCTTTATTTACGGATACCCTTAATAAGGCTACCCAGGGTTATATAGCCCATACACCCCTAAGAATGATTACATCGTTGACTTTGAAAACTAAAGATACCCAAAAGGGTTTAGCGCGTTCAGAAGAAGGCCCCGCACATAAAATGTTATTATTACTGCTGGTGCGTTTAATACATGCAGATCCCACTCTACTGTTGAACACCCAAGGAAAAGTTGCCCATGAGGTGCAAAGTTCCACATTGGAGTTAATCAATGGTCTTGTTAGTTTGGTACATCAACCGTCCATGCCAGATGTGGCTCAAGAGGCTATGGAGGCCTTATTGGCTTTACATGCTCCTGAAAAGATAGAAGTTTGGAATCCTGAGGCACCCATCAACACTTTTTGGGATGTCAGTTCACAGGTTTTATTTTCCATATCGCAGAAATTAATTCAACATCAAATTGCCAATTATACTGATGTCTTAAAGTGGCTGCGTGAGATATTATTATGCCGCAATACTTTTCTGCAACGTCACAAGGACTATGCCCATGTAGGCAGCCAGATAGCCATTTGTAAACAGGCTCACATTAAGCTGGAAGTGGTGTTTTTCATGTATTTGTGGTCAGTAGACTTGGATGCAGTACTCACATCGCTATCATGTTTTGGTTTGTTGTGCGAGGAAGCGGAAATATGCTGCGGTTCAGATGAATTGACCGTTTCTATGCTGGTACCCAATTATCTGATCTATCAGGAATTGGCTCAACTTTCAACTGGTGAGTGTTGCTAACAAATGGGTTTTTATTATTTTAAAACTCACTATACGTTCTCTTTATTACAGCTGCCACCGACTCTCGCATATGTTTTTATGACACCAGCCATGGCAATGTATTGAATCGTTTGCATTTACAAAAACGCATTATGCAGTTGCTAAGAAAAATTGAGCATTGCATACACGGTGTACAACCGGCCTGGGAGGAAACTTTTCGGTAAATTTGCATCCTTTTGAATCTCTTAAGCTGATGTTTATAAAGTTGATTTTATTTTCTATAGCAACTGGGAAATAATGAGCAAAATGTTACAAACCTATCCCAAGTGTAAGACCGAGGATGGACAAGCTGAACTCTTTCACAGGGGCGTTGGTAAACGGCGTGCCAGCCATCAAAGCTCGGAACACGATATTGAAGAACAAATTACCGAATGGGCCAATATGACATGGTTCTTATTGGCCTTGGGTGGTGTTTGCTTAATAAAACGACGCCAACAAGTGGTAGCGGCTCAGGCTAGTACTACCCATACGTCACATAGTTTATCGAATCATGGACCCTTTCATCAATATTCGCAAAGTTTTGGTTCATTTCAACAGCCATTGCCTGCTGCTCATATTCATCCCATAAACCAGGGTTCGATAAGTTCCTTGGCACAAAATTCTTTACATTCACTTTCAAGTTCTTCGAGTTCTGGTAGAGGTTCCTTAAACCCCAATTCAGTATCCTTGGCAGCTATACCGCAAGGACCTCAGCAAGAGGTTCAATATTGTCCAGTAACACAGTAAGAAAATAGTGTTTTAAAGCTATGGTGGATAGTTTTCTAATGAAATTCCTATTCCTTCTCCAGATTTATAGGCCAACTGTTGAGATTGTTAGTGTGCAGCAATGAAAAGATTGGCTTGAATATACAGAAAAACGTTAAAGAACTGGTGGGTGAAGAAATGTCCACTTATTTGTATCCCATACTGTTTGATCAAATACGAGCCATAGTAGAAAAGTTTTTCGATCAACATGGCCAAGTCAATGTCACCGATATCAATACACAATTTATTGAACACATTATTTACATAATGAAATCGATTTTGGATCCTAAACCCAATAAAGATCCCAACAATGAACAACCCTCTACGGCAGAGAATTTAGGCGTTACTAGCATAGAGGGCATGATGCTGGGTATAGTGCGTTATGTTAGGCATTTGGATATGACATTCTATGCCATTAGAATTAAGACAAAACTATGCCAGTTGGTTGAGGTAATGATGAAACGTCGTGATGATTTGGCTTTTCGCCAGGAGATGAAATTTCGCAATAAATTGGTTGAATACTTATCGGATTGGGTAATGGGCACATCGCATCAGGTTGCCCAACAAAGTTCAACTGATCCGGCTGTTATAACCAAGTAAATATATTTTCAAAATTAATCATATTTTTTAATCTTATGCTGTCTTTTTATTTCTCCTAGTACTTTATTAATTTTTCGTGACTTGGATCAGGCTTGCATGGAAGCTGTGGCTGCTTTATTAAGAGGCTTGCCTTTGCAGCCAGAAGAATCCGATCGTGGCGATCTAATGGATGCCAAAAGTGCATTGTTTCTAAAGTATTTATATTCTATTTGATGTCTTGGTCGACGACATCATTGTTTTAAAATATATTTTCTTATTTGCTTTCAGATATTTTACATTGTTTATGAATTTGCTAAGCGATTGCATAGAGAGCTCAGAGCCCGAGAAGGATTTAAATAATCCACCTTTATTGCCACCCAGGCCACGTTTGGCTGCGGGCAAATTAACTGCTTTACGCAATGCCACTATACAGGCCATGTCAAATCTTTTGGGTGCCAACATCGATTCAGGTCTTATGCATTCTATAGATTTGGGCTATAATCCCGATTTGCAAACTAGAGCCGCTTTTATGGAAGTATTAACACAAATTCTACAACAGGGTACTGAATTTGATACTTTGGCTGAGACTGTTTTGGCAGATCGCTTTGAGCAATTGGTACAATTAGTAACGATGATCAGCGACAAGGGGGAGTTGCCTATTGCCATGGCTTTGGCCAATGTCGTGACCACCTCACAAATGGATGAGTTAGCTCGTGTTTTGGTGACTTTATTCGATGCCAAACATTTATTATCTCCCTTGTTATGGAATATGTTTTATCGCGAAGTAGAAGTTTCCGATTGCATGCAGACTCTGTTCAGAGGCAATTCTTTGGGTAGCAAAATAATGGCATTCTGTTTTAAAATTTATGGTTCAGCCTATTTACAATTGCTGCTGGAGCCTTTAATCAGACCTTTGTTGGATAATCCCACAACCTGTTTTGAAGTCGATCCAGCCAGGTAATCAGCATCTTAAACATTTTAAGCTTCACTGTATACGTAAAATATTTCCATTTTAGATTGGAGCCTGGTGATGATTTGGATGTTAACCGTCGTAATCTTATTGCTTTGACAAAGAAAGTATTCGATGCCATAATTAATTCCGCCGATCGTTTCCCACCCCAGTTGCGTTCGATGTGTCATTGTTTGTATCAAGTATTGAGTAAACGTTTCCCTAACCTCTTGCAAAACAATATAGGGGCAGTGGGTACAGTTATATTTCTACGTTTTATTAATCCCGCCATAGGTAACATACACAAACAGAATATAAGAAAAGTTATTAATCACGATTTTTACTTTCTAGTCTCCCCTCAAGAGTTAGGCATTGTGGGCAAACAAGTGCCCGGCTCGGTTAAGCGTGGCTTGATGTTAATGTCGAAAATCTTACAAAATATAGCCAATCATGTGGAATTCTCTAAGGAACAGCATATGTTGTGTTTTAATGACTTTTTGAAAGAACATTTCGAAGCTGGACGTCGTTTCTTTATACAAATTGCTTCGGATTGTGAAACGGTCGATCAAACTTCGCATAGCATGAGTTTTATATCGGATGCTAATGTCTTGGCATTGCATCGTTTGCTATGGACACATCAAGAGAAAATCGGAGACTATTTGTCGAGCAGTCGCGATCACAAGGCTGTCGGACGTAGACCTTTTGATAAAATGGCCACTTTGCTGGCCTATTTGGGACCACCTGAACATAAACCCGTCGATTCTCAGTATGTTTTTTCTGACAAGGAAAATACAGAAACTTTTGGAAACAAATTTTAAATATATTTTTAGCATGATGTTTTCCTCTTATCCCCGTTGGAGTTCTATCGATATGACTTCGACGAATTTCGAAGAGCTTATGGTTAAACTGCAAATGCATGAGAAGGAAGAGTTTAAGGCTTTAAAAGCCATGAACATATTTTACCAAGCTGGCACTAGTAAATCAGGTCATCCGGTGTTTTACTATATCGCTCGCCGTTATAAGTAAGTTTGGCACAAAAACTTAACGTAAATATTCGATCTTAATTTTCCGTTTATTTACTTCCAGAATTGGTGATACTAATGGCGATATCTTGATGTATCATGTATTTCTAACACTGAAACCATTTTGTCATTCCACTTTTGAGGTTGTTATCGATTTTACTCATGTCAATTCGGACAATAGATTCCGTACAGAGTTCCTACAGAAATGGTTTTATGTTTTACCAGCCGTAGCTTATGAAAATGTTCATGCCGTTTACATATACAATTGCAACTCTTGGGTTAGGGAATACACCAAATTTCATGATCGCATATTGGCTCCTCTAAAGGTATGTTAATGGAAATGGATTACCTTGAAAGGTATTGTAGTATTCAGTTATTATTTTTCTTTTCATCAGGGCAATCGCAAATTAGTATTTTTGGATTCGCCCAACAAATTGAATGATTATATCGATCCCGATCAACAAAAATTGCCTGGCGCCACTTTATCGCTAGATGAAGATCTGAAGGTGTTTAATAATGCCTTAAAATTAAGCCATAAAGATACTAAAGTGGCTATTAAAGTCGGACCAACTGCTTTACAAATTACCTCGGCTGAGAAAACTAAAGTCTTGGCGCATTCCGTACTTCTAAACGATGTCTACTATGCTTCTGAGATCGAAGAAGTGTGTTTGGTCGATGACAACCAATTTATGTTGTCCATTGCCAATGAAAGCGGTCAGTTAAGTTTCATACACAACGATTGCGATAATATTGTCCAAGCCATTATACATATCCGCAACCGTTGGGAGTTAAGTCAACCTGACTCTGTAACCGTGCATCAAAAGATCAGACCCAAAGATGTGCCAGGCACTTTACTGAATCAAGCTTTACTTAATTTGGGATCTGCTGATCCCAATTTGCGTACAGCAGCTTATAATCTTCTGTGTGCTTTGACCGCTACATTCGATTTGAAAATTGAGGGCCAGTTGTTGGAAACACAAGGCTTGTGTATACCCTCCAACAATACCATCTTTATTAAGTCGGTCAGCGAAAAGTTGGCTACCAATGAGCCTCATTTGACTTTGGAATTCTTAGAAGAATGTATACAAGGCTTCCAACGTAGTACCATCGAATTGAAACATTTATGCTTGGAGTATATGACACCGTGGCTTAAGAATCTGGTGAAATTCTGTAAATCGAATGATGATGCCAAAAAACTAAAAGTTTCTCAAATCATTGATAAACTTATATGTCTAACCATCGAACAAAAAGAAATGTATCCCTCCGTACAGGCTAAGATTTGGGGTTCCATTGGCCAGATACCGGAACTTATCGATATGGTATTGGACAATTTCCTACACAAGTCCATAATATACGGTTTGGGCTCACCGCAAGTGGAAATAATGGCTGATACGGCAGTGGCCTTGGCCTCAGCCAATGTCCAATTGGTATCGAAGAAGGTTATAACACGCATGTGTCGTGTTATGGACAAGACTTGCACGAATCCTACACCTTTTCTGGAACAGCATGTAATGTGGGATGATATTGCTATTTTGGGACGCTACTTGCTTATGTTGTCCTTTAACAATTGCCTAGATGTGGCCACTCACTTGCCTTATCTGTTTCATACGATAACGTTTCTAGTGTGCTCTGGCAGTTTGTCAATGCGAGCCTCTACACATGGTCTAGTTATTAATATCATACACTCGTTATGTACCTGTACCAAGCCTATATTCTCCGAAGAAGCCCAGCGTGTATTAAGATTATCATTGGATGAATTCTCCTTGCCCAAATTTTATTTGCTCTTTGGCATTAGCAAAGTAAAATCAGCTGCTGTTACAGCCTTCCGCTCCAGTTGCCGTCATCCGCCCGACAAGTGGTTAGGCAATGAACGAGTATCACAGCCGTTGCCAGCGGATCGTGAGCGTTTATCCCTGCCGTCCTTGGAAGTAATAACCGATGCTCTATTGGAAATAATGGAATCATGCATGCGCGATGTACCTGACTGTCAGTGGTTGCAAACTTGGAATTCATTGGCTCGTAGCTTTGCTTTCTGCTACAATCCAGCTTTACAGCCGAGAGCTTTAATAGTGTTTGGCTGCATAAGTAAATCAGTTACAGATCAAGAAGTCAAGCAGTTATTGAGAATTTTAGTAAAAGCAGTCGAGTCATTCAATGATATCACTTTAATCGAGGCCATAGTCATGTGTTTGACACGCATACAGCCATTATTAAGACCGGTAAAGTATTTGAAATGTTTGGAAGATATTCGATTGAATTTTTTAATCATATTTTCTTTCGTTGTGTTTTAAAGGAATCTCCTATACATCGTAATCTATTTTGGGTGGCCATTTCCGTTTTACAATTGGACGAAGGCAATTTATATGGCGCTGGCTTGGCCTTGCTAGAACAAAATTTACATACTCTGAAATCTCAGGGATGTTTTGATAGTGCCAATATAGCCGATGTTATGATGAATACACGGGAAAAACTGGAATGGCATTTTAAGCAACTGGATCATGCTGTAGGTTTGTCATTTCGCAGCAATTTCCATTTTGCTCTTGTAGGGCATTTAATAAAAGTAAGTGATTTAAAGAATTTGATTATTATTTCAATATTTTAATAACACATCATTATTTACAGGGTTTTCGACATTCTACTCCTACTACTGTATCACGTACATCACGTATTTTAACCATGCTTTTGGGCATTATTGCCAAACCCGTAAGACGTGATAAGTTTGAAGTTACACCTGATAGTGTAGCCTATCTAACGGCCCTGGTGGCTGTTTCCGAAGAGGTGCGATCACGTTGTCATGTCAAACATGCTCTACCCAAGTGGCCGGTTGAATTGAGTACAACACAAGAGAATGGTGAAACCACAGCCACAAATGGCACTCAAAATGTAAGTGGAAGAAATGCATTCATTTAATTTAATTTTCATTTTATTTGTTGGTTTTCAATTTTATAGCAATTTGGTATGGCATTGTCGAGAAGGCAAAAATCCTGGGATATTTTAGATCAATCGGCACTTAATTTCGCGCGTCATCATAAAGTACCTGTACAACCGGTAAGTTGTAGTTGATTAAAACAAATATGTATTCTTCATATACAAAAACGTATATTAAAAGAACATATCGTATACATAACGTATGTATCTTCTTAGCTTCTTTGAAGTATTTGTTGGTATTTACCATTTACATAAATATTTAAATGTATTCAATTGTTTTTTGATATTCTTTATTGAACAGGGGGGTTTCTTTTCAAAAGCCTGTTCTATTTACTTTTATATATGTATATTTACATATTACTTTACAATACATGTCTCTATTTAACTTACTTTTAAATATGCCAGTATTACTTAACTTAATGAATATAAAAATTTTCCATTTCTTTCTTTTTTAATTTAAATTTCAATTTAAAAAAAAAATATATAAAAAACTATTTACTCTACTCTGTTCATTATCGTACATAATTACATATTATGCCTGCTCTGATTGGTGCCTGTAACTTTATGTTGATATCCTTTTTCCCCCTACAAAAAAAAACTATAATTTTTGTCATTATCATTTATTTATTATCTCGTATCATACTTTATCGCTGTCATTCCCTTGAATTTTTGTTACTCGTTGATACATATTATATACATACCAAATAATCGTTTACGACTGTGTTTTCTTTTTAATTTATTTTCTTTTATTTTTTTTCAAAATGCATGCGAAATTAAATCGATTAATTTTCTCATTGTTTTTTATGTTCGTTAAAAACTCTACAAAATTGTTAAAATATTTCACAAAACGCAATTTACATACTACCCTACGTTAAATTCGAAAACAAAATGATACAATTCATAAATAATGAAAACCGAAACATTAAAACAAACATTTAAAAAACGAATTTTGTTGAGTGCAGAATGCTCGAGTTTTATTTAAAACTCAGCGCTCCTTTTCGGTACCCACCACCAAAGATCCAAATAATGCAAGTGGAATCGAAGAACGTCAGGTATTGCTTATTTTTATTGGTTATATTTTTTCTTCTTCTTCTTTTTTTTCGAATAAGTCTTTAAATTTAATTTTAGTACTCGAACTATTTTTTTATCTTTAATTTGCACTTAAACATACGTATCAGTGATGTAAATTGTTTATGCTTAAATTAAAATTAGACTTTAAACTACACCTACACACAACCACTGCAAATCTTAATAACAAAAAAAATTATATATAAAATACAGGCAAAAAATGCAAGTCCTCCACTTGGAGAGATATCCTGTAAATACAAAAAACAATATAACACCATTACGTACGTACTACATACATATATTGGGTCTATTGGTATCTTATTAGCTTTTATCATGTAATAATCGTATATTTTATTTAACGACATAGAACACTTGTAGATTTAAGCCTGCATTTTGTACAAAGGATTTCTTTCGTAAATTATTAATTTTGAAAAAAAATATGTGTTATAAACTCTCAGGAGGAATAGAATAAATACAACTATTGTAGACATACATATACTTATGTATATATACGGTGTTGTAAAAAAAATCCATTAATTTTCTAACATATGAATTTAGTAATTAGGATCTCGCTTGTTTGTTCAATCATATTATTTGGAGTTCAAAACAAACAAAAAATGTCTGTGATAGTTTTGTAATTCGTTGAACCAGTGTTTCTTTAGGCGCTTGTCAAAAATAAGCAATTGTTCTACAAATGCCACAGACTTTTAAAGACCAGTATTGGACGAGTTTGACAAAATAATAAAAACGGACTAGTCGGATTGCCCGTTTTGTATAGGAAAGAAGGCAAACATTAAATATAAATACGTTAAGCAGTTCATTTTGTGGGGATCTTTTAACACAGACATTTTTGAAGCTTATCCACTTTTCTAGAGTGGATAACAATTAATGAGTTACTAACGTCAAAGGGCGACTTTGAATATCTGTGACTCGATTCAAATAATGGCCCAGTTGTGTACAATGGGTCGTTTCGACCTCCGGGTACTGTACTTGTCTTAATTGACAAGTACACGTCCTCTAAGCTAGGAATGCAACGAAACTTATGTATTATTACAAACGGAGAAACTCTTTTATTCGAACCCATTGCAAGGTAATAATTGCCACACTAGCACACTAGTACTTTTCAAATGAAGAAAAAAATGTCTTCTATTAGGACTTTGATAAAGATGCGCCTGAGTCTAAGGGTTTTGTTTGCAGGTTGTTATGCATACATACCAGAGATCAGCAATAAGTATTCAAAACGATGACTAAAAATTTCTGATACTTATACGCATTCATACTTATTTTAATATCATACTCATACTACTCATATTCAAAGTTTGAAATACTCGTCGTACTCATACTTACCAATACGCATGATGTTATTGATTTCGATTCTCCATGATTCATCGTATACATGAATCACAAAATAAGTTTGATTCGCGTACGAACACTACAATACTCACAAGACGATTCTGTGTTTGCTCTGCTTGCTGTCTTTGTCTTTTTTGTTTATGTATCTTTCTTCTTTCTTTGTAAATGCAACAACAACTAATACTGTAAATTTTGATGAATGATTTGAATCTCTCGAATCATTTGTGAGTATTATAAATATTTTTCTAAATTTATGAATCTGAATGAGTAGGCGTATGAATCAGACATATTCCGAATGTTATAAGTTTGATGTCAACGTTGTACTCATACTCATAGAGGTTCCATGATATTACAATAAGTATGAATGTGCGTATAAGTATTAGAAATTATGAGTATGATTCGATTCTACTCATCTTTTTGAATACTCACTGCTGATCTCTGCTACATATTGGACTTTGGCAAATGCATATTTGGCCTAGAGAAGTTCAATTAAAAAACTGTGCTTAGTAAAGCCGTCACTTTCATACAAAACTAATGCATTTCGTTATAGATTTGAATTATGGGCACTAGTTAACACGCATTAATTAGTTTAAGGTTCAGGTTATTGTTTTTTAAAGAATTTTAAAATGCACTCAAATATTTTTAAATAATTATTACTCTTTTAACATTTCTGTATTAAAGTTTATTCGCCTTTTTTAAGGATTGTTTGCCAATATTCATTATTAAATGAAAATGGGCAATAAATATACATTTTTTTTTATAAATTAATTGTAAGTTATTGAAATATTGATTATAAAAAAAGGCGAAAACAAAATTAAAGACACAGTGAAATAACATAAAATAACAATTAATTACTATTAAAAAAACATTACAGTCTTAGAAATATTTTAACACACGCACACAACCTAATGCACATTTAACATTTAAAAACTCTCCTACGCACAATTACACTATGTATTAAAGTTTGTGGTAACTTATGTAAAATGTAGCACAATAATAAATATTTACCAGCATATGAATGGTAAATCTAGAATCACAAGAGCACTCTGTTATATAACACGTTGCGAGTGACGTTGTAAGCAATATTTTTAATTTTATTTATATTTTTTTGTTTAACAAAATGAAACGTAAAGAATTTTTGTATATATTTATACTTGAGTAGAGTGATTTAAAATGTATGTGAAAAGAATGTATGATGGCTATTTGATTGTTTGAATTTTTTCTTTAGGAACGCGGTTCACGTACCTCTGTATCCAACGAATCAAATGTTCTTTTGGATCCTGAAGTTTTACCTGATTTGTCAATACAGGCTTTAGTTTTAACCGTATTGGCTACTTTAGTAAAATATACCTCCGATGAAAATGAAACACGTATATTGTATCAATATTTGGCAGAAGGATCTGTTGTTTTTCCAAAAGTATTTCCAGTAATGTAAGTTCTTCTCTATATACAATGTACATATATTGAAAACATAACCTTAAAATTGTGTATGTATGTATATCGTTTTAGACATTCGTTATTGGATCAAAAAATCAACAATATATTATCCGTGTCTCATGATCAAGTTGTCTTGAATTCAGTACAAAATATCATACAAAATATGTTGGCTAGTGAAGATCCGTCACAACAGCAATTGCATTTTCTACAAAGTTGTGGCTTTGGCGGTTTGTGGCGTTTTGCCGGACCCTTTACCAAATACAATGTTATGGGCGAATCCTCCGAATTGTTTGTCAACTGTTTGGAAGCCATGGTAGAGACGTGTTTGCCTGGCGATGAACAACAAACACCCATTGTTCCTTTAGTACGACCATACAACTTAAGTTCCAGCCTAAGCAGTTTGACATTGGGCTCACCCACGGATAAAGGTTAATACCAAAGTATTATTGTTTATGAAAATATAACATTTTTATTTTTTTTTTGTTTATTTTGTTAACGCTTTATTTTGACCTCTTTTTTTTTTGTTTGTTTGGATTTAGAAAGTAGTTTTTATATACATATACTTCTGGTACACACTTACAAAATTCACAAATAATACTAAAGAAAATATTTCGCTTTCCCTTAAGCATTTAAACCACCGCTCATTGTCATTAGCATCTCATAATAAGCCCACTAACCTTCTTTTCCTGGCCCATTGTTATACTCACATGCATACATACATGCGTATATATAGTTATTACTACATACGAGTTCATTTCCTTTTGTAAATGATGAATAATTATTAATAATCCTTTTAACGAGAGAATATATTTCATACTACTATCATATAAATTATAAATTTAATTATAAATTTGACATTTAATTGTATTGTATTATATTTTTATAAATTTTTTCGTATCTCTTTTTTTTCGTATACTCTTTTTGTTTTTACCGTTTTTTTTGTGTTTCTTTCGGTAACTGTAGCTTTCTCATCGGAATCATTAGATCATGAATTCGGCGGCAGTGTAAGCTCTCTCCGTCGTGCATCACACAGTAAAGCACGTGCCAAGCACCGTCTCACCGAAAGTCCATCACATAACAATTAAAATTTTTTTATTACAATAACAATAACAATGTATCCAGCAACTAAACTTTTAGCCATAATTATTAATCAAATACTACTCTTTATTACCATCATATAAAATCATCAGTCAACATCATTATTATTACGATTATTACTATTGAATACTGTTATTATGAGTACAGACAGTAGTAGTGAAGTATTATTATTATTAGCATTATTGCATCATGAATGACTAAACATATTACAAAATAATGTTCCCTTCATTATTATGCTTGAATGTAGATGAAATTATTTAGTTATATGGCCTAATGCTTTTAATCACTTTCAATTATTTATTCATTTGTTTTTTTGGTTTGGTTTTTGAATAAATGCAATCGATATGGAATTTTAAGAGTCCCTAAAGCTAGGTTTAAATGTTATTTTGAATTTATTTTTTAGATTTACAGGCCTATAGTGCTTAAGATTCATATTCAGTATTTATAATTGCGATAATTCGGCTTCAGCTAGATAAGTAATTTATATGACCTATCCTTAGTCTGCCACTTGTTGATGTCAACAGAGTATTACTCTATACTTTAAACACAAGGTTGTTTTTGTTTTCCACTACACTTTGCGTGTATAGTTGAGAATCGCGGCATAATGTTTATAAGTCAACATAAAAAACCATTGACTCTTCCATGCTTTGTGATCCTGGTTAATCCATGTTAACACGTTAATCGCCACGATAAAAATTTTCACATGGGCCATGGTAACTTTATTAGATGATTTAGTTAAAAATGTATCAAGGAAACTTAATGTATCACAGAAATTGTATTTTTTTTTGCCAAAATTCCCGGAAAAAACACCATTTCTTATGTCAAACATATATGACTGACATGGTCTGGTCCTATATTAAAACTTTTTCTCAACAAGCCGTGCCAGTCTTATACATACATATGTATGTCTGGCGCATTCAAACGAGATACAATAAATATTAACCTGTTGTTTTGAACACAGCGTCGTTTGCGTCGGACATCTGTGATTGACGTGGCCTTCTACCAAATCGCCATATCAAGTATATGTCATGTAGAACTTCTTAGCATCAGACATATATGATGAACATGGCGATTAACGTGTTAAAGCGAAAGCGCCATTAAGAAAGCTAAAATCTAGGACAATAAAGTCTGCTGTGATCCAGTCCTACAGCAATTGGTATGCATAGTTTTGCAAAAAGAAAAAATATTTAATAAAATTCAATCCCTTTTAAAATATTTTACAAAAGTCTAGTTAAGGAAAAATAAATGCAAGTAAATTAGAATAAAATGCTCTTTTGAGATAAACTCATATGCCATTAGAAATCTAAGCAATCTCATAAAAGGTTCAAGGCAACTCAAGCTAAATGGCTTTGTGGGAAAGGCTCCCATTTTTAACAGTTTTAAGGTATGATTTAATTACTGGTTTAAGTTTCTCAAGCTATGGCGTTTGTTGAGGTCAGAAAAGTTCAGAGGGAATCCTTACAAATGGTACTTTTCCCCTTAATTAATTCCTTTGCTTAATTGAGTTTTGGCTAAAGCCATAGAATAGTAGTCGCCGTAGTCTAGTAGGTAGTGTGTTCGCTTCTTAGACGTAAAGTCCGGGTTCGATCTCCAGGCCAGACATCAAAACGAAAAATGAAAAAAAGTATTTCTTCGGCGACTTCCTTTCAGCAGATTTCGGGCAAAAACTCTGGGAGTAAAAAAACCTGCCATGAAAAAGTTTCTCAAAAATCTGTCGTTCGGAGTCGACGTTAAACTGTAGGTCTAAGGTAGGTTTAATTTAAATTAAAGATTGCATTTATTTATATCATATCGTATATCACTTTCATTGTTATAAACATATATAGTTATAAACTAGAAAATTGAACATTTTGTTAATCTAAGTGTCACTCTCCCAACACACCACCATAATACACCACGCGGTAGAAAACCGATTTTTTCTTTGACATAAAATGCTTTAAAATCTTGGTAGTTTTAGTAAAAGAATTCTAAATAAATAATTATTAAATGAAAAGTTGAAAAAAAATTATTATAAATCATATTATATGTATAATGCACGTCTGTTAAAAAAAAAATAAATGAAACATAAAATAAATAAATTTCTATAAATGTACAATTCGCTTTTGTGTAAAAAAAAAACTAATTAAAGAAATTTAAAATAAAATGTAGTTATTGAAAATATTTAAACAAAAATTAAAAAAAAAATTAATAAAATTATATTTTTTTCTAAAAACATAAAATAAAATATTAATAACGGCTAAATACTAATTGGAAATTCGAAAATTGAAAAAAAACATTTAATTTCATTTAGTTTAATTTGTAATTTTTGAAAATTATTTTTTTTAGCTAATAATCTGTACTGAGGTTTTAATTATTATTAAATTTAATTTTGTAATTGTGTGTGTTTATTTATTATTTTTTAACTTGTAACTTTCCTATTTATTTTTGTTTTTTCTTCTGCTCTTTCTCTCTTATCGTTTCCGGTTCTTACAGCTGCATGAATAACAACAAATCCACGCACTAGACGTAACATATTTTCCAACTTTTTGAAAATTTTTAATCTGTTTAAAAAATGTTTTTAAATTATTTGTTTTAAACATTTTTTTATATCGTATATACATATATGTATGTAAATGTAAATACTGATATTGTATATAAACAAAATTTCCTTTTTTAATTTTACGTCAAAATGCGTTGGTTGAAAGTGCCATAATTAAAGAAATGGAATTGCGTTTATGATGGTGAAAAAAAAAAAAAAAATGTTAAATTTATTTTTTTTTCTTTTTAAATATACATATTTAAGTACATATAAATAAGTATTTTTAAAAATAATATTTATTTTGCTATACATATTGATTTTATTTCTAACATACTCGTAATACTATTTTTTTTGTTCGTCTTAATGTTAAAATCTTGTTATTAAAATCGAGTGAATTTTCGAAAATCAATTGAATTTAAGTTTTTATATGATATTCTGATTCTGATTACGATTTCAAATTCACTCATTTTCATTTAACAAAAATGTATAATAGATTAAGTATAAAAAAAATGAAATGAAATGTTATACAATGTGCCATAATTAGTTAACATTGCTATATGTATGCAGTGGGTCATAAAAATAAGTATACAGTGGATAAAAAGAGTATATTTTTGTACAAATATTTTAATTTTGTGTATTTTTTGTTTTGTATTCAGCAATAGCATTTCTTTTTTAATAATGAGCAAACGCTTTAGGTTTGTTTATAATCGAAGATTCGAGATTTTTCGATAACTGTTGAGGCTGTCCAAGATCGCCTTTGCAATACATTCGAGATTCATAAACTAGTTTCAGAAATTTTGTTGTTGAATTTGCTTATTAGTTCACATTTATATAACACGGCTGTATTCAGATTTATATCAGAGATCAGCAATGAGTATTCAAAAAGATTAGTATATTCGATTCATACTCATAATTTCTGATACTTATACGCGCATTCATACTTATTTTAATATTATACTCATACTACTCATATTTACAGTTTGAAGTACTCATCGTACTCATACTTAACAATACACGCGATGTTGTTGATTTCGACTCTCCTTTACTCAACATTTGCAATAATCACGAAATAAATATGATTTGCAATTCGAATCACTCGAATCAAATATGAGTATTATAAGTATTTTTTCTAAATTTATGAATCTGAATGAGTAGGCTTATGTATGAATCAAACATATTTCGAATAGCATGAGTTTGATGTCAACGTTGTACTCATACTCATTGCAACCTGTACTTTTAAATCAACATAGTAGGGAGTACGAATGTATCGAAGTAGTTGAATTTCAATACTGTTGACTCACTCATACTAAAAATTTTATGAGTAGCGAAAAAACGGTTCATTGTTGATCTCTGATTTATACAGCACGCTGCAAATATTCAGATTTTTTAATTGATATTAAAAACTGTATCCTTTGTTTTTGTGATCCATTCCACTGTATAGTAATTATATTATCTAATATCATAATTTTTAATTAATATTTGTTTTATTAATATTTATTAATAGTTTTTCTTCGTTTATCTTAAGCTTTAGTATATTTAAGAATACAGTCTCTCAATGAAATATAATGTAACAACCGAATTAATTGTATACAAATATTTTGTCATATATACACTGTTTTGATTTTATTTAATGAAGACATATTTAAGATATTTTAATTCAAACATTAACACAAGGTCTGCTATTTGTATTTTGCGAAAAAAAAACATCGAAAAACAATTCTTTAAGTAGCTCGGTTTACTCGGCTTAGGGACATTGTTAATTTAAATATTTCAAAATCTTTGAACGTTTTGTTAAATAGTCTGAAACCGTTGATCGGTTTACTTTTGTTTTCAATATACCAGAATATATAGGGTGTTTTTTATAAAGGTATAGAACTTTAAGTTGCAATAAAACAACGATGGATTATTCGATTGACATGAATTTTATTTATCCGAAAGATAATCTTGTGGCATTACATTTTAAATATGATTTCTGGCATATGACCGCCACGGCTGGCGCGGATGTTGTCCAATCTGGACGTCCAATTTTCGATGACTTTTTCCAACATTTGTGGCCGTATATCGGCAATAACACGGCAAATGTTGTCTTCCAAATGGTCAAGCGTTTGTGGCTTTACCACATAGACCAATGACATTACATAGCCCCACAGAAAGTAGTCTAGCGGTGTTAAATCACAAGATCTTGGAGGCCAATTCACAGGTCCAAAACGTGAAATTAGGCGGTCACCAAACGTGTCTTTCAATAAATCTATTGTGGCACGAGCTGTGCGACATGTTGCGCCGTCTTGTTGAAACCACATCTCCTGGACATCATGGTTATTCAATTCAGGAATGAAAAAGTTAGTAATCATGGCTCTATACCGCGGATGGACTCATTCGGGTCTTCCTCAATGCTACGCTCTACAGCAGCAATAGCTTCTTCTGTACGCACCGTACAGCGTCTCTGGGGATGCGAGTTATCAATAAGAGTAAACGTGGTGCGAAAACGTTCCATGGTTAATCGAATTAACTGCTCTGGTAGACGATTTTTGTCGACGATAAAATGGACGTAGTGCGCGATACGTTTTCCGCACAGAACCATTATTTTCGAAATAAAATTGCACTATTTGCAAGCGTTGTTCAGGCGGGAGTCTATTCATGATGAATTGCCAAACCAAACTGAGAATAAATCACTTGACAGCTGTTAAATCGGTCGCCATCTTGAAAAGTAATGCCAACTTAAAGTTCTATACCTCTATAAAAAACACCCTTTATGTATGTAGTACATGTATGGCAAATGTATCGGAGGTCAAAAAAAACAAATTTTTCCCGAAGCTAGTAGTTCTTGGTGGCCAACTACAGAATTCGCTGGTTGTCCATTAATAAGCATTAAAGTATTTGGAGGTTAGATAATCCTCCGTTTGCAAAATCGGTTGTTATCCATCAAGGTAAAGAAATTTTGTGGGTAGATGATCGATAAAAATATGTTTTCATCTATCATACTGGCGTAACACAATCTAGTGAAAATTTCATTCTGCTGAGTAGTAGAAAATTTGGTGCTTTGTAAAGCTTTAACCTTAGAACACTTCTTGTAAGTCTAAAAATATTAATCAATTTTTATAGATTTGACATAATCTTGATCAAATTTGATTCAAATGGCAACAACGGCACTACTAATCCGCACTAGGTTTGGTATTAAAAACTGGCCTAGAATGTAAGAAGGCTATTAACAATTAATCCAGGCATGGCACGGTATGCAATATACTATTCATCAGGGAGTAAAATAAACTACTCATCAGGGAGTAATTAGAAATGAGGCGAATAATTTAGCCAATATAGGCAGAGAGTTACATGGCTTAAAATTGGATAACCCAGACGAAAACATTACAACGATTGGTGTGGAACAATGACACAGAGGGAAGAATTGCGAAGATATCTTGGGGTGATCCTGATGGGAGAAAAACCATAAAAGCTCTAGATGTACACCTAAATCTGAAAGAGTAGCGGATAGTAATGAATACTGGGTATGAATGTAGTCGCCGTAGTCTAGTGGTTAGTGTGTTGGCTTATTAGACGTAAAACCCGGTTCGTATACCAGGTCAGACATCAAAACGAAATATGAAAAAAAATATTTCTTCGGCGCCTTCCTCTCAGCAGATTTCTGGCAAAAACTAGGAGAGTAAATAAACCTGCCATGAAAAAATTTCTCAAAAATCTGTCATTCGGAGTCGACGTTAAACTGTAAAAAAATTAAGGCACCCAACATGGGTGGTGTGAGAAGCTAGGCCGTAATCCTGATTGAAGGATTGTAATGGCTAATTATATATGTATATATGGGTATGAATTGAAGGAGCACTTTTTATGTCATTGTCCAGTGCTTTTGTGTGCTCAAGATTCCAGTATTTTACAAAAGACCTTACAACTCTTAACTCATCACAGAGGTGTGGACTGGAACAGAATAAGGAAGTTTGTATAAAATACAGACTTCCTATAAATAGTATGGTTGGACTATCACTAATGTTGTCACATAACAAATCTACTTGATGGCCTAGGTGTATGTCGATAAGCTTGACACTCTTCTACTTACTTGCCTTTGGAAATTTAGAACACTTTTTCAACTTCAAACAACCTCTTCCTTTGGGACTTAGCTTAACTGAAGAAATTAAAGACAACTTATTTGGTTTAGGCAATAAGAAAAACATTGATGCACTTTCCTATATCGATTGTCATATACATATGTACATACATGCAGGGCGTTTTGCATCCTTAATCTAAAATTATGTTTAATTATTCAAATTTTAACAAACGTCCCTTAAAATTAAGTGATCCCATTTATTTCGAGTTATTGTCAGGTTATCGGGGACCAAGTTTTCTTTATAGCAAAATGCTTGTGGAATTGTGTATAAACTATAGGTCTTATAAGGCCATTACTTTTTTGCCATTAAAAAAAATAATACAAAATCGTCATGGAATGTTTTGGTTTAAAATCCTTTTACTAATGCTTCCTCTTTCTATTTTAGCGATAATAGTCCAAGTTTAATAGTAAAGATGTGAAATAATGTTCTAAAGTTAATAGACAAAAAAATGAGAGCGGTTACAATGATTTCAAAATCCTATTAAGCTAGAATTAGCAGAACGTAAGCGAACGTAACGGAACGTACGTTGGTTTATAGCATACGAAAATAATGAAAATATTTAATGAAATTCCATTACGTTTGGGTAAATTTTCTCATTGCCTTTGACGTGCTATGAACGAACATTGCATTACGTTCCGTGAACGTTCTACTAAAATCAAGCTTTTGACTCAAACATTGTAATGAACAATGTTATCATATCGTAAAATATAAATAGCACATGCGTTGAACAGTGTGTTAAGGATATCTAGAAATGTAATAGAATTTAACATATGTATGTATATATATATTCTAAAGACGTTTTAAGACGTTTATGAAATTGATTCATAGGTGGTTTAAAATCTAGAAATATTCTGGTATAGATGTGTTATCACACATCGTTAATTATTTATAAAACTTAAGGGCATATGTTTTAAAAACCTATATATTTTAAGTGATATTTATTTAATTTTCCATTCAAAAATATAGAAATTAAATGGATTTTTATTTTATTTTTTTATCATATGATTTCTTATGAGGCACAAATAAACAATTTAAATAAAAATACAAATCGAAAATAAATAATAAAAATTAATAAAAAATTGTACGTACAAACAATTAAAAAAAAACAAGATTTTAAAACAAGCACAACCTTAAAAAATTAATAAAAATAAAAAAAAAAAAACAAAAAAGCACTTGCAAAGGTAGAGATTTTAATTTTAAACACACACTTTAACTCCAATTCCTTGTAAATTATAGAAAACAACGAAAAAATATTTAAAAAAAATGAGAAAATTAATAATTAATTCAATATGTTTTTTTTAATAATAATTAGTGTTTTGTTTTTAGAATAATAAAATAAAAAAAAATACAAAAAAAACGAAATCAAGAAAGAAAAAATAATTTCCTGTTCCTACAAATCATAATTTTGCACAAAATAGTCGTGTTTTTGTAAAGTATTTATGTACAGTTTGTTATGATAATGTTTTAATATTTGTTAATTATGGTTTTGAGTTTTGTAAAAAATATTCCTAAGTCAAGATAAAAACAAAAACAAAAATAACATGAACATTTTTATGTCAAAAGAGAGTTCTTGCATATAACATTGGGACCCTACTCTGGCTAAAACCTATTATGTTATGTATGTATCATAGATCTGCATGATTGTGAATCAAATGACATAGTTTTGTATTTCCTAAAATGCAGTTACTAGGTGGGCTTCCCTTCGCCTTTCATGTGAGATCCAGTGTATAGCTGTTTTTGCACATGTCGATTGTTAGTTTTGTCAGAGTATGACTATCCACTACCACTTTCAGCGTTTTATATCACATTGTATTGACTTTTGCCGCCGTAGTCCAGTAGGTAGTGTGTTGGCTTATTAGACGTAAGACCAGGGTTCAAAACCCAGGTTAGACATATCCAGCAAAACGGAATATGAAAAAATATTTCTTCGACCTCAGCTTCTCAACAGATTTCTTGCAAAAATTCTGAGAGTAAATAAAATATTGTCTCAGAAAATCTGTCGTTCGGAGTCGACTTTAAACTGTAGATCCCTACACTCATGTATAAAATTAACACACATAACATAAGTGGTGTGAGAAACTAGGACCAATTATGTATGTATGTATTGACTTTTGTTGTGTGGGGCTCGTCAAAATATTCTCAAGACTAATCCTATGCACCTGGTTATGAATCACTGAATCCACGATTCTAAGCCGTATAAAAAAACTGATGTAACGTTCGAAGTCGCCGTAGTCCAGTTGTAATGTGTTGTCTGGAGCTAGTGAAATCATAGTTCAGTCCTTAACACACACAACATGCGTGGGTATGAAAAGCTAGATCTGAATTCTGACTAAAGCGTTCTAGTCCAGTTGTAGTGTGTTGACTTTTCTTGACAAGACCTAGTGAGATCATAGCTCAGCTCAACACACACAACATGGTTGGGTGTGAGAAACTAAATCCAAATCCTGACTAAAGTGTTGTAATGACTGATTAAGTTAACTAAACTTTCACGTTTCACTGGGATTATATCGTCTTAGGTTGCACGTTTTCAACAGCTTGACCTCAAACTATTGCAGTCTTTACACATTTATGCATATTATTTCAGTTGAGCAATATTTATTCTCAGACTAAATGTGTCTCTAGTGTATGTGGATCTTTTCTGTGGTTCATGGCTTCATGGCCATATTCTAAGTCTTGTTAGTTTTCATATGTTTCTTTGTACTTTGTCTAGCGCGATAATGAACAGAATTGATAATCGAACATTAGCTTAACGAACACCTGCTTTGATGAGGATATTCCGCTTTCATATAGAGCTCCTTAAGCTTACGTACAATGCTATTACACTTCAAAGAAATTCATACTGCTAGGTATATGTATGTATGGTATCAAAGATTTTCGTGAAATCTATGAATATGAAGCATTGTATTATATTGTATCAACTGTTATGGGTTTCCAATAATTTTTAATCGCCTTCTATTAAGCTTTTCCTGTGGATTCCATACTAAAGCCACATACAGATACAGATATTTGATATTTCAAAATCACTTGTGGTTATTTCATTTTAGATTTTTTTTATGACAGTATAAACAGCCTTTATTGACGACAATTGATCTTGCTGTTGTTATTAATCCAAATCCTATTTTTCTACTGTAAAAAAATATTACAGCGTTTACAATGATTTCAAAATCCTATTAAGCTAGAATTAGCCGAACGTTCACGAAAAGTAACGGAACGTACGTTGATTTATAGCATACGAAAATAATGCAAATATTTAATGAAATTCCATTACGTTTGGGTAATCTTTATTATTGTCTCACGTGCTAGAAACAGATGTTGCATTACGTTCCGTGAACGTTCGAATAAAATCAAGCTTTAGGCACAAACATTGTAATGAACAGTGTTATCATATCATAAAATATAAATAGCATACGCGTTGAACAGTGTTTTAAGGATATCTAGAAATGTAACAGTCTTGTCTTTCAAGGAATATTTCAAATTTTTTAGTTGATCCCTCCTCCGCATACGAAGCACAATTTACAAAACTATACACCTCCTCCTGTATCCTATGCAAAAACACTACATACTGTCTTTATATAAATACTAAATGTCACAATTTATTTGTTTTTCTTTTTTTTTTGTTTTCTTTTATGAAGATATGTATATTGTAACTCAAACACATACCTGTTACTTATAAAAAAAATAAGGAATTGTTTTCCTCGAATATATTTTTTAAAATATATTTTTCTGTGTAACACTTAGAAAATACCTGCAACAAAATAGAAAAATTAATTAAAAAAAAGAAAAAAAAACAAAAATAGTTACTATTAATGCTACATATTTAGTATAAATCAATCTAAAGTAAATGTATGTTTGTATATTTTTTTTTTAGTAAAATGTCTGAAATTTAAATAAAGTAAAAATTAAACATAAATAGTGAAAATATATTAAAAAAAAAAAAAACAAAAAATCTTAAATATATTTTTTGATTAACAAATTAAATTGAAAAAACAAAAAAGAGGAACACAAACAAACGAATTCATTATATAATGATGTACTATATTTATTAATAAACAATTATTAGAAAAACAAATTAATGTTTTAAGAAAATAAAATTAAATTAAAAACAAATCATTTCAAACTATTGTATCTGAGTGTTTGTAAACGCGCATGTAACTATCGATAAAGAAAAAAAATAAATAAAAAAATATAAGAAAAATCGTTGAATGTTTTACAGCTGATTTATGTTAATTTTATGAACAAAATAAAGAAGAAATATATTAAAGAAAAAATATTAAAAAATATTCATTTTAATTACAAGATTCATTTCACATTATTTAATAAGACTTACTTATTTAATTGGCCATTATTAACCCGATTAACGGATTTCGGCCTGCCTTAACACATCCTTCGCCAGTTGGTCACACCACCGATCGATGAAATGGCTTCCTCGATTTGGTCTTCCTCTTCGCCGACTGTCGCAAATCCCCGCATCAAATATCCGTCTCGCCGGAGCATCCTCCTCCATTCTCATATCGACGCCTCCATTCTATAACGTTCTAAGTGTACTTAGAACGTTTTTAATGTTGTTGCATTTTTAAATTCTACGTTCTCTAACTTAAATATTGTCAAAATTTGGTTAATGTGCGCCGATCCGTTCCGAAGTTATAGGGAAAAATCTACTTAGAATACACATATAGTCGTATAACGCTTGAAAACTTTGAGAAATCATAACTCAAAACACACTTTTTCGACTTAGAATGTTATAGAACGGAGGCGTCGATATGAGCTCATACAGCTCACTGTTGCATCGAATGCGAAATTCATCCCCAATTCGCACTAGACTGAAGATCTTTCATATGACTTTTCTCTCGAATACTCTCAAGGCTGTTGCATCAGAGCTTAATAGTGTCCATGCCTCTGCGCCATAGAGAAGCACGTGGAAGATGAGCGTATTGTAGAGTATTGTTGTACGAGACAGGCCTCTGCTACTCAATTGCCTATTGAGGCCATAGTAGCATCTGTTGGCAAGAATGATCCTGCTTTTGATCTCCAGACTGACATCATTTTTGCTGGCAATGGCGCAGCCAAGATAAACAAATTCCTTGACTACATCGAAAGTATAGTTATCGGCCGTAATCTGGGATCCAATATGCTGCATGTCTCTACTTGAAAAATCACATGCATTTCCAGTGCAATTTTTATGAAAATACATGTGTGGTACTATCACTCTTCTTTTTGCTTAAGACAGTAAGACTTCGCATAACGCGGGGGATACGTTCCAATAAGTTCCAGCGCTAAACGAAACAGCGTTAAATGTGGCAATTTAACACGTCCATATGTAAATACATATGTATGTAATTGGTTCGTACTGCGATTGCTACTTCGGAAATACTTCTGTATTCCAGGTGAAAGAATTTCACCGTTCACTTGTATTTCAATTTTCTTTCTTATATTAGAATTATATTTCAAATATCTTTCAGGGTGATACAAAAGTTATCGCCCTATCAGGAGATGCTATAATTTTTGCAAATATTGACGTAGATTTTTCCGTCGTTCCATACCCACTGGACTAATACTACGGTGCTTATCTGCTCGCCTGGAAGACGACCGAGCTACCCGAGAGCAGTAATTTTATTGTAAATATAGTGGATGCCTTAGAAGATGTCGAAAAGGACTCGAAAATATCGATGAGACATGATGCCATGCAAATAGCACCCAGCAAGTCTTAATGGCGAATGTAAGTGAAATACTTCCTTTTCTTTACACACTGCAGACAACTACCAATGTCCTAAATCTCATACATACATACATACATACATACATAATTGACCATTACAACGTTTCAGTCAGGATTACGGCCTAGCTTCTCACACCACTCATGTTGTGTGAGTTAATTTTATGCGTGAGTGGCCGGACCTACAGTTTAACGTCGATTCCGAACGACAGGTTATTTGAGAAACTTTTTCATGGCAGGTTTATTTACTCTCCGAGTTTTTCCCAGAAATCTGCTTAGAGGAAGTCGCCGAAGAAATACTTTTTTTTCATATTTCGTTTTGGTGTCTGGCCTGGGGCTCAAACCCGGGCTTTACGTCTAATAAGCGAACACACTGCCTACTAGACTACTCCTAAATCTCAGCTACGAAAAAGATAAAATTATATCGAAAGTCGTCATGACCGACAAAGTCCATTTTCATCTCTGTGGACCATTAAAAATCTGCTTATATCAAATGAAAGGTCATTGTAACGTTACTGTATGATGCACATATGTTTCATTGCAGTTAATAACAGAATACCCACTGGATTTAGTTCCTTTGTATTTGAACTTTTCTTTCAGTATCTGAATACACTTGTATGTGCCATTTGCTTAAATAATAATTAGGATGAAGGCTTTAATCGCTGAAAGAATATCACTGATCCATAGGGTCCAAGGTAAGTAATTTTGCACACAACTGGATGGGATTCTTTATGGTATAAAGCAGCTGAGAAGCTTGACAAATTCATCTTTGCAGTGCGGACTGTAACAGCATTTGTTATTAACTCGAAATCTGTTTAACTCCAATCCAGCAATTTGGTTTTATGTTAGGATCCAATGTGTCTGCACTAGACGCAGTAAATCCTGAATGGTCCTGGTGTGCTATAGAAATTAAATGATTTTTTTCTTTTGTTTTTGAAAGTGATTTTAAAAAAATATTTCCACAAAGCAATCAGCAACAGTCCTTGAACTATTTTGTATTTCTCCATAAAAAAACTTCAATATCTGCCGTTATTCTGAAGTGCTTCACATGTGAATTAACAAAACAAACAAGCTTTTAAATGCTCATCTTTATTCTTGATTGGCATCTTAATAAAAAAAAACATCCCTAATAAGCCACACAAGACAGACTCTTAATTGTGCACCCCTAAAAATTTAAAAAATTTAAAAACGAAAGAAAATCCCATGCAAATATTAACGAAAACTATTGAGAACATTTACGATTAAATTTCGTACTCTAAACTCTCTGTAAGATTAGTAGTTAAAATCAAAAAAAAAAAAAATAATAAAAATTGAGAAGTAATAGCAGGTGATTTCTCTAGCATTAAATGAAATCTGTTCCGTAAACTGAGTGTGGGAATTTAGGGTGAATACTTTCTCACGATGAACGACAGACAAGTGATTTCCTTTTTTGTGAAAACATACGATGTCTTCTGATTATTCTCAGATCCAAAAAATTATTCTCTCGCATATAATCATACTACGTACGTTCGGTCGCTCGTTTGTTCGTTCATTCAGAGTTTAATTCATTCATTATTTCACACATCCATTCATGTGTTCCTTTTTAAACAACAACAAAAACAAAAAAACTTTTATTTTGTACTCGTAGTTTGTGTTGTTCGTACTTTAAACATGCGTGTTTTATACTCTGCTCTACTACACTCGACTCGACTCCACTCCATTCTCATCGTGTATTTGCAATTTAAGTTAAATGCTACTGCCGCTACAAACTGGGGAGGATGTTCATCCGACGGTCCCACATACAAACATACACTCGTAAGCAAACAGAGAGCGCACACAAGCATGACTGGCTAGAGCACTTACACAAGAATGGCCCGACACAACAAAGAGCACACGATTTATGTGTGTTCGCTGTATAGACATGCAGCTAAACACGAGACTTTTTATTCATGCTGCGCTGCAGTCCCTCTTTTTATATGCAAGTGAGCACGAGAATTAAGCCGTACTTTATGAGAGCAGCCATTACAGTGAAAGAAAATTCGTGTGTGTTTTTGAAGGAAAGGGAAATTTATGATATTCACTCACTTTTTAACGAATGTTTTCGCCAGTAATGTCGGGGCAACATGTTAACACAGTGACTTAAAGAAATTGGAGAAGCATTTCACTGAACAAATATTGAATTTCTAAGTTATTTAGGCATCGCTTCTGTGTGTTTAATAATGTCGAGAATGAGCTTTAAAAGTTTTGGGAAGTATAGTTAAAAGAAATTCATAAGCTCTGGGGTAATTATAGACTTTACTCTACCTTGTTATTCCAAAATGGTACTCTAGTAGATAGTATGTTGGCTTATTAGAAGTGAGGCCAACGTTCAAACCACAGTTACTGATAAACCATCGATGCCTTCTGTTACCCATATAACACTTGATATCAGAGAATCCAATTAGAAGCATTTAGAAAGCCTTAAGTTCGTACACTGTCTTCATTTCAACATTTTAATACCATTTGTTTGTCCTGGTATGTAATCAAGTTCGCCTCTGTAAGCGAGTTATCGCTACAGTGAGGCTGTGAAGTCCTCTTAGTCTAGTAGGTAGTGTATTGACATATTTTTTTCCGCTGAGGAGGAGTAAATGTACCTAACCGCACCATAGGGGAAGTCGTGTCCGTGTGTTGTGCCCACTCCGGAACTACCGTAGTATTACTTCGAAGTGAAGTCCGTCTGGCCATTTGGCCCTTTCATATCCATATCTGCATCCGGATTGCGCATCAAAATCTGAGAAGGTGTTCAAACATCCATTCTAATTCTCTCATCCAAGACAAATTTCTTAGATTTTAGCAAGGTCTCTGTGTAACTGGTTATGCTATTCCAATTTTCTTCGCTGCTCAGAAGTACGTTGCAGAAGTTTTCGACAGTACAGGCGCCGACTTTGGCCTCAAGATTCCTTCTTTCTAAACTCCAGAAAGAAAGTGTGTTCCACATCGTCAATCGACGCATCACCATAAATGTAATTTGGTCGTGTCATCTTCCCCATTTTAATTAGATATTTACAAAAATAACCGTGTCCGGATAACATACACTTACATACATACATAATTGGGCATTACAACCCTTCAGTTAGGATAACAGCCTAGCTTCTCACACCACTCAAGTTGTATGCCTTAATTTTATACTTGAGTGGCGGGACCTACAGTTTAACGTCGACTGCGAACGACAGATTTTGAGAAACTTTTTCATGGCAGGTTTATTTACTCTCCGAGTTTTTGCCAGAAATCTGCTAAGAGGAAGTCGCCGATAAAAAAATGTTATTTTATTTTTCATATTTCGTTTTTGATGTCTGACCTGGGGCTCGAACCCGGGCTTTACGTCTAATATGTGAACACACTACCTACTAGACTACGGCGACTACTACTGTCCGGATAACAGTTGTGTTGAATAGTAATTAACGTCACCAAATTTCCTCACTCAATCCAGCGGGTAATATCTGGGAGAAGTTTTGCCGTCCATTTAGCACTTGTTTCAGTGTTCTATTTCTCTTGCCATTGTTGTTTGCTTCGCTTTCTGGCGTCGTCGACATTTACTGTCTCTCCGTGCAAGTTTTTAGTCTCCCACATTCTCTTCCGCTCGCTTGCCTGTGGACCTATAGATATTACACCACTGATTACTAGTATTGCTGACTTAGATACAGTCCTATACGCCGATACCACCCTAACTGCAGCGTTTCGTTGTACCGATGTGTTGACATATCAGATGCAAGCGCGGGCTTAAACCCCAGCTCAGACATTTCGAACAATACGAAATATGAGAAGAGTATTTCTTCAGTCTTTCAAAAGTTTCTCAAAAAATCTGTAAATTGTAGCTCTCACCGCTGATAATACAGAGAAAAAAGTGATTCAAAAGCCAGTGAATATAGTGACGTGCTTGTGGTGCCGTTTGAACCAAAAATCTACGGCATACTACTATGTATAGGTAAGCAAAGGCCACGAATTGATATTTATATTCCAACAACTTCTCTGGTAAGCCATACTACTTATTGAACTTTAAAATTAAAATTTTTTTCTCAGTGTATTTAAGCCAAGTAATCAAAATTATAATGAGCATTGATTACATCCTTACGTATGAGCATAAGAGCTGGAGGCCAACAAAATCACAGAGAGTGAGAGTTACTGGTTATAGCAGGTTACATTAATTATAAGGGTGAATAGTAGTAGTAGTACCTGCTGTTGCTGTTAATGTCAACAACGAAAACAACAACAATTACTACGACTACTACTACTACAACAGCAAACCATAACAATTCTGCACTAAAAAGCAATACCCAACTGGTGAGTGAGTGAGTGATCTTTCTGCCAACAAGAATAGTCACGAACACGAATACGAACATGAACATGAAAATGAAAATGAAGAGCACTTGCTCTACAAAAAGGATCGTTTACCTTACGGGCATCAACATTTTTAAACCAGCTACCGTACGGTGAACAACCAGACCGCACTGGTTAAGTTTTCTTTATTTTTGTTTTTCTTCTTTTTCAATAAAAATTCCATAAAGAACGTAAGAAAATGGCTGTGGACGGACAAAAATTTATGACAAAAACCCAACATTATCGTAAAGTCACGAAACCATTATTAGAGAGGAAGCGCAGAGCCCGCATGAATCTCTATTTGGAAGAGCTTAAGGAATTAATTGTGGATACTATGGAGCAGCAGGGAGAGCATGTCAATAAATTGGAAAAGGCCGATATACTTGAAATGACTGTCAGTTATTTGCGTAGTCATAAGTGTGTTACAGAACAGAAACTGGCAGACAACAAACGTCCTGTGAATGTGGAAAAGTTTAGAGAAGGTTATACCCAAGCAGCCTATGAAGTTTCGAAAGTTTTCTCTACCGTGCCGGGATTAGATGTAGACTTTGGCACACGTTTAATGAAACACTTGGGTTATCAATTGAAAGACTTGAAGCAACAATTATTGCAAGAAAATCATCACAATCAGCAGCTACCTCTGCAGGCAGTAAAGGATGGACAAGAAAGAGTGCAGCCAATAAATCTTAAAGACGAAAATGTTTGGCGTCCCTGGTAGTCTCTGGTGAGCAGCGTGGTTCCCCAAAACAAAGAGATTCAAACATGCAGCTTTAATTTGTGGTTCAGGAATTTACAAATACGATTTCATTTCATGGAGCTTTATTAGCATTTAAGAACGAACTTATTCAAACACATTCAAATATGAATGGATGTACAGTACAATTTAGTTTTTAAATACAATGTTTTTTTTTGTTTGTTTGTTTTGGAACGTGTGATATTTTGTGATCGTTTTAAGTTTTTATTACAATAATTTTATTTTTTTTATTTTTTTTTGCAAGATAAGGATAAGGATCTCTTTACAAGAAAAGTATTCACAAATTAGTTTAAGAGTTATTTAGTTTCACAATGATCTTCCATTTATAAATAATTTAATTAAATGATAATAAAAGAAAATAACAATTAAAATACTATTCTCTACAGTTTAATTCGGTTTTAAAAACTAAGTTTTATTGACGACTAAAATAGGCTTCAAATTAAGTCATTCAATAAAATTTGTCGACAACGAATTTATTTTCCAAAAATAATTCCTCAAATTCTTAGATTTCTTCTTTTAATCTGGCCAAGGCTGGATAGGCGGCGCACAGCGACTCTACTTAAACTCCAAAGAAGTAGGCTCAGCACTGTTATCGGGGTTATGATTACGAATGATTTCTGCAGAAGCTGTGGAGATGAGGAGGAGGATGAGACTATTCTTCACCTACTGTGCACATGTCCGGCACTTGGTCGGAGGAGAAGGAGGTACCTGGGTGCCTGCTATATGGAGGATCTCGATGAACTGTCATGCATGGTTATTGGCAGTCTGAGTCGCTACACCGGAAGCTCCGAGTGGTTCCTGGAATAGGGGAGAATGTAAAACTGTGGTATCACAATTGGCACTGTGTGCGGCGTAAGTGTGTCCGCTCATAACTCTATCGAGGGGACAGCCACTTCTACGTACATACCTAGACAGATAGGCCCATAATAAGTGAATTCACTCTGAGACGACACGTCTGATATTATAATATTTCCATCCCTAGACGTGCTATACCCACATGGGAATATACAATGAACGAGAAATGTCAGGACCCATATGAAACTCGCGTGTATCTTTCAATTGGAACTCTACGCCATCAAATGATGTGCTGGATTTAACTTAGAAGTGCAAAGAACGGGACATAGCTATATTGCCTGGCAGTCAGACCACTATTCGAACAAACGGATCATACGAGAATTGAAACAAGAAATATTTGGGCTAGCTTGGCAGGAGAAATACAGCCGACTTTGCTCAAGACAATAAGCAGGTGTGTTTGCGAGAATAAGAGCTTTAGTGGAGCAGAAAATAGAGTTTGAAAGGGGATACTACGTAAAAGATGTGATGGAGAGACAAGTAATTTCTTCTCGAGTCAAAACTATTCTTCTAACCGAACACTTTAGGCTCAAAAAACACTCATTCAATATAGGCATTGCTTTAAGCTCAATATATAGATTCTCATATCGACGCCTCCATTCTATAACGTTCTAAGTGTACTTAGAACGTTTTTAATGTTCTTGCATTTTTAAATTCTATGTTCTCTAACTTAAATACTGTCAAAATTTGGTTAAGATGCGCCGGTCCGTTCCGAAGTTATAGGGAAAAATCTACTTAGAATACACATATAGTCGTATGGCGCGTGAAAACTTTGAGAGCTCATAACTCAAAACACACTTTTTCGACTTAGAATGTTATAGAACGGAGGCGTCGATATAAGGAAAAAGAATTATTAAAACATACTTGGAACTTGTGGACCGTTAATTCATTTCAAAAGAAACACTTGGTTGTCACGACAACGAAATTGGGGGAGACATTGAAAGGATAACCTATGTAGATTGTGGGCAGTACAACAGATCGTATGATCGGAGATCTTTAGCATATCTATACGACCACAATAATAATATAAAATCATGAGAGAGCATCATCCTGTGTCTGTGTATTGTATCGACCAAGCTTCACAGATTTTTCCTTTTCTATGTTTAGCCAATTTTGGGAGAATTTATTGCATGAGCTTTACATCATATGAACCAAGTTCCAAAAAACCCTTTGCTCTCTAACCATTGCTGAAAATAAGCGAGAATCTTAGAAGAAGTCACTGGAAGTTACTGGTTATCTATAACTTCTGTTACTTATACGTAACCTGCTGTCAGAGAGTCTAATTGGAAGCATCTAGAAAGCCCCTCGTTCATACACCGTCTTCAATGTTAATATATTCCTGTTATTAGCCATTTCAACTTTGAAATACCATTTGTTTGAATATTCTGGTATGTAATCTAGTTCGCCTCTGCATGAGAGTTATCGCTATAGTGGGGTTGTGAAGTCATCTTAGTCTAGTAGGTAGGTAGTATGTTGACTTATTAGATGCGAGGCCGTGGTTCAAAATCCTAGCTCAGACATTTCCAACAAAACGAAAGCTGAGAAGAATATTTCTACGGCAATTACCTTTCAGCAGTTTTCTGACAACAACTCTGAGCGGAAAATAAAATTTCCAGAAAAAGTTTCTCAAAAATTTGTCTTTCGGAGATGACTTTAAGCTGTAGATTCCGTCACTCATGGATAAAATTAACACACACCCAGCATAAGTGGTGTGAGGAGCAAGGTCGTATTCCTGACTTAAGAATTGTAATGAGCAATTATGTACTTAAGTATACAATATTTCGTCCATGCGATAACATATTAAGTACTTCGATTGTGACAAAAATAAACGTAGTTTGCTTAAGATCGATATACTTTTGGTCCTTGTCTACATACAATCCATTTTCAGATGGTCGATAAGATCACAAGTACACCTTAAACTATTACAGCATAAAAGTGCAGAATGGTGATGAGTAGTGCAACAACATTATTGTAAAGGTCACATAAACTTAAAATTTAAATCCTTAAATACAATTTAGTAAGTCTGTAAGGCAATTTAGCCTAATCAGTCAATATGTTGTTTTTCTCTAAACTTATTTTTAAATTGGCTCGTCTATTTAAAATGAAAAAAAAAACAAACCCAACAAAAATCGTCCTTAAAAATATTGCATATCGCACAGACAAATCAAATCATATGCAGAAATAAATGCGTCTTTCGTGTGCAGCACACTTAAAGCACGGGTTGACCTTAAGCGCCCAATGCAAACGCAATGCAACAATGGCCCACTGCAATAACGGAAAAAGTAAAGCTACGCGCTGTCGGGCTCAAGACTCACAGTCAGCCAGCCAACGAGCCTGCCTAACATTGGGCAGACGTACGCAAAACACGAGTTAAGCTCAGTAACGTACGCAGAGACAAGTGCATGAATTGAAATTCTGTGTATGTGTGTCTGTCTCTGTGTGCCAATAAGAAGGACGTCTTGTAAATGCCCCGAAATCTGTGAGAAACGGAATACCGTTGTAATGTACGGAAGAATTTTTGAAGCAGGAAACAATTAGATTTCCAGAGACCGAGAGTGAGTGAGAGCGAGTCTGAAAACGGCAGCTGTCTAAGTAGAAAGAACAGAGATTGCATTTTTTAAAAATGTTCCCATGATATGGAAACAATACGTTCAGACTACAATCTATACAATATTGACACAATAACAAAAGCCAAGAGCCAACAGCCTCGTGGCCAGGTGAGCTGTAAATGTGGCCAACAACAACAAAACAGAAGACTCGCGTGAGAATCTACGAAGGAAAGAGTTTCCCACGGTATGTGAGTTTAAAAACAACTCACAAAAAGGTCCTGGTCCTGTGGCATGCCTTTGCATTAATTTCCTTCCTTGTAAGGTAAGAATACAAAAAAAAAAAGCAAAAACATCCATTCAACATACCTATACACGAACAAAACTCCGTATTTTGTTTGCAACATAAGGGTGCAAACATACTGGCTATAGTGGTGGTGTGTCATGCATAAGAATGTAAGACCATGTTTAATAAGACAGTATTTGAGACCCTTTTGGAGAAAATAGGGGTGGTTTCCTTTCGTTCTTTCAAACCCCAATTTAACGTTCACATTCTTATGAGGTTTTCGTTTAAGACATCACAACAGAGAAAAAGAGAGAGAGAAAGAGATGAGAGTTAACGAAGAGAATTGTTTTTGAAGCACTCCTTAACATTTGAAAGAGGGTTGCTAATGCATATTTAAGAGAATAACATTTCAAGTATAAAAGACAAGGAGAGTGTGTTGTTTAAGTACATTACGGCTTACGCCTTTGAAGCGAGCACATCAAGTATTAGTTTTTAAAAAGAATTGAATTTTTGTTTTTGTTTTTTTAACATTTCAAATAAGCAAACATGTCTGTACAATTATCGGAAATGTCGAAAACTTATCAATACCGCAAAGTGATGAAACCCATGTTAGAGCGCAAACGAAGAGCTCGCATAAACAAGTGCCTGGATGAGTTGAAAGACTTAATGGTGGCCACATTAGAGTCAGAGGGCGAACATGTTACACGTTTGGAGAAGGCCGATATATTAGAATTGACTGTGTCACATTTGCAGAAAATGAAACAACAGCGCAAACTCAACAGTAATGGCAGCAGCACTATGAATCAGGCTGAAGGTTTTCGTTCCGGTTATATACATGCTGTCAATGAAGTTTCAAAATCCTTATCTGAACTGCCGGGTGTCAATGTTTCCTTGGGCACGCAGCTTATGACACATTTGGGCCAGAGACTTAATCAGTTGCAGCCGCCTGTTAAACCATCTTTACCCGTTACAAGTCCTTTAACTGTGCAAATTGCCGCAGCCCAGTTAAAAGGGCAATACTCAGTGCCTATTTCACCAGTGTCCAGTTACTCAACGAGTCCTAATTCCAGCATAGCCAGTGAAAAACATAACACCACCACCACCACACAGCTTTTAATCACTTGTCCTGCAACGCCAGCCATTGATGTCACCACCATTGATGTTGAGGCAGACGATGAGGATAATGTTTGGCGTCCTTGGTAACAAGGCGAGTTAAGTTTTATAATGCTAGAGACCAACAAGCAGCACCACCTATTCAGTTCAAAATGTCTTCCAAACTGGTTATGACTGCCACGATTGCAGTCATGACCAGTATTTAGTTTTTACATAATATTTATAGAAAATAAACGAAAGCTTTAAATTGATGCTTAAAATAATTCATTTAAGATGTGATAGCCTAAGTAAATAAATTGTTAAATTATTTTTAAGCCATTTAAAAAACAAAAATAATAACTTTATTTTAAATTAATACAAAAACAAGTTTTAATTAAATTTTGTTTTGAATTTTTTTTTTTTTTTTTATTTTTTTTTTTTTTTTTGTTACAATCATTATTTATTTTTAAGTATTTATTCAAATATTAAAAAATTAAAAAATTTTCTTTTAATTAAAATTTTCCAAGAATTTACTGTAAACAAATGATAACTTTTAGTTTTATTGAATTGTTTCTGAAGTTTTAACATTTTTATACTAAATTATTAATTCATTTTCAAATCACATTTTTTTATTCTTCAAAGTACTTACTTATTTATTTATTAAAATATTTTTTTAATATTTTTTTTTTAATTATTTAAATTTTTTAAATTCAATTTTTTACAGTAAATTTGAATTTATTTTCCATATTTTTATAATTTGTATTTGAAAATTTAATTTTATATTAAACTTCAAATTTCCTTTTTATTAAATTGTTTTTTTTTTTATTTTAAAATATTAAATACTTATTAAATATTTATTTATTTTAAAATTTAATTTTTCAAAATTATTTTTCCTTTAAAATAAATTAATACATTTGAAATTTTAATTATTTTTTAGTGGCATGAGATCTTTTAAATTTTTTAACATTTGTTTTTTAACTTAGGCAATGATTTTAAGTTTTGTATTTATTTTTAATATTTTCTATTTTTTTTTTTTATTTTTTTAAGTTTTTTGGTATATACAAAAAAATTATCTTTTCAAATCTTCAATCTTTATTACGTAAATTATTTATTTTTTTTCTAATATTTTAAGATTAACTTTAACTTTAAGTTTAAATTATAAATTGTTACAAAACTTTAACTTTGAAGTCGCCGTAGTTTAGTAGGTAGTGTGTTGGCTTATTAGACGTAAGACCACGGTTCAAATTCCAGGTCAGACATCAAAACGAAAATATTTCCTCGGTGACTTCGTCTCAGCAGATTTCTGGCAGAAACTCTGAGAGCAAATAAAAGCTTCTTAAAAATCGGAGTCGACTTTAAACTGTATGTCCTGCCACTACTTATGGATAATAGTAACACGCGCTACATAAAAGGGTGAGAAGTTAGGTCGTAATCCTGACTCAAGGATTGTAATGACCAATTATGTATGTATGTATGTACAAAATTTTAATTACTTTAATTGAAAGTTTTCAAATTAAAATCACACTAGATGTGTTCGCCGAAAATGGTTGATATGAGAATCTAGGTCATAAACCTGATTTAAGGCTATTGGGCCAGTAGTGTATGGTTGATATGAGAATCTAGGTCATAAACCTGATTTAAAGCTATTGGGCCAGTATTGTATGCATGTATAAAAACTTTATATTTATTAATACTTATCATTGTTCGATGTGTTGTTTGTTCGCTTGAAAGACCAGAATTGACGTATCAGCTCTGACATCTTAAACAGTCTTCTGGCACAAGCTCTATCAATAAGTAATTGTCAAGAAAAATATTTCAAATCCTCCCATTTGTATTTTTAATTTTTTATAATTCTTTAAAATCTTTAATTATTAACAATACCAATTAGAAAAAAATATTGTCTAATAGAAATTGAAATATACTGTCAATGAGAGCAAATGCTCTCTCCAAAAAATCGAAAAAAAATGTAAACAAATATTTTAATGTACATATTATACTGTATAACGGTTTTTCCGTAAACATAACCTTAAAGTCAACATTTATTTCACTTGTAATTATTTTTTGTATTTTACTTTTTTAATTGATTTTCGCTTTTTTTTCTAATTCTATTTTTTAATTTAAATTATTTTCAAAATGCAATTAATTTTTGCATATATTTTATATATTTAGATTGTTTACTTATTTAATATAATTTTTAAATTTATTTTGATTAAAATTTTATATGATAACATTTGTTTTTTATATTAAAAATTTATAAAGAACTTCCTGTGCTCATTTTTATGTTTTTTATTTTATTAAATCTCAAATAATAATTAAAATAAATTTTCATGGTGATTAAGGAAAAAAATATATATGTTATGTGGAACTTGATTTCAAATCACATCTATTTTGTTCTTAAAAAAAAACAATAACAACACCATCATATTACAACAACATTAAGTTTTAAAAGATAAACAACAACAAAAAATAAAATGTAGAGAAGGAAAAAAAACTTAAGAAACCTATAAAATCCTGTTTGAACACGTGTTCAGACAATAGTTTTGAAGAAGAGCCACTGCAAAGGGATACACGCAAAAGGCAAACTGGGCATTTCATTATGATCATTTTCCACCATGTCATGGCATAATTACAGCCATGATAAACTAAATACTTGCATGTACTGCTGAACTCAAAGGAAGGGAAAACAAAAGCAAAAGAATTTTATTCTCTAAATAAAACCCAAAAGAATAACAAACAATTTTTTCCTTATTTTTTTCAAATAAGATCAATACAGTCGCTTGCTTGTCTCCTATAAAATTAAATACGAAGAACAAAAAAAAGAGACACACAAACACCTTAAAATTCTAACTATACGAGTACAAAGATAAGATCTCTACAGCATATCTAATCAATGTATTGTTTTGAGTATGAGTATTTGAAAGAAGAAGAAAAAAAATTAAAACTAACTTCTACTTCTATGAGATCGATGGTTCTATCAAACAAACGCTCAAACCAATTGTAAGCGTTTAAAATGACACCACCACTACCACCACTACTCAACAATGTAACGCATTCGATTAACTGCCCGATGTTTTGGTATTCATCGATCGTTTTAAACCATCTCCCTCGCACTTGACGTGTCTAAACTATCCCTTGCGTGATAATCATAGTTGATGTTAATTTAAAAGATTTTATAGGCCTTATAGGCTCTGCTTTGCTTGCCCATCTTAAATAGGATTTATTACGTGAAAATGGCTGTCGTCTGGCCTTAGTCATTTTTTTATTTTATTTGTGATTTAAAACTAATCAAAGAAGGATTTATTATGGAAGATTTTAAGTAAAGATTAGAAAAATCTAACAATTTGGGTTTTTGTTATTAAATCGAGTACTTGGATACCTTAACTAACTCTACAGTAATTATTATTCTTAAAATGTAAAATGTTTTTGATTTAAAATTAAACATTAAGGCTCTAGTGATGAATTTTTTACGCCTCAACGAAACGTAAACTTGTGCGGAATTTGAGCGAATAATAATTGAAAGGCTCCAAAGAGAGATTGTTTTTGTCATATCCTAGAATTTTCCGGTTTAATTGCGTTAAACAGCGAAATTAAACAAGACGAGTTTAGCCGTCAAAGAGTTGAACGACCACACTTTCAAAATAATTTTTCTGATGAACTCAGTTAAATACAGTCCACCACGTCTTTCTTAAGACGTGACGTTGCGTGAGTTATCTATGACATTCGTTATCGATGTCATACTCACTAGGAAAGCGTGGTACTTTCGCGATGGAGAACTCTGACGTCGAGCAACTTTCCAGTGAAAGAACTCAGAAAAGCCACGCGCATAAAAGTCTTCTAAATATGACTAAATAACAAGATTTTGCTCACCATTTTCTTCAATTTCAGCAGCGCATATGCAACACGAACTAAGATTAATAAGAGATGATGCCTGTATATGTAATGTATGTATGGTTGAGGGGCCTTCCTCTCGATTTCAGCAATTGTATATTACTTTGACCTGAAGCGATTTATAGTGCTCCCTTCTGGAGTGAGTCCCTAAGGCTGACGTCTAGGAAGTACTTAAAGTTTGTATTCCTAATATTGGTGAGAATAATCCCGAGTACCACCCGAAAATCTGCAAATGTACCATATATCACGAGAATATGAAAAATCAAACATATCCATTCAGTAAACTGAAAGAAGACTATCCTTAAAGATTCACAAAGAGAGTGGAACAATTGTACTGTTGGATGATGATCATATAAATGAATTCCGAATATATAAAGACCCCGTGCTTCATTATGGCGTAGAGGCATGGACACTATTAAGCACTTATGCTGCAGCCTTGAGAGTATTCAAGAGAAAAGGCCTACGTAAGATCCTCGGTCCAGTACGAGTTGGCGATGATTTCCGCATCCGATCCAACAGTGAGCTATATGAGCTTCTCAAAGGCATAGATGTTGTGCAGTGTATCAACATCCAGTGGCTGCGCTGGCTCAGTCATGGCGTTCGAATGGAGGAGAATGCTCCGGCGAGACGGGTATTTGATGCAGGGATCTGCGGAAATCGGCAAAGAGGCCGAACCTTGTTTGCGTTGGAAGGACAAAATCGAGGAAGCCCTGTTATCGATTGGTGTGACCAACTGGCGTAGGCTCGTAAGAAGCAGAGGTGCCTGGAAGGATGTGTTAAGGCATGTCGAATTTGAATCCGTTAATCGGGTTGTTAGTGTCCAATTAAGTAAGTAAAGTAGGTATATACATATAGAACGTGAGAGCGAGATGAGTAAATCCCAAACATGTACAGCACATGTAGGATACAGGAGTTATCTTTATAAATTCAGATACAACAACTTATCGGGTTCTCCAGTCTGCTCAGTGTGGGACGCACACGAAAACGTAATTTTCGAATATCACACAAGGTTAGAGATTTAGTTGAGACAAAGCTTGTCACCTTAAAATATTGTATATGACATGAAGGCATAGAATCTAAGGAAGACTGGAAATGGTTTTATGATAAGTAAACATGGCACTATGAAAAGAAAATAACAGAGAAAGGAGCCAATTACGATGCCGGCGAGGTTAGCTCACTGTGCTGACCACATGGTTCTAAGGAATGATGTATTTCTAATGGAGATAATCCGTTGTATTCTGTGGCATATTCATATTCATTTTATATAACGTTTAGAACATAGTGATTCAAAAGCTAAAAACTGTTTGATTATTTTCTTCATTAATTATTTACGGAAGTCGTAATGGATTGTTAATAAATAAAACAAGTATTTTTTTCCAATTTCCTGTAGGCTGATCCCTAGAATTTTTTACAAATTAATTTCAAATTAAAAACTAATTATTTTTAAAACACCAGCATTATTGTGGATGGTTTAGTTCAAAAGAACTGTACAAAATTTGTAATCAATCTGGTATGTAAAATGCGTTTTTTTCGTAAATTACGCTCGTGTCTAGCCAAATGTGTACTTAGGCAAATCGAAACAATTTAAACACTTTTGTAACCGAATACTCGTTTACATTTAAACACATTTTGATCCTCAATGAACTCTAGAACTTGGTAATGGCATGGATAATCTGTTTGTCTGAGATGTTGTTTTGTTTCTGTAAACATCCTTTTATTCTTCTTTCTACTTGACGTCGTTTGTTTTTAATAGCAACAGTGTACCGGCATTAATATGTACATATGTACCCTTTCAAATCTAAAATTACACTTGTGCCACAAAACACACTTGCGACAACACGTACAACCCAGCCAAGATCTTCTTCGATCGCTTGTAACTACCATACATGCCACACGTAAACTGATATCAAAAAAAAAAATAAACAAAACCAAAACCAGAGACAATGCAGCAGCTAGTACAGCTAGCTAGAACAGCATTCAGCATGTGAAAATGAAAGAAAAAATGAAATGAAATGAAAAAAACTCAGATCAACTCATTTGTTGAGTTTCTTAAGAGGGGGGTCAGTCATCAAAAAATTCTAGAATAAATATACATTCTGTGGGTATATTTAAAATGTCCCCTAAGGAGTTAAAATCATAGTTTTTAGGACTACACTGGCACAGCCTTAAAAGAAGGCTTCAAAAACTTTTAAATCACTTCAGCTTTTTCGCAGCTTCACAAGCCTCACTTTGAGCGCATGCGCCCCATTATTTTTTCTTCGTTACTTCACTCACTCACTCATTCACATATGAATGATTTAATAACAAGGTCTACAAATATAAAATCGTCTATAATAATCGATATTGTTTTTATAGCCATTATTGTTGTTGTTGTTATTGTTGTTATTGCTGATATTATAGTTGTTGATGCTGTTGTTACCCCATTATTAAAATGGAAATCATAACGAAAGAAAATTACTTTAAGGGTTATAAAAATCCAATACAATAATCGTTATATCGTAACGTAACATAAGGTAACGTAACGTAACTATTATAAACTATTAAAAGAAATAAAAGCTTATAGAAGAGCAGGGCAGGGCAGCGACAAGCATCGTTCAATGGTAGACACAGCAGGTTCGAAATTATAATTTCAATATCAATTTTGAACTGATGAAATTCACACACAATCGAATACAATAATCAAATAACAACAACGAGAGAAGAAAAAAGTCTTTAAATCTTAAGGCATATTATAAATACGATACGGGAACATGAATAAAAAAAAAATGTATTGAACAGACATACAAGCAAATATGTATATCTCAAGTATAAAACGACAACGATAATAATAGTCTAAGAAATAAAGAAAAAACGATCATATGCATCATGATCCTACAATCTATTCGTTTGTACTTCTATTTGATTAAAGGTGCCACTCCATGCGTAGGCATATTGATCAGTTTTTAAATGAATTTTTAAAGAATTTGTTTCTTTTCAAAAATTGGCTACCAGGCAGCAGAGAGTAGTACCATACAGTTATACTATGTTCAGACATGCACTTTTATTGCGTAAATCGCAATAAACGCCATTATTGAGCTCAATATTTCATATAAAGTTTCAATTAATTATTGCGCAATAAATACGAAAATTATTATAATACATATTGAGTAAAACTTAAAATACAGCACAGTCATAAGTACGTTCAGTGAGCATATTACAATTTTTCGAACACTTTCCATTGGTATTTGGCAACTTAAATGTCAACAACGACAAACGAAAAAAAAAAAAAAAAAAAGAAAACAAAATAAAATATTTTGTTTACCAGCTATCAAATGAATATTGCTTATATTATGTCTGAACACTTAAAATATTGTACTCAAATAACCGTATATTGACGGTAATGTGGTTGACGTTAATTGCATGCAATATTTACTGACAGGTTTCATTATAGCCTTGCTGTACTAGTTTCAAAATTTATTCAATTGGTAACTTACTGATTAGAGGTGTTCATATGTGCTCAAATGAGTTAAAATCTGTGAATGAGATTCGATTAGAGCTGCATTGATGCAGCTGCCTCCATGCAAGATCGTCAATCCTTTGCGAGTTGTTAACAGTTTTCTATAATACTATGTTCAGACATGCACTTTTATTGAACCAATATGCAATTACTTGAGTACAATATTTTAAGTGTTCAGATATAATATAAGCAATATTCATTTGATAGCTGGTAAACAAAGTAACTGGTTGTTTCAACAATATTGTTGTTTTTTTTTTGTTTGTCGTTGTTGACATTTGAGTTGCCAAATATCAACAGAAAGTGTTCGGATAATTGTAATATGCTCACTGAAGTTTTAATCAATATTATAACAATTTCCGTACTTATTGCGCAATAATTAATTGAAATTTTATATGAAATATTAACCGCAATAATGGCGTTTGCGATTTACGCAATAAGAGTGCATGTGTGAACATAGTATAAGACTCATGTGGTCTTCAGCGATATGGATGTTGTAAAGTGAGAACTAATCAATCAAATTCGTATCGTATCATGCAGTGAAGTTTAATTGAAGTATTTTCGCAGTTGTTAAGAAATCTGTTCCATACTCAGGCGTTACATCATTGTTAAGAGTTTCTTAAAGAAAATTATGATTATTCTTAGCAACCCTTAATGCCTTAATCCATTCTAAAGCCTTAACAATTCACCCTCTGTCGATGGCTTTCTTTACGATAATCACACACTCAAATTCGTTCGTTCGTTATGAAGAAGTAAAATAAACGAAATGCTATTCAACACAATAACAACAACAACAACAATAGAACAACAAGAAGAAGAAGTCAGAGTCAGAGTCAATAAAAGTATCATATACTCCTTGTGCTGTGCTGTGCTCTCTACCTACTTAGGAACAAGCGATCGTACATACATTCGATTTAAATCAAATGGGGCTAAACTATGGTGTTGTTATTATTGTTGTTGTTGTTGTATTCATTCAAATACGATCAGAGCAAAAGAGAAATACAAAACAAATGCAGTTTTTATTGTTGTTGTTGTTGTTGTTGCTATCATTGGTATGGTTTGGCACAACACAATACAACACAATACAACACAGCACAGTTAGTATACAATATAAAATGTATGTCTTAACAAACTACAACAACACCAACAACAACAACAAAAAGAGTAGAAATATAATAAAAACAACAATGGATATGATATCAAAGCGACGATCGTGAGAAAATGGTTTGGAACGTGGTTCTCACACGATCGACACACCTGCCCTTTTTTAATTTTAATTTCAAGATTCAAGACTGACTACTTACGGCAAGATCACGACCGTTGGTTGGGTTGTTGGTTGTTTGCTACGATTGCCTGCCTGCCTGCTTGCTTGCTTGGCTGCTTGCTTCTTGCTGTTTCTTTTGTTGTTGTTGTCGTTTTATATTATTAGAGTCTTCGTTATATGTATGCATGGTTGTAATGGTTTTGTAGTATGGCACGGCACGTTATGGTTTTTTGGTTTGTTTCTGATTATTGTTATAATTGTTGTTGTGTTTGTTGTTGTTGTTGCTATAGACGGTATTGTTATTATTGTTATTGCTGGGTTGCGGCATGAAAGCTACGATAAAAAAAACTCTTTTTTTTATTTGTAGTTTTATTTTATTTTTTTCTTTGAAAGACGTGCAGACGCAGGCTAAAATCAACAACAGCAACAACAACAATAAGAACAACAACCTATAAAATAATAATATTAGCCAAGTATTGAATTAAGTTAACCAAACGTATGGTACTACATACGATCAAGGCCGATCATATTGTGGCCTATACATGCAAGCTTCTTTGGAGTTTTTTTAAAACAAAATTTTATTCTCGCTTAGAAATCTTGATTTTATATTTGATGATGGAACCGGCGTCCTATGCTTTTTGCTAAAGAATTTAGAACGATTTGTAAGCAGAGTACAATTTTTAAGCGGGTTTGGCATTACTTCGCAGAGGGGGCAACAATTTATCTCTCACGGTGGGAATGAAATTGCGTGTATAGGAATCATGTAAATCTGCCGCGCTGCTTAGAATCCATCACAGGATCCTCAGTGCTATCACATAGCAATGAATCGTTTTTCGCTATTCACAAGCACTCATTCAATTTTGAATATATGTGAGCCAACAATATTGAAATTTAACTATGTACTCTGATTCATTCATACTCCCTACAAAGTTGATTTATAAGTACAGGTTTCAAAGAGTGTGGGCACAACGTTGACATCAAACTCATACAATTCGAAATATGTTTGATTCATAAGCCTACTCATTTAGATTCATTACTTTAGAAAAATACTTATAATACTACTTATAAATAATTCGAATCAGTCTTAGTTGTTGATGAATTTACAACAAAAGAAAAAAGACACATAAGCAAAAAAGACAGAGTAGTAAGCAGAGAAAACACACAACCTTCTAGTGAGTATTTTACTATTCGTACGCGAATCATACTTATTTTGTTCTTCGTGTATATGTTGAGTTATGGAGAGTCGAAATCAACAACATCATACGTGTTGTTAAGTATGAATATGATTATGAGTACTTCAAACTTTGAATATGAGTAGAAGTTTCATGATATTAAAATAAATATAAATGCGTATAAGCATCAGAAATTGTGAGTATGTTTCGATTCTACTCATCTTTTTGAATACTCATTGCTGATCTCTGGTATACACTCTCAACGTTTGAAAATGCCTCCAACAATTTTTGCTGAAGCTGAAGGAAGAAGAAGAAAGCACATGAAATCTGAGACAATGAGCAAGTTCAACAGTTGGGGACCTGGAACGAAGTTTCTTTTTTACCACCCAAAATTTATTGAAGTAATGTGTCTAAGCAAAATTTTATTTGAATTGAAGCCGCACCTCAATAAAATTATTTATATCTCCGTAAAACTCTTCCTAAAACAAGATGAAGATCCCAAGTAATATATGCTTTAAGGCGACTGCCAATTGAACCTGAACCTATTAAAACATTAAAAATTTTCTGGAGCAACTAACGTACATACGAGTAACGTATGAGAACTGCTTTGATTGCCTAAGAGCTAAGGCTGGATCTGTAAACCATTGGAAAACTTGAACTTGTGGAATAAAGGTCAATGCCTAAAGAAATTCGATAAGACGCTTGTTAATGAAAAATATTAGTTTGGATCCCAATTGTTATCCTAAAGTCAAATCATAGATCCAGTTTCCATCTCAAATAAGTTGACAAAAGGTAAATCGTATTAAAATCGATGAACTTAGTATGTAATGCCTTACACTAAAGTCAAGAGAAAACGATCATGAATAAATCGTGTTGAGCTAATCAGGATAATTTAACGTGTGATTCGTCTTACTGAATAATTTTCACATAATCAAGGATAAAAGCATGATACAGGATATATTTCTATCATTATTTGGTTTTATTAGCGGCGAAATCCACTTGGAAGCCACAATAATTGGTAAAAGCTGAAATGGAATTAGATTTATGGAGTTACGTCTTACAGAAACAGGGTATTATTAGTAGCTTTTAGTATATATTTTCTCCTCAACATTGTGGTACAAAGTTAGCTTTTATAAGAGCTAGTGAGCTAGTCAGTTTTGATAAATCTTTGGCGATATGAACTTGTAAGCGAATGAATCGATTTAAGGACTAATATTTCACGTAAAATTTTAAGGAATTTTTCGAACAACAGTCTACGTTTAGTGTAGGGTATTTAAATGCGGCTTAATCTTCAATATTTCAGATAGAACCCCAATGGTGCTATACAATTGCCCACTAACAACAACAACACACGTACAGAAACACAAACACTTTGTTAAAGGCGCACAAGACTTACTTTGATTACCAATGATGGTGAGAATGAGATGAAGACGAATGCCAAAGAAGATCTAAATTGTGGCGGAGGTTGTTTGGGATTGGGTTTGGGTTGAGTTGAGTTGTACACTGATGGGGTTAACATTATTGTGATTATGGACACACGATCTTATGAAGTGATGTGATGTGTTGTTTTTGTAATTCAAAATTTAAGCCCCCAAATGAATGTTGCACTGAATGTTGCCTTAAAGCCAAAGCGAACATGTGTCAGGTCTTAAAAAGGCCTACAAACAGAGTGGTTAAGACAAACAAAGCAGCGTTGCTGTTAAATCCGGTTTATCTTAAATTAAAGCCATTGCGCTGCACACAAACACAATCACAATCCCAGTAAGACAGACAGACATAGTAATAGTGGCTGGCTGGATGGTTGGCTGGCTGGTTGGTTGGCTCACTGGCAAAGTTTGCTAATGTTGTACACAATATATGGTGGGGATGCTGTTACATGACAATGAATGGCACACGCTCACTATGCCACTGGGATTGTTGGATCATTTTTCTTTTTTTTCCATTTTTTTCTTTTTAGCCTCTATTGCTATGTATTTATAAAGTTGTTGTAGTTGTTGCCTACTCTATGTTGTCTGTTGTTGCATGTTGCTGAGCTGTATGTATGTATGTATTGTGTCATGCTGTGTTGGTTTGTTAATTTTATAATCAGAATTTCCATAAAATCCATACTCATCGTATGTACATATGTATGTATGAATATGCTCGTATGTGACTTACAATCATTATTGTTTGGAGGTATATTTTCGTTTGGTTGACTATTGATTAAATTGCCCAATTCATGTTGTGTTTAAAAGAAGATGAAACAAAAAATTGTTGAAGGAAAAAAGAAACAAAAAAAAAAAAAAAACAAAAAAACTAGAATTTAAAATTTTAACACTTTCCATGTGTTACCATAATTAAGAGATGATCTATAAATACTTGTAATAGTTCTACTACTATTGATAGCGTTACACAAATTAACATATGTGGTATTGTGCTTCCGGTAGCCATGTCATGTTTGTTGCTACAAAGGATGGTTTGGAGATTGGAATAATAAGTATTGAAAGCTCTACACATATACAATAGGTATGTACCAGAGATCAGCAATGAATCGTTTTTTCGCTACTCATAAGTACTCATGAAATTTTGAATATAAGTGAGTCAACGAAATTTGAATTTAACTATTTATAAGTACAGGTTGCAATGAGTATGAGTATAATGTTGACATCAAACTCATACCATTCGAAATATGTTTTATTCATAAGCCTACTCATTCAGATTCATATCTTCAGAAAAATACTTATAATACTTATAAATGATTCGAGTGACTCGAATTATTCACCAAAATTTACAGCCTTAGTTGCTGTTGCAAAAAAAACACATAAGCAAAAAAGATAGAGCAGCAAGCAGAGCAAACACACAACATTTTAGTGAGTATTTTAGTGTTCGTACGCGAATCATACTTATTTTGTAATTCGTGTATATGTTGAGTCATGGAGAGTCGAAATCAACAACATCATACGTGTTGTTAAGTATGAATATGATGATAAGTACTTCAAACTTTGAATATGAGTGGTATGAGTTTGATATTATGAGTATGAATGCATGTAAGTATCAGAAATAATGAGTATGATTCGATTCTACTCATCGTTTTGAATACTCATTGTTAATCTCTGGTCGGTAAGTCATGAAGTGTCTTGTTCAATGAGAAACCTTTTAATGACATTATAACATAAGTTAGCTAAACGAACACTAAAGTTTTAAAAGAAATCTCCCTTAGAAAATGGAATAGGACCAGCATAAGCATAGGTTATCCAACGGAATTTTCTTCTAGCTCTGTTACTTAATTTGCAAGTGTTGCATATTTTTCATTACCGGTTCGCGTTGTTTTCCTCAATGTGGGTAACATCTGGATAACTTTTGTCCGCTTCCACTTTCTACGGCTCTATGTTAGAGCATGAATGTGTACATTATTGGTTGTCTGAATATTTCTTCTAATTTTTTGGTTTTGAGCCATTCACCCTATATTTATAAAAAACCGTAGTCTAGAAGGTAGTATGTTCACTTATTAGACGAAGAGCCCGGGTTTGAGCCCCAGGACAGACATCAAAAAATATTTCTTCGGTGACTTCCTCTCAGCAGATTTCTGACAAAAACTTTGAGAGTAAATAAAGCTGCCATGAAAAAGTTTCTCAAAATCTGTCGTTCGGAGTCGACATTAAACTGTAGGTCCCGCCACTCAAGTATAAAATTAAGTCACACAACATGAGTGGTGAGAGAAGCTAGGGCGTAATCCTGACTGAAGGGTTGTAATGGCCAATTATGTATGTATGTACCCTATATTTAACTCTTTTATGTTTTCTGCTCATTTCTTATACTATTTTTCCAAAATATTTTAAAGATTTTGCGAAAACCGCTACTAAGGTTTCACAGCCGTAAAGTAATACCGACATATTGTAGAGGATTGAAATATTGCTCCACGCACACTTCAAGAGCTTTTCCAACTCTGCTTTCTATGCTTTTGTCAGCATCACCATCTTCGACCACTATACTAGGTATTGGTACTCATTCTCTCTGTCTGTTGATGTGATATTCAAATTAAGATTTCATCTGAAGATGTGCTGATTTTTTACAGCATTTGTAGACCCATTTTTGGAAACCCATTTCCTGATATTTGTTGACCAACACGTATAATTCATCCTGTATATCCTGATGTCTTCATTTCACACTTTCATATATGTATGTACCCTGGCTTTAGTTTAAGATTGAAAGGATTACAGATAATTCCTTTAGAATCTGTAGTTAGAAATACGCTTGGAAGCTGCATCCATCACAATTAAAAATAAATGTGGCGAAGATAAATACACTTGCCTTACCCCTGAAAATGTTCTGAAACTTGCCAAAGTGTAATGCGTTTTCTTAGATTGTTGAGCTTACCACACGATTTTAGCATAAATTCAAATGCCACAAGAGCATTAAGAATTGTCTAAACCCATGGAAAACCGCGACAAACGGATGCTTATACGTGTTTGTATGAACTGAAAGATGTTGAACGAGTCATTCATAATGGAGGTAGAAAGGCAATTCCACTCAAAGCAGCAGTAAAATAGAGGGGATAGCATCCAAAAGTGAAAAAAGCGGCCCTGTCTACCTTTGAATTCTATTATTTTCCTCATAATTAAAATTTCTAAAGCCCTCACAAATGGAATCCCTTATAGCGCTTTTTCTTTTTCCCTCTCTCTATCTCTCTGCAAATAATACCAGTCCGTTTATATTCAATTAGGGTCAATAGTTGTAGAAGATTGCTTTTAATTAGCGCTTATAAACGAATGTCCACGTAATTGTATGTAAATGACACAAATCACTGGCAATTGAAATCGCATGGCACCACCCCAATCTAATAATCACTAATTAAGAGACAGACAGAGATAGAGAGCGAGATCAGTGCACTTGTCAACGAAAAAATCTTAAATTAAGTTGACAGCTTCTGCTATGTGTATGATTTATACGGGCCAGTTGATTAGTTGATGATGATGATGAATCCATCCATCTTTCATAACTGCGAGTACAATACTACAAAACTATGACACTTCCTGTTGAGCTATTTCAATAATGAATCATACACGCTAGAGAAAGATTTAAAATGTAAACTTGTAATCAAATTTAAAAGGAAAAATATTAATCTTTATTGTGTTCTCTAGAAAATATATAAATAATAAAGATGAATAAGCTTCTCGTTGTTCGTTGTGGTTGTGTCAAGGAATTTTTAAAAACGATACCAGAGATGATGGTCTAATTTTATCTTCTTTAAAGACATGAGTAAATACAATGAAGACTGAAATGTTCAAATACATAATATGAAGATAATTTATTTTTTAGATTGTTACCCCTTTCGTGTTGCATGGCATTGCAAAATTCCAGAGGTAAGTGTATGCAGAATTTCATTCATTGAGTTGTATTACGTTGCGTTACCAAAATTGTGGTCATATTTGGAAAGGTCTGTCACTCGAAAAGATATATGAGATGCGTGAGGAGTGATGATTTTAATTTCGAGGAGAATACACAGTGGATTGTTTACCTCAGGCTTAAATATGATTATGGTTTTATAACAATAATCAACGGATAACCAAACCGATTAATTGAGAATCTCAACAACAATAAGTCTTCTGAGCTGAATGGAATTCTAATTTGAGGCTTACTAGTCCTTTAACTAACCTTTTAAGAACTTTGCATCGTGCCGAAATTTTTCCATGCTTCCTGATGGAAGATTGACAGTATAAAGTTTGTAAAAGAGGGCGCATGTTGCAAACTTTAATTTGAATAATTACGTACGCACTGTGAGGCCAACTTTAGCAGCAAACCTGAGTTGCTAAGAAATATTTTGCATAAAGACAGCGTTAAGCAGTTTTGAAAAATTCAGTACTTTAGTACTTTTTCAGTACTTTTCCATTTCAAAAATACCGCAGTACCATCGCAATGCTTTAAGTACTTTTTTATTATCAAATATTTTATGTCTGGCGCTTTTCAATTATTAGTGCATTAGCAACATATTGCTAAAATTAGAATTAGTCTTTAGCCCCGGTTAGCCAAACGTCCACGAGACATACGTTCGTTTTTAGAATACGAAAAGCAATGAGAACGCTTGCCGAAGCGTAATATAATTTCGGTAAGCATTTATACTGCTCTTCATATGCTACAAACGAACGTCAATGTCTGACTAAATGGAACTTTTACGTTTTGTTACGTTCAGAATGAGCTGTTTTAGTTTTTTGCATGTGAGGAACACGTATAAGTCGTTAGTTTTTCTGTTCAGTTCCGAACGTGTATTAAATATAAATAAATAAGTAGTCTAATAGGTAGTGTGCTGGCTTACTAGATGTGAGCCCACGGCTCAAACCTCATGTCAGACATTTCCAATAAAATGAAAAATGAAAAAAAATATTCCCTCGGCAACCTTATTCTGTCAAAAACACTGAGAGCAAATGAAATTGCCATGAAAAGTTTCTCAAAAAATCTGTCTTCCGGACTGGACTTTAAACTGTAGGTCCCGCCCCTCATGTATAAAATCAACACACATAAAATAAGTGGCGTGAGAAGCTAGTTTATAATCTTGATTGAAGAGTTGTAATGACCATTTTACATAAGTACCATTTGATGCGAAAAAGTACTCTTTCAGTTATAGTTCAGTACCATTTTAAAATTTCAATATTGGAACACTGCTAAAAACAGCATTAAGAAATGTGACTGCAACCGTTTGCATACAGAACAAAACTGATGCGTTGTTCCAACAGCTGATGCTCATCCAACTGAGTTGCAACATAAAACATTGCCAAATATTTCAAACAGGTATGAAGAAATCGCCCATATTTAGAGTCAAACAGTCTTATCAGTCGCAAACAATACGGATGCTCTATTTGCTGTTACTTGCTTACCGATGTTCCACCGAAAATAGAATACAATTCTCATAAATGATCCTATAACTATCTTGAGGTATTCAACCAAGTTCGGGAGAGGGTGCAGGTGTCCGTTAATGACACTAGGGTAACCCAACCTCTTAATTCATTGAAGCACCATTGCAAAAATCTAAAATTTTCTGTTACTAATCATAATCATGAAGTCGCCACAGTCTAGTAGGTAGAGTGTCGGCTTATTAGACGTGAGGTTTCGGTTCAAAGCCCATGTCAGACATATCCAACAAAATAAAATATGAAAAAATATTTCTTAGGCGACTTCCTCTCATCAAATTTCAGGCAGATTTCTCTGGGAGTAAATAGAATTGCCATGAAAAAGTTTCTCAAAGTTTCTGTCGTTGGGAAGCGATTTTAAAGACAGGTCCCGCCACGCATGTATAAAATTAACACACACATCCTTATTGAAGGGTTGTATTGACCAATCATGTGTGTATATATGTATGTATGTAACCATATGTATATCATAAACTTTGTCATACATACATACATACTGTTACGAATATTAAAAATTTACTACGATTTCCCATTTGTTTTAATCGTTTCTAAAATTCTTAAAAAATGAAAAGAAATTTTTTTATTTAATTTGTATGTATTTCTTTGATTTTATTTTTCCTTTTTTTTTCTAAAATTTTTCTAAAGTTTAACAAAATTTGTTTAAATAAATAATCTTCTCTTTACTATGTGTGTACATATGTATATTGATTAACCATAGACAATGGCACATCATTTGTCTTCCCGTTTACTGCTCTCCCTAAGCAACAACTTCTTCAGTTGTACGGCCAGAGCTGCTATTTTACCATTTGTTGCCACTCTTCAGTGTAACCAGTCGTTGGCTAAAGACGGCTTCAATTTTCTTGATTCAGTTGCAAACGCAGGTGTATCTTAGAACACCTCAAATGATTTGTAGCTGTTAGCAAGTAGTCAATTACCATGGACGCCACATAGAAGCAGCCTCACTTGGTGTGGGACTACAACTGCCGCTGTCACTGCTGCCGCATTCAGAAGGTGGTGGTGTAATCATTTGTGGTTCGGGTGAGCTGCACAGCGATGAAGGACTGCTTAAATGTGTTTGTTGTTGCGCCATTGCATTGAAATGTTGAGCACTAGTGCTTGTCAGACCAGTGTTCGTGGCTAGAGCAGTAGCTACTGCAAGTGGAGTTACAGCTGTAGGCACTATGACTTGTAAATAGTTGAGCCGATGACCCAAATGACTCATTAGTTGAGTGCCCAAGTCAACACTTACGCCCGGCACCGAGGCCAAAGTTTTTGACACCTCATTAGCGGCATGTATATAACCGGCTCTAAAACTTTCGGCAATGGTTAGCTTGGCATCGGGACTGCCATTAAGGCGTAGTTGTTTTTGAGCTCGCAATTTCTTCATATGCTCGACGGTTAATTCTAAAATATCAGCTTTTTCCAGACGTGTTATATGTTCACCCTCTTGTGTTAAGCACTCGACCATAATGTCCTTCAACTCGTCCAGACACTTGTTAATGCGTGCACGTCGCTTGCGCTCTAACATGGGTTTCATGACCTTGCGATATTGATAGGTTTTTGACATTTCCATTTCTAAGACCATTGCTTTTTCTCCGGATCAATTAAATAATATCCAAATACAGGAGAGCTGCGGGATGATTTAAATTAAATCCACTTAAGGCACTGAGATTCCTGTTAAATAATTGTTGACTGTTGTATGTATCGTGTATCCAAATTACGTTGTTACCGATGTTGTTCTAACGATATTTGTTGTCTACTTTATAACCGACTGTTGTTTACAGTTCGAGTTGTGAATTTAAAATGAATCAACGTTGTACGTTGCTCTGGCCTTTTATAGATGTCGTCGTCGCTTAACTCAAGACAGACCGGAGTACGATCGTACATGGCGTATGAGTGGAAACGAGATAACAACTGCGTATTTGTGTTCACAGTCATACTTATGGTCGTAACATGGACTGTGTGAATTTTTATTTTTTACGTCATCCCCCTTATGCCCGCACGCAGAGAATTTTTTTTTTATCATATGCTTGCTATTGTTGTTGTTGTTGCTCATTTTTGTATTTTATTTTTTTCATTTTTAGTTCAACACAACACTCCGCATAACAAAGTACACAACAGCTATGGCAAATACCAACAACAATAACAACAACAATGGCATTAATATAACGAAAAAGAAAATCAACAATAACTGCCACTACAATAACAACAACAGCATCTACAACAACAATGAACAACGAGTCGACTTAAGTTGTGATTGTTATACCGTGGGAAACTATTCTGTAGTCGATTTCTCACGACTGGGCTTGTTGGATGGTTGAATGGTTAGATTGTCGGTAACGTGGTTGTTGTTGTTGATTTTGGCTGTATGACTGGCTGGCTGCCTGCCTGAATGCCTAACTGCCGTACTTGATTATTTCAGTTTGTGTTGATTTTTTTGTGTGTTAGCTTGTGTGTACAATATTTTGTATGTGTTGTTGTTGTGTGGTTGAGTGCCTTAATGCCGCCAGCATGACTGTACGATTGGGGTCTCTTAAGTACTCGTCCGTATTGTCGTTGAAACGGGGCAGGCGGAGTATGTATATAAAAAAAAGCAAAAGAAACAAACTCAGAAGTGGCAGTGGCAGCAGAGGAGCTATCGACACAGCACATGCCTTCCATCTATAACAAGATGTTTGTTGTACAATCATAGCCTGTGTTGTTGTTGTTGTTGATTTTTATTACTGCTCTGTTTGGTTATGTTGGAGGGACTATTAACGTTGCCACAATATCAAGAAAAAGCACACACAGGCTTTTATCACACAAAGTATGGGGCCTTAATGCGAACAAACGATGTGAACCCAGTTTTATTTTTTTTATCAAATTGGTTCCTTGTGGCGGGCATGTGTATTTGTATGCGCAGTAGCAGCTTGTCTTGTGTGTTTCTCTGTGTGTGTTTTTGTTTTTTTTATGTTATATACGGCACGATTACAATTGTGAGGAGTCGTCATACCAATTTCGCTTTTGTTTTTTTTTTCTTGTTGTTTTTTCTTCTCTTGATTGTAATGTTTTATGGATCATTGGATCGTGCCTAAATCGACAAATGTTATAACGATCATTTTATATATTCATACTTCGTTACAAAAACAAAACAAGTATGCTTTGCAAGCCGGCAAAAAAAAAAAGCTGAGGGAAAATATTTGAAAAATTATTGTGTGTGTGTGTGTGTGTGTGTAGATTTGTGAAAATGGGTTACTTATTAGGAAGGAAAAGAGAGCGAAAAAAATCTGTAAAGAAGAGATCAGGCAGGAACTTATAAATATGGTGGTAGTGATACGACCCCCTATAATATTTGAATTTCATCATGTAAATGTAAACAATTTTTATTTGATAATCAATACGACTACTGTAAATTAAATCCTTTAGAATGAACTATTCTTCTAATAGATGACTTCTAGATTGTGGTAAATGGTTTAATACAGACTTTTTGAAGTGTGAGTAGACCAAAAGTCTTCTGGGGGAATTTCATGATCACTTGCCTTAATATTGTTTGAACGCCGGCGATAAATAGAGAGAAATTATGCGCAAATTGACGATTTTACTTCAAAAATAGTGAATAGTGTCCATGATTCAGGTTCTGAAATAGCCAATCGCTCATAATTTTGGCAATTAACGTACAAAGCTGGCCTATGCTTTGGAAGGCCAGTTATCGGAAATTCAATAAAATAATAAAAATCGATTACTTCAACCTTTGGAAGGCCAGTTATCGGAAATTCAATAAAATAATAAGAAACGATGACTTCAACCTTTGGAAGGCCAGTTATCGGTAATTCAGTAAAATAATAAAAATCGATAACTTCAACCTTTTTGCAGGCACTATATCGTTTGTACAAGAGATAAACATTGCACAAAAATTGGTTGGAAACACTTGAATAACATTGGATACACAAATGTATACGTTCCGTAAAGTTATACTAAAAAAACCCATTGAAATCGATCCATTGCAGAAAATCATGGTAATTGAAAATGATTTTTAAAACAAAATCAATCCAAAGAAGATATAGAACAGTGAAGAGTCGTTGGAAAAATAAACCAAGCCAGAATTGACGGTGAGAAATTATGAACTGCTATGTTAGTCGCCGTAGTGTAGTAGGTAGTGTGTTCGCTTATTAGACGTAAAGCCCGGGTTCGAGCCCCAGGCCAGACATCAAAACGAAATATGAAAAAATAAGTATCTCTTCGGCGACTTCCTCTCAGCAGATTTCTGGCAAAAACTCTGAGAGTAAATAAACCTGCCATGAAAAAATTTTTCAAAATCTGTCGTTCGGAGTCGACGTTAAACTGTAGGTCCCGCCACTCAAGTATAAAAAAATTAAGGCACACAACATGAGTGATATGAGAAGCTAGTCCGTAATCCTGACTGTAGGGTTGTAATGGCCAATTATGTATGTATGTATTGCTATGTTAGTACCCACCTCTTTACTGGAAATTGTACTGAAGAAACAGTACTTCCCGAGCTGTAAACATAAAGGCGAGGACTTATGATACATCAGGGAAAATCCAGTGAAATTCTAGAGATATGCTTAAAGTATTCAACTCGTACTTCATAGCTGGTTCATACCTGGTATTCAATAGTTATGGAATGAATCCATTTCACTTATGTCTATAGAAGTGAACGTATAGGTGACTAAACCCCATCTATTCCTATATTAATGTGTGTACGTGTACCTGTTCCTAACAATTTCTAATTTCAAATTCCTAAACTTCCATTCAATTTTATTAAATGACTTCGAATAGTTGCAAAACTTTCTGTGATTATCGTCAATAAATGGAAAATTCGTTTTGAATGTAAAGCTTTCTGAAATTTTTAAACACTCTCAATAGTTTGCTAATCACTGCCACACAATGGCATGCAGAAATTTCCGTTCTGTATGGGTATGTCCATACGTATGCATGTGTGTTTGTGTGTCTGTGTTATAGAAAGGTTATACGAAATTCTTTTGCAGATCATCCATCCTTTTTACATTGTATTCATAGAATTGAAATGCGTTTCCTTTCCATGCGATTCCATGCGAATTATTTGTGTTGTCCACTCACTGTTTTGCACTGTACATGCTCATCCTCTTGAATTTCACAACAAAATGCATGTCTGCACGTTTGTCCATACGTTGGTTAGTTCGTTCTTTCGTTGGTTCGTTCATTCGCTCTCTCAGCACTTGGTTATGAATCATCTAAAAACCAGTAACAAAGCTAAGAAGGATGAAAACGAGGGGAGGTATACTTATATGGGCAAATACTAGTCTATATAGAGAAATAAAAACGCCAACAACAACAGCAACAACAGCTAAAATATCTACAACTACAACTTATCATAACTGCCCATCAACGCCACTAGCACGCGCGGATGTCATTTCTTTCTTTTCGCACGTTACTAAAACCCCAAATAACAACAACAGCAACAACAATTATACACATGAGTGTATATCTATATACACAACAACAACTACAACAACAACAATCTTTTTTTTTAAGTGAACAACATCCATTTAAGCGACCAACACAATAAAAACAAAATAAAATAAAAAAAAGTCAGTCAGTCAGTCGATGTTGAATAGTTGGCAGCCTGCCTGGGTTGTTTAAATGGTTTAGTATGTGATGTTTGTGGTTGTTGTTATTGTTGCTGTTCTTGTTGTAGATTGCAATAAAAACAACAACAGCCATAATAATAATACAGAATCAACATTATCTCTTGTTTTTATTCGTCTTTTTTTTCTATACAATGTCCGTCTGATAGTAAGTTTCTTGTCTTGTCTTCTCATCTCACTTGTTCTCTCTCTCTCTCACTCTCTGTCTTTCTGTTATAATGATCGTATTATAAATGAAGTAGTTGTTGTTGTTGTTATTGCTGTTATTGTTGTCGGGTTAATTCCAAGTACGCGGGACCGAATGCTTTCATCATTCATGCAGCCCATGAAACCGTGGGAAACAAACTCGTGCCAGTCGCCAGTTTATTGCTGTCAAATATTATCTTGATGCCAAAGTAACCAACTCAGCCAGTCAGCTTTAAACAAGCAAACATACACACACACACATACTTGCACATACACTTATACTTGCACATACATACAACAATATTGGGTTGAGTGGCTGGCTGGCTGGCTATACATTCATCCATTCAACAGCGATCCATCGAGTCAAGCACTTGGGCTGAATATAAAACTGACAACAACCACAACAACGACAACAACACAATAATAATAAGAACAACACAAGGAATGAACGAAACTCAATCAAGTGGGGGTACAGTAGCAAAAAGATGTGATATTCCGTATACTTATACATGCATACATATGTATGTATGTATTGTCTGAACATTGCATGTATAGGCAGAGGGAGCAAGAGAGAGAGTGAGAGAGATGATGACTGTGAGACCTTATTGAAAAGAGAAGAAAAAAACAAAATAACCTCAGAGAGGGTAAAACTTTTGTCGGTAATTTGTTACTCAAGTTTTTATTTTTTTTTTTTCTGTAGAATTCTGTTTTAATGGCTGTCATTACGTTACATTTTTGTCGTGTGAGCCGTTGTGTTAAAGCCCTAGAAATGTAAGTGGGGGGATTATGGGAAATTTCAAAGAATTAATTTTAGGTTATAGTCATAAAGTAACGACAACAACAACAACAACAACAAAAAATAATTGTCAACAAAATATTTGTAATTTTAGAATTCAACAGTCTTGGTGGGTGTCATTTCTCAAATAAAAAAAAATTAAAAAACACTCGTAATATGAAAGTGCTGAAATACTATAGTACACAGGGAACTTTTATGAGTAACAAAGTACGGTTTTTAAGGTTAGAAATTTCCTTTAACTGGGTAGTTTTTGAATTGACGTAATATTTATATTGGTCAGTACGGATTTCAGCAGTCGCCGTAGTCTAGTAGGTAGTGCGTTGGCTTATTAAACTTAAAGGACATCAAAACGAAATATGAAAAAAAATATATTTCTTCGGCAACTTCCTCTCTCCGTAGATTTGTGGCAAAAACTCTCAGAGTAAATAAACCTGCCATGAAAAAGTTTCTCAAAAATCTGTCGTTCGGAATCGACGTTAAACTGTAGGTCCCGCCACTCACGTATAAAATTAAGGCACACAACATGAGTGGTGTAAGAAGCTAGGCAGTAATCCTGACTGAAGGGTTGTAATGGCCAATTATGTACATACATATGTATGTAGTATGGATTTCTTTTTAATCGCAAGACAGTTCAAGTGCAGGAGATACTGGAGATAACAATCGAATTTTATGAAACCAAGTTGTTGCTCCAATAAACTCCCTAAAGCTGAGTAAGGCGCGAAATGCCTAAAGCCGCCTCTTATACTACAGTCTGCATGCTGTTTGCTCTATTATAGATTAAGCAAGTAGGATTGGATTGGACATTCGCTGTGTCTGGCACAAGGTTACAAGGCTAAAATCGCTATTAGTAGGCTGTTCATTCCATTTTTGTGCGCGTAAAATTCCAATCTATCACTTGAACGGCCTTGTCAGGCAGATGGCGCTAGAACCGGTTGCTGCTGGATTTGGATAAATTCAAAGTGAGCCTGGTTACTGGGTTTCTTAGAGAGCACTGTGTGGTTAGATCACTGACAGCCGCCTCTTATACTACAGTCCGCATGCTGTTTGCTCTATGACAGACAAAACAAATGAGCTTGGATTGGACATTCGGTGTGTCTGCCACAAGGTTACAAGGCTAAAATCGCTATTGGTAGGCTGTTCATTCAATTTTTGTGCGCAGAAAATTCAAATCTGCCTCCCTTACAGCCTTGAGGCACAGGCTACTGCTGGATTTTCAACGTGAGTCTGGTTACTGTGTTTCATACGGAGCACTGCGTGGTTAGATCACTGACAGGAATCTGGAACAGATGCCAAACTATTGCGATGAGGAGGAGTTTAAGACTATCGAACTATCGAGGAGTGGAAGGCTATCGAACTGTCGAGGAGTTGAAGACTATTGAACTGCTCCTCTGTAACTGTTCAGCCCTTAGTAGGATATAGATAGAGATAGAGTAGTTCTTTGCCCTAGATAGGAGCTGATTTGAATGTTTAGATTCTTCTCTGTTTCGATTTATAATAGGATTATGCTGGTCGATAGATGCTATGACATTCAGACGGTGATCTTCTTCTGTACTCTCTTATGTGATCTTTCTATTTCTATCCGTTTCCCAATTCTTTTCCTCTTTCTCCTTCTATCTCTCTTTTTATTCATTTTTATTGCACTTGTCTAGTACTTGTCAAGTACACGTTGTCAAATCTAACCTCAAACTTAACTAAATTGATTGAACGTTAATCCATTCGCAATATTTACTTTTCTAAGATTGGTTATGAAAGTGAGAGCATGTTTACGGTGCTAATTATAACAGCTTAAAATAAATGCAAAAACTAAACTTTATACGCATCAATTGGCCCCCATAAAATTTAAGTTGAACTCTTTCGGACCTCTTTTCTCACTCATTCTCGACTATGTATTTATGTTTTCTGTGAAACGATAAAAAAATGAAAAAATGAATGCCTGGATATTAAAACAAATCGTTACAAACGTCATGCGAAACGACCGTGCGACGAACCACTAGCAGCCTATGATGTGTGTGAGTACATAAAAGATAATGCATTCTTATTGGATACAGTGGGCTTGAAGTGATTTCATTTACAAAGAAATTATTTCTTCAATACATTTTATATACAATCTAATTGACTATTTAAAGCACTATTCTTTTGCTCCACTGTACTCCACTGCTAACTTTTAAACTTGCAAACAAACTTTTGTCTGCTTATTTCGTTTCTTTTTTTTTTTTGGTTTTGGTTTTCTTTCCTTTTTGCCTTTTGTCGTACTGATGATGCCTGTTAAAAACGCTTAATGCGACCGTTTATGTTCCCTGCGTTACATTTTTATCTTTTCTTTTTGTTGTTGTTATTGTTGTTGTTTTGTATGCCATTTCGATGAGTTAATTTTTATATTACGATGAGTATTTACAACTTTTCAATATCGTTTCTTTTATGTCTCGTTTTGCTGTTACTGCTACTGCCTGGTCGTTTCACTATTTACATGGTAGCAGTATGGCCGTGTGTCAGACTGGCGTTGCATTTTTTTTTATTTTTTTTATTTATGGTGGCAACATTTTATGCGATGACAAATTCTAGAGCAATAATTGTTTATCACTTTATCAATATGAGTTGTTGCTTATTATTGTTGTTGGTGTTGTTGTTGTTTTCCAAATATGACATAAATTTGCTGATCAACATGAATTAAAATGACATCGAAAATAATCGCTGTATAGGCTCATAAGCAATGCATGTAGCAAAATATGTTTGTTATTCAGAATAAGAATTACATGGAATTTTATTTTATTTTTTTAAGAATTTTAAATTAATTTAATTATGTATACACACGTACTACATATAAGGCGTTAATGATTATATTTACATTGTAGTTAAACGATATATTTCCTAAAATGTTTGCTAATAATTCTGCACAAAAATATGGTGTTTTACTAAATATTCGTGGCATACATTTCTAAAGAGTCTTATATACAGTCAAATAAAAAAGTCTACATATGTACAATGGCGTATGTATACTTTTTTTCCAATAATCTCTGTTATATTTCTTTTATTTTCCTTTTGTTCTGCAAACATTCTTGATTGTAAATACCTTAAACAATTTTTCAATTTAGTAAAAATCATACACCGTTGTATGTAGACTTTTTTCTTTGACTGTACATATCCTTTTCTGTAATGTTTCTTAAGCGATTGATATTAAAAAGTTTTTTAAGAGCTTTAGTTTGGTAGCTAGTGTGTTGGCTTATTAGACGCTAGTCCCCCGTCTCATATATCTCGAACAAGACGAAATATGAAAAAATACTTCTTCGGCGACTTCCTCTCAGCAGTTTTCTGGCAAAAAATTTGAGAGTAGAATAAAATCGCCAATGAAAAAGTTTCTCAAAAATCTGTTGTTAGGGAATGACTTTAAGCTGTAGGTCTCGCCACTCAGCGATAACGTTAACACACTAAAAATGGGTGGTGTGAGAAGCTAGGTCCTAATCAGAGCTCAGCAAGGAGTATTCAAAATGATAAGTAGATTCGAAGCATACTCATAATTTCTGATACTTATACGCATTCATACTTATTTTAATATCATGGAACCTTCTACTCATATTCAAAGTTTGAAATACTCATCATGTTCATACTTAGCAACACGTATGATGTTGTTGATTTCGACTCTCCATAACTTAACATTGTACACGAATCACAAAATAAGTATGATTCGCGTACGAACACTAAAATACTCACTAGAAAGTTGTATGTTTGCTCTGAATGCTGCTCTGTCTTTTTTGCTTATGTGCCTTTTTTCTTTTGTTGTAAATGCTTAACAATGAGTCTCTCGAATCATTTATAAGTATTTTTCTAAAGTTATGATTCGAAATGAGTAGGCTTACGAATCAAACTTATTTCGAATGGTATGAGTTTGATGCCAACGTTATACTCATACTCATTGCAACCTGTACTTATAAATCGAAGTAGTAGGGAGTACGAATGAATCAGAGTAGGTTTATTTCAATATTGTTGACTCACTTAAATCCTTTTATTCAAAAGTGCTTATGAGTAGCGAAAACCCGATTCATTGCAGATCTCTGGTCCTAATCCCAACTAAAGGGTTGTAATGTCGAATTAAGTAAGTAAGCTAGAGAATTAGGTATTATGAGCTGCTTACTAGTAACTATTGAACTGTTTAACAAACGCTTACAAACAGTCACCTTTGGAAGGGTAGTGCCAGGCTATACATATCGAAAGTAAAGTTCTTGACACTAGGTAGGTTACTTTATATTCCGCGCCTGATATCAAGCGATTACTGCTTCACTTCATTTTTAAGGTTGTACGCTAAACAAAGGTTTTTAGTAGAGACTCGAACCGAATGGGATCATGCAGAAATAGTGGATATCTTTTCAATGCACCTTATTAATTTAAATGGTGTCTTGTATCAAAATTTTACTTACTTACTCACTTAATTGGATATTAACAATCTTATTAAAGGATTTCGTTCTGCCTTAACACATTCGACTTAGTCTAGTAGGTAGTGTGTTGGCTTATTAGACGTAAAGCCCGGGTTCGAGCCCTAGGAAAGACACCAAAAATTAAATATGAAAAAAAAATAATATTTCTTCGGCGACTTCCTCTCACCAAATTTCTGGCAAAAACTCTGAGAAGAAATAAAATTGCCATGAAAAGTTTCTCAAACATTTGTCGTTCGGAGTCGACGTTAAACTGTAGGTCCCGCCACTCACGTATAAAATTAACGCACACAAGATGACACCACTCATGAAGCTAGGCCCTAATCCTGACTGAAGGGTTGTAATGACCAATTAGGTAGGTAGGTAAGGTTAACACATTCGTTCAGAGGTCTATGCTTCTTGAGCACCTACGTCGGTGGGTCACACCAATCTGGATGCGGAAATCGTCGCCAACTCTGTACTGGACCGAAGATCTTACGTAGGACTTTTCGCTCGAATACTCTCAAGGCGGCTGCATCAGTGTTATAAGTGTGCATGCCTCTGTGCCATAAAGATTTTGGATATCCCAAAAACGCATGTATTAAATTGGCAGTGGGTAAGACCTCTTTCTTGTTTTTTTTTTGGCTCATGAATCAGTTTATATCTTTCTTATAACAATGCATAGCCACTTTTTTATGAAACTTAAAGCATAAATAAAAAACTTTTTTTTTTTTAATTTTAAACTAAAAGTTCCAAGACCAACATAGTAAAGATCAATTAAATCTCTTGACTAGTCATTCTATTACACATTGTTTCAGGTCATTGCTCGCTTTTAAATCACTTGTACTCTCTTATTAACTTAATTACAATTAATTGTTAAATACATATTTATAGATTTTTCAACAACCAACAAAAAAAAAAACAAGAAAAATAAGAGAAGAAAAAATAAAACAGAAAATAAATCACGGCATTATTATTATGTATTATTGTAGTTCAATTGTCAATCTGTCGATCTCTGGGGCCCATCCGCTTTAGTAGTCCATACAGCGATTACAAGTCATTTGGTAGAGTCTCACAGCTTCAATAATAAAACGTTGACTTAGGTTTTCCATGCTTGTGATGACTGTAAGTGTATATGTACGTCTGGCATAAGGTTGCTACAACTGTTCGTTTGTTTGTCTGTCTGTCTGTCTGTCTATTAGTCTGTCTGTTTATTTTTCCTTTCGCCTCTCTATCGTATTATATAGTTGGACGGTTTGGACTCAATTGAATATATGCATGTGGCAGTGTGTGTGTGTGTTGTGTAGACTTTTTGCCCGGCTCAATCGGTTGTATTTATTGAGCTTTTTGGCTTTTTGTTTGTTTGTTGTTGTCTCATTTTCATTTTTGTATGCCGATAATTGTAGTTGGACTATAGAAAACCGGTTTATTTTTTATTTTCTTGCCTTTTTGTTCACCAACGTCAATGTTCCACAATAACAACAACAACAATAACAGCATAAAATATTTATAAAATAAATTTATTATTGGCACGTGCTGTCCAATAACTAAGATTAAAGACTGGAAATTCACATGAAAAACAAAAACAAAAAACAAAAAAGAAAAACAAAAATAACAGAAAAGTTTAGTAAGAGTGAGTTAAACGTTACAGCAATAATATCAACAGCAGCAGAGGGAACAACAGCAGCATGTAATCAATAGTAACAACAACAACAAATAGTTATCGATAAAATATGATTATGAATGTATTATTTTGTCATTGAATTAAGGCGATCAATTAACGGCAACTAATTTAACATAAATTGCTTGGTGTTGGTGGTTGTCAAATTTGGAAAAGTAATTGAAATAAAGGAATGGAAATGAAATTCAATACATATTTACAACAAAAAAGAAACAGTTTTTAATAAATTTTAATAAATTTTAAAACATTTTTAACATTTTCTATTACTTACTTAATTGTTTATTACAACCTATTCAGAGAGTAAAATAAAATTGTCATGAAAAGTTTCTCAAAAATCTGTCGTTCGGAATCGACTTTACTATGTTAGTGAGTCACACAACATGGTTGGTGCAATATGCTAGGTTGTAATCCTAACTAAAGGATTGTAATGACCATTTAGGTAAGTAAGTAAGTAATGTGATCTCTTTGAAAGCTTAACATTAAACAAAAATTGAAGTTGTTCCATATCACATCTGTGAATGATTAAAATTGCTGCCATTCTTCATAGGATAGAAGAAGTTTGACGCGAAAAATTGCCCATACTTTCTCCTCGATTTTGTACCATGGATTACGAGGTATCGCGTGTTATCGAAACATACATAATATAATACATACATACATACATAATTGGCCATTACAACCTTTCAGTCACTGCCTTGCTTCTCACACCACTCATGTTGAGTGCCTTAATTTTATACTTAAGTGGCGGGACCTACAGTTTAACGTTGACTCAGAACGACAGATTTTGCGAAACTCTTTCATGGCAGGTTTATTTACTCGTATATTTTTTTGCCAAAAATCTGCAGAGAGAGGAAGTCGCCGAAGAAATATTTTTTTTTTCATATTTCGTTTTGATGTCTGGCCTGGGGCTCGAACCTGGGCTTTTTGTCTAATAAGCGAGCACACTACGTACTAGAATACGGCGACTATATAATTTGGCATTATTACCCTTCAGTCAGGATTACGACCTAGCGTCTCACACACCACTTATGTTGTGTGTGTGTTAATTTTATACACTAGCGGCGGAACCTACAGTTTAAAGAAACTTTTCATGGCAATTTTATTTTCCGCTTAGAGTTTTTGCCAGAAATCTTCTATTTTTTATATTTCGTGTTTGTTGGAGATGTCTGACCTGGGGTTTGAAGCGAGGCCTTGCGTCTAATAAGCCAGCACACTATCTACTAGACTACGTCGATTTCAAACATCGAAACAATTCATTTAAAGCATATTTGTTGTCACATCAGCTCTTAAATGCTCCATTATTATGCAATTTTGGTTATTTGATATTCGTTTCATAGAAATTAAAACCTCTTTCACCAGCAGTTGAAAGTTCAATTAACGGAAAAAATGTCTTTCGTATGCAGCGAAGGAAAAGGATAAATACAATGCAATCTATTACAGTAAACAAGTTCATAGTATTCTATGCATTTAGTTGTCTCAGTTTTTGTATCCTATTTAAATCGAACACCACATTTAAGCACAATCGTGTGCATCCCACGTGTTTCGTTTCGATACTACTTATCCAACGTTGGCTGGAAACAATACAAGTCAAGAAAAGTGTTTATTTGACACTTATTAGAAAGCCGTTAACACACTCTCTCTCTCTCTTTCTCTTTACCACACGTGTGGGTTTTTAGTGGAATTATTTTCCGTATATACATACTCGTATGTATGTAAAGACGACTATTTGTCCAAACCCAGTACGCACCCTTAAGCTAAAGTCTGGCAAACGTTCAAATTCTTTAAATTTGTGTTGGCATTAACACACCCTAAATCGTGTTTAGAATGCGCTTACACGTTTGTGTTCTAAGTATTGTTTTACGGCGTAAAGGTTATTAGTTGCAACCATGTATGTATGTATGCATGATTGCATGACATTACAGTTAAAGACAGTCTTCTTGAACTTGACTTCTTGTTTAGGCATAAATCCAAGGCATTGTTCTTATTTGTTTATGATACACGAAATAAAAAAATTATTTGTTTATAAGACAACGGCAGCAAAATATCGTTTACAAAACCATGATTTGCTTTTGCACCCTCAAATGAAATTGAAAATGAAACAGGATGTAACCTTGAACTTTGACCTTGTATAAATATTGAGCGTATGCTTACACCATAAGAGTTAAAATTTACAGATTTTTATAACACTTTACGTTTTCTATGCAGGATTTCTTTCCTTTGGATTATGAAAAACATTCCTGATCTCTGGAAATGTGAGAAACATGTTTTACTTTAATACTTTTCCGAAGGGTGCTGTGTATATACAGTAGTCACTTGCTGTCATACAGCGGCTGGGCTCCTGTAAATGGCAGTCATTTATTTGTTCACTTTCGTTTTCGCGAGTTATGACGACGATGTATGATAATCTTGCCGTCTTGGAAAGTTGCAAAGTGCGCCACAGGGCCGTCATCGCGAAAAGTTTAATAACAAAAATTCAAATAAGAGTTATCCATTAATTTAGATGCCAGTCTAGACTTAAGCTTGTCATCTGTTGAATATCCTTTCATCTGAAGTGTTATTTCTTAGTGAAAGGTTTGTTATTTACGAATATGGATCGTTTAACAGCTTGAAGAAAGCGTAAAAACAGTAGAAACTGTCGTGATTGAAACATGACCACTTAAAATTAACACACACAACATAAGTGGTATGAGAAACAAGATCGTAATCCTTACTAATGGTTGATTGTAATGACCAGTTATGTATGTATTCCGTTAGTTATATATTATTCCTCCACCATATAAAGTTCAACTTCCACAAGTATTAGAGCCGGCTTATGATTCACAATGACGTATTTTTGGAAAAAAAATTTCAACGATAAGGCTCTTCTCTCACTGGCAAAATTGTCACATATGGAGTTCGAACAGACATTGCTTCCTAAAACAGCAACTAAAATGGCACTGGAAGAACTATTATCGGCAATTCAGGGCAATATGGCTGTAGGAGAACTGAATTTGAAATTTGATTTTTTAATTTTTGCTGCATTTGTAGAGTAAGAACTGCATGGTATGTGAACTCGATGGTGGAACAAACTTGGCATTAGAACTGTTTTAGATTTACATTCATGACAATTTTTCAGAAAGCGTAATGTCGTGTTTTTCATACATACATACATACATACATACATACATAATTGGCCATTACAACCCTTCAGTCAGGATTAAAGCCTAGCTTCTCATATGTTGTATGCCTTAATTTTATACTTGAGTGGCGGGACCTACAGTTTAACGTCGACTCCGAATGACAGATTTTTTGAGAAACTTTTTCATGGCAGGTTTATTTAGTCTCAGAGTTTTTACCAGAAATTTGCTGAGAGGAAGTCGCCGAAGATATATTTTTTTCGTATTTCGTTTTGTTATCTGGCTCGAACCTACCTACTACCTACTAGACTACGGCGACTATCTATTTCATGTTTTAGTGACTATAATTGAGCACTAAGAGCATGCGGTTTGACACCGTTAGAAATGGATTATGCGGAGTTACGTCAAAGATCTTGTCTACGTGAATAATTGCAGCATTTGAAAACTCACCAACGTCCAATTATCATTTAAATGCCAACCTATAAGAACCAACACTGGTTCTGTAACTGACTTAAAAAAATCGACTGCTGTAACCAGTCTTATTTTATTTAAATCTGCTTTTGAAATCGTAAAATGGATAACCTTTTATTTCCTACGTAATTACTATTATTATTATTGATCTGCTTTAAGAGTAAAAATTGCTCTAAACTTTTAATCCTGCCTTGAAATCACTCACCTATGTATACCCCATGGGTAGCCACAGTTGTAAAACCAAAACGAATACATACACTCGCATTAAAAGCCGAACCATTTGATTTGTAAGACAGTTTTTAAGAGAGAAAGGGTGGATAAGAGTTGACATTGCTCTTAAAAATACTTAATCATAGAAAAAGAAAGTAAAAGATTGCTAGTAATTAGAGAAATTCATTTAAAAATAATTATTGTTCTCTCCGTCATGTCTATTAATGTTGTTGACTGTTATAGAACATGTGTGTGTGTCTGTGTGTAAGAATTTACTTTGAAAATTAAATCCCCCACTAAGAGAGCCATAAGTGCAGCCAAAGTAAAGAGGGCAACTGTAAACACCAATTACTTTATTAAACGTGGGAATCTTATTAAGTTCTTATGACTTCAATTAAAGAAAAATCTAAGAAAAGAGTGTCTAAAAAGGGAGACAAATGAACAACAAGAGAATTAAAATTATTTTCTATGTACATACATACATACATACATGATGTTTATGTAAGTATTTATGTAATATAGACAGTGAATTACTTTCTTTGTAAGAGTAATGTAAACAAAAAACAACAACAATCATGTCTCGTATTGTATACCGTGGGACATTACCTACAAAATAATGTTTGTAATTTTTTGTTTTAATTTTCAAGTGTTTAACAGCATATTGCCACACCTTGTTGTAATTGTTCGCTTAGTTTCGTATTAAACTATGAACAATTATTTGTTGCAACAAGTGTTAAAAAAGACTGTGCAACCATTAAATTATAACAAAATAAAACAAATTGTGTTTTTCTTTTCTTCTTTTTTTTTTGTCTGGTATTTTTCGTTTTCTTGAAAACCCTGGGAATTTTTTCCCCCTCTAAACTAAACTAAAAACATCATAAAACGGAGGACATGCAAACATACAAACAAACACTTGTTGTAAATGTTTCAATGTTTGCAATTTAAAACTCCCCCTTTTTATTTTTATATTTCAAACCAAAGAAAAGAAAAAAAAAACTGTACTTAAACATGAAGGCATTAAAAAGGTAGTAATTGCTGTGTCCAACAACAATTTCAGATGATGTTGATGATGATGATGACATAGTTGCCGTTAATATTCATACGCTTAAGGCTAAAGCCTAAAGTACTTACTTAAATACAGTAGACCCTGCTGATGATGGGGACATAACGATGACTCGTTGCCAACATGTTGCTCATTATTAACCATGGGGTTATTATTATTATTATTAATTTTATTTTCATTTTTGTTTTCATTTTATTTTCATGTTTCACACAATGTGATAAAATTTAAGTCATGCCCCTGCCTGAAAATACATACATATGTATGTATGTATGTATAAAAGCCTTACAGGATAACGCAGAGTATATCCTGATGATAAACATTTGCCCTTATTTCGTATGCGTGGGAATGTAACGAATAACATTTTCAGTTCCCACGGAAATGTATGAAAATGCAATCCCTTTTTGAATCCTGTCTAAAGTAATACAATAAAAATTTCCATTTAAAAAAAAACAACAACAACAAAACAAACCTGCAACACAACAATACATAACAAAATTTACGTTTTGTAGGTTACTGAAATGAAACAAAATATTAAGATCTTCCGTAAATCCTTAAGCAAAAAAATGAGAAACGTAAGGAGGAAAACAAAAACACGATCCCTTTTTATGTATGTATGTATGTTTCGAAAATATCATGAGAAAATTTTGTTACAAACACCTGCCAATTTTTTTCATATGAACGTTTATATTCTCCCCCTAAAAACTGAAACAACGAATTCGAGTAAAAGTAAACACTTAATGTACATTTAGGACAGACTTTGAGACAGACAGACCAAGAGACAGACAGACAGACAAGTTATGCATTTATCAATAAGACTCATTGTATTGGAAAAAGGAAAACAGAACCCCGAAACAAAAATTGAAAAAATTTCAAATCATTTTCCCACACTTTCGTTCTTGCTGGCCACAGTATACAATTCTTATTATATGTATTTTTAAAAGCAGGGGTTCGATCCCTTTTTTTTCAAATCCTGTGTATAGATGTGCATATCATGTGTTTGCAAGTGAGTGTGTGTTTAAAACAATTCCTGAAATACTACACCACTATCACCACTAACACCATCACAACCACTATTGCTCTTACTAAAAAAACCTGCAAACAAATAATAACAGAGAGTAATATGCTTGCTCTCTTGTTGGGAGAGTTCATATGAAAATGTAAACATAAACATTAAATGGCAGAAACGAACAAGCACGTTCTTGCTTGCTTAAGGCCTCAAATATTAGGGTGAGGCCAGCACACTTGGGCATGTTGTTATTGTTTTTGTTGTTTTCAGTTTAAACAATCTCTTGTTGTTTATTTCCTTGGCTCATGTTTCTATTCTCCCTTTCCGTACAAAATGTTTACATTTTATGCTCTTATGCTTGCTCTCTCGCAATTCTTAAAATGAGGAAATGCAATCGTCATGAGTATAAAAAGGGCTGTACATTTCGAAATCATCATCATTCACAACTTGTGCTCCAAACAAGCAACAGACAGTTCTTTAACAAACAAAAACACAAAATTCTTTTAAGCAATGCAATACGAAATGTATCAACAACAACAAATGATGGCTGACAGTAACAATTCGAATAATTCAAATAAAATGAAAAACGCCACCTACAGCATTAAGAAAGTCTTAAAGACGTTCTTTAAAAAACAACAAAACAAGCAACATTATCAACAACAAATGCAAACGGCACAACAATCACCCTCGAGCAGCACTGAAACATTTGAAGATTTGGATAATCTTCGCAACATGCAAGCCGAACAGCAGCTATACTATCATGAAATCATTGAAAACTCGGCCAATGAGAAGCTATCTAATATGGTGTATTGTGATGAAACTCCTGTAGATGATGAAGACCAAACAGATATTTATGTGCCCGTACGTTTTGCTCGCACTGAAGCCGGTACTTTCTTTTGGACCACCAATTTGCAACCTGTTACATGCACCATTACACCAACAGTTGATGAAGATCTATTGCAGCCAGCCTATTGCTATAGCAACAATCAATATCCTCTTATGCAATTTCAAGATCGTTGGGCTCAAGCTTAAACAGTGACAACAGCAACAACAACAACAACAATTGCTTCAGCTCGAAATGAGACAAAGAAGGCAAAACAAACTCAATTGATTTGTATGTGATAATTGTTAGCGGCAGGCAAACCTAGCATTAGTGGCTTCCTTAGGGTTCAAATTAGTTTTTAAATTTTTTTTTTTTATTTTTTTATTTGTATTTTAAATTAATTTTTAAAAACCAACGTCTTCCTTTAGTTTTTAAGTTAAAAAAAAATTAGAAAAGAAAAGTTTAAATTGATAAAAATATTTAATAATTATAAGTTTTTAAAAATTATTGTGATAAACAAATCAGCTTTAAAATATATACGTATTTATACAGATAAAATATTATTAAAAGAAAAATTGAATTGTTTTTATTTCAAAACAGAAAGAATATACTTATGTATGTGGCACATGTCCTTATACTGGGTGAAGAGCATAATCGAGCCCTAATGAGGTTAACAGTGTTTTGAGAATATCTTAGAACAAAATTTTTTAATCGATTATGGATGGCAAACGAACCGTATCTAAGTTGCCAGATGTAACTGACAACCAAGATTTCAAAACTTCACTGCTTCTTGGCAACTTTTCATTCATTTGCCAGATGCCAATGCAACTGAAATTTGGTTGCCACTTTTCTCCAATTATCATTGAAATTGGAAGAATTTTAGTTTCTTAAAAGCAAAAAAGGTTTTAAGAGGGACTAGAAACTGTCTTGAAAAATTTTAAAACCATTATCATAAGCCTTGTACAGTCAAAGAAAAAAGTCTACATACACCGCTGGTGATTTTTATCAAATCGTTAAAGATGTTATAGCGTTATTTATTACAATTACGAATGTTTAAAGACAATTACGAATGTTTAAAGACAAAATCGAATATAAAGAAAATATAACTTAGAAATTATTGCAAACGAACAAAAAAAATTAGCGGGAAAAAGGCTGTACATGACTGTATATGTGGACTTTTTTCTGTGACTGTATATCAATAAAGATGGATGGAAAATCAACATTTGAATGTTGTACGTGTAGTACGCATATTTTGTGAATTAACCAGATGGCTGTAGGTTCTATTGGGTATCTACAACGAAAACTTCACCTCCTAATCCAGTCCCTCTTGAGAACAAACCAAATTTTTCGGTTTGGTCTACTTTCCTAACGAATGAAATATTTACAAGAAAGGCAAGATTTTTCTTTTTCGTCATCCAAAAGGGCTTTTACAATAGTTATTTATACAGCTCATTCAATTCGACAATTCTACATACATAACATACATAATTGGCCATTACAACCCTTCAGTCAGGATTACGGCCTAGGTTCTCAGACCACCACATGTTGTTTGCGTTAATTTTATACTTGAGTAGCGGGACCTACAGTTTAAAGTCGACTCCGAACCACAGATTTTTGAGAAACTATTCATGGTTATGTTTTTTACTATCAGAGTTTTTGCCAGAAATCTGCTGAGAGGAAGTCGCCGAAGAAATATTTTTTTTTTATATTTCATTTTGATGTCTGACTGGGGGTTTAAACCCTGGCCTTACGTCTAATAAGCCAACACACTACCTACTAGACTACGACGACTTCACTTTAATTCTATAGTGTCCACTAATTCCTCTCGAAAGGAATCTGATTGAAAGAGAGAGAGAGAGCACTAGAAGAAACCTTACCTACTTAAGAGCACTGGAAACCTTACTTACTTACAATCCTTCAGTCGTGATTACAATCTAACTTCTCAAACTACTTATGTTGTGTGTTCTGCTAATTTTATTCATGGGATCCACGTCAGCTAATTCGTGGTGGGATCTACGGTTTAAAGTCAACTCCGAACGACAGATTTTTAAGAAAACTTTTCATGGCTGTCAAAGTTTTTGACAGAAGACTGTTGAGAGGAAGTCGCCAAAGAATATCTTTTTCTTATTTTTTCGTTTTGTTCGAGATGTCTTAGCTAGGATTTGAATTACGTCTAATAAGCCAATGCACTACCTACTAGACTACAGTGCTATACAATAGTTTAACTACATTATGTTTAATATTCTTTTTAATAATAAAAATGCTACAAAATAACGTCTCAAATCTAATTATTCAACAAATTTGAAGTCAATGTCATTGTTTACAAATCCTCTGATTCACTTTGCTTAGAAACCAATCATTACAGGAAATAACACTTGACTAATGCATTCTCGTTTCTTTTCGATTCTCTTCTCTTTTTTTTATTGTTTCTTGAATTGAAATTCTATAACATTTATTCACCCACTAACATCAGCAATTATTATGCATACAACAACAATAAATTATAAAAAAAACTCCTACTACCATCACACACGCTTTTCATCCTCTTTTTATATCCTCTTTTAAATTCAACAGTTAATGACTCACTACTGTTCAACAAAAAAAAAATCCTGAAACATTTCTCTTCTCTTTCTCTTTTTGATTTTAATGTGCATGCGTAATAATATGCACCACTCATACGTACATACATACCCACATGCTATCGTATGTCAATGCATGTATTACTCATTTGTATTCGGTTGAAGAATAAGGACTTCACAACACCACTAACAACAACAACAATATGACAACGACAAAAATTAAATAAACAAATTTGTGACGCATGAAAGAATGTCACTGTTTGCTTACAGTGTGTGTTGTAAAGTTAGGCAGTGTTAAATGAGCATGTGCTAAGTGTGTGTGTGTGCGTCTGTACAATATTATCGAATAATAATTAAAGAAATTATTACTTCAGGTTACAAGGAACTTGCAATAGTCATAATCATATTTTATTATTGTTGTTGTTGTTATTGTTATTTTTGTTGTTTTTCTTTTTTTATAAGAATGTTTTGCATATGAATGGCTATTTTGCTGTGCAATAGTCAGACGTTTGTTCTTATGAAGAAATAAAATAAAAAAAAAAAATAAATAATTTTAATTTTAAATCATAAAAATACACACTAAAATATATGTATGTATGATTATTAGCAGTATAAATATTAACAGCAACAACAACAACAAAAGCAAGTAAATAATAATAATAATAAAAGACGATAAAGAAACTTTCACAGTGTCAAAGAGGCACTCACATAAAAAGCAAACTTTTTAAATACAGGGTGTAAAGTATGTATGTACATACATACAGTAGACAGCAAAAGTCTTAGTACAGCGATATATTTTTTAACAATTTCATGAATTTTAGGCAAAAGTTTGTATAAAAATTTATAGTTTACATAGTATATTTATTTTATTAATTTATTTCTGTTTTATTATAAAACAAAAACATTTTTTTAATTTTTTTCATAAAACAAGATAAAAATAAGGAAAAGTTTCAGATGACTCCATAGGTACCCCCAAGGATAACCCTGAGTAAATTTAAAATTCAAAGGCCTAATGTATGAAAATGTTATCGCTTGTATTTAGTAGAATATACCTTAAGGTCAAGCACTCCATTTAACCCATTTGGAATTGAATGTACAAGTTTTGTTTAGTGTTTTCTGATGGCACCATGAGGCAAGTTTTTCGGTTAAATTTTGTTTGAGAGTTAACGATTACGTAACCGTTCTTTCAAATGACCTCCTAAATACTCTCTTAAAGTCATATCGGGATTTTGTGCAAGAGTATTAAGCCTGTGAGCGTATTTTTTTTTTGTCAAAATATATTGCCGTACTAAGACTTTTGCTATCCACTGTATGTACAATCGTAGAAATTTTGGATCATTTTATTTTGTTTTCGAAGGCATGTATTGGTATTTCCGTTTTAGTTAGGGTTTGGCAAGTATTTAAAGACAGTGAGCGCCATAAGTGAGTTAACACCCACTATAATTTTATACTTTTTTATTATGTTCTTAAGTATAAAAACAAGTTCTTTTATCATGAATTGTTGTTTTTGTTTTAACATTTTCTAAGTAATAAATAAAAGTTTTTATTTTTGAAAATTTATTCGACTATTCTCATTTACTTTTCTCGCTATACTAAGAAAATGAATTATTTCAGTGGTGTTTACTCACTTTTGGTGCTCACTGTACCTTCAGTTTAACAGGTCCTGGCTCATCTTTAAGAAAACAATTCTATATTGACTTCACGCTCTCCATCACCACAATTTACGGGCTGGGACAATGTTTCTTTGAGTTTCATTAAGAAATCAGGCCCCGATCAAGCTTCATACTGTTGTAGGTCAAGGCCGTTGCTACCAACAAGATGAGACATGCCCCACAGCATACAGGATACGAAACAAATGTGATCTAATGTTTTAATAAGACAATAAGATTTATCACACAGCATATGATACTTAGCTTATTGGAGAGAACCGAAAATAAATTCTGAAACAATTTGGCTACGAAAATTGCCAGACTTATGGAATATTTTCTGTGGATCTATTTGAAAAAAATGTTTATTCACATAAACTAAATATAATCAAAGCCCTGAAGGATAATAAACAGAGTCACAATTACAATAAAATTATGTAATCAAGGCCGTAGAAGTCGCTGTAGGTAGTGTGTTGGCTTATTAGACGTAAGGCCACTGTTCAAACCCCAGGTCAGACATCAAAACGAAATATGAAAAAGCTATTTCTTCTGCGACTTCCTTTAAGCAGAGTTCTTGCAAAAACTCTGAGAGTAAAATAAAATTATCATGAAAAGTTACTCAAAAATCTGTCGTTCGGAGTCGACTTTAAACTGTAGGTATAAAATTAATACACACAACATAAGTGGCGTGAGAAGCTAGGCCGTAATCCTAACTGAAGGGTTGTAATGACAAATTATGTATGTATGTATGTATGTAATCAAGGCCGTATTTCGTTATTATTCATCAATTATATATAGATCCTCTTCTGCCTGATTTCTATTCAAATCTAAAAGATTTTGGAAAAATAAATTCAAATTTGCTTAATTTTCAATTGTTTTTAATTTTATTCAGTCTAGATTTGAAAATGAAATACAAGTCAAACACCTTTTTCTGTGGATGGTTTAAGATTTCGAACACGTTTAAATGACATAAAAATTGTAGAGTGAATTTTGTTTCCTACAAACGATTCTCGTTTTATCGCTATAACTCCTCTTGTGAAATTAAAAAACGCCAAAATTGTTATATAATTCCTATGAAGATATCAGAAAAATAAAACCAATAAACGAATACTAAGTTCGTTTTGTTTGTAACGTTTACGACAGGCCACCCTGTGATTAGTTAAGAACGTTTAAAAAAACCGAAAAAAAAACGAAAAAAAGGTCGCATATTAATTGAGAGATTAAAAATTCATCAAATGCCTTCAACGGCTACATTAAGTGGCATGACATATTAATAAAATTGCTGCAACGGAAAATTATGACCGACCAACAACATAATCGCTGTTATTCAACAGACATTGTGGTTGTTGTCAGCAAACACTCGCAATCGTTTGAACGTTTCAAAACAACATTCCAATGCGCGCACCATAGACATCACCATCACCACGATCGCCACTCACAAAAACCCATTACGAACGCATGCGTTCTTGGTGTTTTATAGGCAACAACAACAACAACCACAACAACATCAACAAAGATTTATTATAAAAGATAATAACAACAATAACCAAAAATTTATTATTTATAAAAAGTTTTTCATTTCTTTTCATCACCATTTATTATTAAAAAATATATGTGTTACAACAACTTAACCAACCGCCAACGATTATTACGCCTCATAATTCTGATTGCATTTCTTACCATTCATTGCCTGAGTGTTTATTATCTAAAAAGAGAGAAAGAAAGAAAAGAAAAATTATTATTTTTATTGCTTTAAATATTTATTTTATTGTAATTTATTTAGTTTTGTTTTGTTTTCTTTTCTTTTTAAATTTATTTAATTTTATTTTTGTAATACTTTTTCGTTAATTATTTAATATGCACAAAGCGCCACCATTTCACCTACACACACACACACACACTAGCCCTACGACTGGCCAGTGTTTGTTGTCATTGATAGTTTGGTAATCTATTAATAGCAGAAGAATTCCAACTGTTTTTTGCTTTATGAACGAAAGCAAAAAAAGAAATTCCAATTAGAATTTGTTAGTGATGACAAAACACCACTTACGAAGTGATAAACATTCTATTCCACTCACTTTAGTATCGATTTCCTAACATTAGATTAGCATGTCCCTGCCTTATTTCCATTGATCTTCAAAATGTTGGGCGACCTTTAAAAACAATTATTATTACAAACGTGGAAATGAAGCAGAAACAGAAAGTAGGCGTGGCATTAGCAGTTAATTTCAAAAAATTCTTTTCAAGGGAAAGTCATCACATCTTTAATAACTTCAATTATAATTGGTTAAATTGACCAGGCTTATTTATCGACATGGCCGAGTAGAGCTTCTTAAAAAAATAATACGAAAAAGAATGTATTACTTTAGACAATCTAGTGACTGCTATGAAATCTCATGTTCGAAGCAGAGATCAGCAATGAATTGTTTTTTCACTATTCATAAACACTCATGAAATTTTGAATATAAGTGAGTCAACCATATTGAAATATAACTATGTACTCTGATTCATTCGTACTCACAATGTACGTACGTACAATGTTGATTTATAAGTAAAGGTTGCAATGAGTATGCGTACAACGTTGACATCAAACTCATACCATTCGAAATATGTTTGATTCACAAGCCTACTCATTTAGATTCATAACTTTAGAAAAATATTTATAATACTCATAAATGATTCGAGTGACTCGAAGCAGAGCAAACACACAACCTTCTAGTATTTTAGTATTCGTACGCGATTCATACTTATTTTGTGCTTCGTGTATATGTTGAGTTATGGAGAGTCGAAAACAATAACATCATACGTGTTGTTAAGTATGAATATGATGACGAGTTCTTTAAACTTTGAATATGAGTAGAGGTTCCATGATATTAAAATAATTATGAATGCGTATAAGTATCAGAAATTATGAGTATGATACGATTCTACTCATCTTTTTGAATACTCATTGCTGATCTCTGGTTCGAAGTCAACATTAAACAGCAGAATAAGTAACTTTAGGATAAGTGGCTTTAACCCAGGGTAATGGGTAATAATGCCAATAATAGGTAAAAATATGTAGTGTGTTGGATTATTAGACGTGAGGTCACAGTTCAAATCCCATGCGATACATATCGAACAAAACGGAAAAAAGTAAGAAAGAAAATATTTCTTCAGCGACTTCATTTAAACAGATTTTGACAAAAACTCTGAGAATAAATAAAATGCCGTATAAATTTTCTCAAAAAATCTATTGCTCAGAGTCAACTTTGAATTGTAGGTCCCGTCACTTATGTATAAAACTAACACACACAGAATAAGAACGGAACAGGAAACAGATTAATTGTGTCCTTATGCGCCTAGTAGAAACTGGAAGTTACTTACTTAATTGGTCGTTATAACCTTTTAGTGAGGATTACAACCTAGCTTCTCACGACACCCATTTTCAGTGTGTTAATGTTATCAATGAGTGGCGGAACCTACAGTTTAAAGTCGTCTCCGAATGACAGATTAGTGAGAAGCTTTTCATAGCAATTTTATTTACCCTCAGTCTGCTGAGAGAAAGTCGCCAAAATAGATATTTTTTAGTTAAGTTGAAGATGCCTGAGCCAGGACTCAAACCACGGTCTCACGTCCAATAAGCCAACAAACTTTCTACTAGGCTGCAGTGAAACTGGAACTAAAGTATTAAAATTAAATCAGCATGGCATATTATTTTAATCACTTTACCATCACTGTTGTTATCACAATAAGAATAAAATCCAATAAGAAATTTATCAAAAACAAAACACAATAAAAAGAAAAACTAAACAAGCAATCAACTTTAACTACCCACCAATAAACTGGACAGACAATCACTCAACCAAACAAATAATATTTTTCAATATTTTTCTTCTTTTTTTTTGTTAAAAAAAATACATTCAACACGTACCACAACCAAGAGACACAACACAAGCCAGTCAATCTCTACGAGTATAAACAATTTGACCAGCCAGTCAACCAGCCGTGCCGTGCCATGCCATGCCATGCCACGGCATGTCGTAAGCAAGAATTTCCAATTTAATGATTAAAAAAGGTAGTGTTACGGCCTTCGCTGATGTGTGAAGCATAACAAATGAATGACCAAAACAAACTTGGTCACCATTAAACAATTGGCTTCATTGTAAGCATAACTGCTGGCTAACTGACTGACTGACTGAATGTGAATGCTTTAACGTTTATTTAATGACAATTTAAGATAATTTCTTTCTAGCAATAGAATTAATTTTTTTTTACTGTTTTTTTTATTTTTGTCAAGATCTGACTGACGACCATCAAAAACGGCCTACACAAAGGAATTTATGGCCTTGCCATGGGTTGCACGAACTCCCCTTTAGTCAGGTTCTTACTTTCCCACACTTTTCTGAAGTACGGCTTTGTAATAAATAAAATAAAAACAACAACAGCAACAAAACAAAAATACTCATAATAATGACACACCCAGCCAGGCAAGGCAGTCGTTAGTCGTCAGTCATTCAGTCAAGCGATAAGCTTAAGCAAAAGGGGGGAGCATAGTTAAGATATTGACTTGAAGCGTTTGTGTTTTATTTTTTGGTATTCTGTAAGCGTTTAGCTCGTTTGGCCACATGTTTATTATTATTTTAACGGATTTCACTTTACCCCATTACAACAACAATGACAACAACAATATGAATCAAAATTCTTATGACACTTAACAATGAAACGCAGAAATCACTGGACTTTTTATCTGTGAATTTATTATTCTTATGAATCTGAATTATTTTTTTTTTCGTTTCATTTTTATTTTCTCAAAAACTGTAATTGAAATGATAACAAAAATTGAATCTGGGATTTTTTTCTAATTATTTCTATTGCTCCCTTCGTTCTATTAATTTCGATATGGGGAATTCCAAATTGTTGGCTGGCATCGTTAGAAAAAAAAACGGGGAAAAAAAAATCAAAACGAAATCAAGTTCCATGTTTTTATTTTTTAATTTATTTTCGTTAAAAAAAACACAAAATAACACAAATTAAGGAAAACAAAATAATGAAAATATTTAGTCACAGCATTTATTTTTAAATTGCATGACTCAGAAGTGTTTGAAATCATGATGCCCCAGTAATGATGACGAAATGCACAGAATGACCGATGCAATGCAATGTTTAAATGCAAATCATTTTGTATTTTTTTTCTAAGGAAATAATTTTATTAAAAAATCTAAAAATATTTTATTGCTCACAGTAGTAATTTTGTTTTGAAATGCGTCTGTTAAAAGCATTTTTATTGCCTGCACTTCTATTAGGTAGAAAGGATGTGTCGGTTTCGAGCGACTAACAGGAAGAGTCAGTGCTACTGAACGGGAGTCTACTAAGATGGGTCTGGCAATACATGAGGGCAAAACGAAGTATATGTTATCAACAACTAGAGCCGTGCGGTGCATTGGATCTCAGATAACTTTCGATATAGTCAAGGAATTTATTTATCTTGGCTCCGCCGTTACCACCAAAAATGATGACAGTCTGGAGATCAAGCGCATGATCACTCTTGCCAACAGATGCTACTATGGTCTCAATAGGCAATTTGAGTAGCAGAGACCTCTCTCGTACTACAAAACTAATAATCTACAAGACGCTCATCCTGCCCGTGCTTCTTTATGGCGCAGAGGCATGGAGCCTATTTAGCACTGATGCTGCAGCCTTGAGAGTATTCGAGAGAAAAATCCTACGTAAGATCTTTGTTACAGTACGAGTTGAAAATGATTTCCGCATGCGATCCTGTATGAGCCACTCAAGGACATAGACGTTGTGCAGCGTATTAACATCCAGCGGCTACGCTGGCTCGGCCATGTCGTTCGAATGGAGGAGGATGCTCCGGTGAGACGGGTATTTAATGCGGGGATCTACGGCAGTCAGCGAAGAGGACAACTTTGTTTGCGTTGGAAGGACCAAATCGAGGAAGCCCTGTCATCGATTGGTGTGACCAACAGAGACGCCTGGAAAGATGTGTTTAGGCAGGCCGAAATCCGTTAATCCGGTTGTTAATCGGGCCAATTAATTAAGTAAGTAAGTTACAGCAAGAGTTATAATATTATTGAAAATATATCCCGGACTTGCTATTTTTAATAATGTCGACTTAAAAACTATAGGTCCCCCACCCACTCATGTATAAAGTTAACATACACAACATAAAGTGGTGTGAGAAATTAGGTCGTAATCCTAACTAAAATGTTGTAATGAGCAATAATGTATGTCTGTAATATACCAAGCCAGTTCACTAGAAATATGTGTTGTATTTTAAGTTAAGTTAGGTTTAGTTGGCGAACCATCCTTGAAGTTTACGATTCTGTTTAAAACAGAATTTACTTACTTAATGGAGTATTACAACATTTAGTTTAGGATTAGGACCTATTTTCTCAGACTACCTATTTTGTGTGTGTGTTAATTTTATTCATGAGCGGCGGTACCTACCAGTTTAAAGTCAACTCCGAACAACAGATCTTTGGTACCATAGCACTGGTATATGACATCAGATCAAAATCTCCTGCAGAAGTTATTTGTGCGAACAACAAGTCCAAAATTTCTCTCGAAAATTTCGATTATAACAAATTTCTATTGAACACGAATATTTTGCATCGCTAACAATTACTAAAGTGCCACTTAAAAACACACTTATTTACAAATCAATTAAACAAAGTACTCGTATCAGTTGTATTATTAGACTTACATTCCAAATATGTATTGTGATAAGATTTAGAATATAAATCACTTAAAAATAAATCGTAGACTTTTAACTAAGAAATGCTAGAAATGTTTGGAATGGACTTTGTTATATAGAACCAAACGAAAATTGAAATTGTTATTAAAAAAATCTTAAAGTACAAAATTAAACTTGTAGCAATATTTGAACTCTTTAAGCACAGAAAATGTTAAAAATTGTCTTCTTGCAATGCAATGTCTCTGCTGAACATTGTCAGAAGTTATCTGTTTCAAGATAAAGTTGCTTATCAAGTTATTAAAAAAATTTTAAAGTAAAAAGTAATACTTGTAGCAACATTTTAACTCTTTAAGCGCAGAAAATGTTTCAAATTGTCTTCTTACTATGCAATGTCTCAGCTGCACATTGCCAGTAGTTATCTGTTTCAAGATAAAGTTGCTTATCAAGTATAAGGGCTCGTTAAAACCGCCTTCAATTACAATTAATTAAATTAAAAAGCTGGTTCTGTGTTCCTCCTAGGTAGTATGGAAACTATAGGAACTAAACTTGCCTATAATGGACGTGCTTATAACCTGACTCATCTGATTCCATTCATTCGAACATATCTGAGGTTTCCAACAGGCGGATACAGATATCATGTGTCTTTGATCCATTTGTAATAGCTTTTTAAGCCCTTTAAAAACTATAGAAGGCTGTATATCTTAGTACCAAAGTTAGTATCAATACGATATACTCCTAGCTAGTCTCCCATTGTCGAATGCAATTCCATATGGATTTTATTGCGAAGAAAGCTCCCAAATCTTAATAACCATTATCTTATAAGGCTTAATCAACATTTTATCTAAAAGTCAGATATACAGCGAACTTTTTAATAGAATCAGACTCAGAGAGATGTGTTACATGTACACTATAGACTTCCCAACACACAGTTTAATCAGCATTCTACAAATTCTTCTGCATCTCTGTCGTTTTTCGCAGGGATATTTCTAATGTAAATATCTAGCCGTCTCAAACGGAACTTTATATACATAATTGGTCATCACAACCCTTTGGTTCGGATTACGACCTAGCCTCCCACACCACTTACATATGTTGTGTGCGTTAATTTTTATACATGAGTGGTGCGACCTACAGTCTAAAGTCATCTTGGAACCACAGATTTTTTGAAAACTTTTCATGGCAAAATCATTTTATTCTCAGAGTTTTTGCCAGAAATCTGCTAATAGGAAGTCACCGAAGAAATATGTTTCTTTATATTTCGTTTTGCTGGAGATGTCTGACCTAGGGTTGGAACCGTGGCCCCACGTCTAATAAATCAACACACTACCTACTAGACAACGGCGACTACCAAACGAAACTTTTCCTTTATATTAGCCTCTAGGGCATTCATAATAACAAGACTATCTAGCCTTTGAATTCTATTTTCAATTGGCAGACAGATTTTCATATCCATGAGCCTTCTGCCAAGGCATTGTCTTTTCCGCCAGCACAAATCTCAAGCCAAAGCGCAGCGAATATACAATGTAGGACAATGAAATATTGTTTTAATGAGCAAAGTCTCAAAATGCCTTTGTCAATTTGTTTTCTACCAGAAATCTGCAATGAATCGTTTTTTCGCTATTCATAAGCACTCATCAATTTTTGAATATAAATAAGTCCACAATATTGACATTTAACTATGTACTCTGATTCATTCGTACTCCCTACAACGTACAGGTTGCAATGAGTAAGAGTACAACGTTGACATCAAACTCATACCATTCGAAATATGTTTGATTCATAAGTCTACTCATTTAGATTCTTAACTTTAGAAAAATACTTATAATAGTACTTATAAATGATTCGAGTGACTCGAAAACTATATTAAGCCACAAGTTAATATTAATCATACGCGCTAGATTTATGGTTTATATCATATAATAATAAATATTTAAATGTAAAGAGAATAAAATTATGATAAACGTATAATACATACTCATATTATTCACTTTAATATTTAATTCGAGTGACTCGAATCATTTATCAAAATTTACAGTATTAATTGTTGTTGTGTTTACAAAAAAAGAAAAACGACACATAAGCAAAAAGGACAGAGCAGCAAGCAGAGCAAACACACAACCTTTTAGTGAGTATTTTAGTGTTCGTACGCGAATCATACTTATTTTGTGATTCGTGTATATATGTTGAGTTATGGAGAGTCGAAATCAAAAACATCATACGTGTTGTTAAGTATGAATATGATGCTGAGTACTTCAAACTTATGTGTGTGAAGATAAATTTAAATTTAACTAGCAAAGACAAGAACAAAAATTTTTAACAGAACTAATGTTAGAGTTAACAGAGCAATGTTAAGTTGTTAACAGAAAATACGAAAAATAGGCAAGGAAGAAATCACCCAAATATAGGATATCAGGAACTTGCTGCAGATATCCCACTATATACAAATTGTAGCCTAAAGTGTCCCTAATAAAACCCAATAAGGGGTGTATCCCAAATAATTTTGGAACTGGAGATATTGGGCTTCAAATATACCCTATGTTAACAGTGCCTGGGTAGGATGACGGATATTGTGGAAAAATGGGACTTGCTGCACATATCCCACTATATAAAAATTGTAGCCTTAGGTGTCCCTAATAAAACCCAATAAGTGGTATATCCCAAATAATTCATATTACGTGTTGTTAAGTGTGAATATGATGATGAGTACTCCAAACTTAGAGGTTCCATTATATTAAAATAAGTATGAATGAGTATAAGTATCAGTAATTAAGAGTATGTTTTGAATCTACTCATCTTTTTGAATACTCATTGCTGATCTCTTTTATCTACATTTATCTACCATATGAGGTATATATTTCGAATTTTTTGACAATGGCATTAAGGTTCGGTTCTCCAACTGTAACAGTTCCTCTGCCACCTTCATATCTAGACTAATATATGGTCTGGGTTTCATTAGTTACAGGGGTCCGTGAATCCTGTGATAGCTTTTTTGAAAAACTTTCCATATATTATTGAAATACAACTTAATTTGTAATTACGATACTAAAGCATATGTACATATGATGATGCTACAAGATACATGAGTAAATTATCTTGTATTTGAATGATTGCCAAAAATAAAAACATTTTTTTTTCTTTCAAGAATAGTAAACAAATACCCAAAAGTATTACACATCAATTGATTGTTGCCTTATCATCATCGACAACATGTTTATGATGGTACAACAAACTCTACAATAAACAGTATTTCAAATCAAATCAGTCCAAAGATAAAACAACAAAAAATAGCAAAAAAAAAAAACTTAAAACCAAACATAGAATCTTATCAGAAAGCTGAAAAAAAGTGGGCAATTGATAACCAAAGCAATAAAATTCAATATTTTCTATATAAAGTTTCACTCTTAACAGTTCGAAATCATAAAACAATCAGACAACACACACAATACCAGTAGCAAAACGTAGAAAAACTTAAATATTTATAAATTAAATAAAAACGCATAATAAAAGTAAAGTGAAGTGAATTAAAAAAAGAAAATAAAAAAAATGTTTGTAAAATCAAATGCACTTTTCCTAATGGCTTGTGCCTTATTCGCCTTTGCCACAGCCAACTCAGTTAACAACGACAGCGAAGAATGTCCTTCAGTGTGTCCAGCTCTATATTCGCCCTTGTGTGCCAGCAATGGTAAAATCTTCAAGGAATTCGACAATGTCTGTCTACTGAAAGCCAGTAATTGCCGTCTCGAACGTTCGGCTTTACAAAGTAAATTCAAATGGAAATAATTTTTATACGCCTCCAATTAATATTTCGTTTCTTATCTTTAGAATACGTGGCCACAGATAAGGACTTTTGTAGCACTGAATTAGTTGCCGATCTTGATCATTTATTAGAGAAATTGGGTAAATTGGATTTGTCAATGCCAGAGTGTCTAAAACCCTGTGCCATGATTTATAGCCCAGTTTGTATGTCGAATGGAAAATATCGTGCCATCGCTAGCAATCAATGTATCATGGATGCGTTTAACTGTGTGTTAAGCAGAAAGGGTTTAGAAACCTTCAGAGTATTACAACATGGATCGTGTTAATTATAATGTATGATAATGAAAAAATGGTGAATGATATGAAAATAAAAAATAATTAAATATGAAAACAAAGTTTTTTAAGAAGGTTTCACATTTGTTAGAGCAATTCAACAGTTTAAATACTTTTGAAATATAGAAGAAAAACTACTGGTCAACACTTTTTGGTATATGCTTGAGCTCTTTCAATCATGAAGTCTTAAATATAAAAGCGTTAAAAATCTATCCTGTTTTGTTGGATTCCTGTGTTTTAAAAAGAGGAAAATATTCCAAGGGATATAATTCGGTGAATAAAATAGCTGTGCCGATTTTGCTCGAAATAATGAAAACAAGCAACAATTACAGAGCAGACCTACGGAATCAAAATCTAGGATTTTTTGTAGAGCTTCTCATCAAAAACTTCTTAATCTCTTACAATTTTGTAATAAGAAGCCGTGAAGAACTTTGCCAATATATGTACGTATATGAAGGGAAGAGTAAGCAAGACTTTGAAATGACAGTGAATTTGGTTGGTTTGAAACCCTGTAAACATATACTCCTGATGCATGTATATCAGAGGTCAGAAATGAATCGCTTTTTCGCTAGTCATAAGCACTAATGAACTTTTGAGTATTAATGAGTCAACAGTGTTGAAATTCATCTACTCTGATTCATTCGTACTCACTACAACATTGATTTATAAGTACAGATTGCAATGAGTATGAGTACAACGTTGACATCACACTCATACCATTCGAAATAAGCCTACTCACATTGATAAATTTAGAAAAATACTTATTGTATTTTATGAGTACCTAAATGGTTCGTGTGATTTCGGATCGGAAAGACAGCAAGCAAATCAAACACACAACCTTCTAGTGAGTATCGTAGTGTTCGTACGCGAATTATACTTTTTTTTGTGATTCTTGAGTAAAGGAGAATCGAAATCAACAACATCATGCATAATGTTAAGAATGAGTACGATGAGTACTTCATACTTTGAATATGAGTTGTATGAGAATGATATTACAATAAGTGTATTTTTCTGTAGATTGTTCCACATAAGCATAAAGAGTGAAATTTGTCGTAAACGATCAGCTTAATGGGCTGTATTAAAATGCATTTGTGTTAGAATGGCCAGTGGATGGTTTACAATAAACGGCAAGTGCTGCGTAGAAGTTTGTCAAACATTTCCCGTCGTACTAGCGATCATACAGTGAAGCGTATGTTTCATAGAGTTGGATACCCTACAATCACTATTTAGTATTGTAGGGAAATATACGATTTTATAATGAAGCACATTCCACCATACTGAGCACACATACGCACCCAGTGGATTTTAGAGAAAGTTTGGAAAAAACTTTGATACACAAGAGGATTGTATTACCTTTTTTCAGTAGAATTAAATTTGAATACATTTAAATGAGGTTAAGGTTTATGAAATTATGAACATTCTCCAGTTATCGCATCGAGTTATCATGTCAAAACATAAAGAGCTTTCCTTAATACCTTACAACACAGTAACGTCGTCTTATGCCTGCGAGTAAGTAAGCAGTTTCGGGACAAAAACGATAATCGTCGCTTGCTAAAATTGTGAATGGCAAGCAGCATGATTTCAATAGTGATTTCATGAATGTCCATCACTCCTTCTTTCACTTCTACAATATTTTCATAAGTTGCAAAGGCATTACTAGTCGCCTTAGTCTAGTAGGTAGTATGTTGGCTTATTAGACATGGGACCATGGTTGGAATCCCACATCAGAATATCCAACAAAACGAAATGTGAAAAATATTTCTTCGGCGACTTCCTCTCAATAGATTTCTTGCAAAAACTCTCAGAGTAAATAAAATGACTATTAAAAGTTTCTTAAAAAATTCTGTCGTTTGGAGCCACTCATGTATAAAATTAACAAACGCAATATAAGTGGTGTGAGAAGCTAGGTCGTACCCAAAGCGTGGTTTTTTATTAGCACTTTCTCAGCGTTCTTCCTAAAGCATTTACAACCTATGGAACAATTTCTCACTGTATGTCATAATCGTCTACAAATATAACACGAAATACTCCACAGTTTTTAAATTAATTTTCTGTTGCTTCTTTTTTATCACGAGTTATTTAGTTATTTGTTAGTCTCCATCTTGGCTGGATCTTTATTTTTTCCTTTGCCTTTATTCAGTTTCATTAAAGAAGTTTCTTTTCCAGCAAACTGCTCTACTGTAGTAGATCCATTAGTACCATTTATCTTTCTCTAGAAACCAAACGTTTCATGAAAATACACCAGGGTTTTGGTATTAGATGTAATAGTGAGGAACCTAGCTAATTAAATTCCAGAGCTGGCAGTGCTTGATCCTTGTACGAAATTCGTACACTGAACTCATGGAACTTCTTGGATGAGTTATTTGGATATGAATTGACGTCTCTTAATAATCTTCTCCTATATTCGAACCTCGGATGCTTGAGGTTGTGATTAGGCACTTAACCAACAAAATAATTGTAATTCATCTTTAATTTCGAATTAAGCTTTGCCTATCATAGCAATTCCTACAGCAGCAAAGTCTCCAGAATATTGGCAATCTTTTCACCCAGAATTAAGGTTAGAAGAGAAAATATTCAATTTGCTACAAATAAAATATTAAGATTCACTACAGTAAAGAAATTCATATTTATGCGCTTATAGGCCTATCATGGCAAGCCCGCCAGCAGCAACTTACAGCAGAGTATATATACATAGTAGTTATCGATATCATTAAATAAAAAATAAAACAATTTTTTTTGTTTTCATTTAATTATTGTCTTCTTTTCTATTTATTTTGTATTTCTTTTCAATGTCTTCTTTTTTTTTCTTCTTTTTTCTTTCATTTTGCACTTTTATTTTATAATTCTTATACTAATTATATGCTTTTTTTGTTATTGTTTTTGTTTTTCAATACAATTCTTATTATTATTAACTAACAAAATAACTAATTAACACATTATCACAATTATTATATTATTATTGCAAAACAAACAAACAAATTAAAAATTAAATTAAATTCTTAATCTTTTTTTTTTTTTTAATTAAACTAAAATAAATTATAACTAAGGCGGGTATGTTGCTAGTAGAGTTAGGGGAGGGGGTTTAGTAGCGAGGTAATGAGATCCTTAATTATTATTTGTGTTTGGATTTGAACTATTCAAAACGAGAGACAAACATCAAAAGCAACTCTGTGTTGTATTTTTCAAAAATATAAAACAGGGTTGTAACGATTTTTGGTTGCATTTCATTTCTTCAACACATGGTTGCATTTTCTGCAAACTGCCAAGAATTCTGCCATAACCATTCACGTAAAGCATTCTCATCAATATCAGCACCATTGCTATCGGACCAAACGAAGCAACCATCTTCGGCATCAAAATAGTTGAACGGTTGCAGGCTATTTATCTCCGTGGTCGGATGGAATTGTGTGTGTTGACAGTTGCGGCCATAAACACAATTCGTACATGTATTTAGGGGGGTTTTTTCAATGCTGACCTTGCTTATAAACTCCAAGGTTTCCGTTGTTCTTGAGGTCATTTGTTTTGATTCGTTCAATTGTTGTCTCTGCAAAAATTCTGCCGCCAACGGTAGTTTATGTGTCAAATCACTTGGGTCCTCTATCAAGTGGGGTGGAGGCGTTGGTGTTGCTGTTGGTGCCAGTAAATCCTTATTTGTGTTGGCAGATTGATATTGTGAAGCATTATTTAAGTGAACATTGTTTGGTATACAGCTGTTATGATCACGTTTGGTGCCATTTCGCGTTAAAGCTGATTTTCGCGACATTAAACGTATGATTGGTTTCCACATTTTCTTCAATTTGAATTTATCTTCTGTGGTGTGGGTGTTGCTGTTATTGTTCTGTTTCACGGCTGCATTTGTTACGTTGGCCGTGAGATTCGCCAAATTCTTTGTATCCGTAAACATGTTCTAATGTTTTTCTTTTCTTTTTTTTTATAATTTTCTAATGAAAGAATTCTGAAATTCTCGTCGTCAGCCTTGGTGTAGGAAGGAAAAAGTATGTGTTGACGCTGTGAAAGTTTGTTATTAACTGATGCTGGCTAGCTGAGCAGCACTGAATTTTATATGAACGCCGGACTTGAGTCGATCAAAACATTGAAGAGATCGTATTAAAAAACTCTCACATTCACGCACCACCACTCGTCGTCGAAGTCTGGGAAACAGACAAAACGAAATACATACAGAGCCCAACAAGCATACATAGACATACACAAAGGGACAGACAGACAGACAAACGAATGAACGAACGAATGGACGGACTGTGCACATTGTGAGAAACAAACTGCACTTCCCATGCACATTCTAACAGGAATCGTTAAGTTGTTTTTGTTGCCGTTTCTTGTGTACATTTCCCATGATTTGCTTTATTCCATGGCATGGGCATGGGTAGAAGGCATGATGATTATGTGCCGGTATGTATGTATGTATGTATATGTGTATCTGTGCATGAGTATGTTTTTGGGCCGACTCAAATAACCTGTAAGGGCAACCAACAACAGCAACAAAAAAACGGTATTCAATCCAGTAATAACAACAACAATAGCGGCTAAATGAATGCAGGTAGCAGCACACACATCGATTGCTTGTCATCGTTCACAAACAGATTAACCAAATAGCAACAACAACTACTACTACTCAGACCCATACCCATAACATGCTTGGTATACGAGCCAAGAGTCCCAAAAAAAGTGTGGGAAACAGTTTTTATTTTTTCGTAGTTTGTTTCTGTTTTCATTTTGTTGCTGTAGTTTTTGTTTGTTGTTGTTGTTGCCTTTTTACCTTCATTCTGAAGATGTTCAAATTATAAGTTTAGTAGTAACAACGCCACCAGTAGCGTAGTAGTTACGGAATGTTGTGCTGTTGTAAAGGAATTTAATCAGAAATTTCTAAACATGTTTTAAGGGGAGATGTTTGGAGATTTGTATATGGAGCTGGAAGTCCTTGTTCAGCCCTGATGCATACCAAATTTGTAAACTGTAACTGAAGACTGACAAAATACAATCGGAGTTCTGTCTCCGATTTCGCAGGGCCCCTTAAATCATAAAAGATTGATGTTAAGTAGGTTAGTAGGAGCACTTGATTGTAGTGAAGGCGTTACATGCCGACTTTTCGAAATTGTTCATGACTATATGACCGGCCCGAACATACGAGTATATTTACTTTGTTTTTTGGCTTATTAGACGTAAGGCCCGAGTTCAAACCCCAGGTCAGACATCAAAACAAAATATGAAAAAAAAATATTCCTCTCAGCGACTTCCTCTGGCAAAAACTCTGAGAGTAAATAAAATTGCCATGAAAAGTTTCTCAAAAATCTGTCGTTCGGAGTCGACGTTAAACTGTAGGTGCCGCCACTCAGGTACAAAATTAACGCACACAACATGAGTGGTGTGAGAAGCTAGGCCGTAATTCTGACTGAAGGTTTGTAATGGCCAATTATGTTATGTATTACAGTTATTAAGATTGCGAGCCGTGGGCTTACAAGCTCATAAGATATTCTTTTCACCTGCGTCTGCCCAAAACCGATGTCGTAATAAGACTCAGAATCATGTTATACGATCTAAGCTTCTAACTCCAAGTATGGGTCATGCTTCGACCATGCTGTGACGAGTTTAGCATTGCTATCATCTATATTTCTCAAAATGTTACAAATCTTTCTCCACTTTGTCTCTATATCAAATTAATCTGATGTTTGTTTGAATAAAAGAAGGTTGGAAATCGTTTATGCCCAGAAGGTTTTCAGGATACGTGGTAGACAGCCGATTGGTCAATGCTGGAATGGAATAAAGGTCTATGACACCGATGTTCCGCGTGTAGATATCGAAATATTTTTATCAATAGGCCTTAAAATTGGCTGCTGTTTTACGGCTATCGATACTGAGGATATTACACACAGGACGCAACACCCACCAAATTGGTATCCTCAGTTAAAATTTTGAAAAAAAGGTAATCCGGAAAGAGCTCTAGGAAAGGATTAAGTCAAATAAATCAAGTGGACATTGTATGTTCTTAGTTGCATAAAATTTGTTCTGAATCTGATTAATTTTGAGAGGAAGTTTCCAACACTTAAATTATTGAATTACAGATTCTAGCTTCCTCATAGCCTCCATTATTGGTGATGAATATTAGCTATATGGCTATGACGTCGAAATTGAAGCACAATTGTCTATAGAAGAAAGTTTGAGTTGGAAGTACTTAGTACAGTAGAGTACAACTGCTGAATTTTTCCCATTCAAAACTGAATAAACCCATGGAGGAAATATCACAAGTCGCTCTTGTCTCTCTATTAACATCAATTTTCTACTGAATTTGTAGAACCCATTTCCAAATAATGGTAGATTATTACCATGAGGGGATTTTTCATCAGCAAAATGATTGCTGATACACACAGGAACAGATTAACAGTGAAGTTTTTCTTCTATGCTGTCTTACATGGGCATTATGTGTTTGGTCACAGTAGTCTAGTAGGTAGAGTGTTTACTTATGAGACGTGAGGAGTTGTTCAGACTCCATGCCAGGCATCTGAAACTATGAAAAATATTTTTTCGACGACTTCCTTACTTTCAGCAGACGTTTGGCAAAAACTCTGAGAGTACAATAAAATTGCCATCAAAAATCTGTCGTTCGGAGTCGACTATAAACTGTAGGCCCCGCCACTCAGGGATAAAATTAAAACACACATCATATGTGGTGTGAGAAGCTAGGTCGTAAACCTAACTAAAGGATAATGTAATGACCACCTAAGTAAGTAAGTGGGAAATGTCGAAACATTATACTTTTCATGCTTTCTTAATAGGCCCTCCTTGCTCAAGTAAATATTTTTACTTGCTTGGAAGGGTTATAGGAAGGGGGAGAGAATATATTGTTAAGGAAGCTTTACAATTGGCACAAGCTTATTTAATTCATGTTTATTATAATGGTTCTATGATGAGCCGCTAAGAGTGCTCAAGGGAGCTTTAGGAACCACTTCGACCTATTATAGATCCTCGTTAGCCATCATAAGGACTTGAACAACAAGATTGTGAAAAGCTAGGTCGTAATCCAGGGTTATAATGGCCAATTATATGATGATGCACATTAAACAATAGCCTGATCAGAGATCGTGCCCATGACATAAGACCATACTCTTTGCAGATAAACAAGATATTCTAAAAAAAAATATTACCTTACCCTGCTCACAGACAACTAGTGAGACGGCTCTGCTGAATGAAGATTAAATGACGTCACATTAAAGTAATACGTTTCAATAACTTGCAGGAAATGTATCGGATTGGTAACGTATCGTAACCATGTATAAGAACATAATTTTTTTATTTCTTCTCTTCTACATTGTCGTTCAAAAGAAAAGGTTATAAAATAATTATGATAATACAGGGCCCCGATTATAAAGAAACTGAAAATTTAACAAGTAAATCGACACGAAAATGAAAATATTCTCACACTGATTAACAATAACAGACAACAATAGGCAAAGCCAATTGGGTATTGGTGGTGGTGGAATATTGTATTAAATAACGAATGAAATTTTTATAATTTACACAGAGCAAGAAAATAATCAAAACACCCTGTAAAGAAAGAGGATGTTTCATAGCACTTGCAAAGTAACAGGTGGGTGCACTCAGGCTAAAAAGTGTACGTAGTATACGCCGATTCTTTCTTTCCGCACAATTTTTGTTTTTTTTTTTTTGCACAACATTGTCATTAACATTCATCCTTGGCTAAAAAAAAGAAGGCAGCATCAGAAGCAGCAACAGCAGCATCGCTGCAAAATATAAGAAACAGAACATGCGGAGAGGAAAGAAAACCTGCCAAAAAGGAAGTCTATAACTGTGGGAACCAATACTCAACAAAAAGTTACGCTAAGTTTAGTATCTGTTGCGCTGAATGAATGAATGACTGGCAACCTTTAAGGAATAATCTTAACCCTGACCGAGAGACTCTCTCTTACTCTCGACTTTAAGTGCCGTTTATCAGTTACGTCCGACGACGCATATACTGCAATAGCAGCCAACAATATTTACTTCTACCAGCTACCGCTGATATTTTGTTTTCATTTTCGTTTTTTGTTGTTGTTGCTGCTCTTACTCGCTAACCAAGTTTTACTTGTTTTCGTTTCCCCCAAAAATGTGAATGTGAATTTAAAAAAAAAAAAATAAAAAATGATTTCTGTTTTGATTTTTCGTTCATAAAAATACGGCGTTAAATATCCGGACTGGCGAATTAATAGATGGCTGGATGGATGGACGGACGTATGTACGTATGAGCAGACCGAGGAGCATATACAGACGATTGACTACTTACTCACACTTAAATTGAAATTACAATAATAATAAGAAGGCAAAGGGCTCCTATGAAAAAAAAAAAAACAACAACAACAATAGCAACACCAACAACATCAAATGTTTTAGGGTATGGGAATGCATTCGTCGTATATTTAAAGATCTTTTTGTTTTTGATTTTGTGTGTTGGGTTTCTTTAAGTCCAAATGTTTAAAGCAGGTTGTTGTATGTATGTGATGGTTTTGTTGTTGTTGTTGTTTTATTGTATTAATTTGTTGTTGATTTTACGTTTTCAATCCGTGGGAATAAGGATTTTCGAATAGTTCCCACGCAGCCAGGACAAGGCAAATGGAAATGAAAAACAATAAAAACAAAAACGAAGAAAACATTCACTCAGCTGAGCTACAGTTTAAAACAAAAGAACCAAAGAACGAGGGAGAGGGTGATTAAAAAAGAAAAAGAAACTCATCATTACAATTCATATCATGTCGTTCTTACTTACAGTGTGTCTTTATGGTTTAATACTCTTATCAGCTGTTGCTTTCTTGCTTAGCTATGCCAGAACACTTGCAGCACTTGCTAGACAGACAGACACTAGACCAGCATTAGAATTCCTTTTACAATAGATGACATAGAGAATAATAATAATAAAAAAAACCTCTGACATTTTGTAATCCTGCTGAGAATGGATTGTTGATAAAAAACCAATTAAGAACTATTTTTTTTAATCAGGACATCCAAACATTATACACAGCAAGGAGTATGTATAGCCCTCAGAGTGAGGCTATACACGAGTTGGAATTCTTGGAACACTTAAACAAATATAAACAGTAATTATGTTTGCTGGGCAAGTCCTTTCAAAACAAACAAAATTAATTTATTTACACAAAATAGAAACTTCTTTTTGTGATAATAAAAGAAAAATTTAAAAGAAAGTACAAGTGATTGGCCAACTCGGAGAAAATAAAAAATTCTCGTGTCTAAAAAGAAACCTTGTTTTACTTAAGGTGATACTGTGCCAGGAATAACAAAGAAAAGCAATTGTTGTTGTTTACATCAAGTTATGAACAGTGACAGTGGTAGAAGTCACCGTAGTCTAGTAGGTTGTGTATTGGCTTATTAGACGTAAAGCCCGTGTTCGTATCCCAGGTCAGACATCAAAACAAAATATAAAAGAATATACTTCTTCGGCGACTTTCTCTCAGCAGATTTCTGGCAAAAACTCTGAGAGTAAATAAACCTGCCGTGAAAAAGTTTCTCAAAAATCTGTCGTTCGGAGTCGACGTTAAACTGTATGTCCCGCCACTCACATATAAAATTAAGGCAGACAACATGAGTGGTGTGAGAAGAAGCTAGGCCGTAATCCTGACTAAAGAGTTGTAATGGCCAATTATGTATGTATGTATGTATGATACTGTCCCAGCGCACTGGCACTAAAGCGTCTGGGAGTACTACAAACGGCTCATACTTATCATTCCTAACAAAACTGTTTTAAATGATTTTGAAGGTCGTTACGCGGTACAAAGTGTAGGCGAAAAGGTGCTGGCCAGTGTGGACTCCTAATGCCTAGCATCGGAGTTTTTCTCTTACAGGGCCTCATGAACTAGCTTAAGTAAGCAACTCACGTGACTGCATGTGGTAGCGCCACTAAATCGAATCTACGTAAACTTAAGAAACTACATTTACAGAAAGCATCAGAGGCCACTGGACTCAATAATTCCATCTAATCTAACAATTTATACTTAAAGTTCTGTAAATAATTTATTATTTCGGCCTCCTCGCAGAAGTTATCACCGCTCTAGACAATCTATCTTATCTACACGACTCGAGTACCATAATCGACGACATACGTCTTAATGTCCTAAGCACAATCGAGCAATTTTGGGCATAATCTTGAGCTTTTCTTCACTGCAATCTCTGTATCAGTCTTCAAATACGGTTCATACGTCTTTATATAGTTTAAAGAAAAGGAAACGGGCTCCCCCTGGTGCTTTGCTTAAAATTTGCTCTGTGGCTTGTTTACATGATTGTTTATATGATTGTTTGTACCGCAATTTCATACATATATGCAGGGCGAAATTGGGAGCACCTGCTTGACTCGTAGCACAAAGCCTTGAAAAATTTTTCTCATGATTTGTGGCGGATATTCAGAGGCCTATACGAATGGATCTGCATATAAGATTGGGGATTGTGAATGCCTTGAACATCAACAGAACGAACAAGACAATGTCCAAAATTGATGGCTATAGTGGATTACAAGCCGAAGTGTTAACTTTCTTCAAGCGTAGAAACTGACAATGATCCCTAGTAAGAATGTCACTTGTTTTGCTTAAAGTAGAGGTTGAATACACATTTTAAAAGATATGTACCACTAGCTAATGGATCTGCGGACAGCTGCAAGATCTGCAGGCATTGTAGGCTGGTATCGCAGGCTAGATAATCCTTTGAAGCAGATTTGGCCTGTATATAACAACATTAACACGTTCACGCCGCCGTGTACCATCAGTGGCACGCACTAGACTGCCTTATCGGGCGGCGCGTCCCACCGGTGGCCCGCACTAGACTGTCTCATTGGGTGGCATGCAATTGATCATACTATACGTATGCGATACGTAATATAAAATATTTAAATCTTTAACACTTCGACTGCCGAAAAAAATACCTGAGAGTCACGTCACGATAGAACCAAAAGTATTAGGCACAACCGCCCGTAGGCGACAAGCATGAATTAAAGCACCGGCGGGAAAGTGTTAAAACATCCTCTGAGGCCAGCAGGCGTAAAGAGGATGAATAGGAGAAGCAATTGACCCGTATTTATCTGTTAAAGGAGTCCAATTTTCAATATTTCTTGGCTTAGACGTGAAAAGTGCTTTTAGTGGAGTATTTAAACACTCAGGAACTTGAACAGATAATGATGAACGCGAAGTACTGTACTGTGTGCATATTAAGGATAACAGCCCCTTCAGCCCCTTAACCAGTATGTTAGCTGACACCCAACAATTGACAAGTTACTGCTGACAAAACTTTAGCATAACGGGGAGCTCTCTTTCTAAGATGAAATACTTTCTCACTGCTTCAGACTATTCATCAACTGTTACTAATGAAGCGTACACGTTTGCAAAAAAAAATATTTTTTTTCTTCCCAATTCATATCATTTAAAGATTTCCCAGGTTTCTTGTACACGTATTAATCATTTATTATGAAATTGTATTTTTTTATTATGGTCATTACAAACAAATGGGGGGAGGGGGAAAGGGGAAAAGAGGTAAAAAAAAAATATAATTTGTTATTGAAATTCCAAATACTTTTAAGCAGGCATATGGCAGACTGGCAGACATGCATGAGAATCTCTAATTCAAATGAAAACTAATAAAACTGTATAGAAAGAGCAAAAAAAAAACAACAACAAACAAACAAACTTAAAAAGGCATTTAAAATACCAAAACAAGTAAATGAAAATGAAAGAAAAAAAGAATCTAAACAACTCGTTTAGCAAAACCTCTTTTAACAAAGAAAAAAAACCAAAAACTGCAACACATTCAATGTCTCTGTAGAAGGTAACGAGGCTGAGTGGCTGGCTGATGGTGGCTTGGCTGGTTTGTTTTCTTCTCTGGCAATTCATGTTGAAGACTATGTAGCTCGTGCCAAATATCCACGTGTGTGTAAAGTACGTTCATTAGTCCATTTTGTTTAATTTATATCTACATTAACTATTACTATGACAAGCTATGTTGTGCTATGCTATGCCATATTGTGCTATGCTATGCTGTGCTGTACTATGCTAAGCTGCAAACCCACTAGCATACACTCTCCTCCAGCATTCAACTTGTATTCTTGTAAACGATTGTCTTTGCCTTACCCAACCAGCGCAAAACTTGCCAAAACTTTAAAGCACACGTTGCTCACAAAATCCATGGGAAAGAAACACTCATAGGATCTGCTGTACAATGTTATTTCGAAAAACCAGTTTCAAATGATGACAATGGCAACAAGACTTTTCACAGGCATCATGGCAAGGCGATAAAGTACAACAGAATTGCAAAAAAAAAAAATAAAATAAAAAGAAAACTCGAATACGAATACGAATTCTCATATGGCCAGCACGGGTAATATGGCTGTGGCTGAAATAAAAAAATGTGGAAAATCTCGTGCCATACTTGTTTCCAGAAAATGTAAACCTTTTTTTTGTAATGTAATGGTATGCCGAATATGTATGATTACTATACGTTACACAAACAAACAACAACTAAACCTTTTGTGGAATTCTTTTGCAAATGTTTTGTGATTAGAAAACCACATAATTTCCCATCGTTAAAAATTGAAAATTTTATTGTAAATTCTTAACGTACTTAGGTGATGGAAAGAGCTATGTCCCTTGCTATTACAATTTATCATAGAAATCTTTTCGTTTTCGATGAAAAGCAAAGGATTACGGATGATGATTTTAAATCGGGTGGAAAGGCAGAACAAGCTGCCTAAACCACAACATAGTGCTTCACACTAATGATATAAATACAGGAGATATTTGAACGTGAATCAAAATGTGAGATACTGACCATTCGGAGCACATTTGAGTTGTCTATGAAAATTAATAAAATAAAAGACAAGATAGATTAATGATGTGAGCTACCATCCTCAGAGGCTTCCTGTAACTCTGTACTTAAGAATCCAGAATATTCAAAGAGACCTCAAATTAAAAAAAATACTCATGAAACTGAATTTTCTTACCATTTGAGCCTATAGAAAGGTGACATGTATACATCTATTACATACATAGATATGTACATAATTGGCCATTACAATCCTTCAGTCACGATTATGGCCTAACTTCACACACCACTCATGTTGTGTATATGAACGATATATTTTTGAGAAACTTTTCACGGCAATTTTATTTACTCTGAGAGTTTTTGCCAGAAACCTCCTAAGAGGAAGTCGCCGAAGAAATATTTTTTCATATTTCGTTTTGATGTCTGAATTGGGGTTTGAACCTTACGTCTAATAAGTTAACACACTACCTACTAGAATACAGCATACATCTACTTCTGGCCATTATAACCTATTAGTTAGGATTACGGCTTAGCTTTGCAGACTTCCCAAAGTGCATGCGTTAATTTTATCCACGATTGGCTTGGATGGGATTGAAGAAGCTCTTCTGGTGCATTGACCAGAAGAATGGGTCGTTGAAAAAAATAATTTTTTCAAAGTGTCAGAACTGAGTTTTGAAAACCGTAAAGAAAGGCGAAGTTTTCTCGAAAGGGTAAATTCACTCACAGATCGTTGGTGAAAGGGTGTATACATACTGATGCCTGGACTTACTGGGCGCTGGCGAATTGAATATCACGGCCGTCAGATATCAGAACTGAGATTTGAGCTCTCCAACGAAATGGGAAGTTTTGTCGAAAGGGTAAATCCACTCACAGGTAGTTGGTGACAGGGCGTGTACATACTAATGTGTGCACTTACTGGACACTGGCGGTTTGAATAACATGGCCGTTAGATTGAACAGTGTACAGGTAAATAATTGAACTCTTTAGCAATATTTATTTGTTTCCCATAGGCATGAAAGCTAGAAGTGTGTGATGAGCTCAGTGGCGCTATTTGCTTTCGAGGCTTTTAACCATAAGACCCTCTAACCAACATAGATCAGGAGTTGCTTAACGTTGTAACTGATAAGTACGATTTGCTTCATATAATGGGTGCTGGTGACAATTTAAGGGTCATTGCTATGATGTCGGCTTTAATTCTTTTCAAAAGAAAATATTAATAAAAACGTTAATTTTTGAAGAGAAATGCAAAAATGCAATGATCATAAAGAAAAATTAATACTCAAAAATTCCTCTTTTTAAGTATCAAATGTTCATCATTAACATAAAACACTGCCATACATCACTACGAGGTATGATTTTTTTTTATTAAAATCTCTTTAAAAATTTAAATTTTCACAACATTTCAACATTTTTATTCTCTTGATTTTCATGATTTACATGCCAATTTATTTTTACAAATCATCACAAATCAACAATAAAAACAAATAATTAGAAATGGTTTCAGCGGTCTGATACGAATACATGCAATACTCTACATACATACATATGTATTTACATGATTGAATGAGTTGTTCAAAACACTTCTGATTGGCAATAACCAATGACTATGGTGTCTAAACTGAAGTCAAATCTTTCCAAATAAAAAACTTACAGCCAATTACTACAGTTTGTTATCCCTATACAAAGGTTGTATAGCAAGGACTACGAACTAAAATTAATTATGGTTCGATATACTATGTATATATTGTTACAAAAATGAAAAATCTAGATACTGCGGTTTTGCTTTTACATCTCTTAACATTAAAATTATAAACAAAAGCTACAAAAATAAAACAATGCAGTAAGCAACCTGTTTACAAATTATCGTAATGGTTAATATAACAACAAAGACCAGCATAAAAAATGATAAACAAGTAAACAAAAATCCACAAACAACACTACAATAGTAAATGTAAATAACGATGTTTACATTTATAGAGATTTCGAAAAGTCAAATCTATAAACATTCGCCTTCAAGAACATTCATCAGACTGTTTACCCTGCTATATAAAAGGCAAGGCGAAGCAGACGAGTTCGTGAAGTTTAGTCAGTCTTGTGTGAAGGCTGATCAGTTACAGAGATCTGTCGAATAGTTGTGTAGTAATTGTTATTGTTTATACAAAGGGTGTAAACAGAGGAATAACAAACAAAGCAATTGTTGTTGTTTACATAAAGTTGTGAACAGTGGCGCACAGAATTGAGCGAATGATAAAGAATTTCAATTAAAACTAAGTAAATAAACCTGCCATGAAAAAGTTTCTCAAAATCTGTAGTTGGGAGTCGACGTTAAACTGTAGGTCCCGCCACTCAAGTAAAAAATTAAGGCACACAACATGAGTGGTGTAGGAAGCTAAGCCGTAATTCAGACTGCAAGTTTTAATGCCCATTTAGGTATGAATGTATTGTATGTAATTAAAACTAAACACAGATTTATTATTATTTTATCTACGAGCTCATATTTTAAACGCTTTTAAAAGGTTATAAACGTAACAAAAGGTTTATATGCCATTCGATCAAAAAAGTAACTCTAAAGGAGCTAAAATATTTAAAAATTGAAAGGAACATCATCTCTAATACAACTAGCAACTGCTATCTTTACTTGTGTAGGGTATATAATGAAGTGAACAATATTTATGCATCCGTGTTTATGGAATCACAGTTCAATTCACTTTTTGCAATCATTTTTTTTTTATATTTATGTTTTTTTTCTTCTTTTGCAAAAGTATGCAATTGTAGACATCATTGCTGCAATACCAATAATTTCTGATTTTTATCACTTTTTTTCTGAACAATTTTTTTTTTATTCCAAAATATGGTACGTGTTTAAAGAGGAAGAAGTGCAAGACTCGTATTCACACAATCATATTTTGTTTCATTTTATATTTGTCCACATCGTACAATTTTTTTTGTAAATCTAGATCTTTTTTAAAATTCATAAAAAAAAATTCATAAAAAAAAATGCAAATTTTTAAGCACCAAAAAAAATTAAGAAAAAAAACAATCTTTCATTCATTCATACACATACATACGTTTGCTCATACTCATACGCTGGTGGTTTTTTGTTTTGTTGTCTGTGTTTATTAATGTTGGAACATGTGCTGTTGCAAATTTTACACCATCATTATTATTATTGTTATTATCGTCATAAGTATACCAACAGATATAGGATACACATACTCATACATGTTTCAATATATGTACATACATACGATACATATTGCAACTACAGCAACATCATCAGCAACAACATGAATATTGTATTCAGCGAAAATAATAATAAAAAAAGACATGAAATAAAAAGCCACTCATCCATATACAAGCATAAAACGTACATACGAACATTAGTGCAACACTAAAACAGGGGGTATGAAATACATTCCAATACAGTTACAAGTACAATCAGAAAATAACAGAACACCACCATGGTGTCCAAATAGACAGGACTTAAAAGGAATGAATTGTTACAATGCATTTCAATGCACTGCATTGTAGGAAGTGTCAAGAAATTATGGCAACAGAGCACATGCAATCGTATGGAATTCGGTGAGATGGGATATTCCATGAGAATAGATTGATTATGCAGATGATGAGGTGCAAGGGAATTCTGAATGATATTGCTCCAGACTACAACAATTGTAATAAATGTAGTCAAGACTACATACAATATAGATGCGAATCAGATGCATAGCGTGGAAAATTCCAATACACACAAAGGTAGAATTATTGCATAGAGTGGTGGTACTGCAAAGTATGTTGAGATTAGAATTAAAAAGAGGACTCATGAGGACAATAGATTAAGAAGAATGTAAAAAAACAAACAGAAAATAAACTCTATTACCGCATATTCTTGAAATATGCCTTTGACAACATGGTGTAACTCAGCGATATAGTTGAACATTGATAAAGATGAAGGCAATCTATGGGCACAGCGTTTTTTTTTGCGGGAAGGAGGGAAAATGCTTTATGCATTCATGAAGGTCATCACCATACATGGTATGTCGGACTCTCCCACAGGATATACCGACTAAAAACCCGCCTTGTCTCCTCACCGGAGTATCATTCCACCTCGGAACCACGGTTGTATTACTTCGAGGCACCTGTGCCAGTTCCATCATTGTCAGCTTGCGTCCAGGTTCCACTCTTCCCTTATTCTACTGCGTCTAGGTCATATTTTTCCCCTCGCAGGACATAGTGTACAATTTGTTTTACTGCGTTCCAGTTTTCCCTGCTGTTTGTCATTTTCAGCACGTCGATTGTAGCACTAATAATGCCGATTTCAGCCTCGAGACCCTGATGTCTTTCGGCCCAGCGATTGCAGGCGAAGAACATGTGTTCGGCATCGTCTAACATTTCTTCCTCGTCGTAGGTGCATTTCCCCATGCGATGCAGGTACTCTCTGAAATATCCATGACCGGTTAGCATCTGGGTTATATAGTAGTCTACTTCGCCGTTTTTTCTGTTTTTCCACACTTGCAATTCTGGAATCAGTTTATATGTCCACCTACCATGACGTTCATTTTCCCAGCGATATTGTCGTTTTAAGAAGACTTCGTGCTTTATCGTTTCTATGCTCTGCGACTGAGTCCTGCTCTGTCTCAATTGCTTGAAGGTCTATGGGAACCATTCCAGCTATTATTAAGGCAACTTATATTGATACCGTGCGATACGAGGATATGACCCGTAAAGGTGCTATTCTCTGCGCAGCGTAGTCCTAATATGCATAGGTACAGCTCGAAATCCAATCGTTTTTAGTGGCTGCATTTTCTAAACAGTTATAATTCCAGTTATATTCGCAATCGAGCTGACACGATTAACAATCAAAGAATTTCGTTTGAAAGCTCTGCTTTTCTAATCCTTCTCCAGATCTACCTTCTGTCACAGCACAGTTTTTTAATATTGAGACACGTATTGTTCGTTACTCAGCACAATAGTACATATGGCATGTGGAACAAGAAACATTTTTATGATGACACACTCATCTCAAATGAAGAAAATAGTGCTGAGGAGTCATAGAATCTTTGCCATATGATTCAGGGAAACAATAAAAAATTCTTCTAATAATCAACATCTCTATCATATTCCATTAAGTTCCAAAGCTTAAACCAATTTGTAACATTACGCAGTAATAATTCCTTTCCTATTTGAAATTATTGGCCCAAACCAAATCTAACAACTTTCAAATCATACACGCAGTATGTATATATGTTATCTTACATACATATGTACATAATTGTATGCTAATCCATAACACAGCAAACAAATGGTTAAACAAACAAAGCACCTGTAAAACCATGAGAATTAACGAAAATCCTAAGAAAGGCGTATAATTGTTACCCAAAAAGCAAAGCAAAAGAAAAACCAAAAGAATACAAAATACGAAATTTTATTTATGAATATACGCTCGCATTGGCTTACAAAAGAAAAGTTTAATTTGTTAATTGCCCATAACCGTATACACACTATTGTAATGGTAATATCACGCAACCTAAACGACCACCTCTATCTAACCGGACGGCCGATTATCATTACACACATTTTTATATCTGTCCTTCTCTTTGTTGTTGGGTAAATATTTTTATATTTGTTGTTGTTGTTGTTGCTGTTGTTGCTTTTGAGTAATCCATCGGATCGCATCGCATCACATCGCAATTCATCCATCCGTCTATCGTGTGGGAAACACACGACAAATCTGTTTCCCACGGTCTTGTATATTGCGTACTTATAGTTTACAAAGAAACAAAAACAACACAAACAACAACAACAACAACAACTGTATGAATGTCTATAAAAAAAAACGAAACAAAAAGAAATAAAAAAGAGTAAAACAAAAAAAGAAGAAAAAAATTAAAATAAAAATAAAAAACATACAACAGCGGCCGCAGAGAACTGTCATCATTGACAATAAACAAGACATGCCCAGCTTTGATGACTATACGGTTTTTGGTGCGATCAATGGCCAACTGTGTTCGAGATAGAGAGAGTATGAGTATGTATTAAAGGGGAGCATAAGGTGATGCCATATCATAGGATTTTTGTGTGTAACAGCCCATCAAGCCTGAAGTTTGATTTCTCAACACCTATTCGAAAATATTGATGTTAAAGACGCACTACAGGCTCAAAACCCAATTTCCGATAATGCATTGAAAATCGTAGAGCCCAGCGTGTCGATTATCCTTCCTTTTATCGCATCTTATGGTCCCAAGGCCCGTTGTGACTAAATTGAGTCTGTATGGAAAATTTTACATTAGAATTCCCAGAGTCTCACCGCCTTCCAGACAACTATAGAGTATTTCACGACGAAGAAATGGCGCTTATCCTCACTGATTCTGTGTAATCCTCTTTCTTTCTCCGATGGTGAACAGAGATCAGCAATGAGTATTCAAAAAGATGAGTAGAATCGGTTCACACTCATAATACATAATTCATACTTTTTTGAATGTCATGGAACCTCTAATCATATTCAAAGTTTGAAGTACTCATCATCACATTCACACTTAACAACACGTATAATGTTGTTGATTTCGACTCTCCATGACTCAACATTTACAAGAATCACAAAATAAGTATGATTCGCATATGAACACTAAAATACTCACTAAATGGCTCTGTGTTTTCTCTGCTTGCTGTAAATTTTGATGAATGATTCTCGAGTTACTCGAATCATTTATGAGTATTTTTCTACAGTTATGAATCTAAATGAGCAGGCTTTTGAATCAAACATATTTCAAATGGTATGAGTTTGATGTCAACGTTGCACTCATACTCATTGCAACATGTACTTATAAATCAACGCTGTAGTGAGTACGAATGAATCAGAGTACATAGAATTTTATGAGTGTTTATGAGTAGCGAAAAATCGATTCATTGGTGGAACAAAAATTAGATCTTTTTTTTAGAATTTAAAATAAATTTTTGGGTAATTTCACAAGCCCACCATCTGGCAACGCTGCTGGAATTCTGCAAAACAAAAAAATACTCTTATTGGCACAAGCGTAGCTTTGACGAAGCCAAAGTGCATACAATGATCAGTAGCAATGGGACTTCAATATTGTAGCAGTAGTCGATTAATGTATATGTTGAAAGAGTAGAGAGCGAGTGAGAGATAATGAGTAAAGGCAACAGAGTTACCTACGTTTTTGAGAGTGGAAATTTTTTCTTAAGGTATTATGAATGAAGATAACTTTTAAACACTGTAGATTAGAGGATATTAAACTGAAGCAGAAATAAGTAAGTAAGTATAGTCGCCGTAGTCTAGTAGGTAGTGTTTTGGCTTATTAGACGCAAAGCCACGGTTCAAATCCCCGGTTAGACATCAAAACGAAATATGAAAAAATATTTCTTCGGCGACTTCAGCGAAGTTCTCAAAAATCGTAGTTCGGAGTCGACTTTAAACTGTAGGTCCCGCCTACACACAACATGATTGGTGCTGAGAAGCTAGGTCGTAATCCTGACTGAAGGGTTGTAAAACAGAGCACAGTAGCGTACAAAGGACTTGAGCAGAATAGAGTAGAGTATAGTAGATCAAGGCAGAGAACACTAACACAGAGATAATAAAGTAAAGTAGAACAGAGTAAAGTGGAATGTGATGAAGTCAGTTGAATAATAAGAGGATGATGAAATAAAGTATAGGAATGCATAGTATCCAGAAGAATTGTGGGTCATTACCATATTACGCCATATAGTGCCCCTGCTAATTATACTTATAAACCTTGGCTCTAGAATCGAATCCATCTTAGATATTTGGCTAGCAATTCTTGAATATAAAACTAGATTCAAGTGTAATTTTCCAAGTCTCAAAGATAACCTCTAAATTAAGTTCCAGGCTTCTGTTCGCAATAATGATGTGAAATCACCATCAACTGCTAATTAATGGCAACCCTAGTGATATCTTTCCCAATGGGAACAACACATGAATATTTCTTTTTCAGTTTCGGTTTGTGTGTTACGGTTCGCTTAATACGTTTAAAAACAAATACCGTCAGACAAACAAACCGGCCGTCACTGAAACCAGGCAACAGACAATCAGCCAGCAGAAAGAAATATTCATTCCGTCGTTCGTTCATTCGTCTGTTGGTATCTATGAGTTCACACAGCACAAACAAAAAACAAAACAAAATAAAACAACCAGCAACAGTGTGAGAAAATATAAAAAAATTAAAACAAAAACAACAGCTACAACAACAACAACAATAAAAAATAAAATTTTTACACAAATAGGAGAATTTTGAAAGCATAATATAAAAACTAAATACCCAACCAGATTAGGTTTCATTTCAAATACAAAACTCAAGCTTTAAACATCGTGCGCTTAGCTACATATATACGCGCTCGCAATCAAACCAATTTTTTTTTTTTTAATGATAAAGTGCAAAAATTTAATTTAAAAAAGAAAATAAACAACAACAACAATAAGAAAAAAATTTTAATAATTAAAAACAAAATTTAAAAAAAAAATAAAGAAAAACTATGGTCATGGAAATGTCCAAAACGTATCAATATCGCAAGGTTATGAAACCATAGCTGGAACGTAAACGCCGCGCACGCATCAACAAGTGTCTGGACGATCTCAAGGACTTAATGGTGGAGTGCCTGACGCAAGAGGGTGAACATGTGACACGTTTAGAAAAGGCTGATATTCTGGAATTAACAGTAGAGCACATGCGCAAATTGAAACAGCGTGGCAATTTAGCTTTGCGCACAACAACACTCAACACCCACGTTGAGTCCTTTCGTTCGGGTTATGTACATGCCGCCGATCAAATATCACAAGTGCTACTGCAGCAATACATCGATGATGAGGTCAAGGGGAAACTAATGAAATTCTTATCATCGCGCCTAATGGATATGCAACACAATCTTTTAATGCACACCAACACAACCAATACGGCTATGCAAAAGTCTTTTATTGATAACATTATATTCATGGATTCAAAACCGGTAACAGGAGCAGCAACAACAACAGGAGCATTATCGCTACCAGACACATCACCTCATTACAATAAAACTCCGTTTAAGGCAAATGTGGAAACCGTGGATGATGCAAAAGAAAACGATATGATAGACATCATTACAGTCGATAACAATTCAAACAATTCCATGGACACAAATTCAGTATTATCGATCGATTCCAATAACTCGGATACAGTATGGAGACCTTGGCAAAAGGAAGCCAAAGAATTATAAGAAAAAAAAACAAAACAAAAAAATATTTCAAATCAGTTTCACAATTTCCCCCAGTAGATTTTGTAAAAAAAAGAGAAAAAAAAAACCCAACAGACAAAAAGAGATCAACAACAGAATCTTTAGTCTTCCAATATTTCATTTGAAGTTTATTTACGTGACAAACGAACTGTCAATCGTAAATTTAATTTATTTTTTAAGAGCGCTGTGATATACCAATAATAACAATAATAATTAATTCGTAAATAATTATTTAATAATTTTTAAATTATTACTGATAAAAAAAACCAAATGGCAATTTAAATTAATGGATTGCCAACAAATATAAATTAATTATTTAATTAAATTAATAAAAACAAATAATAATTATTAACGGCTTTTATTTGTGATTTTCTCAACTTTACATAAACAATTCAACGATGAAAAAAATTAAATATCTCTTCAAAATCGTCGCAAACTTTTAAAAACTATGTTTGCAGGTACAGGTACCGTTTCGTATTGAAATTAATTAAACAAACGTATTAAAAAAATACAAAATTCTATCGTATTTGAAAGTCTATACTTTCAAGGACATTTACCAGTGCACATAAAACCATTGACAACCTTAATAATGTGGCATACTTTTAGGTATCAATTTTAAGGTCCTTGAAAAAGTTATAAATTTTATTCAAATTTACACACGTAGTACACGAGTAATTTGTTGATTTATAATATCTTCCACGGGCGTTCATCTGACATACATGAGTGTTCATAATACAATGAGCAGTTATGACTTCAATAAAAATACTCAGCTTCCCCGTTTGGAGTTAAAGCAGCTTCTATCTCTAGCTTAGGCAAGATTTGCAGCATCATTCTGCTCCTATCCGAAGCTATCATTCAACGTCGATAGAATCCATCACTGCATTGTCAATGATGTATATGCTTACAGGGCTTTAAAGGTGTTTCCAAAGCATAGAAGTCATCAAAAAATGTCAACAGTTGGGCTTCACCCAACCAATTCATCCTTCTGAAGGAACTTCTGTTCAAAAACTAAAGATTGATTATCTCTCTTTAGTTGTATATTTATATTGAAGACTAATAATAAATCTGGATAAATGTACTAGTCTATGGCCATTTCATCCTTAATCGTATGCCTAACATTTATACAATTTCAAGACATCCAAGTGTAAACACCCTCACCCTTTTAAAATATTTTTATGAACGGGACTATGATTTCGCGCTCCGAAATTGTATACCTCAGGCGAAGTTACCGTAGTCTAGTAGGTAGTGTGTTGGCTTATTAGACGTAAGGTCACGGTTCAAACTAAAGGTCAGACATCTTAAACACAACGAAATGTGAGACTGAATAAAATTTGCCATGAAAAGTTTCTCAAAAATCTGTAGTCCGGAGTCGACTTTAAAATGAGCGACGGGATACTCATGTATAAAATTAAGGCACACAACATAAGTGGTGTGAGAAACTAGGTCGTAATCCAGAGTGGGGGGTTGTAATGACCCCCCTACGAATCGGCACTCATAAGCACTCATGAAATTTGGAATATATGTAAGTAAGTCACCAATATTGAAATTGAACTACTCTGATTCATTCGTAGTCACGACAACGTTGATTTGTGAGTACAGGTTGCAATGAGTATGAGTACAACGTTGACATCAAACTCATAACATGCAAAATATGTTTGATTCATACGCCTACTCATTTAGATTCATAAATTTAGAAAAATACTTATAATATGTACTTACAAAATACTTACAAAGGAATGAAGTTATTCGAATCGCGAATCATACTTTTTTTGTAATTCTTGTAAATGTTGAGTTATGGAGAGACGAAATCAACAACATCATACGTGTTGTTAAGTATGAATATGATGAGTACTTCAAACTTTGAATATGAGTAGAGGTTCCATGACATTAAAAAAAATATGTATGCGTATAAGTATCAGAAATTATGAGTATGAATAGATTCTACTCACCTTTTTGAATATTCATTGCTCATCTCTGATTCAAACCCTTGAACACAACGAAATGTAAAAAATACGTCAGTAGATTTCTTTCAAAAGCTCTGAGAGTAAATAAATAAAAATTGCCATGAAAAGTTTCTCAAAAATCTGTCGTTCGCAGTCGACTTTAAAATGTAGGTCCCACCACTGATGTATAAAATTAATACACAGTACATAAGTGCTGTGAGAAACTAGGTCATAATCCTGATTAAAGCGTTGTAATGACTAATTATTCATACATACGTATGTATGTGTGTATGAAATATTTCTATGCTTGAGTGTCAATTCTATGGCACGAAGAATTATGAAAAATGTATTGTAAGGAAAATCATATGCAATCAAGTAGTGACTATCACCACTTTATATCAATTCGTTGCAAGAATTTGATTTGATTTTCTGTTAACAGCACTCTACCCTAACTGATCTCATATAAAAGGCCGTTAAATTTAAATCTAATTTGATATTTAGAGGCAACATGTCAGAAGCAGTCATTACAAATACGCAGCAGGTTAGAGTTGAGTGGAAAGAACTAGAAATTTATGAAATATTCAGCGCCCTCTAGTGAGATTGTGAGAAAATTAAAAATAAAATAATTCATGTGTGTTTGCCTAGGATCTAACTGGATCAAATCCAATTGGATAGCAGCAGGTAAAATATCGCTGTTATCTGGCAGTTATTGGCACCAGTTGATAACAGTTAAACCAACCACCACTATTGTAAGAAGCACAGATAAAAGTGAAAAAAGAACCCTGCTACAAAGGACATGTTAATCTTTGAACTATGACCTTGAGCGCGACATATCAGTAGTAGTGAAAGTGTGTTACTAAAGATAACAAGTTCAAAAGGATATTTTGAAATCAAATAAAGCCAATCAAACAAAGGAAAGTGCTAAACGATAATAAATAGAAACAAGGATATATATTTTTTTTCTTTTTCATATTGTATTTTTGTTTTTGTTTTTTCTTTAACATAATAAACAAATATAATTTTTTTCTATAATAAAAACTAAAAATAAAAATATCACAATGTTTTTTATAAAGCTTTTTAGGAATACAAAATAATTCTCGTGGAATTTTCTGGTTGTTTGCTAGAAAATTCCTAGAATCCGGAAGACAATGATAATTATACACCATTAAAGAGGTCAGGAGGACAAACACCATATTTTGTGAGTGAGCGAGCGAGCGCGTGAGTGATATTGATTTAAGCTTGTGCCCAACGATCTTGCATGGCAGCAATTTGATTGTTTGTATTACAGTCTAAAGGTTCAATCAAATCATTATCGGCTGCCAGGTCAGAAGATGCTGTCCAGAAGAAGGTGCCATGTTCGGTGCGTACAAAATGTACGGGCACGGTAGCAGTGATTTCACTAAGATCAAAGTCTTCCATTTGCCAAGCGCTTTCAGCTGAGAGACGTTCATTGATGTCATTTTCAAAGGCCTCCAATGTTGCACTTTCTTCAGCTTCAATATTGGCATTGTGCATATTCTCCAAAGACTCTAGAGATTCCAAGGATACAGCCTTCTTAGTGTGGATCAAACTGTCTATGTTGATGAGTTTCGAGGATTTTTGTTGTTTAAATAGCTGCTTCAATAGCTTCTTAATGCTGTATGAGACTTTTTTTGTATTTTTGATTTCCATCTTGTTGAATTTCTGTGTTGATTGACTTGCAATTTCTACGCACATATTAAAATTTACTTTGAATTTTTAAAGAAGAAATTTATTTTGTGTTGAATGTTCTTTACTGAACGATTGCTTGTAAGAGAATGCTGTCTTATCCTTCGTCTGCTTGGCCTTTTATACTCGTGCAGGTCTTTCATAAAATACCAGCACACACATCCCAAACATGTCCGTCTGTGTACAAAGTGTGGGAACGTTAAGGATACGTTTTTCGAACAACAGCCTTAAACAATAACAAAAAAAAAGAAGAAAAAACATACACACAAAAAAAGAGCAGGTGTGTTTTGAAAATGTTGAAATTTCTTCATGTTGAAAAGAGTCGACAGGCATATTGCTTAGCCACTTGCTCTTTAAGGACTAAAGGACACTAAAGAGAAATGCCATAAGGGATTTAAGACAAACTATAAAAATTTTTTTATCCTTTGCAAGGATCGTGAGAAAAGTACATTTCTTCATGTTCCCACACTCTGAAAAGCAAAAACAAAACAAGGGGGACTTGCTTCTGCTGTGCTGTGCTCTGCTCTGCTCCTTTTTAAGTGTATCCTTAACTATACATTGCTTTACTTTAATGATCACTTTGGGTTTTTATATATGAAATCATAAATGGTATGAAAGGAGCTCTTATTACTTTAGTGATAAGTAATGCCTTCTTCTTCTTTTTGTTTTTGTTTTTCTACATAATTCTTACTTTCAAAGGAATATGGTTTGAACACGTGTGCCTTTAAATTCTAAAAGACAAAAATCTCTTCTCTTTTTTTTTTTTTTTTGTAAAAGAATTTTGAAATTTTAATTCATTTTAAAGAAATTCAATAGAGGAGGAGTAGGCAGGATAAAATGTTTTAATTTTTTTTTTTTTGTCGAAAATTTGTTTTAAACTCAAATACACACGTGTGTTGGTTGTTCGTCATTATATTTTTCTTTGAGTTTTAGGACTCCTTTTTGTGTTTTTGTTTAACGCTTTTCTTTTCAAATTAATATTCCTTAAGCATTCTTTTATAGCCTTTTCAGAACGTGGGAACATATCATAGTTTAATTTTTTTTATTTTTACATTTTGTTTTAGTAACGGTTTAAACATTTAATACATGACTAATGTTTATGAAATTTAATAAATAATAAAAGAAAGAAGAAAAGAAAAGGAAACATTAACTGCAAAACCATCAAATATGTATGTAGTCGTTGTGGGAAAATTCATTTGGGGAAAGTGTGCTCAGTGTAAGCCAAACATACACAGAAAAATTCTGCTGCTGTTGCTGGCATTCGTTCTTTCGTTTTCAAACGAGTGCTCAGCGAGTAATTGATCTTTTGATTAAAAAATCATATAAAAAAAACCACACTCTCAAGGAAAGTAAAACAAAAAATGTGTTCTCAAGAAGCGCGCTCAACATGCGCCAGCCTTTTGAACTAAAGACAGTAGCAATGTTAAGGCATTTAATAGCATTTCATAAAAACAAAAAATCATACATACACGGTTTTCTTTTTATAACATTCCATTACTAAGGCTTACTTCTGCCTGGCTCATTCATTCATTCATTCATTCATCCATTGACACTGTCTGTTCGACTAGACACTGTGAATGACGTTTTAATGATAATTGAACTGCAAATTACAGCAAAATTTATTGATTTCTTATCACAGTCAGCATAAAGACTCATAAAAAGATCATTTTAAAAATCATTAAAGAAAATTACATCAATGAGTCATCCAATCAGTAGTCTAGACAAAGATTTCATTTCACTTTTTAGCATTTGGTGTGTGAGTATTAAAATATTTAATGACTTTTAAAAATGTAGACATTAATAGTTTATTTAAAATAGGTCGGTCTTCTAATTTTACTCTTTAGAGACATTAATTTTGAATGAATTTCTTTTAAACTCTTCTTATAAAAGTTCTCTTTGGATATGGAAGACAAAGTGGTTGTCGGTATGCTTGAAGCACTAGACCTGTGCTGTTTTCATAGGTCATACATGTGACTTAAGTTTCCTTAAGAAGTACCCGATAATTTCTTTTACATGTGACTTATACTCTCAACATGAGTGGTGCTGAGAAGCTAGACCGTAAACCTGACTGAAGGGTTGTAATGGCCAATTATGCATTATATAGTACTCTCTTGCAGGCTCATAATGGATTCCATCGACGTGGGATGGGCAGCTTCGAATAAGAACAGAATGGTGCTGTATTTTTGAAGGAGCAATTACTGAGCTTTGCATTATGAGATGCATTATCAGATGCATGTGTAAATTTAAATAAAATTTATAACGTTTAAAAGGACCTTAAAACCGATAAAAAAAAAATAGAATTTAAAAATTGATTGATTTGTGTTGCTATACATAACACATACATAATTGGCCATTACAACCCTTCAGTCAGGATTACGGCCTAGCTTCTCAGCTCATGTTGAGTGCCTTAATTTTATACTTGAGAGGCGGGACCTACAGTTTAATGTCGACTCCGAACGACAGATTTTTTTGAGAAACTTTTTTCATAGCAGGTTTATTTACTCTCAGAGTTTTTGCCAGAAATCTGCTAAGAGGAAGGCGCCGAAGAAACATTTCGTTTTGATGTCTGACCGGGGATTTGAACTATGGCTTCGCTTCTATTAAGCCAACACACTACCTACCAGACTACGTTGCTATACACTTCTACTAAAAATTTGAAACAGATTAAACTTCTTAGTATAACTGACGTATTATATGCAAGTTTGCTATTCATAATCATGATATCATATGTGATGTCAATCAAATCAGTATTTGCACAGCACTTTGTACATTAAAAAGTATACAAAACCCTTGCATCAAAGCAATATTAATAATAACAATTCAATGTATCTAGATTAAGTTAAGTTAGGCTAAACTTATGTCCAGTAAGGTTTTGTTGTTACACCGATATTACCTCTTCCGCCATATAACTATAGCTTTTGGTTGATATCTGTGAAATTTTCTCAAATCGCATTTGGCTAGACATGATTTAACACTAAATTCTGGGTTTCAAGAAATCTACTTCTCAGGTACCCAAGCACCGTACAATAACAGAGAAGTTGTTCTGGGGTCTCCATTTCTTCGCCGTCATTGCAGCTTCTGCAGAAATCAGCCGCAAAATCGTTTGACTCGGTTAGGTTAAGCTAGTTAAGGTGTCGGACCTTTTCTGCAAGATAAGATTTCACTTAGGCCGATATGGTTCAGATTCAGTTCGAGATTTCTTTAGAAACTTATTCCAATTCTGAAATAAATCTTCCTACTGCGGTAATCTTCGTTTTAACGAGTTCATTCGTAGATTATAAGAAGTAAGATGCCAGGAGCCTGCGACTTTTGTGACAAGAGCTAGGCGATGAGGGATGATGTGAACAATAGAGTACGCCTTCTCTCCTACTGCTCCTGTGGAAATTACGCGAGAGAAAGTAGAGTTTGCCTGACACAACTGCTGATAAACTCAAGGTTGCCCGCTGGTGCCCCTAATTACAAATTTATACTTTTAAGCAAAGATACTCTTTAATAAACTTCTTCTGCGCGTTATGAGGCGTTAGGATTAAAAGAACTTCAGTGACATACAAAAGCTCTTATAGTCTTTCTTTGAAGATTAAAAAAATTTTGAAGAAAAGATCTGGAAGATCTAGTAGATTTGAGGATCTAATAGAATTCATAAATGGGATTGACTGGCTAGAGGGATAACTTTAGAGGCAGAAGTTTATCTATGGGGTACCATGAGAAGCTAATTGGCAATTTTCACTATTCATTCTTTCTTCTTCCTTATCCTTGCTTTTCTCTGGGTGAAGATGTCTATGTTTACTGTACATAATTATGTTCCTCCACAGTCTATGAATATTTTATTTATAACTTCTTCCGATTAATCTGTCTTTGGATTTTCTTTTGCAAAATATAACCTTTCAGCATTTCAACAGCGGCAGCACTTGAGTTGCGGCTTTATTAATGCTTAGTTATTCAAAAGCAATTCTCTTTATTCTTTATCTGTAGCATTTTTTATACATTTTTTACCCATTTTTTAGTATCACATGTTTCCACTTCACTTAGAGTACTCAACAGACGAGACAGTGGTTTAAAAAATTTCCCTCGAATTTTCTAAGACTTCCTTGACGACTATTAAATATCAAAAACCGAATTTCTTACTTAACGAGATCGGGAAGGAACACATACTCATATTACCGTCCTGGTAACGACTTTTCAAAACTGATTTCCCAACTATTTTGTTAAGATAGTGGGAGTTGACTTCTCTACACAGAACTTACTTTGACTGACTGAATGTAAGTCAAGTGTTTCCAGACATTACAAGTCAGTGTTTCAATCTTTCGACACGGTTTAAATTTCTTTCCACACCGACACACACATGTGTTTGCGCAGGATTTAAAACGAAAATTTCGCTTTTTAAACACTGGAATAAACACGTGTTCTACGTGATCAATTATCTGCTAAACGACTGGGCTAGAAAATAGACTCATCCCAAAATGTGGAAATGTCATGTTAATTGTTATTATAACCACCCGCCTGCGTATAGTTTACAGTGGACCACAATTAGAAAAAATGTGTGCCGGTTAGTTAGAGGCCAACCCATTTAAAATGTTAAAACTTTCCATATGTTTCCATTTAAATCAGTTCACATATGCACAGAGTACGTGTCATCTTCGTTATTCACCAATTGTGGTTGTGATACTATTTTGGGAAATTTTGTTTTTTCCTGGATTTGGATTTGGTCAGTGTAAACGTATTGTTTTGGAAATTTAAAACATGTGTTAAGTTTCTGCATGAACGTGAGACAACATCAACGTCATCGTCATATTTGTTTAACTGGTCTTTCAAAACAAATTGAGAGAAAAAATGTTTCCACATTTGTTTAGTCTGACGGTAAATACCTTGTTTGTATTTTCCATGACTGCAGGTCCTTTTATGAAGACTTGTTTAGTTAGTGATTTGGAAATTTCAGGGAACGTGTTGTAACAATGTTTTCTTTTACTATTAAGACACGTTCTTTCCTAACCAGTGCCAAATTTCGTTAGTATATGCCAAAACTAACTGCGATATTGTTTTAAATGTACGGTGCTGACTAAATGGAAAATATTTGTTTAAACTTCTCACCTTGTGAAATGAACTTGTGGGAGATCTTTTGCCGGCTTTGCATTCGTTTTCCAAGGTACACAGAAGAAACATGTTTTGGTGGAAATTTCTGAAATTTCCTATTTTTTCAGAAACGTGTGTAATTAAAGCGTGTGTAATTTTTAACGGTATTTAGCATTTAACATTGAAGAAGAATTAAAAACCCTAAGAAGTCGTCGTAGTCTAATAGGCACTGAGTTGGCTTATTAGGCGTAAGGCCCTAGTTCAGACATTAAAAGGAAATTAGAAAAAAAATTTCAACAACTTCCTCTCAGCAGATTTCTGGCAACAACAGATTTCTGAAAGTAAATAAAATTGCCTTCAAAAGTTTCTCAAAAATTTGTAATTTGGAATCGACTTTAAACTGTAGGTCCCGCTACTCATTTATGAAATTAACTCACACAACATAAGTGGTATGCGAAGCTAGATCGTAATCTTGGCTAAAGCGTTGTAATGAGCAATTGTTCTATTTTCAGATGGATGTCCCTTTAATTACTTCACTAAACCTGCCTGAATTCCGGAATTCAGGAATAACTCTGCTTTGTTTTTTTTTATTTTTTTGACTAGAAATACCAAATGCTCGAAGACGAATTTGTAAGTTCTCCGTCAAGATCATATCATTGAGTATATTAATGGTCAAAATTATAAGGGAAAATTAACTACAATTTTGTACCATTCCATTGAGTTTCGAGTAGCCATGTAGGCAACTCTAGCACTGTGTTGAAATATTAAATATTTAAGTCAAGATCAAACACCTTTCGAGAGATCAATCCCTTTATCAACTTTCGTTAAACACAATCGTCCAGAATCCAGCCAGCTGACCAGACTATTCATTCAGCTGGACATACGTCTTGAGAGTGCGAAATACCTTATTTCTATTTATTCTGAAACATAACTTTCACAAAAAGTGTCATAACTCTTTACCAAAGTGTAGGAAGTGCATTAAGATCCCATCTGCATCACAAAAACTTCTGACGATCAATTACTCACTATTATAGTGATCTATACGATCTATCATATCATCATTTTAGTGTAATACATGCCTGGTAATCGAACTGATCCAATTCAATTTGAACGAAAGAGATCAAAGCCTTATTCGCTGCAAAACTATTCACAAAAGATATCAAGACATTGGATTCAGTAGCCTCTATCGGGCAAGTTGTACGAGATAAGCACCCTTTTCTATAGAAAGAGTTAAATACACAAAGTAACCTGCATCTTAATGTTTAGATAGACAGAAATATTGTTAGCTGAAAAGTTTTCTCATTACGAAGATTGTCTTTAAATATCAGCTGCCCTGTCTTTCAAAATCCATTTTTCGTTTCTAACAATACAAATGAGGTGCAGATTCCTAAGAATCTGGAATAATGCAAGAATATATTCCCTTTTTACTTAGAGCCTTAAAAGCAAATAAAAATGCCAATGTGAGGCACAGGAAATAAACTTAAGATTATATGCCTGAGAGAAAGAGAGAGAGAGTAATCTTACTATATTGTTCTCTTAACTAACGAATCAAAGATAAGAAAGTAAGATCAATACTATGATTAGCATGTCATCGTTAGGATGTTGGATGTTGAGTACAGTGCATTGCAAAAAAGCAGGACTTTGTATCTGTTTGAGCGAATGGATTCCGATCTAATCTCTGATCTTCATTTGTTGCTTTCCATATTTGGGAATTCTTTTTATTGAAATACAAAATTATAGTCTGCCTCATATTAAATATTTTAATCTAGTTTCATGTTTGATATTTAACCCTTCTTGCCACATACATGTATATAAACGTATCCAACGAATTTAAAACCAAATTTAAATAAAGGGTTTTCTATGACAATAGAAGTTTACTTATTTACAAGAAAACCATTACATGTATTCCTTTAAACCATAGAATGCTTATCTCTTGTTGTGTAAGTTGTAGGATTTTAATTTTTTAATTAAAAAAATACCCAGAACTAATTAACAATTTCACAGTAAATCTTCTTTCAATTTTCACCAGATTAAAAATATTTATCGTCTTCACCAAATACTCAACTAATAAAAACAAAAAAAAAACAAAAATTAAAACGAAAAAAAAAAATCGTTATCAGATTAAATTTCCACTCGACACTGCATTTTTGTCTGAACGCTCCCCCCTCAAGGAATGGAATTGAATTAATTTGAAGAAAAATAAAAACATAAATTTACCAACAAATTTGTATGCGTATCTACGAGTATGAAATCTACAAAATCCATGAACATGATCATGACATGATCTCTCACACAAACATAAAGAAAAAATAAATTAAAATACGTGCCCTCCCTTAGAATGGATATTACAAGCATTATGGATAAGAAGAAGGGGGGAACATGCGTGACATTTAGAGATATTATTGTTTGATGATACGATCCCTATGGGTTACACTTGTTGTAATATTAACTTCATGTTGGTCCCTCAGTCTCTCTTTTTTTTAAATCTTAGTGGTGGTGGCATAGTATTACATATCAAACGCTATACTTGCAACACAAAAAACGGCCATCATTTAACAACAACATCATCATTATTGACACCAACTATATACAAACAATTCGATAACGATCATCATAAAACGACAGCAATTGAAGCACCAGGCAGCAACCACACACGTGATTAATTCAAAGAAGAGATATTTGAATACGAACATAATATAATGGAATAATGGAATGAAAGTGTTAAGTGAAGCGAAATACATGGGATAAACAGAACACAATTCATATGAACATATTCTATACGTTCATGTATTAGTATTTTTTTACGATTAAATTCCATCATCATTCGTTCACCTTGTATTAAAGCGGCCTTTAAAACCTTAAATAAATAACACATCGCAACATATGTACAGCAATTGTTTTTTTTTTTTTTAATCAAAGGACTCTTTGTGTACTTGTTGTCGTGTCTTTAATCACACGTGCAGCAAGCAGTCGTATATCAAACTTAAACGAAAAAGAAAAAAATCAAAGTGATCGTCGCCTAAAACTACCCCCTGGACAATACAAACAAAAACTCTATACTATACTCGATTCGATGCGGTTTTATTTTTTTTTCGATTTTCAAATATTCCGTTACAAAACAACACGTGCAAACCACCCTTAAATAGGCTATAGTTTAGGAACCATCATTCGATTTGATCAAATCAGGAATTTAATTTTTTTTTTCGTATAGGAATTGAATTTCATACAACCCCCTGCAGAGTTGATTGATTCGATTGATGAAAAAAAATTTTATTTGGTATAGTAAAACAAGTGTTACGAGAACGTTTAGCCACCAAAGGATAGACATAAACATACCGTTTAATATAAAGCCACCCTTAAAAAGTTGCTTTTATTATATCAAATCAAAATATATATACATATCTGTGTACGTTTTTCATATTTATACGACTGTGTTGTCAGTGTGGCAAATATTTAAGTATAGGACAAGTGCGTGAGGTCCTACTGTTTTAAATCAACCAACAAGGTTATGATCTCGTTTAAAAAAGGATATATTAATTCCTTGAACCTGCGACGATTCCATTGAATCTAGACATACCATCATAGCAAACCATTTTACATGATGATTTTCTCATTAAATAATTCATTAAGGTTCTCAAATATATATAGCAGAGCAGAGTTAAGTATTTCGAGAGCACCATGGTTCTCTCTTATTATAACAAGATAGCAATTTAAAACGCAGTCTAAAATACCATTCTATCTAATTTGAATTGAAATTGGGGTATAGTAGGCCCGAGTTTTTCATACACTTACATTTTGTAGCAAGTAAATTCGTCTGAATCAGTGATCAGCAATGAATCGTTTTTTTCGCTACTCATAAGTACTCATGAAATTTTCAGTATAAGTCAGTCAACAATATTGAAATTTAACTATGTACTCTGATTCATTCGTACTCACTACAACGTTGATTTACAAGTACAGGTTGCAATGAGTATGCGTACAATGTTGACATCAAACTCATACCATTGGAAATATGATCGATTCATAAGCCTACTCATTTAGTTTCATAAATTTAGAAAAATATTTATTATACTCATAAATGATTCGAGTGATTTGAATTATTCATCAAAATTTACAGTCTGAGTTGTTGTGGCATTTACAAAAAAAGAAGAAAGAAAAAGGCAAAGACAGCAAGCAAAGCAAACACACAACCTTCTAGTGAGTATTTTAGTGTTCGTACGCGAATCTTATTTACTTTTTTGATTCTTGTAAATGTTGAGTAATTGAGAGTAGTATGAGTATGATATTAAAATAGGTATGAATGCATATAAGCGTCAGAAATAATGAGTATGATTCGAATCTACACATCTTTTTGAATACTCATTGCTGATCTCTGATCTGAATATACAACTCTCGCTCAGACAAAATTTTGAAATAATTTTCTCAGATACATTTTAGAAAAAATTAACTTTCTAGAAAGGTAAGGTACGCGTACAAAACCATAATGTGGCAGAAGTGGAAAACATTAATTACTTTTAATGGCAAAAGTGTTTCCTCGACTGGAATCCTACATAGAATATTTAAAAACGAAATCGAAATAAACGTTCCTATATCACTAGTCCCTCAAATAGACATGCAATAAACCAGAAGACGAATGATGGTCTCTTGGTCAAGTCTTTGAAACCAAAGCCCTATTCGTTCATTAAAAGGGTCCACGAGAGCGTAAGAAATATTACATACATATGTTATGTGAAGTTTAAGTCGCCGTAGCCTAATAGGCAGTGTGTTGGCTTATTAGAAGAAAAGCCTCTGTTCAAACCCCCAGGTCACACATCAAAACGAAATATGAGAATATTTCTTCGACGACTTCCTCTCAGCAGATTTCTGGCAAAAACCCTGGGAGTAAATAAAATTGCCATGAAAAGTTTCTCAAAAAACTCTGGTTCAGAGTCGACTTTAAACTGTAGGTTCCACTACTTCACTGTATAAAATTCACACAAACAAGATAAGTGGTGTGGAAACCTTGATTGTAGAGTTGTAATGATCATTTATGTTATATGTATGTATGTGCCATTTAGGTGTAACGATAATAAAGCTACCGGAATTGTATGGGCTTTTGCACTCATCATAGCTTTTGATTGACTTGCCTCAACCAGACTTGATTCAACAGATAATTACCAGATTGAGTCTTTGGCCAAATTTATTCTTGTTTTCTTTAATTGGGACATCTAAAAAACAATGGATTTTTTAACGATAAGGTAGAGGTAAAACAGTATCGCTTAATTCAAGTCTTTATGCCATAAAGAGCTACAAGGATTAAAAAAGTGTTAGGTCAAGCTTGTTACTTATCTCTGACAGGCATTATTTTTAAGGGCACAAACAACAAAAGAAATTCATTATTAAGGCACTAAAGTATTTGAAACAACCTCGCGCTTGTGTAAAATGTTTAGCCTTTGAAAGTACAGTCATCACCAGATATATACATGGAAACAAGCGCACTTTAATATATCATTGCGTACTTCCGAAGCAAATTAGATTAGCAGATCTCTACAAACATTTTGTAAGGATCTTTAAACAAAAAATGCTCAATAATTTATTATTTTTCATGGAGTAATAAAGAGGATTGTTTTAATTTACTTTCAGTTTTAGTAAGATAAACAAAGTACAGTCACAACAAAACTAGGAAAAAAAGAAATTTACGAATAAGAACGAAGAGACAATGTTTTTTAAAAAATAATAATATTTCAATTAAAATTGTATGTGTTTTATTATAAAAAATGTTTAAAAAATAACTTAAACTAAAATATAAATCACTTAAAGCTTTTTTTGTATTATAAATTTCATTAAACTTTTATAAATATATGTTTGTTTTTTAATTGGAAGACACTTAAAGACACTATAAACTTATAAACTTATGACTATAAAGCTGAACTATCACAGTAGAAGCCGCATCAGGGACTTGTTAGTAGGAAGACACATTTCAATTAAAGCTGTACTGTACTGTACCGTTGTACTTTCTACACCAGGATTCCTTAAATTACCATGGACGCCACATGGTTTTGTTTGCAACAGAAACTGGTGAAGCAATCGAACGGCGATCTTCAGAATCACTGCCATATCCAGAAGAAATAGGACTTAAGGGTGCCTTGGTGCAGGTATTTGATAATTGCGTATTAATTTGAGGCATTTGTTGTGTTTGCAATAAACGATTAAACTCTGCACCCAAATGAGTCATGACAGCTTTACCCATATTAACACTCATGCCGGGAGTACCAGCCATAACACGCGATACTTCATTGACAGCATTCATATAACCGTTACGAAACGATTCCATGGGAGCCAATGTTGCTATAGAGCGGTTTGTTAGAGATTTTTTGCATTCCACTTTTATAAATTCCAAAGCAGCTTCAAGCATTTCAGCTTTGTCCAACCGTAGAATGCTATCGTTGCCTTGTATGTCGGCAATCATGTGTTTGAGCGCATCCAAACACTTGTTCATGCGTGCCCGCCGTTGACGTTCCAACAAGGGTTTCTTCACTTTCAAATAATGTTGCGTTTTCGAAACGTACTCTGTTTGTGGAGTCATTTTTTCTTGTTTTTCTCTTTTTCAATTGATAGCGATAGTTGTGATGTTGTTTGAAAGCAAGTTGAAATGAGAATGATGCTGTTTTCCAGAGAGTTTCAGGTTTTTATACCGCAATGCTACAATCACAATTTGGGATTTTTGCTGAGAGTCTAAAAAGCAGGTTTTAAGGATAAGATTTCTGTTTCTCACTTCTCTGTCTTCTCTCAATATGACTGTTTGGTTTCGTATTGTATTGCGTTTCCTTTTTTACGTTTCTGTTGCTGTATTACAAAGGAATCTCAAAGTGTGGGAATGTATTTCACAATTTTTCTAGTTCGTGTATTGTTTACCATCATCATCATCGTCAGCAGCAGGTAATTTTCAAACAATCTGTTTCTAAAATGCTAGAAATTTCTTTCATTCTTTTTCTTAGTGTGTGTTTCCTTTACAAATGAGTTGAGTTGAGTTGATTTGATTCGATTATCCTTTTGTTGTAATAAATTATTGGTCTATTATTCGATTCTATGGGAAATGAATTGAAATCATTTTAACAACAGTTTTTGAAAAGAAAATTTCTAACAAAAATCCTGTCATAATACCTGCAAATGCTTTATGTTATGTAATGCCGAGTTATTTGTGAAGGCAACATTTTAATGCACGCATTTACTCGCTTCCATACTTATTTATCAGTAGTGCAGTACAAGCATGTCAGTTTAGATTACCATTAACAGATTGCAGTCATCGCTGCTGATAACATATCTTATGGTTGTTCATATGGTATGATAGCACTCTAGCGAAACAACAACATACTTGAGTGTTGTGTGTGTCTGTCTGCGAGTTGTTTGGTCTTCAAAATCGTGAGAACCAATTTTGTCGTGCGTTTCCCACGCGATGAGAACACCTGCCTGTATTTTTTCTTCCCTACTGCTGCAAGCAAACATTCATTCAGTCATCCATCCATCCAGCCATCCAACCACACGGCCAACTCTTATTAGAGCTTCATAAGGTGCTCATAAAGTCTTCATAGGTATGAATGTACTCGTATATATTTTTTGTTTCTCATTTATGTGCCTCGGTTTTGTTTTATTAATGGTGGTGGTGGTTTCTTGCGATGCTTTTTTTTTGGCTGTCATATTGAGCCGGACTTGCAGACACGAGCTTAAGCTGAAGTTGCTCACATGGCGTGTGCATAATAAACTACTACATTACGCATAAGCACTACTACACATTGAACTGACTCTCTTTCTCTCTCTCTCTTTGTCTCTCTTTTTCTTTCCATTATTCCGCTCTCAAAAACAAGCTTAATTCTCTACATAATCGTATGATGATATTGTACTCTGTACGGAACTTTATGTCTGGAATATTAATGCCATGCAACAACACCAAATCAAGTTTCTCTATATCGCACACTCACACACAACACATAACGAATCGAATCGAATCGAATAAGAATCTGAGCAGTTCTCTGTATGTGCAGCACGTTTGTGGCATACGAGTATAGTCGGTCTCGTACATTCATTTATTTGCTCACTTTATACTCGTACTCTCTCGTATAGCGTAGTATATCATACTGCATGTGCTTAGCATGCTTGATGCATACGCTCATTATAGGGGTTGTTTGTGCATGAAAACGAAGAAAGAATCTAACCAACTCAACTGCCTATATAAAGCGATGACACAACTAACCTGCACTCATTCTCACAACAACCATTTACTTGTGCACATTAAACAGTAGAGGACAAGCTTTAAGAAAAATATTTTAAAAAAATGGCACCACAAATGGCATACGTTTCCAAAACTCAACATTATTTGAAGGTGAAGAAACCCTTGTTGGAACGTCAACGACGGGCTCGCATGAACAAGTATTTGGATGAACTTAAAGAATTAGTAGCTGAATTTCAAGGTAATGATGCCATCTTACGCATGGATAAAGCTGAGATGCTCGAATGTGCTTTGAGTTTTATCAAGAAAGAAGTTCAAAAGCCACCAGTTCCCACTGTCATACCTATGGATTCATTCCGTCATGGTTTCATGAATGCTGTTAATGAGGTATCACGTATTATGGCTGCTACACCCGGCATGGATGTGCAAGTGGGCAAAGATGTTATGATTCATTTGGGCGGTGAATACAATCGTTTGCTGCATCTGCAACAAGAGCAACAACAAACGGAACAGCAACAAATTTTCTGTACTGCTCCAATGAGTCCTGCATCTTCGGGTTATCATAGTGATGAATGCGATGAGGATAATACCAATCTACCTTCGCCAGCTCCTGTTTGGCGTCCTTGGTAGAGTGCTTTGCCGAGAAGTCACCTCAACAATTTAAGCTTTAATTGAAACCAACTCAACTGCGATACTCACTCAAAGCTGTGATAACCAATTTAGTTTTAAGTACAAACACAAGCAAAACTCAAAGAATTGTTTAATTAAAATTAAATATAAAGAGCTTTAACTAGTTTTTAAGTCAAAAGAAAAAATTATTAAATAAATATGAAAACAACATAATTATTTCCAATTGTAGATTTTCTCTCTTTTTTTGTAAAATTTGTAGTGATTTAACATAAAGTTTAATGAGGAGTACTGTACGGGTATTTGGGATATCTAATGCATTAGCACTACCGCTTTGGTGTTTATGCCTTCTTGTTGGAAAGTTATGAATGTAACACATAAATTCCTGATAAAAACGGCTGACCTGATATGTAGATTGGCTAGCAGTGTGATTTCTATACAGCTTTCACTACAGATAATGTGTCATCATAGTTTAAAAAAAAAAGAATCCCTGTAGATACTCTTATGTTTTTGATAGACGGTAATCTTATCTTATACGAGTTAATTTGAGTTGCTATCCTATCAGGCAAGTAAGGAATAAATTTTAACCCTCCTGCTATCTTTCTTCATATTTGTTATTTAAAAGGTGTAGTGAAAAGAAATCTATTAATTTGCCAATGAAATAATTCAGTTATTTATGAGACGCTTTGTATAATTATATTTCAAATATACTAGGGGGAGTTAGAGGCGATTCAGGACTATCAGCACAGACACAGTGTTTGCACCACAAAAAACTTTAACGGCAATAAATAACGTAATCCGTAAGATAAGCCATAATGAGCCCTTAGCTAAGCCCAATTGCTTAGAAAGCCGTGCAATCAGTAAAATCGTATTATCTGCAACACTTTAGCTAACAGAAGAGATGTTTTCGGCAGTACGTACATTGTGATAATGGACACGCCTTGTCACATCTATAACACTTACAATCTCTTCAAAAATCTTAATAACAATGACAGTTTTTTGCACAATAGCTTGATTAAGACGTCCATAATCACCCAATAATGCTCTCTTAAACGCTTTTGAAGTAAATTTTAAGTATTTTACATGTTCTCCGATAGTATTCGTAACGATAACGGTAAACCTTTCACGAAATAAGTGATACTTCAGTTGAAAGATATGTATTTAACAATTGACAGCCTTGCTATACCAGCAATTTTGAAAACACTAACTGGATAACCCCGTATAAGACAGCATAGAAGAAAAACTTCAATGTTATGCATCCAAATACAACTTAATCTCTTCCTATGTCTATCAGCAATCATTTTGCTGATGAAAATCTCTTCATGGCAGTAATCTACCATGAATTGGAAATGGGTTCTACAAACTCGGCAAAAAATCGATGGCAACAGAGAGCGAGAAAATGCATTTCTCGGTCGGACATTGCAGAAAATTTGGCCCTATAATCTCCAGTAGATCGCAACTGGAACTCATAATCGCTAACCTCACATTTAAGCGCGGCAGATTTTTATTGTAATCGAAGCAGGTATTATGGTGATAGGCAACAATTGATTGAAGCAAATTGTGCACATTCGATTTATGCCAAATGATTCTTCGATTTTAAAGATGAGGATTACTTTTTACAACCCTTTATATCATTATCATTTCAAATGCTTTCATATTTTACCGCACATAGAAAATATTGTTACGAAAATGATGAATCTAGATACTGGTGTTTTGCGTTTACATCATTTAACATTAAAATGTTAAACAAGTAAACAAAAATACAACAACAAACACCAGCATAAAAAATGGTAAACAAGTAAACAAAAATAGAACAACAATCACTACAAGAATAAAACAACAATAATGAAACAACGATGTTTACATTTATAGAGATTTCGAGAAGGCGAAGCCACGAACGTTCGAGAAGGCCAAGCAGGTGAGATGCGGTGTGTTTGAAGAGAGTAATCGCGGGTTGAAGATCTCCGTTACAATACACTGTCGAACAATTGTATAGTAATTGTTATTGTTTATGCAAAGTGTGTAAACAGAGGAATAACCAACAAAGCAATTGTTGTTGTTTACATAATGTTGTGAATTGTGTGAATAATAAAGAATTTTGATTAAAACTAAACACAAATTTATTTTTTTATTTTATTGCCAATCTACGAGCTCATATTTTAAACTTTTTTAAAAGGGTGAAAACGTAACAATAATTTGAGCATGATTGAGCTGTTTTACTTAACCTAGCAAGTACCTCTATCGACTCTTAGTTTAGCTTTATGCTAGTATCACATCATAGATACAAATAGGAAAATATCGTGTTTATAATTACGCTGCATCTGGCCTAACCATCTAACATTGGTAATTTTCAATAGACTACATTTTCTATAATTCTAATATTACTTGGGTAGTAATTGTTCGAGCACAGCTATGACAGTTACTTACTTAAGGTTTGTCTAGGCTCAATAGATTAAATTCTAATTTACTAGATATGTACACGAATTGATTTAACAGATAAATTTTGCAACATCATCCCTTAATACGTTTATATCAACAGCATCCTTCCGCCTCTCTGTCTTTTGAATAAAACAATCAATAGACAATTCCAATAACAACATAGTCTAACAATTTATTATTATTGTTACATTATTAAATGTAAAATAATTATTTAATCCTTAAACACGTGCATTCTTCAATTTAATTTCAATATTTTCCTGAAATATGAACATGAATGGCAGCGTTGGGTTGCCAACGTGTGTGCGCCTGCCGCATACTACATCATTAACCAACCCAATGGTCCAACAGAGGCAAGTGTGGCTTACACGTGACTACTGCTGCCCGTCGTACATTAAAGTTACAAACAGCAGAGCACCTGATGCAACCATGCAATATTCATTGATGGTGGAGCACAAAAACTTCATGCTTTCAAGTACTGATTAATGTATGAGTAAAAATAGTTTTTTTTGTTGTTTTCTGTTTTTAATTACTTAAATAATTTACAATAACAACAATGAAATTATATGAAAGAATAAAGAAACGAAAAAAAGCCCAGCACCTCTGGGCTCTACTGCTTTGAACTCGCATACGTTGTAGAGTCAGAACAAGAACTGTGAACATCTGTCACCTCCACTTAAAGACCGTGGGATAAAAATATTCTCAACAAATTTTACGTTACGATACAATGGATTGTTGTTGTTGTTATTGTTGTTTTTATTTCTTTTTATTACACACTTTTTCTTGTCATGGGAACTGCAACTGCTCATCGTCATCAACGAAATCGTTAGCAGCAGCAGTGAAGTACGTAGTGAAGCAGGAAAGAATTAAAAGTTGTTTGCTCTGTACAGACAATAAGCGAATGACGAAGACGAAAACAACAAAAGAGGGTAAGCTACAATACACACATATACATACATATGTATGTATAAACGTGCGAGCGAGGCAAGCGATTTAATAGGAGTACAATTAAAATCATCACAATGAAGTAGAATAAGAATCATAAATGAGGACGTGGTTCATCGTCATCAGAACCACAATATCGGCATTATTATGAACTTCCAGGCAACAAAGACTGTATGTATGTAGCTATTGTCAGAGAGCAGGGGTGAGGATTGGTGAGCGTGCTAAGCATGATGTTTGAACGTGTGTACGGCAAATTGCTAAATTTCGTTTGTTTGTTTTGTGGTGGAAAAGTGGTTTGCAAAAAGAAAACAAAAACAAAAATATGGCCAACCATACGCCGACAAGTGCATCATCGTGTAGTACTTCATTAAAATCAACAGCACGTGTATTACATGATGCCGGCGACAAGACAAGTGCCACAGTAATTGAAAAAAATTCGATTTCTTTTTGTTTTCATTTCGATTTTTGTAATGCGCAGGCGCTTAAACCCACAAGCCGTTATAAAAGCCGTTTCTTTCGTAAGCAACATCACAGTTAAACATTAACCAGCCTGGAGGAAACACTCTCAAAATGTCTGCTTCTAAAACAAAAACATCAACATTAGAGAAAGAGAAAGAAAATCTTCAGTATTGTCTAGTGAAAATCAAATTTGCCGTATGCAAAATCATTAAACAAATTCTGCATAAGGATACCAACAGCATCAGCAGCAACAATAACACTATAAACGAACAACAAGAACAACAACAATTTATTAAAGCCAACAGCATTGAAGGCTCCTGTATAAAGTTTTCGTACGAAATAGAACAAAACCTGGCCAACGAACGTCTTGTGAAAACTTGGCTACAACAACCATATGTTCTGGCCATGTAGACAACGACTACAGTTGGTACATCTTACTGGCACTCAGACAGTAGTGGCATGCAACGTGATAGCTTTGCTGATATTTACTACTTACAATACCCATTGAATGTTTATGCATTAAAGAAGGTTTTTTTCATTTATTCATTGAAGAAAATCCAAAGAAAGAAAACGAAAAAAACGCAAAACAAAGTCCTGTTTGCAACAGAAAACACAGTAAACAACATCATAAGCAGCACCACACTTGCAGCAAAATAAATGAATGAATGAGTGAATGAATGAAAATTGCATGTGAATGAAAATATTTGTAACGTAAAAGTGTTCTTTGGCACAACTGGTTATCGTTCTTTCTTGGCCAAGCCAAAAAAACTTGAAACATTTTGTAGTAGCATAACACAAAGAGCATCATTTCATTCATTCAATGTTGCAAAAACAAACACTGCAAAGTGTTTGCGAATATACAGTGAAGTGGAGAGGAGTGAAGTGTACTTGAAAGCAAAGAATGTTAAAAACAAATGCCAATAGGAGGCAACATTACCAAACAATGTAAAGAATTTTATTTAAGCGGATTTTTAAAACGAATTTGAACTGCAAGTGGCATTTAAAATATTTCGTATACGGTCTACCCACTTATAAGGTGCATCATCAATTAACTTCAACAAATCGCTTGGAAACGTTCAAACGACAGTTTAAAGATTTTAAAATAAAAATTTTGCCGGATTATTAAAATTTGAAAGGCGCTGCTTCTAAATGATGACTTATAAAATATTGCAATAAAAAACAATTTAAAAATAATTTAAAGTTTAGTGGATTACGTTTACTAATACATATAAATAAATAAATTTATTAAAAAAAATATTGTAAAGTGTTTAATTTGTGTTAAAAAATAATAAAAAAAAAAGATCCTGGTAAAAAATCACATAGAAAACCTTAACCTTATTGGTAAAACAAATTGAGCCAGTCAATCCCAACACAACCGTTTGGTGTTGCTCGCTCGGAACGTGTTTGACGTGTTTCACGAGTTATCACTGGCTTCAGAAATTCATCGAGTCTGTTGATCCCACTGACCCCGATTGCGTTCGCATATCGGCTTTTTATAACCAGTCGTCAGCTTCAGAAAGAGATCAAAGTTGTTGCGATTCAGCAGCAAATTCGATGCGAAATTTCTGATAAATCGAAATAGTGGCGATCGGACTCTATGGTCTTCTTTATGGCATTGACATTTTCGACAACTAGCTTTTTGGACTCAACTATTACTGGCTCTCGTTTTACTATTACAGTTGCAGAGCCATAACACATACAACCATACATTCATACATACATACATAACTGACCATTACAACCCTTCAGTCAGGATTGCGACCTAGCTTCTCACACCACTCGCGTTGTGTGTGTTAATTTTTTATACTTGAGTGGCGGAATCTACAGTTTAACGTCGAATCCGAACGACAGGTTGTTTGAGAGACTTTTTCATGGCCAGAAATCTGCTGAGAGGAAGTCGCCGAAGAAATATTTTTTTTTTATATTTCGTTTTGATGTCAGGCCTGGGGCTCGAACCCGGGCTTTATGTCTAATAAGCGAACATACTACCTACTAGACTACGGCGTCTTCTTACAGTTACAGAGCCATAACACATACATAACACAGACATAACTGTTCATTACACACCACTTATGTTGTGTGTGTTAAGCTTACACATGAGGGGTAGGTCCTACAGTTTGAAGTCGACTTCGAACGACAGGTTCTTCAGAAACTTTTTCATGGCAATTTTATTTACTCTCAGAGAGATTTTGCCAGGTATCTGCTGAAAGGAAGTCGCCGAAGAAATATGTTTCCATATTTCGTTTAGGTGGAGATTATCTGATCTGGGATTTGAACCGTGGTCTCACGTCTAATAAGCCAAAGCACTACCTACTAGACTATGGCGACTACTACTACTACAGAGCCATAAACGCTTTTAAAAAGTTTAGTTACCCTCCTGAAATGTATTTCAGCGTACAATGAGGAACAATTCTAAAATGTGTCTCTCATTCGCATTAAAACACTACTGGGTGAAGCTAGCGTAGAACTGTTAAGGAAATTTTTTGATTCAAAACTTTATCTCTCTAACGCAATGCTAGATACAGATCATCTACTTTTGGCTGTATTTAAGATATCCTGCCTTTGTTCTCAAAGGCGTAGTTTAGGACGACAATCATGGCCTTGAGATCTTTAAGTGTCAAGCATAAGAATATTAGGATGATTACTATAAAATCGATTACAGAAATGTTTATGAAAGCGTTAACAAGTTGTCATTTACCAATCTGATTTAATTTTCATAATTTGGCTCCCGAAGTCTTGCTCTATTGCCTGCATAAGTTAACAAAAAAAATCAAGTTTTTATAGAAATTAGTCCCGATTTGATGCTGCTTGATCTGAGCGAATTAGGCTTTCCAGTAATAACTTCTACAGGTGTTAGAGGGCAAGCTATTGGACAGATATCTAAACACTTGTAGTTGCCAGCAATAATTCTTGTCTAAAAGTAGAGAATTTTGCAACTTATTTTACACTTATGTGTTCTTTCTTCATCGAAATTTTAAAAAATTTCCAAAAAACAGACATTTAATCAAAGATTTAATTCAATTGATCAGAATTTAGAGCATAATTCAGAAAAACTTAGACCTTCCAGATCATATTCATCATTAATTACAGTCGTATTAATCATTAGCTGAACTGAAATACAAAAATCCTGTATTTAAATTTCGTTTCGAATAAAATAATTTAATCATCATGTGATGTGATTCATAATCTAATTTGTGGGTTATAAAGAGAGAGAAAGAAAAAATCACCCTTAAAGCAATTCATTCATGCATTCATTCAATCGCATTTCTGTGTGTGTCATCTGTAAAGAACATCTTTCCCTTCTGACTCTAATCAAGTGTTAAACAATCAACTCTTCGCCCTATTAAATTAAGCCAGCCAATGTTGTGTTTATGAGATGTTCTTGCAACACGAGCGAATCACACACCACATTCAAGTCCAACTAACAGTCCCAACAATCAACTTAACCAACAAGAATACATATCAAATCCTATGAATTATAAAACAAAAGTAAAAACAAAAACTACAACAACAACAACGACAACAAAATGACACCAACAGCTGCAACCAAGAAAATTTTCTCACACTCTGAGCTCTGAATGAAATGAAAAGAAGTCGTAGTTGAGGTTGAGAGAAGTCCATCCAAAACCAAAGTTGTTAATCAAGTCGTCGTTTCAACATTGTGATCATCACACCACACTGTCTGTCACACACCCCTATTCACTAGTTAGTGTAACTGTCAAACTTATAGTCGTTGTTAGTGTTTGTAATGCTCAACAGAAGCAAAACTAAAATGTTCAATCTAGAGGCACACACACACAAATACTCATCAGTTTGTTGAAGAAAGGGCAGGTGGTAGTTGTTATTTTTAAATTTTTTTCTGCTTTTTTTTCTCCTTTTAAAAAAAAACTTTGTTTCAGTTGTTTTTAATCTTCTCACTCACTATTTGACACTGAATCTGGCATACGAGTTACAGTGGTCAGAGGCATGAACAATTTATCTTCGTATTTTTATTTTCATTTTTGATTATGAATGAAACGCAGTTATTTCAGAGTTAATTTGCATAGTCCATGGATGATGAATTGAGAATTTCAGTAGCTGATCTCAAATTTCTGGACTAATGGTAGAATTTTTTACAAAATATTGCCACAACCAAGCCTATGCAAGTACATACATACATACATAATTGGCCATTACAACCCTTCAGTCAGGATTTCGGCCTAGCTTCTCACACCACGCCGACTTCGAACGACAGGTTATTTGAGAAACTTTTTCATGGCAGGTTTATTTACTCTCAGAGTTTTTGCCAGAAATCTGCAGAGAGGAAGTCGCCGAAGAAATATTTTTTCATATTTCGTTTTGATGTCTGGCCTGGGGCTCGAACCCGGACTTTAAGTCTAATAAGCGAACACACTACCTACTAGACTACGGCGAAGTACCATAAATTAAATAATTGAACAACTCTGGCTGATTAAATCTGGGAATGAACTCGAATCTATAAAGTGCAATGTGCGCTTCGCAACTGATTAATCTGACGCTTGTTTTAGGGAATTCTAACTCAAATCAAACTGCAGAGAATATTACATTGGATGTTGGAAATCAAAACTCTTCTAAAGAGCATGATTTGTTAGGTACTATTTTCTAGGGCATAGTCAGGGTAAAATGTCAGGCTGAAGAAAATGAAGGCTGTAGGTGACACGAAGAGACATCGGGGTATGTGGTATATGCCTGCTCTAGGGCATAGTCAGGGTAAAATGTAAGGCAGAAGACAGAAATGGATTCCCGTAAAGTTATTTAAACCGTTAGAGATGGCTGAACGGGCACCTAACCCCTACATTAACAAGTGATAGCGGTTCATACATAATTGGTCATTACAACCCTTCAGGCCTAGCTTCTCACACCACTCATGTTGTGTGTCTTAATTTTATACTTGGCTGGACCTACAGTTTAACGTCGACTCCGAACTACAGTTTTTGAGAAACTTTTTCATGGCAGCTTTATTTACCCTCAGAATTTTTGCCAGAAATCTGCTGAGAGGAAGTCGCCGAAGAAATATTTTATTTTTCATATTCCGTTTTGATGTCTGGCCTGGGGCTCGAACCCGGGCTTTATGTCTAATAAGCGAACGAAGTACTTACTAGCCTGCGGCGACTTATAGCAGTACACCTGACTTATTGTTCACGGGATATTTTTAAATTAAAATCCTTGCCGCATTCTAAACATATGTTAAAAACTCAGTGACTAAATTTATTCTCCATTTATTAAACGTACAACATGAGCACAAGTCCTGTGCGCAAATAGAAAAAAAAAATTAGTCACATTTTTACCCACTGTACAGTTGGTGTACGTTACTATTGTTGCTGTTGGTTGCACTATCAGTAACACAAAAAGGATACGCAGGGATCCTAAAAGAATGCTTCATTGCATACTAAAATATAAAAACAACCCCATGTGCAGGAGATAAATTAAATAACAACAGCAACAACAATAAATAAATAAAAATTGGAAATTGTGGGAAACTAGCTGGCAAAGTGTTTCCCACGATTTGAAATTTTATAATTTGCTACCTGTCTACCAACAAAACAACGGCACACCAACTATCCAACTACTACCACCACCACCACCACCACCATCAGCCATTGCCATTCAACGGAGCTACACCACCATCACCAATGGCATACAATTAATATATAAAGAAGAGCACACACGCATACACGAGCAACTTGTAACGTACTTTTTCAACCCCTAAAATTTTGTAGTACAACTGCCATACATATACTATGCAGTGGATCAGTTAGTCTCTCGCTCTCTCTGTATGCTTTCATATGTTATTCTCTTAAAGTGTGTTGAGCACGAGTAAATTTTTGTATCGTATCCTGGGACACGTGTGGGTATATAAACGTAGCACACTCTGTGATGCAACATCATTCACCGTTCATACGTTCGAGTAGTAACATAAGCGCTTTAAAATATTCAATTTCTATTTAAAAATTCTTATAAATTTCGTTCAAACAAGAATGGCAACCAAATACGAAATGTCCAAAACATATCAATACCGCAAGGTCATGAAACCTCTATTGGAACGCAAACGACGTGCTCGCATTAACAAGTGCCTCGATGATTTGAAAGACTTGATGTCGGAATGCTTCCAAAGCAATGGCGAAAGTACTGTCAAGTTTGAAAAGGCTGACATTTTGGAAGTCACTGTACAACATTTGCGCAAACTGAAGCAACAGAAGGAACAAATTGCCCAAAACAATATTGCTGCCCAACAAAGTTTTCGCTCGGGTTATATACAAGCCGCCAATGAAGTGTCCCGTTGCATGGCTTCTCTACCCAAAGTTGATGTTCAATTTGGCACTAAACTTATGACACATTTGGGTTTGCGACTTAGCCAATTGGAAGCACCACAAGAACAACCCACTGCTGTTAGTACACCTCTAACTGTAACCTGCCCCACTTCATCTCAAACAACTGCTGCTGCCATGTATAGTCCAGTTTCAAGTGGTTATGCCAGTGATAGTGATTACTCGCGTGCATCGCCTGCTCCGAAGCTAAAGAAACTACAACTACAACAAGGTCTTTTACAGCCTGTCTCCACAACACCTATCTGGCGTCCCTGGTAAACTCTACTGTTTGCAACGATAACAATACAAAACAAAATACCAGCCTTTAATTGAAGTTCTTCCATTATGAATATCTAAGCTGATCTCTTTTACTTTATAAGTTATGATTTAATTATATTTTAATTATTTTTATTTTATTTTATTTTTTTATATAATTTTTGTTAAACTATTAATAGGATTTTTTTTATTGTTTTTGTATACGTATGTATGTAGATACATACTCGTATGTATTGTAGTAGCTTTATAACATAATCCAACTGTGATAGGGTAGTCTTTTAATGTGTATATGATTATAAGGAAACGAGAAAAAAAAGAAAAAAGAAATACAAAATATATCCCTCAATTATTATTGTACAAAAAACAAACATTTAAATTGTTTTCATTTTAATTCTCTCTTCTTCCTTTTGAATTTAATTACTCCTTCAATGGAGTAATGACCTGAGAGCATACACAGGATATTGCCCTATAATTACCAAGTCATCAAAATAATTTCAAAAACGATTATGACTAAATAATTGGCACTGTCATTCGTATTGGTATTGGTAAAATAAACATAGTTAAGGCCATAAAGAGAGCAGTACTAATAACAGGTAACTGCTAGAGTATGATAGTTGCACCTTAAGCAAACGTAAACCTTACTTAAATGTAATAGGAACAGTGTGTTCAATAAGTAAGGTGCCACTTAGTCCTAAACATGTTTACCCACTCTACGATATATTACATACATACATACATACATAATTGGCCATTACAACTCTTCAATCAGCATTACGGCCTAGCTTCTCACACCACTCATGGTTGTGTGCCTTAATTTTATACTTGAGTGGCGGGACGTACAGTTTAACGTCGGCTCCGAACGACAGATTTTGAGAAACTTTTTCATGACAGGTTTATTTACTCTTAGAGTTTTTGTCAGAAATCTGCTGAGAGGAAGTCGCTGAAGAAATAGTGTTTTTTCATATTTCGTTTTGATGTCTGGCCTAGAGCTCGAACTCGGGCTTTACGTCTAATAAGCGAACACACTACCTACTAGACTACGACGACTACATAATTTAATTTGATGATTGTTTTCTACGATATATTATTTTCGATTATTTTCTTCGATCAAACAAGAGAAACGAAATCGAAAAATTTGCATAAATTGAAAGTAATATAGTAAGTCTGCTTGAAAAACATAAAAATATATGATATTCCGATTAATTTTAACCTGAATATGCATCTTAAGTAATGATCCGTAATTATAACAAATAATTGGGTAAGATGTCGAAATTAAAGCCCCTCATTTAAACCAAAAGACCCTAAGAAAGAATGATAGATATGTTAAAAGTTTGATCAAATGACAAGGTTTGATTCAGAGACTTCTTAGCTTATATTTATTTTTAAGGCCAACGACCGAAGAATGGTACCCAATCATCTAGAGCGTTGTCAGAGGATTAGAGGTCAGCAATGAATTGTTTTTTCGCTACTCATAACCACATGAAATTTTGAATATAAGTGAGTCAACAATATTGAAATTTAACTATATACTCTGATTCATTCATACTCACTAATACGTTGACTTATAAGTACAGGTTTCAATAAGTATGCATACAACGTTGACATCAAACTCATACCATTCGAAATATGTTTGATTCATAAGCCTACTCATAACTTTAGAAAATGATGCTTATAAATTATTCGAGTGACTCGAATCGTTCATCTAAATTTACAGTCTTAGTTGTTTTTGCATTTACAAAAAAAGAAAAAAAGACACATAAACCAAAAAGACAAAGCAGCAAGCAAAGCAAACCCACAACCTTCTAGTAAGTATTTTAGTGTTCGTACACGAGTCATACTTATTTTGTGATTCGTGTATATGTTGAGTAATGGAGAGTCGAAATCAACAACATCATACGTGTTATTAAATATGAATATGATGAGTACTTTAAACTTTAAATATGAGTAGAGGTTTTTAGATCGAGGAACGTATAAGTATCAGAAATTATTATTATGATTCGATTTTACTCACTTTTTTTTTACCCAAATTTTTTATTACTCTAAAAACCGAATTCATTGTGAGAATTGGCATTTGAACTTCTTATCATAAGATTGACAATCAAATGCAATATTGCCATAATAATATGAGCCGTTTACAAGAAAAACTCCACAAAAAGAAAAGAAAAGCTCCACAATTCATCAATTTAATAATATTTAAGACATACCGAGTAACTTTTATTATTTTTTGTAAAAAAAATATCAGTAGATAAGTGGGAATGAATAGAATAACCTACCCTGTGTCAATGAGGGGTCCTGCCCTACCGCTAGACTCACTTGGCCCTTGATGGATAGAAGGCGCACCAACCAGTTACTCCGACTGGGTCGTGGCATCATCTCAATGATTGTGGCCATAATGCTTACTAGTCATTGTATTATGAGTAGAAACGCTGAAAGGATGCAGTTCCCATTTAATGACTTCTGCCGTGGGTGCAGATCTGCTGAGGAAGAGGAAACTGTTATCCACTTTCTTTGTCAATGCTCATCTCCTGTGAGGTGCAGATATATATATGTTATTTGGCTCTCCATTTCTTGTCAGCTTGACGGAGCTATCATGTATTGATGTCAAGGACATAGCTTCGTTTATCAAACTTTCTGGCTGGTTTTCCAGCGTAGGATAGTCGTGCTTTTGATCTGCAGTCCTTGCGCTGACCAACTTCTTCTTCTTCTTCCCTAGTGTGGTAGAACAGGGACTGCGTTCACCTGTGGCATCACAACGGATCGCTATGCGTGCTCAAGTGAGCTTTTGGTATCAAGGCTACTACTCCAACCTAACCTAACCTAGAATCTTTGACTTTGCTTTGTATGAGGATAAGATTTAGTTTGGAAAAGGAAAGGTCTTAGGTCTATCCCCTGGTATTAAGAGATGCAGAGCCGGGACACGATGTCAGTACTTCTTTTGATCAGCGTTTAAAAGGATTTCTGACCTCTCTATTTTCGTCTTTTTTCTTTTACTATTTCTTCTTCTTTTTCTGTTGATCTTTCTCCTTACTTTCAGTTTCAAAGTTTCTATTTTTCTTCTTTTTTCCCTGCCTTTATCTTTGTGACTTGAACCAGATGAACTCAGAATGTTAAAAACTGAAAGATATTGACTACTCTGCTTATCAGAGGTTATGCGAAAATTGAAAAGAGCGTTGAAACAAGTGTCGCCGTAGTCTAGTGGGTAGTCTGTTCGCTTATTAGACGTAAAGCCCGGGTTCGAACCCCAGGCCAGACGTCAAAACGGAATATAAAAAAATATTTCTTCGGCGACTACCTCTCAGCAAATTTCTTACAAAAACTCTGAAAGTAAATAAAATGTTCATGAAAAGTTTCTCAAAAATCTGTCGTTCGGAGTCGACGTTAAACTGTAGGTCTCGCCACTCAAGTATAAAAAAAATTAAGGCACCCAACATGAGTGGTGTGAGAAGCTAGGCCGTGACTGAAGGGTTGTAATGGCCAATTATGTATGTTAATTTGAGCTTCACTAAATGCTACTGGCGTGTAACCATCAGCATTAGTTTATGATAGCAGCACTCTAAGGCGTAAATAGTGACAGTTTAACTTCGGTCAAGAGGGGCTCATCGATTCCAGAAGTTGACACACAGTTTTATTTCAAAATATTGTTATAATATTTACTCTATTCTTATAGGTTTCACTATTACAAACTGCCCATTAATAGATCGTTTAACCCCGTATTAAACCAAAAATTTCAGTAACAAGTTTGTCTTTTAAAAGCAACAACAAAAACAAAATCGATAAATTTCTCATAAACCAATATCAGCAATCAATATGCATGCATATGCAATTAAATTCATATTACCGTATTACCTCCTGGTCTTAACCTCAAACACACGTTCGTTCACACTCGATCTCTTTCTCTCTTACCCAAACGTAGTAGTAGAAGCTCGAGATGATAATTACTCCAGACACACTTAACACACGAGATTACCAAACAATTTACAGGCAATAAGAAGCCAACAAGCACGACCCATTTAAAATACAGCAGCACCCCATCAACAAAACAACACACATGATTGCAATGCCAAAGAAACAGTAAAGGACAACAGTAAGGATACAAAACAATAATTAAATAAAAATTTTTCTCACGGTTCAGGACAATCTACATAAAAACCATAGGGAAGATACAAATAAAATAAACACCTATAAAATGAGAAACAATCAATGATGATGGGGTATAAAAACAAAAATGTGTGTGTGTGTTTGCTGGTATAACCAACAAACAATCAATGAATGTCTGAACGACTGACTGGATAAACGGCTCCTATGGCTGGCTGTTTAGTTGACAAGCTGAAAGATTGAATGAATGAATGTGGCTGGCTGGCTGCATGAAAGACGGGAGGAAAAAAATCCTTGGCATACAAATGCAATATGAAATGCCCAACAATTCAACATAAATTCATAATAATCAGACTGACCCCAAAGATGGTGCTCTAAAGACCAATCTGATTAAGTAAAGTAAACCAAAAACCAACACCCTTGGAAAAAAACGTTAACAAAGAATGAAAGAAGCAACACGAAGAAATTTGATGATTCTAAAAAAAAACACACACACACACAAAAATATATAAGAATGATATCATGATCATACATATTCTACTTTTACTTCTACACTCTACTCTACACTGCTACCATACACTGGCAAAATGTACGAAATAGTGACAGCTGCAAAATAATCCTTACAACAACAACAATAGCAAGCACAGTAAAGGAACGCATGTGTTTGTCGTTTCAAATTGTCGACAAAACAGACGAGAAAAAAAACACCGTGTGAGAAACTCAGTTTCATCAATGTTCCCACGGCCACGAGCCATAAGTTTCCAGCACACATAACAAAAAAAAAAAGAAAACAAATAAAAAACATCTTATGTTGGTAAACAAGAAGTACTAAAAGGACGAGGATGATTGCAGCTGCAGCTGCTTTATAATACTCGTATGTATACAAAACGAGTACACAAGTATAGCTGAATGGATGGATGGATGGATGTATGGTTAGATGGATGACTCAAAAAGGAAATACTCCACTATAAAGGCATACAATTAACTGTACAACAACAAAATACACTCGTGTACACACGATGGTTAATGTAAATTGAGAGAGAGAGAACAAATAAGAGACAGAGAGTAAGAGTTTTTGAATAAAGTGAGTAAGAGAGTTGGTGTATTTGCCAAACGTTTGTTAAAGATATTTAAAGAACTTTACTTAAAAGGTACTTTAAATCGGTTTCAACAGCTCTTTTCATTGTTTAATTAAGCGAGTGTACTTTTTATTATCACTAAATAGTATCGCTATTAGTTATGAGTACAAATTTACATCTTGTGGGTTATAATCCTATGATAAAACTGTCATGTGTCGAATAATGAGTCTACTATTTCTGCTGGAATTCAAATATTTTACTTTAGCATCACTAGAAGAATCCTATTCAGCTGAAATATACAATCAAATCTTATTGTTTTGTACTGGAAGCCTTCATTCCTTCAACATCGATTGGAGTCAGTATCAGGTCTTCTTCTACTCAAGCTATTCTAACTAAGGTTTCTTATTCCTGCTTTTATTGAAAAAGTACTTTTTTACTTTCCATGAAAGAAATTCAATTTCATCATTAAAAACGTACTAAAATGATACAAAGTACCCCTTTAGTAGCAATAAAATGTACAATTTCTTCAATAAAATACAGAAAACGGTACTTTAATGTATACTACAGCATTAGCATGTGTGTATGGGTATTTAAAAAGAGCATCCTTGTGACACACATTCACAAAAAAGCAAGAGCTTAAACACAACCCTCATTGCGCAAAGAGACTGAAGAGTATAAAAACTCGCTTGGCTGTTGAGCAGGACATCATTCACCAAATAGCTCTACAAGAGTAAACATCTCTCAACAAAACCGTTAAGTTCAACACAAAAAAAAAATAAATAAAGGAAGGAAAAACAAAAATAAACACACACACAGAATGTCTGCCACTACTATGGAATACGCAACAAAAACTGAAATCTACCAGAAAATCAAGAAACCCTTATTAGAACGTCAGAGACGTGCACGCATCAACAAGTGTTTGGATGGCCTTAAGCAGTTAATGGTCGACTTAAATGGCAATCGCAATATATTACGCATGGATAAGGCTGAAATGTTGGAGACCACAATTGTCTATCTCAGAGAACATGTTAAAAAACAACAAGAAATGCCAATACAACAGCAGCAACAACAACATATAGCTATGGATTCATTTCGTAATGGTTATATGAATGCCGTTAATGAAGTGTCACGTGTTTTAGCCTCAACTCCTGGCATGACCGTAGAAGTGGGTAAAACGGTTATGGCACATTTGGGTCGTTCCTATAAGAGATTACAACATCAGATTGAACAAAGACAACAACAACAAGAACAGAAACAAATGCAATCACTAACTATTGAATGTCCCTTAAGTCCGGCTTCTTCTGGTTATCACAGTGATGATAATGATTCTCCAGCAGCATCACCCGCAAACGCTACTTCAGCTCAACTATGGAGACCCTGGTAATTCTTAACGACTGCTTATAGGCAGTAATTCATTCATGTGAATAATACCCCCCTCAGCCACTGTGATCTTATTCATCAAGTAATAAAACAAATAAGAAAAATCCTCAACTGTGATAAACAACATCAACTGTGATACAAACAAAATAAAAATAATAATAAAAAAAAAAATACACTTAGAATTAAATAAACAAAACAAAACCCAAAAGAATTTAAATATACAAAATAAGTAAAAAAATAAAATAAAATAAAACAATGGAATTGAAATAAAAACTAATTTCAAAAACAAATTCTCTCGATATTATTTTATGCTCTCTCTCTCACTCTCTCTTCCTCTCTGCTAATCAGTTATTTTAAAGGATAACTCTGATTTTAATTGTTGTTGTATGTGTGTTGAAATGTTTACATTTTATAGGTATTTCTACATTGCAATACATAAACAGGCGGAAATTACAAACACACACTTGTTTCATTGTACATGCATGTTTGTTTACTTTTAGCTGAGCTCTTTTATGCATACTGCGGGAAAATCCAGATCCAAAAAACCGTTATTTTTCAAACAATTTAAAAATTCTTTGTTTTTACAAAAAAAACCATGTTTTCTACGAAAGTACCAAATTTTTAAAGGAAAATATCGCAGTATTTTGGTGAAAAAACTTGTTTTGTTAGAAAACAAATTTAATGAAAACTTTTTTCATCTCGAAAAATTTGGAAAAAAGGGTTTAAAGTTCACTCCGAACTACAGATTTTTTTGATAAACTTTTCATTGCAATTTTGCCAAAATCTGCCGCCTGGGCTGGGGTTTGAACCACGGCCTCACATCTAATAAGAAAACATACTACCTACTAGACGACGGCGTCTAGGAAATAAAAAAAAGAATATTAAAGCAAAAAATATTCTTTGGTACATTTTTATTCGGAAAGTAAGTGATAATTTACTACAATTCAAAAAGTACTTTGGTACTTTTTCTCTTTTGTACATTGTTTAGTACTGAAGTAATCGCTGCAGATTTTAAAATGTACTTCTGGTACTTTTTTGTACCTTTTAAAAAGTACTTCTTTCTTGTACTTTCTTTCTGGTACTTTTGATAGCATTTTTTTCAAATCGAAGGTTTTTATGGCTATTATTAATTATTATTAGGGATTTAATATTCTCGTTGGTACAAATGATTTAGCCGGAAACTAATTTTCTTATTCATTCATTCCCTTTACATACATATGTATGCACATAAAAACATACATATAAATAGTCACTACCGGTATACATATGTAGCCGTCTGTGAATATCCCATTGTCATTTCTACGACTTAAATGAAACCATTTTTAATAATTGGAAAACGTTTCAAATATTTTTTTGTAATTTTTTTTCTTTTTCCAATTAGAACCTGACCTATAAGTTTTTTTTTAACACTTTCAAACACATTGCAAGTTTATTTACATTTGCATTTTATAAATTTAAAAAAAAATATTTTTATTCTTTTCAGCAAAATTCCTGAGTTGAAAATACAAATACACTTGAAAATTTTACTAACAATTTTCCTCTGGATTATACACGTGCTTTTCACAAATACACTCACATTTTACCATGTTCCCTTTGTGCCGACGTCTGGTCATAGAAAATGTTGTTAAGCAAAATATTCATACTCATTCAGCACAAACAAAACAACAAACAAATAGACATTGTTTTGAAAAAGAAAACAAAAGGAATACAGAAAACCCCTCAGCAACAACTAATCATCATTATTACGATTCTACAACATGATTATGATGGAGAAACCCTTTACGGCGTTCATTATTATTAATGAAGAAAAATGCGTAAAACAAAACAGAGATCAATAAACTTACAGAGCACACATGCAAAAAATGGCAATAATGAGAGAGAGAGAGAGAGAGAAAGAGTGAAAGAGTTTATGAATGAGAGAAATTACAAGCAAAAGTACAGAGCTTAATAAAAGCATGTCTATTCATGTCTACAGAAAACGCGGCAAAAATGATGTGATTGTTGTTGTTATAGGAAAAATTTACATAAATATTTTGGGTGTTTTATAAAAATAGCACTATTAACAACATGAGGGTTATAATGGCATTTAAGTTTTGTTATTGTTTTACCTGTTTTCTGCTTCTTCTTTTGCTTTGATGAAAAATTTTTAACAATGCAACCTGATGCTTCATATTAACACACCTTTTAGAACACTTTTATAATGCACAAACACATGCACTTACACTTTCGCTTATGCATTTTCTTTTTCATTAAAAAGCCATTGAAAATAATTAACTTTTTTCATATAATTTTACACTCACACATACACAGACACATACTGAACACTTTCCACTTATTTTATTTAAATTATTTTATAAATAATTAAACGAATTTCAATTCTTTCGCGACAATTAATTATTTTCCATGCCACTCGAACAATGGATGCGTGTTACACTCTCGAAGTAAACGGTTAACTGACACACAAACAAACGAAATAAACTTTAGTATTGCCATCTTCGGATTTGTCTAAATGGTACTCTTTTATTTAAAAGTGCACTAACACTTTACATATGTAACTGACCTTAATACTAAGAAACGAACGAAAAGTGTAGAGCATCATCTTAGTAAATAACGGAAACAGGTAACACTGTTTACACACATTGCATTTGAAAATAGAGAGGCGTGAGTAAATCATAAAAAATAAACAACAACAATGCAATTATGATTGCATACGTCATTAAAAGAGCATGATATTGGTGAACTTGAAAAAGTGTTTCTCCAAATTTAAGAAAAGCAAGAACAAGAACAACAACAACTGCATTACGCAAAATTTGTTTGTGTTGTACTTTGTTATTGTGAGTACGCAATCTTTTGATGACCACAAAATGTACCACAGATGGGAGTTGGTTTTTAAGAATTCAATTTAGGGCACGTTGTTATACAATTTTAAAGTGATAAATTAGACACTAAATAGAGTAACAGAGGGTTTAGGCAAATGGTTTTGGACGATAATACTACTTCTTTTCGTATTTTAAAAATGTTAGTACATATATAAATAGTAACAAAAATTTTGTAGGCTTTCTATGGAATTCTTAAAGGCCTGCTCTGCCTGGTAAGTCAAAATATGTCTATTAAAAATATCGATATGGGGAAACAGTTTGAGGAACTACGTAAGCACTTATATTTAATTTATTTATTTTTTTATCTGTATTGTGTGTGTTTTATTTCTCATATTTCTTCTTTTAGGTATTTTAAAATTTTGAAGGACCAAATTGAGGAAGCCCTGTCATCGATTGGTGTGACCAACTGGCGTAGGCGCGCAAGAAGCAGAGGCGCCAGGAAGGATGTGTTGCGGCAGGCCGAAATCCGTTAAACGGGTTGTTATGGCCAATTAAGTGAGTAAGTAAGTAAAGTATTTTAAAATTTGTTTACATGGCCTATGAACTTTCAAACCATTCAACATTCAGCATCATTACACTATTAACAGCTCTGGCCTTAGTTTATTTGAGAACTAACAGTGGTGCTCTCTTTAAATCAGAGGTCGGCACAAAGCCAACATGATTAAAATGTGACTGTAGTTGTGAGAGAAGCATGTGTATAACCTAGAGAAAAATTGTTAGTAATATTTTCAAGTGTAACCTAATATTTTCGAATGAAACCTAATAATATGTATATGTAGCGGAAAATATAGCCCAAAATGTACAGCGGCAAATCCCTAAAGACATCGTATTTGACTTGACAAATATTCTTCCAAAAATCGAGATCATTTATCTTTGTTATTCATGAATCTAATTGAATATTAGTGATTTCTACTGTAATATTTCTTTGGGTGTACAGTTGAAACATGAATAAGAGCGACATGAACCTTCTTGTTAGAAGCTGAGACAAGCAATTGAGTGCATTTTTACGCTCTTTTTTACGATCTTGGTTGATTTTCGTGTCCTATGTCCGAAGATATTCGGCCCCGGGGGCTATCGGTGGCCGACCTCTGCTTATAATCTTGTTTGTTTACATTTGTTCCGTATCGTAACTTATTGTTATAGTTTACGATATTGAAACTGATATCGTTTTTGTTTTGCATTTTTTCTCTTTGGCTTAGACTCTATTGCTCTTTGGCTCTGCTGTACCAGTGTTTAAAGAATTCAGTACTTTTGTATCATTTTTGTGAGTGGTGTGAGAACTTAGGTCGTAATCCTGATCGAAGGGTTATAATGACCAATTATGTATGTATGTAAGTATGTATGTACCTTTTTCAAAAGTACTACAGTTATAATTCTGTACCATTTCAAAATTTCAGTTTTGTAACACTGGTGAGTGAGTATTTTTAGAATAGTGTGTGTCTAGAATAAGTAATTTTCCCCTCTGTTAGCGGAGGCATTCACCGACGTGTCTGGTTATCATAATGCTCTGCACTACGAATGGTGTGGTTTGTGTTTGAATTAAGGATAATTAATCTGGATTAGTGAAACACTGAATAAAAGGAAGTACACTCAACGAACGAGTAAGGTAGTATTTATTTCAATTTTATTGAAAAAATTTATAATTTTCTCTCTCTCTTACTCACTCATTAATATGCAACCAAAAAAAGTTTTGTAACCCCTGAAATAAATTAATTTAATATTTATATTTCAAACTTTAAATAGTAACCGTTTGGCACTATATTATGGACATACACCACTTTCGATAGCGATAACCATAAAGCATTGATATCAACACATATTTGCAACGAATGGGAAACCCTAACAGAAGTTAAATACAACCCTGTTCAAGTAAAAATGCCACAACAATTCAAATTTTTCTCACGCCTTTTGTTTTGTGTACAAAAATTTGCCTTTAACGCTGCTCTGCTGGCCTTCAATTGATTCCCATTTTAATTCCATAGTAATTATAAAAGCCAACGATTGGGAGGGAACTTAATGAAAATCATTAATCGTTAATTAAAAATGTCCGTAAATATAACAGTGAATGGAAAATTTAGAACACACCACCGCTTACTAGACGATCCAGCAAAAGTGAAAAAAGATGAAGAGCAGGAGAGGCGCAAATTAAGGCTACTGCAGGTATAAACTTCGCGGACATATTTTTAAGAATGTATTCATATTTAAACGATTTTTCCATGATTTTAAGGTACGTGAAGAATCGAAGAAATTGGCTAAAAAGATACGCGATGAAGTAAACGAGGAGAAAAAGCGGGAACTGCAAAAGCTTCAGGAAACGAAGGAAAAAGAATTACAATGTTGGCGCCAGCATGCTTTAAATCGAGCAGGTGAGGAATATCGTTCGGCTATTTTTCAAATGGGAACAGCTCATAACGCTGCTCGCCGCGAAAATGTTAGAAGGGCTGAAAAACAACAACAGCAACAAACTACTTATAAGGAATTCAAGAAACAAACAGCAGCGCGTAGAGCCAATCAGCGCAAGGCACAAGCACCTTGTCCGTGTTTAAACAAAGAATTTAAATGCATATGTGTGCAAACTGATATCCCTGAATATCCTGAAAGAAATCAGCATAAGGCCAAAGCGCCTTGTCCCTGTTTAAACAAAGAATTTAAATGTATTTGTGTGCAAACTGATATCCCTATCGAACGAAAGGCTGCAGAACCACAGAAACGTAAAAGGAGTTGCTCTTTTTCTTCTAGCGATTCCGCACCTGAAGAAGAAGAAGATGACAAGGAGCAAAACACCATGCCACAGTCGACATCCTCTTCATTTAGTTCAGCAACCAGTGATAGTACAATCTCTGCTTTGCAAGTTAATAATATAGCTACACAAACGTCCCTATGTGAGCCGCCTGCCAATAAATGTTTGGTTAAAACCCCAGCTGTTTATGTAGATGTGGAAGTGGGCTCACAAGATTCTTTTTCCATAAGTGCACCGATTGAAATCAATGACAAGCACGCTGTATACAATAGAAAATTTACTAACATTATAATGGTGAGTCCCCGTAAGGCGCGTAAACATTGTGAAAACTCAAACAAAAATCCTTCAATAGAACAGTCTACAACTACAACGACGACTCAGTCAAGTGATGTAACCGTATTGCCTTCGGAAGAGCCCATACAAAAGTCACCGCCAAAAAACAAAATTGATGCAAAGCAGGCAACTCAAAAAGAAAAGCGTTTTACCATTGTCTCAGATTTGGTTAAAAAACAACAACAGCAAGATAGAAGCACAAAAACTACAAAAGATACGAAGTCTACACCGCCAGCATGTCCTCCAGGTTCAAGGGCCACTACAACCACGACAACACCACCTTTGTCACCTCGAAAGCAAATTAGACCACCAGTACCGACATCTCCGCGCAGAACTAGTGCCTTATCTAAATCCTCTAAGACTATTACCGATAATAGCCAACCAATCGGAACTTTGTCTACAACCAAAACTCATACTGTTGCTCCAAGTACGACCACCAGCAGTTCTGGGCGTGTGCAATTCTTTAATTATAAAACTAAACTGTGTAAAGAGCGAGATCAAGCGGCCGCTAATGTTAGTGTTCAAAGACAAAATAGAGAAATTGTACAGCCCACAGCCATGGAACAGGCTGCTTTGGAAAATCAGAGGGGAAGAGAGCGACAATTGGAGACTTTAAAAAAGTGGTATGTTTAAAAATATTTCTGTAGTTATTATTGAAAACAAATCAAGATTAATTTTATCGAATGTATCATATCTTTTTCAGCCAACAAATGGAGGAACGCGGTCAGAAAGCATTGGAGCGAGAACAAATCAGGCGTGATTGCAATGAATTAACTGAGAAATTAGAAGCTCTAACACGTGAATATCCAAACCAAGGGCTTACAAATGTAAAGTCCACAATATAAAATTTATTTACATACAGGTCATTATGAATACATTTCATATTGTTTTTAGGAAAACCAACTTCATATATTTGCTGATAAGAAATTGCGTATGGAAGGCAAAATGAACTCTGCTGTGGAAAAACTACTAAATCGACCAGCAATTATAACATGCAGTGAAGTGAATAATGACAATAAGTTGGAAACTATACCTACAGCAGCTATACAAAATCAAACAGTACCAAGAAATGAAATAAATGTGGGAGCTATACATCAAAAATCATTGCCAGCTGATGATGTATCCAGTGACAGTTGTTGTTCTATATTATTAGGCTATGTGGACGATCAAAGCAAGTTGGTTAAGCAAGACTTACTAAATTCTAATGCAGATGACAATCAAAATGATTCGAAACAGGAACGACTGAAAACTCTACTCAAACGTTTAGATGAGCTGCGCAACTCTTTGTTGGAAGAATTGAAAAATGAAAGTGAAGCCAAAACGAAAAAGCCGGGGAAAGTGTCCTCTAACGGAGAAAATCTTAAACATGTCGTGAATAGCATAAGTGATATGCGTAAAGAAAGGGAGCAAATATTAAACAATGATCGCGCCAAGGTTTGTTGTCATAAAAAAAAAGAAAAGGAGTTGAAAGCTAAAGAAGCCATTTTAGAGGAAAAGGTAAGGGAGTTTTATGAGCTACAAAAACAACAAAAGCCTGAAAAGGATGTAAATCGTAATAAAAATAAGGAAAATGAAAAAAATCCGTCTCCTACTACCAAAATCACTCAGAAACACGTTATCTCATACGATAAGGAGAAAGTTATACGTACTGCGGAAGAAAAACCTGTTGAAATTGTTATAACATTGCGGGAAGAAAACAAAAAAGTTCAAATTTCGAAACATAAAAGAAGAATAGCAAGCAGGAAAAGTCCCAGCAAAGTATCGACTTTGATAAGGAGTCCCCAGCCAAAAATAGCTGCTGCTAAAAGGCATACGCCAAAAAAGAAATCTCAACCTACTTCAGCACGTAGAGAGGAAATATTAAAAAGGCAAAGTTCATATGATTCCAATTCTACGTCATACATGAGTTTAAATTCTCAATTGAACACACAAATAAATCAGTTGGCCGAACGAATTACAAAGGAAAAACAAAATCCTGAAAGTTCACCTAAAGTAACTTCAACGCAAGAACTTAATAAGCCTGAATCTAAAGATTCTGCAACCGCTACAAACGATGTCCCTAATGTCAGACGACCGGCACGTCTTAATCCCTTAATAGCTCAATATGTTCAACGTTTATTGGGAATGTCGCGCAATGCCGTTTCTAAACTGGGTGTTAGCTCTTCAGACATTGAAACACCTGCCTCAAGCATTATAAATACACCAAGCAATGTTTCCCAAGCCGATACAATGCTCTCCGACGAAAGCCTTATTCAAATACAGAATTTTATGGAAGAAAACAAAAGTTTTATTAAAGAGCTTGAGAAATCTATTCGATCACAAAATAATGATGCCTTAGAGACTAGTATCAAAATGTTTGATGATATATGGCGCAAGTGTTTGAGTGAATGTTATAATCAGGAAACCTCTAAAGCTAAGGAAGCAACACAAAAGACAAAGAAATCCAAGGTATCTACAGATGACACAACTAAAGACAAAAAGTCAACAAAGGATATGCAGAATAAAAATAAAACAAAACCCATAAAACCCCACTCTCAGCAAAGAGCAAAAAGATCTGCAGCTAACGAAGTGCCTGAGGATGTTGGTAAAACTCTTAGATCTTCTTCTTCAACAGATGATAAAGACGTTACGAAATCTCCTCCGAAATCCCCTAAAATACGTACCGTCGAAAGAGTTGATAAAGCCATCGAAACTAGAAATTCAGGGGAACTGGAACCGGATAATCCACAAATTGCTCGTTATGCTAAACTAACAGAAAACTGTACTAATCGTATAGCTGAACTAACGGAATTAATTAATAAAGTGCGCGAAGAGAAACAACGTCTGTTAGAGGTTACTCTTAGTTCGGTTAGCGAAAATGGTAGACAATCTACCGAGTATCTAGACCTACCCGAAGGTAAAGCAGATACTCGAAATGATCAAGAAGATCACACAAAAGTTAGCTCTACCAGTTCTGAAAATACAACACAAAACATACAGTCCCACAGTACTGATACACTAAATGAAGCTCCAAAACTAACTGCCGATGATAAAAATAAACAAACCACTGCCAGCCGCGATAGTGGCATAGCCGAATCACGTCCCATAACTGCTTTAGAGAATCGAATTGATCAAGAGCCAACTTCACAAACTTCTTCCGAAAGTACTGTAACACAAGTTGCAAAGAAATTAAAGCCGCCACCAACTCTTTTACGTTTCAGTCCACAATTGCCTGAAGAGGAAGTGGCTCATGAGTTATCCACTATTTTTGAAGTGGATACACCGGCAACATCACGCATTAATACGGCTGCAGGCCAAACAATAAATGAACGCGAAAGTAGTCCCGATAATGGAGAACCACAACAACCGATTAAGTTTCCCACTTTCGAGGAATATCTTAAGGTATTGGATTTAAATGCAACACAACTTGATCCTGAGCAAAGTACGCAACTGCAGCGAGAATTTAATTCGTTTCTTGAATGCTTGCAAAAGTGTGCATCGAAAGGTAAGTGTACATAGTTTTTCGATATTGTTATCCATTTGAGCATTTATTTTCTATTTAGATGCTCCTAAATATACAGAATTTCCTTCTGCGAGCAAGTATTTAGGAAAAACACCCGACGTCGATGAGCTAAGCGAAACAATGGAGGAAATGCTAGCTCAGTTATGCGTAGGAAATGTATTGCCTCGGAATTTCCCTGCTGTACGCGAGTATATTAAAGGTGATGCTTCTAAAGCCTCATCCGATGAACAGCAGCTGTTGGACACAGAAAGCTTAGAGAATATCTCATCACCTGCAAATTCCGAAAACGAAACAGTTTCTTTAGATATAGAAGAAGAATTGAAAAGAAGGAAAATTTTAAAAAGTTCATTCCGTTATATGAAACAAAAGAAAAAAATCTTCTCATCCACTGCCAACAAAGATGACGAATTCTACAAGGAAATGCTGGCAGCTGAAAGCGGCTTAGAAAAGTTATCTACATCTGGCAATACAACGGATAGGTTGGAAATTGATATGAAAAAAATTACGCATAAATTACAGGCAACAAAGAAAAAAGCGCACATCGAACAACAAGTTCAATTACTCAGCAGTAGTACTAATACGGCTAGTACCTCAACATTGGCAAATTCTGCTATGGAGGTAAGTTTTTCCTCGAGTCACTTGAGAAAATTTATTGTTAATAGAAGTTTTGTTTGCTTTACATTTCCAGGCGGCTTCTTTAGATGAAAGTTCGAAAGATAAAGGCAAAGCGCTTAATTTAAGAGATTTTCTAACTCGTGAACTTTTAAAACGTGTCAATATATCAGGCTCTAGCTCTTCGTCTGATGAATCTTTGCGTAGCCATTTTTTTCTTTCCATACTGGGCTCTTTAACACCACGTACACCAGGTGTGGCTAGCAAATCGGGTGCCCCAACTATAGAACGGCAAAAGACCTCAACACCAGTACCCACTCCACGCTCAAATGACAACAGTAGTCGTGCCAATAAATCATCGCCAAGTCATCTGTTTTCAGGTGAAAGTCATATATCTTCCGTACGTTTCTTTACCAGCGATAGTGGCAATGCCGATCATAGTTCAGAATCATAAGAGCGCTATATGGCATATGGTATATGGTATGTTAATTTAGTTTAGTTTTTAGATCATGCACAAATTTAACTCGTATTCTATAGGAAGAAAATATTTATTAGCAATTAATTTTATATATTTTTAGGGAATAGTTTTTAACAATTCATTTACAGAAATAGGAATTTAGCCTCAACAGCTCAATTTATTATAAAAAAAAGAAATTTAGAAAGTTTTAAAAAGGAAAACAAAATTGGTTTTAAAATTGTTATTGTATTTGTATTAGTATTAATGTATTGTTGTTATGCTGTAGACTTTAGGAACATAAAATTATATTCAGAATAGTTTTCGAAATATCTAAACGTGCAGCCACTGCTAGCAGATAAAGTGCATGTCATGTCTTATTGTTTATTAATTTATTTTATTAGCCAAATAGAAAGAAACTTTATTATATATTTATTACGAATGAACATTCCAAAATCATCTTGATTTGATTTTATGTATTTATTATTTTTAAATTTAATTGATTTTGTATTCATTTATATTCGCTATATATTTAAGAAAGTTGTAATATAGGAACACTGTCTGTCAAACAAACAACTTAAGTGGAAATCGTGCCTTATTTCCTACGTTTTTCGAATTCGAAACCGGTCACCAAGTTGTCAAAGAACAATTCACAGAACATGGTTAGTAATTATTATAAGATTTTTATATATTTTTAAGTCTTGCTGTAACACGGATAAATTTTAAACAAGAAAAGTTTTTTAAAATTTTCTTCAAAATATTTATTTGTTGATCTTAGCTTAAAACAATGACAATGATTATCAGTCACCATCTATCGCTAACGATGACTGCTTCATAACTTTTGTTTTTTTTAGCATGCGATTTAGCATGCGATAATACAAAATCTTATTATTAAACTATATATTTCCATTTTTGATTCGAACACACAAAACTCTATGAGACACAGATTATTATTACGACATTAAAATTAAGTTGTTGATAATAATAATAAAAAAAAAATTAAAAAAACAATGTTTGTATGATGTTTGTTATAAAAAATATATGCGTTATATAAAGTTTATGTAAAATTAGTTGTTATAAAAAATATGTATTTTATTATGTATTTGTTTAACTTTGTCGTCCTACGTTGACATTTAACGTAACAGATAAGTACTATTTATAGTAATAAATTCGCTTTAAATTTTTTGAATCATTTTAAGTTCTTTGGACATTACACAGATTGTTTCATATTAAAAAGAAATTGCATTTAAAACAAAAAAAAAATTATAAGTATTACTGGCCTTGTAAGTACTACTGTTGATTGTTATAAGCATTACTTGCCATTTTCTTAAGAGCTTCAGCTTCGCTACCCGTTGCTTCAACCATTTGCCGTAAAGCACTGTTGGGATTTTTTAATAGTAAATGAGGCACATCAAATTCTCTAGCACAACCAGCATCCATTACCAATATACGATCAGAATCCATAACGGTTTGTAAACGATGGGCTACTGTTAGCACAGTACAGTGTTTAAATTTAACGCGTATTGCTCGCTGTATAAGTGCATCGGTTCTGAAAAGCAGTATAACAATTATTATTCTTACAGGTACCATCTCTTATCTTAAGGGAGAAAACTTACTGTGGATCTACATTGGCAGTGGCTTCGTCTAAAACTAGAATTTTATTATTACGCAATACCGCTCTGGCTAAACAAATTAACTGACGTTGTCCTACACTAAAATTGCTACCACGTTCGGTAACCAAAAAATCTAAACCAGGTATGGCTGATTTTAATTCCACCTTTTTTTATGAAAAAAAAGTAAACAAAGTATGTAAATTATTAATATCCTAACTATAAAAATTTACACTCTAACTCACATCTTCTAATGCTTTCCAGATATCGGCATCGGAATATTTTTCAAAAGGATCCAAATTATAACGTATTGTAGCCGAAAATAAAACGGGATCTTGAGGTATTATCGATATTTTTGAACGTAGAGATTCTAAAGTAATATCACCAGTATCGATGCCATCTATAACAATGCCACCCTCTATATAGGCCAAACGGAAAAGTACGCCTATTAATGAAGATTTACCAGCTCCAGTACGGCCTACAATGCCCACTTTCCAAGCTGGTTGTATGCATATGTTTAAATCCTTTAAAACAGGTTCACCATTAGGATCATAACGACAATACATATGGCGAAATTCAATAAGACCATGTGTTGGCCAATTGGAGGGCGGCAATTGTGTGACACTGTTCTCCTGATCAATATCGGTATATTGTAAAACACGCTCAACGCTTGTCATTTGTTGTAGAGATTCTGCTACTTGTCGTACACCATACTGGACCATGCCGGTAAGTATCATGGCTTGAGATATAGCCAAACCCATATTACCACTGTAAGTTTCTAAAACGAAATTGAAAAATAAATAAAATTTCTAAAAAGAAAAACAATTGCTACTTACGACCGCTTAATAATATAAAACTAAACGTAACCGCAGTTAAGAAACAACAGCTTACGCAATCCAACCATAAACCTAAAGCGGTATTTGAGGCCATAGTTAATTGCCAGACACCGCTGTGCACATCTTGTAACTGATCAAATTCTTTAGCTACTGTATCTTGCAAATTCCGCGACCTTATGGTAGCAATGCCCGATAAACTGGCAGATAAATGAGAAAAAACCGGGCTTCGACCTAAAAATATAAGCAAATAATTAAAATAAATAAACATTTGTGAACAATAAAAGACTTACATATGCCTTCTAAGCGTTTAAGATCCTGTGATGGTCTTAAATAAACTCTCAATATCAACATATCGACAATGGCTACTATCACTATGGCTAACATTAGTATAGGATTTACAACACATATCACAATTAGAATACCAAACATAACCAATGCTATTTGTATGAAATCCATCATAGCTTTGGGTAAAAATTCATCTATGGCACCCATGTCTTTTGAAAAGCGATTTAATATACGACCCGATGGATTTTGATCAAAGAAACGCATTGTGGCATTCAGTATAGAGCAGAACATGCGATCATGCAACACTTTAGAAGCATGCATGCAAATCTTGAAGAATAAAAAGCCACGGAAAGTTGTCATCTGCAAACCAAGAATAGAAAAATTAAATTGAAATTTTCAATCATTTTTCCGTATGTACAACACTTACCACCACCACGCCAATAATTAAGACGCCGTAAATATACAGACACTCGTACGTTGTTAAAATGGTTGTTTGATTAGTTGAACGTAAATATTCCTGTTGAGTCCATATGTTTACAAAATAATCAGAACCGCTGCATACCACTTGTGATATTAACATGACAAACACCATAAAACTGAAACCCATTAGAGAACTGCCCGCTTTAAAATATTCTAACCAAACTCGTCCACTCACGCCACCTTCGGCCTGTTCTTCAGCTGTTTCTTTGCATTCTGTCAAATCACGTTCCATACTTTCCTAAAATTTCAAAAGGTTTTTCGGTAATTTTCTGACTTCCAAAGCATAAGTCTTACCGATTTCCTAGAAAATGAACCACTTGTGCTTGAGCGTCGTATGGGTTGATAACCAGACTCATATTGCCCATCCATAAAAGGTATATCATCATCCTCTTCATATGATAGGGGGTCTTCCGTTGTGGAAGTGCTTTCGCCTTTTGTTAGTTTCGGACGTTCCAACAGTTTGGCAAAATCTAATTCACTCGATATTAAATCGTTGTAAGTTCCCTGTCTTGATATTTTGCCATTTTCGATTATAACAATCCAATCGGCCTCATTGAGAAAGTGTATCTGATGAGTTACCAAAACTCTGGTAGCCTTTTCACTAGCCAACCGTCCTTTGGGGCCTATGACCTCGTCGAATAAGTGACGACCCACATGAGCATCTACCGCACTTAAAGGATCATCCAGCAAATATATAGAAGCTGGCTTGTATATAGCACGAGCCAAACTAATGCGAGCTCTTTGACCTCCGGACAGGGAAGCACCTCTTTCGCCTACTATAGTTTTATCACCATTCTGTAATTGTTCAAAATCCGTGGTTAAGGCACAGCATTTGGTAACATCTCTATAGCGTTTACGATCGAAACTTTCGCCAAACAAGATATTATTGCGTACAGTTCCGGTAAAGAGCCAGGGTTCTTGGGCTGCATAAGACAATTCACCCTGAACAATAACTTCACCATCTATAATGGGTAATTCACCCAAAATAAGTTGTATAATGGAACTCTGTGCAGTCATAAAAACGTTACTAATTTTTAATTTTATGAAATAAGGGAAATTTTTTTATACCTTGCCCGCTCCTACTGGACCTATAACAGCACATAGTTGTCCCTTGGGTATTACTAAATTTATATTCTCCAAAGTTTTGTTAGGCTTGGTAAAATCCCAATTTGCGCCTACCTGTTTAAGTACCACAGCTTGTTTGTCGCCTTCACTGTTGGGTTTATATGTTATACCCAATGGTTTATCGTCACAACCATCTTTTAGCAAAAAGGTTTGCACTCGTTTGAGGGATACCAACGCTTCGGCACCAAACGATACCGCCAATGGATACCAAATGGCTGCCACCAATTGTAAAATGTTAAAATAACCAGCCATGGAAAATACTATATCTGCAGAGATCATATTTCCCATTAGAACAGCAGCAGCTATTGTAATATACAGTGTGGAACGTTCGGTAAAAACCATGGTACTTAAATAGAAGCCACGCAAATAGGAAGCATAACGTATTTGTTTGATTTCTTTGCGGCGAGCCTCTTTAACAACTCCTTGGAATGGTTTCTCCCAGGCATACATCTTTATAACTTGAATACCCTGAACTAATTCATTCATTATACCAACACGGGCATCAGTTCTTTCGGCGATTTTCATGCGCAATTTCGAAGCCAATTTACTAAGGCCCGTTTGAACGGGTATCGTTTTCAACAGAAGGCCTACTACACCAACCACTGCGGCCAAACCAATTTTTGTCCATATTAAATAACAAATAAGAACCGCCTGCAAAGGCATTATCCATATCCAATGGACAAAGATAAAACCATAATCTAAACGATTGACATCATTGGATAAAAGATTTATAAGATAACCGGCTGGTGTCTGGCCAGCAGCTTTCATAGAAAGGCTTATGGTCTAAGGAATACAAAAGTAATAAAAACTATTAAAAAATAATTATTTGATTGATTTGATGACCGATACTCACCTTGCGATATATTAACGAACAACAGGCTATACGCATGCGGGCACCCATTAATCTTTGCCTTAAATCCACGTGATGAATCAGGAAACAGCCGAACAGCGTTGATATGACCAGTATAGCACCCAAAGAATTAATATCCTCCCACATGGTTTGTATACCATCTGTTAATCCATCAATAAATGTTTGATTACTCAGTGCATTCACTGGAGAAATGCTGTCATTGTTAGCGAAAGGCTTTTCATTAACGTCCAACGTATTTAAAACGTCTAAAAAGAAATGGAAATTTGTTGATATTGAATATGCGTTAATAAAGCGATAAAAATTGTTTTGTAAAGTTTGGATTTGCGACTATATTGGGCAATAAAAGAGAGAAGAGGTCTTATAAAAGTAGTTATAATTCGTTGAGGAGGCTCAGAATGCTGTATTGAAGCCTATTAGTAGTGTACCGCAAGCTCATTAGTGCGTAGACCGCCTGGTCGAATAAAAAATATGGTTTCAAAAGGCTGTAGAGATTTACAAAAAGAGAGTAAAAGAGGTTTTAAGGATCTTCCGTGTAACTTAACCTCAAAAATTGGGGATCGATTAGATGTAAGCCACTATAAGCTATCATCTGACGCCGATTTTAGATGATATCGTTTCCACACCGATCACGCTAATCGATATGTGAAAAGTTTTCATTAGACCTAGTCATTATCGACTTCGTACGCACATTAATACAGCTGTTTCAACTGAATTAGTTAACTATATTGAAGCTTTATATCAGAACTTAAGTAGCCAAGTTCTCACGAAACGTTTATTGAGCAACCTAGTTAGTATAAGCATTGGACGGACCAACAAAATCGTACTCGGCTTTATTTTTCGTCAAAATCTAAATTTTAATTCATTACTTACTGCCTTCATTACTGTTCGAATTGCCATCAATGGAACGTAAACTGCGATGAGTTAAATTATCATTCAACTGCTGGCTATCGAATGTATTTTTATTGTTAACCAAGTTTACAGGCTTTTGAAATTGCAACAGTAATTGCGCCAGTACAGCAGGAATAAGTGATCTGCAATTAAAATTAAACAATTAAACAAATAGAAAAACATAAATAAATAAAAATATATACAAAGATAAAATTCATATGAAATGAATTGTTTTCAACATCATCGTAATTAAATACATACTTAATGACAATGTAAATAAGACTGATTAAGCCGTCAACTATAGCTGAACGCCAAAATGTTTTCAATAGGGCAGTGCGCAACAAGGGTGAACGATTTTTTAGACGAGCATTTTCCACTTCCTTATACCAGTGTCTAGAAAGTTTAATTTGTATTATAATATTATATACATAATTATACTATAGCACTAACCTTTCCAGTGCGTCTCCCAATTCTTCGGAACAATCCTCAGGCAAACATTTTGTAAGATCCTCTGTGTTCAGACCTTTTCTTGAGCCTTTATACAGTAAAGGTATAGACCAACCGAATATTAATTGTGACAATATATTGGCATATCTGCGAGGATTTTCTTTTTGCGGCTTTTGTGAACTATCCATATTGTTGAATTACCGTTAGACTATAAAACAAGATTATTATCAAGATATCATATCATGTAATTAAGATAACAGCACGAGCTATAAACATAATTGATTAAAAATATTTAACTTCAAGTATTGATAATACAAAAAAACGGGTTGTAATTTACGTTACGTCTGCCTCAACGTTACGTTTGATATGCTAGTCAAACTGTAGACATCTTGTAAATAAAGTCGTCGAGTATAGAAGAAGTGTAAAAAGCTTTGTTAATCTAATGCAAAAAGGAAAATATTTCATCATTCTTATTCTTTTTTCCTTATCATACTCAAATGAAAACATTTGTTTATTTATTTTATTTTTTATTATTTTTACTATTATTTCTGTGTTTGATTTTATTGCACACCCTATTTGCATCATTGCAATTCAAATCAGCGTCTCTTATGAGGAGAAGCGTGGCCAACAACGGCCTTGTATTTTAACCTAAATTACTACAGTGATCATAGCATGTAATTGATATTGTTGTTTTTTTATTTTAATTTTAAGTTACAACAAATAATAATAAATCTTTTGTTCTAACTTTTGTACAACTTTAAGTTTAGTTTCTAATATAAATGTTTATGTAAATGTTCTAATAAAAGTATTCTTGGGTCATAAACTCTTGGCTGGCATTTTAAATGTAAAGTCATTGTACTAGAAATATGTTCGAAATTGGTAAGATAAGAATATTTTTAAAGTATTTATATATATACATATACAGTGGTGGCCACGAATTTAAGACACGACATATGATGGACTTATTTGTGATAATTTTGTGATAATTGAGAAATCTCAAGAAACCCATGATATTTTGGAAAAATATACTTTGGAGTTTTGCCGCTTCGGCTCTGATGGAAAGCAGTACGTCTCCAAACCTAGAGCATCATCCAAAGTACACCCTAAAAACAACATGGTGGTGGAAATGTGACGGTGTGGGCAGCATTTTCCTGGCATGGTGTAGGTCCCATTTACAATATAAATTCTAAAATGGACCACCATGTTTACAAAAATATTATAACAGACACAATGATACCATTCGCTGAAGACAACATGCCTCCAATATAGAAATTTATGCATGATAATGACCCTAAGCACATTTCACGTCTAGTGAAGAGTTGCTTAGAAGAAAACGATATCATTGTTCTTAAGTGGCCAGCTCAATCCCCGGACCTCAATTCAATTGAGAACTTGTGGAATGATGTTGAGGAATATTTACGAACAGTTAAACAAAAAAATTCAAGCGATTTGTGGGAAGAAATCCAAAGGGTTTGGTATGCAATTCTAAAGCAACGTTATGTGGCATTAGTCGAAAGTTTACCCGGGAGATGTGCTGCTGTGATGAAAAATAAAGGATTTCCCACTAAATAATAGGTTTTTTATGAAGCTGAGCTTAATTTAGAGAATAGTGTTATATTATGCCTATGTCTTAAATTCGTGACCAGGTAAAATTTGTGTTTATGTATATAATATGTAAATAAAAATTCTTAACCGAATATAGGTAAGAAAATATTATTAATTTTTCTTCATAACGTTACTAAAATCCTAAAAAAATATCATGGACCCATAATTTTTTCGATAAAATGTAAAAATTATCTCAAATAACTCAGTCATATGTCGTGTCTTAAATTCGTGGCCACCACTGCATATTGTCTGTAACATATTTATGTCAAAATTTATAAGAGCAATTTTTATTGTTCGTTTTTAATTTATTTTAAAATTAAAAAAAAAAAGAAAAATTATTTATGATTACGAAAGATAGATAATATTATTGATTTAGGAGGACAACAGATATTATTTATAATTGTTTATATACATATATTTATTTATTGCATGTCTAATTTATTATCTTAATAATATAAGATTCTGTCTTCAGAAATGAGTTCAATTAAATTTTTTTTAAACACAATTTAAAAAGTGACCCATTTTTTAATATAGATATGACAGTGATATATACTGATAAAAGAATATAAAAAGCAAATTAAACAAGCTTTACAAATAGAAATTTATTACACTTATAAATATACACACATGTGCACGAGAGAGTCTGTTGGTTCATTCAAATTTCAACATGTCAATACTCTTGGCAAAATAAAATTTCGATATGATTGTGGCTTTAATGTTTGCAATTTCATATCAAACGTTGCCTAGCAAGACTTCCATGGCTATTAATCTACACAGTTCTTGTTCAAATTCGAGAAAAAGTGTAAAAATGTTTATCATTGCATTAGATTTTTAATATTAAGAGTCTTCAAGCTCCCTTCCAAATAATTTATACAGAGGAAGTGGTCTCCTAACTCTTCTCAGAGTATTGTATCGACTACGAACATCGTAGAAATATAAACTCTACATAAAATACAGAATTTCATTCAAAAGAATTTTGTTTACAATAAATTGTTTTCCATTGCTTCCTGGGCTATGTGTGGCAAGTTGCATCATATTGTTGAAATCCAATATTCATATAATTGTCACAAAAAAGTGGTCAACGTGTTATATTATCGTAATCCTTTTCAACGATAAAGAGACCACAGGCATCCCACCAAAAAATTAAAGAAAAAATAAAATGTGTTTGAAGTTTTTCCATTAAAGCGAAGTTCGCTGCAGTTATAATGAGGGTAGTATTCCATATTCCGTAGTCGGCGTAGTCTAGTAGGTAGTATGTTCGCTTATTAGACGTAAAGCCCCGGTTCGAGCCCTAGGCCAGACTTTAAAACGAAATATGAAAAAAACAATTTTTCTTCGGCAACTTCCTCTGAGCAGACTTCTGGCAAAAACTCTGAGAGCAAATTAAACCTGCCGTGAAAAAGTTTCTCAAAAATCTGTCGTTCGGAGTCGCCACTCAAGTATAAAATTAAGGCACACAACATGAGTGGTGTGAGAAGCTAGGCCGTAATCCTGACTGAAGGGTTGTAATGGCCAATTATGTATGTATGTATTCCATATTGTTAGAGTGGAGATTGTAGGTTCGATTCCCGATTGTATGTCCCTATGCACATATACGTCCTCTTTATTTCTCTCACTACCTATTTTCCAATGCACTTCATGAGTAGTGGCCACGCGCTTATCGCTGGATTGGCAATCTTTGGCAGAATTGTATTCGCGTCGTTCCGGAGCGAAAATCCGATTGCCATAGAAATAAATGACCATCAGATTATATTTGTTTTTCTTTTAGCAAAACCATGCAACGACTTTGAGTTCAATTTGTGCACTAACTTAATCTGACTGAAGATTTGGTTGTGCCATTGCCATTGCTGTGAAAGTCATTCCTTTTAATGGTGCAAATGTAACTTACCTCAGTAAATTAAATGCATTCCATTGCCAAAAGAAAATTCCTTCAAAATGAGAAAAGAATCTCGAACTTGCAATAACCTGTGGTATGATTCTCAGTCAAAATCTACAATTTATTACTCTTCGCCTATACCACGTTGCTTAGATAAATATTTGCCAACAATTCATTTGTGTTTGTTTATTTCCTTAGTATTTTGCGCCAATAGGTTTCCATTCTATTTTTTTTTTTGTATGTATTCTTGCAATTAATTTAAATTCTTTATGTTTAATCACAATAATTGTCACAATTTATACACTGGAGATCTATTGGTTCGTATATATGTACCATAGTAGTAAATGTTCACCAGAGTCAGCAACTCTTTCATAAATTAATAAACAAAACAACAAAGCAACAACACTATTTAATAAACCACCAAAAAAACAATTGCATTTGGAGGGAGAAAAATTAACAAGTATTCTCTATTATTTCTCTTTGGTTTACTTGTGTTTATTTCTCTTTTGTTTCTCTCAAATACTTTACCCACTTACTCAGTTAATGAACTCAATTCTTGAGGCGGCTGTTAGCAATAGTTTTCATATATTTGACCGAGTTTTATGTACGTTTCCAACTCATATGTTTCAATATTGTGTTTCTTCTTCTTGTTTTTTTTATATTCTTTAACTTTTGTTTTTGTATTCACTACGAAATTGTGTAATGGAATTAAAATATATGAAAAATGTACTTTCTTTTAAACTACTTTTTTTGATTGTTTCTTAAACTAAACAAATTTGTTTACAACTGATTTTATTTCGTTTTCATTTTTATATTCTTTACGGGTATTAAAGACGTTAATTTTTTTTCTTCACTTTTTTTTAATCCACCCAACAGGTTATTTTTGTATTAAACACTGATGTGAATATAGCTTTAGGCACATTAATTTTTTTTTTATATTTTAATTCCAAGAGCACTTAATAACACGCTACCAGTTTCAGATCGACCAATTCCACCGCAACCACTTACCGAATACACAACATTTTCGGAAAACACACCAAACGCAACTGATTTACAAAACCAAAAAGTCTTGATTATTCTCATTTCATTTGTTAAAATGTTCTTGATAATAATGATGATAAGACTTTGTAAACGATACTAATTAAAGAGAATACTATGCCAACATGTTCGAAATACTAGAGTACAAATCAGTATGATGGTTGTGTTATTGTTCGATGTAGAATACACACATCGTACAAATTGCGTGTTTATTTACTATTTTGTCTTTTAGGTGTTGCATTTGTTTTATAGCATTAAATGTTGTCAATTAAATCATTGTAATTAATCGACTTTTCCTTATTGAATAATGTGTTAACAAAGTGTATAATCAATAATGATGGTATAGTAGTAGTAGTAAGTCAATGGCAATGACATTGAAAAGCAATTAAGAATTTAAACTGATTAGCATTTATTAATTTAATATTGTGTCTTATCACATTTCTTTATATGCAAAGAAATTATAGTCGGTCAAGGCCGCCTAGCTGATACCCTAAAGAATATTTCATTCAAGTAAAGATAATAAGGAATTAAAAAAGTATATGAACACATACAAAAGTCTAATTAAGAATTAAATCAAGCAAGGCAATGCAACGTGTCCTATAGCACTGCTATAGGGTATCTTCCAAGCGAAAGTCTATGCTATGCCATCGAAAGATGTGGAATAAAATTGAAAGGACGAGACATAGTAATACTATCTGACAATTCGTCCGCCATTCAAGCACTATGCCTATATGAGGTTGATTCAAGAACAGTAGGGGACGATCTGGGTAAGCTGAATCAGCTGGGTCTTCTGCTGAATCTCAGGTCATGCAAGAATTCACGGCAATACAAGGCAGATAATATTGCTTCCACAATGCTTATGGCGGCAAAAGCTTTCTACGAAATGGGAAGAAAAAAGAAGAATACTTGGCGAAAAGAAAAATATGGAGAGATACTAAAACCCCTTTTCAAGCAGAAGGGTTTGTGACAATCTAAACCTTTGTTGACTACTTATAAAGAGAAGAGATTTGAGCCATGCATCGGACTATCCGGAAGTAGTATGAGGGTATTAACAAGTCACTGTAAACTCAAAGAAGATTTGTGCTGAATAGAGAACAATTAGGACAATCTCAGCATTTATTGGCTGCCTATAAAGAGAAGAGATTTGAGCCATTAATCAGACTATCCGGAAGTAGTATGAGGGCACTAACAAGTCACTGCACACTCAAAGAAGATTTGTTCAGAATAGAGATCGCTTTAAATTCTATCTATATATTGGATTGGATTGTGATGAAGAAACTGAATCACCAGAACACACATTTAGACGCGGTGCAACATTTTCCTTACAACGAATGCTATGCCTATACAGTTGAAAATATGAAAACATGTCAGTGTACTGAATACTCCTAATATTTTCCAAAAAGACGATATTCTTTCTTTCATTGTGAAATTTAAAAACTGTATCAGTGCTTTGTACTAAACCTTGTAATGTTTACTGCTTTGGAAATAAAAACTTCTATATTTTCAATCGATTTCAATTTTCGACTTTGTTTCCTTGTAGGCCTTTCAGTAAAATTGAACTGAACATTTTCTTATTAACGTAATTAATAGCTTTCGTAAATCATATTTTTTGTTATTTTTTCTTCAGACACCTAGTATTAATTCAATTCTTATTAATTTATTTGTATAAATAATTTTCCATAGTTTCTAAATGGCCCGTCACTGTACAATAATAGCATTAAAAGGTATAGTAAAAAGAAATCAATTATTTTGTAATATGACATTAAAAGTTTTATTTATATAGATTCCATTCGTTTGATAACTTTTTGTAATTTTAAACATTTATGGCTCTCTCTCATAGAAATCCTCATGCCCATTACCAACAAACTACTACAATTGAGACGAATTTTTCATTTACAAAACTATTTATTAAAGGCAAGAACATCAATGGCAATGACTGGAGACCAAGTGCTGACTATAAGATGGATTCATATTAGACTATCAACAATGCTTCTTCAATTGGCCAATAATATTGTATGCTACTAATAATATAGAACGGTTCTTAGAAGATCTTTCTCTGCCTTCATATCAATCGCAGAAATTCTCGCCGCTTTTTTCTCTTGACATTGAGGTAAGTCCCCATTCACCATTGAAAGTATTTTTTATTTCGATTCATTCTTTTCTACTACGTCTTCAAAAATTAAACGATATGGAGCGTTATGCTTAACCTCGGGAGCCTCACATTTAACTGTATAATCGGAAGAAAGGAAAGTATCATTGAAATCCAAATTGCGTTCCTGAAAAAACAAAGTAAAACAAAGTTTTATAAAGACTTTCAATAATTAAAGGATTGCATAGAATTTCACCTACTTGATTGGATAACTTAGAGTAATGGGCAGCACTGGCATCACCGTAGCCCAATAGAATGTCATGTAGCTAAGCAGGCACTACACATTCGGTGTTCATTAAATGCCTGATGGTTTCTAAAACTGCCTTGAAATACTTCTCTTTTGGCTTACGTCTCATGATAATATTGAAACTTTCTTAAACGTCATCTCAACCCTATGAAGTACAAAAGTTACAACGAATTAAGTTTTTCGTTTAAGGGTATACTCAAAAGTGTTCTTACTTCCTGCAAAGAATATATATATTCAAACGATATTGATTGTACAATGGGTCAATTCGATCTCCGGGTACAAATACACGTCCTCTAACTTAACGATATTGATTACTATCCAACCAGACACGATAGGTTCTCTGTTCTTCTGGCAATTGGGGACGAGGATCTGGATCATTTTCAATAACTTACATTTAGCGCCACCTATGGTGAGTAAATCGCACTTAAATAAAGTACTAGAGTAAACTGTTGAAAAAAAAAATATTAAAATCCTGCATGAAGTTTGGTGGTACTCATTGTACTCGACACGTTTTGTGCCGGTATTTTCGAGTAAGAAAGAAAGTTGAACATGTATTTGTATGAAGCGAACGCAGTCAAATAACAACAAGAAGTTATTCGATAATTTTGTTGTTCTCAAAAAAAATCTACTTTTCTTCTTCGGATACTTCGGATAAGTGTGCGTGTATGCTAGATCTTATGTACTTTTTGAAGTCAAATACATATGTGTACCAGACCTTTATTACATATGTATTAACATGTATTACTGTATGTACTGCTCTCATTCCTTACGTACAGCTGTGGGCATAATAACTGAAGCGATTAATAATAATACTAAACTGTATAGACGTTTAAGTTTTAAGACTTAATGGGTAATTATTGGCACACAATTAAAGGGATGTGAAGACCAACCATTTCACCATAGATTTCAGGAAGTCGCCGTGGTCTAGTAGGTAGTGTGTTGGCTTATTAGACGAAAGGCCCGAGTTCGAATCCCAGGCCAGACATCAAAAACAAGATACAAAAAGTATTTCTTCGGCGACTTCCTTTTAGCAGATTTCTGGCAAAAACTCTGAGAGTAAAAATTGCCATGAAAACCTTCTCAAAAAATCTGTCGTTCGGAGTCGACTTTAAACTGTAGGTCCCGCCACTCATGTATAAAAATTAACGCACACAACATGAGTGGCGTTGAGAAGCTAGGCCGTAATCCTGACTGAAGGGTTGTAATGGCCAATTATGTATGTATAGACGTTTAAGAAGCTATCAATACATAATATAACAGAGGATAACTGAAATCCCATCAAATTATTATTGCCTCCCGCTGTTTTTACACACACAACTGTACAGGCTCTTGTAGTTATAATATACCTACGAATTACAAATTCAATTTTTTTTTTGTTGCTTTGCTTTGAATTTTCTTACTGGAGTAATAATATATACAGACAGTATCAGTTTACTTACTGCCCATATCAATGATGGTGGAGTATTTCTCTTGTATTGCTCAGATCATATTAAGCCGTTAAAGTTACAACAGTACGACTGTACTTCTGCTTAGAACGGCATTTGCTTTGTTGAATTTGATCATCCGTGTTTTATTTATCTTTCAAAGTTGGAAACCCATAAATTGTAATATTATGGTGACCAATGTGCAAGTGATATAAATTTTAAAGCAATTTGAAAATCAAAGAATAAACAATTAATTTTATAAATTACTTTTCATGTGTGTTACTTAAAGAATTTTGTTGATTTTGCATTAAAAAGAAAGCTACATTCATACAAACATTATATTGTGAAAGAAAGAAAAAAAAAGTGAAAATGTCTTCAAAAAATATTTACCATTCCATAGTATTTTGGTTAAAATATTTTTATAATGTTTTTTATTTAAAATGTTTAAATTTTTCATTAAAATCTTCGAGTGAAACTATATTGTCAAAATGTGAAAATCTGGAAAACACGGAAAATTATTTGCGTCCTATTCCTATTGTAAAAGGTCTACCGATGGTGGGAACAATTTTTGATTTAATAGCTGCAGGAGGAGCTCCAAAGTAAATATAATATGAATACAAAATGTAGGGTTTAGTAAAAAGAAATCATTCGGGAGCCAATATTAAATAGTAGGTCTTGCAATTTATGGATAAAAATTAACAAACATACAAGCGTGGGTGGTGTAAGAAGCTGGGTTGTAATCATGACTAAAGGGTTGTAATGGCCAAATAATTAAGTGAATAGAGAGGTCCATAAAATGATTACCACTCGCCTGAATTTGAATTATGCGTTTAAAACTATTTGAAACAAAAAATTGTGGATTTCTTTTTACTACTCCATATTGAAACAATAAGTGAAACATAAAAGATTTTATAAACAGCGTACATATACATACATATTTGCATTTCAAAATAAAAATCTTAATATATTCCGACAAACCTAAATATAAAACATCATTTGAATTGCAGACTACATCTCTACATTGATAAACGTCATGAAGAATACGGCTACATATTTCAAGAGCGTTTAGGTGGTAGCGAAGAGGGCATATTTGTTTCATCTGCAAATCTAATGCGTTCGGTATTTATGCATGAGGGTTCCTATCCCAGACATCCATTACCCAAAGCCTGGCTATTATACAATAAAGAAAATAATTGCCAAAGAGGTTTATTCTTTATGTAAGTATAAATTGATTCAAGAAAATGTTTAATTTATTTTATTTATTTATTGTTTCTCTTTTATGATTTTAAACAGGGACGGTGAAGAATGGTTTCACAATAGACGTTTATTAAGTCGTCTGCTACTCAATGGTAATCTTGATTGGATCGATTGGCACATTCGGCAACAGTCCAATAAATTAATACAAAAATGGCTTAACGAATTAAACAATTCGGATAGCAATCAAATGGAAATACAAAATTTAGAGAAACAGCTCTATCGTTGGTCCATAGATGGTAAAGTGGAAATAAAAAAAAAAAATTCAATTACATATTTCAATTACAATTTCTTTGTTGTTTTCTCTCTCTGTTCACAATATAGTCATCATATCGATAATGTTTGGCGAAACTTCAGATTTAGAGAATGCTGATATACAAAGAGCCGTAGAAATTTTCTCAAATATTGTGCACAAAATATTTGAAAGCAGTTCGCCTCTTATGAATTTCCCACCCAAATTGGCAAGACTATTGAATATGAGAATATGGCGTGACTTTAAAGAAAGTGTTGATCAAGTTTTAGCCATGGGCTATCATGTTATCGATCTTTTCTTAGAACGCACTTCAGCCTATCCGGGTGGTCTTTATGAAAAACTACAAGAGGCCGAAACGCCCTTGGATATGATAAAACGTTTATTTGTGGATTTGGTTATAGCAGCAGGTGACACGGTATGTGCAAAAGTTCAAAACATTTCACAGTTTTATATGATCGTTCTTTTCTTTATTATTTCACAGACAGCCTACTCCACCACCTGGGCCATATACCTACTGTCTCTAGATGAAAACCTTCAAACGAATATATGCAGAGAATATAAAACCAATAGCCATCAGGCACCTTTAGTAAAAGGTTTAGTTAAAGAAACTCTACGTCTCTATCCGGTGGCACCTTTTATAGGCCGCTACATGGCAGAAGATTGCATTATTGATAATTATTTTATAAAAAAAAATGTACGATATAAACTCTTAAATTTTTTGTTTTTTTTTTTTAATTCGAAATTATATTTTTTTATATTTAGTCTTTGGTATTTCTATCTCTTTTTACGGCGGCTCGTTATGAGAAGCATTTTCCGAATCCATTAAAATGTATGCCAGAACGTTGGCTACGTAACGAGGATACCGGCGAATTGAATGCTGTTACTGAACCTCATGCTACACTACCATTTGCAATAGGCAATCGATCGTGTATAGGAAGAAAATTGGCTTTAAATCAAATGCAATATATGATTGGAGAGGTAAGAAAGTGTATGTGATTTTTAAATAAATTAATTAATTTTTCTCTTTTTTTCTTTAAATACTTTTAGATGAACAAAACATTTCATTTAAAGTGTTTGAATACCACACCCGTTGAAAGTATTTTAAAATTGGTCACTATACCCAATCAACCTATAAATATATTAATTACCAAACGTATGGATTAATTCGAAATGAAGTTTTTAAAAATAATTAAAAAATAAATACATTTTTTATCAACAATCATCGTAAACTTTAGAAATGAATTAATATATACCATATCATGAGGTTTTATAGTGTAAACTCGTGTAGAACCCATACAAAGAATGTGTGGTTTAAAACTGTTCGTTACATTATCTACACAGCAGTGATAAAAACTCTGAGAGTAAATAAACCTGCATGAAAAAGTTTCTCAAAATCTGTCGTTCGGAGTCGACGTTAAGCTAGCTGTAGGTCCCGCCACTCAAGTATAAAGTTAATACACACAACATGCTTTTGTATCCAACTTTATTCAAGTAGTTCCAAACGGTTCAATACAGTATCTGCACAGCAGTCATATGTACATTCATTAATTTTGTTCGCATTTTTCTGGCTTGACCTCCCAAAAACTCAAGAGTATTTTTGTCATCAGGATCCTATTAGAATACCAGCACCATTTCAATTCCCTTGGCGTGATTTTACGCTTTTAAAAAGGAAAAGACCAACAAACGTGTGGCACTTTTCTCCAATCCAAACCAATCAAACACTGTCCCGTCGTCTTAGCACACAAGAAACCCGAATATTAGATTTTTTCTTAATTGTATAACATTTATTGTATTTTACTTTGGACCATTTGTTGTCAAACGTGCTGTAACACTATGTTATTAGAGCCATAATAAATACGTAAATTAAAAATATTACAAATAAAATAAATAAGCCAAAGCTGGACGAGCCCCAGAATAAATAACCAATAATTAGTGCTAAAAATATTAAGGCTAATGTGCGATATGATGCTAAAATTCGTAAACATAAACGAGCTGGAACTTGTTCTTCACACAATTCACTAACACCTGAAACGTTACCAAAAACTATGCATTAGTGTAGGCCATAATATAGTGAAAGCAGTTTAAATATATGATACTAACCTCTGGGTTTATCAAACCATTGTGATGTCATGGGAGCGTAAAGTATTTGTCGTGATAGTTTACCAACAAAATCTGTACGATTCCAAAGAGTTTGAAACTGGAGACCGTACTATATACCAAAAATAAAGAACAAAAGATAAAAATTTAAATCCTTACAGCTGTCGTGTGCCTTTCTTACCTTTTCATTTATTAAACAGCTTATTTGATGCAGTAAACGTACTAAAAATTTTACTTCATACGATTGTATGGGCAGTAAGGCAGGATCCACAGAGGGTTTAGCATTTGCTATTCTATCCATCATTTGTCTGGGTGAGAAACTTGATATATCTAGATAATCGCTACTGTCATATATTGAGAAATTTAAACTCTCATTAAAATTAGAACGAGTTAGTGCCTCCACTTCTTCCATAGATATATTTGGTAAATCAAACTAGTAAAAAAGAAAACGTATTATGTAAATTAGTTTGTAAAATCCATGCTCTAAATAAAAAGAGCAACAACTCAAAACTCACTTGAAACATTTGACATAAAGAACTAACAGCCAACTCTAAGATGCCTGGTATTTTGCTAATTTCTTGTAATTTTAACTCTTCTGGAGATTTGTCTTCGAAAACACTGTTAAAGAGTTTCTTAAAGAAACTCAACGAATTACGGCGTTCAGTTTGTTCGCGTCGTATAGTCTCTATTTCCTGTAGTATATACATACGTGATATATGTACTGTTTTAATAAACTGTTCGATTTCCTGACGCAAAGCAGGACCAAACATTGGTGTATACACATCGTCATGGTAAAGACTTTCACCCCAATTACAAGATCCCGGTGTAGAGCTGTAAAATTCAATTCATATTTTAAAACATAAAAATAAACAGAAAATCATCTTTCTTTTCTCTCTACTGGCTACTTACTTTAAGAATGAGCTATGCTTACGGGGCGATTCAAAGGCCATTGTATTGCCAGCATAAGCTTTTTCAGCATGATACAATTTATTGGGCAAGGTAGATTGACTGAAAACCTAAAAATTTTCCCAGGCATTAAAGTAAAGAAAAATTTCTCATGTAAGAACAGTTAACCCACCTTCACCAAACGATGCAGCATTATAACATTTGGAAATGAAGTAAAATCAAGTCTTTCAAAACGTGGCAATATATGCACAAATATTTGTGTGTAAATAACTAAATTCTCAGCTATAAACGCATCAAATTTACTATTGATGGGACTTTCCATGTTGGAAACACTACAAAATATTTCCATAATTATTATTGTTATATAAGTTATATGGGTTTATTTGAAGTTATTTAAACTAACCTATTATTCTGCCATTCGAAACGATAACGCCAGGGCTGTATATAGCTTAGCCACAATTCCAATACTACCGACAATGAACTATCCAAAGGCCATCTGCCTATAATGCTTTTAATAAAAGGATAAATTCTAGATTTCATCATGGGTTGAGCCATTTTACGTAGCGTGGCCATAGCAGTTTGATCCAATGCCGCCGAATTGGCAAAGGAATGCGTTTGTTTAACCAGAATTCTAACAACACGTATAAATTCACTACTGGGAAGATCCTAAACTTTAACTGGTTAATATACAAGTATCGAAAATACAATTTGCTTTAGTTTTACTTACCCTCGCCTCATCAACATCATAACGCAGCCAAGTGTCCACAAAGAAATGCAATACAGATTCCGTACGCCAAGCATGAGCACGCGGCGAAGCATCGGCACTGCGTTGATTCATCTGTGACATATTGTTACCGTAAATACTGTTATTCGTTTGTGGTATTCTTAAATATTTGGGAGATTTTTTTGGTTGCAACGGTTGTACGGGCATTGGTTGTGGTGCCTTAACACTGGCACAAATATTTGTTGGCATCACCACGGCATCCGGACGACTGGGCAGGAATGTGCACAGATATTCGGCTGTCAAAAAGAAATATACCGTCTTCATGCGTTCATTGTGTACTTGTAAGGCGGCCGGGTACATTTTATGCAGCGGATATGTGGCATGTATTACAAAGTGTAGGATGTAATAGTCAAAGGCATTTAAACATAACGATGAAACTTGTCTACGAAATGGATCCACATTTATAAGATCAGCATAAAACATATTGTATTGGCCCGATTGCAATAGCTCTACTAATTTGTGCTGAAATGAAGGGGGGAAAGAAATTGAAATTAAAATATTCGGTAAAATTATTTCAATACTTACCGGCAACTGATCCAATGGCAATTCAAACTTAATGGCTTCATTTAGCAGGCGATAGCACAGTCGAAACATAGGACCCATGGGTGCAAAAAAATTATGCAGCATTTCAAAACATGGTGGTGAATTCTCCTTTGTGGTGGCCCTTAAGCCCCAACCAAGACCCCCTGTGCCAACACCAAACACAGATTGAACTATTTTAGGGAATACCTCTTGCAATTCCCGCAAATTGCCTCTGTCGAAGAGCATATTCAATTCTGTACATCGATCCAGCAAAGGGAAATTAAGCAATTCAAGGATGCGATTCTATTAAAAGTATAAAAAACACAAAACATCCATTAATTCAATGGAATCCGGCATTATTTACATTTCGTTTTGTTGTTATTTTCATTTTCTTCTTCTAGTCTGTTGCATGCTGCTCCCGCTCTTTGATGAATGGTAAATACTTACGCCAATGTTTTCATAGTATAACGCCATATTTGAATTGATTGATTTTTTTTGTTGCTCTTGTGTATTTAATACTTAATTATTATTGTACAATATTGAATAAATTAATAAATAAAACAAATTTTACGAAATTCTTCTGAAGTTTTTCTAAATGCTTCTTATATTGTTTTCCTTACACAAACACAAATTAAACTTCACAAATGCAAAAAAAGAAGAAAATAAAAATGAACCGTACTGAAGCAAAGAACTCAATGTGCGAAGAGTGTGTGTAATTAGCAGTGAGGAATGAAATGGAATGAAACGAACTAATTGTAAACAATGGCATAAGAATTTATTTTGAAATATTTTTTTCATTAAAGAAAAATTGTTTATGACTTAATTTCTTTATTTTTATTAATTGGAGAAATAAATAAAGCATAGGAAATCAATTTACATGACATTTTCATGTATGGAAATATTATCTGAGTGGCAAAACGAATAATTATTTATTGCTTATAGGTTAGGTTAGGCAATGAAGTATTGACGGCATCGGTTAATACTATTTGAACCTCTAACAAAGTCCTGGCAGCACTCCTTGAGCACTTCAAGTTCAATCCCTGGAGAAAACAAATAATTTCCACCACGGTTTGCGAATTTTAAAAAATGAGGCGATTTCCCTTTAAAAAGACGGATACGGTCTAGTCCAAAAGTCCTCAACGACTCCTTGCACTTGCGAACGAGCCGTGATTTGCAAAAGACCGACTTAATGGCCCTAAGGGCGGCCTGACTGTCAACGAAGATCACGTAAGGTTCCGAATCCGAAGCTGGGCCACCAGCTATGGCCTCAATAGCCTTCAAGATTGCGAAAATCTCCGCCTGAAAAACGCTGCAGTCATCATTCAACCTGAAGTGTGTTCAAGACCGAGTTCCCTACAGAAAACCCCAGCACCTGTACATCCACCTAACTTAGACCCATCTGTGAAGATGGGTATACCTCTCAGCCCCTGGAGTACCCCACCATTCCCTGATTCCCTCAAATGAATGGCACTGCGCGTTGCATGGGTTCTGGGTCATAGCGGAATACTGGGCAATGAGACGGCGGATGCCCTCGCTAGGTTAGGTTCGCTTTCTGGGGGCGATTTAATAGTTGGTCCTGATCCCCCGGTCTGGCACCTTTACGGTCTCATCAATGGATGGGTCAGGAGGAAGAGCAGAGGCGTTGGGGGAACGGATCGCGTTGTTTTGTTTTTAGATGTCTATGGCCTGCTGTGGACAGTAAAAGAACAGGTTGGCTGCTGGGCTTGGTTGTCGGTTTTATCACGGGGTACTGCGAGATTAGGTCGCTGACGCGGATCTGGATCAGATCCCAGCCGGACTATTGCAGGGCATGTTGCGATGAGGAGGAGTTGGAGACTATCGAACACCTCTTCTGTAACTGCCCAGCCCTTGTTAGGTTGAGGACCCTTGGCAGGGCCTCCTTTGAGAGTTTGAACTCTGTGTCTAGAGCCGACATCAAGGCTCTCCACAGATTCATTAGTGGCTTAGGCTGGTTGAGAGACGCTAGGGCTTCATCAGGGTAGTCGCGCTCTCTCTTTTTTGTTGTCTTGTCTGTGTGACCCCTCTGCTTCCCATTCTCCCTTTCCTACATCCTCTCCTTTTTATCCTATTCCCTCTATTATCCTTCCTCTTTAAGGACGCTGTACAATTGGTCAATTCGACCTCCGGGTACTGTACTTGTCTTAATTGACAAGTACACGTCCTCTAACCTAACCTAACCTTCCCCTTAAAAATTCATCCAATCAGAAAGTAGATAGTATAATACAATAGTCTATAGTTCATTGCTCCATGGTTGTACGATAAATTCCTATGTATGGATATACTATGGACAGCAACCGAACTTCAGTTGCGTTGCGGAAAAAAGTTTCTAATAATGGTTCTTAGTTTCCGCCTCTAATTCCAATTTTTATCAATTGGGGATCCAACTGGAATTCAGTTGCCATTAATAATTGTGCTTTAGTTTTTAAAACGATGAGAAACAATTTACAAGAGGTGCTGGTCCTAGGTCTTGATTATTTAATTCTTTAATTTATAGCTCAGCTCAACTAACTTCGAAATATTTTCTCAAAATTAATAACAGTTTCACTAAGACGAATTCGGTTGCCAATGGAAACGTTCAAGTCTTATCAAATATTTGAAGTTTTTTATTTTTAAAATTTTTCTTAAAACATACATTTTTATTTATTCAAACGATATTGAAGAATTTTAAACCAAAAACATGGAAATGGATGGTGAAACCGCTACAGTTGGCCAGTTTCAGACACTGGTGCGTTATAATAATCCAGTGCTGGTGGTTAAACATCCGGATAAGAAAACCATACCCACGGAATTGGTAAAAACAAAAACTAAAACCATGACATTCAAAGTAAATAGTTTTAAAAAAATAATGTAAGCTATTTAGGAACTAAAACGACCACAAACGGCTGGAGCTTTATTGGATACAAAAAAAGAAACTGAAGAAATCTTAAATTCCATACTGCCGCCACGTTGTTGGGAAGATGAAGGTCAACTATGGCAACAGACGGTATCGAGTACACCAGCCACCCGGCAAGATGTTATAAATTTACAGGAAATGTTAGATACACGCCTACAACAGACCCAAGCTAGAGAAACCGGTATATGTCCCATACGTCGGGAATTATATTCCCAATGTTTTGGTAAGTTACTGTGCATATGTATATGAAAAAAGAAATTGCTTTTAAAATTCATTGTTTAATTGTAAAGATGAAATTATACGTCAAGTTACAATTAATTGCTCGGAAAGAGGTCTATTGCTTTTACGCATACGTGATGAGATTGCCATGTCCATGGAGGCCTATGAAACATTGTATTGCAGTTCGGTGGCTTTTGGTATGCGCAAAGCCTTACAGGCCCACGAGGAAAAGGAAATGCTAAGAGATCGTGTCAAGACATTGGAACAAGAAAAAGAAAGCTTAGAGGAAATTATCACCGACATGAAGTTGAAGAACGAACAGGCTGAACGTAGAAATGCAGAATTGCGTGCTTCAGAAGAAAAGAAATATCAAGAGGAAATTGCCTTCCTTAAGAAAACGAATACACAACTAAAGGCTCAACTGGAGGGTATAACAGCGCCTAAGAAATAAACACCGCATCTGTCACAATTATATCTTTTGATAAGTTTTTACTTTCCTTTTTTTTCTTTTTGTTGTAGAAAATCCCTTACAATACATATTAAAATTTTAGCTTATTTTTTATTCTTTTGATTCTTCCGTCTCTTCCATTTGTTCTGCAGTGTTTGAAGATGTTTCAGTTTGTTCCTCATCCACAGCAACTTCGTTGACAATGGGTGTGGGTTTAAAGACTTTAGGTTCGGATTTCTTTGTTGTATTTTCTTTTTCTTTTGGTGGACGTTTAGCTGGCGGCTGATTATCAATAATTTGATATTCTGTTTCTGGCTCCTCTGCAACTTCCATGGGTTCATCTTCTTGCGGCATATCTGAATAGATATTCGTTTCGGCTGCCGTAGGCAATTGATCTTTAATGGATTCCAATTTCTTCATATACAGATCGTAAACAAATTGAGTCATGTGTGTCATATTATTTATGGTTGAAATATTTTCTTCTGCTAAAGTATCGGTAGTCAAGCGTTGTGTGGGATATGTTTCATTGCCAACAAGTTGAAGTTTTTGTGGTCGCATTGTTAGCTATTAAACAGCAGAAAGTAAAGGTTAATTAAAATCTATTATGGTCACAATTCGTTCAAAACTAAATACTTACAAGTTTGAATGTTTGCTGCAACTCCAAACAATTTTTAAATAATCCTACTCTGCCAAATATGTATAAACCTAAACGGGCACGACTCATGGCCACTACCAAACGTCTTACATCTCTTATATGACCCACAGCCTTGGTGCGCACCAATGATATCAGTATATAATCATTCTGTTGACCTTGATATTTATCCACAGTGGTAATTTTGTGGGGCCAACCTATTAAAGGATTATTGCCACATCTGCTATTAATAACGTCACGAATTAAATGCTTCTGTCCATTGTACGTTGTTAAAATAGAAATCTTCTCTGCCGGATAACCTGTCAAACGCATATACATATAAACCGCTACAACGTACTCAGCTTCAGCTAAATTCTGTATAAAGAGTTAAAGAAAGTTTTACCCAAAAACGTTCCAAATTTTATATCGCTTTTCTACAAACCTGATAAAAGTAAGGATTTGGCTCGGATTCTCCTACGCCATTAAAATCTTCTACATTGATTAACTGGTAGTCATGCAAAAAGCCTGCATTGGCAGTACGATACTCTTCAGTATCCAAAATGTGTTGCAAATCGTCCAGTTTTTTGTAACGCCATTTATATAGAGAACATATACTGGAACGAGCACGACCCTGGCCATCCAAATCAACAGTGGGTACTCCTAAACGCACTAGACGTGTAAAGAGACTCTGTTCCATATTGGAATATTTCTGGAATGCCATGTTCTTAATAACGGGAGGCAATTGATGATGATCACCAATCATAATCCAACGTTTGAGGCGATTAAAACCATCCATAGGATTCTGCAACAGCAAGGGTATAAACGTTTCAATTTCCAAAATCTGAGCAGATTCTTCCATTAAGATGTTATCATAACGAAAACCTAGATTAACTAGCTCTTTCCGTTTTAACGCAGCATGGGTACAAGTCATGGCAATAATTTTAGCTTCTTTAACCAGGAGATATTTTGAACGATCTAAACCTGTACGCAAAAGTTCGAAAGCTCTAAACTCTTCTAATTCCGTAAATATATGCGATATATAACGGAAACAGGATTTCGCCGTACTCATATAGTCCTCAAAGCAATCACCTTTGAATAATGGTTGGGGAGCATCTTCAAAAAATTTCTTAAAAGGAAAGTCCTCTTCAAAGAATTTACGCCAGTCATTTGAATTTTCGTTTTTCTCCAGAGCATAGGCTTGATTTTGGAATTTCTCCCATCTGGCCATAACATTGTACAGATAGAAATAGCCTGCCGTTTCACAGGTGTAAGCATTGTCTCCCAAAACACCTAAAGACTCTTGTAATTTTTGTACTTGTTGCAGCAAATCTATACGTTTAGCTAACACATAGTTAACACGACCATAGCGACTGAAATCCTTTTCAGTTTCCAAAGCCTCTTCACCATGACCTAAACGTAGCAAATGCCTCTCGTCAATATCCAAAGCCATGATTTTTTCGAACAATTGATTCAAAGCCTGATTGGAATGAGTCACAATCAATGTACGTTGATTAGGCTGATTGTGATAAATATTGGAAATAATTTGCACGGCCACATCGGTTTTACCGGTACCAGGAGGACCCACAACCACAGTCAAGCCCGGTTGCATGCCAGCCCGTATTGCTTCAATTTGAGTAGGTGTAAAGCGTATGGTATTCCTATTGAACAAGAAATTTCAATACAACGTTTTCATTTTGAATGTTACCAATATTTCAATACACTTACTGTTTCGGCTTGTTACCCAAATAAGGACCACGATCCTCAAGTTTGTACGGTTGTACTACGATGGATTTCGAAATTTGTGGCTCTTGATTATTTTCCGCTGTTTCTTCCGATTCATTCTTTTCTACTACGTCTTCAAATATTAAACGATATGGAGCGTTACGCTCAACCTCAGGAGCTTCACATTTAACTGTATAATCGGGAAAGCTTTCGTCAATGTGATCATACGAAAGAAAAGTATCATTGAAATCCAAATTGCGTTCCTTAAAAAAAACAAAGTTTTATAAAGACTTTCAATAATTAAAGGATTGCGTTGAATTTCCTTTACTTGATTGGGTAATTTAGAGTAATGGGCAGCACTGGGATCACCGTAGCCCAATAGAATGTCATGTAACCAAGCAGGCACTACACATTCGGTGTTCATTAAATGTCGTATGGTTTCCAAAACTGCCTTGAAATTATTCTCTTTTGGCTTACGTCTCATGATAATATTGAAACTTTCATAAACATCATCTCCACCCTATAAAATACAAAATTAACAAGCGAATTAAATTTCCTGTTCGGGAGTATACTCTAAAGTGTTCTTACCTCCTGCAAAGAATCCATATCTAAACGATATTGATTACTATCCAACCAGACACGATAGGTTCTCTGTTCTCCTGGCAATTGGGGACGAGGATCTGGACCATCTTCAATAACACGTCCATTGGCATCTAACATACCTTCGATTTCACAACCGCGCACATAAACTAGACCAACTTGAGGTATAAAAGGTTCTCTGGGATTGTATTTAGTACCTTTAGAATTGAAAATGTCAGTAAAAAGTTATTTAATTTCGTTTATATATCGACGTACGTACCATAAGGTTGTGTGGGCTTAACGGTGATCAAGAAGCAAACATCATGTTTCCTAAGGTTCTCCCACTCCTCTTTTATTTCTTTACGCACCGACAATGTAACACCAATGTCCGCCCTTACTCTAGAGGGTTTCTTCTCGCCTATATGCGGTTTTGCCACCTCTACCACAGCAAAAGAGGCTATTGGCAAAGCCATACGAGCCCAACCGCCAAAGACAACATCACCATCTTCCGATTGCCAGGGCAACATACGACTGACAGCATCTTCAATATCCTGACGAATTTCATAGGTTGACTCCAAACGAAAGAGATTAAAGTTCCTTAACAGATAATCATGCAAAGTTAAAAATTGTAAATTTAACTTTGGCAATGCCAAGCAACCATCTCCAGTAAAATACTCCGATGGTACTATGTTTTCGTCCCATATTATATCCTCTGTGGGATAGAGCGGCATTTCATTGAGAGCATCCAGTTGAGAGCAACGTTTTTCATGTCTTGTTATGAGCAATTCCTTGAGGAAGGATTCATCTAAACGATGCCATTGAAAGGGAGGTTCTAATTCATCCGGTACCAAGTTCAGAAATGAGGCAATTTGTTTGAGAGCCTTCTCATCTAAACTGCCAAAATGCTTTTCCAACGATTCTCGTGAATCAATATTTGCCACGTTCGTAAGTGCAAACATTCTTAAGTCGGGAAATTTCGCAAATGCTGCTCTTTGCAAAGAAGTTATTTTTTTGTAATGCAGTTGGGTCATGTCATGATCGGTTAATGAGTCGCCTGTAACATCGTTGATTTCAAAACGGGAATAAAATTTCAGCATATCCAGGAGCTGAAAAGAAAAAGTGGAATAAAATGGAATAAAATTTTAAATAATTTTCAGGCTTAGAGCAGCATATACATACATAATTGGCCATTACAACCCTTTAGTCAGGATTACGGCCTAGCTTCTCACACTACTTATGTTGTGTGCGTTAATTTTATACGTGAATGGCGGAAACTACAGTTTAATGCCGACTCCGAACGACAGATTTTTGAGAAACTTTTTCATGTCAGGTTTATTTACTCTCAGAGTTTTTTCCAGAAATCTGCTGAGAGGAAGTCACCGAAGAAATATATTTTTTCATATTTCGATTTGATGTCTGACCTGGGATTCGAACCCGGGCTTTACGTGTAATAAGCCAACACACTACCTACAAGACTACGGCGACTTCTAGCATATACATATAACAAGGAAATAACTTAATAGTGTCCTGTTGGGGACCTCATAGTTGTTATAAGAGGACACTGGGCACAAATTCGAAGGCTGAGAACACCTCACAACAACTTCTGCTGAAGCTGTAATGACGAGGTCATAGAAGAGACCACAAATATCTGTTCAGTCGTTGTCCGACAATTGGGAACGAAACGATTCTTGAGTACTCGGAATTTATTGACAGAATGTGTCTAGCCAAGAGTGATTTCGATAGGATCCATACGTTCATAAAACTATTGGGACAATTAAGAAATGCCCGCAGAAGTTATAGCTGTATGACGGAATAAGTACTGGAATTTAGAAGACCCCTGTAACCTATGTTCTTGAGGTGATGCCCAATTTAACCTCACTTAACCAAATTTTTGATGATTCCAATTAGACAAGAAAAAGAAAACATTTCGGGAGCATCATAAAGTCAGAACACGCCAAATTCGTTGAAAATGTTGACTGAGGCATGACAATGGGTTCCTTTTTGAAGACACAAATGCATTATTATATCTGGTAGGACTTAAGATATTGAAAGTCTGAACTCTGGTATGTATTATCAGGCTAGTAAGATGACCCTTTCTACTCTTTTAGTGGAGGTGTCTAGCCTACTTTCCGAACTTAAACTAGTTTACAGTCCCAAATTCGGATGTTAGCCATTTTTCCTGCTTCTGCTTACTCCAAATTGAAACTTTTTGTAAGGCCTTAAAGAGTGTCGTTTGTAGCCTTTTCTTGTTTGTTTTCTAAACACTTAATTTAATGACTCGTAAAAATTAAGATGCCAACATGATTTGATGATTTTCTTTTATCATACAAGTTAGCCGTGCTAACTTATACAAAATTGTAAACACTCTGTGATATTCAGAATGTCACCTGACTTTTTTAAACATCTTATACCTCTCAAGTCTTTCAGTCTGCCACCTCTACGGCCTCATCAATGGATGGGTCAGGGAGGAAGAGCAGAGGTAGAGGGGGAACGGATCGCGTTGTTTTGTTTCTAGATGTATATGGCCTGCTGTGGACAGTAAGAGAACAGGTTGACTGCTGGGCTTGGATAAGGCCAGCTTAAGGTGGGTTGTCAGTTTTATCACGGCGCACTGCGAGATTAGGTCGCTGACGGGGCTGCCCAGCCCTTGGTAGGTTGAGGTTGAGGACTCTTGGCAGGGCCTTCTATGAGAGTTTGAATTCTGTGTCGAGAGTCAATATCAAGGCTCTCCACAGATTCATTAGTGGCTTGGGCTGGTTGAGAGGTGCTAGGGCTTCATCAGTGTAGCCGCGCTCTCCCTTTTTGTTGTGTCTGGTCTGTGTAATTCCTCCGCTTCCCATTCTCCCCTTTCCTACATTCTCTCCTTTTTATCCTATTCCATCCATTATTCTTCCCTTTTTAAGGACGTGGTACAATGGGTCAATTCGACCTACGGGTACTGTAGTTGTCTTAATTGACAAGTACACGTCCTCTAACCTAACCTAACCTATATCTTTCAAATACTATCACATCTGAGTGCTTGGTATTTAAAATTCCATTGAAATTCAAATTAAATGTGTACATTTTCTTTTAGACGACACTGTTGTAGAGCCGTATATGGTGTTTTGACATAAAAGGAATCTTTTTGAAGCACGCAAACTTATAAATAAATGGAATCCTGTAAATGTATCTGGTACATGTAGTGTTTATATGTATGAATGTTAAAAACACATTTTTTTTCTTTCAAAAACAAACGTACATATGTATATACAAACGTTATTGGAATGAAAACCGATAAATACCATGGCAACAAAGGTTTTTTTATGTTTTTTTTTTATAAATATTACAATAAACATAAAGGTGTAAATGACGAACACACTCCATACAATTAAAAGTAGAATATTGGAATGTTCAATGTACTATGGATACCGGCATTTCTGCTTTTTCCCATAGAACTTTTATAAACATTCTATTATTTTTCTTCTTCTCCTTTTTTTTCAATAAATATTTACTTTAAATCTCTCTTGTTCGGGGTCATTGTTTAATCAAAATGCATACAATACAATAAATCCACAGATTGCGATTATGTATAGATTGAAAAATGTGCAAGTCCATTACAGTAAATTATTTATTTCCGTACTATTTAATTACGGAATTTCATTACTGACGATGAAACACACACACAAGAATTCGTATATCTATTCATACGAGTGCATTGCAAAGTGAGGCTTGACATTTGTTAACTCTGGTTTAAAGTTGAGTACCAATTGGAGAACTCAATTGCATTAACATTACAAGAGACAGCAAGTGAGAGTTTAACATTAAAGAAAACTTAACTTAACATTAACAAGTGAGTAAAGGAATAAAGTGTTGCCAATGGAAAATAAAAATTAAAAACGCCATATTAGTCTCACATAAAGCAATTGCATGCAAATCGCCTGCGTATTGGAGTTTAAATAGTGTTTTGGTTTACTAGAAAAGAGCTCGAAGAGTTCGAAGCTTTGTAAACAAAAAATGAAGTCTTTTGGCAAAAGCTCTGAGGGTGAACTAATTGCTATGAAAAGCTTTCAAATCTGTAGTTTGAATTCGACGTTAAACTAAAATGTATGTCACTCATGGATAATATGAAGAAACACATACATACATACATACATAATTGGCCATTACAACCCTTCAATCAGGATTACGGCCTAGCTTCTCACAGAAACACATACGGATACACCAAAAAACAGCCGAAAGGGTAAATGAAATATTAGCGCTTAAATAACATTCTATCCTTTAACAAAAACGCAGAATTGACATTTTCCTAATTGCGTTTAACTTCCAAAGAGAGAGCGTGACAGAACATTAAGAACAAACGGATAACATGTTTTGAAGTGGAAATTCAAGTAAGAAGTTGAAAATGTTAAAGTCAAAACAACAGTGAATATTTGACTTTTGAATTGAATGGAATTAATATAAGGAATAAGCGGAGTAAACAAATGTATTGAATATAATTTTAAAGAAATTCTATAAAACGTATCACCAAATAAAGAAATTTTGCTATTAAAAAAATAAAGAAACAAACAACTAAAAAATATTAAATGCAATAAGGGAAAGTGTTAAAATAACAACTCTTATATATAAAACAACAACACATTAAAATTGAATTGAACGGAGTATAAAAAACAGTTTTAAAAGAGTGTACATTTAAGAGTGGATAACTGAATGAGAGACACAGTAAAAGAGAGAGAGAGTTTATTTAAGTTTTGATCTTGAGTGCTAATGTTCATGATGACGATGACGTATTAAATGAGTGTTTTATACGGTGTTTTGTTTTAAAACTCATCATCTCACCACACTAATGCCATTACAGATGTGTGTTGTTATTTTAGCCAGTTAGTCAAGGGAACTATTTGTTATAGTAGTTAGCAGAAAAAGTTAAAATCAGCATGGCCAAAATATCCATCAAATGGTTGTTTTACATATTTTGCATATTCTTACATGGACCTCCTCCCCTAATAGAAGCCAATTTACAAGATCATAATCATATTGACGACGATCTGGTCTGGGTAAATAAATGTTGTGAAAAATTTGAAATTCTTGTCGACACTGTATGCAGCCAGGTGAACGAAAGTGGTAAGGCAAGGCGTCACATTAATTACAAAAAAATACAAAAATAAAAAGTGAGAAGAAACAAGACAAAAAATGAAACATTAATGTGGCATTAAAAGTGGTGAAACAACTACAAAACATTGAAAAAATAAAAGTTGATTATAAATGCGCCAATTTACAAAAATTGGCTTCAAATTACCGAAAAAAAAAATGTTAAAAAATGTTGGAATTTGTTTTTTCATTTACTCTTCTTCCTTCTCTCATATATTATTCCGTTTTGTTATTTACACACACACGTGCATATGCTTACATGTAAATCTCTTGTGTTTCTTTGTGGCAGAGCATTATCAGCCCATGTTCACCAGCTATAGTGGAGAACATAATATGCCGGTAAAATATAAATTTGTTATTGGTCTACCCGCTTGTGGTTCAATGCAAACTTGGCCTATTTATCATAATCAAGGGGTAAGTATAGCACAATACAAACAAACATATTCTACCTTTTATTGGGTAAGGGTGAAAATAATTTCTAGAAATTGTTTACGTTATAGAGTCTCGACAAACTAATTTTACTAGATGATGGTAAATTACGCCACTACACCAATATAGCTGACGAGGATGGCAGTGTAGCAACCACTTCTTCCGATTATACCGATGAAATGGCTGAAAGTTCGAAACCATATTTCTATGATTATGGTCGCGATCAGTACTGTATCGATAAAGTAAGTTAAAGTTTAAATAACTGATGACTAATCTTTTTTTTTTGGGTCTTATTTGCTATTTTTGATTACTCATTTTAGGCCATTTCCACAAACGGTGATCAACGACAAGGTCTATTTGTTTACGTTTGTTTAGCCAAAAAGGAAATCAAATGGACCGATTCGAGTTTTCTTATGGGGAAAATTTTAAATCCAATTTTTCATGTGATATCACTGATTATATTGCTTATCATAGCCATTGTGTACTTTATATTGCCAACTTTAAGGTGAGTGTTAAAACAATTGATTGTAAGCTAAGTAGAGATCAAGATCTACTCAATCAGTAATCAATTGCCATGAAAACACTTCTCAAATGTGTTTGTATTTTTTTTTATTTTTCCGTCCATTTTCAGAGATCTGGTTGGCAATATAATCACAACGATTGCCATTTGTTTAATGGTGGCACAGGTGGCAGATCTTGTACGAATATTTACCGAATTAACAAGCCATGTTAGCTTTATTGTAGCCGATATTATATTGTATTTTAGCATATTGGCTGCATTTTTCTGGTTAAATAGTTTTGGTTATTATATTTGGAAAACTTTTCGTTCACGTAATGTCTTTCTAAGAGTAACCGATGCACGAAAATATTGCTATTATTCGGTTTACGCTTGGGGCTCAACGGCATGCATGGCAGCCATGGCCGTATTTGCTCATTATTTTTTGGATGCCGATACTTATAAAAAGGAAAATATTGTTGCAGAACAGGAAACAATGGGTTGGCTGGGCATAGCAATATTCTTTGCACCCATAGCCTGCACAATAATAGTGGATATATTTTTCTATGTAACCACTTTGAAACTAATAAATCGACGTAATGTTTATGGACGTATACAGCATAAATTAAAGGCCAAGTAAGTATTTTTAATTATTATTCTTTCTTTCTTTACTTTAATTCTTGTTTGTTTTGTTTTCTTTGCAGTTTCATAATATTTTCATTAATGCTTTTAGTCTTGTCAATAAATTGGCTATTTTTATGCATATCTTGGTTTAAAATTGAAGGTCTCTTATATGCCCACATTATAGTGAATGCTTTACAATCACCTCTATTACTATACGTTTGTGTATTGCGCCAAAAGCATGTTACGTTTCTATTGAAGAAATCATGTTGTTACAATGAACCGCCCTCTTCAAATGATTGGGGCGATGAAATGCACTACATGAACTGCAATGATTATTAATTTTTAAGTCAAATGGATGAACTGATTATTATTTTCCCCCCTTTTTTTATAATTATTTTTACTTATTGAAATTATATTTAAAATATAATCTCAATTAATAGTAGCTATTAAGTCAAAAGAAAGAAGTACAACTTTTAACAATTCAAATGCTCGCTACTTTCTATACATACATATATTACAGTTTTCTGTTTAATAATTTATTTATATAAATTATGACATATTTAATTAATTAAGAAGTATTTTAACCTACTCACCTACTTTATTAGGCATTTATTTACAAGCGGAGATACAAGTGGAAACCTAATAATTATACATTAAATGTATGAAATGATTTTGCTCGAATTTTTTAATAATAATAACAATAATAAAGTGTACTTAATTGATATTATTGAAGTTTTAAGAATAAAATATGCACTTTTAAATGGTTTTCTTTTAATATTAAAATTTTAAATAAAACAAAGAAAAAATTAAAAATAAAGGAATTTAAACAGCCGCAATTCTTGGAAATTGGTTTTTAGACATTAAATTAGATTATGTAGTGCAGGTTTTATAAATTGGAATCCCAATCGGTAATTAATACTATGAAAACAATATCTAATAAGACATACGGGCAATCTCTAGTAGAAACAATAGGACACTTTGGATGAATCAGAAAACTCTGGGAATTTGGTTCAACTTTTCCTTCCCTATAGCCAAACGGAACTATCGTTACATGATATCGCATCGATAACTAAATCAAGTAAACTTTTAGATTGGGTTTCAACATAACACTAAAGGTTTTCATTATCACTCCCTGATTCTGGGCTTAGATTCAAGCGGTTATCACTTTTTGTGCAATAGGGGGCATGATAGTGGATATATGATATGTGTTATATCATTCTAAACATCGGGAAAGACTACTAATTACCCAAAGAATATTACCCTGATTGCCATGTGATTTACCTCCTCTACAGAATAATATACCGTTTATACCACAATGAAGTCACCATGGTCTGGCAGGTAGTGTGTTGGCTTATTAGACCGTGAGACCTCGGTTCAAACCGCAAGTCAAGCGTCTCCAGCTAAAACGAATATGACAAAAGTCGCCGTAGTCTAGTAGGTAGTGTGTTGGCTTATTAGACGAAAAGCCCGGGTTCGAGCCCCAGGCCAGAAATCAAAACGAAATATGAACAAAAAAAAATATTTCTTCGGCGACTTCCTCTCAGCAGAGTTCTAGCAAAAACTCTGAGAGTAAATAAACCTGCATGAAAAAGTTTCTCAAAATCTGTCATTCGGAGACATTAAACTGTAGGTCCCGCCACTTAAGTATAAAATTAAGGCACACAACATGAGTGGTGTGAGAAGCTAGGCCGTAATCCTGACTGAAGGTTTGTAATGGCCAATTATGTATGTATGTATGTAAAAGCCTTTTACTCACCTGACCAAATAGTTTTCCCTCTGGTCTCTGTACCAGATTGCTAATTTGAGCGCGTACTAACAAGTGGGTATCATCTAAGACGGTATTAAAGAAACGACGTGTCGGCAGCAAAGCCTCTAAATCGATCATTAATTCCATAAAGCGTTCACAATATATAACAGTATCGGAACTGATGTTACCCTCTAAGGGTAAATTTTCCAAAACCTCTAAAAATTGTATAATCAGATTCTGAAGGAAATGACGTTCCCACTCAACCTCAGGCTTCTTTTCCTTTTGGTCTTTTTTCTGTAGCTTTCGCCAGAATCTACGCCATTCGGGTGTATTTCTTAGTTCCTGTTCCAATCGTTCTGTAAAGAAAGTCATTATTTTAGTACTACTATCTTAGAGAAGGGAAACGAAAACTTACTTGGCTGTAAACAAGACCACATGGACAGTGATACTAGACGTTTCACTTGATTGCGGCACAATTCAATTTCCATGCTGTTGAAACAATGATTGAGAAACACCAGTAAGGCAGTCTTCTCTTTAAGAGCCGTTTGATTGTCTTCGTTGAGGCACAATTTCAAAACGTGGCGAAAAAATGCGGGAAATTCATCTGGCAATTGTTCAAATGTGGGCCACACCTCTACACGTTCTCTGAACTTTTCATTGACCATATAAATGATGGACATTAAATGAGCATGTGTAGCCTCACTGCTTTTATAATTTGGCCACAAATACTTTTCGAAATACTGACTGAACTCCAACAATACAATACGACGTGTGGGATTCTTATGTTGCAGGATTTCCTTCAAATATATATCATCGACAAGTTGGGCATCGTATGGCTCATGAGAACCCTCCGTTTCGGGAGACCAATATTTGGAAGCAATCTATGAAAAGTTTGGAATTAATTTTAGTAAACGTTTAAGTTTCTTATTCATTGAGGAGACTTACCTCCCAGATTATGTCTGCACTTAGCTGCGATACGGTCATCTGGGCCGCTTTCTGTGTATTGGCATCTGCACCCTGTCTATCACTTTTCACTTGGTTTACATTTTTTAATTTCATTATTTCAGTTTTTATTGAATTAATCAAGGAAAAACAAAAAAATTTAACTTTTTAGCACGAATCACACGGAAAATAAAAATAAATGTAAACAGAGCGGCGGCATGTCAAACAAACACAGGGTTGTTATAATCATACGTTGTTAACACAGGGTGAACAAAAATAATTATTTTGGAATTATTTACTTAAGCCCAACAAACAATATAAAGAGAGTTGTAAGGTGAATAATATTTCTCCATTCTGAGTATAGCTTAGTTAGTCTATTTTGGCTATTACTATTCAAGCAACTTGATAGTAATCTAGACTAAGCGAAACTAGCTGACTTACTTTATAATCGGACTCAAAACTGCAATATAAATTGAGGGATCGAGAAAGAAAACAGCGCTCTACTTAGTGTGTGGGTGTAGTAAAACAGCCATTTCCCTTCTAACCCCTTGCTCTTATTTACGTACTATTAAGATATTCGATGAAGATTTCAGGCCTAGGCTATAAGACCTAGGGGTCCTGACCCCCCAGTCTGCCACCTCTACGGCCTCATCAATGAATGGGTCGGGGAGGAACAGCAGAGGCGTTGGGGGAACGGATCGGGTTGTTTTGTTTCTAGATGTCTATGGCCTGCTGTGGACAATAAGAGAACAGGGTGGCTGCTGGGCTTTGGATAGGTCGCTGACGGAGATCTAGATCCCAGCCGGACTATTGCAGGGCATGTTGCGATGAGGAGGAGTTGAAGACTATAAAACACCTCCTCTGTAACTGCCCAGCCCTTGGTAGGTTGAGGACCCTTGGCAGGGCCTTCTATGAGAGTTTGAATTCTGTGTCGAGAGCCGACATCAAGGCTCTCCACAGATTCATTAGTGGCTTAGGCTGGTTGAGAGGGGCTAGGGGTTCATCAGCGTAGTCGCGCTCTCCCTTTTTGTTTGTGTCCGGTCTGTGTAATTCCTCCGCTTCCCATTCTCCCCCTTTCCTACATCCTCTCCTTTTATCCTATTCCATCTATTATCCTTCTCTTGTACAATGGGTCAATTCGACCTCCGGCTACTGTACTTGTCTTAATTGACAAGTACACGTTCTCTAACCTAACCTACAAGATACATATATTCAGACCCAAACTTGTGGGGCTTCTTATGAGTTACTCCATATGATTGGTGAGGAGAAATCATGATTAAACATAATTTTGTTTAAAGTCTGGCGACTTGTGGCCGATTGTTTTCTTCACTTAGAGCTTTGTGATCTTTCTGAAGTCAATCCTATCTTCGTCACTTTTGATCCTCTTGTACTCCTGTTAATAAACATGATTGATTTTCATTTAAAACATAATTCCGAACTTGAAAGACTCTGTACATAATACGTTTTATTAATATTGTAATATTCTTCATTGCATTTGTTTTACTTTGTTTTGTGTCGTTGCTGTCACTTTCTATTTGCAATCACCTTACATTTGTAATATAATATAAATGGAAGCTTTTCAATTTGTACTTATGCAAAAAGAAATATAATTTTTTTTTTATTTTAATTACTTATTAACTAATGGACTATATATATGTATATGTATATATTAAATTTAAAATTAAAAGTACACAATAAATGTTTATAAAAAAAAATAAATTTCATAAGCAAGATGGGCTATAAAAAAATAACTTAAAGGTCATAAAAGAGTTTTTATTTAAACTAAAAATTATTCACTAATAAACTTATATTGTATGTAGTTTTATATTTAAAAAGAAATGTTACTTTTAAAAAAAGTTAAGCAAATAGTTTTAATACTGATTGAGCTACAAAACAAGTGAAATTTAAAATCACTAACAATTTACTTTATTCACTCACTCAGTTCGTTAATTGTTATAAAGAGTTCATCGTTTTTTTTTTAATTTCTCTTTTTTAACACAATCATTAAAGCATTTTCAAAACATATGTTTTTACAAAATATGTTTGATAGTGTTAATATAATAATTTTTATATAAACCATGTATGTATGTATGTATATGTAGTAATATATGCATATAAAAATATTTTTTAAATACGCTTAACTCTATATAAATATATAAAAGTGTATATAAGTCAGTGAAAAAAAGCATTACATATAGGCCTGCATGTTTATTCGTTTTTTTTTATTAAAGACTTTTCTAGTTTAATGATTCCTATAAATGCTTCTTCTTCTTGTTCTTGACAAAATTTTATCTTATTTTTTAATTTAATTTAGTTTTTAATATTATTGTCATTTTAATATTATTCTTGTATATACTATATGCTTGCTTATAAATAATTATCAAATTAAATGTATTTCGTTATGTTTTTTTTTGTTATTAAAATAGCTGCTCCTATAAAGTATGAAGGGAAGATTCTATAAAAAAAATAATATTTTTGACTACAACTCACTTGCTATACAAAGAAGTATTCGTTAATGAAGGCATTCAATTTGCATTTTCTAAAAAACTTTGTAACTTAACTAACAATTCGAGTAAAGATATATAAAAGAAGAAAAATATTTGAGTAGTATTCTTAAATTAATTCGGTGACTACATCATCACCATCCCTAATTGGCGCCTGGAATGTTGAACCGGTAAATTCAAACATCTGTAGACAAAACAACAAACAAATTAAAAAAATTTAACAATTTCCCTCATAAACTAAAACTTACTGAAGGTACCCGATTATTACGTAACGTAGCATAATCGGCAAAATCACTTATATGCTGAGGTGGTTCTAAACCACGACCATGATGACTATTGTGCGCATTATTGGATGCGACATTAACACCCATACCGCTTTGACCACCACCACCACCATGATTTGAACCGTGATTAGGGTGTCTAGGTTGTATGGTGGCATATGTATTATCCACGGTTTGATGGCCATGATCCATTGTCCCACAATGATCCATGTGACCCTTTGAATTAAGAAACCATTTTACATTTAATACGTTGTTAAGAAATGTATTTAAAGATTTTTACTTACTGGCACATCAGAGGTGGATATATGATCGGGTTCAGAGAATACCTGCATGGTGAGCTCTTGTTCTTCATATAATTTCAGTTTTCTATTGAAAAAAGAAAAAGTAAAATAAAATCAATAAACTAATAAGCAACAATTTAATAAAGTTTTTAATATTTTAATCCAGGGTTAGGACGGATTGATAGAGCACATTAGCAAGTTTATTTCGGCTGTAACCACGACCAGCATGGAAACTGTAAATAATTTTGAGTTTACTAATACACACATATATACATACATACTTAATTGGCCATTAAAACCCTTCAGTCAGGATTACGACCTTGCCTCTCATACCACTCATGTTGTGTGCCTTAATTTTATACTTGAGTGGCGGGACCTACAGTTTAACGTCGACTTCGAACGACAGGTTTTGAGAAATTTTTTCATGGCAGGTTTATTTACTCTCAGAGTTATGGCCAGAAATCTGCTGAGAGAAAGGCGCCGAAGAAATATTTTTCCTTCATATTTCGTTTTGAGGTCTGCCCTGGGGCTTGAACTCAGGCTTTACGTCTAATAAGCGAACACACTACCTACTAGACTACGGCGACTACTACGGCGAGTTTACTAATAAGACCACCCAAAGTCACGTTTGCAATACATTCGAGATAATAGAATAATTGGCTTCAAAAGTTTTTCTGCCGCACAAGCTTTGCGAATACCATTTTCCAATAATCTCATAAGTTTGGAAATGCGATATAAGTGCAATATCAGCGATATTCACCAATTAAAGTCTTTTTTTTACTTACTGTTCTATCCATAATGGATTTTCTGTCGTATTTAAATCTTCGATGATTTGTTTCTTAATTAAGGCTTCTTTACGACGATTTTCAGTAGGCACAGAAAGGTTCCTGAAAATAGACAAATAATTCGTTTATATTTCTCTGTACACAAAAGCACATAAAGAACCCACCAGTGTTTAAGACAACAACAGAGCACAATAAAACTGACTACACCTACAAAAAGGACAATAACTAAGGCGACTAGACCGGCTACAGCTAAATCAAATTCTTCCTGTACTATGGTTATATATGCGGGCACAACATTTTCAATAGCAAAACCAGCATAATAATCCTGTAAAACATAACGATTAGTTCACTTAGAATCGGACAACAAAAAAAGAAAAACTTACCCTTAAATAATCGTAATTAGCATCTATGACTTTAAGAATTTCATCAACGGGAGAGATCTGTTTAGTATTGGGTTCGACTGCATGGAAAAAGAGATCAGACCAATCCATGCGTATACGACCCATTGAGTCAACGTGATAACGTAACTCATCGACTATAATGCGATGTTGTGTGGCATTACGCAATTCGGCTATAATTTCATCTTGTTGTTGGCTAACTTCTTCGCGAGGTCGTGAGAGTATAACACGCACCAGTTGACTATAATCGTAGATCCATACCTTTTTTTTATCATATTAAAAGAGAATATTATTTATGTATCAGAAAATGTATTTAAATGAGAAACATACTATGACTTTAGTACGAGCTTTACGTTGAGGGGGCTCTACTTCTTTCGCAACAATTTCTAATTCAAAACGATCTTGATTATATTCAGCCATAAATGCACCCGTTGATATTCGGCCCTCACTTGAAATTGCTAAAGAATATATGAAAGAGATTTTATTCATCCGAGAATTTAACATTTAAGTTTTTAACATTTTTTCTCACTTACCAAATGGACTCGGCACTATGGATCCTGTTGTTTTATTTGCACCGAACTTATACAGATTCGATGAGGTTATCATATATTCTATTTGGGCATTTTTGCCAATATCAGCATCTGTAGCATTTACTAAAATAATTTCGGTACCAATTATAGCCTTTGAATTAATACCAGCATAATAGATGTCATGCATAAATATGGGAGCATTATCGTTTTCATCCAACACTGTTATAATAACTTTGGCCACAGTATTGTCACGATCTAAGGTCTTGATGGAAAATGCTGCTCGCTCTTCATTCGATATATGAAGATCCCGTTTAATACTGGCCAATATATACAGTGTATAGGAGTCTGTTGTTTCTCTATCCAAAGACTTGTTCGTGTATATATCGCCTGTTGTTTTGTCGACCGCAAAGGCACCATCTTCATTGCCCAATAGCATATAATAGTAGACATCCTTATTGTGTTTATTACGTGCAGCTGCTTGAATTTTTCCAATTTTAATATTCGGCAAAACGTTCTCAACAATTTGTATACGATAGGGATTACTGGCATCGGGGAATTCTGGTCTATTCTCATTGGCATCTATGATGCTGACCGTTAGGAAACGTAATGTTTCAAAAGGTGTTGGAGTGCCTGAATCACGAGCCACCAATATCAGATCAAAACTAAAAATGAAAACAAAAAATTTTTAGTAAATGAAGTTTTTTAAATTCGAAAATTCATTTTACTTGGCTTTCTCTTTGCGATTGAGTTCCTTATTTGTTCTCAGTTCACCCGTTTCGCTATCAATTTTAAACTCTTCTGTTTCTTGTTGATTTTGATCGTTGACTTGTAAATGATAAAATATTTTACCATTCTCATCGGTATCATTATCGGCTGCCTTTACAGTTAAGACCAAATAATCCTTTTTAACCGTATCCTAGGAAGTTTGAAGAAATTTTAGTATTTTTGTTTTAAATAGAAATCATCAGCGATATGATACTTACGCCTGGTATTTCTATGGTGGCATTGGATAAAGCCGGTATTAAAAACACAGGCCGGTGTTGATTTACACCCTTGACAGTTATTATAGCTTTTGTAAAAGCCTCCATTGTGCCAGAGCCTTGAGTATCTCTAGCCGATATTATCAATTCATAAATTCCTTTCTGTCCACTAAGACTACGAGCCGGATATATAATGCCCGTTTGGGAGTCTAATTTAAAAAGTTGCTGGTCATTGCCGGCTGTTATGACATAACGGACATCACCAAATATGCCTTCATCTAAATCAAATGCTTTAACCTGCAACAAAGCAGCTGGTGGATTTAAGGCAGCATTTTCTGCAACCGTGGAAGTATATTCGTCTTGAGTAAATACAGGAGCATTATCATTCACATCCAAGACATTTAAATAAATCTAAAACGTTAATAAGATCGCCACATTAAATTAAAATTTAAAAAACAAATCCAATTAAACTTACAGCCGCCGTTGTAGATTTCTGTACCGTTAAAGGAGCCTTGTCTTTAGCCACTGCCGTTAAGGTAATTTGCTTAACTTTCTCCCTATCCAACACAGAGGAATCGGCCACCATTATATTACCCGTATAAGAATCTATTGTGAAATATTTATAATTTTCTCCTATTAAGGAGTATGTTATCTCGCCAAATGCTCCCAAATCTTTATCAAAAGCCTCCACTTTGCCAGCCACAGTGCCAACAGGTGAATTTTCGGTAATATTGAAATAATATTCACTTTGCGTGAATTGTGGCTCATTATCATTGAGATTTATAACATCAACTATAACATCAGCCGTTGAGGTTAACGATGGTACTCCTGTATCACTTACGGTGGCAACAAATTTAACTTCTTTCATACTTTCATAGTCTAAACGCTTCTTTAAAGTTATCACACCCGAAGTTTTGTTGACATCAAAGTAATCATTAGGCGAAATATCATATTCCCCAATAGTTGAGTCCTCATCATAGGCCTGTAAAGTGGTGAGAACGGTGTTTACAGGCTGTTCTTCTTCCATTTGTAGTTTTATTACAGGATTGTCAATAGTCCAGGGTGGATTGAATTTCTAAAAAGAAATGTAAAATAAAATTAAAGATATAAAGTATGAAAGTTTTTAAAGTTCTTTGTTATTTTCTAATACTGCTTTATATCATATCAATCATTTCATTGAAGAGCTACATGATAAGTTAGGTGGGTTTTCTGTAGCGAACTCGGTCATGAACTTCACTTCAGGTTGAATGATGGATGACTGCATCGTTTTTCAGGCGGAGATTTTCGCAATCTTAACAGCTATTGAGGCCATAGCTGGTGGCCCAGCTTCGGCTTCGGAATGTTACGTGATCTTCGTTTACAGTCAGGCTGCTCTTAGGGCCATTGCGTCGGTCTGGTGCAAATCACGGCTCATTCGCGAGTGCAAGGAGTCGTTGAGGACTTTTGGACTAGACCGTATCTGTCTATGCTGGGTTCCGGGACATAGTGCAATACTGGGCAATGAGACGGCGGATGCCCTCGCTAGGTTAGGTTCGCTTTCTGGGGGCGATTTAGTAGTTGGTCCTGAGTCCCCAGTCGGCCATCTCTACGGCCTCATCAATTGATGGGTCGGGGGAGGAAGAGCAGAGGCGTTGGGGGAACGGAACGATGTCTATGGCGTGCTGTGAACAGTAAGAGAACAGGTTGGCTGCTGGGCTTGGATAAGACCAGCTTAAGGTTGGTTGTCGGTTTTATCACGGAGCACTGTGAGATTAGGTCGCTGACGGGGATCTGAAACAGATCCCTGCCGGACTATTGCAGGGCATGTTGCGATAATGAGGAGTTGGAGACTATCGAACTGCCCAGCCCTTGGTAGGTTGAGGTTGAGGACCCTTAGCAGAGCCTTCTATGGGAGTTTGAATTCTGTGTCGAGAGCCGACATCAAGGCTCTCCACAGATTCGTTAGTGGCTTCGGCTGGTTGAGAGGTGCTAGGGCTTCATCAGTGCAGCCGCGCTCTCCCTTTTTGTTGTGTCTGGTCTGTGTAATTCCTCCGCTTTCCATTCTCCCCCATTCCTACATCCTCTCCTTTTACACTTCCCTCTTTAAGGACGTTGTACGACCCATTGCACCAATTCGACCTCCGGGTACTGTACTTGTCTTAATTGACAAGTACACGTCCTCTAACCTAATCTAACCTAACTTACATGATAAGGTTTCTGAACAACGTTTTGTTGTGGGAGAGCCCCAATAAATGTTACAGAAAGTTTCAAAAAGTAATTGAGACGTGCAAGTCTGCATTCTGCAGGCATATTTGTAAGTTGTAGATCCTCTAGTACATGAATTAATTAATTAATTTGTGTTTAATTTCTATTTGAAAAGAAAATTCATAGTTGAAACACCTAGTGAATGTTTTATTTTTTTAATTCAGTTTAACATACGTTCAATAGATACTGACTTGTTGGCTGTCATAAGTTAAAAACAAAATATGCTGAACGATGCTTTGGCAATTCTATTTCAACTACAATAGAAATTCTTTCAAAATTCCAAATTCTTAAAAATAAAAAGAAAACCAATGAGTAAGGATCTGTTAAAATTCAAAATTTTATGCATCAATACCTTTATAACACTTCTGAAAGCGGCCACTTTAAATCCTTACAAATTGCAAAAAGACTTAGATGAGGTGGACTACATAATATGCAGTAAATGTGATTTTTGTAATCGTATTTCGGTTATCTTGATATCATTGTATTTGGAAATAAATTTTCTTATGGGCTATGTTACGCTAGCGGCAAATGTTATAGCTTTGTAAGATAAATACATACATACGTATTTCAACAGATACATACGTTTTGTTACAATTCTTATTTCTTTTAAGATTTCCCATTTTAACCGATGATATGCCACATCTTTTATTGCCTGCCTTAATTGCTCAAAGCATTGATCATATTGCCTTAAACTTTATAGAAATTATTTTGGGATTTGCCATCATAAAGACAGTGTCAGGCAATGGCAAGATGAGTATATTTGTAATATTGGTCGTTAATAAGTTATTGAAAATAATATTTGCTATTGCGTCTTTGTAAGAACCTTCATTCCGGTAAACAATATTAAAGCTTTTGCTCAGTACATTATTTTCATTCCAGGAATATCTACTCCGACTGTTATCAGTATATAAAACTAAAGTCTTGGAAATTAGAATCTAGTGATTCTACAGTATCGCAAGAAGAATTTACAAATACACAATCATTACAATAAACGCATAGGGAAACTTACCGGAGGAATTTCGTTAACATCTATGATTTGTATTATGAGTAGACCACTGCCTTGTTGGACTGTGGGTGCTGTACTATCCGTTACAAGGACATTTATACGTATGACCTGCCGTATAGAAAAATTAATTCATTACTGTTTATAATTATTTTTTTCCAGTTTTAAAGCAACAAAACTTACCGCAAATAAATTACGATTGAGTTTTTTATTGACAACCACTTTGCCACTACGCGTAATGGTAAAGTATTCTTTAAATTGTTCACTATTTGGCACTTCATTGCCGTCTTTATCAATGGCTGAAATTCCCACCGCTGCAAATTCTAATGCATCCCTAGCAGAGACATCCGGATCTATAGCCACAAGTGTATAGAAAACAGTACCCACTGGTGTATCTTCTCGTACCTGTAAGTGAAATAATATATGTATTTTGTTTATGATCTATTGTTTTCTTTTTTCAAGTGTAGAGAAATCAAAGAAGTACATACCTCTGCATGTTGTGTAGCTGGTGTAAAATACGGATCTTTATCATTGCTATTCATAATGCTAACCGTTAACGTTGCAGTACCCGACAGACTGGGTGTACCCTGATCCATAGCAATTACCTCAATCTGATAAGTATTACGATTATCATAATCCAATTTACGTGATACAAAAACTTCGCCTGTCGTCTCATCAATACGAAAATCATCAAAGCTGCCCTGCTGAATGCGATAACTGTGAAAAGAATTCCATTTAATTAATTGAATTTAATTTGTTTGATTTTCTCCAATCATACCTTATTTTAGCATTTATGCCAGAATCAAGATCTTCGGCCTCTAATTTCTTAACACTGCTTCCAATTTCCGAATTTTCCTCTACCACAGCGGAATAGGTATCAGTTAGAAAGTGTGGTGCATGATTATTAACATCCCTGACGGTGATGTTTATATGGCAATTGGTAGAAAATATACCATCGTTGGCTTCTACCGAAAACACTAGATTATCGTTTTTCAAATGATTAACATCTAGCGTAGCATTGGGACGTATTGTTATTTGGCCAGTTTGATTGTCTATAGAGAAAGTATCCTGAATAAGTTTATCGCCTATAATTCTAAATGTAAATAAAAAAAAAGAAAAAAAAAATAGAAACATTTCTTACAACAACATAATAAGAGCCTTTATCTTACTTGTATGTTATATCTGAAACTGTATCTGCATCGCGGGCTTTAACTATTAATGGAGCTTCAAATACATGAGAACCCTCGTCTACAGAGGCCCTGTAATAGGGACTTTCACATACTGGCGGTGAATCATTGGCGTCCTGTACAGATATACGCAAAGAGACTACTGAATTTGTACCTCTACCCTCATCATCGGTGGCTTTATATGACAAGAAATATGTATTTTCAGTTTCGTAATCCAAACAGGTTTTCGATATTTCCGGGCTTTCCAGTATTAATTCATTATTAACATCCACAGCATTTGGAGTCTTAAGTAGTCTATACTCGTAGTCAGGATCATTATTCTCATCACTGTCACGCATACTAGCCAAATAACTGGTCATGTCTCCATATTGACGTTTACGTCTTGTATTATCTGCAGCAGTTTCTTTGATTTTAGAGCAATCGGCTAAACTTACCACACCAGTCTTTTCATCGACATGAAACAATTCGGCACCATTACCCGATAAACTGTAACGTAAGCCTGCATCACCGAAATTACCAGAGTCCATGTCTTTGGCTGTTATAGTGGTTATGTATTGGCCCGGTAATGCTGATTCGGAAACCACAGCCGAATAAGATTCCTGTTCAAACATGGGCTTATTGTCATTAACATCCAACACAGTAACAGTAATTGTAGCAGTGGAAGATAATTTGGGATTGGTATCCGTCTCTTCGGCTATAACAAGCACAATGAATTTGCGTTGATTAGGATTTTCATAATCTAAACTGCCGTTAGCTACACTTATATGGACCTGGGAAAATCCTGTAACTAGCTTTGGTTCAACTTCAAATACTTCGGAAACATCTTCGAGACGTAAAGAAAATTTCGAATTTATGCCGACATCACGATCGGTGACATTCATATCCAAGGCTAAAGGTGTACCAGTAGCAGTATTTTCTGGCAACGAAACTTCATATTCTTTGCTATTGAATGTCGGCGGAGAATCATTAACGTCACGTATAGTAATGGTAACAGTAGCAGTACTGCTTTCCATGGGATCATTACTGGGTACACCATTAACAACTTCACGGGCCTAAAAACAAAGGATACTTAAAAACTTATATACGTTCTCATATATTTACTTAAAAACATTTACGAAAGTACTTACCCTTACAGTCAGTTTCATTATACCGGCTCCATCCGGCAAGGCTTCACGATCAAGAGGTTTTGCTGTTCTAAGTTCGCCTGTATGCTCATCTAATAGGAAATAGTCCATAGGATCTAAGGAAAATGAATTTTTTTGTTTTTAAATAAGTTTTCCTTATCTTTGTCGATAGACTTACTGGTTAATAAATCGTAAACAATTTTTCTTGGTTCGCCCGTATCGCCATCACGTGCTTGAATCTTTAAAACCAAAGTATTGATAGGACTATCCTCATCTATAACATTCGATTTGTATTCTAAGAAAACAGGTGGTTTATCTTGAACATCTTTAACACGAATCTCAAAATTTGTTTGGGTTTTATGGACACCATCCTTAAAAAAACAACGAAATTTAGGTTAGAAACGAAAAGATATTTAATCAAAAGACTTACAGTGGCTTCTATGAGGAAATGATATATTGTGCGTTGATTATAATTTAAAGACTGATTTAAAACGACATTGGCGGTTAAAATAGTTGGTTCACGTTTTAAAATATCCAAACGGAATCTGAAAAATATCACGAGATTATTATTTGGTTAAGGGTCCATAAATACATATTGTTATTTATGCTTTAACTTACTTAACACAGGCATCAGGTGATTGCTCCAGAGGTATGCATTTTAAATCTAAACTTTCGCCAACAATGTCACGATCTTTTACCAGTATGGAATGAAATATAACCGTGCCTACAGGCGTATTTTCATTGACATCAGTGCCATAGGGTGTCTTTTATTAAAATAAAAGAAAAAGAAAAACAAATTATTAAAAGAATTCAAAACAGTTTCTTACTATGACTTACATTTTGAAATTCCGGTGCATTGTCATTCTCGTCGGACACGATAATTGTTAAAGTGTCTTGAACAATATTATCGGATTCACCATCTTCGGACACTTGATCCCGTATGGTAATTAAAAATTTCAAACTATCTTTTTCCTCACGATCCAACGCTTTGATCAGTGTAATATTACCCGATATAGGATCAACTTCAAAATGTTCTGAACCTATTGAAGCAAAGGTAACATTACTGCCTTCCGGATCAGAGCCTTCTAGTTTATAGACAACAGATCCCACGGGAGTACTTTCCGACAGTACAATATTGTTATTGATTTGTCGAAATATGGGAGGATAATTTGTTTCGCCTTTTAAGAATTAAAAAAAAATATTTGAAATTAATAAAAAGCCTTATTTAATAATTATAAAACTATACACACTTACATATAATCAATACACTGTTGGCCAAAAGCAACAGTAAGTATATCAAAGTTCTATTCTTGGGCATTTTTTATGTATCGTCATCTACCGGCAATGGCTGGCTGTTAAAATATAAATTTTTTTCTTTTTAAAAACATTAAAAATTATTAAATATTGTGTGGCAATAAAAATTTATTGTAATAAAAATAAATATTTATTGCGTAATTTTAATAAATTGAACTTGATTTTTCATTAAAAATTGTGTCACGTATCTCGGCTCACGTTTGTAAGAATTTAATAAATTTTCTTTTCAATAAAAAATGAAATTAATAACCGTGTCTTTTAAGTGCGGGTTTCTTTTTCAATAAGGTTTTATTACTTTTAAATGATTTTCGTTTAAAAAGAGTTGTCAGAAAGTAAGAATACATTATACTTGAGGGCGTACAATCGAAAGCCATATTAATTCTTATACGCTACCAAATTATGTTACTTGGACAGTATACTCGGCAAGGCAAGAGGGTATGAGTATATACATACATAAGTGACATATCCTGCCGTAATTTTAAAATACTGTACTAAGTATATTCAACTAAGATCAACCCTAATTTACGTATGGTTGCCATGGAAAGCAGAAAAACGTGACTTACAATCAATTGAAGAGTATTTGATTTGTCGGTGACGCTCAAAAATCTACCTTGAAAACATAAAAAGAAAAATGGGATGCTATTGGAAACCGCACATCAATAGACATAAATGATGGCGGTTATACACACTCAAACGGCAACCAGAGACAGAAGTAACTACAATAAGGTTAAGCCTGTGTAAGTGAAAATATCATGTATTGAAATTGAAATTAATGGACCATTGGTATAAAAACATCGGCTCTATTGTCCATATGATAATATCTCGCTACTGTATGGAAATAGCTTGAAGAAATTTTAAATTTCTCAATCTGACGTTATTCACAGCAATTAAGTTTATCTGGGAGGTTATTTAGTATTTAGAATTGTATTTAGATTCGAAAGAAAAATTCTGCGAAACATAATGCTTTCAAATGAAAAATGTATCCCCTATTCTTGTGAACGGACCAGAGCCAAGCTAAAAGTTACGCCAACAGCCGCAGTAGGTCAGGGCTATAAGATATAACACAAGCTGCCATCAGAACATATAGTTCGTTGGATTTTTTTCCATTATCCCTCTCGGGAGCATATGGCTTTCACAAAGCATCTCCATCTGACACGATTCTCCGCTGATGGTTTTACGCCTTCCCATGTCAAGTCATTTAATCTTAGTTCTTGCAGGACCCTGCGTCTCCAAGTGGTTTTTGGTCTGCCACAGTTTCTTGAGCCCGGGGGATTCCCTTCTAGCGCCATTCTTGTAATACTGTCGGGCTTCTTTCTCAATGTATGGCCGATCCACCTCCATTTATTCTTTTTGATCTGCTTCTGTATGGGTTCCTCCTCTGTAAGAGTCCAGAGATCTGCGTTGCTGATGGTTTTGGGCCAGAATATTCCACATATGATTCTTAGGCAACTCGTTAGATTACAATTCCCTTTTTAACAGCACAGAACTACACTTTTCCCAGCACGGGTCAGGTCAGAAGAATAAATCAAGAATATTTTCACACACTTTAAGACTTTGTCATAAGTGCCACACTGAGTCGATACTTCCATTCGTATGGGCAGCAGCGCTCATAGCAATTAGGGCCTTATAAAGTCATATGTTATCAGCAAAGTCGAGAGACAACTCGTTAATTTAATTAAAAAACAATCATTTTAATAGGAAGGTTATTTGCATTTGAATGAATACGTAAACAAACAAAATAAATTGTCATATCTAAATTGGAAAAACCATGCTAATTTCCAGAACAACGCTTACATTAATCTCATGCTTGTTGTTCGATGGGAATTGTGACCTTTTGATGTGATTAAAATTATATTTGAATATGCAGTAGAAATGTTTTTCCATCGGTAGATTATACGGAATGATTTTAAAAAGGCATTGCAAAACTTTCTACCGACGTGGATTTACTCAAATAAATAACAACTGGGACGGCTTTGAAGAGCTAAGATATCATTGAAAACTGATATTAAAGTATAGACACACCGGAAGTTGTCGCCAACTTGTACACGGAAAAATAGGCACTAAGGAGTAAAAGCAGGGGATATTTTATTTCAAATCTTTTTAAGCTACAGGATACAAAAAAAAAGACTTCTGTGAGGAAGAGTTTTCCATATATGTACATTAAAAGTACTAATTCTCTTTGTATTACTACGGCGTGCTCGAAAGAAAACATATGCCAGTCATTTTCAATTCTTTTAACAGTCAAAGAACAGACTGGCTCAAAGCATCTTCCTCATCTTTTCAGAATTTCTTTGTTTTGTTTCAGTTTCACTAAATTTTCCAGATTAAGCAGATGATTTGTCCACTGTAGCAGTCTTAGAATGAGAGTTTTTCCATTTGAAGTTGCTTTAAAGCAAATAATATTAAAGGGTATATGGTGTAGTGATGAGAAACTTTTCTCATTGAGTCCCATCCTGTAGCGAAAGGTGGCGATTTCTATAAATCAGAGACCATATTGGTTGATTATTTTTAGGGGAGAGCTTACATTTGGCGTTGCTTTAAAGCAAATAATATGAAAGAGTATAGGGTGTAGTGATGAGAAACTTTGCTCGTTGAGTCTTACTCTTTTGCAAAAGGTGACGCTGCATGATCTTTCTATAAATCAGAGTTCAAGAGACCATATGGGTGTATTATTTTGAGGTGGACTGAAGATGAGAATTCTCAACAAATTCTAAACCACCAGTAGTAGAGAGGAATGTACATATGTACGTAAATCACTAAACCTACTAAATTGCCATAGAAAATACACTACAATTTCAATTGAAATAAACTACAATTTTTAAAGAGTGTAAGAAAAATTTCTTTAAAATTGGGACGTATAATTACTTGGCCAGTTTGATTGTCTATAGAGAAAGTATTCTGAATAAGTTTATCGCCTATAATTCTAAATGTAAATAAAAAAAAGGAAAAAAATACAAACATTTCTTACAACAACATAATAAGAGCCTTTATCTTACTTGTATGTTATATCTGAAACTGTATCTGCATCCTGGGCTTTAACTGTTAATGGAGCTTCAATTACATGAGAGGCCTTGTAAAAGGGACTTTCACATAGTGGCGGTGAATGAGAGAGCTATGAAAGGGTATAGGGTGTAGTACAGAGGAATGTATGTATGTAAATTATTAAACCTAATAAATTTCCATAGAAAATGTGTTTTTATTTTGCATGTGCAAAATAAACTACAATTTTTTATAGACTGTAAGAAAAATTTCTTTAAAATTCCTAAGAATTATTGCAAAAACTAAAGGTTGCACATGAAGTTCCCAAAAAAAAAAAAGGTGATAAAAACAAAAACAAAAAAAGTTATTAACCATATAACCCGGAAAATTTTGAAAATTTTTAAAGAAACGAGTTACATTGACATATAAGACTAACTACACTGGCTCCACTGACTCTAAAGAGTCTATTAACCACAATAATAACAATAAAAAATATATATACGAATTATAGTAAGTATTTCTAAGGAAAGATATAAAAAATGAAAAAAAAAGTTCAAAAAAATCTGGTTACTGTTAGATACACTAACTTATTAACAAATGGTTATAGCCGTATAAGAGTTGATGGTCAGGTATTATTATAAGTGGAGAAAAGAAAAAAATATATCGGAGTATACGGAGAGTAGTAGCAAGGTGGTATACAAATTGTTGCTGGCGATGATGACGATGTTGGTGATGACGATATTAGTGATGTTGTTGTTTAACTGGTATCGACGACTTGTCTTGCATCTTGTGGTTTTTTTTCTTTTCTCAAGTTGCTGGTATTTTTTGTTTTTTCAACTTCTTAACTTTAATTTCATATGAATTTTATTTAAAAAGTTATGTAAAATGAAATATTTATTTAAGTTTTCTTTTTTCATTCTCTTCTTTTTTTTTACTTTTAATTTATTTAAGCAAGTAAATAATTGTACAATACACCACACATAATGTAATAAATAAACATAAACAGCAACAAAAAAAAAGGTAATTATTTTTAGGTCAATATCAATAATAAAAGAAAAAAAAAAGATTCAATAAGATTTTTAGTTTCTTTTTCTGTTTGTTTTTCTCATTATTTCGATGCTACAAATGCACACACAAAGTTTAAACTTTTTTTCCACTTAATGGCCTTTGATATTTTATTCTAGTATTTCGATTCGTACACAGATACTCCTCCTCTTCTTTATTTTTATTTTTTTTTTGGATTAAGAAACATATTTCATTAAAGATTTGATTTAAAATTCTTTTGAATACTTTATTCAATTTTTCGTGTATAGATTATTTACTCAAATGTAATTTCACACATATGTACTACGTTTGGTTTCTGTTTGTTTAAATAAAAAAGAAGTATTGTTTAGTATTTTACTTGAATTCTTTTTTTCTATAAGAAGTTTTCTTCTACATACAATATCTATGTACATATATGTACATTTGTATTGTGGTTTATTTAAGACAAACTCTCAAGATAATTTTTCTGTACTTTTTCTCATTTGATTCGGTGTTGGCCTTACATTTGTTATGGTATCCGCTGGCTGTATGTGTGCTTTATAATGAGTTTTTTCTTTTTTTTTGTAGAAGATATTTAAACCCGTTTTCGAATTTTAATCTTTAAGCGCGTTTCATATAACTTATACTTGTTGTCGGTTCAAGAGCGTAAAATAAACTAAACAGAGAAACAGACAAACTGGCTTAATCAATGACCGACTGATGATGATGGAAGTAAACTTTTTTTGTTTTTTTCGTTTAATTTCATTATATTTTTTGTTTTCTTCCATTTGCTGTTGCTGTTATAACTTAAATAAGAATATAGAATTAAACCATAAAAAGGTAAGAGATATCTAATGAGGCAAGAATTTTCCAATTCTAAAATTTGAAACAAAACTTGGATTTCAAAATTGTAAGAAAAAGGAATTCATCATTTTTATGTTAAGTTGAGGGCCTCTTTTTTTCTAGCACAGTTAGATTAATTTCATAATATTTAATATTTCCATTCCATTAGATCTCTTTCTCGTCCCTTATTAGATTAGATTGAATTAAGTTAATTTTTCTTCAACAAAATTATTCATCGTGGACAGTAATAGGTGGCCATTCGCTTAGTGCCTGTTAGCGTTTAGAAGACAACAAAAAAGTCAATGTATGGATCCCATACGAGTGAACGCTAATGATCTGGCCTGTTAGCAATAAACTAGCTCAAACGGTAGTCAAGCTAGGAGTGACGATTAAGAAAGTTTTGTTATGTATTTGTTTGTGTTTTGTGCTCTGTGTACGTTATCCCGCTTAAGAGCATATACCTTTCACAAACCATTTCTATTTTACGGAGTCTAAAATCCGTTTTGGTGATGTGAGAATACCCAGAACATGATTCAAAGGTATTTATTGAAGAATATCTATCTTCTTTGCTTGATATGTAGTAATCAGGTTTCACTTTCGTATAATAGCGCGAGTTTGTCTTCTGTAGATATTTGAGAGATTCTTCATACTTGTTGAAATTGTCTGAATGTCAATGTAGTTTTGTCTAGCTTGATACTTGAAACAGTTTGTGTGTCACCATTTTGCCTTGATAGCATATAGCTATCTATGCATTAGACCAGTTGACCTTATGGTTTAATTTTCTCTGTGCTAACGTTGCAATTTCTTATGGTTTTGTTTTTTTCAATATTTATCTCAATTCCAACAAAACCCGATAAACTTTCAAGATCTAGTTTTGTTTTCATGCTTAACATCTTTTGTAGTGTTGAAAAATATCATTTGAACAAATTCAACTTTCACGTTGTAGCGCAAGGCTTCATATAACTCCTCTTCTATCTGACAATACTTGTTCCATGACGTCTTCTGGCATTGAGTCGATGGTTTCTATATCCTATATTTTTATAACTACAAGAAACGTAAAAAGATTGCTTTATGAGGATAGTTAAAACGATTAACATACATATGTTATTTGAAACATCCATTCGTCATCATGTTCAGAAAACACGCAGAATTATAAAAATTTCAAATTCATTTTCACTTTTTACTTTAATTTATTAAATAAACCGGACTTTAAAATTTAATATTCTTCTGTTGACCTCAATTTGAAGATAAAAAATGTATGCCAAGAATCCGAATAGCACGATTACCTTATTCTTTTCTCCAATTTAAGGGTTAACATCATAATTACTTTACAAATGTACGAGTGTTTGTGTTATGCATGGTAGTATAATCAAACTGAATTGAAGAGCTTAAAGCAAAATTACAAATCATTTGTTTAAATATTTCTAACTTAAGCAAGGTACCGGTACTCTTATCGTTTCGTTGTTTTTTTGCTGTTTAACGAAAACAAATTAAGAAATTTCTTTTTAAAAAAAATTAACATATTTCCCTACATTTGACATATAATTGCAAATATTTGTAACGTTTTGCATACAGTAATTAACTAAAGATAGAAATATACATACACATTCATGCACAGATATGTATTAAGTACATATGTATGCAAATAGTAAACAGTAGTAGACAAAACATTTAAATATCTTTTGTTTTTTAGAGTTGAACACGTTTCAATGTGTATAAAAAATAAATTCAATGCCATTATGGACAATACAACAACTACAACAAAACTAATAATAATGAATAATTTACCCATAATAAGTAAAATAGAAATAAAAATTATTAAATTAAATTCAAACGTGTAGTACAGATGCAACGTACATTATGGAAATCTGTTTAAAAGTATTATTCAAATACAAGCATTGTTCAAACCAAAAACAAACGTATTTTATGGGTGCACATTGGATAAATTGAAATTGTATTTGAAATTGAAACAGTGGTTAAATGTAATAATTGTAATAATTTGATTGTATGTACTCAAATCATATGTAGTCGAGTAATTATACAGATTTATTTTTACGTAAATTTAAAATTCACAAGTTTATTACCCGTAATGTTTGTGAGAAATAATGAAAATTCTTCATCAAAATTGATGTAGTAGCAGCCCCTTGCAGATGATATTGCATATTTAAACTACACAGCATTCATTAATGTAACGTCACTTTGTAATTAACGTTGTAATATTACGCTACATCTGTTACACATAGCAAGTTTTCTTCAAAAAGTGCGTTCTTTTGCCCGATATGATTTTCTAATTAAAGCCAGTCTTGCAGGAAACAGTCTCGTTTATTTCATCGAGTGTTTAACCATGTTTACGCCAACATAAAATTCTATCAAGATGTACAAACTTATGTGTCCTTTGTCGAGTGTTCTAAGTGAGATTCTGTCGACTTAGACTACGTTTTTAAATACAAAATCGTAAATTATTTAAAGGGTCTCTTAGAAGTTTAAGAAAGAGAATAGTATTCCAAAGTCCAGTTATTTAGACACATTAGTTTGTGTAAACACCCATTTACAGCTACAATCCCTGCATGCCTTGAAAAATGTTTTTCTTATTATCGATGTGTGTGGTCGATATTGTCTTCAGGGAACAAGGTCTGCTCTCCTGCAAAAAGTCCAATTGTCGCTGGTGTAGTTACGAATAATGTTTTTAGAGGTATTTGTGTGATTGCCACTTTCTCTGGATTGTGTCTTATAGTAGTTCGAACACAATCGTTTTTACATGACGTTATCGTAAATAGCTACAATCACACGAGAACAGTTTTTAGTAGCACAATTTTTGTTCTTTTCAAATCACACGGGATGAATATTAGTTTGGCATGAAACGTATATGTATACACAGCTTTGTATGTATTAGTGCTTTGCATTCATCTGATGTTTGGCTGATTTTTAAAAATGTGCATGTCTAGTTTTGGGCTGGTTATACGGGGTTGTAGCTGGTTGAAACTTTACGCCACCGGGAAACCATTCTCTTCACCTCTCTTGCCTATAAACTATCATTTTACGCCAGCACAATTGTTCTCGTGTGATTAGGCTCAATAACCAGCATTTTTGTAATGCGGCTTTTATCACACAGTATTCGTTGTATTTGAAGTTTTGTAGGTATGGTTTTGGAAATTTTTCTTTCGAATTTTTAATATAATATTTACATTCAGAATATATGTATGACTCACTCCTATGAGGAAGTGAATCAGCTAAATTCGGTAGGTCAGTTATACTGTTGCGTCGTCGGCTTATCTCTATTCTGTTTACTATTTGTATACCGTTTACCCTAATACCGATATTTTCTATTTAAATCTGAGTAATTTTATGTTGAATGAATCGTCATCGATTTTATCACATTATCGGTTAATTCTTAATCAGCTTGAGTATTCTATATCTATGGACTGTACTTGATTTCGGTACACCATTCTTTCACTTCTTCTATGCCATTAAAAATTTAAGTCTCCAAAAATTTGTCAAGTTGTACTGTATTATAAAAGGCTCCTGCAGTGTGTCGTTTGAACAATTTCTCCGTCCATTAAATATTTGCCCCCTACATTATTTACAGAGCAATGCTAGCCTAACTTTGGCCTTGACAATGTTAGGTATACTATGGTAGTCTAAAAATTCTTTAAACATTTTCAATTACATTTAAAATAATGTTTGACATGAATTTATAGGAGCATATACATATTAATTTGTTCTACAGATTTTACTATTAGGAAACACTGTGCTCTGATGACTTCACAATTATGGTTGTCAATAAATTTGTTTTGGAATCTTTAATTAAATCAAAAGGTACCAGAGGTCAGTTAAAATGTAATGAACACTCACTCACACCTCCGCCTACCCCAAACCAATTCAATTTGTTTCACTAGAATTTTCCGTTGCAAAAAGAGGCGACTGTTGGCTGTCTGTCGCATTTGACGTTGTCGCCATCACCGTGATGGGGATGTATTTCGTCAAGAATCTGCTGTGTGCTCATTAGTAAGCATTGTTTGTTTCATATTTTTTTATTCACACTTTTCTTAATATTTTTTTTTTCATAAATAAAGATTTCTCTTATTGTTTATAACAATTAATTCATCAAAAGTCAGTCAGTAGTGGTATTTATACACAGAATGTATGTATGTAGTATGTAAAGCAATACAAAATTTACGTGCATGCCTAATCAAGATTGTGGGAATCATTTACAATTTTTCTCTTCTCTTGTAACTTTTTTTTTAGCACAGAAGATGAAGAAACATAAGGTTTATATTGAAAAATTCTTTTTATACACATTGTATGTATTTTAAAACACTCACATTTTAATTCATATTCATTTGTGTAAAAACGTTAAAATTTAATTTCTTTTATTTATTATTCACCAATTCAATTCTTAATCTTTTATTTAACACACCCAGAGAGTTTTTTTCTTCCACTGGAACACTATTTTTTCTTTTTTCTTATAACTTTACAAATACACAAAACTATAAGCAATAACAACAACAGGCACAACAACAATAATAAAAACATGCAGCTCTTGCACAAAGTAAACAAAGATGCCATATAACGAAGTGTAGCCAGATGTGCTGTCTAACAGCTGTTGTAATGTAAACAAAGTAAAATAATTGAGAGCATTTCTAGCGGCTGTTTAATTTGCTGAGAGTAATTATAGGAAATGTATCTATTTTATGTGGTGAGAACATTTTTAGAATGTTTGATTTTAATTAATAAAACAATTCAATTTATGTAAAAGCCAGAGTCATGCTTAATTATTTGATATTTTTAGATTTAATGCAACTAATATTTTAAGAAAAGTACTTTTTGTTTGACATAAAAATGTTATTATTTTTACCTACTAAACATATGGCAACTTTAGTTTCCTTTTTCGTTATTTCATTTCCAGTTGTGTTTTGTACTTCTTGCTGTAGGAAATTAATAAAAAGTGTTTTAAAAATCGGTATTAAATGTCATAAATTGGTTATTAAAGTGAAAATATAAAGTGTTTAATATTAAGTGAAAAATATATTATTAATGTGGCGTTTTAATACTAAAAATAAATGAATATAAGAAGATAAGAAAATGGCATACTTTTCCAGTCATTATTGTGCACATATATATGCAAACCACCATACCTGTTGCTTTTTATGTTGTGTTGCCAGATGAAGTGTTTTTTTAAATATGGGTAGCTGCTTAAAAAGCCGTTAATTTAAATAAATATTTGAATTTGCATATATTAATCTATTGTGTGAAAATATCTTTTGTTTATAAAAAAATTCATAAAAAAATATTATAAAGAGAATATATTGAAATATTTCATAACACATGCTGCATTGAACAAACATTGGGTAAGTTAAATTATAAATTCTCTGTAATTAAATAATTTATTAATGAATTATTACTCAAAGAATATTCATATAAATTTCCTTTATATCAAATAAGTTTTGTATACAATAGTTTCTATAAATCTACGATATTTTATAATTTGAATTGAAAAATACTTCTTGGCACAATTTAAAAACAACGGTTTCATATTGTTCTTCTTCTTCTTCTGTTTTAAATGTTACCATACTGGTTTGTGTATTTTACAGAACACTGCCTTACCATAATAAAAGTGTTGTGAAGACGTTATCTACGAATCATTTAAATTCAAAATAGAAACCGTTTTATAGTAATCTTTTCTTTTAAAAGAAACTTTGGAAACTAGGTCTAGTTTTGAAAAATTGTAGTTTTTCATTTGATAACAACTAAGTGTAGGACTATGAAGAGATACCCAAATCATACTTGAGCCTAAGGACGTAGTGAATGAATCACTTGTTAGAAAAGTGCTGAGTTTTTTAAAGAAAATTTTGTCTAAAAGTCGCTTAAGATCGATTTATTTGTCGGTTAGAACTTCATGTCTATGTTTTGTTTGTTTAAAATTAGTCCAGTTCTGATTATTTCAATTATTTTTGTAAGGCGAAACTTTTTTAATTTAATTTTTTTTGCATAAAATTTGTACATAAATGTTTGAAAACTTTACTATTTATTTAAAAAAAACTACCTGTACCCTGCGGGTATTGCTGCGCCACCATCTAAAATAAATTTGAAGGAAAGACGTGACACAAATATCCAATTAATTTTGAATCATTTTATGGATTTTGTTTCCCGTTGTCCAGATGATTCAGACGAACGGGCCTGAGTAGTACGCATTCGATCAGTTTCTAATATCACTCACCGTTGTTCAAGCCATCCATGCAAACGGGTGTCAGCGGCTTGCACTCGCAGATTTTCTAGCCTCAATTCTCGTTGCTCGCCTGATCCTGAGGCTCGTAAATCTCTTTTCTTCCGTGTTTGAGGTGTAGGTGGACCAACTGCTTATCGCTTTGGAGGCATGATTGCACGGGAACGACGTGAAAAACGCGTTTAAATTTATTAGAATCTCAGAATGTAGCCAATTCAATTGAACCCAACAGCATTTTTAAAAATTTTCCAAAATTAAAATGTTTCAAATTTGTGATTACCATGTTACGGGAATGAGTTATACTAAATGTAATTGAAATCATAAATGATGAATCCTAAAATGTCTGGTATTTGTCCGGTCAACACATGATCAAATGCATAGTTTACGATTCAATTCATTCTGAATAATTCTTAGTGGCGCCATCTACCGGAAATTAATCGCACTAATTTAGAAACCTTCGTTGGCTCATGCGCAACAACTTTGCTTAAGATCATATCATGATCAAATGCACAGTTTACGATTTAATTCACTTTTAGTAATTTCCAGTGGCGCCACCTGTCGGATTCCAACTTAGGAACCTTCCCCGGCTCATGCGCAACAACTCAGTTAATGATCATAACATGATCAAATGCACAGTTTACGATTTAATTAATTTTAGTAATTTTCAGTGGCGCCACCTGTCGGAAGATGGTCATACCAACTTAGGAACGTTCCCCGGCTCATATGCAACAACTTTGCTGAAGATCATAACATGATCAAATGCATAGTTTACGATTTTATAAGTTACATACAAACAAACATTCATTTTTATATATATACACATACAGTGGTGGCCACGAATTTAAGACACGACATATGATGGACTTATTTGTGATAATTTTGTGATAATTGAGAAATCTCAAGAAACCCATGATATTTTGGAAAAATATACTTTGGAGTTTTGCCGCTTCGGCTCTGATGGAAAGCAGTACGTCTGGCGTCCTCCAAACCTAGAGCATCATCCAAAGTACACCCTAAAAACAACATGGTGGTGGAAATGTGACGGTGTGGGCAGCATTTTCCTGGCATGGTGTAGGTCCCATTTACAATATAAATTCTAAAATGGACCACCATGTTTACAAAAATATTATAACAGACACAATGATACCATTCGCTGAAGACAACATGCCTCCAATATAGAAATTTATGCATGATAATGACCCTAAGCACATTTCACGTCTAGTGAAGAGTTGCTTAGAAGAAAACGATATCATTGTTCTTAATTGGCCAGCTCAATCCCCGGACCTCAATCCAATTGAGAACTTGTGGAATGATGTTGAGGAATATGTACGAACAGTTAAACCAAAAAATTCAAGTGATTTGTGGGAAGAAATCCGAAGGGTTTGGTATGCAATTCCAAAGCAACGTTATGTGGCATTAGCCGAAAGTTTACCCGGGAAATGTGCTGCTGTGATGAAAAATAAAGGATTTCCCACTAAATAATAGGTTTTTTTTATGAAGCTGAGCTTAATTTAGAGAATAGTGTTATATTATGCCTATGTCTTAAATTCGTGACCAGGATAAAATTTGTGTTTATGTATATATATATAACAAAATATTATTAATGTTTCTTCATAACATTACTAAAATCCTAAAAAAATATCATGGACCCATAATTTTTTCGATAAAATGTAAAAATTATCTTAACAACTCAGTCATATGTCGTGTCTTAAATTCGTGGCCACCACTGTATATATGAATATTTAATATTTAAAATATATTAAATTTATTTTTATGTATAATTTTATACTGAATAATTGAAATCAATTTTAAATAGTTTACATTTAATTTTAGTGTATTTGGATTAAGTTTTTACTATTATTTCAATATGTATTATTAAACAGGGATAAAATCTGCATAAATAATTGGAAATATACACATGTTGTATATGAATATTTAGCTATTTTTTATATACATATGTACATACTTATATGTGTAATAATAGGGCACAACATATAAATGACCAGTTCAAAAAAAACTTTTAAAATGTAGAATTAAACACAGATGGAAATATTTTTCTTTCTCTTTTTTTCTATTCAATCGATTTCTATGACAATTTTTTTTTCATTGCATTTCTTTGCCACAAAAATGGTTACCGCCCTAGTACACATATGGGCATTTCCAGAGAAAAGTCCACCATGACTGAAAAACTAAAAGTCAATAAAAATGTTTTTTAGACCACTATTGTTAGATAAAAATACTTAAATTTTGATAAATTATACCTATCATAAATTGTCTTTGTCCTCATTGTTGTTAATCGTACTCCAAAGTTGGTGTTTAATTTTGATATTTTTTTATTTAATTTTTAGTAACATTTTCTCTTAACTATTAATTTATGCAAACTCGATTATTTAAGTATGCTCTCATCAGAAAATATTTGTTACTACAATAGCTTGTTTAAAAAGGAAGAATGATATTAAATAAAGATCAGTTAACGGCATATTTTTGATTTTCTCAATATTTTACTGTAACGTTCGTCACGAAAAACAGGATTTATTTCTATTCCTCTTGCGTTGGTGGCTCAAAGTGTTTAAAATTTTTAATTTTAATCTAGTTTATTGTGCAAAATTTAATTTTGAAGGAAAATCAATTTATATTGAATTAAGTTATTTTTTATAAAATTTTAAAGTTTGTCACGTCACGTCACGAAAAAAAATATTATCGTAAGTTCCACCTAATACAATAGGATATATTGCGGTTTAAAATATATATCGTTAGTATAATTCGCAAAGACGCTAAGTCCACTTTTTTCCAAAATTCAGATTTTAATGCAAAACGGTAACATTATGCAAAATACATATTTTACAACAACAAAAAATTTTATTATGTAGTTTAAAGTTGTTGTAATTTTGTGGTTGGCAAAAACGCTAAGTCCACAAAATTGCGAAAAATATTAAAAACAAGTGCTAATTTTTTGATTTAATTTGATTTTTTTGAGTTGATTTTTAATCTAGGTCATTTAAAGAGAGCTATTTTGTAAAAATAATTGCGTTTAAAAAGTTTCAAAATCTTAAAAACTGTAAATGTTACACTGTTTTTTGTGTCTCCTGTAAAATTTGAAAAACGGGACTTAACACATTTGCGAATTAGACTAACGATATATTACATGTTACATAGATGGAGTCATCAGCAGCTTGTATGGCGGAAAGAGCGCGTCGTTATAGGGAAAGAGTGAAACAAAATCCACTTAAATCCGAAATAAAGCGCAGAAAGGATAAAGATCGAGCCAAAAACTATAGAAGAAAAATTTTAAAATTGGCAAAAAATAAAATATTAGAGAACGTAATTGAATAAAATCGAATAAGACAAGAAAAGTGGCGCGAAAAAAGAAATCTCAAATCAAAAATGCGAAAGAAAATACATCTATTAGCAACTATAATTGTAAGCAAACAATGGGGAAGGCACTGAAAAAAGCCGAAAGGGCTTTGCCCCTTAATTCCAAAAAAAGAACACAAATTGTTGATCTATTGTATAAAAAATACGGCACTACAATAGAGGAAAAAGTAAAAAGACCATGCTTAACAAAAAAACAAATTGGAATAATTAATAATTTTTACGACCGTGATGATATAAGTGTTCAAGCTGCAGGACAGAAGGATACCCTTATAGTTAACGGAGAAGTCATTATATTACTTTTGCTGACATCAAGGATACAATTGTAAGACATCTTATCAAACTCAGAAAGCGGTTTTCAGATTACTTTCCAGATCTTGATACACGTACTGTCAGTTGCATTGTAGATCCTTTTAAATGTGAAATTGCTATGGTACAAAAAAGAAGCAATTCTTGAACTTCGATCTAAAACTGAAGAACGTATTCAATTTGAAAGCAAATCAAATCTGCCGCCTTTATGGAAGAGGCGGTTAAAAAATTGCTGCCATTTGGAACAACGTATTTGTGCGAACAAGGCTTTTCCACTCTAATGAACATGAAAACGAAGAACAGAAATCGATTAAACGCCGAAGACTGTATTCAAATCGCTCTTACATCAAAAAGTCCCAATTTTGAAGTAATTGTATCGAACATGAAGCAACATAATTTCTCCAAAACGTGCAGGAATTATTTTAATGTTATGCAAATTAATGAATTAAAGTATCTAATAACATTAAAAAAATATTTCATTTATTAAAAAAGAAAAAAAAAATTGTAAGAAATTTTTGTCACATCACGTCACGTAACGTCACGTCACAAATAAACTGTTGTAAAAAAAAAAACTAAAAAACTTTTTTTAATTTTGAAAGTTGGAAAGTAATCGAGATTACTTCAAATTCCAATAAAAAAAACAATTATCCAAAAGTTCCGCCTAAATTCGCAAAATTTCACGTTTTAGTAAAAAAAGAAAAAAGGAACTTCTATTTTTGTAACATCACGTCACACACTTTAATTGCTTATATCTTAACGCCATTGAGTTCGATTTTTTCCTTCTTGGTACTAAGTATAAAGCCAGTTAAGCTCTATTTAAAAATATAAAAAAAAATTTAAAATATGCATTTTTTCCTTGTTTTTTTATCACATTAAAACGTATGACTGTCACGTTCGTCACTATGGAAATGCCCATATGTGTGTAGAGTATTCATATATTCATATATAATTTACATATATACATATGTATGCATAATGTTTATTCATTACTAAATGACTCATGTGAGAATAAAGTTCAATTTGAACACCTGGCCGTATGGTATATACCTGTAGCTAAATGGTACCAGACTCTGTCTTTTTTGTGCTTTTTTAATGCTTTTCTTGTTGTCTTTATAAATTTCTACTGACATGCATATCAGTGACACGTATACGAGGGTATGTTAATGAATGAAGTGATAATTTTCCAAAATTAAATTCTATTAGAAACTTCTTGAGCTCTTTTATCGATGCGCTGTTCTCAGACATTGAAAATCATCGTGGTTTCAATGGCCTCTAGATTTCTGAGAACAAGTTGTAGTGGATGATTTCTGCTTCCAAACGGCTTACAAACTCAAGGTAATGCTTATGATTAACGTCATGATTTTCTGTTAAGAATTGTGATGAGTTGAGCAGCAATGCTATGCGCTGTCTGGGCTCTTTAGCTGTGAGGACAGCGGTCAGTACTCTGAACTTTGAACTCTATCTAGATACACAAGAATTCTTTTTATTTCTGAATCATTGCAATGTTCAAACAAAGGTCAAAACTAAACAATTTCAAAGGTAACATCGATCAGTCATGTGAAAGAAGTTATATATCTATCAACGTCTTCATTAGTTGTTGGCGTGTTACAGCTTATAGGGCGAGGTTCCTTCTTCCTAGCTTCATGGCCTGTATTAGTCTCGACGCCTATATCTCCGGTCCCAAGTAACGCCCGACCATAAGGGCAACTGTTTTGGAATTCTTGATATCATAGTTATCCCGCCAACAAGGTCCATTCCCCTACTAGTCCATTTTTTATCCAATTTAATTCCATTTATACAGAATACTTTTTTTTTGCTCCTTTAAAGGAAACAATTAGCTTCGTCTCCTATATCTCTGGTCCCAAGTAACGCTCGACCGTAACGAAAATTGTTTTGAAATCCTTGATACCATAGCTATCCCGCCAACTAGGTCCATTCCCCTACTAGTCCATTTTTTATCCAATTTAATTCCATTTATACAGAATACTTTTTTTTGCTCCTTTGAAGGAAACAATTAGCTTCGTCTCCTATATCTCTGGTCCCAAGTAACGCCCGACCATAAGGGCAACTGTTTTGGAATTCTTGATATCATGAATATATAGGGGCAATTCACACAACTTTGTATCGTGTATGTTGTATTGAATACATTTGTTTCTTTGTGAACGCTCAATGCTATGCTGTATTGTGTACTTCGTGGCATTCAAACAATAAACCAAGACAACATATGAAAACATATACACATTTTTCAATCATACACTGTTGTATGTTCTTCCAACAATACAATGAATACAACGATACAACGGCTTGTGTGAATTGACCAATAGTTGTGTACTTGGGGCGAGTCCCATTTTACCAAAATATTGATGATCCGCATCAGACCATGTTAAGTTTTATTAGGGACACCTTAGGCTTCAATTGGTATACACTGGGATAGCTTTAATAGTACATACATCCATATATAATTGGCCATTACAACCCTTCAGCCAGGATTACGGCCTACATTGTCACACCACTCATGTTGTGTGCCTTAATTTTATGCTTGAGTGGGGGACCTACAGTTTAACGTCGACTCCGAAGGACAGATTTTTGAGAAACTTTTTCATGGCAGGTTTATTTACTCTCAGAGTTTTTGCCAGACATCTGCTGAGAGGAAGTCGCTGAAGCAATATTTTTTTTCATATTTCGTTTTGATGTCTGACCTGGGGCTTGAACCCGGGCTTTTACGAACACACTACCTACTAGACTACGACGACGATTAGCTTTAACATTGCCTCTATTAAATTCGAATTTATCTTCACACATATAAAAAAGCTTATTTGATAGCAAAAAATCTCCGAACATATCCAACAATTCCCTCTTTTGAGGGCCGAACAATAAATCCGGCCCTGGTACTTTAATCTTTCGTTTGAAAAAAAGGATCCACAATGTATGCCCAACAGTAAATTCACTTTGAATTCGAAATAAAATCATTTTTTATACACTCCTCGTATGAATGCTTGACTAAGTAAAGTGAATGTGTGTCAGTGCCTGTCTTTTTTGTTTTTGTTTGAAATACAAAAATTATCATCACGCACATTTTGTGCTTCAATTTTTTTGTTTTTTTTGGTGTCTTTCATTTTGTTTTTTCCAACGGATACGGCTAATGGGAAAATATGGTTTATATTTACGGATGTGGTAATGTAGCCTCTTCCCATGTACATATACAGAGATATACAGAGAATGAAAGATATGGCGTTGGTCATGGTTTCAAAAGGTAAAACTATGTATGTATGCTGAACATACATACATATGTATGTATTTGTGTGTTTGTTAAACAATATCGTATTCGTATGTACATATTAAATGAGCTCAAATTTTGTTTCCTTCTCTGCAGTGTAGTGGGAAGCACCCATTACTTGTCATTTACTATATAAAGAGTCAACTTTTTTTTATTGTTGTTGTTATTCAGTCCTCCAAATGAAAATGGTCATGTATATTTGAGGAACTATACGTACATATATCCATATAGACATCTATTTCTGCATTTGAACTTAGTATATGTGTATATGTGACTACGTATGTGTGCGTGTTTTGCCGGAAAATTTGTCTAAATGTGCAAAAGAGTTATGTGTTGTTGCTGTTGATGGCATTTTTAGTTGAATTTTAGAGCTGATATTGGTGCCATCGTAATCATAAAACACCAGTAAACTCACAAACACTCATACTCACTTGTATGCTCTCATTTACATTCCCGTAAATTAATCTATGACTTGGGAGTACATTCAAAACTATCTCTCGCATGCATACATACATATGTATGTACAATGAAAATAACTATTATTCATGGCAATGCAATTCGAAACATAAGATGGTATTTAATCATCGTTAAAGTTGTTGACAATAAAACAAAAGCAAAAAAAAAACAAAACGGGACACAAACTCTTCAATAATTACAATGAGGCGGCAGACAGTCAAATTGAAAATTGCAAGAGAATTATTTGTTTTGTACATGAAAATTTGCTTAATTTTTGCAATTGTCATCCTATTACTCTAGTAATAGAAAATGAAGAACAAGGAACGTACAAGTAAATATTATTTATGCTTAAAAAGCATTTTTAATTAAGGCGGTTTGATTTAGATATACCAGGCAGTACGGGAATCTCTTTCTTATGCAAATATTTCATTAAGACAAACATCATTTAAATGTTTTAGAAAATACAGCAAGTCGTCGGAGTTTAGTAGGTAGTGTGTTGGCTTATTAGGAGTAAGGCCTCAGGTGAGACATTAACATAAGATGAAAAGAGTATTTCTTCGGCGACTTCCTCTCTCAGCAGATTTCTGGCAAAGCCTCTCTAAGAGTAAAATAAACATGCCATGAAAAAGTTTCTCAAAATCTGTCGTTCGGAGTCGATGTTAAACTGTAGGTCCCGCCACTCATGCATATAATTACCGCACACAACAGAGGTGGTGCGGTGTGAGAAGCTAGGTCGTAATCTTGACAAAAGTGTTGTAACGACCAATTATGTATGTATGTATGTATGTATGTTGAAAATACAGCAATCCAAGCTATACAGCAAATCTTTGCAATGAAAAAAAGCAGACATCATCACCAAGACTTTCCATTTTACGTGGATCTAGCTTCCAGTTCAATGCATAATTTCTCAGCTGAATTAAATGACCCTAATTGACTTGTAGTCGCCGTATTCTAGTAGGTAGTGTGTTCGCCTATTAGATGTAAAGCCCGGGTTCGAGCCCCAGGCCAGACATCTAAACGAAATATGAAAACAAATATTTCTTCGGCGACTTTCTCTCAGCAGATTTCTGGCAAAAACTCTGAGAGTAAATAAGCCTGCCATGAAAAAGTCTCTCAAAAAATCTATCGTTCGGAGTCGACGTTAAAATGTAGGTCCAGCCACTCACGCATAAAATTAGAGCACACAACATGAATGGTGTGAGAAGCTAGGCCGTAATCCTGACTGAAGAGTTGTAGTGGCCGATTATGTATGTGTGTAATTGATTTTCGATTAAAACGCAATGACTACCTGAATGTCCTTGTTATTGATCTAATACTCAACGTACAGTTTTGGCTAAGCAAGTGACTGGTCTATGGTTTCAAGTTCCAAAGCGATGGGCTTCTCAGCTGCCGCTGTATATGTATCATGCAGTCCTTCTCTTCTCAAAAACAATTATTTTCATCATAGTTTTCGAAGTTTGTACAGTCTTGGCCCTATTGACAGTGACGCAAAGTTTATTCGCTTGTTTCTCTGAAAATATTTAGACTACACGGACAACCAAGCTCCAAATAAGTCCTTCCAAAATGCCACCTTGACCTCCATCCTCAGCCATGAATGCCAGGGGAAAGCTGTTTTGGACCGGCCAGGTACAGAGTTCACTATCTTCGATATCTTACAGGGCACAAGTGTTCCGATTGCCTCAATTAAACTGGTCATGTTCTGATCGTTTTGTAGACTACGATAGGTTCTTAAAACTCTAGTTAGTAACAAAGGACCTGTACATACTTATTAAAGCGCCCAATATTTCGAAAATTACATTACAAAGCAGCTCTTTGCCAACTTGCTTTAACCTAGTTGTCCATTACCACTTGCCCGTTACCACTTGTCCATTTTCTTATACGATACCTAGGAGTGTGATTTTCTTTGTTCAGGCTGCCAAAATCATTCTAAGATACTTACATATGATGTTTTCTAAAGTCATACTTTCATTTTTCACTTTTCTAGGCCCTTAAATGTATGCCCTTAATTATATCACCCACTGTACGAACGTATATGTACATATGTGAACGTGATGAATCATTTACATTCGGTCACAGAAACTTGTAGCTGAACTGTATTTAATTTCTGTCAAAGACACTTCTGGAATTCATTTCGTATTCATTCTTGAAATATACTTCGCACCCCTCCCCCACGCACACTAACAGTCGCACTGAACTGGCTATAGTAGCTATGGCAATTTATGCTTACAAATACATGCACTTCTAAACATACATACAGGCATGCTAATATATACGCATAGCTTTACAGTTTAGAGTAATGTATCATAGATTTTGCATATTTGGTTTATTACACTACCGCTGTCCTATACACTCCTTTCCACCCCTCTCTCTCTCCTTCTCTTTCTCTTGTTCTGTTTTGTTTTTGGTTTAGATTGGTATGTATGTAAATATGCTTCGATATTCAAATGTCAAACTGAAATTGGCATGTCTCTGGTAATTATGCTGCGAATGGTTTTTGAGTGTTTATATAGAGGTGTAGGCCTCTCTATACACATACAACATATGTATGTACGTATAAACACACTCACTTAAGCTTGTATATCGTAGTTTAAGCAGGCGTGGGTATACCATAGTTTTGATCGTGTGTGTGTGAGTGCGGTGAGTTATGTTAGAGAGTTTTCGTAAAATCATCAGGAACATTCGTAGCAGACGATATTAGGAGCACCGGTAACAACAACAACAAAAAAGAAGAAAGTTATTAATCAACTATAATGGATTGAATCCCATTTGATTTGTGCTATGCTCTAACCTGACTGCCTGCCTGCCTGCTTGAGTGTGTGTGTATGGGTATGTGTTTCTTTTTAAAGGAATGAGAATGTCCATATTGCTTTACACTTCTAATAGGGTGTGCAGTTTGATATTGTCTGCAATGAGATACAATTTTTAAACGAAAAAAATAAAACAAAAGTGATGAATAATTTTTTGTTGCTATGCAATCGTACATGAAAACGTTTGCCAATGATTAAATGCTTTTAAAATATAACGGAATGAACATATGCACGTTGTATATACATATATTGAAACCCTAGTAGGATAATAACAGATCAACATTTTCAATAACAGAGTTCTGTGAAATTCAAAAATGACATTCAAAAACGATAGCCACTAAATATACACTGAGGCGTATACTTGTTATCAATTATGAATTGATATTGCACATACGTTTTGGAGGTCAATTTTAATGATACTTATTCTGTAAATAATTTTGTTATTTATTTATTTTTAATTATAATACAATTACAAATTATATCTAATTATTATTACGAGCTGAGTAACTTAGACTCGGTGTAGTGTAACAGACCAGACCATCTGCTGGGAATCGAACTCACGACCCTTACGCTAACAGTCTAGCACACTACCCACTAGACTACCAGGGCGCCTCTATTCTGTAAATAATATTCTTATTGAAATATTAAAAATATTTTCCTTTATTCCGGTTATCACTCCGTGGCATCACAACGGGCCGCTATGCGTGCTCAAGTGAGCTTTGTGATATTAGAGCTACCACTCCGACCTAACCTGTTATCACTCATGTTTAAGATCCTGATCTGAATTTCTGTCTGTATTTTTTTAACTTGATTGTCACCTAAGTCTATATATCTTCTAAGCATTAGTGAGGATTGAGACTGATTAATGCAGAGCTTTTAATCCCGTCGATTTATGGTATGAAAATATAAATTGAATGAATTTCTGTGAGTGTCAAAATTGAAATGTAATGTGAACTTAAAACCAATCACATGACACTGTAGCGATTATCGCAGTGTGATAGACGACAAAACAATATTTTTTGTGGTTTCTAATTACAGAAAAATTATGAGGTCTTAAACCCCCTCTAAGGGTAAGGAGCATATTCTGGTGTCTAAATGGTTGTACCGATGATCGGCTTTTCATGAAGACATATGTCTGTGGTGGGTTAATTTCGATAATATGTGTTTGAAACTGAAGATAGTAGACCCTGAAATGACGCAATGTGCTCTCCAGATTAATATTTTTCGGGTATGGTTATAGCCGAAATCAAACGTAGGTTCCAAGAAAGACATTGGGAACCGCAATAACAGTGGAATTGTAAAATAAATGGACCCTGAAATGGCACAATGTGGTCTCCAGATTAATATGTTTCCGGTATGATCATAGTCAAAACCGAACGAAGGTTCCAGGAAAGGTGTTGGGAACCTCATTAATAGAGCCCCACAAATCAAATACATGCGCTGTGGAACTCAAGACACATCTCGCGGTGCTCTTAACTGAATATTTTTAATTAATGTGTGAAATTAGCTGCCATATAGTAATGTGAATCGTAGAGTGTTGTTCGTTGTGATTTGAAGATAATACAGATTTTTGTTAACCTGCGTCTGAAACATGATTTTCTGGCCAAGGCAACTCTGAGTACTAGCCGCGCAAATTCCACTTGTGATTGATATACGACAATAGACGTAGCAATGGATAGCATTTAACTGGAATCTATCGAGTAGTATATGCTCTAGGCCCTATTTATATCGATATCTGGAAATAGCACCAGAGAAGGTAAATAAAGAGCAGAATGAGCTGAAGCACATATTCAGTCTGTTTAAAGTCTTGAGCAAGGGTATTGCTCAATGTGCTTCTTACCTAATATAAGAACGAGGCACGTTTCCTTAAAGGACATTTTATTCATGCAATGATAAATAACAAACTGGTTTAAAAAGAAAGTTAAAAAGGAGTAAAAAAATTGGCTGCAAATTATGCAATTAAAATCAGCTCTTAGATGCTTACTTTCCAGCACACATTTGATTTCCAATAATTCCTTAAATAGTTCTCCAGCTAAGAGGCATTCAAATCTCCGTTTAATTCCTACCCAACTTTCTAAAGAAACCCGAATTTGCTGTTATTTTAATTGCCATGCACGCTTGAAGACAAAGAGAAAAAAATAATCAAATTCGCATGCCTGCAACCAATCGATCATTTTAAATTCATTACTCATGACCCCAATGAATAGTAAAATGTACAAAAAGCAAAAAAAAAAAAATTGAAGAATAAAAACTAACGAAAGAGCACCACCAATTCCCATATCCAATTCCAATAGCAATATTTCATCATTCATACATCATCGGTTGATTCTTGGGTTTTGTTAACACATGATGATATTTGATGATGTTCCGAAAGCGCAGAAAGGCAGAAAATGAGTGGGCGGATGGATGGCATGATTGAAAATGAGCATTAAAATTTATTATCCCTGTGTATACTTTGGGCATTGCATTCTATGTACAGAAGTGTGTTGTTGTTGCTATTGCCGTTAATAATGGTGAGCGGTTAGTGGCAAAAGCTGACACGTATCGTATTTTCCTCCATATATTCGCTGTACGAGTTAAACAGTTAAGCATCATGGAAACGCGTGTTCTTTCTTTCATTTGCTGTTGCAACTGAAAAATATTAATGGACGAACTAACAATTCACACACACATGCACACTAGTATTCATATATACATATGTATGTACATATGTACGTATTTATTATGCATGTGTACAGAATGAGAACACATAGAACAAGAGCTGTAGTATGACTTTTGAAGGGATTTACAACTACTTGTACTCGTTGTACGAATATAAATGAACCAATCATTTGAAATCATCAACACAAGCATACGGAATAAGAGTAACTTTGTTTTTATACAAAGAAAGTATGTGTGCGTGTGTAGGAAATGTAATTTTATAAACAAATCATTAAATTTTCTCTTCGTATTTGATCTCACATATAATATATGTATACATACACTCATATACACTCAGTTGTTGTATGTTTGTTTACTTATACAATTGCATACTCATACACATAAAATTGTGTATACCTATACATATGTATGTTGTTGTTGTTGTGTAGTTGCAATTATTTTTAAGAAAGATGAAGACAAAAACCCCAGAAATTGGAAAAATATTGAAATGAAATTAAAATGTCTTTGAGTTTTAATGACATTTCATATATTCAATACAGATTATCAATGCAATATATTGAAAATAATGAAAATACAGCACAAAAGGTCTGTGGACTTTTAATTTATACACTCGAAGAAAAGTTCATGGCAATTTTATTTACTCTCATAGCTTTAGCCAGAAGATTACTTTTCCTCTCAGTGGTCATCGAGAAAAATATTTTTTTATATTTCTTTTTGTTTGACATGTCTGAGCCAGGGTTTGAACCACGAGCTCAAGCCTAATAGGACAACACACTACCTATGTAAAAAATGAAAATATATTACATATCAAAAGTATTCGCTTTTTAATGACATTGATGCCCATATGTTAACGATGATTAGATCAACTACTTCAATGGTGACACTTTTAATTTTTTTGCTTGACTAAAAGCTCGAGCATTTGTGGTTAAAACCCCACAGCAGGCGAGTAATTTTCTTTATGTTTTTCATATTTTAAAAATTTAAAGGTTTCAGATTGAACTTCCATAGAATACTGTTGCGTTTTTACATACATACATATTTGGCCATTATAACCCTTCAGTCAGGCCTAGCTTCTCACGCCACTCATGTTGTGTGCCTTAATTTTATACTCAAGTGGCGGGACCTACAGTTTAACGTCTACTCCGAACGATAGATTTTGAGAAACTTTTTCATGGCAGGTTTATTTACACTCAGAGTTATTGCCAGAAATCAGTAGTACAGTACCCGGAGGTCGAATTGACCCATTGTACAATGTCCTAGCTTCTCACACCACTCGTGTTGTGTGCGTTAATTTTATACATGAGTAGCGGGACCTACAGTTTAAAGTCGACTCCGAACGACAGAGTTTTGAGAAGCTTTTCATGGCAATTTTTATTCTCAGAGTTTTTGCCAGAAATCTGCTGAGAGGAAGTCGCCGAAGAAATATTTTTTTTCATATTTCGTTTTGATGTCTGGCCTGGGGCTCGATCCCGGGTTTTACGTCTAAATAAGCGAACACACTACCTACTAGACTACGGCGACTTACCTTTTAAAAACGTTTAAAATATGAGCTCGTGGAGTGTATCCTTTGTATAAACAATACCAATTCCTAGTCAATTGTTCGACAGATCTTTGCAACAGAGTTCTTCAAACCACGATTACTATCTTCAAATGCACCACGTCTTCACACAAGACTGACTGAACTTTACTAACTCACACGCCTGTTTTGTCTTGCCTTTAATATAGCAGAGTAAACAGTCTAATGAATGTTCTTGAAGTCGAATGTTCAAGGCTTCGCCTTCTCGAAATCTCTATAATTGAGAACATCATTGTTTGTGTACTTTATTTACATTTATTCTTGTATGACAATAATGAATATTTTTCTTTGAGTGTACTGTGGAGAAGAAAAGTTCATAAAACACATTGTGTACTTACGTCGAACGTGTTTATATACATACGTATTTAAACATTTGCACGTACGATATTTCGTAAAAATAAAAGAAGATTTTCGTAATTACTTTCATATGGGTTTTGTAAATATTTATTGTATCTACGATATACACTTGTACGACTGAATGTAAAAATAATTTAAAACACTTACACTCACTCACACACACGAAAAAATTAAATTAAGAAACACACATAAATACATACATACATATATGTATGTGTATATGTACGTATACAATAAAATTTATTAAAAATATTGTGGTTATACTTATAAATATTACTGTTCTTTTACTTTTATACACTTATGTATACACATACGTATGTGCGTACAATGCTATCAAGCTTTATGCTTATACATATGTGTATGTGTAGTCAGAGTGCTTGTTAATATTTAATGTATTTTCTTTATAATTGTATTCAGTTACATTCAATTTGGCTGTGTGTGCGAGAGTACATGCATAGGTTTTTTTATTTAATTTATGAATTACTCTCTCCTTCTACTTCTCTTCTCTTATACATATAAACTTTATTTCTCAATAAATTTGTAAGGCGAGTTTATTTTGTACGTACGTTTGCCGATTACTTCTTGTCTCTTTACTTTATTGCAAATTAAAAAAACAAATTATGCTTGTATGTGTGTACCACTTGTATTTGTACTGTTTTACTGTATAAGTATAGATTGTAAATAATTTATTTGATTGTATATGCAAGGAATTAATGCCATATTTATAATGGAACTGATCAATTCAAATTATTTCAAGCCATAATTTTAATACTACTGACCTATATAAGTATTTGGCAAAATGAAAATTTAACAAATTTTCAATTTAATCAGTAATTAAAATTTAACAAATTTATAATGTTTTGAAAATTATTATTAATTTAAGAGATTCTCGCTCTCTCTCAATTTGTATTTTATTCAGGGCCAAACTATTAATATGTATTGGTTTCTGTTTTTGCTGCCATCTCAGCTGGGAAATCAAGCATATGCTCATGCATTTCATTTAATATTAATTTACACATGATCAATTTCAATGCATTTTTTTCTTGTTTTTTTTTGTAAATTTAAAATTCAATTTTTTTTAAATGTTTGTTTCCATATGCTCGCCTTAATTGATTTAAATAATTTTTATAATCTGCCCTACAATAAATAGAGAGGGTTTATTGGATTTAAGTTAATGGTTTGTAACCGCAGAATATTGTGTAGAAATTCATTTAGGACCGAACTTTATAGGACTTATCCCTTATACAAAAGTGAAACGATTCCTTTCTGCCCCCTTACTATCTTACCTTTGAACCAGTAGTTTGCCATTCTTCGTGTTAAGCATTGGAAACAGAAAATATTCATAGAATGACAAATTCGTTGAGCATGATTTTCGCTGGTTACGTGAGAAGGTCAAGTATTTCCACAAATTACATACAACTTCAAACTAAGAACTTATGATGAAGATAATTCAAACAAAACCTTGAAATTCTATTGAACGTATCGATATCACCCATTAAGATCTTTTAGTATCATCACTGAAGACATTTAACAGTCATAGTTCACTTGGTTTGAATTAATCAGTTTTGAAATATATTTTCCTAAAACCATGTTCCAAGAATGTGTTCCATTTATTCTGATGAACACAGAATCTACAAGTGGTGCTCGAGATAATCCCCATCCTGAATAAGTATACTTTGATTCTAGAGGCTCTTGTAAAAAAAGCGTATCAACCTTAAGTTATTTCTTAATAGTCTGATGCATGACATCAAAAGTTTTAATTGCCTCCAGCCCACTTGATTTCAAATGAGTTTTTTCCTCTCTTTATCTTTCCCATAACTTTTCAAATATCCGCCATCACAGATGTACTCTGGCTCTATTACCAGCAAGAAGGCTCCTATCTTCACAAATACATTTGTTTGTTCATTGCCGAGAATTCCCACATACCCTGCATATTCATTTTCTACTGATAGTTCCCCACGATCTTCGATTTAATCCCCTAAAAGCTGAGAGCTCGAATGCCGGCCTGTACCTCCTATCCAAGTTGAATTGCGAGTATCTTTCGAAGACATAGACTTCCACTTTGGAGATATCTGCAAGTTTCTCCATGGGCTTGGCATATTTCATTCTAAGACCTCTTCGAAGATATGTTCTTTACTCAACTGTGTTCCACAAAATTGTCCCTCTTTTATAAGACTATGAAGTTTCCAGATTACTCCGTTAATTTTTGTTTCTAAGTTTCATTGTGAAGTACTTTCCAAAATCATTGAGTCTACTGGTTTTGTCTAGCAGGCAGTTATGAATTTCTTAGTCAATCAGCACCGAAATCCCCTAATGAATTTCCTAAGTTTCGGTCCTTATTACCAATACATACATACATAATTGGTCATTACAACTCTTTACTCAAGATTACGACCGAGCTTCTCACACCGCTACTATTCTGTGTGTTAATTATATAAATGAGTGTCGGGACGTACAGTTGGAAGTCGACTCCGAACCACAAATTTTTAAGAAACTTTTCATGACAATTTCCATTTACTCTCAGAGTTTTTTTTCCAGAAATCTGCTGAGAGGAAGTCGCCAAAGTAATATTTGTTTATATTTCTTTTTGATGTCTAATCTGGGTTTTGAACCGTGGTCTTACGTCTATTGTATTTTATTGTATTAATGTTGTTTGTGTATTTATTTTACATTTATTCTTGTAGTGTTGTTGATGTATTTTTGTTTACTTGTTTACCATTTTTTTATGCCGGTGTTTGTTGTTATCTTAAGCAGTACGATAATTTGTAAACAGCTTTGTTTACTGCATTGTTTTGTTTTTGTAGCTTTTTTTATAATTTTAATGTTAAGTGACGTAAAAACAAAACATCAATACCTTGATTTATCATTTTCGTAACAACATTCTTCGATTTAGCTAGCTTTGTATCCTCAGGCCCACTGTCATGTACCAACGGTTTACAACACAAGAATTCTTTGAATGAAGACTAAAGTTTGTGAACCAGTCGCTCGGGCATTGTGCACACGCGAAATCTTATTTTTTATTGTGTTTTGTATCCGTTACTATAATAGTTTTCAAAGTGTATTTTACAAATTCGTTCCATAATCATAAATCATGATTTATAATTAAAAAAAAAGAAACAAACCTTCTGAAAATCTGTATTTCCATTTCAAATATATTTTGTTTCCTTTTAAATTGTTTAAACGTCAATTAGCTGTACATCCTTATTGTAACAACATCAACCAGAACAACAAAAAACAACAACAAAAGAATTAAAATAAAAATTAAATGTGAAAAGCGGAGGAAAAACACAGCAAGAGAATCAATTGAAAAAAAAATTCAGTTGCACAAATGCAGTCAAATATAAATAATGGAAAAAACGAGAGAACCTACAAAAAAAAACAATAAAGAATAGTGTTGAAAAATTCAGTACTTTAGTACTTTTTTCAGTACTTTGTCCATTTCAAAAATATCGCACTTCCCCCGCGATGCTTACAGTACTTTTCTATTATTACATATTTTATGTTTTGCGATTTTCAACTATTAATGCATTAGCAGCATGTTCAACGTAATGCTAAAGGCAGAATTAGTCTTTAGTCCCGGTTAGCCAAACATCCACGCGACGTACGCTCATTTTTAGAATACGAAAAGCAATGAAAACGTTTGCCGAACCGTAATGTAATTTCAGTAAGCATTTGCATTGCTCTTCATATGATGAAAACGAACATATGTTCCATTGCTTTCTGTCGACGTTTGGCTAAACGGGGCTTTAACATTTTGTTACGTATCGAATCAGCTGTTTGTTTTGTATGTGAGGAACACGTATGAGTCGTTAGTTTTTCCGTTCCGCACGTGTATTAAATATAAATAAATAAATAAAGGGTCTGCCATCTAACGTTTTTTTTTTAACTAGTGCTTATTTTGTGAATGGTAACACTTAGCTCGTGTCTGATTTGACAGATAATTAGTTTTATCCTTCCGCTGAACGAATATGGTTGTGTATACGCTTGAACAACGCTGGGAAATATTGCGATATTACTTTGAAAATCATGGTTATGTTGCAGAATGTGTGCGAAAATTGCGTACGGATTTTGCAAGAAGAGAAGCACCGTCAGCTCCGTATGTTCGTTATCTTGTGAAAAAAGTGAAAGAAACTGGCATCCTCATCGATAAACCAAAGCGTGAAAAGCCAAAAACAGAGCGTACACCCGAGAATATTGCTGTTGTGGCAGGAAGTGTGCGTGAAGCGCCATCAACATCAATTCACCGTCGTTCTCAACAATTGAACATTTCGGAGACATCATTGAGACGAATTTTGCATATGACACTATACAAAGCGCAATTGGTTCAGGAGTTGAAGCCAATTGACCATCCAATGCGTTTTCGCTTCGCTAAGTGGGCCTGCGATCGACTTACAGAAGATGTCGATTTTGGCAAAATAATCATCTTTTCAGATGAAGATCATTTTGATCTTGGCGGGTATGTAAACAAGCAAAATTGTCGCATTTGGGGCACAGAATAAATTGAAAAGCCGGCGCACCCAAAACGAGTCACTGTTTCATGCGGATTTTGGTCCAGAGGCATAATTGGGCCATTTTTCTTCGAAAATGAGCAAGGAGTGGCAGTTACAGTCAATGGCGATCGTTATCGGGCCATTTTGAACGAATTTTTGTTCACAAAAATTGAAAAGGAGGATATTGGCAACATTTGGTTTCAACATGACGGCGCTACGTGCCACACAGCCGAACCTACACTCGATGTTTTGCGCCCTGTTTTTGAAGATCGTATTATCAGCCGCAGAGCTGATGTCGTTTGGCCACCTCGGAGCTGCGATTTGACACCGTTGGACTTTTGTGGGGTGCCGTCAAAGATAAGTGTTACGCCGACAAGCCAGAGGCAATTGGCGCTTTAAAGGACAATATTCGTGAAGCCATTGGGTGAAATACAGCTGCACACAATCGATAATGTTCTTAAAAATTTGACCGGCTACGGCACACACTGTCGCGATTTCATATAACGAGTGGCCAAAAATAGAAGGAGTAATAGTAGAGTAATGAAATTTGGCACAACTATATTAATTGGTAAAACATAATCATACTTAAAATTTGGACATTTAAACTCGAAGGATTCGTGTCCTTCCCATATATCCTGAAATTAAAAATTGCTATAACTTGGAGGAAAAAAAAGATATGCTAATAAAATTTGGTACACTTATTAGTTTTAACATGCTTAATACTTCCTCCAAATTTCGTTCAATTTGGAGCAAGGATACGCCCACCTTAAAAATGTCCTTTTTCAAAAAAGTATCAAAAAGACATAAAAAAGTTGAATATATACTTTTTTCGAATCGGAAATTATGATTTAAATGTTTTACTAACTCATTAAAATTTAATTTTCTCACATTCCGTATATCCTTAGAAAATTATAAGGATAAATTTTTACCATAGCTGAAATACTAATTCAACAATATTTTATTAAACAATTTAAAATTTGTTTATATATATTAAAATACTTAAATTTATACATATAAGTGAAAAGACACTTATACTTGGTTCCTAATTGAATTTATTTATGGTTAAATATAAAAAATCGATGATCTAGAAAAATTGACATCACTTCCTCAACTCAGTTTCAAACCTACTTTTTCCACGTCAATATTTTGTCCAATTATTACTAATTTTTAAAAGAATAAATTTTAGTTAGTCCTTCTCTATATCTGCTAGAAATCTTCGAATACGACTTTCCACAAATTGTACAATATGATGCAACACATTTGTTGTATTATTTTTCTTAAGCTGCACCCATTGCTCAGAAATATCACGAATCTGCAATGATGTTGACACTAAAAACATTTATAACGCCCACAAAAGCAGTCAGAAGCAGCTGAAATTTATATATGTTAAAGTACATACTTGTGGCAATAAAATATCAAAAAATTTCAAAAGTGATATTGGGTGTTTTTTTTTAATTCACTACTGAAGTTAATAAATGTATGAAAATCTTAATTTTTTGAAGACCTGTACTTTGGCTAAGGATATTTCACATATGATTAATATTTGTAAACAATTATAGCGTTGTAATTACAATTACAAACCTGGATTACAATTCTATTACAAATAATTTAGTCATTACCAAAAGAATTTTTGAATTTTGACTATGACAAAAATATGTCAAATTTCAAGTTTTCGCACAAATTTTCTATATTGTATGGGAATTCTTAACTTTGAGATACAATAACTAAAAAACTACACAAAAGTATATAAAAAAATTTTACATATCAACTAATAGAAGTGTTTTCTATAAGATAAAGGTAAAAAAATATTGAATTTCCCACATTGACTTTAACCATTTTTGGCCACGCTCGCGACAGTGTGCGGCATGGCCAGCCGAGGCGGCCATTTGAATGAAATTATTTTCCATTATTAACCGGAAGGATTGTACTTTCAAATAAAAAAAGAAATTTGAGAATATATTCAGTAGTATTTTTTTAAAGCATTTTCAAAAAAAAAAAGTTTATTGGCGGACCCTGTAGTTTAGTAGTGTACTGGCTTACTAGATGTGATCCGACGGTTCAAACTTCATATCAGACATCTCTAACAAAACGAAAAATCAAGAAAGTATTCTTTCGGTGACCTCATTCTGTCAACAATTCTGAGAGTAAATAAAATTGCCATGAAAAAATTTCTCAAAAATCTGTCGTTCGAAGTCGACCTTAACCAGTAGGTCCTGCTAGTCATGTATAAAATTAACACTTACAACATAGTGGTGGTGTGAGAAGCTAGGCCATAATTCTGATTGAAGGGTTGTAATGACCAATTACATATATATGTATTTCTTTACAAAATTACTATTTGATGTGAAAAAGTACTTTTTCAGTTAAAGTTCAGTATTATTTTAAAATTTCAATTTTGCAACACTGATAAAGATAACTAAAAAATGAGAGCGGAGAGAGAGATGAACAGTCTGAAAACGGCAGGCAGGCTGAAATGAAATGTATAGAAATAAACAGTTGATTTAACTGTAATTGTTTTTTATACAGTCATGTAGCATTTTAACGATATCGCGAATAAAAACAATACAAAAATAAAACATAACACAACACAATAATGGTGATGGAGATAGTGATTGTGATAGTGATGGCGAATGCTATGAATCAACCATAAAAAGCGAAAGAGAAAAAGAGAGCTAGAGAGTAAGAGTGAAAGAGAGCAGCTTTGTTAAATTGTTAACAATTTATAGTAAAATAAAGGATTTCATGTTTACATTTGCAATCGTAACTGATGGTGCGATTGACAATGTGCTGATAGACAACAAATGATTGATTGATTGATTGTTTTAAAACAAACTCATCAGCAATTGTATACAAAAGAAAAAAATACTTTCAATGATTTTTCTTTCTTTTTTACAATTATTGTTGAACATTTCAGGAACAGTATTCTGTTATCAACGTTTTTTTTAAATAAAAACTAACAGAAAAACTATTTGAATGGCTTATAAAAAACACAATTGTGAAGGTTAAAACTATTAAAACAGCCGTTGAATATTCACAAATCGTTTTTCATGTTTATCTACAAAAAGAAATCTATTTTTAAATTAAAAAAAAACCAAAAATAAAGTCCATTAAGCTAGTTTAAGTATGAAAAATATTCACGTTTTTTTAGGAATATTTTTAAAATAAAAATTTTCTAAAAATAAAAATTTGGTTTTAATAAAGTACCTATTTGTCTTTACTTACTTAATTATTTGCTCATTACAACCCTTTCTCACATTACCTAATGCTGTGTGTATAATAATTTGTTTATTCAGGAGTGGCGAACATACAGTTTGAAGTCAACTCCGAATGACAAATATTTTTTTATATACTTTTCATTGCAATTTCATGTACATACATACATGCATACATACATACATAATTGGCCATTACAAACCCTCCGTCAGGATTACTGCCTAGCTTCTCACACCACTGCCTTAATTTTTTATACATGAGTGTTGGGACCTACAGTTTAACGTTGGCTCCGAACGACAGATTTTTGAGAAACTTTTCATGGCAATTTTATTTTACTCTCCGAGTTTTTGCCAAAAATCTGCTGAGAGGAAGTGGCCGAAGATATATTTTTTCATATTTTGTTTTGATGCCTGACCCCGGGCTTTTACGTCCAATAAGTGAACACACTACCTACTAGACCACGGCGACAACAATTTTATTTACTGTCAGAGGTTTTGCCAGAAGGCTGCTGACAGAAACTGGCCAAAGAATATTTTTTTATATTTCATTTTGTTTTGTCTACTACATGAAGGAAATAGATGAACTGTCATTGGTAGTCTGAATCGCTTCATTGGAAGCTCCGAATGGTTCCTAGAATAGGAGAAATGAGAAACCGTGGTATCACAATGGGCCCTGTGAGCGGCCTAAGTGTGTCCGCTCAAGACACCATCGAGGGACAGCCACTTCTACCTACCTACCTACCATTATGTTTAAGGCGGTTGAGATGCAGGTTGAACCACAAACTCGCCTCTGATAGCATACTACCAACACACTACCTACTAGACTACGGCGCTTCAATGGAGTCTTACATTAGAGGGTAGTATGCTCTTATTGTTGAAAGTATTAGTAGCACACCACACATCAAAATGTTTCAGGCTAAGCTGATCTTCGTTTGGTTCGATTCCCCGCTATTTGACAACAACTGTGTTTTTTTGATGGTGTAGTATATGAAACACTTTTCATTCCTTTTCATTTCAGGGAATGATGTTTTTCAAAACCATTCCATTTATTGTATTCCGAGATTATTTAAGAATTTTTGAGATATAAAAAATCTCTTGGAATACAATTTGTTCTAAACAAAGCCCTTCCGTATTGTTTAGAAACGACCCCTGAGATCCTCGTTGTTTTTTAATTAATTCACTTTACATGAAACTATTTTATCAATATTATATTAATAAGGCGTAGGATCCTCATTTCGATAAGGAATGGTACTCTGAGGCTTAGTATATATTGTCAAATTTGCTTTTTCTTATGGATATTGATAAAATAGTCCTCTGTTAATATCATCATTGTCTGTGTTAAAATTTTTGGTTTAAGTCTTGGGTATTTAAACTAAAATTTATCTTCACAATCATATCAATAATTTCACTTAATTCAACTCGATTTGCAATTACCTTTGAATGAATTTTAAATTTCTCTTCTATATTTTATATACCGTACTAGCTTCTCTACTAGTCTACTCTTTTTCTAATTTTTCTCTTTCATAAAAATCAAAGATTAATGTATTGATTATTTTATTACAAAATAAATAGATTTTCAATGCATCTGTAACTAATCAACTCATGTCACGTACATATATTTGATCGAATGTGAGTTGGCAACCTTTCCTTATTACAGTATTGTTTGCAACTATTCAACCATAAATTCTCTGTCTCTCAATAATACCGTGAGTGTACTAATAAATGTGTGTGTGTTTGTGTATGTAGAGACTATACCATATGTAGTACATATGGATTTGTGTCAAGAAAGAAAGTGAACAACCAAAGAGAACAGCAAAATATGGAATAAGTAGAGCATTAAAACACCGTAGAAATATATGTATGTATGTATTTATTAGTGCAGTTATAGTTCATAAATTTCATTCTTTTTATTTGTTTGTTTTGTTGTTGTCTCTGGCAATATGGCTGTGCTGCATGTGTGTTTGTGTATTTATGAGAGAGGAATAGAGTTTGCTTTTGTGTTTATTTACTTATTGACTCCAGTTTAGCAAATAAAACCAATTGGTTTTGGCGCTGGTTTTTAAAATTGTTTGTTTAAAGCATTTTTTCTATTTTCTTTTTCTTTCACTTTTTATTATTTTATTTGTGCCGGTAGTATTCTTCTTTCTTTTCATATAAATGTAGGAACAGCTTTAGACAATTAATAAGATGTGATAAGCATTGATTTCATACCAATTCCATTTGCCACATAACATGTCCAATGGATAAATCAATGAATTATGATATTTATATTTATAACATGATAAATATGAATAATTCAAAATTAAAGCTTTAAGGCAGGGGTGCCCAAAAGTTCCTTATGGAAGTGCAAACACCAATACATTTTAAGAAAAACAAATTTTTATTAAATATTTTTTGTTGCGAAAACTAATACATACAAAGAAAAAACAAAAACAAAATCTACATTGATGCTCGCTGTTGTCAATGTTTACCAGCAAAGTATACGAAAGTGTTGTTGCTTAGTATACAACGAAGAAAGACGAAAACACTAACAAAGCAAAGTTGTTTGTGTTTTTGTATTTCTCGTGCTGAGTGTGCCCTATACGTATATAAAATACACAGCCTACTGCTAAGCGCATTTACAAAAACAAATGTGCATGAAGTGTATAGGGCTTGGGCACCACTGCTTTAAGGAGTACATTGTGGTTCTCAATGCTAAGGCAGTGCGCTATTGTTGTTGTGAGGAATCAATAGCAGATATTTAATCAAAATTGCTCTGCTTAAAATTAAAATTTGCTTCTCCTTAGGAATACTTAAGCTGTGGTTTGACATCTTACTCAAGTATCCTTAGTCAGGATTACGGCCTAGCTTATCACATCATCCATGTTGTATGTGGTACTTTAAGCCATGAGTGGCGGGACGTAAAGTTTGAACTCGACGGCAAACAACCGGTTTTTGAGAGACTTTTCATTGCAATTTTATTTACTCTCAGAGCTTTTGCCAGAAGTTTGCTGAGAGGAAGTCGCTGAGTCAAATATTTTATTCATATTTGTGTTGTTCGAGATATCTGGGGCTTCAACCACGGCCTCGCACCACATACTACACTATGTAGTCTACTTCATACATATGATTTTACATTGCTAACCAGTTACATACGAATCTTGATTTGAAATAATCTTTGCTGATATACGTTTCAGGACAAACCCTTTCGAAAAATTGCAAAACTCTACGCAAACATTAGAGAACTACTGACATAAACTAGATACATACATAATTGGCCATTACAACCCTTCAGTCAGGATTACGGCCTAGCTTCTCACACCACTCATGTTGTGTGCCTTAATTTTATTCTTGAGGGGCAGGACCTACAGTTTAACGTCGAGCCCGAAACTTTTTCAAAGCAGGTTTATTTACTCTCAGAGTTTTTGCCAGAAATCTGTTGAGAGGAAGTCGCCGAAGAAATATTTTTTTTTTATATTTCGTTTCGATGTCTGGCCTGGGGCTCGAACCCGGGCTTAACGTCTAATAAGCGAACACACTACCTACTAGACTACGGGGACTATGTACTGCTGACATAAACTTCAACAATATAATCAAAGAAATTTGTCGGCTTTACCTTGACATTCGATTGGATTTGGAGATCTTTTAATGGCCTTATTATCAGTACTCCGAAGGCTTTACAAAGAGGTGTAAACTCTTGCAATTCTCCATTTATTTTAAGATTTAATAATTTTCATTACTATTTAAGTCGTCAGTAGTGTAAATAGCCACTGCTAATGTGTTTGCTTTGTGTGCTTCTGTTATCATATGAGTATGAATGGTAATACGTGCGTTTGCCAGTGATTCTTTCTAATCAGATTCGTTTAATCGGTTTTAAATAATTTTTTTTAAACAATTTATTATGTTTTCAAAACATTACATCTCAAATGACAAAATTGACTAAGAATTTGAATTAAATCATCACCTTATGATATCGCTTAATCGCATTTTGTAATAAAATTAAAGTAGCTTAAAATAAGGAAAATATTTGCTAAGGATTTGTGAACGATTTCTTGCCACAATAATTGTTAATTGTACTAGAATTACTAGACGTTAACGAAAGAAAACAGACTATAGCTCTGACATTATTACCATGATAGCTGATAAACCTCAGCAATAATACAATCGATAAATGGTAATCGGTAATGAGCATCTGTGTGTAATTATGCCTTGAAATGTATTCCCTGTGTGTACGCCATTAAATTAAACATTCACAAAAGGACTACAACAACAACATGCTTTAGATTGTCGATGCAAATTACAATTACAACTGCACAGATTAAGGAGATTGATAACTAGGATAGCAGACAGCAATAGAAATAGAGACAGAGAGAGACAGAGAGAGAGAGAGAGAAACAAATAAAGATATTGTGCATCCGAGTGAGAGATAGAAAGCAAGGGAGTTTGTGTATAATTACATGCCATTAAATACCATTGACCTTGCATAATTACTCTTTATTACACAGCTGTGACTATTTCTTTCTCTCTCTCTCTCTGTCTCTTCCCCCCTCTATCCCTACAAATATACAAATATATATAGGCAGACGTTTAGTAGCCCGTCTTATGCTTTAGCAGCGAGGCATGCATAATTTGTTGAATGTTTTCACAGTGTGGTAAAGGAAATTATAAATTCTGATCGAAAGGTAATGGAATATGTAAATGGCCATTGAATAATTGGATGTTTACTGATATTAAAAGGGCATTCAATTGAAAATGAATAATAGAATTAACTTAATTTCAATCATTAGAGCAGTTTTTCCTTGTTTTCTTTTAGAAGAACTCATCATTATTTTTCCCCCAAGTGTATCATAATTATTTAAGGGGTTGGTATACTTCCTAAGGATATTTTTTCGACTTGTTTTTTCAAAGATAACTTTATTTAAACAAATGAATCTTTTTATATGTTAAACGGGATTTATTTCTATTACGGAGAAACCCGGCAGAGAGTCATCTAAAAATTTGGCAATCAGGATTTGAGGTTAGGAATGAAATGGAATTCTTACAAAACATGTTACTAGTAATAGCCGGTACTAGTGCATACATACATAATTGGTCATAACAACCCTTCAGTCAGGATTACGTCCTCGCTACTCACATCCCTTATGTTATGTGTGTTAATTTTATACATGAGTGGCGAGATCTACATACATACATAACATACATAATTGGCCATTACAACCCTTCAATCAGGATTACGGCCTAGCTTCTCAACACCACTTATGTTATGTGCGTTAATTTCATACATGAGTGGCGGGACCTACAGTTTAAAGTCGACTCCGAACGACAGATTTTTTGAGAAGCTTTTTCATTTCAATTTTTACTTTCAGAGTTTTTGCCAGAAATCTGCTGAGAGGAAGTTGCCGAAGAAATATTTTTTCTTATTTCATTTTTATGTCTGACCTGGGATTCGAACTCGGGCCTTTCGTCTAATAAGCCAACACACTACCTACTAGACCACGGCGACTTAGCAAGACCTACAGTTTTTAAAGTCGACTCCGAACGACAGTTTTTTTTAGAAACTTTTCATGGCAATTTTATTTTACTCTCAGAAATCTATTATTTGAAAACTAGAGAGTACACTAACCCCTTAATTTTAAAATTAACTTTTTTGTCTTAATTTTAATTCATACACAGTGTAGCTCTTCACGTTTAAAATAAATAACTTGGCAGCTGTTTTTCATTGCGTAGAAGGTTTTCTCAAGTTAACGATGGTGCAGCTTAGGTATGATAATGCCGCATTAAAAGGCAATTATGTTCGATTAATAGATTGGTAATGGTATATCACGGCTTCGAACAATCCATTATTCCATAGTCTGGACCTTACGGATATGAAATCGCCTTGTAAAGCATCCGTATTGCAACTGGTTGACCAGATCCGGACCCTTTCCAATGGTCTAGTTTACCTTTGAATCCTTCGCGGCATTCTGACGTTGAACTTCCTACAATATCCATCGTACTACTAGCGCGCATGTTAACAAGTTTCTAACTATACTTCTCTACAGCTGGTGTATCGCTCTCATTAAGAACCTATAGCTGCCTTACTTATGGACTAATATCAAAGTGCTTACGAATGCTTTTGAGGTAAGGAATCTCTAAGTCCTGGCATTTAAGAGCATGAATCTGTTAAGTCTGAAAAAGATTGATCTAAGCGGAAGGGATTTAACTAACTTTCTATACTGGTAGCATGAAATTCCTACTGCTTTCTTCCCTTAAATTTAAAATTCTTTTTTGCCTCAATTTAAATTCATACACAGATTAGCTAAAATATTACCTCAACGATACATATTTTTCATCACTTCAGATGAAATTGTTTTCATTTTCATATGTTTACTGTCTTTTATTTATGCCATACCATCTAAAGATTTTTAATATTTTAACAAAAAATAAAAATCCTAGTACCTAATTACGTCGTTTCCGAATGTAAATAAATATTGATATCCTTCTTATATCAGCTCAATAAATTCGATTTAAAACGGTCTTTAAGAGAGAAACAGTTAACATGTGTAGGAATTACGTGTTAAAAGACTAAGGATTTATGGCAGCTTATTTTACTCGTATCTACGTTACGTTATAAAATTTAACGAGCCTTTTTAGAATATTTGTACGACCATGTGTGTTTTAAGCTTTAATGGTGGTCCACTTTATAATGTTTTTTTTGAAACATTTTGTTTTTGTGCTTGTGTTAAGGATTTTATATTAAATTTATGCTCAAAATTTTATGATGATCAAAATATTTTATTTCTTGTGGAAAATATGAAAAATATAAAAACAAAAAAGTGAAAGAAAGAAATAAATGACCTTATAAATAACCAGGATTATCAATGGATTCATTTAAAAAGCCCATATAAAATATGAGAAAATAAAACCGAAAAGGAGAATAAATTGGACAGTGATGCCAATGTAATGAAAAGTATAAAAGAATATTAAATGTGTTTGTTTGCTAAACTTAAAAATATTGTTCAAGTTTCTTGGATCCTTTAAAGGCCAATTATAGCACTGAATAAAACGGTAACGGTTTGTTTGAAAATAAAACTCTAAAACCTTGGCTGCTGCTCATATGTGTGCAAATTCGTATTATAAAATGGATTTCCGAAAAACCTTTCTAAACCATATGTCCTATTAAATTTCCATAAGAGTTAAGTAACCTGACTGTGAAGCATTTTAAAATTTTCTGGCAGTTCCATATTTCGTCACATAGAAACGTAACTGTCATAACTATAGTGCATCCACATGAAATCGATCCAATCAATACTATACCGTACAAAATAAGGTTTTATTCAACAAAACCGATAAGAACATGTATTATTTATATATGTATATGGTTACGTTTTTACCTTTTAAAACCGTTTAAAATATGGGCTCGTAGATTTCAAATGTCGCCGTAGTCTAGTAGGTAGTGTGTTCGCTTATTAGACGTAAAGCCCGGGTTCGTATCCCAGGTCAGACATCAAAACGAAATATAAAAAAAAAAAATATTTCTTCGGCGATTTCCTCTCAGCAGACTTCTGGCAAAAACTCTGAGAGTAAAATAAACCTGCCATGAAAAAGTTTCTCAAAAAATCTGTCGTTCGGAGTCGACGTTAAACTGTAGGTCCCGCCACTCAAGTATAAAATTAAGGCACACAACATGAGTGGTGTGAGAAGCTAGGCGGTAATCCTGACTGAAGGGTTGTAATGTAGATTCCAAAGAAAATAAAAATAAATTTGTGTTTAGTTTTAATTAAAATTCTTTATTATTCGCACGATATGTGTACCACTGTTCACAACTTTATGTAAACAACAACAATTACTTTGTTTGTTATTCCTTTGTTTAAACACTTTGTATAAACAATAACAATTACTGGACAATTATTCTACAAATCTCTGTAACGGAGATTTTCAACCCACGATTCAAACCACGATTGTGGATGTTATATCTCATCAAGCACACCGCGTCTTCACACAAGACTGAACTTCACTAACTGATTCGCCTACTTTGCCTTGCCTTTTATATGGCAAAGTAAACAATCTGATGAATGTTCTTGAAGGCGAATATTCTTGACTTCGCCTTCTCGAAATCTCTATAAATGTAAAAATAGTTGTTTACATTTATTCTTGTAGTGTTGTTTGTATATTTTTATCTAGTTGTTTACCATTTTTTTATGCTGGTGTTTGTTGTTATATTAAGCAGTACGATAATTAGTAAACAGGTTTGTTTACTGCATTGTTTTGTTTTTGTAGCTTTTGTTTATAATTTTAATGTTAAGCAATGTAAAAGCAAAACATTCGATTTTTCATCTTCGTAACAATATTTGTAATTAATTTTTACACGTGATCAAGTTGTTTTAAATAAAAAAATTAATTTCTATACAAATTGCATTCAATATCGCAAGGCGGCCGTACTACACACACTGCAGGATTTTTCATATCTTGCTGTTGTAAACAGATTACAAAATTGCAATGTCAAGTATGGTAACGTAATACAGAATAATTTCTATTTTCACTTAAACGAAATAAAACTTTCATAACTTATATCCCCCAATCATAAATAATTAAAAAGAATATCCCCCAAACATTTATAATTTAAAAAGAAAAGAAGTAAAACGGGAAAAATTAACAAAAAAAAACCTGTCTGGATGAGTGTATACTTCAATTTTAAACTTCTTTCGGTTGATAGGGAATTGGGAATCATAAATAAATTATTATACGATGATGTACAGTTAGAGAAAAAAGTCTGCATACACCACTGTTGTATTTTTATCAAATTGAAAAAGGTGTTGTAACGTTATTTAAGGCAATTATAATTAAAAACGTTTGAAGACAAACTCGAAATAAGAAATATAACCTAGAAAATTACACACCACTGTGTGTAGACTTTTTTCTGTGACTGTATACAAATGGGTATAATATGATGTATAATATGTGTAATGTGATTATGATGATGTGCCTGAATTTAAAAAACATGTGTTTCACATATAAGAAGCTAATATTTTATAGGAAATACAAGGAAAAGTTTGGTGTATAAAATAGCCATTTTGAAAACCCCATGTTCTTTTTTTTAAGTAAAATTTATAATTCGTTGTATAGTTTTTGCTGTCCAACAAGCAGGATAATATTCCACATTTACATTTACAACTCATAAACAATTTCTGTACCTCTCTATTTTATAGACACAGACCTTAAAGGCCAAATGCCATCATCATTACTATTTTAGTCGCAATATTATTTCCTACATTTAGTCATTCATTCATTTCATAATATTTAATTGTTTCCTTGAAAATGAAGGGACTTTTTTGTGGTACAACGAAAACGATATGCCTATGATTACATGGTACAAAAAGAAAAGCCCATTCTTTCTCAAAAAAATATTATTCCATCATTTTTAATATAAAGATATATGAATGAGTCTCTCTCTCTCTCTTTCGCTCGTTTGCTCTTTTTATAATATGAATATGTAATATATTTAGTCTGTTACATACAAGTGTATGAAATATAGAATTTTTTTAGATACCCCAGCATATATTCATTCATATATTCATTCATGCATAACATTCATTGTTACTTTTATATGTATATATTCGTTCATACTTACATACATATAGTAGTGCGGTTTTATTAAAAATAAATACAACTATTGTCATACAAATGACTAACAACAATGACATAAGATTTAGTTATGTTTGTGTTTTCTTTTCTTTTTATTTTTATTTTTTAGATAGACTTACACCATTTCCTATACGAAATTTTTCCTCCTTCTGTTTGTTTAGTATTATTCCTTCGATAACCTTATTGACAACTAGCTGTACCCTGCGCGCTTTGCTGCACTACAAACTAAAATAAATTTGAAGGAAAGACATTAGACAAATATCCAATTAAGTTTGAATCATTTTATTGATTTTGTTTCCCGTTGTCCAGATGATTCAGACGAACGGGCCTGAGTAGTACGCATTTGATAAGGTGATTCATTGTTCAAGTGATTCATGCGAACGGATCTGTGCGGCATGCACTCGAAGATTTTTCAGTCTCAATGCTGATTCTGAGGCTAGTAATGCTCTTTTCTTTTCTTTTCAACACAGGATCAAATGCACAGTTTACGATTTAATTAATTTCGAAGAATTTTCAGTGGCGCCACCTGTCGGAAATTGGTTATACCAACTTAGAAACCTTCGTCGGCTCATGCGCAACAACTTTGCTAAAGATTAAATGCATAGTTTACGATTCCATAAAGTACATTCATTTTTATATATATAGATAATTTAAACTTGAAAAAAAAAAATAAAACAAAAGTCTACGAATTTAATTTTGGTTATATTTTTTCTTATTTGGTGAATTTTTTCACAAATGTTGGTTACAAAATTTTTTTCTTTCCCTTCTATCTTTCCCCCCGCGTCGTTCTTTACACTTTATTTTCTTTGGTTTTATACATCAAGAATCACAGATAGCATACTTGTAGGGGTAACTACTATGCGTATGAGTAATATATTTCAAATGCAATTAAATATTAAGTATGTAGTATGTAGCATATGTGGGCATGGCCCCTCGCTCATTTGGAATATCAACATAAAAAGTAGCCTATAACTCCTTCCAGACATACAGGAAGATACTGTGAAAATTTCAAGAAAATCGGTTCAGCCGTTTAATCGCCTATAAACTTCAAACATACAAACATACAATCAAACACACATTCATTTTTATATATAAGATGTAATCATTTCTTACTTGTAGAACTTTATTGGTCATTACAGCACTTTAGTCAGAATTACAACCTATTTGCTCACCGCACCCACGTTGGGGGTGTTAATTTTATACATGAGTGGCGTGACAGACTTTATTTACGTTCCGATTTTTTTGCCAGAAGACTGTAGAGATAAAGTCGTAAATAATTTTTTCATAATTTGCTTAGTTTGTGAAGTCCAGCCTAGGGCCTACTAGTCTATAGCGACTTCAAATTTGCTTCAAACTCAATTTATTCCTTCTTCTGTTTCTTTGGAGGGTTTATTGCGATAGCCTTATTTATAATGTAGTCGCCGTGATCTAGAAGGTAGTGTGTTGGCTTATTAGATGTGAGGTCTCGGTTCAAAGGTGCAAACCCCTGGTCAGGCATCGCCAACAAAATGAAATACGAAAAATATTTTTTCGAAGACTTTCTCTCAGAAGATTTCTGGCAAAAGCTCTGAGAATAAATAAATTTGCCTTTGTTGTTCGGAATCGACTTTAAACTGCAGGCCCCGGCACTCATTAGTGCAAAAATTAACTCACACAACATAAGTGGTGTGAAAACTTAGGTTGTAATCTTGATTAAAGGTTTGTAATGGCCAATTATGCATGTATTTACAATGTTACTATTCCTATTCCTCGAAATTTGGCCAACACTGTTTGTTCTCTTTTTAGAGTAGTACATTTGGATCCTATCAAAAGTATCCTTGTAGTGCCATAGTTGCTGCTATACCGTGTGTAAATAATTTTTGGATGGCATTCCCTAGCCTTGGCTAGAACAGTTCTGTCAATAAATTCTATAGGCTTTTCGTCTCAAGTCTCCAATTACCGAATAATGATGGAGAAGATTTTCTGTGAACTTTTGATTGTCCTAGTCATTAGAGCTTCAGCAGAATTTATTGAACAAGGTTTTCTGCAGATATTGTATTGTTATTGTTTGTGGATTTTTGTTTACTTGCTTACCATATTTTTATGCTGGTTTTTTGTTGTTATATTAAGCAGTACGATAATTTGTAAACAGGCTTGTTTACTGCCTTGTTTTGTTTTAGTGGTTTTTGTTTAAAATTTTAACATTGACGCGATGTAAAAGCAAAACACCAGTACCTAGATTTTTCATTTTCGTAACAGTATAAAAACAGGTATTGTATAGAAACTGTGTACAGTTTTTTAATTTTGCTTAGTATTTAAAGAGAAAATTTAAATTTTTTTTCACTTTTTTTACTCATACTTATCTTTTATCTTTATCTTTAAGAGGAGAGGGTGGATGAGAGAGGCGAGCTTTGTGTATTTAGGACAAATTGAAATGAAATTTTCTTTTCTCGGATTATTGTAATTTTAAAATAGGCCTCATTCATTCATCCATTTATTCATTCGTTTATTCTTAGCATTCATGCATATGGTTTCACTCTCAGTCCAAATGTTTATCGTCTCTTCGTTTTCGTTGGCTTTGGTCTTAGTTTTGTGTTGTAAAATTTGCTTTTTTAAGCAGTTTGTTCTTCTCAACACAAAACGTTTATCTATGGTTGAGTTTTAAAACTTTTTGTTGTAATTGTTGTTGTTGTATTGAAAATGTTGCATGAAAAGTAAAGGATTTAAAGTTTATCCTGGCCATTTGCCAAAAAAAGGAAAATTTCACACATTTTTTGTTACGTTTTGTTTTTACTTTTTTGGACTGAGCGAAGAACAAATTTTTTTTTTGTGTTGGATTTGCATGAAGATGTAGAAGATTTGGCTTAAATTGTGTGTGTACACAATTGAAAGTGTGATTGAGTGAATGAATGAATGAATGAATGAATGCATGATGCTAGGAATGAATGAATATTTTTGGGTTTGTATTGTATTGGTCGATTGGTTGTATTAGAGTGTCTTAAAAGCAGATGGTGTTCTTTAATACCGAAATGATAATTCTTGTAATAATTGTGCTAAAATGTTTATGTCTGCTTCTTAACTTGGTCAACTTTGTATGGTTGTTCTATAATATTGTTTGTTAAGAGCATTAGTGTTAGTGTAGTAGTAGTAGTTAGTAGTGGTTTTTGGTTTTTTTTTGTTTCTAATCCTACAGACTGTAAGTGTTTTATAAGCATATGCAGATTTAAACTGGGCCAAATATATGTAGAGCTCTTGCATTTAAGCCTATAATTGTTAAATTTGTGGTTTTTGGTTTGCTTAAAATAAAATTCTAAATATTTTACATGTGAATAATGGCACTGAAAGAAAATGTTGGTATAAAACACAGATACATCGCTTAACATTAAAATTATAAACAAAAGCTACACAAACAAAAACAATGAACTTGTTTACATGATAAATAAGTAAACAAAAATGCAACAACAAACACCAGTATAAAAAAGAATTAACAAGTGAACAAAATTGCAACAACAAACACTGCAAATATAAATGTAAACAAAAATACACAAACAATAATAATGAAACAAAGATGTTTACATTTATAAAGATCTCGAGAAGGCAAAGCCGCTAACATTAGCCTCCAAGATCATTTATCAGACTGTTTACATTGCCACATAAAAGGCAAGGCAAAGCAGACAACGAGGTTAGTAAAAGTTCAGTCAGTCTTGTGTGAAGACGCGATGTGTTTGAAGAGAGTAATCGTGGTTTGAAGATCTCCTTTACAAAGATCTGTCGAACAATTGTTCAGTAATTATTATTGTTTACGCAAAAGAATGCAAATGGGAATAACAAGCAAAGCAATTGTTGTTGTTTACATCAAGTTGTGAACACTGGCTCATAGAATTGTGCGAACAGTAAAGAATTTAATTAAAACTAAACTCAAATTTATTTTTATTTTTATTTGCAATCTACGAGCTCATATTTTAAACGTTTTTAAAAGGTAAAAACGTAACAGTATTGTTATGTACATTAGCGACTATTACACAACTGTTATCTTTAAGGAACTGTCATATATTATTTTTCTCCAATTTGTATGGCTTCAGTTGTCAGGCTTTAGTTTCCAAGGAGAACATAAAAAAGAATAAAAAATAATACAATTTGTACAATTTTGTACATCCTTTTAATTGTGGTTATGTACGTTCTGCCTTTTTAATTGCAATTGTAATTAATCAATGGAACCAATCAAGACATTTTGACAACGACAAAAAATTTGTAATTTCAGTCAAATTGGTATTGAGAGCGGTGAGTGGATTACCTGCAACTACCTTTTATGCTATTTGCCTTGGTATTGTTGTTCAAATACCCGATATAATGCCACAGCGACGACAAGTGTTAACGAAGCTCACGTTTTGTATTGTAACAGCGTAGTAGTATTGTTAGCATTTGTTTTTCTTTTACCTCTCTCTCTCTCTCTCTCTCTTTCACATCTTTTTTTTGGAGTCATTTCAATTTATTTCATTTCATTGTATTGTATTACCAATTAAAAGGATTTTCTCCTGCACATCATAATATTTTTTTGTGTGTGTTATTTTGTCAATTTATTTTTTGTTTTTCTCTCTCTCGCTCTCGGTACACTTTTATTTTATTATCGTTAAGCACTTAATTAAAATGAGAAAATCCAGTTGAACGAAAGAACACCGAAATTGCAGTGAGAATAAGAAAAACAAATCAAACGAAATGAAAAACTGTATTCGGTAATGGCATGGCTGTTAGTAGAGGTACACAGTTTTGAAAAAAAAGAAGGCAAACGGATTTAATTTTTTAGATTTTTAATTAAAGAAAAGAAAAATACTGGTGATTTTATAATAATTCCCTACAGCAACTTACACGTATTTAGGTGACACAGGCGACAATAGATTTCGGTTGTATACAAGTTTCAGTTGAAGTCGCCGTAGTCTAGTAGGTTGTGTGTTCCTAGGGGTTGAACCCACTACACTACCTACTCAGACATTGCCATGAAAAGTTTCCCAAATAAAATCTGATGTTCGAAGACGAATTTAAATTATAGGACTCGCCACCCATGGATAAAATTAACACGAACACACAACATGGGTGTTGTGAGAAGCTAGGTTGTAATCCTGACTAAAGGGTTTCAATGTCCAATTATGTTATGTTAAATCAATTTAACAAGAGATTGCTAGAAAACGTTTATATAGAAATTCCATTAAAATTTCCGCAGAGAGGATATGAATAATAATGTCGTTATATTGTTGTTAAAAAGATGTTGCTTGAAAGGCTAAGGCTCTTCGCATATGCAACGTTTAGACTTACTTACTTACTTCAACCGGTCAACCCTTTAGTCAGTATTACAACCTAACGTCACACACCACTCATGTTGTGTGTGTTGATTTCATTCATGAGAGACACGACCTACTGTTTCAAGTCGAGTCCAAAGGACAGATTTAAGAAACGTTTCATGATGATTTTATTTACTTTGAGAGTTTTAGCCAGAAATCTGCCGAGAAGAAGTTATCTAAGAAATATTTTTTTCTTTATTTCGTTTTGTTCGAAATGTCTGACCCGGGAATAGAACCACGAGTTCTCGTCTAATAAGCCAACACACTACTTGCTATACTACGACCACTACAGCGATTAGACAGAGACCACAAATCCCTTAAAAGGAGTTTATACAGGAGAGTTCTGTTAATACTGATGAGTGTAAAAAATATTTGGTGTCAATGGAGTCAAATATCCCGACTCTTGACCATCTGGTCTGCACATTTGTTCTCGTCGTATAATCAATCTTAACTTTAAATAAGAATTGTTCAATATTTGCCAGTCCATTAGGCAACTAAACTACTCCCTATGGTTACATGTCCATTCATCGGCCATTTCGGTATATGGTTATAAGTCCATACATCAGCCATGTTGGCATCTCGTTTAGGGATGCCTCTCGTTTTCTATTGAGCAGTTTAATCTGCCTATTTGGAACGGAAGATCCCCAAGGTATCAAGCATACATAGTATCTCAGTCAGGCTTACGATTATACATCAGCCTAAAGCTTTTTGTCTTATCCTTTTTTCACATTTCAATTTCTTTTTGTTTTAATTTATTCAATGCAAAATATTCTCATTCGATTCACTCCGTTTTAAGCCATATTCATCGAATAGAGATCATTATCTAAATGAACAACTCATCGTATGAGAAAGAAGAAAGTAGTAGGAATTGAATTCCATGCTACCCGTATAGAAAGTTAGTCAAAGCTCTCCTGTTTAAGTACGTAATTAAGTACACAAGTTTCTTTAAGAAATCGTTGACTGTTCTCTTCTATTAAAGTGTAGCAATATAATGTGTTAATAGCACATGAATGAGGAACACTAACAAAAGTCTCCTTTAATGTTCTTTTTAGCACTATGCAACGTAATGCAATGGCACCTAAACAGCATGATATACAGGCTATAAATGTTGTCTTTTTAGTACTCTTTCATGTCATTTTCAACGCTTGTTTTTTGTTCAAGCCATAATAGCTGAAATAAATGAATTCATCAGTGCCTCACATGCACTTCTAGACTGGCTAGAAACCTTAAAATGACAAACAAAAAAACTTTTATTTCGCGCAGCAAATTCTTTAATTTCAAAGAATTTTGCTTTTTAATTGTTGTTCTCATCTTTGTTTTTTTATTTTTAATTATACCGTGATTAACATTTTATTTTTCATTTCTTTTTTAATGTTTAATTCAACACAAACGTTTTTAATGTCAGAAGCATTTTAAAGAACAACAGCTAAAGGATTAACGAACTTTTACGACAGCTGCTAGACAAACGTTTATACACACACGCTAAGGTACTAATTAACACAGACTGCCAAGTACACAGACTGAAAAATCCAGCATAAATATAAGTTTGGATGTGAAAAAGAAGACTCTTAAAAGCAAAGTCTTTTGTTTTTGTTGTTGTTTTGCTTGCAATAATTCTTTCTTTTTTGGCTTTGTCTAACAGATGTCACCATTATGTCAAGTTTGGACTTGCTTACACATGGCTGTTAAAAGACACTTAAACAAAACTCTAAAAGCAGTCTGACAGAATGTCAGATGTTAATGTTAATAATGATGTGGATGTTGCAAAATGTTGGCTACAGCCGTAGGTAATTACAAACCTAACCTCGACCTGTTGTCGGTGGGTGTATGATAGGCCTCTTCTGAAACAATTTCAGTTCTTTTTCGAAATTCTTTTTTTTTTTTGGAATTATAATAAAAAAAATAAGTTGAATCGTTTTCATTATGTTTGTTTACAGCGAAGTGATTTGCTAATTAATTGAAAGAGTTTAAACGGACACAAGAAATTAAAATTAGCAAAGAGTGTGTGTGATTTTGTCTACAACTTGGCAGCTGTTTAACATCTGTTTCCATTGTATAAGAAGTTCTCTCAAGTTAACGATGGTAGGTATAATAGGTATAATAATACTGTGTGAAATTAAACAAACAAGGCAATTATGTTCGATTAATATTGTAACGAAAATGAAAAATCTAGATGCTGCTCTTTTGCTTTTACATCGCTTGACATTAAAATTATAAACAAAAGCTACAAAAACAAAACAATGCAGTAGACAAACCTGTTTACAAATTATTGTACTGCTTAATATAACAACAAACACCAGCATAAAAAATGGTAAACAAGTAAACAAAAGTACACAAACAACACTACAATAATAAATGTAAACCACGGTGTTTACATTTACATTTGCATCTACGAACTCATATTTTAAACATTTCTAAAAGGTAAAAACGTAACAGTGTATTGGTAGTGGTACATTAAGACTTCGAGCAATCCATTATTCCATAGTCTGGAGTTTACGGATATGAAATCCGAAGAGCCTTAGCCTTTCAAGCAACATCTTTTGCAGATGCTACATTATAGTGAAAGATAATGAAATTATTATTCATAGCCTCTCTGGGAAATTTGAAAAGAAATTCTGTAAAAGAAAACGTTTTTCTAGCAATCTCTTTTTAAATTGATTTAACATAACATAATTAGTCATTGAAGTCGCCGTGGTCTAGTAGGTAGTGTGTTGGCTTATTAGACGAAAGGCCCGAGTTCGAATCCCAGGCCAGACATCAAAAACAAAATACAAAAAGTATTTCATCGCTGACTTCCTCTCAGCAGATTTCTGGCAAAAACTCTGAGAGTAAAAATTGCCATGAAAAGCTTCTCAAAAAATCTGTCGTTCGGAGTCGACTTTAAACTGTGGGTCCCGCCACTCATGTATAAAATTAACGCACACAACATGAGTGGTGTTGAGAAGCTAGGCCGTAATCCTGACTGAAGGGTTGTAATGGCTAATTATGTATCTATGTATGTAATTAGTCATTACAACCTTTTAGTCAGAATTCCGACCTAGTTTCTCACGCCACTAATGTTATGTGTGTTAACCTTTATACATGAGTGGCGTGACCAATAGTTTAAAATCGACTTCGAACACCAGATTTGTAAAGAACTTTTCATGGCAATTTTTATTTACTCGCAGAATTTTAGTTAGAAATCTGTTGAGCGGAAGACGCCGACAGGAATATTCTTTCACATTTCGCCTGACCTGATGTTTGAACCGAGCGCTTACTTCTAATAAGCCAACACACTACCTACTAGACTATGACGACTAAAATTGATTTATCAGTTGAAATTAGACGAGATTTTTTAGATTAATTTGAAGTTCTTTATGTCCTCCAGTTTGTCTAATGAAGACAGTACATTAGGTTTGCTATTTGCTTTACCACTGCATCTGTATCTGATTCTGATTCCCCATTTAATCATTGAAATCATAACAGTATTCATTTCAAAATAAAAACGTATCATTTTAATTTTAATATTTATTCACTTTTTATTTCAGCTTTTATTTGTTTGTGGGTATTCTCGTTAAATAATTCCCCCGTGATCAAAAAAAAAAACCAATTCGACAATTAATGTTACAAATACTAACGTTTTTATTGTTGTTGTTTTTTTATTGTACATTTAGTTTCCCTCCACTCTTTTATTTAAATAAATAGAAAATATATTTGTATGTGTTAATTTGCTGCTGCTATTGTTATTGTTGTTGGTTTTTTTTTATGTGACGGCAATAATTGTAACATGTCATGTTCGACAAATACTGCAAAGGGAATACAACAAAACGATACAGAGGCGTGTTAAGCAAAGCGGTGTATAAAAATGGTAATTGTTTATCAAAACGTAGAAAACAAAGAGCAAAAAAAAAAAAAAGAAATTAAAAAAATAGAAAAAAAACCAAAATGAAATCGAGTCGAATAGTCGTCATTGTTTAACTATGAACTGTCATGACTGTTGACACTCTCCTCCTACAGCTACATTTACATTTTACAACCACACTCGGTTGGTTGCTTTCTACAGTTGCAACTTTAGCTGTTGTAACTATTGTAGCCGATGTTGTTGGTTTGTTTTTTTTTCCTTCATCATTAATTTATCACGACCTGCAACAACTATAGCAATGCAAAGGTAACACTGGCATACAAGAAAAACAGAGAGAGAGAGGGCAATTGTGTAACTCAGTGTTTGAGTTCATGTACGACATAAAAAGTTTTTCTGATTTGTAACACAACGTTTTACACAAAATATCACCTGGGGGTCATGTACGTTTCTTTTTTTTAGTTTGTTTTTGTTTTTCTGCTTTTTTATTTATTTTTTTTAATTTTATTTTGATGTTGTTGCAACAGCCATTCTATATTATAACAAATTCACTGACATATATACTAAATGCTGCATACAATTGTAGATACTCTAGCGTATACTTATGCCATAATGGCACTCATATTGTTAAATGTATCAAATAAAATATTTTACATGTTCACTGTTATACTTAGACTTTAAAATCTCAATTCTTTAAAATCTAAATAGATGTCCTGTTAAACATGTGATAATGGAAGAAGAATAGAAAATTTATGAGGTTTGTGTTGATGTATGTAGGAATCACAATTTAAGCAATTTATACTCTACAGATTACCATTATCACCTATAACCCTTCTCTCTCTGCTGTGATCCTATCAGACAGAAATAACAAATCAAAATAGACACACAAAGTGACCAATAAATGTTCAGAAATGCATTTCGATGCATAATTTAAAGCATCAGTTTAATGAATAATGTTAACACACACTGATCTCCATTATAACTCTCACCGGTAACCGTTTCTTCTCAGCTGTGATCTTATCAGACACAAATAACACGCCAAAATAGACTATAAATGTTTAGATATGCACGTTGAATGTTAACCTAGTTTCGTTTGCTCATCTCCCTGCTTGAGGAAGCTTTCAGTCCGATTCAGAAAATTTTCTGCGTGTTTTTATAACGTCAGTCATAAATACGTATTCTACTTCTACTATACCAACAACGTGGCTAATCAAGCGAAACAGACAGCTTAGGGCCTATATATACTAGTCAGCCTGTTAGCAACTGTCCGCACGTCTCTGCATGAATACAGGGGTTAATGCAACTCATATGACAGAGGCTGCCTTCCAAAATGTTTGTTGCTTTGTGTTTAAACAAAGTATCGTGTTTCATAATGCCGCTGTATAAAAAATATACAATGTATTCCATTTGAAAACGTCGTCAATGTGTATTTTTAAGTCACAGTCAAAAGGCAATCAGACATCGGATTTATAGTTGATGCAGTGTTTGGTTGCTTTGTAGAACTGCATACAAACTTTGTATTGATACATTTTGGAAGGCAGCCAGACTTTCTCCAAGAGCTTTAATGAGAAAATTACGAAAACGAAGAATCCAGATATGTACTTGTGTTTTGCTTAACATTAACATTAAATTGTAAACAAAAAAAAAAAAAAATACAACAACAAATACCAGTATAAAAAATGGTAAACAAGTAAACAAAAATGCAACAACAAACGTCAAGGAATAGCAAACAAAGCAATTGTTGTTGTTTACATCAAGTTGTGAACAGTGGCACACAGATTTGTGCGAATAGTAAAGAGTTTTAATTAAAACTAAATACAAATTTATTTTTATTTTATTTGCAATCTAAGAGCTAATACTTTAAACGTTTTTAAAAGTTTAAAACGTAACAATATCTATGCCATATAGGCGGCTATTTTTTTGCCGTTGAAGCTGAAGGAACTACATGCTATCTTCTGCACTTCTTAGGTGCAAAAGGCACCCATAACTTCAATTTTCGATTTCGATTCATATTCGATTCATTCTGTTGTAATACAACATGCAGTATAAAGTTAGAAAAATGATAACTTTACAATGACTTAGAGCAGCTGACCTGCTGCAGTAATAGTATCGGCCCTAGTTGACTTTATAAAAGAAATACAAAAATGAACTGGAATTGCTATACTCTAACTGGTATTAATGTAGGGGTATCCTTTTACCTTTTATACCAGCCTGAAAAATTTTATTGTCAGCCTAGTTTCCTTTAAATTTTCATCATTGATAGACACAAACAAGTGCCTGTTCTCAATTCGTGTTAGATTACTACAAAATATTGTATTTTGTTCACGAGCTTTTTTTTATTGGCTGTAATTAATGTCATACTAGTATTACTGTTACAATTATTATTACCACAATTATTACCGTTATCTTTACTGTTATTATTTCTTATGTCATAATATTTTATTGTATTTTTTTTTTGTGGGTGTGCGTGTGTTGTTTTCCTTCAACTGTAATTGTAATTGCATTAATATTGTTGTTGTTGTTTTTTGATATTATTTGATAAAATTGGATTATTTATTGTATTTATTTAGCTTGTGTCTGCATACGTATGTATTACACAGCTCGTGTTGTTATTACTACGATGGCATTTCCAAAAATTTGTGAAACTGGAGTGGTGTGATTGACGCAAATCCATAGGCTGGATTACAAGAATTGCGTATAAAGAAGACTAAATTCAATTCAATCAGATGACAAGGCTATGGTCCCATTTCTTGGGATGGACATGGAATAATTTTTATTGATTATCCCCTTAGTACAGCACATTTTATGCACAAAAAACTGTTGCGTTATCAAGACAACGCATTAAATGCATAAAATAAGAGACAAATAGAAGAAAATTTTTCCCATATTTGTTGTATTCTCTTTGTTAGAATGTGTAATTTTGCAACCTCCCTCGTATGTATGAGTATTTTATATAAACAATATAAAATTAACGATTTATTAGCATCATACCAAGCATTGTCATGTACATTTTATTTGGCTTTCTCTAATGACAGAAGGTATAGTAATGGGTATGGGTTGCCATGTATTATTAATAACTATTTTAGTATTATTATTAACACATGCTATAATTTTAGTTTTTTCTTTGTTGTGTTGTGTATGTAATTTATTTGTATTTGTTTGTTTTCGTACAATAATTATTACCGAACATGATAACGAGGTAATAAATGTTATATTTGGTCTTCTGATGTGCTTGACCAGACCCCAATTAATGTTATTTACATTATTTACTTGACTTAATTGTCCACTATGGTACTTTAGTCAGGATTACAAACTAACTTCTCACATCAACCATGTTGTGTGCACTATATTTATGCATGAGTAGCCAGTTTTTGTAATAATGTCTACCGATATTAAGATATCCAGTCGAAATATCTCTCTTTATGGGCATGGTAAACTGTATATATCATTTCTCTCAGTATATAGCTCTCTTTTTCTTACATTACATGATTGAAGAACCATTTTGACGCATATTCGATTGAAAAAATAACTTTTTTTAACATTCCATTATAAATAACCCGGAACAGTGTTGTTACCTTCTGTTCATATTATCATTGTCAGAAACAGTTTCTGACATAAAAATACGACAACAAACACACCCATACTTCAAAAAGTCAAATTGTATTTAATGAACCTGCTTTAAGCTCATTTATATGTATAGCAAAACGTATAGTTTGTATCAAAAATTGAGAAATAATGAAAAGTGAAATATTTCATAAATCTTATTACAACAATAGCAACCTTCCCAGACTTATACGTCCCTCAGCTTGTTTCTTTATACACGAGCTCACCAAAGTGTATGAGAACTCTACACTACACTACAACAACAACACCATGCGTTGTAGTCAATTAAGGTGCAATCATGTTGAAAAATATAAACCAAGTGTTACATACAAGCTCATATCGTCATCGAAAATGCAAAAGGGCGTAACAACAAAAAAATTCAAAATTGAGTTATTGATTGATTATGATGCATGAGACTAAATTACATTTCCCCATAATACATTTAACTTGTACGTCAACAAATAACAATTTTATGAACCAAATTCAAAAGGCCTATAGTCTACAAGGCTTTCTGTTTCTCCTGTAAAAACATAAAAAGTGTTGTTATGCCCTTTTACATTTTAGGCGACAATATACTCCTTCCAAATTTTAATTTCTGTATACATATGTATGTATGTGTTCATATTTGTGTATTTATCAAAACGAATGGCGAAAATATGAACAGAAAATCATTGAAGGTTGCTGTTTGCCTTTACTACCTATCCTATGTGAAACACACACAACCACCACCAGCATAATTTATACAAATATGACAGTCAATGACGTTTCTGGGGCAAAGCTAAAAAAATATATAAAATCACAACAACAAATAATAACAACAGCAATATTGACAATATGATGTCAATTTTATAACATTTTCAAAATTTTTGCTCGTTTTTAATAGCATAAAAAAAGAAGAGAAGAACTACCACAAATGCACTTATAAATGCACTTCTGCGTTAAATCAAAGTAAAACTCTAAAGTTCAAGTGAATTCATTGGTTAGCATGGTAACGAACCAGGAGGAATATATGAATGTATGGCGTTCCTTAGTTAAGTTTAATAACCTCTTTGGAACTAATTGCTGACTAATTAGGTGCGAATTACACATAAAATAGAGAGCGCTGGGAATGATGAGTCATTAAGTCCATGACTTATTGAATGTAAGACATAGTTTCGTGATTCAAGATTATTTATTATGATTTACCTAGAGGCCATTTGTTTTGTTTATTGCTCTTAAAAACAAAATCATCGAAATATGTATGTTGTTTGTGCGCTGAATGATGTCATGCTAAAAGGACTTACTAACATTGTTGGAATCCACAGGGTAGTATTAACCAACACAGAAGCGATATTTTCTTTACTGTATACATAGTCTAATAGGCAGTGTATTGGCTTATTATGAGTGAGGCCGTGGTTCAAACCTCAAATCAAACATCTCGACCAAAACGAAATATAAAATATTTCTTACGGCGACTTCCTTTCAGCAGTCTTCCGGCAAAAATTCTGAGAATAAAATAAAATTGCCATGAAAATGTTTCTTAAAAATCTGTTGTTCGAGCTCGGCTTTAAACTGTACTCATGAATAACATCACCTATGAGTAAAATTAATACACCCAACATTGGTGATGTGAGAAACTAGGTTGTACTCCTGACTGAAGGGTGGTAATCATCCATTAAGTAAGAAATCTAAATTACACAGGAGTATCTGCACACTACCAACATATATTCAAGGCTGCTTTGTAAATATGAATTTATTACCCTATGAGTTTACATACATATATTAATGTTTGTGTGTGTGTTTGCTAGCACATATTGTTACGAAAATGAAAATGGTGTTTTGCTTTCACACCGTTTAAATTGTAAACAAAAGCTACAAAAACGAAAAACAATGAACTTGTTTACATGATAAACAAGTAAACAAAAATATACCAACAGAACACCAGTATACAATAAAAGTGATTAACAGGTAAACAAAAATGCAGCAACAAACACTGCAAGAATAAATGTTAACAAAAATACCCAAACAACAATAATGAAACAACTACGTTTACTTTTATAGAGATCTCGAGAAGGCGAACTCATGAACATTCGACTACAAGATCATTCATCAGACTGTTTACGTTGCCATATAAAAGGCAAGACAAAGCAGCCAACAGAGTTAGTAAAAATTCAGTCAGTCTTGTGTGAAGACACGGTGCGTTTGAAGAGAATAATCGTGGTTTGAAGATCTGCGTTACAAAGGTCTGTCGAACAATTATCTAGTGATTATTGTTTATGCAAAGGGATGTAAACAGAGGAATAACAAAGAAAAGCAATTGTTGTTGTTTACATTAAGTTGTGAACAGTGTTTTAATTAAAACTAAACACAAATTTATTTTTATTTTTATTTGCAATCTACGAGCTCATATTCCAAACGTTTTTAAAAGGTAAAAACGTAACAATATATTTATGGTTGCTTTGTAAACATGAATTCATTACCGTACGAGTTTACATATATTAATGTGAGTGTGTTGTTGAGTGCTGGTATATAATATTAAATAAAAAATTTGACACGTTTTTATCGTTTTTTCTTATAGTTTTTTGCTCCCATTGTTCTCTTGAACATCATATTTTATGGTTTTTTTTATTGATTTTTTATTTTATTTTTATGGCGCTTTAATAATAGAAAAGCGTGACTATACCATAAACATGCAAAATTGAAACCAATAAATCTATTATAGTTTTTTTATATATGTTTTTACTGCTACTTCCTTTCTTGTTGTTGTTGTTGTTTTTATTATTATTTTACAGAAAAAAAAGAGAGGATGAAACATAAAATAATAAATAAATTTATATGCATTACCTGACTGACTGACTGGCTGACTAACTAAAAATAATGGAAACAGTTGTTGTTAATGTGATGTATAGGGTTTTCCAACAGAGACTTTTGTACATTGACGGGTGATAAATTAGTTGCATTAATAGTTTGTCAAAAATCTGTCGTTTGAAGTCGACTTTAAACTGTAGGTCCCTCCACTTATGTATAATATAAAAGCATACTACGGAAACATAGGTCGTGTAAGAAACTAGGTGGTAATCTTGACTGAAGGATTGTAATGACCAATTATGTATGGAGTAAAAAAAAAAGTCTTACAACGTATTTCGTCAAATGTTTCACATATTTTTTAATCAACATATCACTTTACATGACCACTTTAAAGAACTGTCTTCATGAAAAATGAGATCTCAAATACACATTCGTTTAATATTGTTTAATAACAAAGAAAAGCAATTGTTGTTGTTTACATCAAGTTGTGAACAGTGGCACACAGAATTGTGCGAATAATAAAGAATTCGAATTAAAACTAAACACAAATTTATTTTTATTTTATTTGCAATCTATGAGCTTATATAGGGTGTTTTTTATAGAGGTATAGAACTTTAAGTTACAATAAAACAACGATGGATTATTCGATTGACATGAATTTTATTTATCCGAAAGATAATCTTGTGGCATTACATTTTAAATATGATTTCTGGCATATGACCGCCACGGCTGGCGCGGATGTAGTCCAATCTGGACGCCCAATTTTCGATGACTTTTTCCAACATTTATGGCCGTATATCGGCAATAACACGGCGAATGTTGTCTTCCAAATGGTCAAGCGTTTGTGGCTTTACCGCATAGACCAATGACTTTACATAGCGCCACAGAAAGTAGTCTAGCGGTGTTAAATCACAAGATCTTGGAGGCCAATTCACAGGTCCAAAACGTGAAATTAGGCGGTCACCAAACGTGTCTTTCAATGAATCTATTGTTGCACGAGCTGTGTGACATGTTGCGCCGTCCTGGACATCATGGTTATTCAATTCAGGAATGAAAAAGTTAGTAATCATGGCTCTATACCGCGGATGGACTCATTCGGGTCTTCCTCAATGCTACGCTCTACAGCAGCAATAGCTTCTTCTGTACGCACCGTACAGCGTCTCTGGGGATGCGAGTTATCAATAAGAGTAAACGTGGAGAAAACGTTCCATGGTTAATCGAATTAACTGCTCTGATGAACGATTTTGTCGACCATAAAATGAACCATTATTTTCGAAATAAAATTGCATTATTTGCAAGCGTTGTTCAGGCGTGAGTCTATTCATGATGAATTGCCAAACCAAACTGAGAATAAATCACTTGACAGCTGTTAAATCGGTCGCCATCTTGAAAAGTAATGCCAACTTAAAGTATATGTCTAGTCTACAACCTCTATGAAAAACACCCTATATTTTAAACGTTTTTAAAAGGTAAAAACGTAACAATATAATAAAGTTAGTACATATCCAATTATATCATCACTTCATAAATGACCGAACCATTATAGCAAATAGCGTTAGCGATTGTAAATTTTTTAATAACTCTGCAATACGTTTTTATTTCCTTCTTCTTTCCAATAATTTACTAGAGCGTATACGTAATATTTAATTATAAATTCAATATTAGTCATACGACAAGGCTTACAGAAGTTACTAGAAAACTTAAATGAAATTTAACACACTATCAATGTCATTGAAAGTTTTTTTATTTTTATTAACATTATCTGTGTATGCGTGTATATCTAAAAACAATAAAGTCATGTATCTTCTCTGAATGACATAATGCTGATGTCGTGATACTGCATCACTATAATACAATATTTTGTTGCATGAATGGTGTCGAATGAATATTTTTCCTGTCAGTTATTTAAACACCTTTTTGTTGTTGTTGTTACTATAACGGTTACTGTAACAGTTGCTATTATTGCTGTTATTATTATTGTTGTTTTTGTTAGTGGTGATACACAATAATTGTTATCGTTTTTGTGTTTGCTGGCAAGTACGGTTTTCATTCTTTCTCCCTCTACGTTGGTGTTTTATTGTTTGGTATTGACATTTAAAGTTTCTTTTTTTGCATTATTTTTTTTTATTGTATTGCAAGAACTTTTTGTTTTCTTTAGACTTCAATTTAAATTTCATTGTTGCCGTAAAATGTTTGTAAATCTTTATATTTTCTGTGTGTTATGTACGTTTGTACATATTCATGTATTCATACAGTGGTGGCCTTATAATTAGAAACGACTTGGCAACATGTATGTTTGTTAATTTATTTTCAAAACTTTTGTTACTCACTTTAAAATTAATAGCTAAGAAAGCAATACAACAAGTTAGCTTTATGTTTATAATAAAAAAATTCACATCATCATTATCAGTTTTAAAAAAAATTAGCTAAAAACAAAAAATGCCAATTTCAGGTTGGTCATATAATTAGAAACAAAAAATATTTTTACAAACTGCTTAAAAATATCTTAATATATTCACATTTAATAGGCATATTCTTTAATATTTTGTGGGATAGACTTTGTTTTGAACAACATCTGGAAGTCTTTTCGACAAACTTTGTATCAAACGTTGGCATGTTTGTACTGATATGTTTTGCAAACTTATTGCACCAACTGAAAGCATTTATCGTTATTTCGAAGGGGTTTGTCCTTAAGATCTCTATTAACAATTGCACATACATTTTCAATTGTGTTGGGATCAGGATTTTGGGGTGGCCAGTCCAGAACGTGAATATTTTGACCCGAAAGCCAACACTTCACTAACCTTGAAGTGTGCTTTGGGTCATTGTCATGCTGAACAATTTAATTGACGGGCATACTCTCAAAGAAATAACGTCAGAATTATCCACACGGACAATAAGGAGGCGTTTGCAAAAAAAATATTAAAAACCGGTTACAGTTTGCAACGGAAATGCTTAAAAAAGATCCGCGTTTTTGGAATAGAGTTCTCTGGAGTGACCAATTCAATATTAATTTGTTCCAATCTGATGGAAAAGCTTATCCAAACAAAGCCCTTGATCCCATGTACACAGTGAAAACGGTGGCGGCTCTATTATGGTCTGGAGTGCTTTTTCTTGGCGTGGTGTGGGTCCAATTGTAAGAGTTTAAGGAATAATGGGCCAATATCAATATAAAAGCATATTGAAAAATGTAATGGAACCGTATTCAAGTCGTTTCTAATTATAAGGCCACCACTGTACGCTTTGCACAAGTGCTGCAATCGAATACAAATAAAATGTAGTTCACATGAGAACATGGTATGGTTGTATGAGAGTGTATTTTCATGTGTACAATATATACTAATGTCAGTGCAGTGCAATCGTCAGTGTTAAAGCTTTTTTAAGTTTTGTACTCATTTTAACACCGTATTCTTGTACTGCATGCTACAATGTGTTGTAGTTTTCACAATACATCGTACATTCATCGAAATGTTATGTTAGCTAGTAGCCTCCAGTGTGTATACTGCTACACAAATTCTACCTACTGTAAGCAGCTACGTTACATTTTGCCATATTTTGGATTTAAAAAAAGGAATTAATTTTTTGGCCTTATGCTGTCAACTTTTATTTACTGCTTGACTATGGAAATTCGTAATAAATTCAAAGGAATGAAAAGCACAGGCATCAGCAAACTTTATAGGTTAATATGCTACACCTAATGGAGTAGTTCCGGAAAAAGTATAGTAAGAGCTTACCAAAACTTTTATGGAATGATATATTTGAGCATGTGTTTCAAATTCTTTACCAAAAATTTACTTCAAAACAATGACAGAAGGTGTACTCAATGAAATTTTCAGAAATTAAAGAGTGTGGCAAAAACTTAAATCTGCAATTCATAGGCTTTAAACAAGTTTTTACTTGCATTAGCAAAGGAATATACACTCTCTGGTACCTATCTATAACTTGGATACATTAACAAAATTTACTCCCCTGTACTACAATAGTTAACACAACTGTTATACATACATACATACATACATAATTGGCCATTACAACCCTTCAGTCAGGATTACGGCCTTGCTTCTCACACCACTTATGTTGTGTGCCTTAATTATATACTTGAGTGGCGGTACCTACAGTTTAACGTCGACTCCGAAAGACAGATTTTTTTGAGAAAGTTTTTCATGGCAGGTTTATTTACTCTTGCCAGAAATCTGCAGAGACATCGTTTTGATGTCTGGCCTGGGGCTCGAACCCGGGCTTTAAGTCTAATAAGCGAACAGACTACCTACTAGACTACGCCGACTACAATGTTTTTTGTATCGCTTTATATTTGCATGAGCATATGCACATTTATGCATGTATGTATGTGGTGTGTCTATAAATTAAATTTATTTATATGTATTATATACATGTACGCGCACAATATATTGAATTTATTTTGCTTCCACTCTTAAGCTTAATGACTGGTATTGTTTTACCACTTTTCATTTCATGCACTCGAATTTAACAGCAAAATAGCAGAAAATAAAACCAAAATTTTTTTATACATTTTAACCAGAACATACAAAAAAAAATTACCTGCCAACACATACTACAGTCAACCCTCTTATAACGCGGTACTCAGAACGCGGTTTTGATATAACACGGAGCTGCAATTGCGACAACCCTCCTATAACGCGGTACCCTCAGAACGCGGCTTCCATATAACGCGGTTTCCACATAAGGCGGAGCTGAAATTGCAACAGCCCTCCTATAATGCGGTACTATTACAGCGCTGTTTCCGTTCAACAACATCCCATAAGTCACCCTTTAGCGGTATGCACTCACCGCGTTATAGGAGGGGTGACTGTATACGCAGGTATACGTAGGAAGCTTCATGGAACCAATTTCTTATGCCATCTGCCACATTACGTATTCCATTTAAACGTATGTACGTACGTACATATGCAGTCGTATAGTGGAGTAAACAAAAGCGAAATAATATTTTCTTACACACACACACATAGCATATAACGTTACTAACTATGCGTAACGGTATGCATCTTATAACTGAGTCTGTGTTGTTTTTGAAAGCGTAAATGTATTTAAATTTACGGGCCACAAAAAAAACTTTTTTTTTATTATTATTTCTGAATATTTTATTTAATTTGGAAAGTGGTAGAAATGAAAATGGTATTGTGAGTCTGTATATATATACACCCTGTTATTGTATATAAAGTGTAAACAAGTAAAACAACCAGTATGTGTGTGTGGAGTAATCACCCCTATTCTGCGTTTCGATTCTAATCGAAATTTTCTCCGTTTGGCAATTTTGGTATTCTGCGTTTCGATTCCGTTCAGTTTCTTTCGATTGTATGTATTCTGCATTACGATCGGAGCTCCGTTTCTCTCAGTTGTTTTTTTGTTAACGGAGGTTTTTTCTACTTTTGTTTTTTAAGTGAAAAAATGAAAGTACAAAATTAAAAAATTTAGAAACGATTTAAATAAAAATTATTATTATAATTTTTTTGTTTTAAATTGTTATTTTTTGTACTGGAATATGAGTGTTTTGTTATGTATCTATGCAGGTCAAAAACAAGAACACCGGAGCAGTACGAGAAACTGGCAAATATAATGGCGGATAAAGCTGGCATAGCTTGTGGTTATCACCAGCGTTCAAAGGAAGAAGTAACAGCATTCTGGGCGGAGGTTACAGAAGTCCTTAATGTATTAGACCTGGATTGCAGTTGTCTCTGATCCTACGCTTTTCAAGCCTTATATCTGTATTTCTGTCGTTGTTCTCCTCTTCCAACAATAATGCAGCTACAATAGACTCCATTTCTCCTTAAATTTTAAATAAAAATTCAACTCACTAAATTATTTCTTTAGAAACAGTTTTTATTAACGTTTTGTCTTTACATATTTAACCACAACACTTTTATTTTCTACTTTTTTTTAGTTAATTTCAGCTTCACTAGATTATACACACATATATATTTATGCAAAACTTATTTTTACTCTTTTCTTTTTTATTTTATTTCAATATTTTTCTTTTATTAAATTTATAAACAATTTACTTTATTATACATAGAACTTGTTTTATTAAATTTGACATTTGTTTATGAAAATGATTATTCTGCTGTTTCATTTCCACATTCCACATTGATACAAGTGATTTTGTAAACATTGTTATCTTGTTCTTATTCTTTCGATTCCGTTTTTCTGCAGAATACCAATTTTCGATCGTAACGGAACTGAATGCGGAGACGTAATCGAAATGCAGAATAGGGGTGAATGTAAATCTCAGATTTTGTTTAACCTACTCATGGTGTAATAAAAACTACTTTAGTAGTGCATTACGCTGCCTGTACTAGTAATAGTGGTAGTAGTAGTAGTGGTTTTAGTTGCAAAATTTTCAACAAAATTTGTTTATTATTGTAGTTGCACATACCTATTTATCTATTTCAATGTATATATATTCTTATTCATATTTGCATTTGTATATGTATGCATATTTCGGTAGGAAGCAAAACAAATATGACAAGTAAAACTTATGTACATGCCCATAGACATACACATTCATAATTGGAAAATACATATATTTGCAGGCAGTGAAATACAAAACATACATGAACAGTGAAGCGGATAAAACAAAAACAACACGCAATAACTGTTTTCAGCACAGTTGTTAATTATGAATACTTGCGGAACCTCAACTGCTTACGGGGAAAGGAGAGTGAATAATTTATTGTTAATACACTGACGAGCAAATCAAAGCGGATTTCTTAGATTCAGTTTATATATGATTTATGAGAGGCAGTTTATTTACAGTGAAATATTTAGTGGCTAACAAGTCCTTTCTCGGAACGGAAGCATTAAATTCAATAATATTGGCAAACGTTTTGTATCTAGACTAAGTAATCAGAGTGATTGAAATAATTTGGAGGCTACATTCCCTATTTTTAAGAAGAAAACACTCTTCGGAATGCGAGAGGTTGTGTTCTCTGTCAGAGCAAAAAATTTTGAACACACGGGTAGACAAGTGTAAAGCTTCGGTTAGCCAAACGTTTACGAAACGTAAGTTCATTTTTAGCTTATGAAAAGCAATGGAAATGATTACCCAAATTACCTTACCTCCTTGCTTTTCATATTCTAAAACCGAACATACGTTCCGTTACGATCCGTGGACGTTTGGCTAATCGGAGCTGAATTTCATGCCATCGAAGGTTTTATTATTAAATTTAAACAGGAATTATAAATTATGAGATCTAAAAATACTATTTACTAATCAGGCCACCATCCGAGTAATAAGCTCTGTGAATGGGATTATTTGGTGAAACTGAATCAGTTGGGAAGTGGAAATAAGGTGTCTACTAAATTCCAAATCATGTGGGAATTAATGGCATTGATCCGATCCATAAGCTAGCAAAGGGCGAAGCTTCCACAACGCTGATAGAACCAGAAGCTTTCTGTAAAATTGGAAAAGGAGTTTAAATGAGTATTCCCGAAAAAAGAGAAGATGGTAAGAGCAGAAGACTCATCTCAAGCCAAATAATATAAACTTTTGCTGAGTACTGACAATGGAGAAGAAGGTCGGAGTCATGCATCAGATAATTAGGAAGTAGCTTGAAGATACTCGTAGTCACCGGCCTTTTGATGTTCAGATTAGAAATCATTGTAATGAGGATAATGAAACACTTGGACATATAATTGGAACCTTTATGGCTTTAATGCATTTCAAAAGGGTTTCCATAAAATATTCTTGAATAGTAAGGTTGCCATTACTCTTTCAATGATGTTCATTGTTGATATTATTCTCTCTGTATGTGGTCAGATATGACTGCCGACTTGTCTTTATAGTACAATAATTGTTTTCCATCTGACGCCAGGCTGTACAGTGTACACCTTCATAAGGACTCTTCTGATGCTGACTTCACATAGAAATTTCTAATGCGTATCTATTGAAGGCAAATATTTTAAGATATTTGGAAACATAAGTCGTCTAAATCTACAGTTTAACACTTCTTGATACTCTTTCTGTCTTATAAATAAAAGAGAACTCTGGTTGAAGTTAGGTTGTCGAAGGAACATTTTTCCTATTGAAAGCCAATTTACTATATGAAAAGTAAATATCTTTCTTGCCTTCTGTGTACACTCTCTTCAGGGTAACCCATAAACTTGGTACTTTACAAGATACTGTTGTTCCTGAATCTTACTGTCGCTTTCTCACTCTTCTTTCTTCCTTGATCAAAAACTTTTCTAGTTTAAAATTTTGAAGGTGAATAGAAATGGTTTGAAGCCACACATGTTTGCCTAAGTGCATATGTAAATATTTTTCTAATAACAACAACAGCAACAGCAACTGCTAAATTATAACAATAAAGACAACAACAAAAACAGAAATAAATATTCGTTTAGAAATTGTTAAAAGTGTTACGCTGGTAAATTTAATTAAACAACTTTGCGTCACAGAAACTTTGTTGCAAGAGAATTCGAGAAGAAGTGCTACAAAGAAATCAAATTAAATATTTACAGAACAATTTAAAACTTTTCGAAAATTATTTAATAACAAAGGAAACTTAAGGAATTTGTTGGTTTTTGTAATACAAATGAGAATCCTTTTAAATTATTAAATACGTTTGTATTAAATACTTTAATTACTGTATTTGAAATGTAAATTAAGCAACAGATGTTAAATTCATAATAATTCTCGTAATTCTACAACACGTCATGAAGTAGGTTGATTGTTTCATGTCTGAAGCATAAGGTGGATACTACAGATGTGTGTGAAGATAGATTTTAAAATCTATCTCTCCATGTTAGGTTACTGAACTCTGTTGTGTTATTAACAGAACTAACAGAGCTCTGTTATGTTGTTAACGGAACTCTGTTAAATAGTTAATTTAAGACTGGGAAAGAAAAACAGGACAAATTAATTAAATTCCCGGGTAAAATAAGAAAAAAAGCAAAAGTTGATAAACTAAGTCCTATAGTTAATCACTGTTACAAAATATTGCGTAATAAGAACTACAATTAACAGATAATCACACATTTCCATAAGCTATTGTACTCCGATAAATAAATCAATATTGTGGGAAAAGCAGGACTGAGTGGGCGGAAAAAGTAAATTGTTTTTAAAGCATTGTACGTCCCTTTAATTAATCCAATCGCCAGAATCTTTAACAGAGCGTGTTTTCATAGTAGATTTTGACATTCTCTGAGATTTCAGATTTTAAAATCCACTGAAGGTCCTTTTGTGGGAAAACAGGACTGAGTGGGCGGACAAAGTAAATTGTTTTTAAAGCATTGTACGTCCCTTTAACTATTCCAATCGCCAGAATCTTTAACGGAGCTTGTTTTCATAGTAGATTTTGAAATTTTCTGAGATTTCAGATTTTAAAATCCACTGAAGGTCCTTTTGTGGGAAAACAGGACTGAGTGGGCACACAATTCCATAATTCCTTTATTCCACAATTCCATAATTCCACAATTCCTTTATTCCATAATTCCACAATTCCTTTATTCCATAATTCCACAATTCCACAATTCCTTTATTCCATAATTCCACAATTCCACAATTCCTTTATTCCATAATTCCACAATTCCACAATTCCTTTATTCCATAATTCCACAATTCCACAATTCCTTTATTCCACAATTCCACAATTCCACAATTCCTTTATTCCACAATTCCACAATTCCACAATTCCTTTATTCCACAATTCCACAATTCCTTTATTCCACAATTCCTTTATTCCACAATTCCTTTATTCCACAATTCCTTTATTCCACAATTCCTTTATTCCACAATTCCTTTATTCCACAATTCCTTTATTCCACAATTCCTTTATTCCACAATTCCTTTATAGTCTTTAGTCTTTAGTCTTTAGTCTTTAGTCTTTAGTCTTTAGTCTTTAGTCTTTAGTCTTTAGTCTTTAGTCTTTAGTCTTTAGTCTTTAGTCTTTAGTCTTTAGTCTTTAGTCTTTAGTCTTTAGTCTTTAGTCTTTAGTCTTTAGTCTTTAGTCTTTAGTCTTTAGTCTTTAGTCTTTAGTCTTTAGTCTTTAGTCTTTAGTCTTTAGTCTTTAGTCTTTAGTCTTTAGTCTTTAGTCTTTAGTCTTTAGTCTTTAGTCTTTAGTCTTTAGTCTTTAGTCTTTAGTCTTTAGTCTTTAGTCTTTAGTCTTTAGTCTTTAGTCTTTAGTCTTTAGTCTTTAGTCTTTAGTCTTTAGTCTTTAGTCTTTAGTCTTTAGTCTTTAGTCTTTAGTCTTTAGTCTTTAGTCTTTAGTCTTTAGTCTTTAGTCTTTAGTCTTTAGTCTTTAGTCTTTAGTCTTTAGTCTTTAGTCTTTAGTCTTTAGTCTTTAGTCTTTAGTCTTTAGTCTTTAGTCTTTAGTCTTTAGTCTTTAGTCTTTAGTCTTTAGTCTTTAGTCTTTAGTCTTTAGTCTTTAGTCTTTAGTCTTTAGTCTTTAGTCTTTAGTCTTTAGTCTTTAGTCTTTAGTCTTTAGTCTTTAGTCTTTAGTCTTTAGTCTTTAGTCTTTAGTCTTTAGTCTTTAGTCTTTAGTCTTTAGTCTTTAGTCTTTAGTCTTTAGTCTTTAGTCTTTAGTCTTTAGTCTTTAGTCTTTAGTCTTTAGTCTTTAGTCTTTAGTCTTTAGTCTTTAGTCTTTAGTCTTTAGTCTTTAGTCTTTAGTCTTTAGTCTTTAGTCTTTAGTCTTTAGTCTTTAGTCTTTAGTCTTTAGTCTTTAGTCTTTAGTCTTTAGTCTTTAGTCTTTAGTCTTTAGTCTTTAGTCTTTAGTCTTTAGTCTTTAGTCTTTAGTCTTTAGTCTTTAGTCTTTAGTCTTTAGTCTTTAGTCTTTAGTCTTTAGTCTTTAGTCTTTAGTCTTTAGTCTTTAGTCTTTAGTCTTTAGTCTTTAGTCTTTAGTCTTTAGTCTTTAGTCTTTAGTCTTTAGTCTTTAGTCTTTAGTCTTTAGTCTTTAGTCTTTAGTCTTTAGTCTTTAGTCTTTAGTCTTTAGTCTTTAGTCTTTAGTCTTTAGTCTTTAGTCTTTAGTCTTTAGTCTTTAGTCTTTAGTCTTTAGTCTTTAGTCTTTAGTCTTTAGTCTTTAGTCTTTAGTCTTTAGTCTTTAGTCTTTAGTCTTTAGTCTTTAGTCTTTAGTCTTTAGTCTTTAGTCTTTAGTCTTTAGTCTTTAGTCTTTAGTCTTTAGTCTTTAGTCTTTAGTCTTTAGTCTTTAGTCTTTAGTCTTTAGTCTTTAGTCTTTAGTCTTTAGTCTTTAGTCTTTAGTCTTTAGTCTTTAGTCTTTAGTCTTTAGTCTTTTAAATAAAGTGATTTGCGAAAATCAAATTTCAACTTGGGGGTTCACGCGACTCGAACTCATGCTCTAAAAACTCTTCTCCAACGATGAGACGGCTACACAACACACGCACGACAGATCATCTTCGAGGATGTTGATATGTCAATTATACTTATGCAAACAAAAGACGTAAAAATAAAGTGCGAATTAACAAACAAACGATGATCTTTATGAGCGAACAAATGAACCAAAGATCAGTGTTGTAATTAAGTCCTGTACTAAAATAGTGTTGCCATTGAGAAAAAATTTTTTAATCATGTCCTGAAAAATTAATAGTACTAAAATTGGAAAATATTAAAAGATGGTTATTTCTTAGTTTACAACAATTAATTAAATAAAAATTTTGAAAAAAAAATAAAATAAATAAAAAAAAATTAAAAATAAAGAGAGATGCACATGCATTGAATAAAATAGTAATTAGTTTTGTTTGATTAGAAATAACAAAAGTAGCAACACTTATTATGATTGTGTTTATTCTTTGCTAAAGTAAGATCAAGTTCATTAACTGGGTATTTTTTCTTATTGTTGTTTTGGTCGTTGTTGTTTTTCAAAGACAACATTACAAAAAAAAAAAAGTAAAACCGGTGCAACTTAATGCTTAAGCATTTGCTTAAGTTCGCTTAAGTATTTGCTTAAGTATTTGCTTAAGTTTGCTTAAGCATTTGCTTAAGTTTGCTTAAGCATTTGCTTAAGTATTTGCTTAAGCATTTGCTTAAGTTTGCTTAATTAAGCATTTGCTTAATTTTGCTTAAGTATTTCCTTAATTTTGCTTAAGTATTTGCTTAAGCATTTGCTTAAGTATTTGCTTAAGTATTTGCTTAAGTAAGTTTGCTTAAGTCTGCTTATACATTTGCTTAAGTATTCGCTTAAGTATTTGCTTAAGTATTTGCTTAAGCATTTGCTTAAGTATTTGCTTAAGTATTTGCTTAAGCATTTGCTTAAGTATTTGCTTAAGTATTTGCTTAAGCATTTGCTTAAGCATTGCTTAAGTTTGCTTAAGTTTGCTTAAGCATTTGCTTAAGTAATTGCTAAAGTATTTGCTTAAGCATTACCTTAAGTTTGCTTAAGCATTTGCTTAAGTTTGCTTAAGCATTTGCATAAGCATTTGCTTAAGCATTTGCCTAAGTTTGCTTAAGCATTTGCTTAAGTATTTGCTTAAGTATTTGCTTAAGCATTTGCTTAAGCATTTGCTTAAGTATTTACATAAGTTTGCTCAAATATTTGCTTAAGCATTTGCATAAGCATTTTCTTAAGTATTTACATAAGTTTGCTTAAGCATTTGCATAAGTTTACTTAATAATTTGCTTGAGCTATTAATTGGCCTCTGATTATACAGCACTACAGCAAAGGAATGGGAAGCGTTGATCTAATGGACCAAAAGAAAGTTTATTATGAGTACGATCGCAGAAGTAAGTGGCGTTTTTATTTACGATTGTACTATGTATTCATAATAGTTATATAATATATAAGAAACTCATATTGGCTAACAGTTCCTCAATCAATGAGACTTCTATTAAATTTCGAGCAGCTTCAACCAAAGAACTGATAAGTTGCTTCAGTTCAAGAAAACGTACCTTTTCAGCGTCAATCGAATTTGGTACTCATTTTATCTTTTTTTATTTTTATCTGTTAATTGTACTTCTTATTACGCAATATTTTGTAACAGTGATTAACTATAGGGCTTATTTTTATCAACTTTTGTTTTTTTTTTTTTCTTATTTTACCCGGGAATTTAATTAATTTGTCCTGTTTTTCTTTCCCAGTCTTAAATTAACTATTTAACAGAGTTCCGTTAATAACATAACAGAGCTCTGTTAGTTCTGTTAATAACACAACAGAGCTCAGTAACCTAACATGGAGAGATAGATTTTAAAATCTATCTTCACACACATATACTACAGACCAGTGCAATTTTCGTTAGCCGTTTGCAAGGAAGAAAGTAAATGCCTGCCTATTATATAATCTCTGGTTATCACAGATACATTTAAGGCTATACATACACACATAATTGGCCATTACAACCCTTCAGTCAGGATTACGGCCTAGCTTCTCAACACCACTCATGTTGTGTGCGTTAATTTTATACATTTTATACATTTAAGGCTATATTGCTGTTATTTATTCCTGTTTAAGAATTTATTTGTCTACTGTTAAAATGAAGCCATAAAAGCCGGGCTATTAGGCTGTCATATCTATCATATCTGTATCACGTCGAAATTTCTTTTAATAGGATAGCATTGACGCACCCACGCCATCCAATTCCAGTAACATTCGTAAATTCATTTCTCTTTCCCGTAAATTTGTTTGCACTTTTCTTGTGTTCCAGGTTTCTTTCGATCCAAAATTTCAATTGTTTACGCATTTCATTGAGAGGTAAACAGTAAACAACAGTTGATACCAGTTTTCGTATCAGGAAATATAATTTGAAGTCGTCGTAGTCGTCTAGTAGGTAATGTGTTGGCTTATTAGACGTAAGGCCACAGTTCAAACCCCAAGTCAAATATCAAAAGGAAATAAAAAAAATGTTTCTTCGGCAACTTCCTCTCAGCAGATTTCTGGCAAAAACTCTGAGTGTAATTTAAAATTGCCATGAAAAGTTTCTCAAAAATCTGTCGTTCGGAGTCGACTTTAAACTGTAGGTCCTGCCACTTATGTATAAAATTAACACACACCACATGAGTGGCGTGAGAAGCTAGGCCGCAATCCGGCCAGTTATGTATGTATATATGTATGTATCTCAGTTGCCCCAACTACTATTTTAAACTTTTATATCGGGTCCGCCATCTAACGTTTTTTTTCAACTAATGCTTATGTATTTCGTGAATGGTAACATTTAGCTCATGTCTGATTTTACAGATAATTAGTTTTATCCTTCCGCTGAACGAATATGGTTGTGTATACGCTTCGCTAAGTGGGCCTGCGATCGACTTACAGAAGATGCCGATTTTGGCAAAAAAAATCATCTTTTCAGATGAAGCTCATTTTGATCTTGGCGGGTATGTAAACAAGCAACATTGTAGCATTTGGGGCACAGAAAACCCGCACGCATGCATTGAAAAGCCGACGCACCCAAAACGGGTCACTGTTTGGTGCGGATTTTCGTCCAGAGGCATAATTGGGCCATTTTTCTTCGAAAATGAGCAAGGAGTGGCCGTTACAGTTAATGGCGATCGTTATCGGGCCATGTTGAATGAATTTTTGTTCACAAAAATTCAAGAGGAGGATATTGGCAACATTTGATTTCAACAGGACGGCGCTACGTGCCACACAGCCGAAGCTACACTCGATGTTTTGCGCCCTGTTTTTGAAGATCGCATTATCAGCCGCAGAGCTGATGTCGTTTGGCCACCTCGGAGCTGCGATTTGACACCGTTGGACTATTATTTGTGGGGTGCCATCAAAGATAAGTGTTACGCCGACAAGCCAGAGACAATTGACGCTTTAAAGGACAATATTCGTGAAGCCATTGGTGAAATACAGCTGCACACAATCGATAATGTGCTTAAAAATTGGACCGATCGTGTAGGCTACTGCATGGCCAGCCGAGGCAGCCATTTGAATGAAATTATTTTCTATTATTAACCGAAAGGATTGTACGTTCAAATAAAAAAAGAAATTTGAGAAAATATTCAGTATTTTTTTTAAAGCATTTTCAAAAAAAAAAAAAGTTATTTGTCGGACCCTTTAGTATCACATCGAAATTTGAGTTTGATGGCGCACATGCGCCATTCAGTTCATCTTCCCGTGCATTTGCTTGTATTTTCTTGTGTTCCATGGCCCTATCGATTCAAACTTTAAAGTGTTTACCCATTTCATTGAGAGGTAAACAGTAAACAACAGTTGACGTCAGTTCTCGTGTCAGGAAAAAAATTTGAAGGCTTCAACGACTATCCGAATTGGTACCATTTCTTGTATCAGGAAAAAGAATTTGAAGTCTTAAACGATTATCCGTATTAATACTAATTAGCCAGTCTACTGTTTTCTTGACCACTAAAATAAACCTGATAAACACTGTAATGATCTGATATACTAAATGTAAGCTCGCTTGAATATAGTTCAGAACACACTCCCTCAAAACCGTTTAGAACTATATGTGTAAAAATTGACGCTTTACCTTATACCTTGTACAGCTCTTGCGCTGACCAACTTCTTCCCTGGCTTGGTGGAACTCGGTCAGTATAGGGAATGCTCAAATGAGCTTTTGGTATCAAAGCTACCACTCCAACCTACCTACCTTATACTCGGCATACCTATTCCACCACGCTAATCAGATTGAAATCAGCTTATTAAAAAGACTATCGCAAAAGGCTACTGATGTGGACGTTTTCTTTTCTTCTTTGGCTGCTAAATCTATAGACGGTAATTTTAAAACATACTCAAGACATTCACTACATACTGAGGAATTGTATTTTAGAAGACTGGGCATCGTTCTATAATATCGTATATTAGAATTGAAAGTACTATAGTGCCATAGACTCAGTTTTTTTTCAATAGTTTTCCTGGGTGAACAATGGTCAACTGTAGCCCTTTTTGCATGCTTAATAATCTTCTGTTTGAAGCTCAGTTTGTTGCTTAAGATGTTCTCGAGGTGTTTAACAATTACAGGGTATATAAAGTATCAGATATCCTGCATACTATCCTTTACTTTTATATAAACCGTATGAGTTCCGTTTTTCTGGAATTTATAGCGTCTCATATTACTCTCATCCAGAGTCTTTAAGCCATTTTAAGAATTAAGAATTCTAGATACTGGTGTTTTGCTTTTACATCTTTAATATTAAAATTATAAACAAAAGCAACAAAAAACAAAACAATGAACTTGTTTAAAAATATTGCACTGCGTAATATAACAGCAAACATCAGCATAAGCAAATGGTAAACAAGTAAACAAAAATACAACAACAAACACTACAATCATAAATGTAAACAACGATGTTTACATTTACATTTGCATCTGAGAGCTTATATTTTAAACGTTTTTAAAAGGTAAAAATGTAACAATATATTGGTAATGCTACATTAAGACTTTGAACAATCCTTCATTCCGTAGTAAACGTAAACAACGATGTTTGTATTTATAGAGATCTCGAGAAGGCGAAGCCACGAACATTCGCCTTTAAAAACATTTATCAGACTGTTGACTCTGTCATATAAAAGACAAGGCAAAGCAGGCAAGTGTGTCAGTAAAAGTTCAGTCAGTCTTGTGTGAAGATGCGGTGCGTTTGAAGAGAGCAATCGTGGTTTGAAGATCTCCGTTACAAAGATCTGTCTAATAATTATGTAGTAATTGTTATTGTTTATGCAAATGGTGTAAACAGAGGAATAGCAAACAAAGCAATTGTTGTTGTTTACATCAAGTTGTAGACAGTGGCACACAGAATTGTGTGAATAATAAAGAATTTTAATTAAAAATAAATACAAAGTTATCATATTTTAAACGTTTTTGAAAGGTAGAAATGGAACTATTGTAGTGGAAACTTAATTGAAGATAAGTTTTGTTTTGTTATAAGTGCGGCTCGATACGCACTGTTTGACTTTTGTTTATTGATTGATTCTTGAGGGAAAATGTCCCTTCTTTTATACTAAATTTTGGCTGATTTAGCATTTCTAAATCAACCCCTTAACTCTAACATATTTCTTATATTTACTTAATACATTTAACAATTGTTTACATATTTATTCTATATTAAATAATATTGCATTGGTTTGTGTGTGTACTAACCATGGGACAAGTGGGTGCAATATGACACGCGCCCGTTGTTCATATAAACATAATAATTCCCACAGTTAAGTGTGAAGAGAGCCATACACGATCACCAGCAATGCAATACAACAACAACACACATTATAATAAAACCAATGCGGCTGGCGGCCTGACAACAAAGTATCAAGTGATCGTCGCATGTGCGCGACGGTCAATAACATTGAGTCAAGTGGCCGCTGCTCATATGTAATTGGATATTCTTTTGTTTATGCATATGAAATATTGTGTTGGTATTGACAACTGTAAAATCATGCTACACTATATCTAATATATAAAATTCTCGTGTCACGGTGTTAGTGGTTAAACTCCTCCGAAATGGATAGACCGATTTTCATGAAGTTTTGTGTGCATATCGGGTAGGTCTTCGGACAACATCTATTTTTCATATCCCTAAATGTTAAGGGGGCGTGGCAAATCGTTAAAATTTAATATTTAGGTACATATTAATCATAGACGAATAAAATTTAGTGGGTAAGTTCGTAGAGTCGATATCGACAATACCAACAAAAATGGGCGTGACAACCCTCCCCCTTCAAGTGATACCTATAACTCTTAAACTACTGAACGGATTTTCTTCTTTGTTCGATTCTTTTTTGTTCGAAAGCTTATCAGGTTTATATGGTTTAAAAAAAATTCGATATAGCAAAAAGTAGGCGTGGCAAACCTTTAAAATTGAATATTTTGGATATTGGATATCGTGATCGTAGACGAATGCAATTTGGTGGGTAAGTTTCTAGATTCGATATCGACAAACTCAACAAAAATGGGCTTGGAAACCTTCCCCCTTTAATAGTATTACCATAAATAAATCATACTTTCATTGTCTACAACGCTTTCGATTATAAGTGCATTCCCACACACTAATAGTAAGTTAGTTAATTTTATATAACTGTTTTATGCAGCGTATTACAATAAATATATGTATAATGTGACCTGTTTTGGCTAAGAAAAAGATAAATTTTGGGCGGGACGAAGTTCGCCGGGTCAGCTAGTAATAAATAAAATTTAAGTAGTAAAAACTTTTTTTAAATAGAAGGCTTTTTCTCTTAAAGTTTTATAAATTTTTAATATTTCCATAATTATATAAAAATTGTGTATACAATTGTATTGTAAAACTTTGTTTTTCTCTTGTTTTTCTCTTGTTTTTCCAATGAAATTTTAGTTTAAAATTTTTTTTTTTAAAAACCCAGAAAAAATTTACACAATTCTCTTGCTTTGGAAACAATGCAAGTGCATAACTATTACAACAACAGGCAGTTAAATAAAATGCCTGAAAAAACCGAGCCAAAAAACCTGAAAAATGTATGAAAACTGAAAATTTTTCACTTTTTGAAAATAATTTACAAAAATAGACTTTATATAGCTGATATATACATATATATATATATATAGATGTATGTGTTATGTATACAGAGCAAAAAAAAACACAAACTTAATCTGTCTATCTTTTTCAAAGCAAAACAAATGTTTTCTTTAGTAAAATGCCTGAATATTTCAAAATACAAATCCCAACATGTTGATTGAAACTTTCAGTTGAATTGTAAACACACACACACTCTACCGGGCTCTCTAAAACATTTTGCTTCATTTTGAATTCTCTGTTATAGTATTTGTGTTTGTTGTTTGTGGAGCTTATCTACTTGTGATATGAACATACGAGATTATTAACTCTCACCTTTACAAGAGTACTGTAGAACATACAAACAAACTAACCACTCACTCTCACTTAGACTAGTTTCGTGTATTTATTTATATGTGCAGTCCAGTTCAGTCTCACTCTATCTCTGTTTACCACTCACTCTCTCTCTCTCTCTTTTCCTTGCATTTATACACACTCATTTATTCACTTAATAGTGTTTACATGCTGTGTGCATAAGCTATTCAACTTAAAAATGAAGAGATTTTCCAACAAGATTAGACCTCTCATACCCAACACAATACAAACAAACAAATACACATATATGTATGTATGTACATATGGATCGCACACTTATATGCCCTTTATAACCATATGGGTATGCCTGAGTGAATAGAGAGCAAGAGTGTTGTCCTCTTTATCTTTTAGTGTTTATCTCTCCATTACCGTACATAAACTCAAACACATACAGTTATGCTTACGAACACATACAGTCTGCATTTCATATAATATATATGTATGTATGCATGCACTAGTATTTGTTAAATCGAATTATATTCTGTTTTAGTTGCATTTATAGTAGTGTTGGCTGTATGTGTGTGTGTGCAATTTTTTGTTTGTTTTAGATTTAAATGGACTCTGAGAGCAAAGAAAAAAGAAATCTTTTGCAAATAGACTTGAATTCATCTTTAATGGAAAATGTATAGAGCTTAAGATTAAATCATTTGAAAAAAAAACACACACACACATATAAAAAGCTAGCAAATACAAAGCTAATAGACAAAGGCATCGTTTAAATGGTGCAAATTTTGAGGCTTAAAGGTATTAAAGTCTACACTAGACATTAGAGAATTGCATGGCCGTAAAAGAATACGTTTTTTCTTCTGTTTATTGGCCCACAAATTTTGTTTTTTTTTTTTTTTTGTTAAACATTTTGTAGTCAGACTTTGATTTAATAGGTGTGATAATTTTTAAAAAATTAGAATTTTAAAGACGTTAATGGACTCTAATTGGGCACAGGACAACTGGATTGCCAATTTGCATACGATGAAATGTAGAGAGTTTTGGAATGCCTGCTGAAGGAGATTTATAAGGCCCAATTAGAGTATCAGTTGCCACAGATGGTTCGTTTAAAGTTTGCTATAAGCTTTTATGAATATTAACAGCATAAAAAGAAATTTGTTTCTAAACTGTTTATTTGTTTTTATCAAACAATCTGTCGTATGAATGAATATGGTTCGGTTTTGATGTCAAGTAGATATCAGAAGGTATGATGGAAATTAAGGCATAATTCAGAAATTAATGAAAGATATAAAGACTATTTCGACTTACTTAAGTAATTACTCAATTTATGTTTCGGGGGGAATTGGGGTAAGTATCCAAAATAAAATATTTGGCGAGAATTGGGGTAAATAAATACAAAAGGTATTAGTGTAAATAATCAATTATTATTTATTTAGTACAACAAAACGTACCTTTAGCTTCGGGGGTGGATCGAGTAGTGATCTCTTTTCTTATATCGTTATAACAATTCTTTCATAGTATTAACAATTCATTTAGTACACACAGTTGTACATTACTTATAACTAAACATAACATTAGGGTGGCCAGCGTGAACAATTTATTTCACAGCTACCTGATACTATAGGAAGTTTTTCAACTCCTGCAGTCTCTAGATATTATTACGCTTTTACCTTTTAAAAACGTTTAAAATATAAGCTCGTACATTACAAATAAAATAAAAATAAATTTGTGTTTGGTTTTAATTAAAATTCTTTATTGTTCGCACAATTCTATGCCCCACTGTTCACAACTTGATATAAAGAACAACAATTGTTTTTCTTTGTTATTCCTCTGCATTAACTATAACAATTACTAGGCAATTATTCGACAGAGCTTTGTAACACAGATCTTCAAACCACGAATACTCTCTTCAAACGCACCGCGTCTTCACACAAGACTAACTGAACTTCATTAACTTACTTGCCTGCTTTGTCTTGCCTTTTATATGGCAAAGTAAACAGTCTGATGAATGTTCTTGAAGGCGAATGTTCATGATTTCGTCTTCTAGAAATCTCTGTAAATGTAAACATCGTTGTTTACGTTTATTACTATAGTGCTGTTGCCATATTTTTTTTTTATTTGTTTACCACCTTTTTTCTGCTGGTATTTGTTGTTATATTAAGCAGAACGAAAATTTTTAAACATGTTTGTTTACTGCATTGTTTTGTTTCTGTAGCTTTTGTTTATACTTTTAATGTTAAGCGATGTAAAAGCAAAACACCTGTATCTTGATTTTTCATTTCCGTAACAATATCATACTTAACTTTGATTGACTTCTGGAAGTTATATTTAAAGTTTCTTCCCACAGCAAATGTTTCTCTTTCCCTTGATATCTCTTGGATTATTTCACATTTTTATTATGGACTAGCTTCTCACACCACTTATGTTGTGTGTATTAATTTTATTCATAAGTGTTGGAATACACAGTTTAAAGTCGACTCCGAACAACAGAAAATTTTTAAAACTTTTCATGGCAATTTCATTTACTTTCAGAGGTTTTGCCAGAAAATTTTTATTCGTTTTGTTTGAAATGCCTGAGCTTGGACTTGAACTATGGCCACACGTCTAAGCCGACACACTACCTACTAGACTATGGCGACCGTATTAAATAGCCACCTTTTTTTATGACTCCCACAGAAATCCTCCAATCTGCAGAGTGCCGTATTTCCAAGTTTCTATTTTTTGAAGACAATAATATTCCCCAAAGACATTTAATGTCTGGCTTGGTTTATCACGTTCTTGTTTCCACGACTTGAATAGAGTCCATAGCCATGTATAGGTTTTTAGTCTCAAATTAAAGATTTTTGCACACAAATTCAAATTTTTTTAAACCAAATTAAATTTTCTTCAAAACAAATTAAATTTTATTAGAATGAAATTAAATTATTTTCAACACAAATTAAACTTTTTGTGTGTCATATTGAATATATTTAATTTTAAATTAATTTTTTTTAATTTTTAATTAACTTATTTTAACTTCAAATTCATTTTTTAGTTAACGCAAAATAGTTAAAAATATATAAAACTTTTTATACCGTAAATTAAGACTATAAATAGTAATATAGTTATAAATTTAATATAAAATATTCATTGTAACTGTTCTCCAGATGCAGCTAATTATAATGACATGGTCATATCAACAAAGTAATTATTACAATTAGACGGTGTTACCGATCCGACGGAGATAATTACAGTTACCAAGTACATATTAATATGAGGATCAGCTAGGAAATTGCGTGCACACAGTTTAGTTTTTGAGAATACTTTTTCTATTGGGTTAAGCATGGGGGAGTATGGAGGAAGAAAAACTAATGTATGCCCAAATTCGGCAATTTTATCTTTCACTATTTATGTTGATGAACTCATTACCAACAACATCAAAATGTAGATTCTATGTGAAAGAAATACTGAAACTATGCGTTGGTAACAATGTAACATACTGATGAATGTAAAAAATTATATAAGTCACCTCCTTATTTTGTACAAAGATTAAGATATTCCCTCATTTAATATAATAAAAAATTAATTTGAAATGATATAAAGGAAAAGAAATTGAAAAGAAATAAATTTAAATATAAATGAAAAAAATTTAATTTCAAATGAAAAACAATGAATTTGTAATAGAAATTAATTAATTTGTGTTAAAAATAATTTAATTTGTTTCGAATAAAATTTAATTTAATTTGAAAAACATTTAATATTAGTCGAAAAATCGTGAATTTGAGATTAAAAACCAATATATGAACTCGCATTATCTTTATGGAACACAACTTTTGTAAATTTTTTATAAATTGACCATTCAAGACAGACTGTTTACTTCAGATGATCCAAGTCAGTGTTGAAAAATTAAGTACTTTAGTACTTTTTTCAGTAATTTTCACTTTCAAAAATACCACAGTACCACCGCTATGCTTTCAGTACTTTTTTGCGCTTTTCAACTATTGACGGGTTAGCAACATGTTCAACGTCATGCTAAAGGTAGAATTAGTCTTTAGCCCCGGTTAGCCCAACGACCTCACAACGTACGTTCATTTTTATAATACGAAAAGCAATGAGAACGCTTGCCGACCCGTAATATAATTTCTGTAAGTATCTAATTTGCTCTTCATATGCTAAAATAAACGTACATTTGGCTAAACGGGGCTTTTACGTTCTATTACTTTCCGAATCAGCTCTTTTATTTTGTATATGAGAAACATGTATCAGTAGTCAGTTCTTCTATCCCATTCCGTACTGGGATTAAGTATAATTAAACATTTTTTTTTACAAAAGTACCATTTGATGCAAAAAAGTACTCTTTCAGTTATCGTTCAGTGCGACTTCAAAATTTGAATTTTGCAACACTGATTCAAATACAGACAATAGATTAATATGTATGTATTAATAAAGTCAGTCATTCTTTACCACTAGGTTAGGATACTTTTTGTTGTGTCCTACTTTTGGACAAAGTTCTCACATGCCATTGAAATTATTGTTCGGTTACAAATAGCTCTCAATATTCAATCTATATTTATAGATAATCGGTTTAGTTTGAAACACCTTAAACTTTATATTCCCTAGAATGTTATGCCCATTGTGCCAAATTAGTTCAAACTATTCTTCTATCCTTTAATAAATTAAAGAAATTCTAATAAATTAAGGCACAACAACATAAAGAGAAATTGCATAAAAATGTTGTTGTTCCATTTGTTAAGCTACTCAAAGCTATGATAACAAATTACAGCTTTTGTCTGGCTAAGTCTAAGTACTGCTAACACTCTTTCAAAAACAATAGGAGTCCTTCAATCCGACTCATGTAGACTTTGTAGCTGTGCAATCGTAATGTTATTTAATCTTCTCTTGATTTTCTTTGTTTTCTTTTTGGCCTTAAAGTCTGTTGAATCTTCCACTCTCTCTCTCTCTCTCGCTCTCTCTCTCTCTTGTATTTTATTTAGCAATTCATTTATGCAAAGCCTTGGCATTAAAAAAAGTGTAAAAGACTGGAACAGGAACGAACACACAATAATGCAAAAGAAATCTAAAATCTAAAGGTGTCTATTAAGGGGTTTGTTTAAGAGCACTGTAAGAAAGAGTTTGCTAACCAAACAACAATTATTTCTCTTAACATTTAACAGGCGGAAATAGAAACAAAAATCAGCCATACTTCTCGGTACGTTTTTTGTTTTTACTTTTCGAATCTAAAAAACAAAATTTTAATTTGAACAATGAAGTTTTGTAAGGTTGAACGAGTAGTATAGGATTGTTGGAGTATAACAGAATTGCAATCTGACCATAAATATTAATAAAAAGTAGTGTAGCAGGAATGGTATTGCTACCAGCAGCAATAGCATCATCATCTTCGTCCTTATGGCAACCATTTGATAATACAGATGCTAAGGATTATGAGGCAGCAACCGGATGTAAGATTTGCACAATACACAATCCAACACAACAATACCTAAAATCGGAAGGAAGAGAGGACAGAAAGAAAGAAGGAAAGAAAGAAATGAATGAGAAACTCGTAATAAAATCGAAATTATAATAAGGAAAGAAAGAAATATAAACAATAACCATTGTGCATGAGAATTTGAATTTTATGCAAAAATGAAAATAAAAATAAAAAAGATATGTATTATTTTCAACCATTTCCATTCACTTTGTTTGGATTTTAAAATGAAGCATAAAAATATCATATACATACGTATTTATGAATTTTTATTTTGGAAAATATTACGAAAAAATATAGAATTTTTCAATAAACGAGTCATTATTTTTGTTTATAATACTCGTTTATTTCCATTTTCATTCTCTTCAATTTTGGAAAAATATTCTTTTTATTATCGCCATTGCGGAGGAAATAAAAAATATTTTTGTAAACAAAATTAAAAATTTACATTTCCATTTTCATATTCATTTTCTGCAATAGTTTTTTTAATATTATTGATTTTATTGTAATAAAATTTGTTTGTTTTTCTATCAATTTTACAATTTATTTTTATAGAATGAAAACAATCTAAAAAACATTATCGTTTGATTTAAAATTAATCCTCTTTTGTAAGTCATCTTTAATTAAAAATGTTTTTAATTGTATTCAACCAACTGATAAAGCCTTAACACTTAGTGGTTCTCATAACAGTTGATGCAGCCATTGAATTGTTCGTTTGAGCTAATTGCTCAACAAAAAAGGGTAAGCTTATGTAAGCAAGTCAATATATTGTTACGTTTTTACCTTTTTAAAACGTTTAAAATATAAGCTCGTATATTGCAAATAAAATAAAAATAAATTTGTATTTAGTTTTAATTAAAATTCTTTATTATTTACATAATTCTGAATGCCACTGTTCACAACTTGATGTAAACAACAAGAACTGCTTTTCTTTGTTATTCCTCTGTTTACACATTTTGCATAAATAGTAACTATTACTAGACAATTATTCAACAGATCTTTGTAACGGAGATCTTCCAACCACGATTACTGTCTTCAAACTCACCGCATCTTCACACAAGACTGACTGAACTTCACTAACTGAGTCGCCTGCTTTGCCTTACTTCATATATGGCAAAGTAAACAGTCTAATGAACGTTCTTGAATGCGAACTTTCATAACTTCGCCGGATCTCGTTACCGGATCTAAATTATTGTCTTACATTTAGAGAGGCTATCACTGTAATAAATCTTCCAATTCCATTTCCCTGAAAAACTTTACGTGTTATGAAGGATAACTCACTACCCATCATCTGATACGCACCTTAGTGTTTTCTTTTGGAAAGCATTAAAGCTGCAAAGGTACCAAATTGTGTTTCAAAAATTCAATTTTCCTATAACACAATATAGACCTCGAAGCCATCTTCAACCACTAAGGCAATTGATTCCTTCAGATGAGTTTATTAGATACATCATACGTAGTCTAAAAGACTTTTGTCGAATGATTCTATCATGCCCTGTTTAGATTGAAATTATTTAAATAAGATTAGAACCGGGACGGATTTATTGCAATTCGTTAATTCGTTTAAGTCTTATACATTATAACATACTCCTATCTAAATCCGGCCTTGTTCTCATGACTCTTCTTGATGCTTATTAAGCACGATTTAAGGATAGTCGCCGTAGTCTAAAGGATAGTGTGTTGGCTTACTAGATGTAAGGTCACGGTTCAAATCCCAGATCAGACATCAAGAACGGAATATTTCTTCGGCAACTTCCTCTCAGCCGATTTCTGGCAAAAAACTCTGAGAGTAAATGAAATTGCCATGAAAAAGTTTCTCAAAATCTGTCGTTCGGAGTCGACTTTAAAACTGTAGGTCCCGCCACTCATATGGTGTGAGAAGCTAGGCCGTAATGCTTACTGAAGGGTTGTTATGTCCAATTATGAAGGAATGCAGGGACTTTAAACGGCCAGTGCTGGTTTTTAGTACAGAATCTTACTTACTTTTATGACGTCATCATCCTAACATTGTCTTGCCTGCTTTCGCCAAGACAAATCTTGGATTTTATTAAATTGTTTGAAATTTAAAATGAGATCTAAATATTCTTTTATTCTTCTCTTTTATGGTTAAACATTTCTTATAGTTTATATCTTTACGTTATCTAAAATTATTGTTCTGTTTTATCCTCTTTTTCTACATGCTTTTGACCACTGTTCCACCTCTTTCTGTTGAATATTAAGAAAATGAAGAAATAAAACCAAAAAAATTATAAATTTCTCATAAAATTTGAATGGTATCTTGTATTAATATTTCACATTTTTCTCACTCTCCAAACCAAAGCCACAACAGGGATACTAATGGCATTACAAATATGCCAACCATCTCTCTCTCACACACTTACTAACACACTCAATTTAAATGTACTTTTTTGCCATCATCAAGATAAATTTCATGTTTATGAGCATAAAGGAAAGAGACTGGTTGATATCCTCTGTGTCTGTGTATGGCTATGTGTTACTGGGCATATGTGTAGGTGTGACTGTCTACTATGTATGTGCAGTCATAACAACAATTTCCGTTTCATTGCTGTGACCATTTTTTCTGTTTCCTTCCTGCTTCAATGTTCGAATGATTTTCATTCAATTGACTATGAATTGTTAAAGAAGCGTGTGAATTCTCTTTTCGATTTCTGCTCTTCTTGCTCTCTTGTATTTTCCCTGTAGTTTTTGTTAATAAAAATTATTTATTTTTCATATTTCCTCCTCTATTTTTTTTTGTAAAAATGAAAGCAAAGTATTGCTCTTAAGGGGGCTATTAGTATAATAAAGATGACCAAAAAACCGAACCCAACCCAACCCAATCCATATACATATATCAATTGAGTGGTTCGTTAGATATGTAGAAAGGAAAAAGGAGTAAAACGAAAAATATTAAAAAAGGATTTGGCATTTTTATGTTATCAACTGCAAAGATCTTGGACAATTTTCTTTTGGTTTTCTTTTTTTTGATTCATTGTAAATGAACGTTTTAATACATATCTTATCGTCTATGTTTTCAGAGTCAATGTTGAAGCAATTTTTATATATTTTCTGTTTTTTTCTCTTATTTTTAGTTTTGAAGAACGTTTCATGGTCTTTCTTTCTTGTTACTCTCTTTCGATTTGATAGAGCCATTAATATGACTTACAATGATTCCTTTCTGAATATTTATGGAAATCAATAACAATAAACAAATTGGATTTTATCTTATAATCTTGTTACTTTAGTTACACCATTTCCCATGCCAAAGATAGATAATTTTGCACGAAATTATGAAATCATGTGGTAGTCTGCTATGAATGGCTGTTAAGCGCTGTCCAAATGATTCATGATTTTTTAAACAGTCTGATACCGATTACTATTTCATTTAAGGTCTAGAAAATTTAAAACTTCTTGTACCCAACCTCTTATTTATTTATTGTTTATGTCTCTGCATTCTTATCAATTCTATGTCTTTGGCTTTTAAAGACTTTACTATGTCCTACGTACTTCTGTATATTTCTAGTTTGAGTTTTCTCTGCCTGTGGTTTGTATTTGAAAGGTTTTCTTTTATATGTGTCCAGGGTGGAATAGGAGGAAGTGTCAGATTGGTTAAATCATAGCTCAATGGAACGTACCGGATCGACCCTTTACGATGCTGACTAAAACGATGCCCCAGGGCTTACTGAAAATTCCTGATTAATTAGTTTAACAATCGGCAACAGGTCTTTATATTCAAAGTCGACTCTCTTAGAATGAAGCCTGAAAGTTGATTGAATTTAGTGTACGATACTGTTCCCGACTACCGGGAAAATTAAAAAAAACGAGCTCTTCTTACTCATACCGACTTCATTGATATGCAGGTCAATAATGTCTTCCCGCATGCTTAGCCATTAAGCAATGATCCGTGAGAATAGATGTAGTGACAAATACGGCAATGTGCTGTAATTTAAGAAGTCCATAGGTAAACTTTCTATCGATGTGAGTGAGACGTGAGCCTGGTAATAAAACAAAACAATTTTTCAGCTCAGGGTTCATCATATTGTTACGTTTTTGCCTTTTTAAAAACGTTTAGATTATGGGTTCGTTAATTGCAAACCAAAATAAAAAAACCAAATATGTGTTTAATTTGTTAAACTCGTTATTGTCCGTACTATCTTATGTGCCGCTGTTCGAACTTGTACTACGTATATAACAATACTACAATAATAATCTGTTTATTCACTATTATTCACACACACAACTATTCGCTATTCTGCTCGCAACGGATATCTTCGAACCACGACTATTTACTTCGCACGCAACTTCACACAAGACTGACTGAGTTATTACTGTCTCCTGCCTGCTTTGTCTGGCCTTTTTATATGCTTACATTTCAGTAAGTAGGAAGTAGAAGAGTAGTAAGTAGGAAGTAGAATGTTCTTGTCTTCGCCTTCTTGAGAGTTCTATCGCTACTATATTGTTGTTTGTGTATTTTGTCCACGTTGTTGTTGGTTTACTTAGAACGTGTTCGATGTATTTCTTAGTGCGCATCTGCGTCGTGTGTATTGTGTACACACACTCATACTCATGGTTTTTGTTTTTGTAGCTTTTGCTTATTGTTTATGTTAGACGATGTTTTCTTGCGAAACGATATTAGGTCGTTTCACAATCAAGGGTGTCGTTCAGGACCACTTATTATTTCTTACGCTTAGTGTACATATGTATGTTAAGTAAATTATAGAAAAAAATATTGTAAAGTAAACTTTAATTTGTTGAACCTTCCTTCCTTGATTCTATCTTCCGATTTTCATTAAAGAACTGTTTGTCTGTTCTTTTATTATTTTGTCTACTTGTCATGCCGCATGAACTGTATGTCATAAAGAGAATCAAACACACTTGGCATGCCATACAGTCAAAACTAAAGGATTATTGATATTCATTCAGTCATTCATACATTGACAGTCACCCAGTCATTCAGACCTGCGTTCATATATTTGTTCAATGGAATACTACGTTCTTTTTTATGCCTTTTCTAGGAAAACAAAATTCTTTCAGTCATTCAATCGTTTTTTCATATCTCTTTTAGTGCTATGTGTTTGTGTACATTTCCTTTTGAGTAAAGAATTTCAATTTTAAAAATGTATTTGAGATGCAATTCATACGACGAGGGCAGTTCCAAAAGTAGCCGAGATCGTAAGAAATGTTTAAAACAAATTTTATTGGTTCTACTTTGCTTCTAAATCCATAAACTGCGATATTCAATAGCTTCGATAGTAAGTTTGTAGTGTAAAATGTTCCGTATCTTCTTCAATTCGTCAAGTACAGTCAAAATACTGAATAAAAATCCGTAATGAAGCAATTCAAATTTAAATTGATTGACTTGGACCCATGCAATACCGTCGAGGCCTTTCTGTTTCGTTCAAAGCGACATGAATACTTAATTCGTCATTATAAGCCTTCAGTCAGGGTTACGATCTCGCTTTTCACGCCACTTATGTTGTGTGTGTTAATTTTTATACATGAATGGAGCGACATACAGTTTAAAGTCAATTTCGAACCGCAGATTTTTGTGAAACTTTTTCATGGCAATTTCCTCTCAGCGCTTTTGGCAGAAATCTGCTGAAATTAAGTTACCGAATGAACATTTTTTCTGATTTCGTTTTGATGTCTAATCTGGGGTTTGAGCCATGGCCTTACGTCTAATAAGCCAACATAATACCTTCTAGACTACGGCAATAACAAGTACTTATTTTTGGTTGTGTTTTTCTTTTTGAAGGCAAACAATAAAAGTAATGCATGAATTAGATACGAGGTTTTCCAGTGTTTTAACTATTCCTTTGTCTTAGTTGGGTAGCGGATGTTACAGGTTTTATTCATGATTTCGCTATTTTACGGTTAAATGTCACCAAACATCTCTGTTGGGTGCAATGTTATTCCAGTTAGCTTATACGCGTATGATCATTTTAACGTCTTAATCACTTCAGTCGCGAACATCTAAATGGTTTACACTGGTAGTCCGTAGCAGAGATCGGCAATGAGTCTTCAAAAAGATTAGTAGAATCATATCATACACATAATTTGTGATACTTATACGCATTCATATTTATTTTAATATCATACTCATACTACTCATAATCAAAGTTTGAATTACTCTTCATACTCATACTTAATAACACGTATGATGTTATTGATTTCGACTCCCCATAGCTCAACACATATACGCGACACACAAAATAAGTACGAATCGCGTACGAACACTAAAATACTCACTAGAAGGTTGTGTGTTTGCTTTGTGTCTTTTTTGCTTATGTGTCTTTTTTCTTTTTTGTAAATGCAACAACAACTAAGACTGCAAATTTTGTTGAATGATTCGGCTCACTCGAAAGTTATGAATCTAAATGAGTAGGCTTATGAATCAAACATATTTCGAATGGTATGAGTTTGATGTCAACGTTGTACTCATACTCATTGCAACCTATATTTATAAATCAACGTTGTAGTGAGTATGGATGAATCAGAGTACATAGTTAAATTTCAATATTGGTGACTCACTTATATTCAAAATTTCATGAGTGCTTATGAGTACGGAAAAAACGATTCCATTTTCAAATTACTGACGACATTTCTACCCTCGTGCAACATCCGTTCGTTCTGGCATAAAAATATTAAAAAAGAAAGTACAACACCGTTTAAATTCCTGCACAAGAGGCACGTTGTACGTTTAAACAATAGTACACGGTACACAGCATGCATTTTGCCTTTTGCTTTTGTTGATTGTACGTTTTTGTTGTATTTCTTTTGACACGTTTACAATTATTTCTTCTGCTCTATTTATGTAAAAAGTATGCCTTAATGGTGTTATGCTCCGTGTGACATTGTCTAACGCTAACGTTTCTTTGGCAATCACTGCCAATCAAAAGCGTTGTTTGCCATTAAATCTTATAGAAGACACTGGAAAATGCAAAAAAAAATGTTTGTAAAGCGCCGTGAATACCTTATTCAAAATACGTTTTTCCTTAATGTATTTTTCTAATGTTGCTGCACATTGCTGGTATAAAGTTTTGGCCACTTTTGTTGGGAGGATTATAAATTTTTTAAACAATAAATATTTTCCTGACTGCATGGTTGCCGCTCTACCTTTAATGACTGTAATCAATGATGCAGATCGATGATTCAAAAGAATAAAACAAAATACCAAGAAAATAAAAAAAGAGTTTGAAGTTTGGAGACAATATAGCAGATATATTGACTGTGATTGTTTGCATTAAAAACTAATAAAGAAAAAACTTTGTTTGGTGTTTTCATAGGCTTTTGTTTTCAATATACACACAAACACTCACTTGAACACTCTTTAATTCTCACACACACACACACAAATCCATGCCAACAACGTATCGATCAAAAAGTTTTATCAAATGCAAATGTTACTTCCGTTTCCTGTAACAAACCAAACGAATTGCATACAAAAAAAATCTCCATTTTTTTCTTCTATTGGAAAATGAAAACAAAAACCGTTAAAAAACCGTTTCAAAAAGTTTGCATTGCTTTGATGGGTTTTTAATGCACATACACGCGCTCTATTGAGCAGTGGGGCACAGCAGCCAGCAGCAGAGTGATTATTAATGGGAATTTAATATGAATTGATGGACTTTAGGTTAGGTTAGGTTAGGTTAGTGTGGTAGCTTCATACCAAAAGCTCACTTGAGCACGCCCGTTGTGACGTCACAGGTGAGCGCAGTTTCTGGACCAAGTTCCACCGTACCTAGGAGGGAGAGGTCGGTCAGCGCAAGATCTGCAAATCCAAAGCACGACTTCCCTGCGCTGGAAAACGAGCCTGAAAAGTTTGATAAACGAGGCTATATCCTTGACATCAATGGACGATAGCTCCGTCAAGCTGACAAGGGTCGGAAAGCCAAATTACCTATATCTGCACCTCGCAAGAGATGGGCATTGACAAAGAAAGTGGATAACAGTCTCGTCCTATTCAGCGGATCTGCACCCACGGCAGAAGTCGTTAAATGGGAGCCGCATTCTTTCCGCGTGTCTACTCATAACACAGTGACCTGTAAGCATGTCCACTGTGATTGGGATGGTGCTGCGACGAAGTCCATGTAACTGATTGGTACGCCTTCTATCCATCCGAGGCCAGGTGAGTCTAGCGGTAGAGCAGGACTCCTCGTTTATCCAGGATAGGTTGGGGTCTCGGAAAACTATCTGCGCGATGGCCAGTTGGATCGAGGCAAGTGGCATACCTAAGTCAATTGAACGGGATTCCGGGTGTAGTACGCCAGCTCTGGCCAGCTCGTCGGCCCTTCAGTTTCCCGGTATGTCACAGTGTCCGGTGACCCAGACAAGAGTAACACTAAAGCGCCCAGAAAGAAGGTTGAGGCAACGGCGACATTCTCTGACGATCCTGGAATTATTCGCAATGTTCGACAGAGACTTTATGGCAGCCTGGCTATCCGAAAAGATCGAGATGCGGGTGAAAGGAACACCGTATGCAAGGATCCATTGTGCGGCCCGGTAAATGATAAGATTCGGACTTTGTTAAGTTACGAGTAGTATTCTGACAAATATTCAGCTAGTAAATAAAATTGCCATGAATAGTTTCTTAAGAATCTGTCTCTCGGATTCGTCTTTAAACTATAGGTTCCGCTACTTATGGATAAAATGAACAAACACAACATGGGTGATAGGAGAAGCTAGGTCGTGATCCAGACTAAAGGGTTGCAATGACCAATTAAGAATTATGTAAAAGAAAACATTTTCAAAACTCTGTAGATACATACGATTTGCTTTTAGATTCCAAATTACCCTACAGATATTCAGAAATGATGATGATTCAGCTGAACCATACTTGTACTTTCTCAGTTAAATCAGTTTTAAAGTTCTTTCAGCTAAGCAGGTCTACTGTAGCAAGTCCCAAGTTGATGGTCCTTTTATATGCATACATACATACATAATTAGTCATTATTCAGTCAGTCAGGATTACGACCTAGGTTCTCACATCATTTATGTTGTATGCGCTAATTTTATACATGAGTGGCGGGATCTACAGTTTGTAGCCGACTCCAAATGACAGAAGAAACTTTTCATAGCAATTTTATTTACTCTCAGAGTTTTTGCCAGAAATCTGGTGAGAGGAAGTCGGTGAAGAAATATTTTTGATGTCTAATATGGGGTTTGAACCGTGGCCTTACTTCTAATAAGCTAACACACTACCTACTAGACTACGACGACTTAAGCGTAATACCCTACATGAAATTGTTATGATTTATTGTGTCAGACATTGTACAAAGTCATGATACATTCTGTAAACACTTAATGAAGAATGTAATAAACATTTTCTATTTCAGCAAACAACAATATTTACATCCCATTGTGCAAACGTTTGTTACCATGCCTATACAAAACACTCTGTGAAACACACTCACATGCAACACACACAGCCATGGTATGATAAATTCATATACACAAACAAAATCTTTAATTTGACGATATTTATAGCTATGCTATGTTGACCAAGTGAATGTGTGTGTAGGTTATAACTGTAAATACAGTTGCGCCATTGTGTTATTGAGTTATTGTTGTTATATTCATTGTTTTTTGTTTGTTTTTATTTTTGTTAGTTTTTTTCCCAACCAAGTTTTTGTAAGTTTTTTATCATTCCGCTGCTACAGCAATCGCTGTTGTTTCTATTGTGTGGCCTCAAACATTTTTTAATTGAATTTGTAACAGAAATTTCAGTTAAAATTGAACTGTTTGCAAAAAATAAAAAAAAATAAAAACAAAAGAAAGAAAAAAAATTTGATGATTTTGGTTTTATAGTTTAACTTTTTATGATCTGATCCGGGGCATTGTGTTTGACTAATCAAACTCTTCTATCTCTTCTAACAAATAGTTTTTAAAATTGTTTTTTATTATTTCTCTCCATATATATATCTCTCTTTCCCTCTTTTTTTGTTTTAAAATTCCATTTATTCGCAGTAACGCATGGTGTAGAGAAAAGTTTAAAGATTTTTTGATGGAAGTAAATTAAAGCATGTTTAAAGACTTTAGACAATCGTTAAAGATGCTTGATGGAACATGCATAGAAAAAAGCAGTTGTTTTCGTCTGATAATTTTGGGTAGGAAAAAAATGTTTGAAAGATTAGAACGACGGTGAAAGATTTTAGGGAATAAAATCCCTGACTTATTATAATGGAATACAAAAGTTTAATTACTTTTCTTTTGTTGAATTCTGTAGCTCTTTACTGATTGAATATTCTCTAGCTCATAATGAATAATTAAATTGCAGTCTCGCCAAGCACTTAATATAACTTTGTCTGTCATCCATTCATGCTTAAAATAGATAGATGCTAAGCGGCATTTGATTATGATTTTCTTTGGCAAATATTAAGCCGCCCTTTTTAATAGCCAGCCTTTTGTAAATTATTCACAACTATTACGTGATTGATGTCTAGTATCTCCGAAATTTTTTTGCGTGCCGGGCTTGCTCTATCATTTGCAAATTTACAGGCAATTTTTCAATGCCTGATCAATCAGATGAATGATTAGTCTATTTTTATAACAGGATTAACTTAATTTTAATCTAAAAGACTGGCTGTATATTAACCGCATATATATATAACAAATCTGCAGTCCTTTAGTCAGGATTACGACTTAGCTCCTCATACCACCCGTGTTGTGTGTGTGTCAATTATAACCATGAGCGGCAGGACCTACAGTTTAAAGTCAACTCCGAACGATACATTTCTGAGAAACTTTTCATAGTAATTTAAATACGACTATTGGGGGAAGACGCCGTCGCAATTGTTTTTAATATTTCGTTTTGTTCGAGTTGTCTGACCTGGGGTCTGACGTCTAATAAGCCAACCACTTCCTAATAGACTACGGGACTACAGACCCTGCTTTCGACATTTGCTTACTTACTTAGTTAATTGGCAATTAACAATCCGATTAACAGATTTCGGCCTACCTTAATACAACCTTCCAGGCGCCTCTGATTCTTCAGTTGATCGCACCAAACGATGACAGGGCTTCCTTGATTTGGTCCTTCCAACGCCGACTTCCGCAAATCCCACATCAAATACCCGCCTCGCCGGAGCATCCTCCTACATTCGAACGACATGGTCGAGCCATCGCAGCCGCTGAATATTAATACGATGCACAACATCCATGTCGTTGAGCAGCTCATACAACTCATTGTTGGATCGGATGCGGAAATCAAGATCTTATGTAGGACTATTCATTCGAATACTCTCAAGGCTGCTGCATCAGTGCTTAATAGTGTTAATGCCTTTGCGCCATAAAGATGCAGGGGGAGAATGAGCCTCTTGTAGATTATTAGTTTTGTCGTACGGGAGAGGTCTTTTCTACTTAATTGCCTATTGGGCCCATAGTAGCATCTGTTAGCTAGAGTGATCCCGTGCTTGATCTCCAGACTGACAATTTATTTATATTTAACGGTTGCTAATAACATCTGCCAATTATCATGTTCACGAGTTTTGTAACCGGTATCGAATATTTTTAATTTTTTAAAAAGCAAATAAGCTTTACTATCACAATTCAATTTAATAAATTTGAAATTAACCTTTTAAAAACGTTTAGAATATGAGCTCGTTGATTGCAAATAAAATAAAAATGAATTTGTGTTTAGTTTAAATTAAAATTCTTTATTATTCGCACAATTCTGCGTGTCACTGTCCACAACTTGATGTAAACAACAATAATTGATTTTCTTTGTTATTCCTCTGTTTATACTATTTGCATAAACAGTAACAATTGCTAAACAATTGTTCGACAGATCTTTGTAACGGAGATATTCAAACCATGTTTACTCTTTTCAAACATACCGCGTCTTCACACAAGACTGACTGAACTTCACTCATTCATTCGTCTGCTTTACCTTGTAAATGTAAACAGCGATGTTTACATTTATTATTGTAGTGTTGTTTGTGTATTTCTGTTTACTTGTTTACCATTTTTTGTGCTGGTGTTTGTTGTTATATTAAGCAGTACGATAATTTGTAAACAGGTTTGTTTACTGCATTGTTTTTGTTTTTGTAGCTTTTGTTCATATTTTTAATGTTAAGCGATGTAAAAGCAAAACAGAAAATCTAGATTTTTCATTTTCGTAATAATATTTTATTGTTTATCTCTCATGTTAGCTTGTTTATGCCCTGCAGAGCAATTCTCTCTGATGGCTATCGCTTTCAAATCAATTTCCATACTAAACAAAATTTGTTTTATGAGAAATTTTAGCACACAAATTCAAATGGAACACAATTTCGTTTTTATTTCTTAGTTTCGCATTTTATTTTGAATTTTCTCTGCCAATGTTTTCCCTGTGGTGGTTTAGTTTGTGAGCACTTAACGAACGAATAATTTTAAAATAATTTTTTTGAAAATCAATAGTCAAGGAAACAAGAAACAAAAAAACTTCTATTGTAGTTGTTATTGTTTTAAGTAATATTGTAGTAACAATAGATAGTGCATTAGAACAGCTCAGAGGCTATAGAAATTCGGTCTCATCCCCTGTGTTTTGAATTTACGAATTTCAATAGATAAGAGAACGTTGTGCTGAGTTGAGTAAATACCACCCAGCAGTACAAAACGTTGAAAGAAAAAATGAAACAATTGCTACAGTCAATTCGATTTATAAGCAACACAAATTGAAAATATTTAATAAAGCTACTACAGCAGCAGCAGCAGCAGCAGCAGCAGCAGCAGCAGTAGTAGTAATAGTAGTAGTAGTAGTAGTAGTAGTAGTAGTAGTAGTAGTAGTAGCAGTAGCAGCAGTAGCAGTAGCAGCAGTAGTAGCCGCCTCAAGGGAAAATTTAAACATTTTCCGCCCATTTCTTATCCTGCTTCAGTCAACTGTTTAGTTTATATTTTAAATGCCGGACTTCTCTTTCTTTCTCTCTTTTCCTTTTCATTTGATTGCCGGTTACTTTTTGAAAATAATGGGCAAGGGAAGCAGTGTTTTAAATCATATTTCAAATGGCTTTTCTACTGATGTCCTTGGCAACTATTCAATACATGTTCATTTTATTGTTTATCAAAATTTAATAAATTTCTATAATAAATTGAAACAATTTCTAAAAATAGAAAATATTCATTATTATTGGACATTAGGTTGTTGTAAAGTTATTGAAGCCAATTAAATATCCCTCGGATATTCATATTTATAACACAACTATAGTGCCGTTTTTTGCCATTGATGTGCAGAAAGTAGAGAGAAATCTATGAAAAATCTTTTACACATGAGCAATGTTACAAAAAGGAAAATCAAGATACGAGTTCTTTGATTTTACATAGTTTAACATGAAAATTATAAACAAAAGCTACAAAAACAAAAACAATGAACTTGTTTACATGATAAACAAGTAAACAAAAATATACCAACAAACGCCAGTATAAAAAAATTATAATAAGTAAACAAAAATACAACAACAAACACTATAACAGTAAAGGTAAACAAAATACACAAACAATAATAATAAGACAACGATGTTTACGTTTATAGAAATCCCGAGAAGGCGATGCTACGAATATTCGATTGGTTTAAATTTAAACCGATAGATGGCCTACCCTATATATCCGTTCCTTAAAACTGATACAAAAAGACAAATTGTAATCGTTTCTAGAAATTTAATCATGGAATTAAAATGTTCTAAATCGACAATTGTGTCAAATTTATACCTCAAATTCACATTTGTTATGTAATGTGAAGCAAAAAAATTTACTTCTATGAAGCTTCATCTACGATTGTACTCTTTTATAGCTCTGATTAACAGGTGCATTAAATTCATTTATTTTTTTTCATATCCAAATAAACGTAAATCTTCTGTGTATTACAAGAAAACCCACGACTGGCCGACTTTAGTTCAAAAGCTGAGGGAAAAAATATGCTGGAAACTATTCGGACAATTTCTTGATGAAATTCATGTTCATGTTGCAATGTTCGTAAATTATTTTCAGTTTTTTGTTCATCTCCTATACCCTAAAGTATGTTAGCCAAGCATGAAAGGAAGCATAACAGCGAAATAGTAAAAGGGGAAATAAGGATGCACAGGAGAACTTACTGAAATTAAAATTGTAATGAAATTAAATGAAGTTTGCAAAAAAATTTAATTTTCTGTGAAAAAAGTTTATAAAATGAGCAGAAAAAAGGAAAGACTCCTCCTTCAAAAAGTCAAACTAAGTTAAACAGCAAAGTCTTAAAAGAAAATCTGACTGTAAAGAGGCAAAGTAACTAATAGGATATGGAAGTGGCAAAAAGTAATAGGAAAAGATAAGGAAGCATCAGGCAGCAAAACAAGAATAAAAAAAAAAACAACAAAAGGAAGATATAGAAGAAAGTAAAAGCTACTGCAGATGCAGCATAATTTATTAAACATACACATGCACTGCCACTGATCTATCTCTACCAGAATCAGAGCACAAACAAAGAGGCAAACAATCTTTAGAGATTTTTAGACCATGCAACCTCTATAGGGTCTTTGAAGTATGAGTTTTTTCCCCCTGTTTTTGGCTGGTTTAAAACAAACTATTTAGGCAGTTTAAAAATAAATTCCACCTTAAAAGACCCTGTAAGAAAAAATATGCAGGAAAAGAGTTAAAAATAGAATGGTTTGAATAAGAAGAAATTGTGTTGGCAAAAAGCCAACTCTCTGGCTCTGTCTCTCCCTCTCTCGCTAGTCATTTTCTTTTCTAACTGTGCAATAAAAATCAAAAAGCTTTTCTAATGCTTCAGAAGTTTTTTTTTACGACAAAAAAACATTTTAAAATCTTTACAAGAAGAAAAAAAGACAAGATTCTTCGTTCCTATGTGCAACTGTATGACAGAGGCTACTTAAACCGTTTAAGGGTTAATTGTCTTCATATATATGTTCTATTGTATGTATTTCAACTGCATTCGACATCATTTTGATTTCTTGCTTACTTTGCTTCTTGCTTGCTTACACTGCAACAATTGGCATTAAGTAAAGCTGTTACAGCCATAAAGTTATGCAATTACGTAGCATGCAGTTTATGTTCCTGCTGTTGTTTTGCGTTGTTGTTTCATATGCAAATGAGATTGCTTAAGTGCTGTTAGTATACTTTGGGTTTTTTCTTTCAACTTCTATGAGAGTCTTAATAAAAATTCCAAACGAAGTTGTTAAAGAAATAAAACAACAACAACAATAACAAGACAGTTTATCAACAACAAGATAAACAGAAACTGAGAAACTGTAACAGTAAGTTACTCTTGCAATGTAAACAATAATAACAACAACAACAAAAACAACAGCGGCAGCAGCAGCAATATAAACATCAACACTGAACAACATTTACTGTTTGATTTAAACTTTTTTCTATTTACCGTTGCTGTTGCTGTTATTGTTACTGTTTTGTTTGTTATTTACTTTACATCCATTTCTTGTAGATGTTTTTTTTTTCTTCTTCCCTTTTAACAATTTAATCAGTTTGCCTTAAGTACTCCTATACAGTTTACATTTACATCAGATTTGCAAAAGATACTCCCATGCATTGAATTACTTTTACGTTTGTCATTTGTTGCCAATAGTTCCCCGAATATGTTTGTTTGTTTAAACAGCTTCACAATTTGAATGAACATATATTCGAAGAATTCCTAACAGCAGCTAAACGAATCAGTGATGCCAACTTAGCCCTTTTCGGGCTAGATTTAGACCTTTTTGAAGTACCTTTAACGCGAAAATTTTTTTAGCCCTAAACTAAAAAACGCGCAATTTCAGCGCTTTTCAGTATTTTTGTTTAGCCCTTTTTGCCCGTTTTTCCTTTAACTCTGTATGGCAATATTATCTTATGTTTCTCTGGCAACGTCGAATTGTAAGCCAATGTGACAGCACTTTTTTTCTTCTATTTCTTGTTTTCTTCTTTGTCATTTACATAGAATTAACAAAAGTACCGAGAAACACAAGCTATGCTGAAAGTTTTTACGCACTCACCGCGTTATAGGAGGGTTGAGTGTACCTAGTAATTAGGCGATATAAAACATATTAATAAGTATATGAGTGCATAACTTTAATTAAGTCATAATTTACTATTCTTGGATGTGTCTTTAATCTAAATGTTATGCTATGTTTAGATGGAGCGCTACACGCAAAGATATCGTAAAGTTTGGGAGACAGATCCCCTTTTTATGAAATGGATAAAGCCTTGTAAAGATGAATCTAAAGCAGTATGTATTTACTGCAACACGCAAATCGCCGCTAAACACTATGACCTGGTCAGACATTCAGAAACGAAAAAGCATAAAAAAGTGTCCGAACCTTTAAACAGCATTAATATGGTATAAGCACAAATTTGTTTTACACCTGCAGTGGTGCCCTATTGTGGTACTACATATTTTAATTTTAGATCCCTTTTTGCGCTTTTTTGAAAAAAATGAAATTGTATTGTACTAAAAACATAATTTTTTCAATTTAGCCTGTTTTTCATTTTTGTTCACGCGTTTGGTGTCCTAAGAGTTGGCATCGCTGAAACGAATACATTTTAACTTTATTTGGATATTTAATGGAAATGAACTAAAGGTGGTTACCGTAGTCTAGTAGATAGTGTGTTGGCTTATTAGACAAAATATATGGCATATTTGACGGCATAATACAAATTAAATTTTTCCAAAAAACAAAATGTTTCAATACTAATTTAAATCCGCAAAATATTATGAATTTTTTCATTCAAAATACTGTAGTAGTGTAGCAGGCGTATACGTAATATTTCTACGCGTTGGAGTATGAAATTAAATATAAATCATACGCCATGGGCAGGCAGTTATTAAAAGAAATTAAAGTGTATGTTCAGATACGTAGAATATTTTAATAATTTTTGTATTGAAATAATAATTGAAACAAAGCTACAAATATTCCGTAAACCTTTCTTTATTGAGGATACGTATCGTTGTAACGATTAGCATTACGTGTCGTTATAATTTTTTTTGCATTGTTATCAGCTTCAAGGCTTATAAAGATTTTGAAAAATATTTTCTTATATATATTTTGCTACTAACAGCATATATTTTTGTTTCGTTTGTTATATCCTTCATTTTGTAAGCAACAAGGAACATAATTTAGTCTCAGAACAGTGAACGTAAACGTATTTTTTTCCGGATATAAACAAAAGTTTTGTAGTGATACCCCAATTGTATCATACGAAGCCATGTTTGACGTCAAAGTGCAGTGTTTTATCAGAAATAATTTAAAAGTCCGGCAAATAAGTTTTAGGTTAAGCCTCTGATAGGTAACATAAACTAATGAATCGCATAATTTTGATCTCGTGTCCGTAGAAGAATCGAGAAAATACGAGTTGAATTTTACATCCGTAGAGATTGTGTGTGTATTGTAGTCACCGTAGTCCAGAAGGCAGTGTGTTAGCATATTAGACGTGAGGTCATGGTTCAAACCATAGGTCAGACATTTCCAATAAAACAAACAAACGAAATATCGGCGACTTTGTCTCAGCAATATTCTGGCAAAAACTCTGTGAGTAAAACCACAATTGTTATAAAAAATTTGTCAAAAAAATTTGTCGCCTGGAATCGAAATTACATTTACAACATGGTGATGGTGTGGGAAGCTAGCTCGTAATCCTAGCTAAACGGTTGTAATGATATACATATGTATGTAAGTATGTATCAGAAAAACCACAAACAAATATCCTTTTGTAACAGCAACTAAACTCTTGTGCACACATTAGTAATACACTCTCACAAATAAAATTCATTTAAACGTACTCCGTAGTTTGTTTGTTTGTGTATGGTTTGTAAAATTTTCATTAAAAGTGGTCAAATAGTTTTCAAAGGTCCTTTAATTGTTGCCAATATTTTGTGTGTGGTTGTGTTGGTTTTTCTTTTTTACTTGCAAACCAAATTTTGGCTTAAACACTGTGTACATTGCCAACGAGGATTACAAAGTATTTAATGTGGCTGGCTGCTGCTGCTGCTTCTCTACTAAAGACTTTTATTTTCGATTAAAATTATGGCAAAGAGAAAGGCAGAACGAAAGAGAGAGAGAGAGAGAGGATAAGATAAAATAGAATTTTTACAGACTTTAAGCAAACAAAACTTAAATTAAACTAAGTTTTACAATGTAAACAAATGTGGGACATTGTTGGCATAATTCTCTGTCTCTCTATCCATACCACATATGCTAACATTCATTTTACAGCCTCATAAACATACAGACAAATACTTACACACTAAACCATGTTTTTTCTTTTTAAATCCCTTTCATAAAGAATGTACGAAAAACTGTCACATAAAGAACGCTGGCAATAGTACATAAGAAACGAAAGGGGGCAGTCAGGTGGAATAGTTGGCATATGACATGGTAACACATATAGTGCCATATGTAATACCATAAAATTTTAAAGAGTAAAATTACTTTTGCTTACAGGCTTACCTAAATATAAATTCCGCTACACAGGTACCTTATATACATATACATACATGCACATGTTTATTTACTTAACTTAATGGGAATAAATATAAGCTTTTCCATTATAAGGCTACAGAAATATTTTTAAGGATGCAAAATTAAATTAAAAGCATACAAATGTGATCATACATAGCATACTCTGAGCCCCCATTATTTTTATCCCATTTTGAGGAGCATTTTGGGTGCCACTTATGTGAGTTATCGCGTAGTCCTTTTGAATATGCACCTTATTCTTAATCAATCGGAAAGATAATATTGCATGTCCTAAAACGTCTATATGGTCACTGGCTGGAGACAACATAATGTCCACCTAAAATCGTGAATCAAGGCTCCCTTTCTCTCCTAAGAAAATGCCTGCACGGCACTGTTCTCTTGTATTGTCAAGTTAAGTGATGTTAAATTCAGAAACAACTGACGTGGGAAGCAACTTCTAAATAAGGTTGCTTTCCAGGATACATACATAATTGTTCACTAAAACTTTTCCGTCAGGGTTAGAATCTGGCCCCTCACAACACTTATGTTGTGTTTGTTAATTTTATACATGAGTGGCGGGTAGAGGCAACTCCGAGCGACAGATTTTTTGAGAAATTTTTTCATGGCAATTTCCATTTACTCTCAAGCTTTTTGCCAGAAATCTACTGAGAGGAAGTCGCCGAGAGAACTATTTATTCAGATGTCGTTTTGTTTAAGATGTCTCTTATCTGGGATTTGAACCGTGGCCTTAGGTCTAATAAGCCAACACACTATCCACTGGACTATATTATCCTTGACAGGATAATGCCCAAATAGTTAACCATTTCCCTAGGAAGATGTCGATACTGTTTTCTCACGAAATTGGTATCTTTTCACCGTCATTCTGTAATTGGCACAAAGGTAGAATTTGCAGTATGTTGTGTGCATGCCACCTAATAGCCTGTAAATGATTATAAGAGAGATCTGGTCTGCACAACATATCTTTTTATTCCTTTCATTTTACGATCTTTATTAGAGGGTCAGATAGTACTAAACATTAAGGACATTGATTGAAAGGAGTGACACAGAGGTCCATTAATTAATAATTGAAATTTAATTCAGTATAAGACCAACTCATTTCACTTTTAGGGGATTCGCTCCTTTATTGTATTGATAGCCAGCGGATTCGCATTATCGAAGAGAGCTTCAATGTTCATAAAAACAAAGAGAGCGGTCTCTTTAGAGATTGAAGTATTTTACAAATTTTGAGCTCAGTTTATTTAATGCTGTCACAGTTGATTTGACTTTTAAGTAGGCAAGTTACTATCCATGCTCAAAGAAAAATTACTTCCGGTCTATTTATTTTTTTTTGCTTTTGCAAGATTTGTACAGGGAGTTTACTGCTGTGTTTAACTGTAATTATTCCTCAAATATATCCAAACAAGGATGGCATAACACCGCTCTTTTCTAATAACAAAAGTAAATACGGTTACGTTTTTACCTTTTCAAAACGTTTAAAATATGCGCTCGTAGAATGCAAATAAAATAAAAATAAATTTGTGTTCAGTTTTAATTAAAATTCTTCATTATTCGCACAATTTTGTGTGCCACTGTTCACAACTTTATGTAAACAACAACAATTGCTTTTCTTTGTTCCTCTGTTTATATCCTTTGCATAAACAATAACAATTACTCAACAATTATTCGACAGATCTTTGTAATGGAGATCTGCAAACCACGATTACTCTCTTCAAACACAACGCATCATCACACAAGACTGACTGAACTTCCCTAACTCACTCGCCTGCTTTGCCTTGCCTTTTATATGACAGAGTAAACAATCTGATGAATGTTCTTGAAGGCGAATGTTTATGACTTTTCGGCCTCGAAATCTCTATAAATGTAAACATCATTGTTTACATTTCTTATTGTAATGCTGTTTGTGGATTTTTGTTAAAATGTTTACCATTTTTTATGCTGGTGTCTTTTGTTATATAAGCAGTAGGATAATTTGTAAACAGGTTTGTTTACTGCATTGTTTTGTTTTTGTAGCTTTTATTTATAATTTTAATGTTAAGCGATGTAAAAGCAAAACACCAGTATCCAGATTTTCGTAAAATATGTATGCCTGTAATAACTTCTATGCCGGTAATAGGTGTTAGGGCGTAAAAATATTCTTTTCCTATCCGCAGTAGAAGAAAAGACACTCGTTAGACATTTCTTATTATCATTTGCCAAATTTTTTTTTTACTTGCAAACTTATTCGCTGTCATGCGAACAACTCTTGTTAACATATGCCATGACATTGACACCGTTAATATTGCCGTCGTTAGAAGTGAAATTAATATTCATAAATTCGTGAAAGTCCCTGTAAAAAAAAGGGCGATGCCAAAAGTACCAAATGATGTTGGCTGCAGTGACATCAGGATCATATTTTCATAAACTCATATCCGGCATACTTTACTTTCTCTTTCTCTCTCTCTGTGTCTTTCTCTGTTTCCTTTTCCTTTGCTTTTATCCGTTGTGCTACATTAGCACGTTTCTCTCATAGACATTCCGTTATTACTGCATACCAAGTAAAAATATGCTCTTGTGCCTCTAACGAGAGCTCTTGAGGGGTTCTTTTGCGGCGTATTGGGGCTGGAAAAAGTTAGTACTTTAAGGTTGAAGTGCATATTTGGTTGAGTATGTGTTAGTGCATGTCTGCTATATTGTATGCACAAGGATATACAGAATGTTTGGCAAATTTAAATTTTGTTTTCTTCTCGCATGAAGATTATACGGTTTCTCTACCTTCTATCTTCTATCAGAGACATTTTCTAATGTAAATATGTATGTGTGCTTGGGCGTGTTTGTGTGTGATATTTTTACAACATAACCACTAATTCATTGAATTGTTTGTCAACATCCCAACAGTTTAGGAAAGTGGTAATGTAATCCTTAGTAGATGGTGGCAGGCCTTAGACCTGTCAGTGTTCCATAACTGATGTGTTGATTTTGTAATCAAGTTCTGGAACTTGACTAAATTACGACTACGGAAAACATGTTAATGTCTACGCTACAAAAATATTTAAAAGCAACGACTCTCCTTTTTCTGGTATGCTTAAGAGGACTGGTCTGACCTGGCAACATACTACCTACTACTGCTGTACACTACCACTACGACGACTACCCATAAACTATTTACCAATATGTGTGTGTGTGTGTATTCAATTTAGTAAAGTTACCACACTTCGAATTCCATCCCATGCACAACTGTTTTCAGTTTTAAAACAATTTCTCTATGTGTTTACTGTGTCTCTATGTGCCTGTTATTCCTAAGGAACATACGTTTCTCATACAGTAATGTGTTGCATGAGAATGCAAACGACAGTTTTCATTTCCAGGCAATGGAAGTTTCTTAAGTTTAAATAAGATTCATTCTACCGATTATGAAAATGCTTGCTAAATGACTTCAGTGATTAAGTTTTCGAGTTTCACAAAGTCAATAGGATTGTTTACTCTTGTCTTGTCTTGTCCTGTCTTATGTTGTCTTATCTCCGGCTCTAGTCTGTTGTCGTATAATTGCGTCTCAACTGATACTAAAACCGAGACAGTAAATTTGAGAGTCAAATTACTAAAACTGTAGTAAAGGCGTATGAAGTACATATCTTAAGGCAATCAATTTTGAGATAGTAAGCAGAGAGAGACAGAGAGAGAGAGTGAGTTTCATCTTAATATTGTAGTGTGTGTTATAAATCAAAGTTATTTACTTAAATTTATTATTTAATGCCGGATAGAGATCTTGCATCCTAATATATGGGAAACTAACAAGAGTTTGAAGTAAAATCCATAAAATTCATGCTCGTTTGAAGAGCAAATAATTTTTGGGTGAATTTAGGAGAAAGAAACTTATTGCCGTTAAAGCAGTTAAAATTTTCATCTCCGATAGTTCATTTCTGCAATTAAAACGTATGTGTAGGATATATGGCTTATCTTATACTGATTGCATGAAGTTGCAGGCAACTCAAAGCAGGGGAGTGAGTTAGTAAAAGTTCAGTCAGTCTTGTGTGAAGACTCGGTGTGATTGAAGAGAGTAATCGTGGTTTGAAGATTTAAGTTACAAAGATCAGTCGAACAATTGTCTAGTAATTGGTATTGTTTATGCAAAGAGTGTTGTTGTTTACATCAAGTTGTGAACAGTGGCACACATAGTTAGGCGAATAATTAAGAATTTTAATCGAAACTAAATACAAATTTATTTTTATTTTATTTGCAATCTCTGAGCTGATATTTTAAACGTTTTTAAACGGTAAAAACGTAACAATAGATTAGATTACTAGATGCCCCTGGGCGACTGCACAGTGACGTAAATCGGATACTAGCCATGAGTAGGAACTTGGGACTATCGTATCGGGAGCAATGATTACATGAGATTAGGACATCTGGATACCGAGGTCTGGAAGAATGATGCAGCGCACCTCACAAAGTACTCCGTACAATTTTACATGGATGCAACCAAGCTAGACGTAACCGTTGAATGATTATTGACTTTTTGAAGAAATGATTGCGTACGTAAATGTCCCCAAGCGTAAAAATATCATACTTTACGATAGCCAGGCGGCTATCAAATCACTGGAGTATTATGTGATGAACTGCAAGACGATGTACAGCGATCTATGTGATGTTCATATCATATGGGTACCAGGATACAAAGTCATTCTGGGTTAACTGCAAAGCAGATGAACTGGCCAAAGGGGGCATAATCATCGAACCCTCTGATAAATTTTTGACTTTGGGAATCCCGTTACCTTGAAGCTTATAATGCGATCGTAGACTCTGTCAACAATAGATGGCCAGATTCGGACATGAACAGAACGGTTCAGAAAATCTGGCCAAGGCTAGGGTGGATAGAGTACGGCAACTAAACTTTAAAGAATCAAGCTCTGTATGGTTGTTGGGCTGATTATGGGGCATTGCATTATGGGCACCCATGCTAGTCATGCTTAGTCATGGTCACATTACGAATGATTTCTGAAGAAGCAGCAGAGATGAGAAATAGTGTTCTTTACCTGCATTGTACACTATGTACACTAGGCCGAAGGAGATACCACGGTACCTGCTGTATGGAGAATCTGAATGAACAGACAAGCATTGATATTGGCAGTCTGAGTTGCGACGGGAATTAGGGGATAAAAGGAACATTGTGGTATCATAATGGACCACCTATGTGGCCTAAGGTACCTACCTACCTATCTATAAAGTGTAAGGACTATAAAATGTCTACAGCCCTGGTATATATATATTATGGATTTATTTAAGCCTACGAAAATTCTATTGAGTGTTCAATACTTTTCATTATAAAATGTTTAACCATGGAAATGGAGTGCTTATATTGCCAGAGTTATAAGTCACCGCGTTAGCAACCTGCTACCATGAATAGAGAAGCACGTGTATTGAAGAATGATGGGAATTATTTGTGATTGAGTGTCTTTAGTCAATTGTGAATTATGTTGCCTTACTAAACATCACTTTTTCCTCGTAATCAAAATAATTTCTAATAATTTTTCTTCCCTAATCTAATGTTTCTAGGTTACTCAAGTGCAAATACTTCTTAACATTTCATTAAATGAGTTAAATTCCTTGAATTGCTTTGTCTTATGAACAGACACAATGAACTCAATTTTTTCTAAAAATCATATTCTTTTAATATTTCAAGGAATTTGTTGCCTAGCTTTTTGGTAATAATATGCAAAAAAAAAAAACAGAATTAATTTACCAAAATAATATCCCATTACGTAACCTCTCTAAACGCTAATTTAAAATATTTTTTTTTTTAATTTCTAAGAAAAATTTTTAATACAAAGAAAACACGTGGCACCACGTGATTTAAATACTTAAATTGAAATGAATTTTTTTATATGTTTTCTCTGTCTTCTGATACTTATTATCCACTTAATAACAAACATTGGCTATTTTAGGCAATAAAGGAAGAATGAAAGAAATAAAAGAAAAAGAAAAGAATGACAAACAAATATTGTCTAATGGCCAATGGACCAGTCTTTAATGGCTCAATTTAATAAAATTTATGTGAATGACTTTACGCCCACACATACAATCAAGATTTTCAGTAACATGTCCATACATGTGTCATGGAAAAACTAATACATATTACATACATAGAATACGTGCTAGACATCAATAACTACACATATATGTATATGTACATATGTTTATTTCGTATGTATATGTATGTATGGTTGGAGGTGCAAGGATGTGTCTTAATATTTGAGTGTCAATCTTAATATTGAAACGTAAAGCCCATCTTCAGTTTGATTTCTAGTTGGCATTGCGTAACCCGGCGTTGGCGGTTGGTGGTGAAGAAATAAGAACTGTAACCGACATTGTAGTCTAGGTAGTGTAGTGAGTAGTTTCCTAGTGCCTGGAGATGGTACCTGAGAAATGTAATTGAGAATTGATAAATATCGATTGCAGGGTCTGAAGTGGTCATAGTCTAGTAGTTTATGTGTCAGAATACCTACCAGGTCAGACATCTCGATCAAAACGAAATCGGAAAAAATATTTCTTCGGCAATTTCCTCTCAGCAGTTTTCTGGTAAAAACTCTGAGAGTAAAACCAAATTGCCAAGGAAAGGAAATTGTAAATCCCGTCACTCATGGATAATATTAACACACACGCCATAGGTGGTGTAAGAAGCTAGATTGTAATTCTGACTAAAGGGTTGTAAGAACCAAATACGTGATTTTTGATTTTTTATTCGTATTATTTTATTGTCCATTTAAAGAAGTTTTTATTAGTAATAGCAGTCAAGTCTTGAGCATAAACGGTGACATGCTTGAACGTGTTAACGTCTTTTGACATACCAGCTGTATCACGAAAAAACAGGGGAGTATCAGGAAATCCTTTGCGGCTTCAAATGATTTGCCAAGTTCAACTTGATTGTGGCAACATAGTATAGATTAATGCCTCTTATAACTATCTATACAACACCTCTGGTCGTTCTCTTTTCTTTTCCTTTTCTTTTTAATAAACATTTTTCTTTTGCCGTCTGCAAAAGAGTCAAAGAAAGAAAAGGATAAGAAATAAAAATTAAATTTTCTCGTCAATTTGTTAGCATGTGTTTTGCTTATTCGTTTTTCCCTTTTTTTGACGTGCTGTTCTCTACTCTTTTTTTTTGTTGATTTTTGCCTAAACGTGCTGTTATTTTAAATGAATATTTAATGTTTATTTAACTGTCCGGTGTCATTTCCTTTTCGTCTTCTTATAGTCCAGTTGTTATTTTTTTGTATGTTGTGACTTGATTAAATACCATTTGAAACAGCATTTTACGCCCTTACACGACTGTCTATTTACACCTACACAAAGTGTCATTATAAGGCAGAGAGAAAGAGTATAGTGAACTTTATGTGGTTGAAACGAATTTGATAAAGCTTGCGTGGAGTTATAAAGAAGTTGAAATTCTTTTCAATTTAGAGGTACGGCTTCCATAACATTATATGAGTGGTCTTTGTGAGTGGTAGGACACTGAAAAGGTTCACTAATAAGGCAGCCAGAGTCTTTTAACACTGATTCACGACTAGTGCTAAAATATTGTTACAAAAATGAAAAATCTAGATACTGGTGTTTTGCTTTTACATCGCTTAACATTAAAAAATTATAAACAAAAGCTACAAAAATAAAACAATGCAGTAAACAAACCTGTTTACAAATTATCGTACTGCTTAATATAACAACAAACACCAGCAAAAAAGGTAAATAAGTAAACAAAAATACACAAACAACACTACAGTAACAAATGTAAACAATGATGTTTACAATAATAAATGTAGTTAATAAATGTATAGAGATTTCGAGAAGGCGATGTCAAGAACATTCATCAGACTGTTTACTCTGCCATATAAAAGGCAAGGCAAAGCATGCGGCTGTCAGTGAAATCCATTCAGTGTTGTGTGAAGACGCGGTGTGTTTGGAGAGAGTAATCGTAGTTTGAAGCTCTCTGTTATAAAGATCTGTCGAATAATTGTTTAGTAATTGTTTATTGTTTATGCAAAAGGGTATAAACAGAGGAATAACAAAAAAAAAAAAAAAAGGAAATTGTTGTTGTTTATTACATAAAGAATTTGAATTAAAACTAAACGCCAATATATTTTTATTTTATTTTATTTTATTTGCAATCTACGAGCTCATATTTTAAACGTAGACGAAGTAATATTTTTTCATATTTCGTTTATTTGGAGATGTCTGACCTGGGGTTTGAACCGAGGCTTCACTTCTAAGAAGTCAACACACTACCTACTAGACTACGGCGACTTTTTGTTCTGAGCCAAGCAATCAGAAAACATTCACGGAATATTTTTATATATGGAATCTTCTATTTGTCACGCTGCTTGGCATGAATTAATTTCTAAATCAATAACTTAGCCTGTTTCTTACCAAATCTGGTTATGCTGTACACATACGAAACTTTATACTTCCATATCCTGCCTAAGCAAATCCTGCCTTTAAAAATCTCCATTGAATTTTATTTTCCATTACAACCACTGATGTTACCAAATCCAAGCCTTAACTAATTGCCCAACAATTTGTGGCAAAATAAACATCGAACGCAGAATACACAGACAAAAAAGAGATAGAGAGTGAGAGAAAGGGATAGAAATATTGATACAGTAGAGAGAGAGAAAACAAAAAAAGGCAGAGACAGAAAATAAAAAAGTAAACGAGCAAATAAATGAACTCTTATAAGTTTAAATCAATATTCTCTGGCAATGAAAGAAACATCGTTTACAGATGCAGATGCCGATACTGGCTACAGATTAACGTTTTACTGTGTTTGTTGTTGATTTTCCTTTAGATTTTTTTCTTGCTGTTTTTCGTCTCAACACGTACAGACAGCATGAAATGAAAAGAAATGAACATTCAAGAACGTTTTATTGAACAGCAGCACAGCACACACAAATACAGAAGGCATTACAGCAGGCTTCATCTACCAGGGAAAGAGCATCATACCAAAAGCAGACATTGGTAGAAGACAAAAAATTGCGTTTCTGTTAAATGATAGTGAACAGTAAGGGTTTTTACAATTGCTGTTGTTGTTCTTATTGTATTTATTGCTTCATTTTTAGCTGTAGACAGTTTAAATATTGTCACTACAATGACAACAGCAATATCAATATACGAGTAACAGCAACAGCAACAGCAGCAATACTGGCAACAATATTGTGATAAAAATTTAATGAAATAATAAAAGAAATATGAAAACTGAACGGGGAAAATGGAGGCAAAAAGAAAATGAATTGAAATGCTTTTTAATAAATAAGAAAAAAGAAAAAAATAAACGAAAAACTTCATGAGTAATATGAACGTATGAAAAACTATCAAAGGAACGTTATGAACGTTTGTTAAATTGACTCTATCTTTGGCTGTCGTTAATAATTTAATTCCACTTGTATTCCTGTTTTGTAGATTCCGTATCAACCTGGCCGTTAGTTTTCAGTCTCTTTCTCATGTACGCTTATTTAATTGTATTTGTGTGCCGTTATTATTCCTTCCTACCGTTTTTATGTCATTTAAATGCAGCCATTAGATGTATAAGAGAGCAATATGTTGCTGTAAATGTGTTTATGGGTGTTAATATGTAAGTGGTTGTATGTATTTGTACTAGTGCTTGTGTGGGTGCAACACAGTGCAGGGTGTGTGTGGTATATTTTAATAAACAGCTCAATTAGAAATCTATAATTATAAAACAATTGCTTTTAATGTTCGTACGTGCATGTTGGTAGTCTAAGTTTACTTTGCAGTGGTGCTACGAATATTTGTAATCAAATAAAAGGAAGAAAAATCTTGGGTTGCTAAAAAAGAGATTTCCTTAAAAGTAAATAATAAACTTCCAATGTAAAGTAAATGAAATTAAATTTATGTTCCATTAAGATGTTAGAAGAACATCAGACAGAGATCTCCAACAAAAAAAAAATTAAAAAAATAATTCTTCGAAGTCCTCAGATTTCAGGTAAAAACTGTGAGAGTAAATGAAAATTGCCATGAAAAGTTTCTCCAAACAAAAAAAAAAAAAAAATCTGGCGTTCGGTGTCGACTTTAAACTGGAGATCACAATGCTCATGTATAAAATTAATACACACAACTTAAGTGGTGTAAGAAACTAGGTCGTAATCCTGACTGAAGGGTTGTAATTAACAATTATGTAATTATGTAAGAACAAGGATTTGCTTGATGCATGGCAGATATCTTCTTCTTCTTCTTCTTCTTCTTATATATAAAAATGAATGTGTGTTTATTTGTTTGTGAGTTTATTTGAGGTCTATAGACGGCTAAACAGCTGGACCGATTTTCTTGAAATTTTCACAGTATCTTCCTGTATGTCTGGAAGGAGTTATAGGCTACTTTTTACGTTGAAATAGGCAAGTAAAATAAAATAAAATAAAATAAATAAAAAAGTATGAGTGTTATAGTCTAATAAAATATTACGTATACGTCACCCGCCAGCTCTATGTAATATTTTATACACGACAGTAATTGGAATACGTCTATATTAGAGCGACTCACCAAAAAAAGTGCTCGATGTACCCTCCTAAAAATGAACACTGGACTTTTTTAAGATGACATTTAAAATATTTCGGCTCCAGCTTTGACCTCTCGTGAGCTGGACCATTTCGAAAAAGGGTCTATTTTTCCATGTTTTGCCAATTTGGGAATCTGTTTCCTAACCAATATATACAGTATTGGTGTCATAAGAAAGGTTTTTTCAAGTTTTTTCAAGACGCGTCCAACTGTATATACAATTTGTCCAAGGGCAATCATCCATGTCTTTTTTTAAGGATATTCTGTAAAAAAGAACGGATTTTGAATTTTTTCTTCGGGGTTGTTTGTAATAAAATAACCAAATTAACATATTTTAATCTTTAGTCGATTTAATTAAATACGGGTCTTAGCTTTTTTTGAAATTCGCCCTAGTTTGCGTTTTTTGAGTATAGTTTTTTAAATATAAACAAAAAAATTTAATACCTTTTTTTAATTTGGGAAGAAAATATGCCGACAAAAAGTCGTGAATCATTTCTTTTTTCTTTCTTTAGTCCTATTTTCATCCATACATCATCTAGAATCTAAATCCGCCATCATATTATAGTTAATTTGGTTAGAAAAGAAGAAAAGAAAAAATTCAAAACCCGTTTTTTTACAGAATATCCTTAAAAAAGGACATGCATGATTGTCCTTGGACAAATTGTATATACAGTTGGACGCGCCTTGAAAAAACCTTTCTTATGACACCCATACTCTTAATGTTGGTTAGGAAACAAATTCTCAAATTGACAAAACATGGAAAAATAGACCCTTTTTCAAAATGGTCCAGCTCACGAGAGGTCAAAGCTGGAGCCGAAATATTTTAAATGTCATCATAAAATATACCAATGTTCATTTTGAGGGGGGTACATCTTGAACGAATTTCGCTTCCATACAACTTGAGTCTCTCTAGTCTATATATATAAAAATTAATGTGTGTTTATTTGTTTGGGGGTTTGTTTGTGGGTTTGTTTGTTTGAAGTCTATAGACGGCTAAACGGCTGGACCGATTTTCATGAAATTTTAACAGTACCTTCCTGTATGTCTCGAAGGAACTATAGGCTACTTTTTTTATCTATATACATATATAAAAATGAATGTTTGTTTGTATGTAACTTATAGAATCGTAAACTATGCATTTGATCATGTTATGATCCTCAGCAAAGTTGTTCCGCATGACCCGTGTAAGGTTTCTAAGTTGGTATGACCTATTTCCGATAGGTGGCGCCACTAAAAATTACTAAATATTGGTTAAAATTGTAAACTGTGCATTTGGTCATGTTATGATCCTCAGCAAACGTAGGTTTATAAGTTGGTATGACCTATTTCCGACAAGTGGCGCCACTTAAAATGATTAAAAATGAATTAAATCGTAAACTATGCATTTGATCATGATATGATTCTCAGCAAAGTTGTTGCGCATAAGTCGATGGAGGTTTCTAAGTTGGTGCGATTAATTTCCGATAGATGAAAATTGAAACATTTAAAATTTTAAACATTTTAATTTTGGAAAATTTTTAGAAATACTATCGGGTTCAATTGGGTTGGGTACATTGTGAGATTCTAATAAATTTAAACGCATTTTTCACGTCGTTCCCATGCAATCATGCCTCCAAAGCGACAAGCAATTGGTCCACCTACACCTCAAACACGGAAGAAAAGAGCATTACGAGCCTCAGAATCAGGCGAGCAACGAGCATTGAGACTGGAAAATCTTCGAGTACAAGCCGCTGAGACCCGTTCGCATGAATCACATGAACAACGACGAGTGAGATTAGAAACTGATCGAATGCGTACTACTCAGGCCAGTTCGTCTGCATCATCTGGACAACGGGAAACAAAATCCATAAAATGATTCAAAATTAATTGAATATTTGTGTAATGTCTTTCCTTCAAATTTATTTTTGTTGGCGGCGCAGCAACACGCGCAGGGTACAGCTAGTACATAGCTAGTTCTAAATAAATGCAAAATATAAACGTGAGTAGTTTCTTAAACAATAGACCTTTAACACTGAAAATATTTGTAATTTTTTTGTCTATCAAACAGAGAAAACCTGTATTAATCAAATTTTGAACTTTAAAAGCAATATTCGAAATGTAAAAAAGAAAATCAGAAAATATTTTATTCTCAAACCCAATATTCACGTGTTCAATATTAAATTTTTCCATAAAATGATTGCATATGTGAACGTAAGCAATATTCTGTTAATGGAAAAGCTGGTATTTTAAAATGCAGTGTAATTTAGAGAAGTAGGAGAAGGGTTTTCTTTGTGATTAATATGTACTAAAGTTTTTAATTAATATGTATGTAAAGTTTTCGAATAAGATAAAAAAATTTAATTTAATTTTCAAGCCGAGACCAATGAAAGGTCTATTGTAGGTAACTCTCTTTACTATATTAATTGATCGTTACAACCCTTTAGTCAGGATTACTCCCTAGTTGCTTACACCACCTACATACATACATACATAATTGGTCATTACAACACTTCATTCAGGATTACGGCCAAGCTTCTGAACACCACTCATGTTGTGTGTGTTAATTTTATACATGAGTGGCGGGATCTATAGTTTAATGTCGACTCCAAAAAACAGATTTTAGAGAAACTTTTCACGGCAATTTTATTTACTTTCAGTGTTTTGCCAGAAACCTGCTGATAGGAAGTCGTCAAATTTCGTTTTTGACATCTGACCGGGGATTTGAACCATGGCTTCGTGTCTAATAAGCCAACACACTACCTACTAGACTACGGCGCCTTCACCACCTATGTTATGTTAATTTTATACATGAGTGAAGGGAGCTACAGTCGGCTCTGAACTATAGATTTTTGAGAAACTTTTCATGGTAAATCAATTTTACACTTTCACAGTTTTTTTGCAAGAAACCTGCTGATAGAAAGTCACCGGAGAAATATTTATTCTTACTTCGTTTTGTTCGATGTCTGAGCTGGGGTTTGAGACACGGCCTCACGTCTAATGATCCAACGCACTACCTACTAGACTATCACGACTTCTACACATGCTTTTAAGAATTTATTTATCACTCGACCCATTGTGCTGTAGTTCATGAACTGCTATTATGCATTGAGTATTTAAAATCAATAGAATTTTGAAAACAATTGCTCTGTATACATCTCTCTCTCTCTTTCTCTTTTCATGGCAAATCTATTTTATTCGCTAAGTGTTTCTGTCAGTAACCTGCTGAGAGGAAGTCGACGTAAGAAATAGTTTTTGATATTTCGTTTTAGTCCGATGACTGAGCTGGGGTTTGAACCATGGCCTCACGTCTAATGAGCCACCTATTAGACTACGGCGACATTACTGACGACTAATAAAGAGAGAGAGAGAGGGAGAGACTTTTTAAAACGTTATATAATGTATACATATTTCTAATTTTCTAATTATAATGAGAATATTTCTAATCAAAATATATTTTTTTATTTTCTTTTTTACAGTTTAACATCTCTTTAAGCTGTTACCCTATTGCCATCGTTAGGTATTTAAGTTTCCATTAGAAATTTAAAATGCAATCATAATAACAAATAATAATTGCAAAGAGATTATGGCCATAAAACTTAATGGTCATTTAAATTAAAACAAAAACCCAAAGTAAGCTACCAAAATTAAGTCATAAAATTATGGCAAATGCAATGCAAATATACACGCACAGTGCAACTTCAATACAAAAAGGGAAAGGAGGATGGGGTGGCACATAACAACGTGTAAGCAAGGTAAAGTAATATTGAAATTAAATTGAAAATTTATTGGAAAATATTTAAATTGTGTTCAGAAGTTTTTGTTTTCTACGAAATAAATTTCCTTTTATTTACATTCAAAAGGGTATACGTACATAAGTATTGAATTTTGGAAAATTTTGCACATCATTTTGCAAATATTTAAGCAGACATAAAATAATAATAAAACGTAGGCTAATGCTAAATGCCAATAAAGTAAGAAATTATTGAAATTTTAATTTAATTTTCAAAATAAATTGAATTTAATTGATTAAGTATACATGCTTACTTATATAATTTATTTAAAATTTTTATTTGATTTAATTAAACTCTGGCAGAGTGTAAGCCATTTGAGACATACAAAAATGCTTTATGGCCATGCAAGAGTATTAATTTTTATTTGAAACGTAAATGCAGGAGTACTTTTATCGATATTCTCATAAAAATTCATTGACTTTTATTCATGGAGGATGGTTAACATTTAATTGTTTTAAAATTATACACAGCATTTGATAACATAATGTTTTTACATACATAGTTGGCCATTAAAACCCTGAACAACAGATTTTTTTGAGGAGATTATCATTACAAATTTATATTTACTCTCAGAGTTTTTTCCAGCAAACTGATGAGAGAAAGTTGCTGAAGATATATTTTTTCTGATTTCGAGTTGTTGGGGATGTCTGACCTGGAGTTTGAACCATGGCCTCACGTCTAATAAGCAAACACACTACCTACTAGACCACGACGACTTGCAATGTTCTTACATTCTGCTAAATCGATTAGACAGAAAGGGTTCCATTGTAGGACATCTAAGACGTTGAATTTCAAAGAGGACTAGAATTGCCTTGCCTTGCAGCCGCCAATAAAGATTCGTTTGGCTTGTTAGACGTAAGGCCAGGTTTTAAAACCCAGATCAGACACTGCCAACAAAAGCAAAAATGAAAAAATATTTCTTACGGCGAGTTCCTCTCAACAAATTTCTGGAAAAAACTCTGTAAGTAAAATAAACAGCATGTTACGTTACGTTTTTACCTTTAAAAACGTTTAAAATATGAGCTCGTAGATTGGAAATAAAATAAAAATAAATTTGTGTTTAATTATAATTAAAATTCTTTATTATTCGCACAATTCTGTGTGTCACTGTTCACAACTTGATGTAAACAACAACAATTGCTTTGTTTGTTATTCCTCTGTTTACACCCATTGCATAAACAATAACAATTACTAGATAATTGCTCGACAGATCTTTGTAACGGAGATCTTCAAACCACGATTACTCTCTCAATAAATACACTGTGTCTTCACACAAGACTGACTGAACTTTTACTCACTTCGTTGCCTGCTTTGCCTTGCATTTTATATGGTAACGTAAACAGTCTGATGAATGTTCTTGAAGGCGAATGTTTGTGGCTTCGTCTTCTCGAGATCTCTATACTTGTAAACATCGTTGTTTCATTATTGTTGTTTGTGTATTTTTTCCCATTAATTCTTGTAGTGTTTGTTGTTGCATTTTAGTTTACTTGTTTACCATTGTACATATATGCTGATGTTTGTTGGTATATTTTTGTTTACTTGTTAATCATTTTTTATGCTTGTTTTTGTTGTTATTTGTAATTTGTAAACAAGTTCATTGTTTTTGTTGCTCTTGTTTATAATTTAAATGTTAAACGATGTAAAAGCAAAACACTTGTATCTAGATTTTTCCATTTTCGTGTATTTCCACACATTTCGGTAATCTCTGAAGTTAATAGAAAGATTATTTGTGCCACTTCCTACGTTATTAAATTCCTTCCTTCTTTCCTTTAGGATACTAAATTATATAACTGCCTTACATATTTGCTAATGACGTAGCCAAACTTATAAAATGTTAACAAATGAGCGCTTAACACACTTTAAAACATTTTCACAAGTTCTTAAAATAATTGGCGGAAAATGGCATTAAGTTCCCTCATTTTCCTTTATTTCAACCTGAAAGTATGTATATCAGCAGCCTTTATGAGATTTTGGAAATATTCCATTATCTTAAAGTTATTTATGATCTATTCCTTAGAAAAGACATGGCAACAGTTCAGCAATGTTTTTGAAAAAATAATTTTACAGTTCATTAAAGTTAATACACATACACGTACATACATACAGATACTTTTACAATCTGAGATTATTGCCATGGCAAATAGAACAACAGCAGCATGACTAAATGTTATGTAAACGAAATTTCTTCATTCCTGTGATTTTATAAAGTTTTATTTGGCTTTATTTTCTTCATTATTACAGCTTAATTTAATTTAATTTCGTTTTTTTATTCGTTTTGTTTTTTGTTTTGTAGCAACACATGACAAAATTTAATATTTTCCTCCAAAAGTTGTTAAACTTTTTCAATTTAAGGTAACACTTGTTCTAATCTACATCCACACAAACACACACACACACTTTACATATATTAAAAGAATATTCAGGCAAAGTTCAAGACCACCATCATAGCAGCAACATAACGAACGGCCCATTTGAAGCGAATCAATGGTTGTTTGTTTTGTACTTACTATACCAGCCGCCAGGCAAACAAAGCCTCTGTTTAACAGTCAACATTTATTTGCTTACAGAAGGTAGCATTTAATAAAACAATAGCAACAACAACAGCAATCCCAAAAAAACAACAAGTACAACATGTAATTGTTATTGTTTTTGTGTGTTTATTTTTCTTTTGTTTTTTGCCTTTAATTTGCTTTCCTTTAATTGAATCCCATTTTGTTGATTCTGCACTTTTTTCAACATTATTACTACAGCAACAGCAAGAACTACAATTTCAATCAATTTGTTGTTGTTGTTGTTGTATGTAAATGTGATCATTTTGTTCTGACCACGGCAGTTATGAATTATACAAGGCAACAATGTTTTGTGGCTCTAGTATGGGATGAAAGAATGAATTTTACAAATTGTTTGGATTAAAACAATTGACGTGGACCTGTAACGTACGTACGGAGATCAGCAATGAATTGTGTTTTCGCTACTCATAAGCACTCATGGAATTTTGAATATAAGTGAGTCAACAATATTGAAATTTAACTATGTACTCTGATTCATTCATACTAACCACAACGTTGATTTATAAATACAGGTTGCAATGAGTATGTACGTGTTGACATCGAACTCATACCATTCGAAATATGTTTGATTCATAAGCCTACTCATTCAGATTCATTACTTTAGAAAAATACTTATAATAGTACTCATAAAGGATTCGAATGACTCTAATTATTCATAAAAATTTAGTCAGTGTTGTTTCATATAAAAAAAAAGAAAGACACGTAAGCAAACAATACAGAGCAGCAGCAACCAAACACACAACTTTCTAGTGAGTTTTGTAGTGTTCGTACGCGATTCATACTTATTTTGTGCTTCGTGTAAATGTTGAGTCGAAATCAACAGCATCATACGTGTTATTAAATATGAATATGATGAGTACTTCAAACTTTGAATATGTGTAGAGGTTCCATGATATTAAAAGAAGTATGAATGCATATAAGTATCAGTAATTATTAGTATGTTTCGATTCTACTCATCTTTTTGAATACTCATTGCTGATCTCTGGTATGCTAGCCAAACTTTACAATTAAAGTGTATACATATATACATACCACAATACACGTTTGTATCGTAGCATGTATAAAACTTGAAGTATTTGTGTAGAATTTCCGTTGAAAATGGAAAGTGTGGGCATAGAGCAGAGGTCGGCACCAATAGCCCCGGAGGCCGAACGTTTTCGGTTTTTTACACACATAAGGCAACGAATGTCAACCAAGTTCGTAAAAAAGGGAGTAAAAATGCATTCAGTTGCTTGTTAGCTTCTAAAGAAGAAGGTTCATGTCGCTTTTTTCACAAGTTTTCAATTATACACACAAAGAAATATTACAGTAGGAATCACTAATATTCAATGAGATTCACTAATAACAATGAGAAATGATCTCTTATTATTTGAAGAATATTTATCAAGTTAAATATACACATGCTTCTCACAACTACAGTCACATTTTAATTATGTACAGCACAAATTGAGAAGAGAAACAATTTCAGAGAGAAAGAGCAAGAGAGAGAGAGAGAGAGAGAAATAGAAAATAATTGTTTTCGAAATTCTATCGAATTAAAATACTCCATTCGTAATAGCAGTTCATGGACGACAGCACAATGGGTCGAGTGATATACATATAAACTCATCAACAAAAATGTGTAAAAAACGTCTTAGTCTAGTAGGTAGTGTTTTGGTTTATTAAACCCAAGGCCGTGGTTAAAACCCCAACACAGACATAAAACAAAACGAAATATGAATAATTATTTTTCCGGTGACTTTCTCTCAACAGGTTTCCTGCAAAAACACTGAGAAAATAAAATTGATTTGCCATGTAAAGTTCCTTAAAAGTCTGTAGTTCAGAGTCGACTGTAGCTCCCGTACACTCATGTATAAAATTAACACTCAAAACATAGGTGGTATGAGTAGCTAGGCCATAATCCTGACTAAAGGGTTGTAACGATCAATTAAGTAAGTAAAGGAAACTACCTACAATAGGCTTCTCAGTGATCTCTGGCTTGAAGAAACCTTCTAAATTAATTTTTTTTATCTGATTGGTAAACTTTCTTAAGTACATATTAATCTCAAAGAAAACCTTTCTTTAACTTCTATGGCTATGGTTAAAAACCAAGGTCAGTTCATGAATCTGTCGTTCGAAATGGCGGATCCATTATGGCGGTCGAGGTTTATAAAAATTAATCAGATTTACTTGAAAATTGTTACCGCCGTATTGGAACCGCCATTTTGAATTTTTTAAATCTGAATAAAGACCCGTAATCAGCGACCCCAAAACCCCCTGAGTAACAATTTTTAAGTAAATCTGATTAGTTTTTAAGGGCCTCCGTAATGTGCTTCTTTCTCTCCTGCACCCCTTGACATAAACCCACCCCCTACTTTAAGGGTGCATGCAAACAATTTGGGGGCTTTGGGCTCATGTTAAAGAGCAAGGATTAATTGTCAATTTCTGATAAGAGCGATGGTTCTAGCACGTCAGTGTTTAGCTCTACAATTTTTCAAAAATGGCCAAAAACGCTATTTTTGAGGGTTTCAACCCCATTTTTCTCTAAAACCTGACGTAATGGAAAGTTTTTGAACCCTCAGAAACACCTGGAGCCATCTTATTTGCAAAACCCATGCAGGGCTGGCAGGATTCGAGTAAGATCTGGAAAATAAACATCATTGCACAGCGGACAAAAAGGATTTGGGAGTGATTTTTTTTAACATCCATCACTCGAACTTTAAGAACGGAGTAGTTGAAAGAGTCCCCAAATAAAATACCATCTAAAACAACAAAAAAACTATCAAAGAAGCTAACAAAAAATCGGTGAAAAAACTTTTGTTTGAGAATAGAAAGATTTAACTTCAAAAAAGTGTGAAAAAAGGTTTGCGAGACGATTTTTGTCAGCTTTCTTTTTTGAAAAATTATTTTGAAGTATAACAACAAGTAAAAAAATGGAAGACTCCAAGCTCCAAGAGCAGCAACAACAACAACCCCAAGACTCCCCACAAGATGATGCTGCTCAACAGAAGCAGCCACCGCCTGCTAAAGAAGTTATTGCTACTAAGGTAACCGGCACCGTTAAATGGTTTAATGTTAAGAGCGGCTACGGTTTTATAAACCGCGACGACACTAAAGAAGATGTGTTCGTCCATCAGAGTGCTATTGCCAAGAATAATCCTAAAAAGGCAGTACGTTCCGTTAGTGACGGCGAAGTGGTTGAATTCGACGTTGTCATCGGCGAAAAGGGTAATGAAGCTGCTAACTTAACTGGTCCTTCCGGTGAACCAGTACGTGGCAGTCAATTCGCTGCCGATAGACGTCGCAATCTGCCATGGATGAGAAGAAACCGCCGCAAACAAAGCGGCGGTGGCAGCAACCAACAGCAAGAGGGTCAGGGACCAGCTCAGCCAGGTGGTGACCAAGACCACGATGGTGATGAACAGAACCAACCGCAAAGGCAACAACGCAATTTCAGGCGTGGCGGCGGTGGTGGCAGAGGTGGTCGCGGCCGACGCTTTAGAAACTACTATCCCCGCAACCAGCCCAGACGTCAGGTTGGTGATGGTGGTATGGGCGGCGATGGTGGCCACGATCAGATCGTGTATCTATCTACCTAAGTAAGAATGATTTCTGCAAGATAACGCTTTATTGTAACCTTTCAAGTAAGAGAAGACGAAGTAGATCTCTTTATACCGGTGAAGTTCATTATGAGCAAAATTGTAGTAAGCAGATCCAAAATAAAATTGATGTCTAAAGATGGATCGAAACATTCGATTTAAGAAAAATAATATTTTTCAAACTAATAAGTCAACTGGTGCATGGTGCATACAATTTTTAGAGTTTTTCGTTTCCTAATGTTTTATATTTACGATTGGACTACAAAGTGTTGCTGTGTATAAATCATGAATTAAGTTTCAGTTTTCTGCATTAAATTTGTTTTGAATTTTTTATTTCATTTGTTTTTTTTGTTCCTTTTCGACTCTCTACTATTTTATCCGGTTTTAAATTTATTATTGCTATTATTGTTGTTGTTGTTATAATTGCTTATTGGATTCGGTTGTTGTTACGCTTATTGCTTGCCCGATACGTTCAGCTAGAGCTGTGGGTATAAATTTCATGTTCCAGATAAATTATTTTCACACCAGACCAATGCAGTCCAGTCCAGTACTTCCGTTTATATTTTCCAATTTCTATAATTTTATTTCGTTTCTTTATTCCTTTTTCTTTCTTTCTTTTAATCTATTGTTCAGTTTAAAATTCAGTACGTACTTGTTTTAAACTGCTTTAAACATTTTTAAGCATTTTCACTAAGTGCTACAACGACCACTTGAAATTCCTGGTATTTTTTGTTTTGTTTTCTGGTAGTTTCTTTCCTTCATTGGAAATTGTTTATAAGCATTGCTAAAGTACAGGAGTTGCTATATTTCGTTTCATTGGTTTTTTTTTTTTTTAATGAAAAGAAACAAAGAAACATGCTTTAACTGAAGTGGCTAAAGCAGCAGCAGGACTAGAGAGAATATATAGAAATTTATTGTAGTTTTTCGTTTATTATCTAAATAAGATCTACTTCAGCTAATACTACGTCTACTCCAGTGCATTCATTACAATACAACACAGAAAATTTGTTCGAATGGCAATGGATGGCTTCAAAGGAGTGCCGGCATGTGCCGTTGTGTGGGTGTACTCTAAACATTGGCTCGTACAAGTACTATGTTGCATAGTATGATACAGACTAACCACCATCAAAACATTAACAACTCAACCTCAATGCTATTTAGTTGAGGGTATTCTATGCATAGCGCACACACAGCTACGTGGCCAATTGTAGTGTCTTGTTGTTGTTTAGTAGACGACTGTAGATGGAATTCCTGTTAAAGCGGCAACATGGAAAGCAAATAATGCTACCAGAGACAACACAATAAACTGTGTAGTTGAGCGACAAGTGTAAAATACTACATTGAAACCGCCAATTTTTTAAATTGTACTCATGCTCTACTACTATCACTGCTCCTTAAAATGCTTCATGCTGAGCACGAAAAGAGAGAGAGAAGATCAAAGGAAGTTTTATTAAATTAAATAAAATTATAAGCAAAACACTGAGAGGAAAAGAAGGAAAATTAAGGTTAAAAAATATGGAATTATAAGCGTAGTTATCGTGTATGTCCCAGACCCACTTTCCTTTGAAACATTTCCCTTTTTTTATACTCTTAATGGCTTAAATGTTTGAAGTCGCCGTAGTCTAGTACGAAGTGGGTCGGCTTATTAGACGTAAGGCCACGATTCAAACCTCAGTGCAGGCATCAAAACGAAAATAAAAAAAAAAATATTTCTTCGGCGACTTCCTCTCAGCAGATTTCTAGTAAAAATTCTCTGAGAGTAAATAAACTTGCCATGAAGAGTTTCTCAAGCATTTAACGTTCGGAGTCGCCTTTAAACTGTAGGTCCCGCCACTCATGTGATTGAAGGATTGTGATGACCAATTATGGATGTATGTAATGGTTTGCAGATTAGGTTGTGTTAAATGGAATTTTCGGATAACTAATAGGCATAGTTATGGAGCCTAAAAATCTGAATTTCGATTTCGTGAGCTGCATAACTAAGGCAAAGACAAGGATTGTACAGGCCTCCCTCAGATCTGACAATAAATAGACCACAAACCTCTTTTACTTGATCATGTTACAAGTCTTTATACTGTAGTATTTTAAAATATGGAACGGTGGCTGCTATCTTTTTTTAAAACTCGACTTCTATGAGAACTTGATACTTGTGCCGAAATATTTATTCTTCTTTGAAAATTGCACAGATCTTAGCAGAGAGAAGACCATAATCCAATAGCCTTTGTAAAGCTTTCATCAGCCTTTGAAGGATTAATCAAAGACCAGATATACTTTCGTGCTCAGAACAAAAACGCAACGACCCACTTGCCTGCCTAGGTTTCAGTATCAACAGCTAAATCATTAACTTACATAATTAGCCTTTAGTGCAGCCCTTGCGTTCACCAACTTCTTTCCTAGTTTGGTGGAACTCGGCCAGTACAGGGACTGAAATTATCTGTGGCGTCACAACGTGCTCAAGTGAGATTTTGGTATTAAAACTACCACTCCAACCTATCTAACTAATAGCCTTTACAGTCAGTTGCGCGCTCGCCAATTGCACGTCTACTCAACATGATGCATCCAACTTAAATATGGTCGTCCTCTACGTCAATGTCTGCTGGTTATCGCATCATATACCATCCATCTAGCCGGAACATTCATTTCGACCCTGATGGTCGTAGTCGAGCCAGTATTGCCACCGAATGTTAATACACTGAACACCACCCATGCCTTCTCATATGCCTTAAGACTTTCTTTGTGAATCCATCATTACAAAAACAAAAAAGAAAACTTGTTTACCGTTATTTTTCTTTGCGTGTATATCTTAAACAAATGCCCTTACACTTGTATTGTATCCCTCTAAACCAAATAAACAAATACATAAGCATCTGTGCTCTAGATTTTGTTTTCTCTTTCTCTACACAAGGAATAACAGTGGGCTGAGCATTGCCATGCTACAGTATAGTCGTGTCATTTGTTTACATCAGTGCTTGTATTTACTTTTGTGGTCTGAGAGTTTGTTCAAATTATCTTAACTACGACTAAAACAAAAACAACTGGAATAACAACTACAACAACTACAAACTACAATAATAAATAAGATTGAATTTCTATTCATTGGCTTTAAGAAAGTCAACCACAGCCACAGAAAATAAATTTCTATGCCAACATAGAATAGAACGAACGTTAATAGAGAAATGAAAATGAGAAAATTAAAGAAAATAAAATAGAAAAAAAAAAACACAGGAAGCAATCAGCTCTAATGATCTTAAATATGCAGGATGTACGCTATGGATTGAATGCGAGACCTTTGGACTGATGATTTACTCGGTTTTTTTCCAGGGAAGATCAGGACCATAGCCTAGAAAGTTCCCCAACAAGCAATGTTCTTTCAATTGTATGGTGTTGGTATATTCCCTGAAAATCTTCTTATTTACTTGGATAGCCAGCTCTAGACAAACGTCATTGTTTCTCGTCAATCAATGACGAATATTTCACAGAGAAATTCTGAATCGTTCGATATGGGTTGCAGGATAAAAAGATATCGTCGGTAATGGAATTGTTGGGGAACTTGCTAGGCCAGGTATTGAGGTCACAATCTGTGAAATGTTTTAAAATCTGCCTCGGTTAAACTGGGTATTCTCCGGTTGTTTTACAGAGAGAATCTGTTTCGTTGGCAGCAGATGAATACGTGAAATAGAGATACGCTTTGCTAAATTGATATCGACATCATTGATTGGTTTATCATACGCCACTGCTCTACAGGAAGTAATGCAAATAGACATGGCATTTCCTCAAATGCCTAGTATTGGAGCTATCTGGCTGAGCAGGAGAAAGTGTCAGCTCATGTGTCAGTGACCGACTCGTGCATCAATTCATACATACATAATTGGTCATTACAAGCTTTCAGTTACGATTACGAGCTAGCTTCTCACACCACACTCCGAACGACAGATTTTCAAGAAATTTTTCATCCATTTTCTCAGAGTTTTTGCCAGGAATCTGCTGAGAGGAAGTCGCCTAAGAAATATTTTTTCATATTTCGGTTAGTTGGAGATGTGTGGCCTGATGTTTGAACCGAGGCCTCATATCTAATATTCCAACATACTACCTGCTAGACTACGACGACAACAATTCACTCACTCCTCACTCAATTCACTTTCTATTAAATTTGACTGAACTCTCCAGAACAAAATTAATTAAAAATGACTGCAAAAGTAAGATTTGCCTTGAACTCGTGATAATTTTCTATAGGGAATGTTTAATCCATAGGTTGGATATTAATTTGACGTATTACAAGTTTGATTTCAACCTTCAAGAAGAGTCTGTTACTTAACACAACCAGAACACTGCCTTATATTGGGGTAACCTTAGCCATTTCCAATAGTATCGTATCGTAGTGGTATAGTGTGGTAGAGGAAATCTTTCGATTTCCTTATATTCTCTAACAGACTCCATGAAAAAATTCGAACTAGCCCTTGTTAAACTAACTAAATATGTTTTAAACTCAACAAAATATAGACTACCTGCACAATAAGTTAATTTTGCAATAAAATTACTGGTGACTGTGGCATTTAATTCTTCTGGTCAACTTCAATTTACATGCAACTTCTGGCAGGCAAGTGCTTACAAATTCCATTTGGTTGCCCAACCCAATATTTATTTTGAATCCAATTTTTTTAAAGGATATTTTGCTTGTTCTTGCTATTATGATTGTTGTTGTTATAAATCAAGCTTAAAATATGAATACGTTGCACTATTGATTTATGCTTCCAATACGTATAAAAAATATTTTTGATTGCCACACATTTAATACACAGACACACACACACACACAGGATAAACGTGCATAAAGTATAATTCAGTAAAAATATGAATTCTTTTGTAAACGAAATCCTGTTTTTCACAATTTAAGGATGTCACATGTAGAGAGTGTGCTTGGTTTTTGGCCGACCATTGGGCTGGTGAGTGTGAGAAAAATTTTCTTTTTTTTCAAATATTTTCCGTACGATTACTTTATTGTCTTTACAAAAGTATATTTTATATAAAAACAGGGACCGAAATATGGTAAGGCGAAGATTTTTGAGGTCTTTTAAAAATCTCTTGGTTTTTAATTTGAAGAAAATCTCTTAAGATATCTGCTTTAGCTGAGGTAGGGCTCAGTGTATATATGCACATACATATGTATGTATTTCGAACATGATGAAGTCCAAGCTTCAGAAGAGTTCCAGCATAGTAGAAGCATTTAGAGTCCATTAATAAAAAAAACTCTGAACTGAATGTAACTTTAAGACTTACGTTGCCATATCAGATATGTTTCAATTTATTTCACAAACTAGCCTAAAGACAAGGCTCCTTAAGGCATTTCTGGATAGTAGCATAAGCAATGTGTCAGAAAGAAAGGCATAACACAACAGACTTTGCAATCTGCGTAAGAAATCTATGATTTTTAGCAAATTATTCAGAGTGTATATATGCTCTCCATATACACTAACATATGCTGAACATAGATGTATAGGAAATGCATTCAGAGGCTTCAAAGAATGTATTGCTTACTTGTGCTAGAGCATTATAGACAACACTTTTCATTCAGTCGATTGAGATCTCGATATCTCAACATTTTCCAGAATACACTTTACCGGGCATAACCTGGTTCAGAGGAATAGAAGTTAAGGAAGTTTTGGACAAAATGTAGGCATTTACAATGAAAAAGTATAAGGGATTGCACAACAAGCCTGCTTTATAGCTTTATAGGTGTATGCCGATAAGTATGATACTCTTGGTTAGTTCCCATTCATTCAACCTACCTACCCACCTACATGCCACCTTCTCTCCAGAGTTGATTGATTAAATTGTTGACATCTTTTACGATGAAACCAAAGTCCATATAGATCTTAAGCGGTAATTGGTAATGAAAATGCCTGGAAAGTGGTGAAAATCTCTACTGTTGCTGATAATTGACATCGGTGGGATTGGTATTAGCATCAAGACTTTATAACCGGGCGATATTATTACAGAAATTACCAGTACATGGCGTATGCTGGAGTTGTTTTGAAACAATGCAGCATCTTTCATGTAACGCTCCATAATTAAATGAACAATTCTTTTAGAATCTTAAAAGTGGTCTTGACGATTATTAGATGGCTTACGATCACTAGATGGTTCCATACTAATCGTAGATCAAGAACATTGAAGAACAAGTTAATGCTCCTGAAGTCGCCGGGAACAAGTAGGTAATGTGATGACTTATAAGACGTGAGGCCATTGTTCAAACCTTCGGTACAAATATTTCTTCGTCGAGTTCCTTTCAGCAGATTTCTGGCAAAAACTTTGAGGAAAATAAAATTGCCATGAAAAGTTTCTCAAAAATTTTAGAATTTAACTTCAGAGTCCATTTTAAACTGTAGGATCCTCTACTCATGTATCAAAGTGACACACACAACATAAGTGGTGTGCCTTGCCTTTTATATGGCAGAGTAAAAGCTTGATGAATGTTCTTAAAGGCGAATGTTCGTGTGTTCGGCTTTTCGAAATCTCTACAAATGTAAACATCGTTGTTTCATTATTGTTGTGTGTGTATTTTATTTATATTTATTCTTGTAGTGTTTGCTGTTGTATTTTTGTTTACTTGTTTAATATTTTTTATGCTGGTGTTTGTTGTTGTATTTTTGTTTACATGTTTACTATTTTTTCATGCTGGTGTTTGTTCTTGTATTTTTGTTTACTTGTTTACCATTTTAATATTAAGTAATGTAAAAGTAAAACACCAGTGTTATAGATTCTTCATTTTCATAACAATATTAATCAAACAGATTCAAAGCAGTCCTTATGGAAAATAAGGCCCTTCAAAAAGTACTTTCGTACTTAAACAAAAAAAAAGTCTGCACAAATATGTTCTCATTTAAAATAAATTTTTCTGGAAAAAGTGCCTCGAGTGAAGCACTTCTATACACATTTGTTTTAAACATTTTCAGTCGAAAAGATATTCACTGTGTTTTTTAAATTTAATTCTTAAAATTGTTGTTGAGTTGACTGACCACAATTCATAGTTTCCACTTACTCATGTTTGGTGTTGCATATGGACTGAAAGGATCCCCATGGCTTTGTATGTATGTATGTGTTCTTGCTTGTTTTATGAAAATTCATGCCATTTAAGTTGGTTATTTTTATATAAAATAATAACAACTGTTTAACAGCAAATAAAAATAAAAATGAAAATGAAAAGAGAAGAACGAAGGAAAAGCAAAAATAATGAAAAATCTTTGGGGCCAAAATCATATTTATTTTGTTAAATAAACTTCAATGAAGTAATGATTTCCAGCAAGATGCTCTCATTTTTGCTTTTGTTATCCCTTAAGCTATGACATAAAAAGCAGTAGGGGACAAGGTTTGCTTTGGTGTTTATGGGTATATGTATGACCTGGAAAAACAGATGTTGCTTAAGAAAGTTCAAGGAAAGTGGCCAACACAATGGGTGGTGGTGGTGTTGGGTTTTGTTGCATTTTAAAAAATTTGTTGCAAAATTATTTGCTTCACTTCGCATTTATTGTGCAAGAAATTTGTAATTTCGGAAGAGATTATGATTCTGTTAAAAAAAACAACAAACAACTTCTAAATAAATCCTAGAGCACTCTTGTTTGCTTATCCGTAATTTGATTTAAAAATTCAAATCCTTGTGGAGAATTTCTCTTTTTCAGCTAGGCTATCAATCTTTGAAATTTACACAACAGTCCAGTAATCTATTTCTTCAGCAAAGCAAAAACAAAACCAAGATTTCCAATAGCATTTTGAAGCATGAAATATCTAAACCTGCAGCTTACGAATATATCCTTCCCCCCTCCTCTCATATCATTTGTTTGATTTCCTTTCCTTTGCATCTTTTTTTTGGCTGCCACTTGTGATAAACCATTAAAATGCCAACAACTCTACCAAAATGTTTTTTTTTGCAACCATTTAAACCAAAGGCAAAAAAGAACACAAACAAAAAAGCAAAGTGTCTGTATTTTCTGAACTGTTTTTGAAACGGTACTGTGATATCAATCTTGTATGTATGACAGCTTTGCTTCGCAAACAAACAGCGGCGCCTCGATTTACGTTTTACAGCAACCGGTACAAGGATAACGTATTGATTAACTCTGTTCACTAGCATTGGTAGGGAATAAATATTTTGATGGAACGGAACGGGGGAAAAAACTACCGTTTTGCCAACAGCACGTGTGCTGCCAACAGATTCAGTTGCGTTGTCACTAAAGGTAATACAAGTGAGTACCATGAATATTCAGTTTTTTTTTACAGCCAATGTAATGCAACGAAAAAAAAAAGAAGAGAAATGGTAAGGAAATGAAGAGTGAAATTCATTCATTTCCGTTGCATGCACAGACACAACATTCAGAGTGTGTGTCTACCATATATGTATGTGTTACCGCATACTGAGGTGGCCCAAAAGAATGTGTTTTAATACTCCCACGCCATTCAACAATCATTTCAAACTTAGCGTAATGGCACTGACACACCAAAGATTTTGTTCATATATACGACTACGAGGTTGGGGAGTTTCTTACAAAAATATTGTTATGAAAATGGAAATGGTGTTTTGCTTTTACATCGTTTAACATTATAACATATAAACAAAGGCTACAAAAACAAAAACAATGAACTTGTTTACGTGATAAGCAGGTAAACAAAAATATACAACAAACACCAGTTTAAAAAAAATGACAAACAAGTAAACAAAAATGCACGAACAAACACTGCAAGAATAAATGTAAACAAAACTACACAAACAACAATAATGAAACAACGATATTTACTTTTAAAGAGATCTCGGGAAGGCGATGTTGCGAATATTCGCCATCAAAAACATTCACCTTGTCATTTAAAAGGCAAGGCAAAGCAGGCAACAGAGTCAGTAAGAGTTCTGTCAGTTTTGTTTGAAGAGAGTAATCGTGGTTTGAAAATCTTTGTTACAAAGATCTGTCGAATAATTGTCTAGTAATTGTTATTGTTTATGCAAAGCGTATAAACAGAGGAATAACAAAAAAGGCAATTGTTGTTGTTTACATCAAGTTGTGAACAGTGGCACACAGAATTGTGCGAATAATAGAGACTTTTAATTAAAACTAAACACAAATTTATTTTTATTTTATTTGTAATATACGAGCCCATATTTTCAACGTTTTTAAAAGGTAAAAATGTAGCAGTATTTACGATCGCGGGAGTGGGATTTATCTTACAAAAAAATTTTTAAATAAATCTTTAATTTTCTTCAAATTGTTTTCATAAAGTAGAAGAGAAGAATTGTTAAAAAATTTATAAAAACAGAGTCCTCTTACAAGTAGTTTTTAACACTTTTTATTCCAAATGATACTTAAGAACTTAAAAATGTTTTTTTTTCATTTTTTGTGCTTTAAAGTTCTTAAATTCTAAAAAATTATATATTTTTTTTCTTCCAAATTCATTACGAGAGTTTTAAACTTATCAAACATCCCTCCTATATAATACTACAATTGGTGTTTACTTCTGCATCAATGACTGCAAGTGTGTGTGCAACACGCAAACACTGGTTTTTCTAACCACTTTTGCTGCCCAATTTGCTGGGGCCGTGCATAAGAACCTAAACTGAAGGTACAGGTTGTAAATGTATGATCCAGTATTGGTTTTGGTTTCAACTAGTTTTTGTTATTGCAAACCCAAGTAACATAAATCAGTGTTGATATTGAAGAGCTATTAAAAAAATCGACAATTTGGGTCATTGTATAAACGTAAGTAGAGCATTCAGTGGTTCCTTTTGCCTACCATAGATGGGCACTTTGCAGTACCAGTAAAATTTCAGTAAAAATTGATTTTTACTGATTACTGAAAAAAATTTCAGTATTCAGTAAAATTTTACTGTTAGTGCAATCTAAATTTCATTTAAATTTCATTTAAATGTCATTTAAATTTAGATTGCATTAACAGTAAAATTTTACTTTTTTTCATTTAAATTTCATTTAAATTTCATTCAAATTTAGATTGCATTAACAGTAAAATTTTACTGAATACTGAAATTTTTTTCAGTAATCAGTAAAAATCAATTTTTACTGAAATTTTACTGGTACTGCAAAGTGCCCATCTATGTTGCCTACACATGTACAGACGTTTACTTTTGGGATTATTGGGATTTTTTTTGTTTTTCTCCTATGGGACGTAGAAAATCTCAGTAGAAACTTATTTATGAAGTTGAGAAAAACAAGAAGAGGAAGAAAAAAGGAAATAATATCCAGCGGTGGTAATAACATTTTGAATAAATCGCTTTCCACTTATTCTATTACAATATTTTACTTTACAGGGGTTACATTTCCCTTCGGTATTCTTTGGTTTTGGATTGCAGTTTCGTATTTATCCGAGTAATTGGTCATATAAACCTAAAACAATACAAGTAACTCGGATAACACCGTATCCAGTCTGTTAATGAAGTAGGTAGTGTGTTGACTTAGTAGACGTAAGGTTCAAATCCTAGGTCAGACATCAAAACGAAATATACAAAAATATTTCTTGTCATGTAAAGTTTTCAAAAATCTGTCGCTCGGAGTCAACTTTAAAATGTAGGTTTCGCCACTCATGTATAAAATTAATACGCACAACATGAGTAGTGTGTGAAACTAGGTCGTAATCTTGACTGTTGTAATAACCAATTATGTATGCATGTGTATGTGTAACACAGAGAGTGTGAGAGAGTGTGAGTTGTTAAAATTCCCATCAATAGTTTCTCAAAAATCTGTTGTTTGAAGCCGACTTTAAATTTTAGATTCCGCCACTCATGTATAAAATTAAGACACACAACATGTTTGATCTGAGAAACTAGTTAGTAATCCTGACTGGAGAGTTGTAATGATCAATTAAGTAATACTATGTTCAGATATGCACTTTTATTGAGTCAATATTCCTTTTATTGAGTAAAATATTTTAAGTGTTCAGACATAATAAAATAGCTGGTTGTTTCAACAACATTTGAGTTGCCAAATATCAACAGAAAGTATTCGGATAATTGTAATATGCACACTGAACATACTTATGACAGTGCTGCATTTTAAGTTTTACTCAATATTATAGCAATTTGCGTATTTATTGCGTAAATAATTAATTGAAACTTTATATGAAACATTAAACTCAATAATGGCGTGCTTATCTGAAAACTGTGTAAGTCTTGATAAAAAATATTTTTAAAGATAATTATGCCAATATTCCGAAGTAGGAAACCTGCTGCCTTTTGAGTCTTAAATGTAATCATTTAATCGTATTGTCTGGCAGAAACTTAATTTCTGACTACAAAAATTATTCAATTTTAATTCTCTTCACTTTTTATGCCATTTTTTACAATCTCAACGAAAACTGTTGACCATAAACTTCATCAGTCATATACACTTAAAGTAAAATAATGAAAAACACTTCATTACGTGCATTACAAATACACACACACACACTCACTTTTAACTTTTAACTTTTCATTTTTATTTTATTGTGGCATCCATCCACTGATAAAAAGCTCTTTCGAGCTAATTGACAAAAGTCTACAGTAAACCACAGCCTATAGTTTAATTGAATAGTGAATAATAAAAACAAAAACAAACAAAAAAATTGAAATTAAAATGACAAATTGATCATAAATAATTACAGGCTATAAAAGCAACATTGGTATTGGTAAACTGCCAGTAACTAAAGAAAATAATACACAAAAACAATGAGAAGAGAGAAAGAGAGAGCGAGAGAGAGAGAGAGAGAGAGCGAAGGAAAGAGAAATAAATAATTTATGCATAAAATATGAAATATGCGCCTGTAATATAAGCACGATACATATGCGGCCTGTTTAACGGTCTATTATTTTCTCTTTTTATGTTGTTGCTTCTCAGTACAGTAAACCGTCCATATAACGCGAGGCTTAAATTGCGACAGCCCTCCTATAACACGGTACTTTCACTCACCGCGTTATAGGAGGGTTGACTGTACTCAGTATTTAATGTTTTTGAGTTGCAAATTAAGTTCATGCATTAAAGCGATTGTATTACGAACACTTATTTGTCTCACACTCCCTCCGCCTCATCAATTCAGAGTAAACAGTTTTTACTGTAAGGAAATGTAAAATTCAACAGCCACATACATATATCGAATGTTGTTTGGTATTTTGAAAAACTGGAAATTTTCCTCATACTAATGAACTGGCTGATGATGATGATGATGATGCGTATGAAGCAGTTATTGTTACAAATTTCAATGGAAACCACATATAATTTGATGTCGAAGATTGAGGATGAAATTTATAGTAAAAATTAATAATTAAAGGATATTATTTGCGATGTAATAGGGTTAAGCAAAGGCTAGAGTTTAAGCTTAAAGTTTGTAACATTTCAGTACCAATCCTCAATAAAAAATAAAGAAAAATTATTACGTTTTTACCCCGTTAAAAATGTTTACAATATGAGTTCGTAGATTGCAAATAAAATAAAAATATATTTGTTTTAATTAAAATTCTTTATTATTCGCACAATTCTGTGTGCCAGTGTTCACAACTTGATGTAAACAACAACAATTGTTTTTTTTCTATTCTTCTGTTTACGAACTTTGCGCAAACACTGACAATTACTAGACAATTATTCGACAAATCTTTGTAATGGATATTTTCAAACCGTGATTACTCTCTCCAAACGCACCTTCACACAAGACTGACTGAACTTCACTCACTCACTCGCCTGCTTTGCCTTGCCTTTTATATGGCAAAGTAAACAGTCTGATGAATGTTCTTGAAAGCGAACATTCATGACTTCGCGTTCACAAAATCTCTATAAATGTAATGATGTTTACGTTTATTATTGTAGTGTTGTTGGTATATTTTTTGTTTACATGTTTACCTTTTTTATGCTGGTGTTTGTTGGTGTAGTTTTGTTTACTTGTTTACCAGTTTCTTATGTTGGTGTTTGTTGTTATATTAAGCAGTACGATAATTTGTAAACAAGTTTGTTTACTTGCATTGTTTTGTTTTTGTAGCTTTGGTTTATAATTTTTCAGGCGCTTTAATGGCCTTCGAACTTTCAAGCGGTGCTTGCCTACCATTTTAACACCGATCAGCATTTGTATTAAATTTTCTGGAATCTATTTAAGTGAAAAAAAAAACTATTCTATGAAGCAAACTTATTTTGCAGAGAAACGAAACAGTGTTAACGTGATGACTGTGTTTGGTCTTGTATCCAGAGAGTGATACATTTTTGTCATACAAATATACAAATGAAGTACTGAATATACTGGTGATTGACTATTTCCAAAATAAAAAGTTCACTTCTGGAATTGCTGTGTAATTGATTTAAATAAGTGTTACATAATTTAAAATAATACAATTTTTTCTTTTCTATTGTGCTACTGTAAAACAATAACTTCCGTAAGTTGTATCCCATTTAGTTTAATTTAAAATATCAAATTTTATTCTAAACAGTGTATGTGTTTAGTTGAGTTTGAAATTGTGAATAAAATTTTATTATTTTCTTAAGGCCACCGTCAGTTTATTGAAGAGTTCTTTCAACTTATTGTAGGATTTGTAGACAAAGCACTCAAAGAATTGAATTTCTTTATTTTTAGTGTTTCCTTCATTTGTTGTTGTTGTTGTCGTTATTTATTAAATGAAAACTCTTTGATCAGTTTTACCATGACAAACAAAACAAAAAAGATTTACCAGCTGAAAACACAAGGTCAAGTATTTTTCCTCTATTTTTTTCTTCTTTACATTTCAAATGAATTTTGTTAAGTTTTTCTTTTTTCCTCTTTCTAAAAGAAAATTTGTAGGAAATATATCTATTTGTTTATCTCTTTCTGTTTTCCACTTTTTATTTTCCTTATTTCCTTTGGTTTTCTACCGAAATTTTATTTCATTTGTATTGTATGTATTTCATTTGTTTCGTTACGTTTCTGGTCATTCTCATTGAAATTCAAATTAAATGTTATTGCAGTGTTGTTATTATTGTTGTCCTTCCACTGGTTATACATTTCCATGGATTTTAAAAAGAGAGTGGCTATTGTTGCTAAACATATAACATTAATGGCTGATGTTGCTAAACATGTAACTGTAATGGCTGCTGTTGCTAAACATTTCAATGTTTATTCATCGAAACACATAAGCGCTGTCGGTAGGAAGTGAGAGAAAGAGAACAGTTATTGAGTTTAACTGTATGAGATTGTGTATGTAGTGAGTACTTCAGTGTATGTTTTGATCTTGTTCCGTTTTGTCTCTGTATATTATACATATATTTGTTACAGAGGAAAATAAAGTGTGACAGAGAGAGAGAGATTAAATAAGCGAATAAAATATAAGCCAGTAGGTTTGTGGTGTCAATACTTCATGGTCTAAATATGTTTCTTGATCTAAACGGGTAACCAGTCTACGGTTTCAAAAGTAAAGTTGAATAAAACACACATGAAGCTATGATTTCAACTAAACATACATACATACATAATTCGCCATTACAACCCTTCAGTCAGGACTGCGGCATAGCTTCTCCCACCACTCATGCTGTGTGCCTTAATTTTATACTTGAGTGGCGGGACCTACAGTTTAACGTCGACTCCGAACGGCAGATTTTGAGAAACTTTTTCATGGCAGGTTTCTTTACTCTCAGAGTCATACATAATTGGCCATTACAACCCTTCATTCAGGATTACGGTCTAGCTTCTCCCACCACTCATGGCAGGTTTATTTACTTTTAGAGTTTTTGTCTGCTGAGAGGAAGTCGCCGAAGAAATATTTTTTTTCATATTTATTTTGATGACTGGCATGGGACTCGAACGTAGGCTTTACATCTAATAAGCGAACCCACTACCTACTAGACTACGCGACTATTTCAACTAAACGTTGTCATTTAAAGGACCGCCACTGTATTGGTTACAATAGTCGATCATTTTGGGTAGGTTTGAACTCAAAAGAACTCACAAATGATCGAATTATCTTTGTAGATACGGTCCTCGACGTAGCCATAGGAAAAAGTTTAACGGCGTCAGATAGATTTTATTGGTCAATTGACTTCGCAAGACCCTAAAATTATTCAAAATCCTTTACGTTGTGTGGCTTGTGGCACTGTCTTGTTGAATCCATAATGAAATCTTCAATTGCAGGCTAAAATAATTGTCGGTTGTAATACAATTGTGGTGTTTTGAGTTGTCGCTAACTGTTCTTCTAAAGAAATATTCGTAGAAATATGAATCATTTGTCGAATGAAATAGCTATTTCAGTAACACTTCCGGTTTTTTCAGACCCCTTATGAAACAATTTTGAATGTAATCACTAAAATGAGAAACGAAGCACATGAAAATTTAGTAGCAGACTCTCAGCAGAAACAAATCCAAAAACACTAAAACGCCACAACAAGTCTTGCTAGGGATACCGAAATCGTTTTATTAGCCATACTCTCACTTACAGGAAAGATATTGTCTGCAGTGCATGCATGGCATTGAAAAATCCACAACAATTATTCGACAGATCTTTGTAACGGAGATTTTCAAACCATGATCGCTCTCTTCAAACACACCGCATCTTCACACAAGACTGACTGAACTTCACTATCTCAGTCGCCTGCTTTGCCTTGACTTTTATATGGCAGGGTAGCCAGTCTGATGAATGTTCTTGAAGGCGAATGTTCATGACTTCACCTCCTCGAAATCGCTATAAATGTAAACATCGCTGTTTACCTTTATTATTGTAGTATTGTTGGTATATTTTTGTTTACTTGTTTATCATTTTTGTATGTTGGTGTTGGTTGTTATATTAAGCAGTACGATAATTTGTAAACAGGTTTGTTTACTGCATTGTTTTGTTTTTGTAGTGTTTGTTTATAATTTTAATCTTAAGCGATGTGAAAGCGAAATACCAGTATCTTAATTTTTCGTGCATGCGTGGAGTTATTGCCCTAGCCTAACTACACTTTTAACTCTTTGAATCTTTTTAAATTTCTTTATAATCTTGACAATTGGATGCTTGAAAGGTCGACCACAATCCCCCTTAGAATAGTGAGGTCTCGTTTAAGTCATATCTGCTGTAGTCAATTTCAACTATTTTGAAGCGTTATTGTGTTAAAATGGCAAACGTTTTACCTTATAAAGGACACTTCTGATAGAAGAAACCCCTAATTAGATAACCCAGTACCAAGCATGTGTGCAAAACAAAAATAACAACAACAACAACATGTTATTAAACGAGTAAGGTTAGTCCATTTTCATTGTTAAACTAATGAATGAATAATTTTTTACTTTTCGTTTTCTTGTTGTTTCCTCTTTCATGAGCATTTCTGTTTATTTATTTTCATTTTATTCTACAGTTTTTACTGGTACTTGTACTCGTGTTTTTATCTTTTTTTTTCATCTCGTTGTTGAGGTTTTTCTTGGTAGTTTCGCATGGCGACAAAGTTTCTGCTTCTATTAGAGGAGAAACTCTTTTTTCTTGTTTGTTTATTTATTCCGTTGCCGTTTACTTTATCTATTTGCTTTAAACTTTTTTTCTATTCTTGCTATAGTTGTTGTTGTAGCTCTTTTATTATATTTTATTTGAGATGAGATTCCATTTGGCTGGTTCGCTGGTTGTCTGGTTATTTCGGTTTTGTTTGGCACAGTTTAAGTGATGTCAGCAAAAATGAAGACAAAAATAGAAAATTTAATGAAAAAAAAAAGATTGAAAATCGAAATCGCGTTGTAAAAAATGTAACATAAACAGACAAATACTATCTTATAGATTGTAAAATAGAGAACTTAGATTTCAATTTATTTTTTTGTTGTGTTTGTATACCAGGAAGAAAAACTGAAATAAATGTAGACACACCAAAATGAGTAGAAAAATATTTTTGAAACTGGTTTTGTAGATTTGTTTTTCAATTGAGAAATTTTTCAAATAACTGTTTAGAGTATCCCGTTGCACATTACCGTTTACCGAAGGGATATGTTGCGTAATTTCTCCCTTTTTCCATCAAGATAGTTCACATATATGTGTCATGCTGTAGGTCATAGGAACGATCCTACACTGATTTGCTATGATTCCGCAATCTCACTATTCTCCTATGAACTGGGCAAACTTTCTTGTTACCAATCACTCCGTTGTGTTATTATTTAATATACTGCACTGCCCGCTCTCTTAATCCTTTTGCACTGAAACACTTCAGGATGTTGTTAGGTGTCCATGTTAAGTACTAGATAAGTACACCACACCAAGTATGTGTTCTGATGACTAACACATCTCAATATAATATCTTGATGTTGGACTTGAAGTGTTTTCAATTCCAAATATGAGTTCTTTATGTGTACACTGCCTATTTAAAAGTCGTATTGCTATCCTCAAGCAAACATTTTCAAAAAATCTCTCTCTACTAAACAGAGCAGAGCTTCAGGACCTATCTGGTGAGTTCTATCATCTTGTACGCCTGTTCCTTGTCGTCAACTTTCACATGACTTGGGACGGAGCGCAGGGTTTTACTATTCCGCCTGTCTTGATGCTTCCGATCTTTTACTATACACGGCGACTTCATACATACACATTGTGTTCCATAAAAAAGAATATACATACAGTGAGGAGCAGAAGTGAGTACATGTATATATGCTTCGTAGACATACATACATACATACATAATTGGTCATTACAATCCTTCAGTCAGGATTACGAACTAGCTACTCATACCGCTTATGTTGTGTGTATTAATTTTATACACGAATGGTCAATGCTAAGTAATGACCTACAATTTAAAGCCTATTTCGAAGGACAGAGTTTTATCAGAAATCTGTTTTTGCCAGAAACCTATTGAGAGGCAGTCACCGAGGAAATATTCTTTTTATATTTCGTTTTGTTGGAGATGCCTGACCTGGGCTTTCAACCGTGGCCTTACGCCTAATAAGCCAACATCTTACTTACTAGACTACGGGGACTACAATATGCTCGAGTTAGTCTTATATAAGCAGAGTGCACGGAAAGAGGCCTGATGTCCTTTTTATATTCTGTTTAGGTTGTATTGAGCACATCTTTCGATGGCATAAACTAACTCTACAAAAGACATGAGTTTTCCCATGCCTTCTGAATATTTCATGGTTTTTCTCTTAAAATAGTAGAGTATTGTATAGTAGATGTATGTATAGTATAGTATTGTGCCATACACGTCTTATTATATAGTTTTGTTGCGAAGTATTTTCCAAATCATTGAGTTTACTGCCTCAGTTAAGGTGACAGTTAAGGAAGGAGCTTCAGCTCAGTTCCCAGATATATCTCGTGTTATACTTGTCTCGCATTACAATTACCATTGTCGCGATTGATAGGATATCACAAGTAGTTTCTATTTGCTTACCGTTAGACGTTTCTGTGACCGAAGGCAGTTGCATTTAGACTCTGTTCCTACGCTGAAGTCGCCATTGTAATATCCATAAAGGTGTCAATACCCCTTGTATTTAATATGTAAGATTTACTGCCCTTCTTAAGACATATTTTTAAATAATCCCGCTAACGAATGTTAATCAATTATTTACTCAGTATCTCTTTCATTTACGTTTTCTAATATGTACCCGTATCCAGACTAACCATCAGTGTCTCGGAGGGCACTTGCCTTTCTCTACTGTTTACTAAAAATAGAAAAAAATTAAAAAAAATATTTTAACTAGAACAACCAAAGAAATCAATTTTAACAATTAATTCTTCAATAATTGCGCATATTAAACGTACATTTTTAAATATTTTAATTAATAAAATTAAATTCCATCAAATCCTAAAAAAAACTCCTTAGGACACAAATAAAAGTCCTTTAAATCAACGACAGCAACAACGAAAACAATAGCAATTGAAAAACATTATCATGCCTCAGGGATATTTATCATGGGAATCAAATTTATTTATTTTTCTCTCTCTATCTCGTTTTTTGCATTCAGTTCAGTGTTGAAAAATTCAGTACTTTTGTACTTTTTTCGGTACTTTTTCATTTCAAAAATACCACAGTACCCCCGCGACACTTTCAGTACTTTTTTATTATTATATATTTTATGTATATCTTGCGCTTTTCAACTGTTAATGCATTAGCAACATGTTCAACGTAATGCTAAGGGTAGAATTCATCTTTAGCCCTAGTTAGTCAAACGTCCACGGAACGTGCATTCGTTTTTAGAATACGAAAAGTAATGAAAACAGTTGCCGAACGTAATGTAATTTCAGTAAGCATTTGCATTGGTCTTCATATGCAAAAAACGAACGTATGTTACATTACGTTCCATCGACGTTTGACTAAACGGGGCTTCTGCGATTTGTTACGTTCCGAATGAGCTGTTTTAGTTTTTCTGTTCCTAAATAGTCCAGTAGGTATTGTGTGGGCTTACTAGACATGAGCCCACGGTTCAAACCCCATGTCAGACATCTCCACCAAAACGAAGTATGAAAAAATATTTCTTCGGCGACTTCTTTCTGGCAAAAACTCTGAAAGTAAATAAAATTGCCATGATAAAGTATAAAGTAGCATATGTCGTTCAGACACGGCTTTAAACTATAGGTTCCGCCACAAATGTATAAAATTAACACTTACAACATGGTGGAGGTGTGAGAAGCTAGGCCATAATCCTGATTGAAGGGTTATAATGACCAATATGTTTCTATGTAGTTTTTTACAATAGTACCTCTTGATGCAAAAAGTACTCTTTCAGTTATAGTTAAGTACCATTTAAATTTTCACTTTTGCAACACTGAATTTCAGTTTCAGTTTCTTATTCTTTTTCTTTATGAAATGTTATATGTTGAAACAAACAATAGGATTTTATTGATTGTGTCCTTAAAAACAAAAATGTTTTATAAATTACACTTACATGTACGCATTCAAACATAGTTGTTGTATTGTATATTGGAAGTGTATGAGTTTGTATATTTTAAAGAATTACTGTTTAACATTACAAGAAATAAAGCAGAATATAGAGAGAGAAGAGATAGTAAGAGAAACAATACTGTTTACGATTTTAATAATAGCCCAAAAGGATATTTTATTTGTAATACAAGTAAACGAAACAAATAAAACAAATTGAAAGGAAAAATGAAATACACTGAAAGGCATTTTAGTGCGAGTGCCATAAAATGAAGAGGAGGCGTTTTATTTCTCAATTTAAATGCTCTCTGAAATTTTAAACTCTTTTTTTGATTTTCATTGTCGCCATTACAAACTTATCAATTTATTTGTAAGCCTGCCTGCCTGCCTTCTGTTAGTTGTTGGCATTTATTTGGAAATTTAATTTATTTTAATTTTGATTTTCTTTTATTAACCAAATTCGTAATAACTTTAATAAATTTCGTGTTCTTTTATGAAAGTTTTAAAGTGATTGTAATTCTGTGTAAAAATATAAGCTTTCAATTGTAAGGAAATTTCATTCAATTCTTATGATTTTTACGTGTGTGATCGTAAAACGATTACAAAAGATTACAATTTTGACGAGTACAACGAAATAATAAAGTGAAATACGCCATGGCAAATAGGGTAGTAGGAATAGGGTAAAACGTTTTAACCCTCACTTTTAAGAAAAGCGCAAGAAAGGCCAAAAGGGAATGAAAAAATAAAAAGCTGCGGTTAAGGATCGAAGCAGAAGTTTATATAAATAAACGGAAGAAGTCGCTGTAGTCTGGTAGCTACTGTATTGGCTTATTAGATGTGAGGCCACGGTTCGAACTCTAGGTCAGACATCTCCATTAAAACGAAATATGAAAAAGCAGCAGATTTCTGGCAAAAACTCTGAGAGTAAATGGAAATTTCCATGAAACCCAAGTTTACTTTAAAGAGGCAGGTCCCGTCACTTACGTATGAAAATCAACACACACACAACATAAGTTGGATTCTAACCCTGACTGAAAGCAGTGGTGTTGTGCTAATTTTTTTTTTACCGGAACGCGTTCCGGTTCAGCAGAAAAAAACGTTCCGGACTCCGGTTCACGGTTCGGAAAAACAAGCCGGTTCGTTCAGGTTTTTGTTCCGGTTCGGGTTCAAACCCTTGTTTAAAATCATATAAAAATTAGTCAAAAATTAGAAAAAAAAATCAAATCTTTTTAATTTTTTTTTCAAAACGTCAGCCAATTCTCGTTATCAGAAATTATCTTTAGTTCCGGAACGCGTTCCTGTCCAAAAAGGAAGTACCGGAACGACGTTCCGGAGCGTTCCGGCTCGACAACACCCCTGACTGAAAGATATGTGTGTGTATGTGTATGTAGCAGTAAGGACAACGATGTAATAACGTGAAATTAGCGTTGTCAAATAGGGTAATAGGAATAGGTGTTAAACCTCACTTTTAAGAAAAGCGCAAGAAAGGCCAAAAGCGCATGAAGAAATAAATAAAAATGAAGGACAAGCATCTGCGGTTAAGGATCGAAGCGGTAGTTTATAATAAATACGCTGAAGAATTAAGAGGAAAGCTAGACTTAAATGATAGCGGAGTGTTTACCACATTGAAAGAACCTACCGCTACCACTTATGTCCCTTGCTTTTCAACAACAGATTGACTGTAGTGATCATGCTCCAGTGGATACACTATGTCGTTCCAATAGATATGAAATTGTAGAAGCAATCCATACCTTATAAAAGAAATAGATATTTGGGCCTGACAGCAAACGAACAGAGCTATTAATTGCTGACTCTAACATGAGTAACAGAGCAAGTACAGTGCTCTGTACTGAACAAGAGGGCATTATAATTAAGCTGTTGAAGGGATGCAACTTATCGGACTGCAGAAAGTGTCAACATAAGAAATTAAATCAGTGATGGCCTATATAGAGCCACTGACAGCTGTATCTTGGTTTCGTTTGACCAATTAAGTCGATTTGATATCGAGTTGATGTAATTAGTCGTGAACACAAATGGGTATCTGACTGGTATAATAAAGGATGCTTTGGCCTGAAGTTATTACTTTCAAAGCAGTTTTATGGAACGTAACTTAATTGAAACCAATATGTCCAGAAGTTATTGACCATAAATGGAAAAAGATGGGCCATACAGACACAGACATTGCAGTAGAAGCCGTAAGGGAGTGGAAAAGGTAGGCATTAGCTGAAAGTATATTTGATTGAAATAGCTTTCTTGTGGCTTTATAATCCTGGTAGGAATAAACATTAACGTGCGATGTAACATATTGGTACGTTTTTACCTTTTAAAAACGTTGAAAATATGAGCTCGTAGATTGAAAATAAAATAAAAAGAAATCTGTATTTAGTTTCAATTAAAATTCTTTATTATTTGCACAATTCTATGTGCCACTGTTCACAACTTGATGTAAACAACAACAATTGCTTTGTTTGTTATTTCCCTGTTTATACGCTTTGCATAAACCATAACAATACCTAAACAATAATTAAACAATTATTCTACAGATCTTTGTAACGGAGATTTTCATACCACGACACATTGCGTCTTCACACAAGACTGACTGAACTTTTACTAACTCTTACTCGTCTGCTTTGCCTTGCCGTTTATGTGGTAGGGTAAACAGTCTGATGAATATTCTTAAAGACAAGTGTTCATGACTTCGCCTTCTAGAAATCTCTATAATCGTTGTTTACGTTTATTATTGTAAAATGTATGTATGTATGTATGTTTGCTGTTATATTACGCAGTGCGATGGTTTGTAAACAAGTTCATTGTTTTGTTTTTGTAGCTTTTGTTTATAATTTTAATATTAAACGAGGTGAAAGCAAAACACCATGATCTAGATTTTTCCACTTTCGTAACAATATAAAACATGGCGAGTAATATAATTCCACCACATAATGTGGGTTTTCTTTAATTATTTTCTTTAATCACTTTTTCCTATGGCGCTTTGTTGTGGAATTTCTGTGATTTATTTGCCCTGCAATTAAATTTCATTTAAAATATTTCAATTGTTTACAATAATGCCCGATTGTTTATTGTTGTTTTTGTGTTGCTATTGCTTGTTGTTGTTGTTTTGCTACAACAATATTAATAACAATTACCGGCAACAGCAATACTATTTAATACTATGTACTTAAGGGACGTTGAAATACTTCAGTTTGCATGCTTCAGAATTAAAGTTCAACAAAAAGTGTAAAGCAAGAGGCTGAGAAGTGAAGTAAGGATAAAGGAGTTAAGAGAGTAAAAGGGAATACTAAACAGAAATTAGTTTGAGTTTTCGTGTGTATGATTTATGACCGGCCATTCGTTTAAACTCAATGGTTAAGGAAATGAAGAAACATGTTAAACGTGGCCATTAAAATGTTTGCATACCTATGGCCCAGCTAGGGAGGTTAGGGAATAACTAATTTAATGTTTTAAATTAATTTCAACTACACAACAATTTAAAATTTAATTAGTATTTTACTTTCCTCACAACCAACAATGTTTTATTACCCATACATCATGGTAATTTGTAGCAAAAAACTGAAAGAATAAATATTTTCTCTTACCCTTGATTTTAGCGGCAGTGCTTTAAGCATTGTTAAGAGGTCATGACTTTTTCATTTCGTTTCCTTGGGCGTCTTCTTTGTTGTAATTCTTTTTCTCTTTCTTTTTTGTAGGCCTTTGTCTTCATTATGGTTATATTCTTGTATTGCTTTAAGGGTTTTATGCCGCATCACGTGGCAAACATTGTTCATCTGCTAGGGTTTTAACATTAATTTTTCTCGCCCCTACTTTAAGCAGACAATAAATGTGATTTTAAATTATAATAATAATTTAATTTTATTATTATTATTGTTGCTGTTGTTGTTGTTGGATATTCATTTTGATTCTGTCCGTTTTAACAATGCAATAAAAAATAAAAGCAATTTAAACAATTTAATGACCACCAGCCACGGCATGGCATAACAGCTAACACCAGCAAGTGCTACTTGCTACTTGAGTAAGAAGAATATTTTTCTGAGTTGAAATAGAATTTTTTTATTCGTTTTTGTAATCCAGAAGGGAAGCCATTGAATCTATAAATACAGGCATATCAACGCAGAGAGCAAAAACAGAAAAGAAAAGAAAAAAAGCATTCACAAAGTGCTTGGGGCATGTGAATCTCGCACTTTACAAGTGAGTACTGCTGCTGCTATTTCACGTGCTTGACTTTGTTTAGTATTCTTGGTTTTAGAAAATAATGAATATTTTTTGCCCGTTATTATCCCCTTTATTCTTCTGTTTCGCAATATTTGTGCTGCTTTAATGGCGAATCCTGTGAAAAGAAATTTAAGAATTTAAATTTTCTTTTTTTAGGAAATAAAATTTAATTTATGTGGTTTTACTTCGAATTTTAATGAAGAAGGATTGCAAAAGAGTCAACTGTCCAGTTTATATCATCACAATATTGATTTCTAACTTTTTATCTTTTAAAAACGTTTAAAATATGAGCTCATAGATTGCAAATGAAATAAAAATAAATTGATGTTCAGTTTTAATTAAAATTCTGTGTGCCACTGTTCACAACTTGATGTTAACAACAACAATTGCTTTGTTTGTTATTTTTCTTTTTACTCTTTTGCGTAAACAATAACAATTGTTCGATAGATCTTTGTAACGGACATCTTCAAACCACGATTACTCTCTTTGAATACACCGCATCTTTACACGAAACTGACTGAGCTTTTACTAACTCACTCGCCTGCTTTGTCTTGCCTTTTATATGCCTACGTAAATAGTCTGATGAATGTTCTTGAATGCGAATGTTCGTGGCTTCGCCTTCTCGAGATCTCTAGAAATGTATACATCATTGTTTGGTTATTGTTGTTTGTGTATTTTGTTTACGTTTTTTCTTCTAGTGTTTGTTGTTGTATTTTTGTTTACTTGTTTACCATTTTTTTATGCAGGCGTTTGTTGTTATATTAAGCAGTACGATAATCTGTAAACAGGTTGGTTTACTGCTTTGTTTTGTTTTTGTAGCTTTTGTTTATAATTTTATTGTTAAACGATGTAAAAGCAAAACACCATTTCCATTTTCGTAACAATATGTTTACTTTGTAGCTAAGCAAACTCATTGGAAAGGAAGATCTAGGAAAGAAAGGCTTTTTAATGCTGGCGGCATTCATTTTATATATGCATGAGTATCAGGACACAGTAGTATTCTCCTACAAAGAGTGGAAGAGCATGTCAAAAGTGGTACAACCACAAGTCATCACAACTTTCAGGTGAGTTGCCTACATTGGGAAGGTCTGCAAGCTTATAAGCAACAATGCAGTATATATTGGCACATAATGGGTGGCGGTCGTTCGTAAAGTTGTATGAGGTGCACTCATTCGAGACAATAGCTGTAGGAACGAGAAAGAGAAGGAAACTGTTCTTCAGCTATTTTTTTTTTGTTTTTATTTTTTTTTAGTTTTTTGAGCAATGAAAACTCAGCGAATAGCCGCTTCTCATGTATGTACATGTAGTTATGTCGGAGAAGGAGAACTCGCACATTGTTTTCTACTGTTCAGACGATCTTAGTGATTTGTTGAGACATTTGGATTTTAAGTAGTTTTGATCATAAACTGCTGATGGTTCTAGGACTAGAAAAAGTGGTTGAATGTGGCCTCTAAGGACATATATGGCCTAAGTTTATCTATTCCATTCTGGTGATTTGACACCACTCTTTGTCTGCGTACCTATCACAAACGATACTAGATTTGTGAAAGGTTTGTTTCGGCGACAGTAAGTTTCTAGGGCAAAATCGTGAAAAGCGTTGATTTAATAAAGATTTTTATAATAATACGAATAAATATGACGCTGGAAAAAATTATTTTTTGACAGGACATTGCAAGCATGGGTACTTGCATTTGCTGGCCATTCTAAAAATCCATAAATTATGCTAAGAATTGTTGCCTTTTTGGCTCTTTTTCTCTTTATTGAGCTCTTCCGTTTCCAAGCCTACAGAAATAGCTTGTCGGCAAGGTATTTGACTTTAACGCTGAAATAATTCCAGAAACAAATGTTTATTGATGATCTCAACAAATCTTTTTTTATTTGGAAAGAAAAAATTACACTAACGTTGGTCTAAGCAGGGCTTTTAGTTTCATTACCCAGTGTAACTAACCCTACAGACTTTTCTTGATGTTCTTTATTGTTTCAGCACTTGAAGCGACAGTCATTGATATGAATGATGACCTTAAGGTGATTTAACAATTTTTTTCTCTCACTCCTTACGTCTCTACTTCGTTCTTTCTGTATTATTTTTCCCTTGTATGTTTAAAGTATTAATCATTTTGTATTTCTATGCCTCGGATTTACATCAAGTGGCATGCATCAAGTGCACATTATGTTTTTTAAAATTTTTTCATTTTTTTCATATTCTTTCAATCTCTAAAGTGACTGCTTTTGTCTTTTAAGCTGCCCTCATACACGTCCTGATGAGTTGTATGTTGCATATGTGGCATGTGTTTTTTTTTTTTCATTTCTTTCCTTTTTTTTCTCTAGGAGAAGTTTAGTTTTTGTTTCTGCCCCCTTTTTTTGATGCTGCAAAGATTGTAAATGACATGGTAGGCATTTACACATATATGTACAAGTGTATTGGGTCATATAAAAAGTGTCAAACATTTTTTTATTATATGCTGACTGTCCTGATATCTGAAAGGATGCAAGAACTTTCTGCGAATTTCCAATTAAGCGGAAAAAAGGCATGGTGATTCAAGTGTTTAAACTATAGATTGATGCTGCAGAGAGAAAAATGTCATCTATGCCGACGATATCTGTTTAATGTCACATGCTTTCGAAATGTGTAAATCAACAGCACATCTAATAGAGTCTTGCTATTAATAAGCAAGCGAAAAACAATATTTGGAAAAAACTCCATTTAGAAAATGGTCACGAATCGGTCATATTCTCTGAAAAAGTATTAGGGTTTTAGCAAAAACTTGAGTGCTATGAAATACCCAAGGCAAGTGTAGTGCACCGCCAGAGATGTACCTGGTGTGGGTCAGGTTTGAGGCTGAGCTAAGGTTTAATCGTATCTTAAATATGCAAATGATCCAAAACAAAGCCAATGTATGAATTTTCATGTAGTCTTTATAACTGGACGAAGAGCATTGATCTCGTATTATTATTTGTGTTGCTAGACGCATCATCTCTGGAGTAGCATCATGAGAAAGAACAATCAGCAACTACATCAGACCACACAGATCTTTGATGATTCACTAAAAATTTTGGGTAGTTGGTTGAAAAGTTTTAATACATACAAAGAAATGTACAAAGTAATGATGACGGCTTCTTCAAAATCCAAAACCCCACTGAAATTCGCTTTGTAAATTTTTGAGCCAATAAAAATCAAATGGCCTACAGCTTTGAAATTATATGTTAAGCTTCCGAATCAAGAAGCTAAATTAGAATAAATTTTCAATCAAAGCAATGTAAATCAAAATTTAAAAATTGAACAAAAATTGCCCGCATGTACTTTTAATTTTCCCCAATACGTTTGTGTTCTATAAAAAAAGAATATACATACAGTGAGGAGCAGAAGTGAGTACATGTATAAATACTACGTAGTTCAAAGTTTTGTTACGTCTTTACCTTTTAAAAACGTTTAAAATATGAGCTCGTAGATTTCAAATAAAATTAAAATAAATTTCTGTTTAGTTTTAATTAAAACTCTTTATTATTCACACAATTCTGTGTGCCACTGTTCATAACTTGATGTAAACAGCAACAATTGCTTTTCTCTTTTATTTCTCTGTTTATACCGTTTGCATAAACAATAACAATTACTAGACAATTATTCGACTGATCTTTATAATGGAGATCTTCAAACCACGATTACTCTCTTCGCCTGCTTTGCCATGCCTTTTATATGGCAAAGTAAACAGTCTGATGAATGTTCTTGAAATCTCTGTTTCTGTTTGTGTATTTTGTTTACATTTATACTTGTAGTGTTGTTTGTGAATTTTTTTGTTTACTTGTTGTTGTATTGTTGTTTACTTGTTTACCATTCTTTATGCTGGCATTTGTTGTTATATTACGCAGTGCAATAACTTGTAAACAAGTTCACTGTTTCGTTTTTGTAACTTTTGTTTATAATTTTAATGTTAAAAGATGTAAAAGCAAAACACCAGTTTTTAGATTTTTACATTTTCGTAACAATATGGATTTTATATGTACATAAGGACATTACCATTTTTATGCTAGCATTTGTTGTTATATTACGCAGTGCAATAACTTGTAAACAAATTCACTGTTTTGTTTTTGTAACTTTTGTTTATAATTTTAATGTTAAAAGATGTAAAAGCAAAACACCAGTTTTTAGATTTTTTCGTTTTCGTAACAATACGGATTTTATATGTATGTACATAAGGACATGTACTCACTTCTGCCCTCTACTGTACAATTTTTACACAATTACTGTGTGTATTTGTAATAAATGTGTTTGCATTAGTGGTTCTATTAACACTCATACACATTGACATACTTACATACACATGTATGTATGTTGTTGGCATTGTGTTTTTCTCATTTTTTATAGAATCCTGTTGCCGTGTTCTAACATTGTTGTTGTATGTAGTTCATCCAGATGAAGGATTTTCTGGCTGATGTACAGTTGGAAATGAATTCAAAATGTTTCGCTCTGGCTTGTCCATGTGTTTGCTTATTACAACAATGACTGTATGCACGTGTGTGTCTGTCTTTCTCACAACTTTCACATTCTATTTAGAAAAAATAAATCTAATGTGCCTTCAGAGGTTTATCCATGCAGACAAGCATGTGTATGTGTGTGTGTTATGACATGAAAAAAGAGAGCAAATATGGGAAAATATGGCAACAATGAAAGTAATGGAAAAAAAGATGAAAAAAAAAATAAATAAATAAAAATAAATTTTAAATTTTATTTGATTTATTTTTATTATGAAAAGATTTAATTTTTTATTTATTTTTTTCTCTCAATTTGTTTGATTATATTTTATAGTTGTAGTTGTGTTTACTACTCTCCTCTCTTCTGGTAATTTTAAAGGCTTTCTAAAGGGGTTGAATATGATGACGCTGACGATGACGATGAGTATATGTATGATGATGTTTTAGTCTAAATATGGTTGGTTGGTTAGTTGCCTGGTTGTGTATGTACTTTGTAGTTGTGTTTGTGGCCTCTGGGCTCTTTTCCTTCTTGTAAGTGGCAAAGGCAAATGTAACAAGGTAAATATGTTTGGCTTTAAAATGTCATCCTTTAGAGTGCATGGTGAATGTACAGCAAATGGCTTCGCTACAAAGAAATAAAATAAATTGTAGAAAACCATGGCAGAGTATAATAACCAGAAAATAAGAAAATATAACACAACACACTCTCTCTCTCACTTACTTTTCTCTTTCACTCTATCTTCTGGATTTCTATGATAGACAAACAGATGAATATAATAAAGATTATGTTTTAACAGGCATAAATTAATGTCTTAGTAGGTAGAATTTTTCTTTATCCCTGAACTCTTTTCATACGATTATGATGAGTTGAGTTTTTTTTTAGACTTTTTATGTCATCTAAAGGCAGTCAGCCTTGACTAGCCAGACCAATATAAATTATTAGATTTACAAGAAATTTAGCAACAAGGGCATAAATTTAAATCAAATGTATGATGTATGGTAGGCCAGTAAATAGGATTAAAAAGAAGTCGTTGTCAATGCCATTTAATATAATTAAATTGAACTAATTTTTCGTTTTTAAATAAAAGTATGTCTGCATCCCTAATAAGTTGAATGTGTAAGAGGAACAATGAAATATGTTTTGTATTTGTGTTTGAAGGGTTGTAAACATAGTCATTAGTTGTTGAAAAACAAAATTACATCATCAAGCTGTTTAAGTAGCTACTTCGGACTCCAGAAACAATTCGATGCTACCAGCAATAGTCATTCTTACTCCACAGTTGATAGTCCAAGCTCGCCTCTCAATTCGTCCTTTGTATCACAGACCGTGTGTCATAGTATTGTTGACATATTGATTGACAATTTGACTTGATTCTTTTAATTTTCCATCAACAGTAAAGTTACTATTTTCATCGTTCTTGAAGTAGTAGGTTCCAATTATGCCGCCGAACCTCAAACAGCAGCAAACAGTTGCTGTTTCTATTTCCCTCCAATATGGAACAGAATCTTGAAAAATACTTCCATATTTAAGGGCATGTATTGAACGCAAACTTAATCTTATAAGCATATAGTTTTTTCTTAGTCCCATAGATAAAGTTTTGAAATGAAAATCCACACATCCAGAGATGAGGTAAGAAAGCTTTCTCGAATGGATCCTTGATCAATGCGAAACGCTATACGATTTTATTAGAGAGAGAGTAATAAAGAACTGCTAATAGCAAATGAAATAGTCAAGGCGATAAAGGTGATAAAGCTTTCATTTAGTAGCCGTAGTCTAGTAGGTATTGTGTTGGCTTATTAGACATTAGGCCACGGTTTCAACCTTAAATCAGGCATTTCCAATAAAACAAAAAAATGAAAAAACACTTCTTCAGCGACTCTCTGGCAAAATCTCTAAGAGTAAATGAAAATTGCCATGAAAAGTTTTTCAAAAATCTATCGTTCGGAGTCGACTTTAAACTGTAGGTGCCGCCACTCATGTATAAAAAACACACAACATAAGGGAATGAGAAACAAGGTTGTAATATTGACTAAAGGATTGTAATGCATGTATTACTAGAGCATTGCATTCTATACGTAGGACGGCACTGGAGCTAGTTTTATGTCTCTTTGCACATGGCCCTTATGGTCTTAGCACCTTTAAAGGCCCAAGAGCAAATACTATTCAGCATCTATTGGAATTGGAACTGGTTTCAGGAAAATAGATTACATGATACCACTCACCCTATAACTTTCGGTGGAAGTTCAGAACTTTAATTCGGCATACAGTGGAATATAATAATTGTGCTATGGCTACATATAAACTGCATGCATAATTTAAAACAAGATGAAGTCGACAGATCAAGTTCAGTCGGTAGAGTCAACGGATCATTACAGCATTTTTCAGGCAGAAATGTCGGCCATACGATCTGCTGCTAACGAAGTGGCCTCTTTCTCAATGAGATGGCAGACCGCTAAGAGGTTTACATCATATTGTTACGCTTCTACCTTTTAAAAAGGTTTAAAATATAAGCTCGTAGATTGCAAATAAAAAAAAAAAATAAATTTGTGTTTAGTTTTAATTAAATTCTATACAACAACAATTGCTCTGTTTGTTATTCATCTCTGCATAATCAATTTGCATAATCAATAACAATTACTAGACGGAGATCTTCAAACCACGATTACTCTCTTCAAACACACACTTCACTAATTCATTCGCCTGCTTTGCCTTGCCTTTTATATCTGTGCTTTGGTGTTCGCCTTCTCGAAATCTCTATATATGTAAACATATGTAGTTGTTTCATTATTGTTGTTTGTGTATTTTGTTTATATTTATTCTTGTAGTGTTTGTTGTTGTATTTTTGTTTACTTGTTTACAAATTTTTTATGCTGGTGTTTGTTGTTGTATTTTTGTTTACTTGTTTACCATCTTAATGTTAGGTGATGTAAAAGCAAAACACAAGTGTCTAGATTCTTCGCTTTCGTAACAATGTAGACATTGGGACATTGCAAAGCACTACCTACTAGACTCTAAATGGTTTCATTAAAAATTGCGGATTATTCAAGGATTAAGCCAGACGTGGCTTAAGTGTACTTAAATGAGTACTTTAAACTTATTTGCCAGTGTTTACTGACCTTAATCCTTAATTTGGTATTTTCAAACGAAACAATTATTTACGTCCAGCCACAATAATACAATTGGGCGATTATGTAACTGCCTATGGCGGTAATTTGATCGTAATTTGTCTGTGAACAAGTAATTTTCTCTGTTGTCGTTCATACTGAGACTGGTTTTTGAGTATCATGAGTATCATTAGACCATGACAAATTGTCCCAAAAAAAATTTTTCAATTTAATAAAAAAAAAGAAAAGAATCATGTTAAAATGTTTGTTTGTCTGTTTTATGAATGGAATTTTTTCAGGTCTATTAAACAAAAATAATTGAGTAAAACTGAAGTGAAGAGAAGTTAACAATTCTTTATGACTGAAAATGATTATTTTAGATAAGAACCTTGAACAGTTCGTTTTACCCTTAATCCAGTCTAGCTCATCAATCATGGCCATATTTATTTAAGCCTTTTATTTAATATTCATATTCATATTCATTATGAGCATTTGATGAGCCTCATTTATATTGAAATTCATATGGAGATTTACGTTTAAGCATCTCAAGGTCACTAGTTTATGTTTTCTATTAAAATTTTTAATACTATTTACACTTAAGGGGATTAAAACAAACACCGTTAAAGGCATGATACTAAAAACAGTTGCTATGAAACGATATATCTGTTCGCCTGCCTGCCTGTATGTTCTTTTGTGTTGAAGGGTTGCTGTTGTTCAGAGCAAATGTTTGTATCCACATGATGATAAGCTCAGTCAACATCAAAACATTTTATAACAGCTTGAGTAGCATGTTAACTAACAAGTAGAAGGTAGAAGGGATTGTTAAACTTAAATTAACTTCAGTTTTATCACGTTTCATATTGTTATTCTTGTTGTTGTTTTTTATTTATGTATTGGCATTTGCTTATACCTCAGAGACAGTAATATATAGAGAAGGAGAGAGACAGTGAAAAAGAGAGAGAGAGATAGAAAGATAAAATATAAATGTATTCCTTTACCAGTTCAACACCTTTAATTTAGGTTTATGAATATGTCTGTATGAATATGTGTTTAAAGGTTGTGTCAAATGAAATTCTTGTTATCCTTTGGAAACAGGGTTAATTCTGTCAATGATGTCAAAAGGCAACAAAAATAAAAAAAGAATAACATGCAGATGAATTTTCTCTAGACAATGTGGTAGCGCCTGTGTCTGTTCAAGAGTTGTAAGGCTGTGTTAAGCTTTACTCAAGTCGAATACGAAGAGAAAAGAAACACACGTACAATTGCAAATATAAATACAAGGCTTTACCACAGATAAACGTATAGAAATTGTTTTTCTGTTGTTTTTTTTTTGTTGCTTCTTTAACTTGAGGCTTTTAACTGTCAACATGGCGTTAATAAAATGGATAAAATGAATAACGAAGATTGAAAGTCGCCGCAGGACATACCATAACACAAAACGATGGTAATGGAAATTACAGCAGTGATGCAACTTAATAACAAACAACATTGACATCAGTGTCAACATCACGTGAAATGTTTTACAGTTAAAGTTACAATAAAAAAACCAAAAACATAACTTAAGGTTAAAACTCAAACACACACACACAGACATCTACGAAAAATAAAAGGTAGTAAAAAGAAATCCATTATGTGGGAATGAATGAAATCATTCACTTGAAATAATCGACCGTTGATTGAAAGCGTTTTCAATATTTTAGAAATGATTTTCTCCTGCTATATGAATTTCTGATTAAAGGATCTCCTTCGACGTGTAATAGTTTCTGAGTAAAGCATCTCCTTAGAAACTGTACATTCTCTAACATCCAAGCTGTAATCAGATTTTTTTCGATAGCAACATTCAATCAAATACTGGCTACTCAATGCAGTGAATTTCACTTCCACTGCACTTTTGTGTCCATTCCGTAATGGTTACTGCTAACTCAAACATTCCATATAACTGGGCAGTCGATGAATTTGTCATTGTGTAAGAGATAGATAGCCTTAGAAACTGCAGTTGCCTGTAGTGGCTTTAGATGTATAAGATATAATTTGGCGCTCCATATGGTATTAAAAGCTACCTCTATGAGTGCTTGGCGTGAATATTGTTACGTTTTTACCTTACAATTTTGTGTGCCATTGTTTACAACTTGATGTAAACAACAACAACTGCTTTTCATTGTTATGCCTCTGTTTATGCCCTTTGCATAAACAATAACAATTACTAGACAATTGTTCGACAGATGTTTGTAACGTTTACTCTTTTCAAACACACCACGTCTTCACATTATACTGACTGAACTTCACTAACTCACTCGTCTGCCTTGCCTTGCCTTTTATATGACAGAGTAAACAGTCTGATGAATGCTCTTGAAGGCGATTGTTCATGACTTCTTACACTTAAGCCACGTCTTGCTTGATCCTTGAACAATCCGCAATTTTGAATGAAGCCCTTTAGAGTCCTCTAGTCTAGTAGATAGTGTTTCGGCTTATTAAACGTCTGACTGTAATGTTCCGTCGTCTATATGTTGTATGTAAACCTTTTAACGTTCTACTAAATGAACTATACCTGCCGACTACATACATACATACATACATAATTGGCCATTACAATCCTCCAGTCAGGATAACGGCCTAGCTTCTCACACCACTCATGTTGTGTGCCTTAATTTTTTATACTTGAGTGGCGGGACCTACAGTTTAACGTCGACTCCGAACGACAGATTTCTGTGAAACTTTTTCATGGCAGGGATATTTACTCTCAGAGTTTTTGGCAGAAATCTGCTGAGAGGAAGTCGCCGAAGAAATATTTTTTTTTTCATATTTCGTTTTGATGTCTGGCCTGTGGCTCGAACCCGGGCTTTTACGTCTTATAAACGAACACACTACCTACTAGACTACGGCGACTCTGCCGACTACATCCTGTTTTAAATCATGCATGAAGTTTATATGGAACCATAACACAATTAGTACATTCCCCTGTATCCCAAATGGACGTTCTGAACTTCCATCGAAAATTATATGGTGGGTGGTATTATGTAATCTATTTTCCTGAAACCAGTTCCAATCGAGATTCTTGCCCAGTATGAATGCTAAATAGTATTTGCTGTTGAGTCTTTAAAGGTGCTAAGACCATAAGGGTCATGTGGAAAGACACATAAAACTAGCTCCAGCATTGACGTATGTATAGAATGCAATGCTCTAGTAATAATGACGCATGCAAATCTTTGTGTATGACGTGTCAAGTTGACACATTGTAACTGAAATGCATTACAACCCTTCATCAGGATTACAACCACTTATGTTGTGTGTGTTAATTTTTATACATGAGTGGCGGGATCTATAGTTTAAAATCGACACCGAATAACAGATTTTTGAGAATCTTTTCATGGAAATTTAATTATTCTCAGAGTTTTTGTCAGAAATCTGCTGGGAGGAAGCCGCTGAAGAAATTGTTTTCCATATTTTATTACGTTCGCGATGTCTGGCCTGGGGTTTGAGCCGTGGCCTTACGTCTAATAAGCCAACTTACTACCTACTAAACTACGTCTATTTTAAGCTGAACCTAATACCACATGGCATGTCGCAAAATACTTATACCAATATGGGTTGCTAAAGCTTCGTTTGGAAAGTTAATGGAAATCTTTTTACTACACTTTTTATGTCTTTATACATCTTTTGGGGCAAAACAGAAAATTTTCTGATGTAAAGTAATGTTATGTATTCAAGCTGATGATGAACTGAAAGCAGCAGCATATCAGCTTAAATTCTTGCCAAAAATACAACAATACAACCAACCAATGGTTGTAAAACGTGAGGTGTCACCCTAAAGTTTAATAAAATCTAAGAGGATAAATGCTCTACTCGTACAACTACACGAAATCATCTTTAGGCATATAATCTTGCCAAAAAAAAAGAAAAAAAAATCTACACCATATTTAAAGGCAATATTTTCTATTGTATTTTGACATTGTTTTGGTTGTGTTTTTTATTTTCTTTTCTTTTTTTTTAGAATTTTAATGGGCAAATGGCAACATTTTTTAAGCCCTAAATCCATGAGGGAGAAACAAGTGCTGCTAAATTGAAAATAATGACAAGTAAAGTGTGTAAAATAAAATCCCTGAAGCCAATGATGCTTTAACAAACACATTGGCATTGAGTTATTAAAAAAATAATGAATTTTTGAGAAAAAAACTCTGAGTAAATTTTTTAAAAAGAGGAGTTTAAAAATGTTAAATTTTGTGTTTTCCGTCGAGAGTTTCAAAAGAAGTTCAAACTTCAATGGCTTTTAAAGGACATTGCAAAAGATCATGTAGAATATTGTAGGTCAATGAAAGCTTTCTCATAGCATCTGTTTCTAAATTTTCTTAATACCGACTATAGGGTAACCACCTGACGAACACAATAAAACTTAAATTTAAGCAAACAAAAAAAGATGGAAAAGGATTTATTAGATGCTTACAATGGATATGAATGTTTTAGAGTGTGATTTTTTCACAAACACCTACACACCTACTGGTATGTAGACCTAAGGTATTAGATTAGAAATTTCCTTGTTATTTATTTTGACATTGCAAAATTGGGTTATTAAAGTGAGATTTGGGCAATAAATCCGAGATTCATGAAAATTGTTTCTCCCTCTGTTTTTTCTTTGCTGTCTGCGATACAATAAGTTGCGTGACATTGGAGGCTGCTGGGGTGGGGGTGGTTATAGTTTACTAAACTCACACAAAAGTTAAGCGAAACAATAGCAAGAAAATCAATCTGCGATTTATTTGTAGCCGTATTTTATAACAAAAAATGAACCCCATTTTTGATATGATTCAGTTGAAACAAGGCAACGGCCAATGTCAATATTTGAAGGAGTAGTTGTCGAAGGGAATGAGGTTATGGTTGTGGTTACTGAGTGTGTAAGTCCACATAAATTCGTTTTTAAAGTGAATATTTTAAAATATTTCGCTTGTGGTTATTTACTGAAAGCCATCATATCTTTATGTTAACTTATTGGTGAGTTTATTTCGTTGTTGTTTTTTTGTTTTTATTTCAATGGTTGTGAATGTTTTTTTAAGGTTCAACATGATTTATTTTCATTCTTCTTTATAATTTTCGCAACATCATTGAATGTGTTGTGCTATATGATTAATGTTTTGTTTGTATTTTCGCTATTTATATGTATGCATGGTATGTGTATATGTCACACATGTATGTGTATGTGAGTTGTATAGAGACGGTGGGTTTACCTCTTTTTCGATAAGGTTTTGCTAAAAACTGCGACAGTAGTTTGGCAAATTAATTTTACTTGAAAGGTCACAAGTTATTGTAGAGACAACAATACCTGATACTGATGAATTTAAATAAAATTGTAGACTTAGTTTGTAATAAAATTTTAAAATTTTCTTGCATACGAGTATTTAAAATGTATTCATTAAATTTGTTAAAAAAATAAAAAAATTGAGTTCTAAAAGTGATATTAAAAGTAAAACTAAACATACATGAAGTTGAAGTAGTAGAGTAGGTAGTGTGTTGGCTCATTAGATGCCAGGCCGTGGTGCTAACTTCATCTCAGACGTTAACAAAACGCAGCAATCTCATCGCAAATAAAATGGCCATGAAAACTATCTCAGAAAAAATCTGTCGTTTGCAGTCGACTTTAAACTGTAGGTCCGTCTAAGTGACCTCGCAACAATCTCTTGGCAAAAACTTTGAGAGAAAATTAAATTGCCATGAAAAAGTTGTCATAAACCTGGTGCTTGGAGGCGGTTTTAAACTGTTGTTTCCTCCATCGATGAATAAATTTAGCACACACAACTTAAGTGGTGTGAGAAGCTTTCCTTTTTTTGTAATTTTCTTAACTTTATTCTAAAATTTATCACCTGACCTACGTACTCATAAAAAATAGTTACAAAAATACTACGATATACTACATTTTAAAACGGGTAGTTACTCTAAGGACTTTGATGGTAATGGTGGCGGTTGCTTTGTTACACTCGATAGATTTTGATTTATGACCAGTATTACAATGCTACACTTAAACTTACTCGCACATATCTTCTACATTTTGTAGTCACACACACACATTAAAGTTAAAATACTCGTATGAATACGATATACAAGCGATATACAGTGTATGCAATTCAATATAAAATGAACTTCAAGTTTTAGACGGTTTGAGGGATACCGTAATGACGGATATTGTAATGAAATTTAAAGAGAATTTCGACAGAAACTAACATACAGTTTAAAATCGTTTCAATGTAAATCTTGTTTGTGTGTGTTTTGATTAAATGATTAAATTCTCAAAGCTAAAAAGGGAAGTGTACTCGTATACACTGAGATTTTAATACAGAGAGTTACTTATTTTACTCACTAATTCAATCACTTATGCAAGTGCCTGTGTACTCCCTTCTTTGTATATTCACTTACAGTAACACTCACTATAATATCGGTTAGTCGTCATCGTAAAACTAATTTTAATGGCTTTTCTTGGGAACTTATTTTTTAAACAGTTTTTCTCTTTCTTTTTTCTGCTTCTCTTTCTAGTTCCTAATCTTTTATCAAATGAGATTTTTTTCTAGCTTCTTCTTCTATTCTTTATATTTTACTTTATCCCTTGGAGAAGCGGGATTCACACATCACATACTTTGCCCTGCCAGCATTTCAGAGAACGGCAACCACTTATTCACTTTCCAGCACATGTGTTTACTCCACACATGTGGATTTGATTTGATTTGATGTAATAAAAATTGCAACTGTTTTATTACTACTGATTACAAGTCGTTTGCACTTAATTTTTATCACAGATTTCTTTTTTTTTTCTTCCTTTTTTTCTTTTCTTTTTCCTTTTTACCCACCATTTATTAAACAGAAGCAACGAAGTACTCTTGAAAATTACTTTATAACAGTACAATCGCTGTATGTACAAAGAAAAAGGGAGAAGAAATATTTTTTAAAGCTTAAGGACTATGAAGTATTAAAAAGAGATCCTTCTTTAAAGCTTAAGCATAAGCGCTTTTATAAAATTACAAACCATTATTCACTTGAACCACTCTTTTCTATTAAGCAAATGCACACGGTACACTGAGAGAAAAAAGCGATGAGATATGTAAACTGACGTCCTTTTGACAATACGAATGGCCTTTTAACAATATTTAGAAATAAATACGTTATGCTAGTATAGTTTATTAAGAGCCACTCTTTAATATTAAGCAAATGCATACAGTACACTGAGAGAAAAAGTCGTTGTAAATCTATGATATGAGGTATGTAAACTGGCGTCCTGTTGGCAATACAGAGGGCTTTTAACAATATTTAGAAATAAATACGTTATGCTAGTACAGTTTATTAAGGGCCACGTTTTTTATAATAAGCAATTATACATAGTACACTGAGAGAAAAAGTAGTTATAAATCTATGAGATGAGATATGCAAACTGACGTCCTCTTGACGATATGAATGGCTTTTAATAATATTTAGAAATAAATACGTTTTGCAAAAATAGTTTATTAAGGGCCAGTATTTTCTCTTAAGCAAATTCACACAGTACACTGAGAGAAAAACTCTTTGGAAATCTATGAGATGAGCTATGTAAACTAACGTCCTGTTGACAATACGTATGGCTTTTAACAATATTTGGAAATAAATACGTTATGCCAGTACAGTTTATTAAGGGCCACTCTTTTCTATTAAGCAAATGCACACAGTACACTGAGAGAAAAAGTCGTTGCAAATCTATGAGATGAGGTATGTAAACTGAGGTCATGATGACAATACGGATAGCTTTTAACAATATTTAGAAATAAATACGTTATACTAGTATAGGTTATTAAGGGCCACTCTTTTCTATTAAGCAAATGCACACAGTACACTGAGAGAAAAAGTCGTTGCAAATCTATGAGATGAGGTATTTAAACTGAGGTCATGATGACAATACGGATAGCTTTTAACAATGTTCAGGAGTAAATAGATTATGCGCGTACAGGTTTTTAAGTTCCGATTTACGTATAATAATGCAAAGAACTTGAGATATGGAAATCGCTGTAGTGTTGCAATGCCCCTGGTAAATAAAGTGAAATAAAATTGCCATGAAAAGTTTCTCAAAAATTTTTGGTTCAAAGTGGACTTTAAACTGTAGATCCCGCCACTCGTGGATAAAATTAACACACACAATATGGGTAGTGTGAGAAGCTAAATCGTATCCACATGAGTCGTTTTTTAATGTTGCTTAGGAGATGCAGCAGTCATGCTTGTCGAGGCCTATATGTAGACTAGTCTACTGGCTAGTTCACACCTTCTGAATTTCTACATTTTCTATCTATTTTAACAACTTTAGTACTTTATCAACTGGTAACAAATTTATTTTTCTCCGTGTAATACAGATTTTATGGCGTTTTTGAATTTTATTCAGGGGCCCCACAGTTATACAGCTTATACGAACAGCCGAATAATTTAAAGTAGTCCAACGGAATAGAAAGAAATAAAGAAGATGCCACAACCACAACAGGAATACAATAAAATATTCAAAACTGCAGCGTTGGTTACTAAAAGCGTAGAACATGCAACACGAGTAGTCTTCGTTTGTAGAAAAGCAAAATAATTTACAGGAATCCACTCTATTACTGGTTGTGCACCACAAACAAATGGCCTGTAGTAATAGAGCAGCGGAACAGCATAGTGCTAAGGAATCAAATACAACAACAGCCACGAATTAAAAAAAAACTCTCGACTGTGCTATAAAGCACATCACATTGTTTGTCGGTCTGTTCTCTTAGCTGTTTGGAAGATTAAAAAAAAAAACAACAAAATGGGACAAAAACGGAAATTAACCCTCAGCAGTTTATTCATGCATACCTTGAATGCTATGTGTACCAGTTACTCTGGCATTATTATGCATGTTGCACTATTACCGTTACTAAACTGAGAGTGAGTGTTGTGTGTTTGTGTGTGTATATTTGTTAGTGTTTAAGACTAGATGTGTTTTAGAAATTTCTGTGTAAACACGGTCTGGTTGTCGTTATGACGAGGTGAAGTATATTAAAGGAAATACAAATTCGACGGGAGTTAGCTGTAGTTGGTGCTGGAAATGGAATTTTTACAACAAAAGAAAAGAATTCGGATAGAAAATCATTTTATTTGTTACTAAGGACCATCAGAAAAATGGAAGTTTATGTGAAAGAAGTAAGAAAGACGACAAAACATAATTAAGAAACACAAAATTTAAAATTAGTTCTGAGTTGGTTAGAAAAAGTTTTATGAATTCTTTCCAAGAATTAATTTAAATCTTTACAACATTCCATAAGAGCTAAAAAGTTAACAAGGTTTTCTTAGCTTGCTTGGTTCTCTTTTTATTACTCATACGTAATTCGCAGATAAGTGATTGTTCAGTATAAATTACATAAAAAACAGTGTTATGTTGTACGAGTACAAATATATGCAGTTTCTTGTTTATAACGGCATATAAAAGAGTATTTCTGTCGTTCTAATTCTACTACTACTATTATTGCTACTACTACTTCTACGACTATTGCTACTGCTATACTACTACTACTACCTGTACTACTACTACCACTACTACTATTGCTACTACTATACTACTACTACTATCTGCACTACTACTACCGCTATTACTACTACTGCCGCTATACTACTACTATTACCGCTACTAGCGCTGCTACTACCACCACTACTGCTACTTCTACTACCACGGCTGCTACTACTATCACTACTGCTACTTCTACAACTACGGCTGCTACCACTACCACCAGTGCTACTTCTATTACTACGTCTACTACTAATACTGTTACTACTACTGCTAATACTACTGTTAGTACTACTACCGCTACTACCACTTCTACTACTACGGCTGCTACTACTACCACTACTGCTACTTCTACTACTACGGCTGCTACCACTACCATTAGTGCTACTTCTACTACTACGTCTACTACTAATACTGTTACTACTGCTGCTAATACTACTGTTACTACTACTACTACTACTACTACTGTTTCTATTACTAAACTACTACTACTGCATTGCTACTAATACTGCTGCTACTACTACTATTACAACTGCTACTGGTTCTAGTACTACTACTGTTACTATTACTACCTACTACTGCTACCACTTCTATTTTAAGTTTTGAATTTTATGTTTGAAATCCTTTTGAAAAGTAAGCTGTTTTGTATTAATTTATTAACTCCACCACTACCTGTAAAAAATATGAAATGACTTCCATAATAAATATGACATGGCTACCAAATAAAAAACTAAATTGAAAAAAGGAGTTGCTTTTGCCGTTACCGGTTTGTTAAAAAATAGTTGCAATTTCATGCCAGTCTTAGTAACCAGAGACCCCTATTTTAAATTAAATTTTTTAAAACTCTCCTTGTTTTATTCCTCTAAAGGTATAACTGCTCATGTGACAGCACTTTGATTCCCCTTCTTTTTATATTTAGCTTGGCATCCCTTGTAGGTAAAACAGAAGCATTTTCAATAACACAGAAATTGTCGACTACGTGTTGCAGGTGTATAATATTGCTGCAAAATTTCAATTTCGATGATTTTATTTCTTTGAAATTGAAATAGAACTTTAAGTTCGGAAATAAAAAAATTAATTTGAATCAAAGAAGGAGAACGTTATGGTTTTAGTTGTTTTATAAAAGAATTTTGGTACTGAATAGTAGAGGGTATGGAACCAATTGTACATTTGAAATAACTTTTTCTTTACTGTTATTCTAGCAAATTGGTATTTCAATAAACATAAAAAAGTATGAAAGTGGTAGTATTTGCTGTCGGTTATATGCTGCATCAGCTATTTTTGATTGAATGGATTTGCCACGTTAAAAACTGCATGAATGAAAAATGGCAAACGATTGAACGTAAACTTAAAAAAAAGAACAAAACAGAACTTTTTGTTATGAGTACGAAAACTTCAAAGGAATCAAATTCCACAGTCTAGTCCCATCAAATGCTTATTGACTTTGAACACTTACACAGGATTGCTATAGTAAACTATATACAGAGACTCAGACGGTTAGGTTAGGAGGTGCAACGTCTTGAACATCCTCAGGTACCTGTGGACTTTATTATGCTTGCGGGTAAAATCGCGAATATTTTTAATGTATAAAAATGTGTTCAAAATCCGAATAACCCTAAATAACCTTGCTCTAGAACATATTTTTACGAATATGAAAACTCTAGATACTGGTCTTTTGCTTTTACCTCGATTAACATTAAAATTATAAACAAAGCTACAAAAAACAAAACAATGTAGTAAACAAACCTGTTTACAAATTATCGTACTGCTTAATATAAAAACAAACACCAGAATAAAATATGTTTACTAAACAACATTTTTTATAAACAAAAATACAACAACAAACACCAGAATAAAAAATGGTAAACAAGTAAACAAAAATATACCAACAACACCGCAATGATAAACGTAAACAACGCTTATAGATACTTCTAGAAGGCGAAGTCATGAACGTTAGCCTTCATATGAAAGGCAAGGCAAACCAGGCGACTCAGTTAGTGAAGTTCAGTCAGTCTTGTTTGTGTTTGAAAAGAGTAATCGTGGTTTGAAGATCTCCGTTACAGAGATTTGTCGAACAATTGTTTAGTAGTTGTTATTGTTTATGTAAAGGGTATAAAAGAGGTATAACAAAGAGAAACAGTTGTTGTTGGTTACACCAAGTTGTGAACAGTGGCACACAGAATTGTGCGAATAATAAAGAATTTTAATTAAAACTAAACACAGATTTATTTTTATTTTATTTTACAGCGAGCATTATTTTTAGTTTATAACAAAGTTTGATTGTTTCCATTGGCCCTTATGCGATTATTTGATTCATCATGCTGAAGCTCATGAAAATACTGAACTGCATTTGCAATGTTGCAAGCAAAGCTTTAAAGAACTTCGACCAAACAGTATACATACATATATGTAAAATGGTATGAGAAAATTATTTTTTTATTGCCGTTTTAACCTTGAGCTAGAAAAAAACTATTTTATTATACACCATAAGCCAGCAATATTTCTTTCCAAAACTTTACTTTAAACAATTTATTGCACTGTAGATAGTATAGACAACCATTCGTGTCTGACAGGGGTTTCCAAGTTAACACGTATAATTTACTCCCTAAAAATGGTGATTTTTATCATCTAGACATGCATTTTTCAAAGCAAACGTATATAATTTGTATTTTGTTCGTTTACCCCCTCTGTCTATAAAAAAAACCAAACGTGAGTAAGAATTGTGCACAACACAACAGTTGCAATTGTCTTCCGTATGTGCTGAGGTAAGCGAACGTATGAGTGATATTTAATTCACACATTTCAACACGTATACGTTTAGGTGGATAACGAAAAGTAGCTTGAAGCGTGCAAAAAATATTTAATTTAATTTTACGACTTAATGTCTAAATTATAGAGTCGAGCGTTTTTGGTTTTATATTGACTATAAATGGTATTATTAAGAGGGTGGTAAATGAAACGGAAGTAGAGTTTAGTTTTTGAAAATTTAAATATTTTTTTGAGGTTATTTTAAAGTGAATATTTTTAAATGATTTCAACTAACTGAATATATATTAAATGAAGCAAATATTATTAAAGACGGTAGATTTATTTCATTTAAAATGTATTTTTGTTGGACCTACATTTTAAAGTCGATTCTGAACGTCAGATTTTGAAGAAGCTTTTCATTGCAATTTTAATCTCCTCTCAGAGCTTTTGCCAGAAATCTGCTGAGAGGAAGACGCCGAAGAAATATTTGTTCATATGTCGTCTCGTTTGAGATGTCTGATCCGGAGTTTCAATAGTGGCCTCATGTCTAATAGGTTAACACACTACCTACTACATTACGGCGACTTCATATGTTTAATACAACATTTTTATTTGTCGGCAATTATCACTTGAGGCAACGAATGTAAAATCATCTAAGCAATCTGGTCACTCCGCAAGGTAATAAGGAAGAAAGTAGACTGTCTGACTTCATCAGTGTTTTACAAACAGAGTTTATGGCCGTATTGCAAGCGGCGCAATCTGATTATATAATGCGGTTTTATTTGAAAAATTTTTAATTAATACAGATAGTCAGATTGTAATAAAGTTTAGTGAGAGCCGTTAACTTCTTTACGTTTACCCCCGCTTATAAACGCTTAAAGGCGGCTTTTGGAGAATTCAACCTTTGACGTGTTACAGGGCACATGTTTACCGATTGCCTCAGTTGAACTGAATATTTTCAGTTTAGTTTACATGAAGGCTCAACATCGTTGGCATAATGATGGCTCATGTAGTATTACTTGACACTGCTGGAGTGATGTACTCAAGAAGATTACAAAACCAAAACCGTATGCTCATCCATCCCACAATTGCGGTTCTTATTCGTCATTGCTCTATTGAAAGACTTAGGGGTAGACTTGGCATTCCTTTAAATAAATTCGGCTGTAGCTGTAGATCTGAGAAGAAGAAACATTCAGTTTCTGGCTTTTGTTATGAAGTAGCAACAAGTTTTTGTTTACTAATTTCCTGTTATCTTTGTCTGATCTCCCCCAAATACAGATTAGTGAGAAAGAAAGATTATTTTGAAGTCGGAATGACTTTCTAAAGGAAAAGTTTTATTCCAGGATATTGATTTGTGGTATCACCTCCGGCCGAACCTTGCCTTTTACGGAGAGTCCAGCACCTAACGTAATCTAAGTAAGTTAATGGAGCGTATATTACAAACCTAATAGGTCATTGCAACTCTTCTGTCAAGTAAACCACCTAGTTTCTCACATCACTTACGTTGTTTATGTTATTTTTATACATGAGTGCCGCCACTACTTCCAGAGTTTAAAGACGTCTCCGAGCGACAAATTTTTTTAGAGAAACTTTTCATGAGAAGAGTTATTTACTCTCAGAGTCTTTGCCAGGAATTTGCTGAGAGGAAGTCGCCGAAGAAATATGTTTTTATATTTCATTTTAATCGAGCTGTCCGACCTGGGGTTTGAACTGTGGCCTCATGTCTAATAATCCAACACACTACGTAATACACTACGGTGACTTCAGAAGCGTATATTTCTTCATTTTTTATACCCAAGTTTAGAAATTGGAAGTAGATTGAAAGGTGTCATTCTTTGGTTGGGGAAAAATAGGCATATATTACTGAAGTATATCTGTGTTGAGTTTGATGAAAAACTTTTTTAAATTTATTGTGAATCGAATAAATATTTCTGCTAATATAGAGGAAAAGCATAAAACAGTTTTATGTTCAAAATCTTGAATGCTACTGAGTGCTACAAGTGTGCTATAATTATCTCAAAAACTGTTATTAGCGATGCTATTAATATGTGTACAGTGTGTGTGAAATTGTAGAGAAGTTAAGTTGTTGTTCCTGTTGTTCTAATGTTTAATAATTTCTTGTTAAATACCTTTAAGCATCGAAAAGCATGTATGTACACGTACACGTATACATGGAAACAAAAACAGATTGAGCGGCTTTTAGCATACATGCTAACGCATGCAAGCTAATACACAGTTATTATTGCTATAAATGGAAATATTAAACAGATTTTGTTTGTATTATGTGTTGTATGCATGTGTAATACAAAGAGAGTACCAGAGATATGTATGAAGACTAGTTCGAATGTTTACACACAATATCTTAACGGAATACAGAATAATTTCACTCATAAACATGCATATACTCTGTTAAACTAACAAATATTAGTAAAAGCAGACATGTTGGTGGTAATACACTAATACACACGCACACACACACATACACACACTCATGGTTATTTACAAGTATATGTTAATTATAAATTTCAGAGTTGTTTAAGAACCAATCTTACGCACTTGCATACATACTTATATTTACTATACTTGATCGTACGTACAGTGATATATATTAATAAATTACCGTTATTTTTATTTTAAAATTGTTTCATTGCCAGTTTATAAAATTAAAACAAGAAAAAAAATATAAAAAATTTCGAATTATTGTCAAATTTTTTCTGGCACACTCCTTAAGTGGTAAAAGTTGAGTGTTGAGATTTTATCCTTAGTGTACAGTTTCTTTTGATGCTCACTGTATATTTATTTAGAAATTTTGTTGCTATAAATAGTAGTTATCGTACATTAGTATTGTTTATAACACATTTCTTATTAAGGTTTTTTTGTTTTCATTTCAGTCAGTGCGGTTAAATAATATTCAAGGAAGCACAGCAACAATCGTATACAAACATGTATTTTGCGAACAAAATACACATACACATGTTTGTTTGTGTGTGTGACTAATGAGGATATGATGATCTCAAGGAAGTATGTCTGTGAGTACACATTTATAACAGAATTTATGTGTTTGTATGAGTGCTGCTACTGTATAAACTCGTTACCGTTAACAACTAAACAAATTATGGCCAGAGAAAACTTTAAAATTGTGACCCAAAACGTGGTAAATAAATGAAAATAATTTTTGGTTTTCTCTGGCAGTTAGACTCCTAAGTCTGTTTTTGATTATTTTTGTTATTTTAAGTTACACTCGGCTCTCTATCTCTCTCCCACATAAATATACTCCTTACTTTCATTTAATAGTTGTTGGTAGTTTCTTCATTGCTTTTATTTTTTCTTTTTTTTTGTGCAAAAATAAGAAACATAAACTAAACAAAATATTTGTGTGCGTGTGAACTTAACACACACATGCTGGCATGCAGACGTAAATTACTTTATGTACTCGTATAGTGGTTTAGAGGATAAAGCAATCTGTGGGATATTTAAAGTGTAACCCAAAAGTGTTACATAAAATATTTCATTAATTTAGGTTTTAGGAAAGGTCGTCGTAGTCCAGTACAAAGTATGTTGGCCTATTAGATGTAAGGTCAGACATCAAAACGAAAATATCAAAAAATATTACTTTGGCAGCTGTCTCTCACCAGATTACAGGCAAGAACGCTGAGTGCAAATAAAATTACCATGAAAAGTTTCTAAAAAATCTGTAGTTCGAAGACGACTTTAAGCAGTAGGTACCGCCACTCATGTATAAAATTAATAATAAGTGGTATGAGAAGCTAGTTCGTAATCCTAACTAAAGAGTTGTAATGACCAAATATGTATGTATTGTTACGAAAAGGAAAGATCTAGATATTGGTGTTTTGCTTTTACATTGCTTAATATTAAAATTACAAACAAAAGCTACAAAAACAAAACAATACAATAAACAGACCTGTTTACAAATTTTCGTAGTGCTTAATATAAGAACAAATACCAGAAAAAAAAATGGTGAACAAGTAAACAAAAATACAACAACAATTACCAGATTAAAAAAATGGTAAACAAGTAAACAAAAATATACCAACAACACTGCAATGATAAACGTAAGCAACGATTATAGAAATTTCCAGAAGACGAAATCATGAATGTTCGCCTTCAAGAACATTCATCAGACTGTTTACTTTGCCATATATAAGGCTAGACAAAGCAGGCGACTGAGTTAGTGAAATTCAGTCAGTCTTGTGTGAAAACGCGGTGTGTTTGAAGAGAGTAATCATGGTTTGAAGATCTCCGTTACAAAGATCTGTCAAATAATTGCCGGGTAATTGTTATTGTTTATGCAAATGGTATAAACAGAGGAATAACAAATGAAAGCAATTGTTGTTGTTTACATAAAGTTGTGAACAGTGGCATAGAGAATTGTGCAAATAATAAAGAATTTTAATTAAAACTAAATACTTATTTTCATTTGCAATCTAGGAGCTCATATTTTTAACGTTTTGTAAAGGTAAAAACGTAACAGCGTGTTATGTATTCGGAAAGGCGAAGAGAGTTAACATATTGGATGTTAATAAAAAATTGTTTAAGGGTCAATAAATCATAACATTTTCTCGACATTAATTCAAATTTATAAAGGAATCTGTTCAGTTGGTCTGGATTTCATTATTACAAAACAATTCAAATCTTCTTTCAAGGTTAGCATGGTAATAATGTAAGATTAACACCACCTTTTTGCTGCACTCTGTTGTATTTCATAGAAGGTTATGTTAGAAATATATGTATGTATGTGGTTTTAAAATGATTCCAACTTTAGCATTCTCTATTATGTCTGGCTTTATTTTGTATTGCTTATGCTCAGTAAAATGCCATAGAAGGGGTTAAAAGAAAGAAAAATATTCAGAAAAAATATTTGCACAACTACAAGCAATATTTTGCTTTAAGCTGGTAAGTGTAATACTTTTCGTTTTCTCTTTCTTTTTGATTTTGTTTTCATTTTCCTAACGATAGAACACAAGTTCACAATTTTGTTTAGTTGTAGGCCTTTGTGTTTAAAAATAAACTTAATTCGCCAGCATGCCAGCCAGGTATATGAAGGCACAGAAACCGACATGTGTGTTTAAGCCGTTTAAGAAAACAACGTGCAATACTTACAGTTAAGCTTTGGCGTTATAATGTTCTATTGCCAGCATACACTATGAGAGTATAGTACGCTATAAAAGTAAAGGCCTTGTTTTAAATAAATAATTACTTTTGAAATATTTTTTAGCTTTCCTACAAGAATTCTTTTCCTTGCTATTCATTACTATGCAGAGTCTAAGTACAGTAATTGCGACGAATTTTTCTGGAAATCACAATATTTTGGTGTTTGCAAAAACTCTTAATGTTGGTACACTTTTGCAATAAACTGTTAACTTCATAAACCCTGAAACTGTTTATTTTTTTTTTGCTTTTTAATGTTTAAGGTTACACTTGTAGTGGTATTTAGAGACTTAAACTTATGCTTACACGTAAACGCACACATACAGAAAATCCTACGGTTATAAATACCGTTAAGTATACAAGCGTGCAAGCTGTGGGTAAATTTAAACTTGAGTACATGACTATGTAGTCATGAGTGGAGAGTCATAATAAAAGACTAAATAAACGGTTTTCTTTGTCTTCTCATAATGACTCTGAAAGAAGTCTTAAAAATGTTTCTCTAAGTTTGCGTGTGTGTAATAAAATTTAACCATACAAGCATATACACACACTTACACATACACATAATTCTCCGTTATATTGTGGTAAGCATATGTGAAATTCAATGTCAAACAACTTACAACAGTTTTATTATGGCAACATTAAGAAGACCACATAAAGAAAAAGTGGAACAAAACTGGGTTGTAGGGTTAAAGTTGTTGTTGTTGTTGGGATTTTTACTCTTTCACTCTATTGTAATAAAATGTTGTAAAACATTTAATTGAAATGCCACAAGGATGAAGGCAAGTCGTTTATATGTTTTATCAGATGTTTTCTTAGGTACAACCCCAAACACATTAATTTAAGCTGTGAAATTGCTTTAAAGTGTCCGTAAGCGTTTGTGAGTGTGACATATGATGGATGGTTTGTGGGGTTTTTTTACAAAAAAGAAAAATTTTAAATTGTTTTTTGAAATTTAAACCAATTTGCGAGTGCAGTTATCAATGTAAAACTATTGAAACTGCTTAAATATAGGGTGGGTGATTTAAAAGTTTAAATTTAAAGTTTCATTAAAACAAACACGGTTTGAAATTATGCCAAAATTATATTTTTTGTTGTGAAGTACAATTTTTGCGGTTAAAAATGGAATATTATTTCATTCATATGGCTGCCGTGGCTGGCCTTACAGTACCACATTCGATCGAACCAATTTTCATGGACTTTTTCGAGTGTATGTGGTCTTATCTCGCCAATGGCATCACGGGTATTGGCCTCCAAATTCTCAATTGTCGTTGGTAGTCGGCATAATACTCTTCTTTAACGGTGCCCAACAGAAAAAAGTTCAAGGGTGTCAAATCGCAGCTACTTGGCCGCCAATTGACATCACCATTTCGGCGAATTAAACAGCCATCACACGTTTGATGCGATAAATCGATTGTGGCATGAGATGTGTAACAAGTTGCACCATATTGTTAAAACCAAACATCATTCATATCAATATCATGAAGAGCAGTTACCATGGTGTAATAGGTGGTTCCATTGACCGTAATGGTTACACTGACCTCACTTTCAAAAAAATTTGGGCTAATGATACCTCCGCTCTACAAGCCGCACCAAACAGTCACTCGTACTGGGTGCATTGGCTTCTGTAAGACTACGTCTGCGTTTACTGAGCCCCAAATACGGAAATTTTGATTTTTAACTTACCCACCAAGATCAATATGAACTTCATCTGCTAAAAAGCATGCATCATCGTGCGTTGGCCAAATAAATCCTAACGTTGCTCAAGCGCAAATCGATTCATTACGTTAGTGGAGATAATATACTGAATTTTGAGACCGAACAGAAAGACATAAGTATTGTCAGGTTCGAAATAACCGATGGTTTGAATTAAAGCCGATAGATGGCCCATCCGATATAGTCCCGATAATGCGATTGTCAGGCACGACCAAATTTATTTCTCCCAATTCGATGTAAGGAGTAACGGCTGTTAAACCACTGTTATGGTTATATTTCAGACCTCAGTGAGTGTATATTCCCTGGGTGATTTGCAGATTACGGGTCAGGAACTTCATTTCAACTAGGCACTGAAAAACTAACTGAACGTTTACAACTGGTAGAGCATTACCAGCATTTCGGCTGTCAGAGAAATTATCTCAAAGCCTCTGTTGATAATAAAAAAAAAATAATATGATAAACGTTCATTTAGATTGAAAAGGGATTATCTATTATGACAACCAATCGACGATGAATTTGTATGTCTGTTACTAAAGACTCGCTCTTTTAAATGAAGCACAATGCCAAAAGCAATCAGACTTGGTCAACAGAAAGGTCGTCGTGATCTATAACGGCTACACTTGTCTAGTATATTCCAAACATTACAACATTTCAGTCAGGATTACGACCTAGCTTCTCACACTACTCATGTTGTGTGCCATAATTTTATACTTGAGTCGCAGGACCTACAGTTTAACGTCGACTCTGAAGGAAAGATTTTTTTTGAGAAACTTTTTCATGGCAATATTATTTTTACTTTCAGAGTTTTTGCCAGAAAATCTGCTGAGAGGAAGGAAGTCGGCGAAGAAATATTTTTTTTTCATATTTCGTTTTGATGTCTGGCCTGGGGCTCGAACCCGGGCTTTACGTCTAATAAGCAAACACACTACCTACTAGACTACGGCGATAGCCTATACTACTCTTAATATATGACCGATATTAAGGGGACACTCTACAAATTTGATGGTTTGTAGGATTTCTTAAGCTTAAAACTATGAAATTATTCTTTTCATTTTTTCTGTGGTTGTAAATTTATGCGGAAGATGTATACGATATTCAACAGGAAACCTAATAGCCTGCCTATTTTTTAAACATTTCGACATGGCATTTAAATTGATAAATAAAGCATTAAAGGTATTATAAGTTACCTAAGCTGAACCATACTTTTCTTGCTTCTGTTAAGATAGAAATTCAAAATTAAAACTAAGCAGATATATTCCAACTACAGCCTGATTTAAATCGAGCAATAATTTCCCTCCTCTCCTATATTGCTCCACAGAATGTTTACTCAACAACGAACTTTTTCATACGCATTTCAATTTTAATATTTTAATCACAATTGTAGTGAAACATTTTCATAAAATCTTAACTACTTTCACAGCACAGTTATTCGTTATTTTAAACGAGAAAGTTTTTTTTCCATTACAACACAAACAACAACGATAATTTGTTGCATTACCATCTCCGCATCATAAATATACGTCTTGGGTAATATTTTAATTTCCAAAACAAATTACTCATACGTTATCATTGTTGAGAATGCGAAGCGATATGAAAACATTTTAAATTTCAAACACGTGCATATGTAAACAAATATTTCACGAAACTTTCCCTTACGATGGTTTTCCGTTTTTCTCTTTTCTTATCTTTTTCCTTTTGCTTCATAACATTAATCTAAAAATATATAAATTTTTAATTAAATCAAGTTCGAGTGATAAATATCATTCTCCCTCTCTCGTTTTCATTTCATGATAATTTTCCTGTTAATGTTTGTTTCCTAATGGAAGAGAGTGTTTATTTCATCTTAAATGCTCAAATGCTTTCAAACTTACAGAATAGCTAGTATTTACAAATGATGTATTAAAAATTTGAAAACTCTTTTTAATTTCATTTAAATGTTCAAATACTTGCTCGTGTTTATTTTGAATCTAAATGTTGAATCTAAAAAAAAAAATCTCTCTTCCAGATTTCTTTTGAGGGGACTATTTTATTACATCAGCAACAGGAATTTATATTTATTAGTACCCTATACCATGTATGTATATTTGGAAATCTGTTTTAATTCTAATAAAGAAGTTAAAATATTAATCGAAACGATATGAGTTATATACAAGAGTTTTATTTCAAATCGATGTACAATTTCCTTCAAGAGTCCTTAAAAACCGTAAAAATTCTGCCATCTCCACGGCCTCATCAATGGACGGGGGACGAGCAGAGACGTTGGGGGGAATGAATCAGGTTGTTCTGTTTTTAGGTGTCTATGGCCTGCTATGGACAATGTAAGAACAGGTTGGCTGCTGAGCTTGGTTAGTTATTGGGTTTTTTACGTGACAATGCGCTATTACATCGCTGACAAGGGTCTGGAACAGATATCAGCCGGACTATTGCAGGGTATGTTGCAATGCGGAGGAGTTAGAGACTATCGAACACCTCCTCTGTAACTGTCCAGTCCTTAAATCCAGCCATGAAATGAATTTGTGTTTAGTTTTAATTAAGATTCTTATTCGAACACTGCCACTGTTCACAACTTGATGTAAACAACAACAATTGTTTTGTTTGTTATTCCTTTGTTTACAGTCTTTGCATACACAATAACAATTACTAGACAATTATTCGACAGATCTTTGAACGGAGATCTTCAAAGCACGATTAATCTCTTCAAACACATCGCGTCTTTACACAAGACTGACTGAACTTTTACTAACTCACTCGTCTGCTTTGCCTTGACTTTTATATGGCAATGTAAACTGTCTGATGAATGTTCTTGAAGGCGAATATTCGTGGCTTCGCCTTCACGAGATCTCTATAAATGTAAACATTTTTGTTTCGTTGTTGTTGTTTGTGTATTTTGTTTACATTTATTCTTGTCGTGTTTGTTGTTGCATTTTTGTTTACATGCTTACCATCTTTTGTGCTGGTGTTTGTTTCTATAATAAGCAGTACGATCATTTGTAAACATGTTTGTTGACTGCATTGTTTTGGTTTTGTAGCTTTTGTTTATATTTTAATGTTAAACGATGTTAAACAAACCACCTGTATCTAGATTTTTCCATTTTCGTTACATTATTTATATTACATTAGTAAAAGTATTCCCACCTTAGTTTCTCCCTAATGCTTGCAAAACTTTCTAACTTCTAAAGCGTTAATTTTTCTTTCCTTGCAAAATCTATTGACAGCCAAGGTTACTGTTTTAACTTTGAAATAAAAGAAATCCAATCATAGAACTTTCAGGCCAATGGCATTCTGATTTCAATTTCCTTTCTTTTTTGTCTTTATCATACACACGCCAACTTTGGATGCTTATGAGATATGTTTTGTCTGTAACTTTCTATCCTTTTGTCAGTTTTTTCTTAAACTTCTATGCTCTTCTCGTTTTCATCCTGGTAATGCCACAAGGTAGTAAGATTAGGTTTTCCTGTCGTTGCTACTGCTATCACTACACTATTGTGTGATTTTTGTCTTGCAAAGTTTTTTGGCTGAGTAGTCGTATAAGATTCGAATACAAATGCCATTGTCTTGGTCTTGTGAAAAACTTTGTTGGCAGTTTTCTTTCTATGCTTTCTTTTCTTTCCCTTCGGTTCTTTTTGCAACAGTATTGATGCATTATTTCAAACCCAGCTGTGCTAGAAGAAAGAAACAACCTAAAAGGCTTTGTTTTTCTTTGCTTGTGTTGCAAGTTTATAAGAGGCTGCATGTATGTATGTATGTAGGTATGGATGTGTGTTTTGTGTTTTATTGTATAGTCTTCCGTTTATTTTTTGTTTTCTGGTTGCACATCCTCATGATCCCAAACAATGTCGCGCTAATACTACTTTTGAATTTTTGTTTAACAAAGCAAAAGTAAACACGCTGCTGAAATGCAAACAACGGCTACACCAAAAAGTGGCAAAGAAAACTTTTCTTCAAACAACAGTCAACAGATAATTCAACAAACAACACAATCCCAAATAAGAAAAGAAAACTGGCAACAATAGCTTTGAACTTTAAGAAGAATGCAAACGAAATAAGAAAATGAAGCATATAGTTTGTATATCTATTTGCAACAACGTATCTATTCTATTATTTCGTTAATTTTTTGTTGTTGTTACAGATGTTGCTTTATGCTCAGAGTTTTATTCAGACTTCGAATAATAAGACGTGTTTCTTTTTCTTTTGTACATAATTTTCGTATTTGAAACTCGTGCCACGTATAATTGCAGCCAGTATATCATGTTAAGAATTCATTTGAATGCAACAATCGTTGCTTTTGACTTCAATCGTTTTTTTTTTGTTCTTTCTCTTCTTCTTTTATATTTTCCACAGATAGACAGATTAATGTATTCAAACTGTTCAAATTAAAATCATCATTCTAAGTATTCTCCTTCTTTTCATAGAAATATTTAATCAAAATTGTTGAAATTGAGGCAATTTGGGAAACAAATTTTTATGAAGACTTATTAAAATTTCAATCTTTTTTTTATAAGATTTTAAAATAACTTCTTGGAATTAGCAATAAATCGAATCCTCATGACAAAAAAAAAATCAAGTATTTTTCCAAAATATATTGCAAGGGGGCATATGAAATATGAAACCTTAAGGCAAATGCTTGAAAATGTGAGGCAGCATTTATAGGGTGCGCAATTTAAAAGTTTAAATTCTAAAAATGCAATAAAACAAATACAAAAACAGTTTGAAATCTTGCCAAATTTATATTCTTTGTTGTGAAGCACAATTGTTCCGTTTAGAAATGGAAGATTTTTTCATTCATATGGCTACCGCAGCTGTTGTCATAGTACCTCATTCGATCGGAACAATTTTCGTACGCTTTTTTGAGTGTATGGGAACGTATCTCGGCAATGGCATCACAAATGCTTACCTTCAAATGCTCAATTGTCTCTGGTTTGACGGAATAACACTTTTCTTAATCGACGCCAAACAGAAAATAGTCCAACGGTGTCAAACCGCAACTTCTTGGCGACCAATTGACATCACCATTTCGGTTAATTATACAGCCATCAAGAGTTTGACGCAACAAATCGATTGTAGCATGAGATGTGTGGCAAGTTGCACCATCCTGTTGTAATCAAACATCGTTCACATCCGTACCATAAAGAGCGAGTACAATAAAATCGGTTATCATGGTGCGTTAGGTGTCTCCATTGTCCGAAATTATTAAGCCGTCCTCATTTTCAAAGAAATATGGTCCAATGATGCCGCCGCTTCACAAGCCGCACCAAACAAACGCTCGTAATAAATGCATTGGCTTCTGTAACACCACGTGTGGGGTTTCTGAGCCTCAAATACGGTAATTTTGCTTATTAAAGTACCCACCAAGATGAAAACGAACTTCAGCCGAAAGATGATTTGTTTTGACAAAGTCGACATCATCATGCAGTTTCTCCTTGGCTCAATAAATCCCAACGTTGCTCAAGCGTTAATCGATTCAGTGGACATAATATACTGAATTTTGAGACAGAACTGAAAGACATAAGTATTGTCAGGTTCGAAATAACCGATGGTTTAAATTAAAGCCGATAGATGGCCCATCCGATATAGTCCCGATAATGCGATAGTCAGGCACGACCAAATTTATTTCTCCCAATTCGATGTAAGGAGTAACGGCTGTTAAACCACTACTTCTGTTACGGTTATATTTCAGACCTCAGTGAGTATATATTCCCTGGGTGATTTTCAGATTATGGGTCAGGAACTTCATTTCAACTAGGCACTGAAAAACTAACTGAACGTTTACAACTGGTAGAGCATTACCAGCATTTCGGCTGTCAGAGAAATTATCTCAAAGCCTTTGTTGATAATAAAAAAAAATAGTAAGATAAATGTTTATTTAGATTGAAAATTGATTATTTATTATGACAACAAATCGACGATGAATTTGTATGTCTGTTACTAAAGACTCGCTCTTTTAAATGAAGCACAATGGCAAAAGCAATCAGACTTGGTTAACAGAAAGGTCGTCGTGATCTATAACGACTACACTTGTCTAGTATATTCCAAACATTCTATCATACACGGCCTAGCTTCTCACACCACTCAAGTTGTGTGCTTTAATTTTATACTTGAGTGGCGGACCTACAGTTTAACGTCGACTCCGAACGACAAACTTTTTTTGAGAAACTTTTCATGGCAGTTTTATTTATTCTCAGAGTTTTTGCCAGAAATCTGCTGAGAGGAAGTCGCCGAATAAATACTTTTTTCACATTACGTTTTGATGTCCGGCCTGGGGCTCGAACCCGGGCTTTAAGTTTAATAAGCGAACACACTACCTTCTAGACTACTGCGACCAAACATTCTATCATCTGACAAAAAGACTCTGAAGGTAATTAATCCACGACCTTTACCCAGAAAAACTATCGCACTACCCGCTTGACTACAAGATACCCCCTAGACTGTACGACTAACTAGATGAAAACGAATTCCCAATCGAATGCACCACTGAACATTCTTCATAGTCTGATACATCGTCCAATACATGGATAGCATTTTTGCAGATTGAATGGAACTATTGAGGAAGTTAACGGTCGTAAGTTTACAGAAAATGAACGCTTTAACGTTGTGTATTGGAAGAATTTTTAAAATCATCGGGGAACTGAAAGATAAAACCCCACGGAGAAATAAATTATGGCAACTTATGGACGACCTATCTCCAGAATGCGGCTATCAATCAAACAACAACTAGTAAGACAGTATATTTCTAACAATTCCATGAATAATTTGCTGTTTTCCTTTTCAAAATGTATTCTAAAATCCATTAATTCCAAACACACTTCCGCCTCTACTGTGAACCCATTCCAAAAGCTGTAGAAAATTTCACGAACATATACTTAACGCCACAAAACCATTATAAGTACCACAAAACCAAAATGCCCAGTAATTTGGAAATTTATAAACCAAACCTTTTATGGTTATAAACTGATTAGGACCCCCCCATTTAATGACCAACAAAGGAAACCACACAACACATGTCCATAATCCTGCAATTCCCCTAAAACTATAAACAAAAAATTTCCCACATAAATCACTTTCGGATAAAGAGTAATTTGATGAGAATTTTCAAACACACAAAAGAAACGTAAATGCTGTGATAATCTCTGGCCATTACGGCACATTATTTTGGCCACATTTAATGATGATGTTGTATTGGTTGTTTGATTAGAACATCAACATCATCTGTCACATCATAAATGCCATGCCATGCCATGCCATCACTATTATTGTGTATTTTTGATACCCCAGGGATCGCTGGATAAGAGGAACTCTATTTGTTCTTTGAAATAAATTCTTGGACATTTTTTCTTTTTTCGATTAAAAGTTAAAATTTGAAAATAATTTCTCTTGTCCTTTAATAGAAAACCAGTTGTTGCTGCTACAACTTTGTCTTGTTCCTAGGTTTCCCACCTCCTTTTGAGTTAATGGCCAACAAAAAATTTTCAGGCTTTAAAATAAGCACGGAAGGGCATGTCCATTACATTTAAACCAAAATATGACCCCAAAAATCGTATTAAATTTGGATGGAGACTATAAAATACAAATAAAAAACAAGAAATCTTAGGGGCATCAACAACTACAGCAATAAACCAAAACAGGAAAAAAATTCGAAGAATTCCCTTCACTCCCTAAAAACAATTTTTAAGAATAGAATGTAAACGTAAGGATACGTAAGAAAACCCCATAAAGAAGACTTATGTTCACACATAATTTTTACATCCTTTTTTTTATAAGTAAAGGTCCAGCAAAGTAATGAGTGAAGGGGTCTACAGAAAAGGGTTCACATTTTAAGTATTAAAAATACGAGAGTTAGGCAATAAATAAAAGCCTTCTTAGAATGAAAAAAATTTATTTTTCAACTTTTTTGTCTATTATATAGGCTGGGATATCTATCGGTTTAAATTTGAACCACCGGTTATTTCGAATCAGACAATACATGTGTCTTTCTATTTCAATTTACGCTGAAACAATGTTGGGATTTCTTCGAACAATGAGAAACTGCACGATGATGTTGATTTTGCATCTTTTCGGCTAAAGCTCATTTTTTTCTTGGCGGGTACGTTAATAAGCTAAATTGCCGTATTAGCAGCTCAGAAAGTCCACACGTGGTCTTACAGAAGCCAATGCAACCATTACGAATGACCATTTGGTGCTGCTTGTGGAGCTTTGTCGCCGTAGTCTAGTGGGTACTGTGTTGACTTATTAAACGTGAGACCTAGGTTCAAACCCCAGTTCAGACATCAAAACGAAATTATGAAAATATTTCTTCGGCGACTTCCTCTCATCAGATTTCTGGCAAAAACTCTGTCGTTACGATCCGTCTTTAAACTGTAGATCCTGCCACTCATGTATAAAATTAATGCACACAACATAAGTGGTGTTAGAAGCTATGTTCCAATCCTGTCTGAAGAGTTGTAATAACCAATTACGTTTGTATGTATGCACATATGTATGTATACTTATGTATGTATGTATGTGTATATTTCTTTGAAAATGACGACGGTGCAACCATTACGGTCAATGAAGATATCTATTACACCATAATAACCGATTTTTTGTACCCACTTTTCATGGTATTGATGTGAACGATGTCTGGTTTCAACAGGATGCTGCAACTTGTCACACATCTCATGCCACATTCGATTTATCGGGTCAAACGTTTGAAGGCACCTTAATTAGCCAAAATGGTGATGTCAATTGGCGGCCAAGTAGCTGAAATTTGACACCGTTGAACTATTTTCTGTAGGGCGCCGTTAAAGAAAACTATTATGCCAGCAAACCAGAGACTATTGAGCATTTGTAGGCCAACATATCTGATGCCATTACCGAGATACGACACCATACACTCGAAAAATTGCATGACAATTGTCCCGATCGAATGAGGTACTGTGAGGCCAGCTGCGGCAGCCATATTAATGAAATAATTTTCCATTCCTAAACGGAACAATTTTACTTCACAACAAAGAAAAAAAAATAAATTTGCCAAAATTTCAAACAGTTATTGTGTTTGTTTGCATTTTTAAAGAATTTCTTGCATATTAGAGAGGTATTCAACATCACTGTAAGCAGATTCTCTAAAAGCTGTCTTAAACTCAAATATTCTTCACGCACAATCTTTTTCATAGCTTTGGTGAATGTAATGATCTTCGTACCTTCATAACGAGTGAATTTTTAATGCAATAACTCCATATATATATTGATATACCCTGGATATGTATGTATATCCCATGTTTACATAGAGTGTTTGTGTGTGTTAAACGGATATCCAACAGTAAAGGTAATTTTTTTTAGTAAGTTAGTAAGTAACTGGCCTTTACCTTTGTTTTGTTGTTGTTTTTGTTCAACTTCCTCAAAAATTAAACTGACATTTGAGAATTTTATTTAAAGGACATGAATACATATGCTTACCCACGCCTATATACCATACGAAATGAAAGAAAAGATTTGTTGTGATCCTTGTAAAACAACAAGAACCACAACAAGATTAAATTCATTTAAGGCATCTATATTGCTACTACGGGAATATGTTACTTCAGTTACAAACAATCTTTTGGAATTCAAGTCAATAGTTTTCCCAAATTTTGTTTGTTTGTTTTGTTTTCCTTTGCCTTAATGGTTCGTTCATATTTTTGATTTCAATGCTGTTGTTGTTGTTTCTTGTCTAAAAATACCTTGAACGGTGTGTATATATGTATGTATGTGTGTGTAGAAAACAACAGCTGTTGTTTACTGTTTTGTTATTCACACATAATTTTATTATGAGGAAAGGCATACAACCAACAACAACAACTTTCTTGCAATATTCTTTCTTTTACTTTCACTTTTTCTTTCCTTTTTATGTCAGTTTATTGTTGTTGTTGTTCTCGGTTGTTGTTCTCGTTTGTTATGTACATATGAAAAGGGTCAGCCAACTTCAAAAAATATTATTTCTTGGTGTCCTTTTTCCATTTTCTGCTTGTTTAGCTTCGTTTTTCATTCCAGTATTTTTTTGAGGTAGAAAATTTGATTTTAAAAGCCTTTTATTGTTGTTGTTTTTCTGCTCTTTAATGGAGTTGCTTATTTTGCTGTGTGTTTACATGTGTGTTTGTGGTTGTATTATGAACAACCCTAATGAGGGGGTTTGACAGATTTATTACGAAATGATTTTCTGAGTGTATCATTTTAATACCCCGAGGAAAATTTATTTTTAGTTGTTGTTTTGTGTTCTTTTTTTATGAAATTTTATTGTTCTCTTAAGGTGTTGATTTGCAATAGAATTTTTGTTTACTTTTCTGTTGTAAGGAATACCAAGAAAGAATTGAATTTGAATTTTAAGATGAAAAATGAAAAAATTCCAATGAATTGCTGGAAAAAAATTTAACTTTTCTAGGCATGACATTTAAGGTAATTTGAGACTTCAGTTTAAATTTTTGCTGTGGACAAATTTTCGAATTTAATGTGACACAAAATATATAGGTGGGTTGATTGAAGGAGAGTAGCCCACATACAGCTAAGCCATCATGTAAGCTCATTGTGCGCTTACCATTAGGAATACCATGGTGTAGTATCTTGGCAATGACATCACTAATGTTATTCTTCAAATGCTCAATTATTTCAGGTTTGTCGGCATAACACTTTTCTTTAACTGCGCCCCATAGAAAATAATCCAACGGTGTCATCCATTTCGGTTCATTAAACGGCCATCAAAGGTTTGACGCAATAAATCGATTGTGGCATCAGATGTGTGGCAAGTTACGCCATCCTGTTGAAACCAAACATTGTTCACATTAATACGATGAAGAGCGGGTACAAAAAAATCGGTTATCATGATGACACAAGTTCCTCCATAGACCGTAATGACTAAGCCGTCCTCATTTTCAAGAATATATGGGCCAATATGATGCCTCCGCTCCACAAGCCGCACCAAACAGTCACTCGTAATGGATGAATTGACTTCTGTAAGACCCCATGCGGATTTTCTGATCGTCAAATATTGCAATTTTGCTTATTAACGTACCCACACACCCACATAACAGAGACAGTGTGAGAACAGGTTGGCTGCTGGGCTTGGATAAGGCCAGTTTAAAGTTAGTTATTGGATTTATCACGTATGTTGCGGGTATGGGTATGGTATCAGGGTATGTTGCGATGAGGATGAGTTGGAGACTGTCGAGCACCAGCACTTGGTAGGTTGAAGTTGAGGACCCTTGGCAGGGGCATCTTTCAGGGTTTGAATTCTGTGTCGAGAGCCGACATCAAGGCTCTCTACAGATTCATTAGTAGCTTGAGCTGGTTGAGAAGTGCTAGGGCTTCATCAGTGTAGTCGCGCTCTTCCTTTTTGTTTTGTTTGGTCTGTGTAATTCCTCCGCTTCCTATTCTCCCCTTTCCTACTTCCTTTCCTTTTTCCTATTCCCTCTATTATCCTTTTTTTTTAAGGACGCGTACTTAATTGACAAGTACACGTCCTCTAACCTTACATACTAACAAAGATGAAAATGTGCTTCATGAGCACGACATCATTGTGCAATAAATTCATCAACGCAATAAATTCCATTGTAGCTCAAGCGTAAATCGAAGCATTACGTTCAGTGGAGATAATATGTTGGATTTTGTGGTAGACTAGAATGATATACGTATTGCCAGATTCGAAATAACCGATGGTTTAAATTCAAACCGTAGATACCCCAACCGACACAAGATACGATGATACAAGATACAAACTTCATTAACTTCTGCCAGTTCACTCTTCTGAAACAAGTTAAGTATGGGAATGGTATATCGAGCTAATCAAAGCTGATTAGAGACACAAAAAGTTCTGCATAGTTTTGATGCCTGGAATGCATGTCCTGCATTCATCATTTTCCTGCATGGCAACAGAGATCAGCAATGATCAAGATGTGTAGAATCGAATCATACTCAAGATTTTTGATACATACATAATTGGCCATTACAACCCTTCAGACAGGATTACGACCTAGCTTCTCACATCACTCATGTTGTGTGCGTTAATTTTATGCGTGAGTGGCGGGACCTACAGTTTAACTGATTTTTGAGAAACTCTCAGAGTTTTTGCCAGAAATCTGCTGAGAGGAAGTCGACAAAGAAATTTTTTTATATTTCGTTGTGATGTCTGACCTGGGATAAGGAAACGGGCTTTGCGTCTAATAAGCCAACACACAACCCACTAGACCACGTCATTGATACTTATTTTAATATCTTGGAACCACTACTCATATTCAAAGTTTGAAGCACTCATCATTAAGTATGAATATGATACTTAACAACGTATGATGTTGTTGATTGCGACTCTACGTGACTCAACATATATGTACACGAATCACAAAATAAGTATAAATCACGTACGGACACTAATATACTCACTAAATGGTTGTGTGTTTGCTCTGCTTGCTGATCTGCCTTTTTTGCTTATGTGTCTGTTTTCTGATTTTGTAAATGCAACAATAACTAAGACTGAAGATTTTGATGAATGATTCGGGTCACTCGAACGTTATGAATTTAAATGAGTAGGCTTATGAATAAAACATATTTCGAATGGTATGAGTTTGATGTCAATGTTGTACGCATACTCATTGCAACCTGTACTTATAAATCAACATTGTAGTGAGTATGAGTGAATCAAAGTACATAGTTAAATTTCAATACTGTTGACTCACCAATACTCAGAATTTCATGAGTACTTATGAGTAAAGAAAAACGATTCATTGCTGATCTTTGCATGGCAATACTGTTCACGTGCACATGTAAGGTGGAGAGGCCTGTGAGTATGTGCTTATTGGCATGTTCACGACACTCTTATATTCTTAAAATGCTTATACATCGTATCAAAGTAAAAAATAATTCAAATATCGGAGGAATGCTTTCTAATTATAAAGTGTTAGAACAGGGCCCAATTAAATTAAACATTCGTTCGTAGATGACTAAACAAAATATCTTCCACAAGAAATTTTAAAAATGAACATAAAAACTGAAAAATATTTTAAGAAATAAGTTTTCCTTAAGACTACTAACACTTAACTTATATTTTTTGTTCTTTTATATTCTAATTTTTTCTATTTCTCTAATGGAATTAGAATAAGTTTAATAAAGATTTCTTTTCTTCTAATTTTTTTTTGCTTTTTGGCTTTTTGTTGTTGTCCTTTCTCTAGACGAAGTTGTGCAAGAAGTGTTTTGCCATTTAATAATTAAGTTTGATTTCGAAAGAAAATAATCAAAAAGAAAATAAAATTGAAATAATTTCTCAAAAGTAAAAGTTTTGTGAAAATAAAAATAAAGGAGACAGCAGCGACAAGAAGGAAGTGAAAGTCTTTGAAATTATGATGTTAAGCAAACACAACGACAAACACAATGAAAATGAAAATATTTCTATTGGCCTTGACAGTAAATTAAATTAGAAGACGGATAAACAAACAAAAAGAAAAAAATTTGTTTTTTCAAATCATGAAATGGAATAACAGGCACTCTCGCTTGCTCTGGGAAAGGTGTGGTGGTGGTGGTACGTTAGTATTTTCACTTCTCTTTTTTTAATTTATTTTTTTTTCTCTTTCCCTTTCTTTGCTTTTGTTTTTGTTTATATTTTATTGAAAATTGTTATGCTTCTATTTGGAATTTTTTATTAAAAAAAAAACGAAAACGAAAACACCCACACACACTCACAAGGAAAAGAAAACTTTTTCATGTTGTTTTTATTGTCCTTGTTTGTGTTCTATTTTGAAATTTCTATTCCATTGTCTATTTTGTTGAGTGTGTGTGTGTGTATGTGTGTCTGCTGATTTTAATGCAAATGTATGCAAATGTTCAGGATTTGCTTTAATCCATTCAGATTTGATTAAAAAAAAATGAATAAAAGCCAGCTAAAGTAGCATCATCACTGGTAGAGTATCGTCAGTAGCATTTCTATGCTTTTTTCATATTTTTTGCGAAAGCAGCTTTAAATTGTAGACACAAATATAATAAAGAGGATACAAAGAGGATACAAAGATCTTCATTTCCTTTTCTCATGTTGCAAAGATTTGTTTTTGTCTGTCATCTCATCATTTACTTTGGGAAACCCTGCATGGCAAATATAAATTTCACTTGAAGTTTCGATTGCTCGTTTAATACAGTAGGGCGCCATAAGTAATCCAAAGTTTTTCTTTTTTGCCGATATTAGCAGAAAATCAAAGATATTTTCAAGAATTTCAGAGTGTAGTTCACTGAATAGTGTTACGAAGTAAACGTCTATGATATTAGGGTCTATTTCTATGAAGAAGAGATGTTTAAAGACTGGAAGAGGCAAATTACATTTTAAATTTTTTCGAACTTAGTTTATACTATTCGGTAAACAATAGTCATTTTTGTCAAATAAACTACGTGTTATATTATTCAAGAAGAATATTTTTCCTATGGGGTATTGCTCAGGCCTAAGACCGATACAGTCAAAGACCAGTTTTTAGTGGAACACAGAACTCTTACAAGATTATTCGGCTTATTATTTTCACTATTTGCAGTATCGCTCGAAATATTCACTCTGTTTTACCAAATCGTAATGGACGACAATAAGCAACGGTTTATGTTCCCTGAAAGGACTCTAGAAGTTGTCGTAGCGTAGTAGGTAGTATGTTGGCTTTTTAGACGTGAGACCACTGTTCAAACCTCAAGACAGACATCTCCAGCAAAATGAAATATGAAAAATATTTCTTATTCTGGTAAAAACTCTGGGAGTAAACGAAGTTGTCATGTAAAGTTTCTCAAAAAATTCCACTAAGCTGTTTAAGAAGGTAAGGTGAACTCAAGTGTACAAGTTTCACCAACAATGTTTTGACAATTATACCCAGTACTGATTGCAGAATTCCAGAATTCCACGTAAGCAAGTAAGCAAACCTTTGTGTCAGCATTTACTTTAAACTAAAACAGGGACTTTTTTTGAAGTAATGAATGCATTCCCAGAAGTCGCCGTAATCTAGTAGGTAATGTGTTGAAATATTCCTTAAAAGTCTGTCGTTCGGAGTAGCCTTTAAACTGTAGACTCCGACGCTCATGTATAAAATTAACATACACAACATACATACATATGTGGTGTGAGAAATCAGATCGTAATCCTGACTGAAGGGTTGTAATGACCAATTATGTATGTATGTATGAGTGGACTCTAGAGCAGTTGGCTATCATTGGGTTTAGTTACGTTACATGTGTATGCGTATAACCAAGAACCACAGCCGTTTTCAAAATTAACATAAACCATGCCATGGTTCAATTTTAGACCGATTTCTGTGCCAGAGTCATAGAAAACTGGTCATTTCAAATGCGTTCCACCAAAAGAAGCCGCCCATAATGGCGTCAACAGTTCTTTCAGACGAATAAAACATTTCGATGATAACTTTCACACATATTGTTGTTGAATAACAGATTGGCTTGGCATTTTTCTGTCGGATATCTTCTACAAATTGGAAAATTGGGGGTTTAAATTACGTTGAGTACCAAGAAATACACGACTGCTACATTGATAGTGTTATGCAATACAATCGTAGATTGCAAATAAAATAGAAATAAATTTGTGTTTAGTTTTAATCAAAATTCTTTATTATTTGCATAACTCTGTATGCCACTGTTCACAACTTAATGTAAACAACAACAATTGCTTTTCTTTGTTATTCATCTGTTTATACTCTTTGCATAAACAGTAACAATTACTAGGCAATTATTCGACAGATCTTTGTAACGGAGATCTTCGAACAACGATTACTCTTTTCCAACGTACCGCGTCTTTACACAAGTTTGGCTGAAGTTTACTAACTCACTCGCCTGCTTTGACTTGTCTCTTATGAGGCAGGGTAAACAGTCTGATAAATGTTCTTGAAAGCGAATGTTTGTGACTTCGCCTTCTCGAAATCTCTATAATCGTTGTTTGCATTCATTATTGTTGTTTAGGTATTTTGTTTACATTTATTACTACAATATTGTTTGTATGTTCTTGTTTACTTCTTTACCATTTTTTGTATGCTGGTGTTTGTTGTTATATTAAGCAATACGATAATTTGTAAACATGTTTGTTTACTGCATTGTTTGGTTTTTGGAACTTTTGTTTATAATTTTAATGTTAAGCGAAGTAAAAGCAGAATACCAGAACATTTTCCTAACAATAGAATTATGAGCGATCGTTACAACTGATGGATATGTTTTTCAAATCGCTTCGATTGCTACAAATTGCTTGATTGCAAAACATATGTTTAGTATCGGGAATGAGTAGATAAATAGCGTGGAATCAAAACTTTTCTTTAGCTTATCTCTTAACTATAGGGTTATCCATTTCGTGGTGTCAAAAGTAAACGTAAATAAAACACATATAAAATATTTTTTTCATGATATTTCTTTTTTATTGTAAAGTTTGAACATTGACATTATGTGTAAAACACTATATCATTTAAATGACCTCCACACGAAGTGTTGCAAGCATTGATTCTTTTGAGGTAATTTTCGACCACTTTTTGACACATACTGGGCGGTATCTCAGCCAGTAAGGTCCAATCGCACCTTCGGACCAAAGATTTCAAACAGTGACTTTTTCTGGATGTAATGGCCTCTCTTCAATTACTTGAGGATTCTCAGAAGAAATCTAGATACTGGTGTTTTGCTTTTACATCGCTTAACATTAAAATTATAAACAAAAGCAACAAAAACAAAAGATTACAGCAAACAAACTTGTTTACAAATTATCCTACTGCTTAATATAACAACAAATACCAGCATAAAAAATAGTAAACAAGTAAACAAAAATTCAACAACAAATACTACAAAAATAAATGTAAACAAAATACACAAACAACAATAATGAATGTAAACAACAATTATGTATACAATTAATATACACACTATAAGGTGGTATGAGAAACTAGTTCGTAATTCTGACTGAAGGGTTGTAATGACCAATTATGGATGTATGTAAACAGCAATATTGAATTGGTACATAGTAATCGCTCTTGATAAATATATCTGATAGAGCTTTCATCAGGAAACTTTTTTTAAAGCTATACAGAGCCGAGTTTTAAACCCTTGATTTCTTGTCCAGTAAACTACGGCGATCATATCTAGCTCTGAGTTTGTTAAGATTATTTACCCGAAATAGTTTTAGATCTTTAAACAAAATCTTACATAGAAATATTCCGGGTAACTGCAGAGTGCATGAACTGGCCAAAAGAGGCACGACCATCGAACTCTCTGCTCGATGCTCGACTTTGGGTATCCCTTTGGCAATCTGCAAGCTTATAATTGACAATGCAGTCGTGTCAATAGTAGATGGGCGGCTTCGGACACGGGCAGAATGGCTCAGAACATCTGGCTAAGGTGCGCGGCGGCTCTGCTTCGACTCCAGAGAAGTAGGCGCAACCCTAATGTCGAATCTATTGCATTATAGAAACTAATGCGAGGCACATTGGTCTTGGACTGCTTGCAAATGATTTCTGTAGAAGCTGTGGAGATGAGGATGAGCATGAGACTGTTCTTCAGCTATTGTGTACATGTGTACATATCCGGCACTTTGTCGGTGGAGAAAGAGGCACCTGGGTGCCTAATATGTGGAGGATATGAAAGAACTGTCATTCATTGATATTGGCAGTCTGTGTCACTTCTACGGAAGCTCCCAGAGGTTCCTGGACTAAGGGAAAATGTGAAACTGTGGCCTGTGTGTGGCCTAAGTGTGTCCGCTCATAACTCCTTGAGGGGACAGCCACTTCTGCTTACCTACCTAGCTAAACAAAGTCTTATAATTTTACTTCTTTTAAATATTCCCGGAAAATTCTTACCGCATAAAACTAATTACTCTTTTTTTAGTTTTAGAACTTTTATTTTACAATCTGCCTTTAAAGTTAAAATTTGTTTATTATGTACACTTTGCTTAAAGAATTTTTTGAATTTATTTCAATGCAAAAAACTAGAAAGCACAGTAAAACTTTTCCATTTAAAGAAATTTTAAATGAGGGCCACACTTTAATATTTAAAAGCTTTATTTAAATTTTAATTTTTTTGTTATGAAATGTATTAACGGTATGATGTTGTTATTTAATTAAAACTAATTAAGTTGTTGTTATAATTTTTCAAAGTACAACAAGAAAACTCTTCATGCTTTTAAATACGTTTTGCTTGAGTTTAAATGAATTGCTTGTGCTGTTATCAGCGTAAAAGTTAAATCAATTACGTTACACTTTTACAGCAGCAGCGGCAGCCGCCGGATAAAAATAGTAATAACTACAGTGTCAGTAGTTCATATTGACTTATCATTAGTCCATCAGTAAGCCATTAATCATGAAGTTTAATTATGAAAATGTAACTGAGCGCGTAAACTGAGCGCAGCCAGCCAATGATTAATTTAAATGCTCCAGATACAGACACTAACAAGATAAATTAAGATGATTTACACGTAATTTATTTATTAATTTAATATTGTTTTTGTTTTTGTTATTGTTTCTTCTCTGTTTATTAATTTATTAATAATCAAAGAAAGCTGAATTAATTTATACAACCAACAGCCAAACAACATTGACTTCAATTAATTTTATGTGTCTGGTATACCAAAGCGTATGATTAATATTTTAATGCCATAAATACGATAAAAATGCCATTAATTACTCACTCTACCGCTTTCTTTCTCACTCTCTCCAATGCTCTGGTATTTTTCTGTGTTTGTGTATGTGTGTGTTTAAGTGCATCAACTCTTATTTAAGTGCTTAACTTTTGGCTTTAAAAACGATTTGTTTGTGTATGAATTTATTTCGCAGAATTATCTTTCAAAGTGTTTAAATTAATTTTATTTTTTTATTAAAATTTAATAATTTTAACTGCCTTCAGAAATGCTGGGTATTTATAACGCATTTCTGTACATTTCATAATCACATAGACAGTTTTCCATTTCATATTCTGATGATACGTCGAACAGTTTTCAAGAGAATTTATTTATTGCCCTCGAGAGCAGAGAGCATATTAAATGAATTTTAGAGAACGCAAAGATTCTGGTTTTATCATTCACTGGCAGCTGTCACATGTAGTTGCCGAAATGCAATAGGTAGTGAGGCTGTAGTCCAAGCCAGAGATCAGCAATGAATCGTTTTTTCGCTACTTATTAGCACTCATGAAATTTTGAATATACATAAGTGAGTCTACAATATTGAAATTAAACTATGTACTCTGATTCATTCGTACTCAGTACAACGTTGATTTATAAACACAGGTTGCAATGAGTATGAGTACAATGTTGACATCAAACTCATAACATTTGAAATATGTTTGATTCATATCTTTAGAAAAATACTTATAATACTTATAAATTTACTGCCTTAGTTGTTGTTGCATTCACAAAATAGAAAGAAAAAAGACATAAACAAAAAAGACAGAGCAGCAAGCAAAGCAAACACACAACCTTCTGGTGAGTATTTTAGTGTTCGCACGCGATTCATACTTATTTTCTGATTTGTCTATATGTTGAGTTATGGAGAGTAGAAATCAACAACATCATACGTGTTGTTAAGTATGAATTTGATGAGTACTTCAAACTCTAAATATGAGTAGAGGTTCTATACATACATACATTCATAATTGGCCATTACAACCCTTCAGTCAGGACTACGACCTAGCTTCTCACGCCACTCCCGTTTTGTGCCTTAATTTTATACTTGAGTGACGGGACCTACTGTTTAACGTCGACTCCGAACAACAGATTTTGAGAAACTTTTTCATGGCAGGTTTTTATTTACTCTCAGAGTTTTTGCCAAAAATCGGATTTTTTTGTCTTTGGAAAGACAATTTTGCTTTTGCAAATACAATTTTGTTTTTGCAAATACAATATTGCTTTTGCAAATACAATTTTGTTTCTGCACAGACAATTTTGCTTTTGCAAATACAATTTTGTTTTTGCAAATACAATTTTGTTTTTGCAAATACAATTTTGTTTTTGCAAATACAATTTTGCTTTTGCAAAGACAATTTTGTTTTTGCAAAGACAATTTTGTTTTTGCAAATACAATTTTGTTTTTGCAAAGACAATTTTGTTTTTGCAAATACAATTTTGGTTTTGCAAATACAATTTTGTTTTTGCAAATACAATTTTGCTTTTGAAAGTGTGTCAAAATTTTTCACACCCCTTTTTGAAAGTGTGTAACAATTTTTCACACCCCTTTTTGAAAGTGTGTCAAAAATTTTTCACACCCCTTTTTGAAAGTGTGTCAAAAATTTTCACACCCCTTTTTGAAAGTGTGTAACAATTTTTCACACCCCTTTTTGAAAGTGTGTCAAAAATTTTTCACACCCCTTTTTGAAAGTGTGTCAAAAATTTTCACACCCCTTTTTGAAAGTGTGTCAAAATTTTTCACACCCCTTTTTGAAAGTGTGTCACAATTTTTCACACCCCTTTTTGAAAGTGTGTCAAAATTTTTCACACCCCTTTTTGAAAGTGTGTCACAATTTTTCACACCCCTTTTTGAAAGTGTGTCACAATTTTTGACACCCCTTTTTGAAAGTGTGTCAAAATTTTTCACACCCCTTTTTGAAAGTGTGTCAAAATTTTTCACACCCCTTTTTGAAAGTGTGTCACAATTTTTCACACCCCTTTTTGAAAGTGTGTCACAATTTTTCACACCCCTTTTTGAAAGTGTGTCAAAAATTTTCACACCCCTTTTTGAAAGTGTGTCACAATTTTTCACACCCCTTTTTGAAAGTGTGTCAAAATTTTTCACACCCCTTTTTGAAAGTGTGTCACAATTTTTCACACCCCTTTTTGAAAGTGTGTCAAAAATTTTCACACCCCTTTTTGAAAGTGTGTCACAATTTTTCACACCCCTTTTTGAAAGTGTGTCACAATTTTTCACACCCCTTTTTGAAAGTGTGTCAAAAATTTTCACACCCCTTTTTGAAAGTGTGTCACAATTATTCACACCCCTTTTTGAAAGTGTGTCAAAATTTTTCACACCCCTTTTTGAAAGTGTGTCACAATTTTTCACACCCCTTTTTGAAAGTGTGTCAAAAATTTTCACACCCCTTTTTGAAAGTGTGTCACAATTTTTCACACCCCTTTTTGAAAGTGTGTCAAAATTTTTCACACCCCTTTTTGAAAGTGTGTCAAAATTTTTCACACCCCTTTTTGAAAGTGTGTCACAATTTTTCACACCCCTTTTTGAAAGTGTGTCAAAATTTTTCACACCCCTTTCTGTCAAAGGGGGTGAAAACATTTTTCACACGCCTTTTTGAAAGTGTGTCAAAATTTTTCACACCCCTTTTTGAAAGTGTGTCACAATTTTTCACACCCCTTTTTGAAAGTGTGTCAAAAATTTTCACACCCCTTTTTGAAAGTGTGTCACAATTTTTCATACCCCTTTTTGAAAGTGTGTCACAATTTTTCACACCCCTTTCTGAAAGTGTGTCAAAATTTTTCACACCCCTTTTTGAAAGTGTGTCACAATTTTTCACACCCCTTTTTGAAATCGTGTCAAAATTTTTCACACCCCTTTTTGAAAGTGTGTCACAATTTTTCACACCCCTTTTTGAAAGTGTGTCAAAATTTTTCACACCCCTTTTTGAAAGTGTGTCAAAATTTTTCACACCCCTTTTTGAAAGTGTGTCACAATTTTTCACACCCCTTTTTGAAAGTGTGTCACAATTTTTCACACCCCTTTTTGAAAGTATGTCAAAAATTTTCACACCCCTTTTTGAAAGTGTGTCAAAATTTTTCACACCCCTTTTTGAAAGTATGTCAAAATTTTCACACCCCTTTTTGAAAGTGTGTCACAATTTTTCACACCCCTTTTTGAAAGTGTGTCAAAATTTTTCACACCCCTTTTTGAAAGTGTGTCACAATTTTTCACACCCCTTTTTGAAAGTGTGTCAAAATTTTTCACACCCCTTTTTGAAAGTGTGTCACATTTTTTCACACCCCTTTTTGAAAGTGTGTCAAAAATTTTCACACCCCTTTTTGAAAGTGTGTCACAATTTTTCACACCCCTTTTTGAAAGTGTGTCAAAATTTTTCACACCCGTTTTTGAAAGTGTGTCACAATTTTTCACACCCCTTTTTGAAAGTGTGTCAAAAATTTTCACACCCCTTTTTGAAAGTGTGTCACAATTTTTCACACCCCTTTTTGAAAGTGTGTCACAATTTTTCACACCCCTTTTTGAAAGTGTGTCAAAATTTTTCGCACCCCTTTTTGAAAGTGTGTCACAATTTTTCACACCCCTTTTTGAAAGTGTGTCAAAATTTTTCACACCCCTTTCTGAAAGTGTGTCAAAATTTTTCACACCCCTTTTTGAAAGTGTGTCACAATTTTTCACACCCCTTTTTGAAAGTGTGTCACAATTTTTCACACCCCTTTTTGAAATGTCACAATTTTTCACACCCCTTTTTGAAAGTGTGTCAAAATTTTTCACACCCCTTTTTGAAAGTGTGTCACAATTTTTCACACCTCTTTTTGAAAGTGTGTCAAAATTTTTCACACCCCTTTTTGAAAGTGTGTCACAATTTTTCACACCCCTTTTTGAAATGTCACAATTTTTCACACCCCTTTTTGAAAGTGTGTCAAAATTTTTCACACCCCTTTTTGAAAGTGTGTCACAATTTTTCACACCTCTTTTTGAAAGTGTGTCAAAATTTTTCACACCCCTTTTTGAAAGTGTGTCACAATTTTTCACACCCCTTTTTGAAAGTGTGTCAAAATTTTTCACACCCCTTTTTGAAAGTGTGTCACAATTTTTCACACCCCTTTTTGAAAGTGTGTCACAATTTTTCACACCCCTTTTTGAAAGTGTGTCAAAAATTTTCACACCCCTTTTTGAAAGTGTGTCACAATTTTTCACACCCCTTTTTGAAAGTGTGTCAAAATTTTTCACACCCCTTTTTGAAAGTGTGTCAAAAATTATCACACCCCTTTTTGAAAGTGTGTCAACATTTTTCACACCTCTTTTTGAAAGTGTGTCAAAATTTTTCACACCCCTTTTTGAAAGTGTGTCACAATTTTTCACACCCCTTTTTGAAAGTGTGTCAAAATTTTTCACACCCCTTTTTGAAAGTGTGTCACAATTTTTCACACCCCTTTTTGAAAGTGTGTCACAATTTTTCACACCCCTTTTTGAAAGTGTGTCACAATTTTTCACACCCCTTTTTGAAAGTGTGTCACAATTTTTCACACCCCTTTTTGAAAGTGTGTCACAATTTTTCACACCCCTTTTTGAAAGCGTGTCAAAAATTTTCACACCCCTTTTTGAAAGTGTGTCACAATTTTTCACACCCCTTTTTGAAAGTGTGTCAACATTTTTCACACCCCTTTTTGAAAGTGTGTCAAAATTTTTCACACCCCTTTTTGAAAGTGTGTCAAAAATTTTCACACCCCTTTTTGAAAGTGTGTCACAATTTTTCACACCCCTTTTTGAAAGTATGTCACAATTTTTCACACCCCTTTTTGAAAGTGTGTCACAATTTTTCACACCCCTTTTTGAAAGTGTGTCACAATTTTTCACACCCCTTTTTGAAAGTGTGTCACAATTTTTCACACCCCTTTTTGAAAGTGTGTCAAAATTTTTCACACCCCTTTTTGAAAGTGTGTCACAATTTTTCACACCCCTTTTTGAAAGTGTGTCAAAATTTTTCACACCCCTTTTTGAAAGTGTGTTAACATTTTTCACACCCCTTTTTGAAAGTGTGTCAAAATTTTTCACACCCCTTTTTGAAAGTGTGTCAAAATTTTTCACACCCCTTTTTGAAAGTGTGTCACAATTTTTCACACCCCTTTTTGAAAGTGTGTCAAAATTTTTCACACCCCTTTTTGAAAGTGTGTCAAAAATTTTCACACCCCTTTTTGAAAGTGTGTCACAATTTTTCACACCCCTTTTTGAAAGTGTGTCAAAATTTTTCACACCCCTTTTTGAAAGTGTGTCACAATTTTTCACACCCCTTTTTGAAAGTGTGTCACAATTTTTCACACCCCTTTTTGAAAGTGTGTCAAAAATTTTCACACCCCTTTTTGAAGGTGTGTCACAATTTTTCACACCCCTTTTTGAAAGTGTGTCACAATTTTTCACACCCCTTTTTGAAAGTGTGTCAAAATTTTTCACACCCCTTTTTGAAAGTGTGTCACAATTTTTCACACCCCTTTTTGAAAGTGTGTCACAATTTTTCACACCCCTTTTTGAAAGTGTGTTAACATTTTTCACACCCCTTTTTGAAAGTGTGTCACAATTTTTCACACCCCTTTTTGAAAGTGTGTCAAAATTTTTCACACCCCTTTTTGAAAGTGTGTCACAATTTTTCACACCCCTTTTTGAAAGTGTGTCAAAATTTTTCACACCCCTTTTTGAAAGTGTGTCAAAATTTTTCACACCCCTTTTTGAAAGTGTGTCAAAATTTTTCACACCCCTTTTTGAAAGTGTGTCACAATTTTTCACACCCCTTTTTGAAAGTGTGTCACAATTTTTCACACCCCTTTTTGAAAGTGTGTCAAAATTTTTCACACCCCTTTTTGAAAGTGTGTAAAAATTTTTCACGCCCCTTTTTGAAAGTGTGTCAAAATTTTTCACACCCCTTTTTGAAAGTGTGTCAAAATTTTTCACACCCCTTGTTGAAAGTGTGCCACAATTTTTCACACCCCTTTTTGAAAGTGTGTCAAAATTTTTCACACCCCTTTTTGAAAGTGTGTCACAATTTTTCACACCCCTTTTTGAAAGTGTGTCACAATTTTTCACACCTCTTTTTGAAAGTGTGTCACAATTTTTCACACCCCTTTTTGAAAGTGTGTCAAAATTTTTCACACCCCTTTTTGAAAGTGTGTCACAATTTTTCACACCCCTTTTTGAAAGTGTGTCACAATTTTTCACACCCCTTTTTGGAAGTGTGTCAAAATTTTTCACACCCCTTTTTGAAAGTGTGTCACAATTTTTCACACCCCTTTTTGAAAGTGTGTCACAATTTTTCACACCCCTTTTTGAAAGTGTGTCAAAAATTTTCACACCCCTTTTTGAAAGTGTGTCACAATTTTTCACACCCCTTTTTGAAAGTGTGTCAAAATTTTTCACACCCCTTTTTGAAAGTGTGTCACAATTTTTCACACCCCTTTTTGAAAGTGTGTCAAAATTTTTCACACCCCTTTTTGAAAGTGTGTCACAATTTTTCACACCCCTTTTTGAAAGTGTGTCAAAATTTTTCACTCCCCTTTTTGAAAGTGTGTCACAATTTTTCACACCCCTTTTTGAAAGTGTGTCACAATTTTTCACACCCCTTTTTGAAAGTGTGTCACAATTTTTCACACCCCTTTTTGAAAGTGTGTCAAAATTTTTCACACCCCTTTTTGAAAGTGTGTCACAATTTTTCACACCCCTTTTTGAAAGTGTGTCACAATTTTTCACACCCCTTTTTGAAAGTGTGTCAAAAATTTTCACACCCCTTTTTGAAAGTGTGTCACAATTTTTCACACCCCTTTTTGAAAGTGTGTCAAAATTTTTCACACCCCTTTTTGAAAGTGTGTCACAATTTTTCACACCCCTTTTTGAAAGTGTGTCAAAATTTTTCACACCCCTTTTTGAAAGTGTGTCACAATTTTTCACACCCCTTTTTGAAAGCGTGTCGCAATTTTTCACACCCCTTTTTGAAAGTGTGTCACAATTTTTCACACCCCTTTTTGAAAGTGTGTCAAAAATTTTCACACCCCTTTTTGAAAGCGTGTCACAATTTTTCACACCCCTTTTTGAAAGTGTGTCACAATTTTTCACACCCCTTTTTGAAAGTGTGTCACAATTTTTCACACCCCTTTTTGAAAGCGTGTCACAATTTTTCACACCCCTTTTTGAAAGTGTGTCACAATTTTTCACACCCCTTTTTGAAAGTGTGTCAAAAATTTTCACACCCCTTTTTGAAAGCGTGTCACAATTTTTCACACCCCTTTTTGAAAGTGTGTCACAATTTTTCACACCCCTTTTTGAAAGTGTGTCACAATTTTTCACACCCCTTTTTGAAAGCGTGTCACAATTTTTCACACCCCTTTTTGAAAGTGTGTCACAATTTTTCACACCCCTTTTTGAAAGCGTGTCACAATTTTTCACACCCCTTTTTGAAAGTGTGTCAAAATTTTTCACACCCCTTTTTGAAAGTGTGTCACAATTTTTCACACCCCTTTTTGAAAGTGTGTCAAAATTTTTCACACCCCTTTTTGAAAGTGTGTCACAATTTTTCACACCCCTTTTTGAAAGCGTGTCACAATTTTTCACACCCCTTTTTGAAAGTGTGTCACAATTTTTCACACCCCTTTTTGAAAGTGTGTCAAAAATTTTCACACCCCTTTTTGAAGGTGTGTCACAATTTTTCACACCCCTTTTTGAAAGTGTGTCACAATTTTTCACACCCCTTTTTGAAAGTGTGTCACAATTTTTCACACCCCTTTTTGAAAGTGTGTCACAATTTTTCACACCCCTTTTTGAAAGTGTGTTAACATTTTTCACACCCCTTTTTGAAAGTGTGTCACAATTTTTCACACCCCTTTTTGAAAGTGTGTCACAATTTTTCACACCCCTTTTTGAAAGTCTGTTAACATTTTTCACACCCCTTTTTGAAAGTGTGTCACAATTTTTCACACCCCTTTTTGAAAGTGTGTCAAAATTTTTCACACCCCTTTTTGAAAGTGTGTCACAATTTTTCACACCCCTTTTTGAAAGTGTGTCACAATTTTTCACACCCCTTTTTGAAAGTGTGTCAAAATTTTTCACACCCCTTTTTGAAAGTGTGTCAAAATTTTTCACACCCCTTTTTGAAAGTGTGTCACAATTTTTCACACCCCTTTTTGAAAGTGTGTCACAATTTTTCACACCCCTTTTTGAAAGTGTGTCAAAATTTTTCACACCCCTTTTTGAAAGTGTGTCACAATTTTTCACACCCCTTTTTGAAAGTGTGTCAAAATTTTTCACACCCCTCTTTGAAAGTTTGTTAACATTTTTCACACCCCTTTTTGAAAGTGTGTCAAAATTTTTCACACCCCTTTTTGAAAGTGTGTCACAATTTTTCACACCCCTTTTTGAAAGTGTGTCAAAAATTTTCACACCCCTTTTTGAAAGTGTGTCAACATTTTTCATACCCCTTTTTGAAAGTGTGTAAAAATTTTTCACGCCCCTTTTTGAAAGTGTGTCAAAATTTTTCACACCCCTTTTTGAAAGTGTGTCAAAATTTTTCACACCCCTTGTTGAAAGTGTGTCACAATTTTTCACACCCCTTTTTGAAAGTATGTCAAAATTTTTCACACCCCTTTTTGAAAGTGTGTCACAATTTTTCACACCCCTTTTTGAAAGTGTGTCACAATTTTTCACACCCCTTTTTGAAAGTGTGTCAAAATTTTTCACACCCCTTTTTGAAAGTGTGTCACAATTTTTCACACCCCTTTTTGAAAGTGTGTCACAATTTTTCACACCCCTTTTTGAAAGTGTGTCAAAATTTTTCACACCCCTTTTTGAAAGTGTGTCACAATTTTTCACACCCCTTTTTGAAAGTGTGTCACAATTTTTCACACCCCTTTTTGAAAGTGTGTCAAAAATTTTCACACCCCTTTTTGAAAGTGTGTCACAATTTTTCACACCCCTTTTTGAAAGTGTGTCAAAATTTTTCACACCCCTTTTTGAAAGTGTGTCACAATTTTTCACACCCCTTTTTGAAAGTGTGTCAAAATTTTTCACACCCCTTTTTGAAAGTGTGTCACAATTTTTCACACCCCTTTTTGAAAGCGTGTCACAATTTTTCACACCCCTTTTTGAAAGTGTGTCACAATTTTTCACACCCCTTTTTGAAAGTGTGTCAAAAATTTTCACACCCCTTTTTGAAAGCGTGTCACAATTTTTCACACCCCTTTTTGAAAGTGTGTCACAATTTTTCACACCCCTTTTTGAAAGTGTGTCACAATTTTTCACACCCCTTTTTGAAAGCGTGTCACAATTTTACACACCCCTTTTTGAAAGTGTGTCACAATTTTTCACACCCCTTTTTGAAAGTGTGTCAAAAATTTTCACACCCCTTTTTGAAAGCGTGTCACAATTTTTCACACCCCTTTTTGAAAGTGTGTCACAATTTTTCACACCCCTTTTTGAAAGTGTGTCACAATTTTTCACACCCCTTTTTGAAAGCGTGTCACAATTTTTCACACCCCTTTTTGAAAGTGTGTCACAATTTTTCACACCCCTTTTTGAAAGCGTGTCACAATTTTTCACACCCCTTTTTGAAAGTGTGTCAAAATTTTTCACACCCCTTTTTGAAAGTGTGTCACAATTTTTCACACCCCTTTTTGAAAGTGTGTCAAAATTTTTCACACCCCTTTTTGAAAGTGTGTCACAATTTTTCACACCCCTTTTTGAAAGCGTGTCACAATTTTTCACACCCCTTTTTGAAAGTGTGTCACAATTTTTCACACCCCTTTTTGAAAGTGTGTCAAAAATTTTCACACCCCTTTTTGAAGGTGTGTCACAATTTTTCACACCCCTTTTTGAAAGTGTGTCACAATTTTTCACACCCCTTTTTGAAAGTGTGTCAAAATTTTTCACACCCCTTTTTGAAAGTGTGTCACAATTTTTCACACCCCTTTTTGAAAGTGTGTCACAATTTTTCACACCCCTTTTTGAAAGTGTGTTAACATTTTTCACACCCCTTTTTGAAAGTGTGTCAAAATTTTTCACACCCCTTTTTGAAAGTGTGTCACAATTTTTCACACCCCTTTTTGAAAGTGTGTCACAATTTTTCACACCCCTTTTTGAAAGTGTGTCAAAATTTTTCACACCCCTTTTTGAAAGTGTGTCAAAATTTTTCACACCCCTTTTTGAAAGTGTGTCACAATTTTTCACACCCCTTTTTGAAAGTGTGTCACAATTTTTCACACCCCTTTTTGAAAGTGTGTCAAAATTTTTCACACCCCTTTTTGAAAGTGTGTCAAAATTTTTCACACCCCTTTTTGAAAGTGTGTCACAATTTTTCACACCCCTTTTTGAAAGTGTGTCACAATTTTTCACACCCCTTTTTGAAAGTGTGTCAAAATTTTTCACACCCCTTTTTGAAAGTGTGTCACAATTTTTCACACCCCTTTTTGAAAGTGTGTCAAAATTTTTCACACCCCTCTTTGAAAGTTTGTTAACATTTTTCACACCCCTTTTTGAAAGTGTGTCAAAATTTTTCACACCCCTTTTTGAAAGTGTGTCACAATTTTTCACACCCCTTTTTGAAAGTGTGTCAAAAATTTTCACACCCCTTTTTGAAAGTGTGTCAACATTTTTCATACCCATTTTTGAAAGTGTGTAAAAATTTTTCACGCCCCTTTTTGAAAGTGTGTCAAAATTTTTCACACCCCTTTTTGAAAGTGTGTCAAAATTTTTCACACCCCTTGTTGAAAGTGTGTCACAATTTTTCACACCCCTTTTTGAAAGTGTGTCAAAATTTTTCACACCCCTTTTTGAAAGTGTGTCACAATTTTTCACACCCCTTTTTGAAAGTGTGTCACAATTTTTCACACCTCTTTTTGAAAGTGTGTCACAATTTTTCACACCCCTTTTTGAAAGTGTGTCAAAATTTTTCACACCCCTTTTTGAAAGTGTGTCACAATTTTTCACACCCCTTTTTGAAAGTGTGTCACAATTTTTCACACCCCTTTTTGGAAGTGTGTCAAAATTTTTCACACCCCTTTTTGAAAGTGTGTCACAATTTTTCACACCCCTTTTTGAAAGTGTGTCACAATTTTTCACACCCCTTTTTGAAAGTGTGTCAAAAATTTTCACACCCCTTTTTGAAAGTGTGTCACAATTTTTCACACCCCTTTTTGAAAGTGTGTCAAAATTTTTCACACCCCTTTTTGAAAGTGTGTCACAATTTTTCACACCCCTTTTTGAAAGTGTGTCAAAATTTTTCACACCCCTTTTTGAAAGTGTGTCACAATTTTTCACACCCCTTTTTGAAAGTGTGTCACAATTTTTCACACCCCTTTTTGAAAGTGTGTCAAAATTTTTCACACCCCTTTTTGAAAGTGTGTCACAATTTTTCACACCCCTTTTTGAAAGTGTGTCACAATTTTTCACACCCCTTTTTGAAAGTGTGTCACAATTTTTCACACCCCCTTTTGAAAGTGTGTCACAATTTTTCACACCCCTTTTTGAAAGTGTGTCAAAAATTTTCACACCCCTTTTTGAAAGTGTGTCACAATTTTTCACACCTCCTTTTGAAAGTGTGTCAAAATTTTTCACACCCCTTTTTGAAAGTGTGTCAAAAATTTTCACACCCCTTTTTGAAAGTGTGTCAACATTTTTCACACCCCTTTTGGAAAGTGTGTCAAAATTTTTCACACCCCTTTTTGAAAGTGTGTCACAATTTTTCACACCCCTTTTTGAAAGTGTGTCAAAATTTTTCACACCCCTTTTTGAAAGTGTGTTAACATTTTTCACACCCCTTTTTGAAAGTGTGTCAAAATTTTTCACACCCCTTTTTGAAAGTGTGTCACAATTTTTCACACCCCTTTTTGAAAGTGTGTCAAAAATTTTCACACCCCTTTTTGAAAGTGTCACAATTTTTCACACCCCTTCTTGAAAGTGTGTCAAAATTTTTCACACCCCTTTTTGAAAGTGTGTCAAAAATTTTCACACCCCTTTTTGAAAGTGTGTCACACTTTCTCACACCCCTTTTTGAAAGTGTGTCACAATTTTTCACACCCCTTTTTGAAAGTGTGTCACAATTTTTCACACCCCTTTTTGAAAGTGTGTCAAAATTTTTCACACCCCTTTTTGAAAGTGTGTCACAATTTTTCACACCCCTTTTTGAAAGTGTGTCACAATTTTTCACACCCCTTTTTGAAAGTGTGTCACAATTTTTCACACCCCCTTTTGAAAGTGTGTCACAATTTTTCACACCCCTTTTTGAAAGTGTGTCAAAAATTTTCACACCCCTTTTTGAAAGTGTGTCACAATTTTTCACACCTCCTTTTGAAAGTGTGTCAAAATTTTTCACACCCCTTTTTGAAAGTGTGTCAAAAATTTTCACACCCCTTTTTGAAAGTGTGTCAACATTTTTCACACCTCTTTTGGAAAGTGTGTCAAAATTTTTCACACCCCTTTTTGAAAGTGTGTCACAATTTTTCACACCCCTTTTTGAAAGTGTGTCAAAAATTTTCACACCCCTTTTTGAAAGTGTGTCACACTTTCTCACACCCCTATTTGAAAGTGTGTCAAAATTTTTCACACCCCTTTTTGAAAGTGTGTCACAATTTTTCACACCCCTTTTTGAAAGTGTGTCAAAAATTTTCACACCCCTTTTTGAAAGTGTGTCACAATTTTTCACACCCCTTTTTGAAAGTGTGTCACAATTTTTCACACCCCTTTTTGAAAGTGTGTCAAAAATTTTCACACCCCTTTTTGAAAGTGTGTCACAATTTTTCACACCCCTTTTTGAAAGTGTGTCACAATTTTTCACACCCCTTTTTGAAAGTGTGTCACAATTTTTCACACCCCTTTTTGAAAGTGTGTCAAAAATTTTCACACCCCTTTTTGAAAGTGTGTCACAATTTTTCACACCCCCTTTTGAAAGTGTGTCAAAATTTTTCACACCCCTTTTTGAAAGTGTGTCAAAAATTTTCACACCCCTTTTTGAAAGTGTGTCACAATTTTTCACACCCCTTTTGGAAAGTGTGTCAAAATTTTTCACACCCCTTTTTGAAAGTGTGTCACAATTTTTCACACCCCTTTTTGAAAGTATGTCAAAATTTTTCACACCCCTTTTTGAAAGTGTGTCACAATTTTTCACATCCCTTTTTGAAAGTGTGTCAAAAATTTTCACACCCCTTTTTGAAAGTGTGTCACAATTTTTCACACCCCTTTTTGAAAGTGTGTCACAATTTTTCACACCCCTTTTTGAAAGTGTGTCACAATTTTTCACACCCCTTTTTGAAAGTGTGTCAAAATTTTTCACACCCCTTTTTGAAAGTGTGTCACAATTTTTCACACCCCTTTTTGAAAGTGTGTCAAAAATTTTCACACCCCTTTTTGAAAGTGTGTCACAATTTTTCACACCCCTTTTTGAAAGTGTGTCAAAATTTTTCACACCCCTTTTTGAAAGTGTGTCACAATTTTTCACACCCCGTTTTGAAAGTGTGTCAAAATTTTTCACACCCCTTTTTGAAAGTGTGTCAAAATTTTTCACACCCCTTTTTGAAAGTGTGTCACAATTTTTCACACCCCTTTTTAAAAGTGTGTCAAAATTTTTCACACCCCTTTTTGAAAGTGTGTCAAAATTTTTCACACCCCTTTTTGAAAGTGTGTCACAATTTTTCACACGCCTTTTTGAAAGTGTGTCAAAATTTTTCACACCCCCTTTTTGAAAGTGTGTCACAATTTTTCACACCCCTTTTTGAAAGTGTGTCAAAATTTTTCACACCCCTTTTTGAAAGTGTGTCACAATTTTTCACACCCCTTTTTGAAAGTGTGTCAAAATTTTTCACACCCCTTTATGAAAGTGTGTCACAATTTTTCACACCCCTTTTTGAAAGTGTGTCACAATTTTTCACACCCCTTTTTGAAAGTGTGTCAAAATTTTTCACACCCCTTTTTGAAAGTGTGTCACAAATTTTCACACCCCTTTTTGAAAGTGTGTCACAATTTTTCACACCCCTTTTTGAAAGTGTGTCAAAAATTTTCACACCCCTTTTTGAAAGTGTGTCACAATTTTTCACACCCCTTTTTGAAAGTGTGTCAAAATTTTTCACACCCCTTTTTGAAAGTGTGTCACAATTTTTCACACCCCTTTTTGAAAGTGTGTCAAAATTTTTCACACCCCTTTTTGAAAGTGTGTCACAATTTTTCACACCCCTTTTTGAAAGTGTGTCACAATTTTTCACACCCCTTTTTGAAAGTGTGTCAAAAATTTTCACACCCCTTTTTGAAAGTGTGTCAAAAATTTTCACACCCCTTTTTGAAAGTGTGTCACAATTTTTCACACCCCTTTTTGAAAGTGTGTCACAATTTTTCACACCCCTTTTTGAAAGTGTGTCAAAATTTTTCACACCCCTTTTTGAAAGTGTGTCAAAAATTTTCACACCCCTTTTTGAAAGTGTGTCACACTTTCTCACACCCCTTTTTGAAAGTGTGTCAAAATTTTTCACACCCCCTTTTTGAAAGTGTGTCAAAAATTTTCACACCCCTTTTTGAAAGTGTGTCACACTTTCTCACACCTCTTTTTGAAAGTGTATCAAAATTTTTCACACCCCTTTTTGAAAGTGTGTCAAAAATTTTCACACCCCTTTTTGAAAGTGTGTCACAATTTTTCACACCCCTTTTTGAAAGTGTGTCACAATTTTTCACACCCCTTTTTGAAAGTATGTCAAAAATTTTCACAGCCCTTTTTGAAAGTGTGTCAAAATTTTTCACACCCCTTTTTGAAAGTGTGTCACAATTTTTCACACCCCTTTTTGAAAGTGTGTCACAAATTTTCACACCCCTTTTTGAAAGTGTGTCAAAATTTTTCACACCCCTTTTTGAAAGTGTGTCACTGTAGTGTGTTTGACTAGTCGAAGTTGCCATACCTTTTGTATGCAACTTAATATCAACACATTCCTGTTGATCTTGTCCACACTGCAGTTTCTGCCCAGACATAAACAATTCGTGTGAACTTGCTATGTCAGCATTTTCTCACGAATTGTTTACTGTATGCTAGCACTAAGGATTTAGTTAAGTTTAGCTTTAAGATTTAGTAATAAATATACTATGAAAATGAACAGTCGCACTAGCGGCTGTTCCCATAAATAAATAAACAATATAAATAAACAATAAAATAATAAAAGTGTTTCAAATTATTAAATATATTACATGGCGATCCTGCCTTGAAATATGCGTAAACGAAAATTAAGAAAATATTGTGAAAATCTTACATCAAAATAAAAAATAACATCAAAAACAAAAAAAATAAAAACCAAATTAAAGTGTAAACGTGTAAAAAAAAAATATATCAAAAAACAAAAACAGCTTATGAATATTGAGCACATGTGCATGCAAATATTAAAATTAAATATGTATGTTGAAATTGAAAAAAAAAAAATCACTTCTCTCATTGTGAATATGCAGGAAGCAATAAAGAGAGAATATTTTGTAGTCTCAAAATGTAATAAAGACAATTAAAGTTAAAAAATTTAAATAAATAACGAAAATAATAAATTAAATAAATAAATAATGAGTTTGTATTATTATCCACTTAATTAATTCATTTAAAAAGTATCTTGTGATGCATTAAAATCATCGAAAAAACTCAAGTTCAGTTTTCTTTTCCACACATTTTTGTAAGACTTGAAAGTACGGTTTTTGTATCTTAAAGATACCTAAATATAACTCAAAATTGTGAACAGATAAACGAACCAAAATATACAACAATAACAAAAACAAGACAAAATATTTAAGTGATAAGAGCATAATTGTGGCAAAGAAAGAAAACAAACTTACAATATGAAAAAAGTATAATTGCTTCATTACAAGTGTTGTAAAGAAAGCAAAGCAACGACGAAAAAAAAAATAATTCCACTTAGTTTGGTACTAAGCAAAACGAAACAACAGAACAAAAAAAAATATAGAAGAAGCAAAAGAAAAATTATGAGTGTTTATTTATCGCTAAATGATATGCCACTATGTTTCCTGTTAAAATTTTGTAAATAACCGCAGCATCAGCAGTAACAACAACAATCAAAATAAACAAGACGTATTTCATACAGCAACATCTTCAATCATCCCAAGCAACAGCAGCACCAACACCATCAGCAAACATCCTATGAAAACCGTAAATCATCTTAAATAAACGATCAACAGCATCCGTATGTTAATACTAATAATATTATATTTAAGATTATTATTTATATTTAGTAAGTTTAAATTTAATAAAATTTTGAGAAAACTTACTAATAGTTGTAGTTTTTTTTTAAATAACATTATTTAAGAACAAAACAATCAAAAAAAAAAAAAACCTTGGAAAATTCAGAATTATATTATTTAAAGGATTACATACCATAATAATAATATTTGAAAATTTATAATTATATTTTTATTAAGACTAATGTTTCAACAAAATTTATAATATAATGTACATAGAATACCAGCATAAATAATTTTATTACCTACCATAGTAATTATTAATTATTTTTTTTTTCTTCTCAAGTTAGAAAATATGTTTTTTTTTTAAAAAATCATTATTATATTTTTATAAAAACTAATATTTTTACAAAATTACATGCAACAATTATTAATTATTTTTTCTTCAATTCAATTGCTTTGAATTTTTTTTATATGAATGGATTTCTCTTAATACGTATTACACTTCTTTCGAAATTATATTTCAACGATTAACGACCCTGTGTAATGTTCTTAAGCTAAGTTTTCGAGTCATAATAAGAAGATAAACAGGAATATCACGTATATTCTCCGGATCACAATAATAATAATGATGTCTTTATGATACAATTAAAAATAATTTTTATAAGTTAACAAAATCAACTTTTTTTTTAATCTTACAAGGACACACGAATAATAAATAAATTAAATTAAAAATAATATATACATTGATGTGTTCTTTATAAATAATTTTATTACTAAATATATATACTAATACTGCATTACTGCGACACCTACGGGTCCCTCTAGTACTGCATAAATTTAAGAATCAAACCTCGTTGGGTCTAAATTGGTTTTGACCCATACATGACAGTGCCTAGTACGACTGTGCATAAAATTGTACGGTATACCACGCAGTGCCATGTATCTCAATAAAATCTAAGAACTAACAAGTAGCCTGACAGCGTGACTTATTAACCTCTGCGTTGTTGTCTAAACTAGTAGGTAAACTTGCGCACAAACACTGACAAGACAGTTCTTAATCATCCCTTTATTCTTAAAACTGATTCGAAATGGGAGGTACGGAGTCAAAAGTTGAAAAGCCAAATGCTAATGTCGTAAATGACATTGTGGTTAAAATTGACTTTCCGTACGTCTATTTCATCGTAATAATTGTCCTGTTAGCCGCGCAGCTCTTAGTAACAGTTTATCAGTTACATAAAAGGTCACTGAGAAAGAATTACATGAGAGCTGCGTCATTGGCGAACAATTTGGACAAAGTCTAGTCGTCTAGTCGTTACGTAAATTTTTTTCAATTCTTTTTATTCTCTTTTCGCCAATTTAAAAAATTTTTTTTTTACCTTATCGGTTTAGCCAATTCCTACCGTTTAATTTAAATATTAATTTCCTAATCTATGGAATGGGAAACAATAGTTTATAGGGCTAGAGCGATTAAGGAAGAATTTTTAAAATCATATAAATGCCTAAATATTGACAGGGATATAAAACCTGAGACAATCAATAGGCACTTGAATATTCTTCTAACCCTACTTGAAAAATTACGGGTGTTATTAAACACAAATTACAGCAGACTAACAAAGGCTCACCAAACAGCTGCTGAAGGTTTTTATTGGGACTTACGTGAAAAATTGATTTCTGTAAGTTACCGAAGGAACTTCAAAATAAATGTCCCCCAGTCAATACAAGAGCCAGTAGAATTCAATATCTTACCAGAGACGGAACAGAGGAAGAACTCCAACATGCCTCAAACTGTTGTAGAGTTCTTAAATACCGCCTCCAGGTTAATTCCTGATTTCGATGGGAATTCTGAAAACCTACAAAGCTTCATTGACGCCATAAACTTGGTTGATTCCATTAAGGAATCGCATGAATCTGTAGCTGTTAACCTCATTAAAACCAAATTGAAAGGAACAGCAAGAAACTTAATAGGTTCAGAAACAACATTAGACCAGATTGTGAACAAACTTAAGGCTTCAGTCAAGGGTGAATCCGTGGACGTTATAAACGCCAAACTCTTGAGCACTAGACAGTCTGGTAAGAGCGTCAACGCTTATGCTAAGGAAATGGAAGAATTGGCTAAGAAATTGGAGACAGCGTACATAGGGGATGGACTACCCCATGACATAGCAAATAAATATGCCACACGTTCAGTGGTCACTGCTATGACTAAAAACAGTTCAAACGACAGAGTCAGACTAATCATGCAATCGAGCAGTTTCAATAACATGAATGAAGTTCTAACCAAGTTCATAAGTAGTTGCACTGAGGTGCATGGGCAGGAGAACTCCATACTCAGCTATGGATCTGGACGCCGGGGTGGTGATAACCGCAGTAATAATTACAATGGCAATAGCAACCGCGGCAGATACAATAATTCGAAAAGGGGTCGAAATTTTTATGGACAAAATAGAGGTGGAAACTATGGGTCCGGATCTTATAATAATGATCCAAATCTGAACCGCAATTCGGGTTCCTACCGTGGTAATAGATACGGTAACAAGAATTACAATAATAACCGAAACAGAAATATAAACGTTACTGGGGAACATGCCCCGGGAAACGAGATACAACCCCTAAATACTCAGTAGGAACTAAAACCTACAATATTAACTTGAATTTGTGCAGCTATCTACAATGTAAAACTACTTTAAATAACACTGTTTCAACTTTTCTAATAGATACTGGTGCGGATATCTCAATTATCAAGCGCAACCAGGTCATAGATGCAACCATAAATAAATACAATAGAAAAAACCTAAATGGGATAGGCCAAGGCACCATTTCAACACTGGGTAGTGTGCGTTCTGAGCTAAAAATAGACAAATACTTAATAAAGCATACTTTTCATGTAGTTGAAGATAACTTTAAAATACAAGCAGACGGAATAATCGGAATGGATTTCATGCGAAAATACAATTGCATCTTACAGTATTCAAGTGATAAGGACTTAATAATTCTACGATCAGATGAAATTGATCATGACATTGGAATACCGCTTAGAAACGGTCCTACCATAAACTCTATATCTCTACCTGCAAGATGTGAAGTAGTAAGATCAATAAAGTTTGAGTCAATTGAAGAAAGTGTTCTAGTACCATTCCAGACAATTCAAGACGGCGTTTTTGTCGCCAATACAATCACATCAAAAACTAATCCCTTGGTGAAAATAATTAACACAACTAACCATGACTTAATAATTTCCGATATTAAGCTTGTTACGGAGACACTTAAAGACTACAAGATAGCTAGTTCAGATCGCGTACAAACTAAATCAAAGGAGAAAATGGAAAGACTTTCCAAAAATTTTCCACCATTCGTTGAAAAAGAACTGAAAGCTTTATGCCATGAATTCATAGATATTTTTGCTTTGGAAACAGAAAACATTTCATCCAATAACTTTTATAAGCAGAAACTTAAAGTTAATAGTACACACCCTGTTTATATCAAGAACTATCGAATACCGCATTCTCAGAAGGAAGAGATAAATAAACAGGTTGAAAAATTAATTAAGGATGATATCATTGAACCATCGGTATCCGATCACAATAGCCCTATCCTATTGGTACCCAAAAAACCGTTACCTGGTACTACCCAGAGAAGATGGAGACTAGTGGTAGATTACAGGGCGGTTAATAAAAAGTTGATAGCAGACAAATTCCCGTTACCACGCATAGATGATATTCTTGACCAGTTAGGCAGAGCTAAATTTTTCTCTTGCCTTGACCTTATGTCAGGATTTCATCAAATTGAGCTTGAGGAAGAATCTAGAGATATTACATCCTTCTCTACTGATAGAGGATCTTTCCGATTTAAAAGATTGCCATATGGTCTGAAAGTAGCGCCAAATTCATTTCAACGAATGATGACATTGGCTTTTTCAGGTCTATCCCCAGCACAAGCGTTTGTGTACATGGATGACCTTGTAGTTGTTGGTTGTTCATCAAATCATATGTTGAGAAATTTGAGAGATGTATTTGAGGTATGTAGGACACACAATTTAAAGTTGCATCCAGACAAGTGTTCATTTTTTCGCACGGAAGTTACATTCCTTGGCCACAAATGCACGGATCAAGGAATATTGCCTGACGACAGCAAATTTTCTATTGTACAAAACTATCCCACTCCGAGGAATGGTGATGAAGCCAAGCGCTTTATAGCGTTTTGTAATTACTATCGTAGGTTCATACCGAACTTTGCTGAATCGTCTCGGCATATAACCAGACTATCAAGAAAAAATGTTCCTTTTGAATGGAACCAAGATTGTGAAAAGTCCTTTCAGTACCTCAAAAATCAACTACTGAGCCCTAGGATTTTACAATACCCTGACTTCTCAAAGGAATTTTTTATCACAACCGACGCAAGCAAATATGCTTGTGGCGCGGTTTTGAGTCAGGAAAAACAAGGAGAATTAATGCCAATCTCATACGCGTCAAGATCATTCACTAAAGGTGAAAGTAATAAATCGACCATAGAGCAGGAATTGACTGCGATACATTGGGCCGTAAAATATTTTAGACCTTACATCTATGGCAGGAAATTTGTGATAAAAACTGATCACAGACCACTCACTTACCTTTTTTCTCTAAAGAATCCATCTTCCAAGCTAACACGTATGCGACTTGATCTCGAGGAATACGACTTCGTGATCGAGTATATTAGGGGTCAGGAAAATGCGGTAGCAGACGCTCTATCCCGCATAGAGTTTAAAGACATTAAAGATATTGGAGTCAATACAATTCTGAAGGTTACAACAAGACTTCAGACTAGAGCAAAAGAACAAAATACTGGTAAAAATCATGCGGAAGAATCAGAATCGTTGAATCTCAAAATATATGAGACTCTAAATGCAAACGAGCATCGTAAAATACCTAAATTGTATTTTACCAAAGATAAGTTAATTGTACGGAAAGGAAAGCAAGTTCTTTCTGAATATAAGTTGAAAGACCTTATTATTAATAGAAATGTTGACTTAGGTCGCCTCTTTCTACAGCTTGCAAAAATAGCTAATAATGTCGGTCTTACAACACTATTACTTTCACAAGATGAAAGTATGTTTAATAACCTAGGAACAAATATGGAAACCTTCAAAGGTAAAGGTAATATAATCTTGCAAGATTTTGATTTGACAATAATGCTCGTACCAAAACTTGTTAAAGTTAACACAGATTCTGAAAAGTTAAGGATTATGAAAAAGTATCATGATGATCCCCTTACTGGTGGACATCCAGGTATAACCCGTATGATAAAGAAAATAAGACTTCAATATCATTGGAAGGGTATGACTAGAGACATATGTAAATATGTCCGGCAATGCCTTCAGTGTCAGGCCAATAAGACAACAATTAGAAACAGGGAGCCCTTGGTTATCACACCAACACCTGTCAAAGCTTTTCAACGAGTAATAATTGACACCATAGGACCGCTGCCAAAGTCTGATTCGCAAAATGAATACGCTGTGACTGTAATGTGTGATTTGACCAAGTATTTGGTGGCCATCCCAGTGGAAAATAAATCGGCCAGGAATGTGGCTAAGGCCATAATGGAAAATTTTGTTTTGATATATGGTCCCATGAACACCATAGTTACTGATCTGGGTGCTGAATATATGAATCAGGTACTGACAGAGCTATGTAAACTGCTAAAAATAGAAAAGTTGCATTCCACTGCTTACCACCACGAAACACTTGGGACTATTGAAAGATCCCATAGGACATTCAATGAGTACCTAAGATCATATATTTCATTAGATAAATCGGACTGGGATAATTGGCTAAAGTTCTTTGTATACTGTTACAATACTACTCCGTCTACAGCCCATGGATATTGCCCGTTTGAGTTAGTATACGGGAAAATTCCGAGGGAAATGGAGTTTGCTAATACTGGTATCATAGATCCATTATACAATATTGATGCCTATGAAAAAGAGGTCAAATTCAGACTTCAAGTAGCACAGCGTAGAGCTGCCAACCTCATTGAAAATGCTAAACTAAGGAGACAAGGGTTCTCCAATAAAAATTCTAACCCTGTCGGGCTCTGTGTTGATGATTCAGTTTTGGTCCGCAATGACGCTGGACACAAGCTGGATTCGGTTTATACGGGTCCATTTAGAGTCAAGGAAATTGATATCACAAATAACGTCACCGTGACGGACTCGAACGGTAAATCATTCACCGTCCACAAAAACAGAGTTAAAAAATTACCCGATTAAAATGCGTATATCGCATACTGCATTCCCAATTCTTGTACCAACAGGTACTTGACCAGTCTGAAGAGTTTTTCTTCCACGACCACAGCTTGCTGCTGGACGATTATTCCTTTAAAGCTAATAATAATATCTAATAATAATAATATCTAATTATACATTTTAATACATGTATGTATATATACAATTATTATATTTAGTATAACGATTTAAACCATAAATTTATTTATGTTTTTGTTTTTTTTTTTTTCTTCTTTCAATACCCAGAGACTTGTATTATTGAACAAGCACCTACTTCTTTGTATAGACGGATTGCTCAATTTTATATCCTCTATACCCTTTTATATTCCAGGCTTCGGCTCAAATGGAATTCTAATTATTTCTTATTTTATTTTTATTCCTTTAAAGATCATCTTTAAGAATTGTTTATAATTAATTATGATTTTATTTCTTTGTTACTTGATTAATAGTAATTACAATTTATTTAGTTACTACTATTTATATTGATTTAATCGATTGCAATGCATTGTAATATTTAAACTAAAAATACTCTTCAGTTATTTTTATTTTTTTTTCAATTCATTGTCTATTTGTTTTCTGTCACTATTAAACTCATTCTGTTGATCATCTTTATTGATCATCATAGTAATCTCGCTCGCCATCTTCATTTTCATGAGGATTATAGACCTTAACAGGTATACTGTCATATTTAGAGAAATTAATACCACTGGTAAAACGGAGGCAAATATTTCATCTTCATTATCTGTTGATTCTGGTTGTATATAAAATTCTTTTGTTTTTTTTTTTTTTTTCTGCTCTTGGAAATAAAACGTTGTATAAATGAATACAACTCTTTAGGCTTTCCTTGCGTTTAAACATTACACGTATTTCAATGTCGGAACCACCGTCTTCTTTTAGTAAAAACGGTAGTTTCTCCTCCTCTTTGTGGCGGCGGAGTTTCAGAAAGTTATATCGTCAGTTTTGGTAGCAATTTTTCCTAATTTCATCATCGCGGTTTCTATTAAAGTTCGTTTCTGTGTGTTCTCTGAACACCCCAGTGTATCGACTATTTAGGTAAACTTTAAGCGAACTATTTTCTTTTTACATATTTTACGTCTATATCTTCATATGCGCATGGTTTTACATATAAAAGGAAATTCATCGATAACTCATAGAAGACCGTGAATTATTTTCTAACCGCTTTCGCGCCACTTGCAGGGTTGTCAATATTGCAACTCCTGCAGATTTTTCTCTCTCTTTTGTGTACACTCTTAATTGTAGCGGGACACTTGGCCAACTGGGCTTTACTTACTTCATCTGATTTTTTATATAGGGCGGTCCAATTAAGTAAACCACCCGCCTTTTCACTAGGATCATTATGTGAAACACTGTTGCAAGCTAGTCAATTAATATGAACTGTTTCAGTAAAGACAACTGCTTCAAAAAAAAAAAAAAAAAAAAAAAAAACGTTTCAAACACTAGAAATCCTCCTTAAATCCAATATAGAAACTCTCTCAATCTAGTTGCTGTTTTATTTTACGGCCTATTATTCTGGTTTTACAGTAATCGTAGTAAAATTACACATTACATATATTACACCAATTTTTTTTTTTTCCCCCCATTCTATATTGCGACACTTCTTTTGTATTATTCTCCACTTTCACTCTTCTTTTCTTTCATTACATTTTATTATCACCTCTTTAAATAAAACATACAAACTTTTTTATTGTCTTTTGTATTGTTCTCCATTTTCTCTCTCCTCGATAGTATAGTGGTCAGTACCTCGATATCAATCATTTACAGGAATAGCCAGAAAGTACTAGTTTAATTTCGATTTATATGATTTTTTCATTAATTTCATGGCCCTTCAAGAATAAAGTTATTCCTTTTTTATATTATTTGCTTGTTTCTTATTGTTGGTGAACTCTGACATGTTTCTTGACTGTTCATCCATTCTCTACTTTTTATCAAGCTACCAATCTCAATGGCCCATTAAGCACGCCATAAATCTCTTCCTCCTCAGTCTTCGTTTGCATATTCGGACAAATAGATCCAACACACTCTAATACTTCTCACAATAACGAGAAGTTCTCATTTTCCCTACATCAGCGGAGAGGGAGACAATTGATTTCTTTTAAAGAAAAGGAAATTTAATTTCTTTTTCTCTTCTGAAGGGAAAGTCACACTCACACTCTAGATATGACAGAATTCTAATTAAAAAAAAAAGTATATTGGTAATCAATATACATTATATTATTTTTCTATTTTTATATAGTTTTTTTTTTTGTGTTGTATAGTATTAGTAAAAAAAAAATACTTTTCAGTTGTTTTTATTTTTCTTTGGATTGCATTACTGTTAAGCTTATTTTGTAAAATAAAACTATTTTTGTAATTATTCTCGAGTTTGTTCTGTATAATTATAATAATCATAAACTTATTATAAAAATTATAATTAAAAATTATAACAAAAAAAAAAAAGTGTATTTTTGCTAACTAACTATATATATATATTGCATTATATTTTATTACTATCTTTGTGAAAGAACAATCAACTAATATTGATTGTTCTTTGTTAAGAGGGAAGGTGTAGTGTGTTTGACTAGTCGAAGTTGCCATACCTTTTGTATGCAACTTAATATCAACACATTCCTGTTGATCTTGTCCACACTGCAGTTTCTGCCCAGACATAAACAATTCGTGTGAACTTGCTATGTCAGCATTTTCTCACGAATTGTTTACTGTATGCTAGCACTAAGGATTTAGTTAAGTTTAGCTTTAAGATTTAGTAATAAATATACTATGAAAATGAACAGTCGCACTAGCGGCTGTTCCCATAAATAAATAAACAATATAAATAAACAATAAAATAATAAAAGTGTTTCAAATTATTAAATATATTACATCACAATTTTTCACACCCCTTTTTGAAAGTGTGTCAAAAATTTTCACACCCCTTTTTGAAAGTGTGTCACAATTTTTCACACCCCTTTTTGAAAGTGTGTCACAATTTTTCACACCCCTTTTTGAAAGTGTGTCAAAAATTTTCACACCCCTTTTTGAAAGTGTGTCACAATTTTTCACACCCCTTTTTGAAAGTGTGTCGCAATTTTTCACACCCCTTTTTGAAAGTGTGTCAAAAATTTTCACACCCCTTTTTGAAAGTGTGTCACAATTTTTCACACCCCTTTTTGAAAGTATGTCAAAAATTTTCACACCCCTTTTTGAAAGTGTGTCAAAATTTTTCACACCCCTTTTTGAAAGTGTGTCACAATTTTTCACACCCCTTTTTGAAAGTGTGTCACAATTTTTCACACCCCTTTTTGAAAGTGTGTCAAAATTTTTCACACCCCTTTTTGAAAGTGTGTCACAATTTTTCACACCCCTTTTTGAAAGTGTGTCAAAAATTTTCACACCCCTTTTTGAAAGTGTGTCACAATTTTTCACACCCCTTTTTGAAAGTGTGTCAAAATTTTTCACACCCCTTTTTGAAAGTGTGTCAAAATTTTCACACCCCTTTTTGAAAGTGTGTCACAATTTTTCACACCCCTTTTTGAAAGTGTGTCAAAATTTTTCACACCCCTTTTTGAAAGTGTGTCAAAATTTTCACACCCCTTTTTGAAAGTGTGTCACAATTTTTCACACCCCTTTTTGAAAGTGTGTCACAATTTTTCACACCCCTTTTTGAAAGTATATCAAAAATTTTCACACCCCTTTTTGAAAGTGTGTCAAAATTTTTCACACCCCTTTTTGAAAGTGTGTCAAAATTTTCACACCCCTTTTTGAAAGTGTGTCACAATTTTTCACACCCCTTTTTGAAAGTGTGTCAAAAATTTTCACACCCCTTTTTGAAAGTGTGCCATAATTTTTCACACCCCTTTTTGAAAGTATGTCACAATTTTTCACACCCCTTTTTGAAAGTGTGTCACAATTTTTCACACCCCTTTTTGAAAGTGTGTCACAATTTTTCACACCCCTTTTTGAAAGTGTGTCACAATTTTTCACACCCCTTTTAGAAAGTGTGTCAAAATTTTTCACACCCCTTTTTGAAAGTGTGTTAACATTTTTCACACCCCTTTTTGAAAGTGTGTCAAAATTTTTCACACCCCTTTTTGAAAGTGTGTCACAATTTTTCACACCCCTTTTTGAAAGTGTGTCAAAAATTTTCACACCCCTTTTTGAAAGTGTGTCACAATTTTTCACACCTCTTTTTGAAAGTGTGTCACAATTTTTCACACCCCTTTTTGAAAGTGTGTCAAAATTTTTCACACCCCTTTTTGAAAGTGTGTCACAATTTTTCAAACCCCTTTTTGAAAGTGTGTCACAATTTTTCACACCCCTTTTTGAAAGTGTGTCACAATTTTTCACACCCCTTTTTGAAAGTGTGTCAAAATTTTTCACACCCCTTTTTGAAAGTGTGTCAAAATTTTTCACACCCCTTTTTGAAAGTGTGTCAAAATTTTTCACACCCCTTTTTGAAAGTGTGTCACAATTTTTCACACCCCTTTTTGAAAGTGTGTCAAAAATTTTCACACCCCTTTTTGAAAGTGTGTCACAATTTTTCACACCCCTTTTTGAAAGTGTGTCACAATTTTTCACACCCCTTTTTGAAAGTAAGTCAAAATTTTTCACACCCCTTTTTGAAAGTGTGTCACAATTTTTCACACCCCTTTTTGAAAGTGTGTCAAAATTTTTCACACCCCTTTTTGAAAGTGTGTCACAATTTTTCACACCCCTTTTTGAAAGTGTGTCACAATTTTTCACACCCCTTTTTGAAAGTGTGTCAAATATTTTCACACCCCTTTTTGAAAGTGTGTCAAAAATTTTCACACCCCTTTTTGAAAGTGTGTCACAATTTTTCACACCCCTTTTTGAAAGTGTGTCACAATTTTTCACACCCCTTTTTGAAAGTGTGTCAAAATTTTTCACACCCCTTTTTGAAAGTGTGTCAAAAATTTTCACACCCCTTTTTGAAAGTGTGTCACACTTTCTCACACCCCTTTTTGAAAGTGTGTCAAAATTTTTCACACCCCCTTTTTGAAAGTGTGTCAAAAATTTTCACACCCCTTTTTGAAAGTGTGTCCTACTTTCTCACACCTCTTTTTGAAAGTGTATCAAAATTTTTCACACCCCTTTTTGAAAGTGTGTCAAAAATTTTCACACCCCTTTTTGAAAGTGTGTCACAATTTTTCACACCCCTTTTTGAAAGTGTGTCACAATTTTTCACACCCCTTTTTGAAAGTATGTCAAAAATTTTCACACCCCTTTTTGAAAGTGTGTCAAAATTTTTCACACCCCTTTTTGAAAGTGTGTCACAATTTTTCACACCCCTTTTTGAAAGTGTGTCACAATTTTTCACACCCCTTTTTGAAAGTGTGTCAAAATTTTTCACACCCCTTTTTGAAAGTGTGTCACAATTTTTCACACCCCTTTTTGAAAGTGTGTCAAAATTTTTCACACCCCTTTTTGAAAGTGTGTCACAATTTTTCACACCCCTTTTTGAAAGTGTGTCAAAAATTTTCACACCCCTTTTTGAAAGTGTGTCACAATTTTTCACACCCCTTTTTGAAAGTGTGTCAAAATTTTTCACACCCCTTTTTGAAAGTGTGTCAAAATTTTCACACCCCTTTTTGAAAGTGTGTCACAATTTTTCACACCCCTTTTTGAAAGTGTGTCAAAATTTTTCACACCCCTTTTTGAAAGTGTGTCAAAATTTTCACACCCCTTTTTGAAAGTGTGTCACAATTTTTCACACCCCTTTTTGAAAGTGTGTCACAATTTTTCACACCCCTTTTTGAAAGTATGTCAAAAATTTTCACACCCCTTTTTGAAAGTGTGTCAAAATTTTTCACACCCCTTTTTGAAAGTGTGTCAAAATTTTCACACCCCTTTTTGAAAGTGTGTCACAATTTTTCACACCCCTTTTTGAAAGTGTGTCAAAAATTTTCACACCCCTTTTTGAAAGTGTGCCATAATTTTTCACACCCCTTTTTGAAAGTATGTCACAATTTTTCACACCCCTTTTTGAAAGTGTGTCACAATTTTTCACACCCCTTTTTGAAATTGTGTCACAATTTTTCACACCCCTTTTTGAAAGTGTGTCACAATTTTTCACACCCCTTTTAGAAAGTGTGTCAAAATTTTTCACACCTCTTTTTGAAAGTGTGTTAACATTTTTCACACCCCTTTTTGAAAGTGTGTCAAAAATTTTCACACCCCTTTTTGAAAGTGTGTCACAATTTTTCACACCCCTTTTCGAAAGTGTGTCCCAATTTTTCACACCCCTTTTTGAAAGTGTGTCACAATTTTTCACACCCCTTTTTGAAAGTGTGTCAAAAATTTTCACACCCCTTTTTGAAAGTGTCATAATTTTTCACACCCCTTTTTGAAAGTATGTCACAATTTTTCACACCCCTTTTTCAAAGTGTGTCACAATTTTTCACACCCCTTTTTGAAAGTGTGTCACAATTTTTCACACCCCTTTTTGAAAGTGTGTCAAAATTTTTCACACCCCTTTTTGAAAGTGTGTCAAAATTTTTCACACCCCTTTTTGAAAGTGTGTCAAAAGTTTTCACACCCCTTTTTGAAAGTGTGTCACAATTTTTCACACCCCTTTTTGAAAGTGTGTCAAAATTTTTCACACCCCTTTTTGAAAGTGTGTTAACATTTTTCACACCCCTTTTTGAAAGTGTGTCAAAATTTTTCACACCCCTTTTTGAAAGTGTGTCAAAATTTTTCACACCCCTTTTTGAAAGTGTGTCACAATTTTTCACACCCCTTTGTGAAAGTGTGTCACAATTTTTCACACCCCTTTGTGAAAGTGTGTCACAATTTTTCACACCCCTTTTTGAAAGTGTGTCACAATTTTTCACACCCCTTTGTGAAAGTGTGTCACAATTTTTCACACCCCTTTTTGAAAGTGTGTCAAAATTTTTCACACCCCTTTTTGAAAGTGTGTCAAAAATTTTCACACCCCTTTTTGAAAGTGTGTCACAATTTTTCACACCCCTTTGTGAAAGTGTGTCACAATTTTTCACACCCCTTTTTGAAAGTGTGTCAAAATTTTTCACACCCCTTTTTGAAATTTTGTGTTTGCAAATACAATTTTGGTTTTGCAAATACAATTTTGTGTTTGCAAATACAATTTTGGTTTTGCAAATACAATTTTGGTTTTGCAAATACAATTTTGTGTTTGCAAATACAATTTTGTTTTTGCAAATACAATTTTGCAAATACAATTTTGTTTTTGCAAACACAATTTTGGCTTTGCAAACACAATTTTGGTTTTGCAAATACAATTTTGTTTTTGCAAACACAATTTTGTTTTTGCAAACACAATTTTGGTTTTGCAAATACAATTTTGGTTTTGCAAACACAATTTTGGCTTTGCAAACACAATTTTGGCTTTGCAAATACAATTTTGGTTTTGCAAATACAATTTTGGTTTTGCAAACACAATTTTGGCTTTGCAAACACAATTTTGGCTTTGCAAACACAATTTTGGTTTTGCAAATACAATTTTGGTTTTGCAAACACAATTTTGGCTTTGCAAACACAATTTTGGCTTTGCAAATACAATTTTGGCTTTGCAAATACAATTTTGGTTTTGCAAACACAATTTTGGCTTTGCAAACACAATTTTGGCTTTGCAAACACAATTTTGGTTTTGCAAATACAATTTTGGTTTTGCAAACACAATTTTGGCTTTGCAAACACAATTTTGGCTTTGCAAATACAATTTTGTGTTTGCAAAAACAATTTTGGTTTTGCAAATACAATTTTGTGTTTGCAAATACAATTTTGTTTTTGCAAACACAATTTTGGCTTTGCAAACACAATTTTGGTTTTGCAAATACAATTTTGTTTTTGCAAACACAATTTTGGCTTTGCAAACACAATTTTGGTTTTGCAAATACAATTTTGGTTTTGCAAACACAATTTTGGCTTTGCAAACACAATTTCGTTTTTGCAAATACAATTTTGTTTTTGCAAACACAATTTTGGCTTTGCAAACACAATTTTAGTTTTGCAAAAACAATTTGGGTTTTGCAAACACAATTTTGGCTTTGCAAACACAATTTTGGCTTTGCAAATACAATTTTGGTTTTGCAAATACAATTTTGGTTTTGCAAACACAATTTTGGCTTTGCAAACACAATTTTGGCTTTGCAAACACAATTTTGGTTTTGCAAATACAATTGCAAACACAATTTTGCAAATACAATTTTGGCTTTGCAAACACAATTTTGTTTTTGCAAACACAATTTTGGCTTTGCAAACACAATTTTGGTTTTGCAAATACAATTTGGGTTTTGCAAACACAATTTTGGCTTTGCAAACACAATTTTGGCTTTGCAAATACAATTTTGGTTTTGCAAATAGAATTTTGGTTTTGCAAACACAATTTTGGCTTTGCAAACACAATTTTGGCTTTGCAAACACAATTTTGGTTTTGCAAAGACAATTTTGGTTTTGCAAATACAATTTTGCTTTTGCAAATACAATTTTTGTTTTGCAAATACAATTTTGTTTTTGCAAATACAATTTTGTTTTTGCAAATACAATTTTGCTTTTGCAAATACAATTTTGTTTTTGCAAGTACAATTTTGCTTTTGCAAAGACAATTTTGTTTTTGCAAAGACAATTTTGTTTTTGCAAATACAATTTTGGTTTTGCAAATACAATTTTGTTTTTGCAAATACAATTTTGCTTTTGCAAACACAATTTTGCTTTTGCAAATACAATTTTGGTTTTGCAAAGACAATTTGGTTTTTGCAAATACATTTTTGCTTTGGCAAATACAATTTTGCTTTTGCAAATACAATTTTGCTTTTGCAAAGACAATTTTGTTTTTGCAAACACAATTTTGTTTTTGCAAAAACAATTTTGGTTTTGCAAATACAATTTTGCTTTTGCAAATACAATTTTGGTTTTGCAAATACAATTTTGCTTTTGCAAACACAATTTTGCTTTTGCAAATACAATTTTGCTTTTGCAAAGACAATTTTGTTTTTGCAAATACAATTTTGTTTTTGCAAACACAATTTTGTTTTTGCAAATACAATTTTGGTTTTGCAAAGACAATTTTGTTTTGGCAAACACAATTGCATATCAGGGTCTAACTAGTATTCTTTAGCAGCAATTTTGCAACACCAGTGCCATTTGCACAACGAAGTGTTCGGTCTTTTGGCTCAGAGATATTTGTTTTTTAGTTTCTTGCAACAAAACTGGGACTGGTTAAAAAGTTGGATCAAGTTTAGCCTTGCCAAGTGAAAACAATAGCGATCAGTCGTCAGTTATGAAAGTATAACAAGGAATTTAAATATAAATTAGAGCCTATGGGGTGTACAACTGAACTATCTGATTGAAACAAATTACCATTTTGATAAATGATTGAAACATACACATACTGCTTGTGACTGACATGCAGTACCTTCGTTGGTGTGTTATTTCCTTTTAAATGTCTATAGTAAGAAGCATTGTTTGTGATATAATAAGTCAGTAGTACTGGTGACTGTGTCAATAGTAATTTTTTTTTTTTTTTTTTTTATTACAGTTTCACTATTACAGTACAGTTTAACTATTGACATTTCCTGCAGGGATTTTGGTCCCTATTTGGTTGGATTATATGATCGTAATACAGTCAGTCAGTCAGTCAGTCAGTCTGTCAGTTCTTCGAGTTAATTCGCTTTATAACCCAAGCAGCGAACATTTTGAATTGCATGCATGAGTAACTGGTCATTACAATCCTTCAGTCAGTGTTACAACCTACCTTCTCACACCACTTTATGTTGCGTGTGTTCATTTTTATACATAGGTGATGGGACCTACACTTTAAAGTCAAATTCGTTCGATTTTTGGAGAGACTTTTATTTTAATCTCAGATTTTTTGACAGAAATCTGCTGAGAGAAAGTCGCAGAAGAAATATTTTTTTCATAATTCGTTTTAATGTCCGACCTAGGGTTTGAAGCGTGGCCTTATGTATAATAAGCCTACGGCGACTATGTTATTTTTGTCAATTGCCAAGCTTTTTTTGTTTTAGTATTTAAAGTGTTTTGTAATTGATATTTAGTGCCTCCACTATATGTTCAAGGCTAGAATGTCACTTTGTGTTTACGAGTTGCAAATTTTCTTTGATTTTCCTAGTAACTGCGCTGACCAACTTCTTCCTCTTCCCTGATTTTTGGTGGAACTCGGTCAGTACAGGGACTGCGTTCACCTCGTGGCATCACAGCGGGCCGATATGCGTGCTCAAGTGAGCTTTTTGATATCAGAGCTACCACTCCGACCTAACCTAACTATTATTTACTTCGTAGGAAAAACAGGATTGTGCTACGACAACTTATTTTCTCTTTTTTTTTTTTTAATCAATTAAGATTTTTTCCTTCCTTTCTATTACCTCCTGCTGCAGTAAGATAATAATCTTTCTTAACCTCTGATATCCTTCTTTCCGGTTTACATTTTTACTTCCATTGTATTGGCCTCGCTTGGATTCTATTGAATGATATTAATTGATGTCATTAAAAAAAATAAAGGAAAACACAATAACAATCGTGGCAGTAAAACGCCGTTAGTACTTTCCGCCCAAATTGTAAGCGTAAATGGCTAACAGGCATGCCAATGCACGTTTAGTGTCTCTTAAATGTGTACATTTGTGGCGGCAGTTAATAAAACAATTGAACATGAAATTCCACAGACAAATAATAGCCATCAAATATTTACATTTTTTTCGCCATAAAACTTTATTGCTTTGTTTGGCCACATTATTCTCTCGGAGGGGGTGTTAGAAAACAATTCAAATGACACGTACACAAAGTGTTTAGTCCCTGAGGTTTTAAGTTGCGCGTCTAGTGTTCATAGTTTTACAACAAGCACGTGTGACAAATTATTATCGTTTTTTTTGTATTCAATTAACTTTAATTTGATATTTCTGTTGTAGTTTTTTTTTTAATTGTGGCTTAGTTAGCAATAAACAATTGCTGCTCATTTGCAAATGTTTGTTTTATTTTTATCGGCATTAAACAAGCAACCACAGCAATAAATTTTTAAATTTTACTGAAATTATAAACAATAATAAAATCATGTTATTTGATTATGGTTTTTCTAACCAAATATAACCACATTTTACAATTAACTCTGGAGACAATCAAAAACATTTTAAAAATAACAACAAAACGTTAAATAAAGAAGTGCTTTGTCCTAAGCACAAATTTTCTAAAATCCCCCTAACAACTGACCAACTCTGTTGGTTTTGTTTTTGTTTTTGTTTTTCATGGTTATAATGTTTGTGTTTTACTTCCTGTATGTGGTTGAGTAAGTATAACATTATTTACTCATAGTAATTGCATGCATGTGTATGCTGTTTGGTTCCATTTGGTTACTCTCTACGCTGGTTATTTACTCTAACAGTTGGTGTTGTGTAAAATGCAAATAATTAACTTGTAAACACTTGTCCGCGCTCACACACACGCACACACATGCCAAATTCTTACACGCATTGGTAGAACACAAAAACACAAGCATGCTTTTGGGGGGTATTTGAGCAGAAACATTAAACAGAGCGGTGGTGTAATAAAAGTGAAGAGAGAGAGGGAGAGAGAGAGAGAGAGTGAGTGTAAGACTGAAATTAACCTTACTTTTCACATACACGCACAATGGCTGTTTTGGTTATTGTTGTTTTCATATGATAAACATTGTTTTGTCACGTAACATTAACAAGAGATTGAAGGTGTTATAAATCTAAGACTCTTTAAAGCAATTGCATGCAGAATTATTACCAAAAACATAGAAAAGAAAAGCAATCATAATAAATCTATTGCTTGAATAAAAATTCTAAGAGAACCTCTTACGAGCACATAAAGTTTTTAAATTTGTATTTAATCGATGTGCTTTAGATACTTAAAGTAAAAAAAAATCGTTTGCAAAATGTAATCGAACTTGAATCAATTTTGTGGCACTCTTTTTCTAAAGTATACAAATACATACGTTCATGCATACATATGTACATGGAAGATGGACCTACAGGCCAATGGTTGAAAGTGTGATGAACGAGGTTGGGTTTAATACGCAGGCGCTCAGCAAGCCGAGAGTAAGTCTTGCGGCGAATCGTGCACATTGGTAGGCCGGGCTACCAATGTCTTTTGAAGATCCCCAACATTTAGCTCGTAAAGCTATAAAAAAAAATTCATATGTACATATGTACAACCGTTCAGTCAGGATTATGAACTAGTTGCTCACACCACCTATGTTGTGTGTGCTAATTTTTATACATGCGTAAGGCGACCTTCAGTTTCAAGTCAACTCCGACCAATAGATTCTTGAGAAACTTTTTCATGGATATTTCCATTTAATCTCAGAGCTTTTGCAGAAATCTGCTAAAAGGAAGTCGCCGAAAAAATATTTTTCAATACTTCGTTTTGTTGGAGATGTCTGACTTTGGGATTGAACCGTAGCCTCAAGTCTAAGAAGCCAACACATTACTGATTAGACTACGGCGACTTCAAGTACACAAGTAGGGGAGGTTTTATACTGTTCTAAGGAAAATAATATTTTTATTTAAAAATGCTTGAATTTTAACAACATTCCATTGAAGTATTTTTTACTAACAAATTAGCATGACGTCTGACATTGTAGATTAGTATTTAAATAATTAAATTTTTGTATAAAATCATCTGTTTATTAAAATTAATTTTGAAGTTTTTAAATTGTCAGCTGTATTGTTTTATTAATTTCAATTAATATTTCAGGTTCTTGATACAATTCATTTGTCGAACATCTTACTGGCAATGTAAGACACCTGCTGCTATACAACTATAAATTACATTCGAATTTAAGAAGTATGTCTCAAAACAAAGGTAATTAAAATTAATTCTTTGAATAAATTATATCACTTTATATGTGTGTGTGTTCATGTATTTTTAACAATTCTAATAATAAAATCGAAATAATTCATTTTGTTTTAAATTTTAGTAAAGAAAAATGCCAGTCACATTCCAATTTAAATTGAATATTTTCGAAACAATAAATAATAACCGATAATAACCCAAAATAGCGAAAAGATTCAAAGAGAATGACAAGAGAGAGAGTGGTTCTTTGTTTGCATGTATGAAGAGAGAGATAGAATATTAATATAAATAACAGATATTTTATAATATTGTCAGCCCCCCCCAAATAAATTCAATTTAATGTGGTTCGTTAACACGTAGTCTATGAACAGGCACGTACAATTTTACACACATGCAGACACACTTTTGTACAACGTAAGGATATACTGTTATATTTTTAGCTTTTCAAAGCGTTTTCAATATGAGCTCGTGGATTGCATATAAAAGAAAAAATAAATTTGTGTTTAGTTGTAATTAAGATTCTATATTATTCGCACAATTATGTGTGCCTCTGTTCACAACTTGATGTAAACTACAACAATTGCTTTTATTTGTTATTGCTCTGTTTACACCCTTTGCATAAACAATAACCATTACGAGATAATTGTTCGACAGATCTTTGTAAGGAATACTTCAAACCACGATTACTCTCTTCAAATACACTACGTCTTCACAAAAGGCTGACTGAACTTCACTCCCTTAGTCAATTGCTTTGCCTTGCCTTTTATATGGCAGAGTAAACAGTCTGATGAATGTTCTGGAAAGCGAATGTTCGTGGCTTAGCATTCTCGAGATCTCTATAAATGTAAACATCGCTGTTTCATTACTGTAGTTTGTGTATTTCGTTTACATTTATTCTTGTAGTGTTTGTTGTTGTAATTTTGTTTACTTGTTTACTATTTTTTATTCTGGTGTTTGTTGGTATATTTTAGTTTACTTGTTTACCGTTCTTGATGCTGGTGTTTGTTGTTATATTACGCAGTGCGATAATTTGTAAACAAGTTCATTGTTTTGTTTTTGTAGCTTTTGTTTGTAAATTTAATGTTAAGCGATGTAAAAGCAAAACAGCAGTATCTTGATTTTCCCATTTCGTAACAATACATTCAATGGTTTTCTTCAATTTACTTTCAGCTTCAGTTAAATAAAGAAAATTTTTAACCAAATTATTGTCGGCGTTCTCTGTATATTTCCTTTTTTTATCGTTGAACCACAAAACATATCAGTTTCAATAAAAGTTCATCAAATCGTTAATTAATTTAATTAAAAAATAATAAAAAAAAAACGTTTAAGGCAACACAACAAAAACAAAGTAAAGTAAATTTAAAAGCCACTGTAAAATATAAAAAAAAAATATTTTTTGAAATCATTTTTGCTTTTAAGAAAATGAATACAGAATGAGAACGTAAGAGAAACTCCCCTGACAAATTCATTAACAAATTGGTTTGGTTTTCTTTTGTTGTTTTAAACAATTACAGTGTAATTGCAACATCTCAAGGACATGTAGCCTTTAACAATACAAGCATAAGCTCATGACCGCACATGTCATATATGCCCACGCATATTCTCTCAATTGTATGCTCCTTTGGCTTCTGTCAGTTTTTCTTTGGCTTTTTTTACTCTTTTCTTTTGCATAAGTTACGTGGAAAAGGGATTAATTGCTGATATGCAGCCTTGCCCAATTCATTGTACAATATCCTGCTTCTGTGCCCGGCAGTCTTTAAAAGAAGAGAAGAAAAACGCCAAAAAAATTGAAGCAGAAAATTATCCACATTATTGAACGATTGTCGTGTTGAGTGGTGAGTGGAGAGAGAGTCAAACAATTTACTTAATTGCATGGCAGTATTAAGCTCTCCTTGTTGTATTTTTATTCATTTCAAGTTTCTGCCTCGATGCTTGTGATGCAGGAAAAGACTTATAAGGGTTTTCGGGAGCATGACTAAGGTCTAGGAACAAACAGTTGCCATAAATGGCATCGAATGGATGGTGTGTTACAACAAGATTGTTTTGCAGTCGAAAGGAAGACCCTAACAATTACAGAGTGTTTGCTGTGTTGGATTCTGGTATATTGTGATCTCTAGAGCACTAAAATTGCAAATATGCTGGCGAGAGATGGAGCTGGAATATTTGTTATTCCTTGGACACTCCTTCAGCCTGATCAATCTTGTCATGAGACGGAGTGTGAATACTTCAAGAAGGAATAGGAGCAATTATAGAATATCTAGGCTATTACTAGGCTCTAAAGTTCTACAACAGAGTGGGCAGTGAAAGGAAGTAGGGCACGTATTAGAATTATGCCATACGTGCAAGGACCGTTTCATGGAACAAATGAAAATCTCCTTTCTTTATGGTTTGTGGCAATGTAAGGCAGCCTAAACCTATTGGCAACAAATAAAGATTCTTGGATATGATTGTTTCTGTTGGCCTTTGTTTATCAATTACATACAATGTTATTGGCCATTACAATGTTTTAGTCAGGCTTACGGCATGATTTCTCACATCATTCGCGTTGTGTACGTTGAATTTACTTATGAGTGGCGGTATCTACAGTTTGACGTCAATTTTGAATTGCTTTTAGCTACTCTCAGAACTTTAAAGGAAAGACTGTTTGCTAAGTAGTTGTGGAAATTCCATATTTCTGTGTTTTTCCCCAAATTTCTAAGCTGAGGTTTGAACTGTAGAGCCACCATACGACTTAGTAGACAACGATGACCACTTTAATTGCGAAATTATTTTTGAAAAAGGAAAATCTTATAATTCTGGACAAAATTCCTTAGTAATATTTGTTTTTAACGTGTCACTTTATGTACATTTAATATTATTAAATGAATATTTTTTTATCGCCTTCATTTTATTCCTCCTTTTACGTGACGCTGTAATGCATAAAAAATGTTTTTTTTTTGTTAAATAAAAATACATTCATAGCATGCCATTACATGTACTTATTTCCTGTATTACGTGCCAAAATACATACACACACATACAACCTATCCAATAAATATGTATGGATGTATGGTATGCATCTGTTACTTTACATGTTATATTATCCTGCATGCAATAAAATCTATAATTTTACACATTTTTTCCTCCTCTTTTTTTTGTAGTCACATTCAGGGAAATACTTGCACGTACTGAGACTTTGACACACATATGCTTACATGCTCATGTTTCACACGTACTTACACCCACATTCATTCACTGTATTATGTTTATAGTTATATTCACACACACACAAGTAGCATAAAATTGTGTTTATATGTGTTTAATTTTATTGGTTGTTGTTACTGTTGCTGCTATTGTTATTGCCTTTCTTTTTTACACAATAATTTTCACCCTCTCATTTGGATTTGTTTTCTATTTTCTAAATCGCATTGAGTATTTGAGAGGATTTAAGGTACAATTTAAATTAATTCGATTTGTTATTCCTTTTAAGTCATGTAGCTTAAAAGAATATATTGGGTGGAGAAAAGAAGGAGGAGAAAAGTAAATTGAGAACGTATTCTTAACATGATAGATTTTTCTCTATTAAATCTTAAGTATTAGGATTTGTGTTAAAAAATACTTACACAGCAACAAGTACTATTATTGAGTACATATACATACTTGACACATACAATTTAAACCATTGGTTATTTCGAATCTGGCAATACTTATGTCATTCTATTTTGTCAAAAATTCAGTATATAATCTTCGCTGAACGTAATCGAATCGATTTATGCGTTGAGAACAACGTTCAGATTTATTGGGCCAAAGATAAACTGCACGATGATATTGAATTTGCCAAAAAGAAATCATCTTTTTGGATGAAGTTCATTTTCATCTCGAAAGCCAATGCACCTGTTACGCGTGACTGTTTGGTGCGGCTTGTGGAGCGGAAGCAGCATTGGTCCATATTTCTTTTACGAACGCGGATGGCGCCACCATTACTGTTCATGGAGACACCTATTGCAACACGATAATCGATTTTTCTGTACCCTCTCTTCATGGTATTGATGTGAACGATATTTGGTTTCAATAGGTTAGGCCAACTTGCCACACATCTCATGCCATGATCGATTTATCGCGTCAAATGTTTGAGGGCCGTTTAATTAGCCGAAATGGTGATGGCAATTGGTCGCCAAGTAGCTATGGTTTGACACCGTTGGACTATTTTCTGTGGGCCGCAGTTAAAGAAAAGTGTTATGCCGACAAAGCGTAGGCAACTGAGCAATTGTAGGCACACATTCGTGATGCCATTGCCGAGATACATATAGTTCATGAAAATTTATCCGATCGAATGAGGTATTGTGAGGCCAGTCGCGGCAGTCATATAAATGAAACAGTATTCAATTTCACAACAAACAAAATAAATTTATACAAATTTAAAACCGTTTTCGTTTTATTGCATTTTTAAATTTAAATATATTTTAAATTTAATCATTTGTTGGTGCGTATGAGTGATTTTAATTACAAACAATAATATGTAAACACAACACTCATACTCACTGTAGACCGTGTTTGTTTTATACCACTTTTAAATTGAAACTTAAACTTAAATGACGCACCTAATACTTATATAGTTGATCCTGACAACCCTTTAGTTAGGAGTACAATCTAGCTTCTCACACCACTTACATTGTGTGTGTTAATTTTATACATGAGTGGCGGAACCTACAGTTTAAAGTCGCCTCCGAATGACAGATTTTTGAGAAGCTTTTGATGGCAATTTTATTTTCTCTCAGAATATTTTTTCATATTTCGTATTGTTCGAGATGTCTGAGCTGGTATTTGAACCTTGGCCTTACGTCTAATAAGCCAACACATTACCTACTAGACTATGGCGGCTTCCAATAAGTTATTATGCTTTATATGCTCTTTTACACAATAGTAAATAATCTTACAATTTCTGAAACACTAGCTACTACATCAACCACAATATTTTAATGAGCAACAAGGTTGCCACCAATAGAAACTAACAAAATTCTGTTCGAAAATTATGCTGGTATTTTACAGGAAGAGAAGTAACGTGTAAGAAAAAAATACAAAAATTTGTGTAAATATTTGTTATTATAATTCAAACACATACACTGCTTTCTGAACACATGCAGAGTAATTTCTCGGGTTCAATTACTACTTGAACTAACTCCCCACAAATATTTTATTATCCTGTCCCCACCACTCATCTAATTTTGTTTTCTCTTCTTCTGTATGTGATTTCAACACATAATTTTATTGTGTTCACATTCATCACGTTCGTGTTTTTAATTAAAATTTTTATTGATTTTTTTTTTGCAATTTTTTGCTTAATTATACCAAACTAATACAAATGTATTCGATTCCATTGAATTTGCTGGTGTTGCTTTTATTTGTATTGTATCTGTAGCTGTAGTTGCTTTTGTAGCAGCCATTAGAGCAAGGCATTACGCTTTACTACACTTGAATATGAACGACTCGCACTCGCACACTCACACACACAGCTCTTTATAACATCTCTTGTTATTATTTTTTCTTTTATTAATGCTCGTGTTTATTTTATTAATTACAACTGGGTTAAGAACTTTAAATGGGGAATAAATCTAACTGTTTCCATCTCTCACTTTCGCCTTCTCTCTCTCTCTCTCTTTTTCGTTTCATTTCTCTTTGTAATGAAAACTCATTAAAATCAATTAAAAAGTAAATACACGTATCGCCTTAGGCTGAGTAGTTAAACAAGTGAATAACTGTACATAGTTAAATATATGGCAAAACTAAAGGAGTGAAAGAGAGTGGGGGTAAAGAGCAATTAACATGATACAAAATTTATAAGGATTTATTAAACAAGTGTAGGAGAGTAATTGTGTGTGTGTAAGCAGTATTGCAATAAAGAGTTCACAGCGTAATTATAAGAGCGTATTTAAGATTAAATTTTATTTCCTTTCTGTATTTATGTTTACTTTGCTTAACAGTGTGTGAGATGGTGTTATGGCATAACCTATTTAAAGAAAGTTTTAAAAAAGAAACGTTTTGTAGCAAAAGTTTTAACAGTTTCAGGCAGTTTAGATTTAAAACAAAACTGGAGCACAGTCTAGAAAAGTATTTCATAAGGAGAAGTACAATGTTAAAGAATTAAAAAAAGTTTAAATTAAAAGTTTTATTTTGTTTACTTAAGTTTTGAATATTAAAAACAAAATCTTAATAATTGAAATATACGGAGGAAGAGACAACGAATCATACATTTCAGACTTTAAATTCAGTAATTTTCTCTACAGAGTATTATTATAGAATTTATCAAGTATTATTTATGTTAAAAGACGAGGAACAATGGCACACATTATTCTCTTAATTCTTACCTCTCACAACAAAAAATTCTAAACCCAGAGTTGATAGGTTAAACCCTAGGTAATGCTAATGATAAAGGGTCCGCCATCTAACGTTTTTTTTCAACTAGTGCTTATTTCGTGAATGGTAACACTTAGCTCATGTCTGATTTGGCAGATAATTAGTTTTATACTTCCGCTGAACGAATATGGTTGTGTATACGCTTGAACGCTTGGGCCTGCGATCGACTTACAGAAGATGCCGATTTTGGCAAACAAAAATCATCTTTTCAGATGAAGCTCATTTTGATCTTGGCCGATATGTAAACAGGCAATTTTGCCACATTTGGGGCACAGAAAACCCGCACGCATACATTGAAAAGCCGACGCACCCAAAACGAGTCACTGTTTGTTGCGGATTTTGGTCCAGAGGCATAATTGGGTCATTTTTCTTCGAAAATGAGCAAGGAGTGGCCGTTGCAGTCAATGGCGATCGTTATCGGGCCATGTTGAACGAATTTTTGTTCACAAAAATTTAAGAGGAGGATATTGGCAACATTTGGTTTCAACAGGACGGCGCTACGTGCCACACAGCCGAAGCTACACTCGAAGTTTTGCGCCCTGTTTTTGAAGATCACATTATCAGAAGTTGAGAAGCTAGGCCGTAATCCTGACTGAAGGGTTGTAATGGCCAATAATATATGTATGTATGTGTTATCAGCCGCAGAGCTAATAACGTTTGGCCACCTCGGAGCTGCGATTTGACACCGTTGGACTATTATGTGTGGGGGTGCCGTCAAAGATAAGTGTTACGCCGACAAGCCAGAGACAATTGACGCTTTAAAGGACAATATTCGTGAAGCCACAGCTGCATGGTGAAATACAGTTGCACACAATCGATAATGTGCTTAAAAATTGCACCGATCGTGTAGGCTACTGCATGGCCAGCCGAAGCAGCCATTTGAAAGAAATTATTTTCCATTATTAACCGGAAGGATTGTACTTTCAAATAAAAAAGGAAATTTGAGAAAATATTCAGTAGTTTTTTTTTTAAGCATTTTCACATTTCATTCGAAATATGTTTGATTCATAAGCCTACTCATTCAGATTCATAAATCTAGAAAAATACTTATAATACTCATAAATGACTCGAGTGATTCGAATCATTCATCAAAATTTACAGTCTTAGTTGTTGTTGTATTTACAAAAAAAGAAGAAAGAAAAAGACAAAGACAATAAGCAAAGCAAATACACAACCTTCTAGTGAGTATTGTAGCGTTCGTATGGGAATCATACTTATTTTTGTGATTCTTGTAAATGTTGAGTAAAGGAGAGTCGAAATTAACAACATCATGCGTATTGTTAAGTCTGAATATGATGAGTACTTCAAACTTTGAAAATAAGTAGAGGTTCCATGATATTAAAATAAGTATGAATGATTTTAAGTATCAGAAATTATGAGCATAATTCAAATCTACTCATCTTTTTGAATACTCATTGCTGATCTCTGATATGCTTAGGTGCAGACTTTGGTCAGGCGATGTAATCGGGCTTTACTTTTGAAAGATTGAGTCTAAATTGAAATCACTGTATATGACAGAATAATAATTACAGAGTTCTTGTGCTCTCAACTGGGCGGTATGTATCAGGGCAATATTAATTTTCAGCAAGACAGCGATGTAGCAATCGATGTCTTACTTTCAGATCAAATTATCTAAAGGAATTTTGGCCACTATGGTCATGTGATTTAAGGCCGTACGATTTATTTCGGTGGGGTTTTACTATGCCACGAGATTATGAGTATAAACCTGAAAAAAAAATGTTTCTCACTGAGACTTGGAGAATGTTCCTCGAGCTGAAAACATACAAGTTCGATTGTTGCTTTATACAATAAAACTTTGTTCTCTAATTAAAGAGTCGAAATGGATTCTCAAGTATTTTACGTTAAATTTTTTTAAGGTATATCGGAGTTAAAGTATGACGGAGTATGACGGAGTTTCCTTTCGAAAGGAAATATTTATGCGACATGGTTATACAATTAACCGTAAATGGATCCTATCTGAACGTCGTTGTTTTTATTTACATACATAATTGGTCATGAAAACTCTTTAGTCAGGATTACGACCTAGCTTCTCACACCACCGTTGTTGTGTGTGTTACTTTTATACATGAGTGGCGGAACCTACAGTTTACAGCTTCTTGAGAAGGTTTATGCTAGAAATCTCCTGAGAGGCAGTTGCCGAGGAAATATTTTTTCTTGTTTCGTTTTGTTGGAGATGTCTGACCTGGGTTTTGAACCGTGGCCTCACGTCTATCTATCAGCCTATGTTTTTATTTATTTTTATCAAATCAAACATCAATATTGACATTTAAATTGCTCCAATGAATCTCTTAAATTGTTTTTTCATAAATTTAACTTTTATTTACTGAAAAACTATCTGGAATGAATATTTTTTGAGCTTATGAAAGACAATTCATTTAATTTTTGTTTCCATGTTATTGGCATGGATTTAAATAATTAAAAATTTTTATATGATGACCTCTTTTCACTCTCTTCCATTCCCTTCATATGGGCACACATTATAATGTGAAACAAATAAAACATTTTTTATGAGAATTAATTGCTGTTACTGCATTTTATAACAATTAAATTTTATAACAATTAAATTTTGTATTAAATTACACTGAATTATGCAACGTAGTGTAATTGTTTGTTTTATTTCTCACTTTCTCTCTGTTTTACATTTCTCTCTCTCTCCCTCTATTATAATTTGCTTGTTTTATTTAATTGAAAGTGTAATTATTTGCAAATTTGTTTTTTAAATTTTAATACTCAGCTTGTTATAATAAAAATAATTTATTTACTATACTCTGTATCAACATAAATCTGTTAAATGTCTGTAACAAACATAAATATAAACAGTAAAAATAAATTTATGTGCACATTTAATTCATAATTTCAATTGAAATGAGTGGAAATTACAAATTAAATCCGAGTTTTAAAGCCATGAATGTAAATAGAGAGGCGAGTAATAACAATCGATGCTCAGAATAATAAAATAAACACGTCAGGCGCTCGCATTGATCAAAACTTTATATTCTCTTTCCTTTATTATAAGCCAGTTCTACGACTTTAAAAACTCACTACTTAAACTGTGTAAATATAAAAACACAACTCATACATATGTATTTTAACATACACTCGCCGTATCTAAAATTAACAAAATATTCTCATTTACTTTCTCATTTAAATTTCCTACAATCATTATGCATTTATGTATGTGTGTGTGTGTTTGTGTACTTAACATTTTGTTTGAAAAATTCCATCATAAATAAGTATGTATGTGTGTGATCTTTCGGTTTTGTTTACTTTTAAATTGAATGAGATTCTGCAGAGAGAGAGAGATATAATAAGACATGGCGTCTGTGTTTATGTATTAAAAATTGCGTATGAGCGTTCGTATACATTTGTTTACTCGTAATGCAGTATCCATCACAAGCAAAAAGGACATACTTTCATTGTCATGTTGTTTTCGGATCATAACTCAAAGTCAACAAATAATGTCATGCTATATTCTGCATATGTTTATGGTTTGCATATGGAAATTTACACCCGAAAAAATTTTGGCAGTGGAAAGTAAGTGAATAAGAATTTTTTAAAATATGAAGAGAGAGAGGCCATTTATCGTTTTGAATGGGGACACCTATCGCCCCATGATAACAGATTTTTGTATACCTACGCTTCGTGGCATGGATGCCAACGAAGTTTGGTTTCAACAGGATAGTGTAACTCACCACACAAAATCATTTTTTTTAATGAAGTTCATTTTCATCTTGGTGGGTATGTTAATAAAGATAATGCCGTATTTAGGACTCAGATTCGCCGTAGTCTAGTAGGTAGTGTGTTCGCTTATTAGACGTAAAGCCCAGGTTCGAGCCCCAGGCCAGACATCAAAACAAAATATTAAAAAAAAAAATATTTCTTCGGCGACTTCCTCGGAGTCGACATTAAACTGTAGGTCCCGCCACTCAAGTATAAAATTAAGGCACCCAACATGAGTGGCGTGAGAAGCTAGGCCGTAATCCTGACTGAAGGGTTGTAATGGAAAATTATGTATGTATGTAGGACTCAGAAAACTCACACGTGGTATTACAGAAGCCAATCTATTACGAGTGACTGTTTGCTGCGGCTTGTGGAGCGGTGGCATCATTGGCACATATTTCTTTAAAAATGAGGACGGAGCAAGCATTTAAGTCAATGGTGATACCTATCACACCATGATAACCGATTTTTTTTGTATTCGCTTTTCATGTTATTGATGTGAACAATGTTTGGTTTCAACAGGATGCTGCAACTTACCACACATCTCATGCCACAATCAATTTGTTGAGTCAAACGTTTGATGGACGTTTAATTAGCGGAAATGGTGATGTCAATTGGCCGCCAAGAAGCTGCAATGCGACACTGTTGGACTATTTTCTGTGGGGCGCCCTTAGAGAATAGTGTTATGCCGACAAACCAAAGACAATTGAGCATCTGAACTGCAACATTCGTGTTGCCATTGCCAAGATACAACCTTATACACTCGAAAAGTGTACAAAAATTGCGCAGATCGAATGATGTTCTGTGAGGCCAGCCGCCATATGAATGAAATAATATTCCATTTCTAACCGGAAGCGTACTTCACAACAAAGAAAATAATTTTGGAAAAAGTTTCAAACCGTTTTTGTTTTATTGCATAAATTAAATTTAAACTTTTAAATGGCCCACCCTTTAGGACAAAAAAAAATTCCAAAAACATGTGGAGCGCCCTTTGAATAGGTTCCACTGACCAAGACCATATTTTTTCAAGTGTATTTATGTCATAAATTCAACAGTATTTTCCTGTGTATTTGTGCTAATGTGTTAGTACACTCATGCTCATTTGTATGTTTAACATGCTGCTTTTTTTCTTCTTTTTTTTAAACATATTTTTTTAGGAGCATGAAGTGTTTATTTTTCATTGAAAATTTATTTGGTATGTGACTGAATTTTCTTTTCATATTTTCCTTAATTTTTTTTCTTTTTTTTTATTATTTTTGATTGTAAAATTTTTTATGGCTTTTTATTTTTCTGTGATTTGTGAAATATTTGCTCATATTTTTTTTTCTTCCTCGTGTTATGAATTCTAGACACGTCAGGTGTTGAAGAAATTGTTTGGCTTTCTAAATATAGATTGCTTCACACAGGAATATCAATTGCTTATGTCAGTCAAGAACTGTCTATCAAATTACATCCAAAAAATTTTTTTTTTGTATTTTGGTTAGAAGTTAATTTATTAAACCAATAAGTTATTAAGAACGGTAACGCAATAATAACAATTTTTTTTGGCTAAAATATTGTTAAAATAATTTTTTTCTTACAAATCGATAATAGCAGGGAGATAATGGTGCTTTAAAAGAGAAATGAAGGAGTATGACAATTTTTCCTAAAATTTACTTCTAAAATCTATTTAAATAAACCTGCCATGAAACAGTTTCTCAACATCTGTCGTTCGGAGTCGACCTTAAACTGTAGGGCCCTCTACTCAAGTATAAAATTAAGGCACACAACTTGAGTGATGTGAGAAGCTAGACCGTAATCCTGACTGAAGGGTTGTAATGGCCAATTATGTATGTATGTAATCTGTTTAAATGTAAATTCTTACGGCGAAACGAAATCCCAGAAAATCAAATTAATATTGTATGTTTCAGTTCTACTGTCTGTATTTGTTTATCTGACATGTTGCGAATATTTTATCATGAACAAGAATTTATACTTTGATATGCATTATGTGAAATCATATGAATGGCCATGTGTTTATATTTTATCTGGTATCGTGAATGAAAAAAGAGAGAGGTATGCCGAGAGTCTGGATATTATATTACTCAACAGACAAATTTGTCTGAATTGAAATTTAACGATTAAATTAAAGGGCCCGCCAAATAACTTTTTTTTTGAAAATGCTTTAAAAAAAAAATTGTGAATATTTTCTCAAATTTATTTTTTTATTTGAAAGTACAATCCTTCCGGTTAGTAATGGACAATAATTTCATCAAATGGCTGCCTCGGCTGGCCATGCAGCAGCCTACACGATCGGTGTAATTTTTAAGCACATTATCGATTGTGTGCAGCTGTATTTCACCAATGGCTTCACAAATATTGTCCTTTAAAGCGTCAATTGTCTATGGCTTGTCGGCGTAGCACGCTTTGGTTTATCTATAAGGATGCCAGTTTCTTTCACTTTTATTACAACATAACGAACATACGGAGCTTCTATTCTTCCAAAATCCGTACGCAATTTTCGCACACATTCTGCAACATTACCATGATTTTCAAAGTAATGTCGCAATATTTCCCAGCGTTGTTCAAGCGTATACACAACCATATTCGTTCAGTGGAAGAATAAAACTAATTAGCTGTCAAATTAGACACGAGCTAAGCTTATTCACGAAATAAGCAGTAGTTAAAAAAAAAAAACGTTAGATGGCGGACCCTTTATTATATAGAGTTACTGATGTGGCTCGTATTCTGTGATGGGAAAAGTTGTTTGGGTTTCAAATTTCCAGGCTCTTAATTTTTTTTTTTGTTTTTTTGGGTATAACAATGCCAACATTGCTGACTTCAAGTGGACGTCAGAGATCAGTACTGAGTATTAAAAAAAAAAAAAAAAATTGCTAGATTCGAAGCATAGTCATAATTTCTGATACTTTTACGTACTCATACTTATTTTAATATCATGGAACCTCTAGTCATATTCAAAGTTTGACGTACTCATCATATTCATACTTAACAACACGTATGACTCTCGTTTAATCAACATTTACATGAATCAAATCAAATAAGTATGATTCGCGTACGAACGCTATAATACTCACTAGAAGGTTGTGTGTTTGCTTTGATTGCTGTCATTGTCTTTTTCGTTCTTCTTTTTTTGTAAATGCAACAACAACTAAGACTGTAAATTTTGATGACTGATTCGAATCACTTGGATCATTTATGAGTATTATAAGTATTTTTCTAGATTTATGAATCTAATAGAGGCTTATGAATCGAACATATTTCAAATGTTATGAGTTTGATGCCAATGTTGTACTCATACTCATTGCAACCTGTACTTATAAATCAATGTTGTAGTGATTACTAATGAATCAGAGTACATAGTTAAATATCAATATTGTTGACTCAATTATATTCAAAATTTCATGAGTACTTATGAGTAGCGAAAAACGATCACATAACATGGAAGCGTTTATCGTTACAAGCAAGAACGTTTACATCAATTTTCGTCTCACTAGTGGGTTTTGAAGTACCTATATATATATAAAGACGTCGCCGTGGTCTAGTAGGTAGTGTGTTGGCTTATTAGACGAAAGGCCCGAGTTCGAATCCCAGGTCAGACATCAAAACGAAAATATGAAAGTATTTCTTTGGCGACTTCCTCTCAGCAGATTTCTGGCAAAAACTCTGAGAGTAAAAATTGCCATGAAAAACTTCTCAAAAAATCTGTCGTTCGGAGTCGACTTTAAACTGTAGGTCCCGCCACTCATATATAAAACTAACGCACACAACATGAGTGGTGTTGAGAAGCTAGGCCGTAATCCTGACTGAAGGGTTGTAATGGCCAATTATGTATTATGTGTGTATATATACTAAATAGAAAATTAATAAAAACTCAATAAATCTTAGAAATTTAAAACGTTAGAAAAAAGTTGACAATTTTTTCATAAAAAAAAAAAAACAAAAAAATACTTGAAATAAAACTTTATTTAAAACCATAAGCTACCACAGAAAACAACATGTTTTTCTAATCTAGAACATGTTTTTTTTTTAAATCTTAAATACCACATGAATTTAAAGATCTTTTGTGCCCAGGAGGACATTTAATTTTGAAGTCATGTGGGTTTTGTCATAAAAATTTTATTGTGTTTCTACTTTGGGTTTAACTTTAACGATTTCAATTTTATTGTCTTTTCAAAAGTAAATATCACATGTTGTGACTATTAAAAGGGAGAGAAAGAGAGAGAGAGAGAAAAAATGTGTCAAAAATAAAATCAGAATGTTCCAAAAGAAATTTTTCCACAACTCCCCCAACGGGAGATCAGAAATGTCAGTACCAGTAGAGGAAGTTTTTATTTTTATTATTTCTTGTTTTTATAGAATTTTAATTCAAACATTTAAAAACATACATTTATTTGACTTTCATTTTTTTGAAAATTAAACAAAATTAGAAAGAAATTTAAAAATAAACTTCTGTTCAACATCCTATTCTTTACATTTACGATTAATTTTTAAATTGAAATTGAAATTTCACAATACTTATCAGGGGTTTTCAAGAAATTGATTTCATATTCAACTGGCAACCAAAGTAGATCTTTTATTATACATACATTGAGTGGGAGTAACTGCGTACTTAGAATCTGGTATACATGTATGTTTAAAATATGAGCTCGTAGATTGCAAATGAAATAAAAATAAATTTGTGTTTAGTTTTAATTAGAATTCTTTATTATGCACACACTTCTGTGTGCCACTCTTCACAACTTGATGTGAACAACAACAATTGCTTTTCTTTGTTATTCCTCTCTTTACACCCTTTGCATAAACAATAACAATTACTAAACAATTATTCGACAGATCTTTTTAACGGAGATTTTCAAACCATGATTACTCTCTTCAAACACACTGTGTCTGCACACAAGATTGGCTGAACTTCACTAACTCCGTCGCCTGCTTCGCCTTGCCTTTTATATGGCAAAGTAAACAATATGATGAATGTTCTAGAAGGAGACCGTTCTTGACTTCGCCTTCATGAAATCTCTATAAATGTAAACATCGTTGTCTGCATTTATTCTTATAGTGTTGTTCGTCAAAGAATTTATTTATCTTGGCTCCTTCGTTACCACCAAAATGATGTCAATCTGCAGATCAAGCACAGGATCACATTTGCCAACAGATGCTACTATGGTCTCAATAGGCAATTGAGTAGCAGAGATCCCTCTTGTGCGACAAAACCAATGCTCTAACTCTTTATGGCGCAGAGGCATGGAGACTATTAAGCACTGAAGCTGCAGCCTTGAGAGTATTCGAGAGAAAAGTTCTACATAAGATCTTTGGCCCAGTACGAGTTGGCAAAGATTTCCGTATTCGATCCAAAGTAAGCTGTCTGAGCTCCTCAACGACATGGACGTTGTGCAGCATATTATATTATACAGCGACTGTCATGTCTCGGCCATGTCGTTCGAATGGTGAAGGATGCTCTGGCGGGAGGGGTTGAAGGAAGCCAGGCAAGCAAAAGGCGAGGCGCCTGGAATATTGTGTTAAGGCACGCTTTAGGTAAGTAAATAAGTAAGAAGAGAAGAATTGGATATGCATACCATTTGCTTGAAAACTTAGTGTGAAAACCTTCTTTTACTGAAAAGAAAGAAACTTAAACTCTCAAAATTTCCATTCTTCGAACTTATATGCCTTCAAGGAGTTCAGTTTTGCATTTAACTTCAACTAGGAGTATCTTAACCATCTTTCGCGGTATAAGACAAAAAAAGTCTGCTTTGTGTCAAGTCTCCGTTGAATGGAATGAATTTCATTAATAACACAGTAACAAGCGATCTTAAAGCGAAGCTACCACGCGGTACTTGATTTTTAATTAGAAACTTGAGGTTATTCTGCCACTTCCCACAACTGCATTACTTTATTTATTTGCAACGCGTTTTAATATTTATTTTTACTCACATACATACATATGTGTGTACATAGATGCTTCATAAGAATCTTGTGAAAATTAGAAGTATTTATAATGCAAATCCAAAGTTGGAATTACTCAGATTAATTCCTTTGGGTTTCTGTGAGACGAAATTAATTAATTTACAATTGTTGACTACTTGAATGTGGAAATGAATATCAAAATATATCTGTTGTGTTTAACTTTATGACTTTTTGCGAAATAATTTGTTTACATAAATTCCTTGGAAGAGATGTATAAAAAAACTTTTGGTTTTTCAAAGAAATTTACAGTGTTGCGTGAAAAGGAAAATCCTTAATAAATTTCTTTAAAACCACTGCTTAATAATATGAAATGTGCATATGTTTAGCTACACAATGGTTTAGAAATGTAAACTAACAACCAAAAATTGAATATAAGATGAATATAATACCTGCGTTAGCAAGTACCTTATTTTTTTTAGCACTAACGTTTAGTCACTGTATTCACATTTAAAATTTTCTCTTTCCTTCTCTGGATTGGAAGACAAATCCATTATTAATTTAAAGTTGCCGTAGTCTAGTAGGTAGTGTGTTGACTTATCAGACGCGAGGCCTTGGTTCTAATCCCATTACAGACATCAAAATAAAAATATGAAAAAATATTTCCTCGACGATTTCCTCTCAGCAGATTTCTGGCAAAAACCCTGAGAGTAATATAAAATTGCCATGAAAAGTTTCTCATAAATCTCTGGTTCGGAGTTGACTTTAAACTGTAAGTGCCGCCACTCATGTATAAAATTAACACACATGACGTAAGTGGTGTGAGAAACTAAGTCTATAATCCTGACTGAAGTGTTGTAGTGACCAATTACGTATGTATGTATGTATGTATATATGTATGTATGTATATATGTATGTATGTATATATGTATGTATGTATTTGTTTATTTATGTTTTATTGTAGTTGTTATTTTCCATTATAATAAATAAAAACACAAAAGATAAACGCGTTCATATATTTTAACGTTTTAAAAGTTAATTTCTCTTCAGAAAATTCAGGCGATTTATTATAAATTCTTAATGTGTGTCACATATGTCATAAGCATCAAACAAAATATGTGCATGTGTGAGTTGTGAGGACTTAAAACATATGTACATGCTTGGAAGCGAAAGCTAAGTGAACCTGACACTTGCAATATTAAATCCAAATCATTGTTTGTAAACAACTAACAGAGGACGAGGGACAGACAGAGAGAGAGAGAGAGATTTTATTAATTACAAAGCAGAGAATTTTCTGTTGCCGTTATTTCCATTTATTTTAAATGAAACACTTCATGGCTATTTGTGAGTCTATGCATTTATTGTCTATGAGTTATTAAATGGCAGAGAGAGAGAGAGAGAGATAAAGAGCATTAAAATATGTTTTTAAACATTTTTGTGTGTAAAAGAGTGGCTTAACAGCAGTGTTAACTTTTACATTTGCAATCCATGTTTATGTTTACCAAGCAAATGTTATAGAAGTTAACAGTTTTGAAAAGTTTTATAAAAAAATTTAAAAGTAAAAGGATTATTTAAATTGAAAACTTTTTATTTTTGTTGTTATTTATGTTGTAAACAAAAACCAACACGAGTACAATATAAGTCTGGGGGCCTTACTGTGCATGTTTGGCAAGAGCTTATAACTTTCCTAAATGCTCTACGCAATATATTTTTGATATGAAATCTGTGTTGTAATGATTTAGTAATGATTTATAAAGTATTGCCATATAAATTATCTTTTTTGTCTGTACGTCATGCCTATCTCTCTTTCTAAAGAGATAATATTGGTCTAAAGTTTATTGAGCGTTTATAAACCCCATCTGTTTTTAAATGGAAAATAAAAAACCACAAATTAATCTGTGATTTATTCAAATTTTTTTGCTTTTTTGTTTATTATATTTGTTTAGCTTTTTGAATAAAAAAAACAAACAAAAAAATATTGCCATCAGCTTAATATAGTGACATGTTAATTGTAGATATTGATTATGGTGCAGTTGTTCACTTAATTTTAAGTGATAAATTTGCTTTTCTTTAAAAATATTCTATAATAAGCATTTATTTTTGTTCATTTATTTGTATGTTTATTTATGTTTCATAGTCAGATTTTAATTTATTTTGATTAGATTATTATCATGTTTATTTATATTTCATTAATTTATTTAACAACCAAAGGCATTTGTATTTAATAAAATTAAATTTCTTAATAAAATATTATTGATTTCGGCTTAATAAGGAATTAAAAGTCATCCCTAAACTCATATAGTAATTCCCTATGATGGTAATCCATCTGTATGAGTGTCATGAAAACAATTTCTCCTTAAAAATTTTGATCTGTTATACAACAGTGGACATAAAAAGGAATTTGCTATCTTCTAACCATGATTATAATTTGTAATTGTATTGTATAGGGTGGGCCATTTAAAAGTTTGAATTTTATTTATGCAATAAAACAAAAACGGTTTGAAATTTTGCCAAATTTATTTTCTTTGTTGTGCACTACAATTGTTCCGATTAGAAATGGTATATTATTTCATTCATATGACTGAAGGCGCGAGCCACACAGTATTCATTCGATCGAAATAATATTCGGGCACTTTTTCGTGTGTATGGGGTCGTATCTCAGCAGGGGCATTACGAATGATGACCTCCAAATGCTCAATTGTCTTTAGTTGTAGGCGTAAAACTTTTAATATCCACAGAAAATAGCCCAAAGGCGTCAAATCGCAGCTTCTTGGCAACCAATTAACATCACCAAATCGGATAATTAAATGACCATCAAACGTTTGACGCAATAAATCGATTGTGGCATGAGATGTGTGGAAAGTTGTCGTTCACATCAATACCATGAAGAGCGAATACAAAAAATTCGGTGATCATGGTGCTATATGTATGTCCATTGATCGTAATGGTTGTGCCGTCCTTATTTTCAAATAAATATGGGTTAATGATGCCTCCGCTCCACTAACCAAACAAAACAGTCAATCGGAATGGTTGCATTGGCTTCCGTGGGACTACGCTTGAGTTTTCTGAGTCTCAAATATGAGGCATTCAGGATGTGTGAGCAAATATTTGGTTTGTTTGTTTTTCTTTCTTTATTCTGCATGTAACCATGGCTCTTCGTTTTGTATCATTTAATTTCATTTAATTGAATTAATTTTAAAGCAAAAAAAATATTTACTTTCGAAAATTTCTTTGAAGTTTAATTTTCTTTTGTCTAAACAATGCCTCAAGTAGTAAAAACGTAAAAAGTAATAAAAAAATTAAATTTATTCTAATTATTCAATAAGATTTGCATACTACTTTCCATAAAAGAGAGAACATAAAATCAAATAGAAAACTGCTTTGTTAGAAGACGAAAAGCAAATTATTTTAATGCCGTTAATGATAGTCACAATGGACTGACCACAGCACCATTAACAAACAAATGAAAATTCTGTGTAAAAGAAATACCGAAGGAGAGTATTCATGCTTTTCAGTTTTACAAATTTAATTTAAAATAATAACAACAACAATAACAACAATATAATAAAAAGAAAAACGCCATTATTATTTAAATTTATTTGTTTTTTTCTTTTATTCTTGTTCAATATTTTTAAATATTTTTCTACTGTAAAGAAGAAATTTGCATTTTTTGTTGAATTTTACAAGTAATTGGATGAACGGACAATATTACTGACATGTAAACAGTTTGACTTCAAATAATATCTCCTTTTCTATTATTTTCTTCACTATATTTCGCTTGAAATTTTTCAATGCAAAATAAAATGGAAAAAAGAAACCAAAAATAAAACTAAAACGTTTTTATTCAAAGTGTTTACAAAATATTATAATTTCTACGAAATGCAAGCAAAAAAGTACTTTTCAACACAAGTTAACAGACAGAGAGACAAACAAACGAACAGCCAGACAGGCCAGGACGACCTACAGACAACTGGTCATACACCAAGGCTAAGCAATGAAAATTTTTATTTTATATCGACGGCAGTTTTATAAGTGAATGAATGAAAGAACGAATGCGTTGAATAATGCTCTTATTACAACAACAAAAATAACAACTAAGTGAGTAACTACAATTTATTGTAATCAGATTGACTGGAAAATAAATATTTTTCCAAAAAATTTTCATCTCAAATTAGTGAATGGAGAAAAAAAATAACTTGGTAGAGCATTTAAAAGTTACACAATATTAAACGTTGCTGTATTCCCAGCTCTGTTCAATAGGAATTTAAAATTCTATTTAAGAATTCTTTCCATTGTTAATTGAATGTTATACTAGAATATTTTTAAAGTAGAGTTTATTTATTTACCTCGCTGATGCCGTATCTACACGTTATAAAAATTATAAGGTTATAAGGGTACCTCGGCCTTTGAAGGCAGTACGGACAAGAGGACATCATTGCGAAGAAAAAATTTTTTCCTCTGTTTCTGTAAGACAAGCAACACCAGTAGATGAAGATATTCCTGGAGTGTTTGGCAGAAAAATTTGATGTAAGATTTATGGAGTATATGGGTCATGAGCTACACATGTATATGAGTTGTATGCTTAAATTGATATAATAAAAGGCGATGCAAGTTTGAGCAACAAAATATGCTGGAGATGAATGACTGCATAAAAAAAGCTTTCGAAAGTACAGCAAAATGAATTCGTTGAAAAAGGCTTCATAAGGATCAATAGAAATGTCAAGTTGATGGTATCTCTTTTCCAATCAGGTTGTGAAAAAAGCAAAGCTTTAAAGCTTCTAAAGTATTTTCTTAGTTTGATGTTACATAATAATCGATGCTCATACATACATACATACATAATTTGTCATTACAACCCTTCGGTCAGGTTTACGACCTAGTTCCTCACACCACTTACGTTGTGCACGTTAGTTCTATACAGGAGTGGCAGGACCTACTGGTTAAAGTCGACTTCGAACCACAGATTTTTGAGAAAATTTTTCTTGGCAATTTTTATTTACATAGATTACATACATACATAATTGGCCATTACAACCCTTCAGTCAGGATTACGGCCTAGCTTCTCACACCACTCATGTTGTGTGGCTTCATTTTATACTTGAGTCCCGGGACCGACAGCTTAGCGTCGACTCCGAACGACAGATTTTAAGAAACTTTATCATGGCAGGTTTATTGACTCTCAGAGTTTTTGCCAGAAATCTGCTGAGAGGAAGCCGCAGAAGAAATATTTTTTCATTTTTCGGTTTGATGTCTCACCTAGGACTCTAACCCGGGCTTTTCGTCTAATAAGCGAACACACTGCCTACTAGACTACGGCAACTACCAATTTTTATTTACTCTCAGATTTTTTTGCCAGAAACCAGGTGAGAGGAAGTAGCAAACGAAATATTTTTTTTTCATATTTTGTTTTTGTTGGAGATGTCTGACCTGAAGTTGAAAATATGGCTTCACGTCTAATAAGCCAGCACACTATCTACTAGACCACTGCGACTTTAGTAATTGATGCTCGTAGTGGTTTTAATTCAGATTGTTTAAATTTTTAAAATTTTTAAAATCCTTCTTGTTTAAAAATCTTAACAAAAAATCTTTCAAATCTGACAAAAAAAAATTGTTATCATTTGATGTTACACCCTTAAGCTCGAACACACTTAGTGGACGATTTTAGGAAACGTTCAGCGTTTCCTTACTAGTAGTAGCATAGCGTGGACACAATCGAATTATAAGCAGCTGAGATCAAAATTAGTCGATTCGTTAGTTTGTGACTAATATAAGGCTTAACACAAAACTTATTTGCCATTCGTTCAAATTATTTTTGAGAAAACATTGCACTTCGATGTCAAAGATGGCTTTGTATGTCCGAAAAAAAACGTTTACTGTACCTGTTTTGGGACTAAATTATGTTCCAAGTGGCTTACAAAATGAAGGATATAGCAAACTAAATAAAAATATATGCTGTTAGTGGCAAAATGTATGAAAGAAAATATGTTTCAAATTCTTTAAAAGCCTTGACTTGACTGATAACAATGAAAGAATATTATATCAACACGTAAAGCTAATCGTTACTACGATACGAATTCTCATTAAAGAAATGCTTGACAAATATTTGTTGCTTTTCATTATTATTTCAATACAAAAGTCATTAACATATTCTACGTATTTGAATCTACACTTTCGTTTCTTTTAATAACTTGACGCTCGTGGCGTATGATTGATATTTAATTTCATTTTGCAACACGCAAATATATTACGTATACGTCTACTGGACTACTACAGTATTGAATAAAATAATTCATAATTTTTTGCAGATTTGTATTGAAACATTTTTATTTTTAGCAAAAATTAAATTTTTATTATGCCATCAAATATTCCATACACATTGCTTTTGTATTTTTATTTTTTTGTTGTCATACCAAAGTGCCGCTTGTTTTGCCGACTTTGCATTCTATTTCTTGATTCATGTCATAATCTATACAAGCTTGTGCTTACGCTTTTTAATGGCTCTGTATCAAATTTAATTTTTATTTCTTATTTATTTCCATTATAAGAATGTTTATGGAAATAAAAATTATTATTTTTAGAAATACAACACAGGAAACAATTGTTTAATCGGTATACCTTCAGCAGTAAGTGTATAAAATGTAGTAAACATTTCCTGGAAATCTAAATTAATATTTTAATTAAAAATTATATTCTCTTCGCATTTATATTTTCTAGGAATTGACAACAATCTACAAGAGCTTCAATAGCGTCCAATACATTTAGAAAAAGTCACTGTTTGGTATCGATTTTGCGTTGCCGTCGTCGCCGTTGGTTTATAATCTTGGAGAACAACGTTGGCCAGGCCATCACACACAACGGCGATATTTATACCATCATTAGCTTATCGTGTGATGTTGTTCTCATCACTTTCTGTGTATTTTTTTATTAATAATTTACTTTCATAATTTGATTGCTTAATTGATTGACTTAATTTCCGTAACACATTATAAATCATTAAAAACCTCTCAGCGTTGAAATTGATTTTAAATTGCTTTTAGGAATTAAATTTCATTTAAATATGGGATTAAATTCAATTTTGTGTTTGGGTTTTTTTATTTTTTTGTCACTGATTCTGTTGCCAATTTAATTTTTTTTTTTTTTTTTGAAATATTCAAACGCCATGGAATTGCCTAATTGAAATATTTCATAATAAATGACGATTTATTGCAAAATGTATTTGCAAAACAAAAACAAGAAAATTAAATATTTAAATTGAAATGAAATTATATTAAATGTAAAGAGTGTCACTTAAAGAGGTTTCAAAGTTAATTTCTGGCATTTTCAAATGTATTCAAGGAAAAGAGGAAACTGATTTTTTTCAGTTTTTGTTGGTATTTGAATTCAAGGCGTCCTCTTTTACGATGACCCTTTTTGTTGTGTAGCCCTTACCATCTACCATATCATGTATGTGAACGTGTACTGTATGCAGTCAGTTTAATTAAATTTGCAAATAAACACGCACTTAAACATAATTTTCAATAAAACATTTACATTTACAGTGGAGAATAATATAATGGAAGAACACAAGATGGACACATTTTCATGGCAATTTTATGAGTATTTGCCAGAAATCTGCTGAGATAATGTCCCTGAAGAAATATTTTTTGATATTTCGTTTAGTTGTAGATGTCTGACTGGAGGTTTGAACCAAGGCCTCACGACGCCTAATAAGCCAACACACCACCTATTAGACTACGACCACTCGTGTATGAAATTAACACACACAGCATAAATGGCGTGAGAAACTACGATATAATCCTGACTAAAGAATTGTAATGACCAATTATGTATGTTTGTACCAGAGATCAGCAATGAGTATTCAAAAAGATGAGTAGAATCCAATCATACTCATAATTTCTGATACTTATACGCAATTCATACCTATTTTAATATCATGGAACCTCTACTTACATACATATTCAAAGTTTGAAGTACTTATTATACTCATACCTAACCACACGTATGATGTTCTTGATTTAGACTCTTTATAACTCAACATATACAAGTATCACAAAATAAGTATGAATCGCGTAAGAACACTAAAATACATACTAAAAGGTTGTGTGTATGCTCTGCTTGCTGTTCTGTCTTTTTTGTTTATGTGTCTTTTTTTTGTAAATACAACAACAACTTTGGCTGTGAATACTCTAATCATTCATCAAAGTTATGAATCGAAAGTTATGAATCTTAAGAGTAGCGAAAAAACGATTCATTACTGATCTATGGTATTTACATAAAATGAAAGAGGGGAACAACTACCCAATAAGTATACATAAAACTTAAATGTCTACCAATTTGTGTGATTTAGATGGCATAACAAGTGTAAGTGACACCCATATAGATAGAATCCAAGGCCTGTAAAATATTTTTAAAAATTATCGCAACCTGTTTTCCTTTTCACTGTTATTACATATAAATGTGTATGTGTCCACTTCATGTATTTACATTTGCCATTACATAAGCATATTAAATGACACTTTGAAAAATATTTCACACCATTGACTTGAATTGCACATGTTCGGACACACATGTATTCACATAACTAAAGCTGTCACCAGACTACTTCCTCTCTTTCCCTCTTTAATTTTAAGTAAATATACACAACAGCCACATAAAAATTATTTGAAAAATGTGATAATTTGATGTGTAAATTATGGCAAAAACAGCAAAAACAAATGAAATTAAATTGAAAGGAAAAAAATCCTTTTTATTGGCAACGCCTTAATTTATACTCCCATATACACCCTTATTTACACCCTCATTTGAGTTAAATGTTACATTTAAATACTAATGTTTGACATTGTATGTTTGTTAGTGTGCCCATGTGAATGTGTATGGGGGTGTGTGTTGACAGTATGGCTGATTACATATGTTATTTTATGTAATTTGCTTGTTACTCTGCGGCATCTTGGTGTGGTTGTTTTACGGCCTACACCAGCATTGTGGTTTGACATTCAAATTTCGGGGACGTTAAAAAATTCTGTACAAAACTCAAATTTTTCAGTTGATGGACTTAAGATCACTTCATTAATCACTTGCGTAGTCCAAATTAAAGCCCTCAAGAAACTTTAATAAAGTTTTTTTTTCCAAAACTTAGTGTCATTTTAGATAAATTGTTGAGTCATATTGGTATGTCCATTTATGCAAAAAAGTACAGGGTCCGCAAAATAATTATCGATTGTGTGCAGCTGTATTTCACCAATGGCTTCACGAATATTGTCCTTTAAAGCGTCAATTGTCTCTGGTTTGTCGGCGTAACACTAACCTTTGACGGCACCCCACAAATAATAGTCCAACGGTGTCAAATCGCAGCTTCGAAGTGGCCAAACGACATCAGCTATGCGGCTGATAATGCGATCTTCAAAAACAGGGCGCAAAACATCGAGTGTAGCTTCGGCTGTGTGGCACGTAGCGCCGTCCTGTTGAAACCAAATGTTGCCAATATCCTCCTCTTAAATTTTTGTTAACAAAAATTCGTTCAACATGGCCGGATAACGATCGCCATTGACTGTAACGGCCAATGGCCCAATTATGCTTCTGGACCAAAATCCGCACCAAACACTGACTCGTTTTGGGTGCGTCGGCTTTTCAATGTATGCGTGCGGGTTTTCTGTGCCCCAAATGCGACAATTTTGCTTGTTTACATACCCGCCAAGATCAAAATGAGCTTCATTTGAAAATATGATTTTTTTGCCAAAATCGGCATCTTCTGTAAGTCGATCGCAGGCCCAAGCGTTCAAGCGTATACACAATCATATTCGTTCAGCGGAACGATAAAACTAATTCTCTGTCAAATCAGACATAAGCTAAGTGTTACCATTCACGAAATAAGCACTAGTTGAAAAAAAAAAGTTAGATTGCGGACCCAATATATCGTAAGCAGCGTTGCCAGTAATTTTTTTTAAAAAACTTTTTATTTCTAGAAAAAACCTGGCTTTTAACAAGAAAAACTTTTTTTCCACTAAAGTACCAAAATTTTAAAAAGAAATTGCTTGTTGGTGTTCCTTTGCTAACTTGCCCTGGAGTAAATATTTCGAGTTATTATTGAATTTATTGAAGAAAAAGAAATTTGATGAATAACTTGTTTTGTTACAATAACAAATTTAATGAAAACTCTATTCGATCTCAAAAAAATTGTAAAAAAAGGGAAAACTTGGCACTAGCAACGCTGATCGTAACGCCTGAAGATCTGAAGGTTTCCAATTGAATCCATGACTCTGAGATGAGTGATAATGTGAGCTGTGGTATATTTGTTAAGGGTTCTGATATTATAAAGTCACATAGACTGCCTGACCACTGCATTGTGTTCCATGCAGATATCATGGCAATTTTGTTAAGTGGCGGTATTTTCCCTGAAAATTTTTTAATTTACTCGGAGGTCACCGTAGCTTAATAGGTAGTCTGTTGACTTATTAGAAGTGAGGTCACGGTTCAAATGCCAGATCAGACATCAAAACAAAATATAAATTTTTTTTCCGGTGACTTCGTCTCAGCAGGTTTCTGGCAAAAAAAAAATCTGCGAGTAAATAAAAATTGCCATGAAAAGCTTCTCAAAAATCTTTCGTTCGGAGTCGACTATAAACTGTAGATACCTTCACTCATGTATCAAATTAACACATACAACATGAGTGGCATGAGAAGCTCAGTTTAAATCCTGTCTAAAGGATTGTAATGACCATTTATGGTATATAGTGTATGTATAGAAATTTATGAAATTTTTTAAAGTATTTTTGATTTCTATTTTTAACGTAAGCACCACATATCTTTTGATTTTCATTTTATTCCATGGGTCTAAGCTTTTTATCATTGACTTTCTTTTGATTGAATTAATTTTGAAGCAAAAAAATTTTCTTTTTGAATATTTCTTCCAAGTTGAACTTTTTTATGTCTAAATAGGGCTTTAAGTAGTAAAAACGCAAAAATAATAGAAAAATTCAAATTTATTTTAATTGTGCAATTAGATTTAACTGCTATATTTTATAAAAAACAGAGAACATAGAGGTCATTATGGACTGACCACAATTTACATACAAAAGAAAATTCCGTACAAAGGGGATACTACGTAAGGAGGATGTCTATGCTTTTGGTTTTACAAATTTAATTTAAAATAATAACAACAATGTAAAAAAGAGAATAACAATATTTATTCGTTTTTCCTTTTATTCTTGTTCAATATTTTTAAATATTTGTTTCCCTTTTTTTTTTTGCAATTATCTTTATTTCTTTTTTTACAATTCAACTGTAAAGAAGAAATTTTCATTCTTCTTTTAAATTGTTTGTCAAATTTTACAAGTATTTGGATGAACGGACAATATTACCGACATGTAAACAGTTTCAGTTCAAATAATATTTTCTTTTCTATTATTTTGTTCACTTTTTTTGCTTGGCATTTTCAAGGCAAAAAGAAAATGGAAAAAAAAGGAACAAAAAATAAAACTGAAACGTTTTTATTCAAAGTGTTTACAAAATATTCAAATTTTTTTGAAAATTTCGTTTCATTTTTCTCTTATGCCAGCAAAGCAAGTACTTTTCAACACGACTTAACAGACAGAGAGACAAACAAACAGCCAGACACACCAGGACAACTTACAGACAACTGGCCATACACCAAGGCTAAGCAATGAACATTTTTATTTTATTTCGATGCCAGTTTTATAAGTAAATGAATGAATGGAATGCTTTACATAATGCTCTTATTACAACAATAAAAACAACAACTAACTCAGTAACTACAATTTACTGTAATCAGATTGACTGGAAAATAAATATTTTTACAAAAAAATTTTCATCTCAAATTAGTGAACATAAGTAAGTGCATGGAAAAAAAAATTAACTTGGTAGAGGCATTCGAATGTTTTATTGTTGTTGTTTCATTACAGAAAATCTTTTAGCATTAAAAAAAAAAGTAACGCCGTGGGCTTTTTTTTCGAGGTTACATGTACTTGGACTGGAAATATGTAAATGCATAATGGTGAGTTATTAGTGGTTAATGGTCTATAGTAGTTGTTGTTTTATTTTAATGAATAAATGTATAAATGTGTTAAAAGTATAGTCGATTATTTTATTTTTTATTGTATTTTAAGTAATTTGTTTGGTACACTGCCGCAGGTTGCCGTATCCTAATAGGTAGTTTGTTGTCTCATTAGACGTGAGGTTACGGTTCAAACCCAAGGTCAGACATCAGAACGAAATAGGAAAAAACTGTCCTTTTGGACAGTGAACGTTTTTTTCCTCTAACTATGTAATGCTGTAATACATATGGTCAATTCACACAAGCCTTTGTATCGTTGTATTCATTGTATTGTTGGAAGAACATACAACAGTGTATGATTGTTGTTGATAATTTTTATATAAAAATCCGATACACTCATACACATTTTTTTCCTATGTTTTTGGAAGTTGTATTGGTTTCGTGCTATCAAATTGTGTGAATGAAAAAAATGTGTATTTGTTTTCATATGTTGTGTTGGTTTCGGGCTATCAGATTGTTTGAATGCCACGAAATACACAATACGGCATAGCATTGAGCGTTCACAAACAAACAAATGTAGTCAATACAACATACAGCATACAAAGTTGTGTGAATTGCCCAATACAAAATTAGTCATTACAAGCCTTCAGTCAGAGTTACAATCTAGCTCATCACACCACCCATGTTGCGTGTGTGTTAATTTTATCCATGATTAACGCGAATCTACAGTTTAAAGCCGACTCTGAACGATCGATTTTTGTGAATCTTTTCATGGCAATTTTATTTACTCGCAGATTTTTTTGTTGGAGATGTCTGATCTAGTGTTTTAAACGTAGTCTCAAGTGTAATAAGCCAATACGCTACCTACTTGATTCATTACCATTACTCATCGATTCCAAAGTGAATAACTCCCAAAAGTTTGGAGGAAGGTATACAATATACAATTAGGAACGTTGTAATAGCATGATTTATTTTGGACTCGGAATGGTTTTCTCTTGGGAATGTTTGAACCCCGGCAAAATTGATTGTAGGTCTAAGGCTGGCTTTACTTTTTATAAGATGTTTAGAATTATGAATTGATACATGTGCAATTGAACTTATTGCTTATTTACTGATGATTAGCACAATAGCATTATAATTTTAATCTATAACACGTTTTTTCTCGCCTCATCCTTTTATAGTCTGGGGCCATTCTAGAAGGGATTTTCATTACATAGTTTCGATAAACATATTAACCTTGCTAAACATATTAAAAATGTCTGCACAGACTCAAACTTAAATTCAACCTCTCTGTTGTATTGTATGAATTCTATAGAAAACTATTGATTTTTTCTCTCTCTCTCTCTCTAAAAATTCATTAAAAAGTATATTTTATAACACAAACTCCTGCTTCACACGACAGCATGAAACACAGCAAAACTGTATATTTTACGTTGTTGTTAATTTGTTGTTTATTATTCTCGGGTCTTAAGACAACAAGGATTATTAAAAAATAAAACTAAACAGAAAAACTATAAAATATGTATGTAACCAAATGACCTTAACTACAACAACAAAAATAATTAAAATAATAATGAAAAACTTTGTTTAGAAGGATTTGATGAAATTATTTTCCAAAATGTGTTTTTAAAGCACATTGTTCAATCTTTTTATTGTTGCCAACACAAATAAGTTGTAAGCCACATGCTAAAGTAAAACAAATTAAAAAAAGAAAACAATAAAAGTTTTAAAAATTTTAATTTGTTCAGAAACATCGTTTTTATTGGGAGATTTAAGAGTCAAAAAATGGCAATTAAAAGTTGACACTGTGCGACCTTGATTTGAGAGAGATATGCTAACATTAGGCGAAAGTATTTTAATTAATCCCAACAGATAGGAGGTAGTAAGTATTTGTAGATACAATATTGTGTGGAAAAGAAAGAGTGTCAAATGTAATGTCTAAAAGAAATTACAGTCTATGGACTGCTGATGGTTATTCACAGTATTTGTTAGCAAACTATTTGAGAATTGCTGCCATTACTGCATTAAATGTCTAGTCATTCTGTAACTTTTTCTGAAATTACTTTAACTGCATTTAAAGAGAATGGGTAATGTGGTATAAAAGTTTTTAAATTAAAATTTTTTAATATTTTCTCTATGATTTGTTACATAGGGTGGGCCATTTAGTTTAAATTTTAATTCATGCAATAAAACAAAAACGTTTGAAATTTTTCCAAATTTATTTCTTTTCGTTATGAAATACTATAGTTCCGCTTAGAAATGGAATATTATTTCATTTATATGGCTGCCGTGGTTGGCCTCAAAGTACCACATTCGTTCGGACAATTTGCAAGCACTTTTTTGAGTGCATGGGGTCGCATCTCGGCAATGGCATCACAAATGTTGGCCTTCAAATGCTCAATTGCCTCTGGTTTGAAGGCATAACACTTTTCTTTGTCGGCGCCTAACAGAGAATGGTCCAACGTGGTCAAATCACAGCTTCTTGGCGGCCAATTGACATCACCGTTTCGGCTAATTAAACGTCCATCAAACGTTTGATGCATTAAATCGATTGTGGCATAAGATGTGTGGCAAGTTGCATCATCCTGTTGAAACCAAACATCGTTCATATCAATATTATGAAGAACGGGTACAAATAATCGGTTATCATAAAGCGATAGATGCCTTCGTTGACTGTAATGGTTACGCCGTGTTCATTTTCGAAGAAATATGGGCCAATAATACCTCCGCTCCACAAGCCGTACCAAATAGTTACTCGTAATGGGTGCATTGGCTTCAGTAAGACCACATGTATGTTTTCTGAGCCACAAATGTGACAATTTGCTTACTAAAGCAACCACCAAGATGAAAATGAGCTTCTTACGGAAAGAATATTTTTTTGTTGCAAAATCAACATCATGGTATAATTTCTCACAGGCCCAATAAATTCCAACGTTGCTCAAGCGTAAATCGTTACACTACTTTCAATGAAGATTATATACTGACTATTGTGACAGAATTGCAGTGGTGTTGTGCTAATTTTTTTTTACCGGAACGCGTATGTATAATTATATAGACAGGGCCGATCCTGGGTAGGCGGCCGCTCTGTGCGGTCTCATGTCCCAAATTTAACGACAGGGGTGATTATCCATGATAATCCTGGCGGCGGCGTTTTTTTTTAGGTCTCATGTCCCAAATTTGACGACAGGGGGAGGGAGATTTTACCCAGAAATCATCAACGTTCCGGAGCGTTTCGACTCAACAACACCACTGCAGAATTGAGTGACATAAGCATTGTCAGATTCCTAACCTAACCGATAGATGGCCTACCCGATATTTGCTACGATATTTATTGTTTCTTTCAAATCAATTCTGTTTATCAAATAACGTATCTCACCATAAATAGTAAGCCCTGAAAGAAATAAAAATAATTTATTAAAACAAAAAAATTGTCTTGCAAGTTAAGCTAAAAGCTAATGGAAGGAAAAATGAATAAATTTCAATCCATTTGATATGTTGGCATGACATTTAGGTATTTCGCATCAACATTCGTATGCTGAACACTAAAAGTCAATGGCAATAGTTTATGACATCAATATTACATAGATACTTACTCTCATAGAAACTCGCTCAGCCTTCTGTGTGTGTCTCTCTGTCTGTTGCCCAAAATAATGAAAAATTTATGACAGAAATAAAATGGATTTCAATTTAGTTGGTGAAAATAAAAAAATAAATAAATTTACTGGACACCAAAAACTAAATAAAAATAACATCTACTCACGTAAAGTACTGTTCATATTTAATTCAGAAATTTTTCTCTTTTAAATACAAGATTACATTAAGAGGATCAGGATTTTTATTTATGTTTAGTTGAAATAAATTATTTTGTATTCTTAGAAAATGTAAATATGAGGAGAATATAATTTTTAATTAAAATAAAAATTTATATTTCCATGAAATTTTTACTACAACAAGTAACGAGTCTAAGAAGTCATCATATTATTATATGTAATACCCTAGCTTTTGAGCACACATGTACGGAATACGGAAGAGTAACAGCATTAAGATATTCTTATTCTCATTAAATGCTTTAAAGAAATGTATTAAATTTCTATTTTCTTCTTTTCCAAATCGTTATTAAATTTCGTTTAATTTTAGCGCTTGCTGAACTAACTTTGTCTTGCCCTCCCTTTTATATTTTTTTGAAGTGTTTTACCAATCGCAATTACGTTTTTATTTTTCCAATTATTTCTTCAAAAATTTTCTTTATTTCGTTATCGATTATGCTAATTTGAAAGCACGTGCTTTGCTCAATAAAAACAAAAAGAAAATTTTATTTTCTTCAAATATTTATTCATAAAAAGAGTGGAGGTAAACATTAAATTAATGTACAGACTTTGAGAAAATCAAAATAGAAATAAGACGTCGAAACATTTTCGATAAAATTTTCTCTGTATAGTTTAAAGTTAAAGAAGCAGAAAAAGAAAATTTTAATAAAAAAATTAAGGGAGAACCAACAAAATCCAAATATTAAAACGGATGACATGATGCCTCACATCCTTCAAAACGTACTGAGTTTAATAGAAACTTGTGTGGTAGGCACTGGCAACAGTAGCATGGTAATGCAGTTTATAAAAATAACAGTAAATATTCAAAATTAAAGCAAACGTCAGCAAAATTTGTGAAATGTTTTTGAAAATTCAAATGAGAAATGAAAAAAAAAAAAAAATAAAACTCATAAATGTATATGTGTGCGTATGTATGCATACGCATAAACTTTGCAATTGAATTCTTATATTTTTTTCGAAAACTTAAAACTCTGTGTTGAAAATTCTTTTTAAAAATTTTAAAACCATGAAACAGAGAAGAGAAAGGCAAATGCCAACAAACAACAAGGTGTAGTAAAAGTAATTCTATGCCGTCTCCTAAAGCATAGTTCACTTGTAATGCCTTTCTTCATGTATCTATAACTCCTGTCTCAAACCTCTTTACATATCTGATGATTTTACGAAATCTCTGTCGGTTTCACAAGATCAGTGCTTAACAGTTCTATGTCTTAGGTCCCCATGTACAAAAAGAAGGAGTTGTGCAGTTCCCTTAGAGATAATTAGAGAAAAAAAAACAAATCTTCTGTACTAAATTTCCATCTAAAGTTAAGGCTTAATTCGAAGCTATCCTCATAGAAGGACTTGTGATACAATATATTGAAGATTTTTGTTTTTTATTAATATATTGTTACGAAAATGAAGAATCTAGATACTGGTATTTTGCTTTTACATTGCTCAACATTAAAATTATAAACAAAAATACGACAAACCCACATAAAAAAATGGTAAACAAGTAAATAAAAATACAACAACAAACACTACAAGACTAAACATAATCAAAATACATAAACATTTGCCTCCAAGAACATTCATCGAGCTGTTTACAAGGCAAAGCAGGCGTGTGAGTCAATAAAGTTCACATTTTAAACGTTTTTAAAAGATAAAAACGTAACAATAAATTTTCCTATACACGGTCAAGATCTAGTGCCCATTGTCGTATAACACTGCAGAATTTCTAAAGTAAAGCGAACTCCCATTAACAGACTATCTACCAAAGATACCAAACCACATTTTTAGTTCTAATTTTTAGCGGAAAAAAATTAAAACTTGGGCAGTAAAAAAGTAATTACCATCCACACTAACGATTTGTAGTTTCTCTACTTCGAATCGGGACCTGGCACCCAGTGCCTACCTTTCCTTTCATGAATTCGTATGGTGAAAATCGGTTATCCCAGATGATTACTGATAAGGATGTCTATGTATATGTCTATGAGAGAAATATTGTTACGTTTTTAGCTTTTAAAAACGCTTAAAATATGAGCTCATAGATTGCAAATAAAATAAAAATAATTTTAGGTTTACTTTTAATTAAAATCATTTATTATTAGCACAATTCTGTATGCCACTGTTCACAAGTTTATGTAAACAACAACAATTGCTTACATTTGTTATTCCTCTGTTTATATCCTTTGTATAAACAATAACAATTACTAGACAATTATTCAACAGATCTTTCTAATGGAGATCTTCAAACCATGATTACTCTGTTCAAACACACCTCGTCGTCTACTTTGCCTTGCCTTTTATATGAAGTAAACAGCCTGATGAGTGTTCTTGAAAGCAAAGGTTCATGGGTTCGCCTTCTCGAGATCTCTATAAATGTAAACATCGTTGTTTCATTATTGTTGTTTGTATATTTTGTATACATTTGTTCTTGTAGTTTTTGTTGTTGTATTTTTGTTTACTTGTTTGTCATTTTAATGTTAAGTGATGGCAAAAGCAAAACAGATGTCTTTTAAATGCCATCAAGTTATCAAAGAGAAAGTCGCCCTTCTCGCCCTTCAGAAGAGCTTTTCTACTAGAAATACCAATTCAAGCTTTAAATGTCATGTAAAAACGTTAGAAAACTTCTCTCTACACCTTCTCAGAGGTTGGCATTATAAAAATTTGTTAAAGTTTTTTCTCACTTGCAGAAATATTTGCGTTCATTTACGAAGTGACTCCTTTAACATGCATAACAATACCCACAAACACATGTGTTGGTGAGAATGCTAGTCAGTCAGCCATCATTTACATGCATGCACAGTAAACAAGGACACATCACATCACAGGATAGAACAGATCCGATCAGAAAGGAAAATTTATACAGAGAAAAAAAAAATTCCAGTGCTCTCCTTTTCATGGGGCGTGACACTTTAAAATAGGAAAAAGTAGGGGCACTAAAAACCAAGCTAGGGGAAGAGAAAGTACGAAACGGGGTTGTAAAACTGAATAATAAAATGGAAAACAAAAACCAAAACAAAAACAGAAAAATTCTAAAAATATTCTTTGAAGTATTTTTTTCCATGATTCTTTTGTTTTTTTATTGTAGTTTTTGTTGTTGCTTTCATTGTCATTGGTATTTGCTAAACAAACAATCACTACAGCATGGAGCACATCATAACGCTGTAACAGAGATAGGGAAACTAATAAAATGAATGTACAAATACAGAAAGAGAGAGGGACGGAGAGAGAGATAGCATTTGTATAATGAAATGTGAAATAACTTTGCCAGCATTGTTTTAGCCAATATTAGGGTATGCTTTTTGTATGGTTGTGTTGGGTTTTACCACAATTTTTTTTCTGTTGGTTTTGGTTTTCACAAAAAAAGAACTTTCATTTAAAGGTCATGCAACAGAGTTCAGCGACAAAGAGAAAAAGTTTAAAAATGTTTTCTGTTTTTTTTTCACCAACTAAAATGGAAAAACTTGCAAAAAATTAAAAATGAAAATAAAAAAGAGAGAAAAGAAAAAAAATGGGAATGGAAATTTAAAGTGTATAGAAAATTAAATATTTTATAAAAATTGTCTACAATATATTGATATTGATGTTTGGAAGCTATTGTTAAAAGTTTTTGTTAAAAAATAATAAAAAAAAACTTTAGATTTCATGTTTACATTTCAATTCTTTTTTTTTTTTCTTTCGAAAGTTATAAAAACTTCAACTCACACTCTTTAAAGAAACCCTTCTGTTTACAACTCATCTCTTTTTGTTTTGATCTTAAAGTTTTGTTTTCCTTGTCTTCATCTACGATAACAATCAATTTCATACGATGACTTTTGTCTTTCAATATAAAATTTGAACAGTGGTCCGGTATTTACTACCTATCCTTAAGCAGCTACTTCTTAAAATGCTTACCATGTATGGCTTGCTTTTGTGTTTTTAGAACACCCTTCATTAGTTGTGAAATATATTTTTACCAAAGATTTGTAACCTGTTACTCCATAGTAGTCCTGTCACTTTTTCCATCATTTTAATATTTTTGAATTATAAACAATTATCGTCGTGGTCTAGTCGATAGTCTGATTAGACGTAAGGCCAAGGTTTAAAACGAAAATATTAAAAAAAAAAATATTTATTCGATGAGTTCCTCTCAGTAGAATGCTGGCAAAAACTCTGAGAGGAAAATAAAATTGGCATGAAAAGTTTCTCCAAAAATCTGTTGTTCGGAAACGACTTTAAACTGTAGGTCCCGCCACTCATGTATAAAAATAAGAGAGATTTTGGAGAGAGTAATCGTGGTTTGAAGATCCCCGTTACAAAGATCTGTCGAATAATTATCTAGTAATTGTTAGGGTAGACACAGAGGCATAACAAAGATAAGCAATTGTTGTTGTTTACATCAAGTTGTGAACAGTGGCACACAGAATTGTGCGAATAATAAAGAATTTTAATTATAATTAAACACAAATTTATTATTATTTTATTTGCAATCTACGAGCTCATATTTTAAACGTTTTTAAATGGTAAAAACATAACAGTCTGAATGAATGTGGCCTACACTGTGTTGGCTTGTTAGACGTGAGGCCACCCCCAGGTTAAACATCCCCAGCAAAACTAAAAAAAAACTTTCTCTCGCCAGGATTCTGGCGAAAACTCTGAAACTCCATGAAAAGTTTCTGAAAAAATCTATATAGCTCGAACTGGTTTCGCCACTCAAAGATAAAATTAACACACTCAACATAAGTGGTGTGAGAAACTAAGTCGTAATCTGGACTGAAGTGTTATAATGACCTACCATGTATGTAAATATAGGAGCACATTCTAGCAAATGTACCTCAGAAACCTTGAGAACTATTTTTGAAGTGAATTAAAGGAATTATTTTATGAATCGAATTGAATCGTTAAGGAGAAAATTTACTGGAAACCGTACTTCAACCTCTATTGTGCACTTGGGCTAAGAACATCGATAGAAATATTCAAAGACGCGAAACAGAATGAATCATCATCGGCTTTGTCTCTTGGATGCCAAAGAGATTCCTTTAGAAATCCTTGCTGTTAGCAGTGAGGTGTACAATATTGGTTTCGTAAAACATATGTCTGCTGTATCGAAAACAAAGAGGCCTGTAAGCTTCAAGAATACTTTGTATTTTATAGTGTTACTGTTCGTGTTTTTTGTCCAATATTTAAGTACAGTGCCACCACTGTTTAGTTCTTCTGTACTATTCTTATTTAACCATTGCCATGAACATTGTTCTCGTTGTTGTTGTCGCTTTGTTTCACTGAACCCATCCATTGTAATGCCTGACACAAAAGCATGTCAGAAAGACTTTGGTTTGGTAACTATTTGTGTGTGGGTTTGAGTAATATATGCTGTACGATTTGAGCGAGCGAAAGAGAGGGAGAGAGAGAGAGAGGAGCAATGAATGAAAACATTGAAGAAATTATTGCAAGGCGCCCTAAAGACGATATTGCTTCAATGATTGCTTAAATAGAAAAGTTCTTGTAATACTTTGACTGTTAACTAAAACAACATTTTAAATGTTTATGTCTATGTGTACTGGTACTGGTGCTGGTGTCTATTATATTACTCTCTTCGTTTCTCGCTCGCTTTCTTTGTCTACTTCTTTTTTATGCTAAAGTGTTGAGTAAGTTTTTTAAATGTTTCCTTCATTGTTATGCTTGTAAGTAATCGAAGGCAATCTCTAATTGTGGTTTGATTGATGATGATATATCTTCCTATCTCTATTGCTTCTGTTGTTAGAGCCATTGTTTAAGAACACTAACATTGTTTGTATTTGTGTTTTTAACATTTGTTAACATTTAAAGGAAGTATTTCTTCCATTTTCGTTATCTCTCTCTACCTAAATTTAAATATTTTTTATGTTTTTTTGAAGTGTTATACACAGGCACGTATTTGAAATTGTTTCTTCTTTTTGTTTCTCTGGCAAAAGCTATTTTTACTAGCTGAGACAGAGAGAGAGAGAGTGAGAGAGAGAGAGAGTGATGGCAAGAGATTGATTTCATTTCCTTATAATTGGTTTTTAGTCTCTATGGGTTACATAGCATGGATCATTAAACTGAATTCCCTTTCCCTTATTTTGTTTTGTTAATAGAGATTGTTGTTGCAATAATTTAAATTAACCATGTTCTCATTTCTAAGCTGATTTAAAGCATTAGTAACTGAGTGACTGTTTTGAATATTTCTTCCAATAAATTTTTATGCAAAATATTTTCATTATTTTTTTTTGTGAAATTGTTTCATAAGCGATGATGTCATTTATCTCTTTGACCAAAATGGCACATATGGTTGGGAAAAAATTTGATAATAATTTTCAAACGATATGCTAATAATGGTTGGCTTGGTAGTCTAGTAAGTAATGTGCTATTTAGTTAGCGTAGGGGTCGTGAGTTCGATTCCCACCATATCCGCTAGTCTGTAATTCAACAACAAGCACTTCCTTTGCAGTACACATACATAATTGGTTATTACGACCCTTCAGTCACGATTACGACCTAGTTTTCTTACACCACTTGTGTTGTGTGTGTTAATTTGTACACATAAGTGGCGTCCCCTGCAGTTTAAAGTAGACTCCGAATGACAGATTTTTCAGAAACTATTCAGGGCAATTTCGTTTACTCTAAGAGTTTTTGCCAGAAATTTGCTGAGAGGAAGTCGCCAAAGATATATCTTTTCTAATTTCGTTTTGTGGGAGGTGTTGTAACTGAGGTTTTAATCAAGATCTCTCATCAACACACTAACTACTAGACTGCGGTGACTTCTTTTAGAAGACAAATCGAAAACAAATCACCACCTAAAATGAAGGTTACTGAATTGCAGCTTCAGTTCATCTAGACAATCGAATTCTTTGCAGTTCATAGCCATTCCAAATCCATTTTTTTATTTTGTTTCAACCCAAAGGCGTTCGTTAGTGCTTGAAGCATACATGACATAATATTGTTACGTTTTTACCTTATTAAAAACGTTTAGATTATGAGTTCGTTGATTGCAAACAAAAATAAAAACAAATATGTGTTTCGTTTCAATTAAACTCTTTATTATTCATACTACTTTTGTATACCACCGTTTACAACTTCACGATACAACAACAACTTGCTTGTTCGCTTTATTCTTCTCTGCTTCCAATCTTTTTGTAAGCAATAACATTGTACGTTAAATCGTATAGCAGAGATCTTCACAACAGCGATCTTCAAACAACGACTGTTTACTTCACACGCAACGTGTATTCATAGAAGACTGACCGAATTCTTACTGACTTGCTGCCTGCTTTGTCTTGCCTTTTTATATGCTCACATACATATCAGTCTGATAAAGGTGCTGGAAGTAGAATGTTCTTGTCTTCGCTTTCTTAAGACTTTTATCTCGACTGCATTGTTGTTTGTGTATTTTGTCTACGTTGTTTGTTGTTGCCTTCTTTCATACTTGTCTGTCTCCTTTTCTTATACTGATTTTGTTGGTATATCCAAGCAAGTACGTTTTATATGTTTGTGTGGCTTTTGTTTGTCGTTAATGTTAAACGATGTTTTCAATTTCGTAACAATATTGATATCGAAGACGTATTTAAATAGAAGTGATAGTAGCTTGCACTTCTTGAAAGCTTCATGGTACCCATTTAGTCAATGGCTGATTGTGCTTTCAACTTTTTATTTAAATATATGTGGCTTTGATTAACCAAGAGTACATAAATGTGAAAGTAGCTGAAGGTTTACTGTATTTCATCTGCTAAATAACTGCAGTTCAAGGACGCACCTCTTAACATTACAATTTCATAAAATTCCCTTTCGAAATGTGAGTCCCTTTTTGCTATAATTTTTCCATATGAGCCAAGAGCCATGAGCCATAAGCCAGTTGTGTAAAAAACCAATTTCAGTTGTGTATATATGCATTGTAAGTACATTGATTTATTACACGTGTAATTAATAAAAATGTAATACAGTTCCCCCATGCGATTGAATGAATGAATGTATACGTATATACGTGCTATATTACAACAATTCATGATGATCATATGGTGATGATGATGATGATGATGATGATGATCATGGTGGTGATGATGATGATGAGGATGGTGGGAAAAAAAATAAATATTTACATAAATATTTACCACAATTTCCTTTTTTTTCTCATTATCTCATATCGTTTGAAATATTTTTATTTATATTCTGTATGCTTCATTATAAAATAAAATTTATTTATTTATTTTTATTGTTTTTGTATTTACAAATTTGTTACAAAATAGCGGTAATAAAAGTAATAACAATTTACAATAATAACGATTATGACAATGATAATAATAAAGTATAATTAAAGGTACAATATTATATGGAAAATTATAACAAATAAAATGGAGAAACATATAAAATAAGGAAAATATATACAAATATTTACACTGTCTGTCAGTTTTGCATTTATTTATCAACCTATTAAACATACATACATACATACATACATACATACATACATACATACATAATAAGTCATTATAACCCTTCAGTCAGGATTACGACCTACTTTCTCACACCACTTATGTTTTATGTGAGTGGCGGGACCTACAGTTTAACGTCGACTCTGAACGACAGATTTTTTGAGAAATTTTTTCATGCTAGGTTTATCTCAGAGCTTTTGTCAGAAATCTGCTGAGAGGAAGTCGCCGAAGAAATATTTTTTTATTATCATATTTTCGTTTTGATGTCTAGCCTGGGGCTCGAACCCGGGATTTACATCTAATAAGCGAACACAATACCTATTATAGCAAAAGAAAATTGTATTACATGTTTGTGAATTTGAAATCTTTAGTTTGAAAAATTAAATGTATTTATAAGCATATAAAAATAGGCTCTTCCATGATCGTGAAAGATTTAAACGATTTACAAAACAATATCGAAAAATGTCTATAAAGGCGCTGTATTCTAGTAGGTGGTGTGTTGGTTTATTAAAAGAAAACTTCCTTGAGAGAAGTTACTGAAGAAATATTTTTTTTATATCGTTTTGTACAAAATATCGTACACTGGGGTTTGAACCGTGGCCTCATGTCTAATAAGCAAATACACTACCTAGTAGACTACAGCGACTTCATGAGATTCTAGTAACTCTTAATGAAAGCCTCCTGTGGTTGTAGTAATCACCTCATTGTTTTCTTTTAAAATTTTCATTGACATAGTCTCTGTGACGTATGAGTGAGATTTTTATTTATTTATCATACGCCTCAGTGCACCATGAAAAAAACATTAATTAAAAAGTTAATAAAAACTTGCGTAAGCAAAAGCTTTAATTGTTATTGCAAGACAAGAGCAGCCGCTGGATTTACTAAATTTTAACAAAATAACAGTAAAAATTCTGCTGGCACAACACAAAAATAACAAACATACTATGAAAATAATAATTTTCTATTTAACTGGAAATCAATTTCAATGTGCAGTACATGTTTGCAACGGTAATCTTCAAGATCGTGTACTTATTCTGTTAGCTTTATGATACTGTCATGACAGAATTTCAGATGTTTTTCGACGAAATGTTTTTTGTAGTCGCCATAGTCTAGTACGTAGAGTGTTTGCTTATTCAACATGAGGTCATCAGTGGTGTGAGAAGCTAGGCCACACTCCAGACTGAGAAAAACTTATCAAAAGACTTACATTACCGTAGTCTGGTAAATAGTGGATTTTGCCATAAAAAGTTTCTCAAAAAAATCTGTCGTTCCAAATCGACCTTAAAACTGTGGGTCACTCCATTCATGTATAAAAATTAACATACACAACATTAGCGGTTTGAGAAGCTAGGTCGTAATCCTGACTGAAGCGTTTGCTAAACCAATGGTAAGGAATGTGTATGAAAATCTGCCAGGTTAGTACAAGCCTTTGCGTTTATCGTGAATAATTGTGCGGGGAGCCCCCTCACTCATAATCAATAATGCGGTTAAAAATAAAGCCCAACGGGTAAGTTCAGTAAATTTGGTATTGGACAAGGATGGGGTGAAAACACTTTTCTCAGTGATATACTGGTCGTATTAATCGGAATATCAGTAACGTTTCACTTGTGATATTTCAGTTAATCAATATCGTTTGACTGAATTTATATGGCAGATAGACATCGAGCTTAATTCCGAATAATTTCAAACAGCCTTGTGTCTCAACTATTTATTGGCAGTTTGTGTAGCATGCTATTTCTACCAGAGGCATTATGGCATCATAATCCTACAATACTTCCATTTTTTCATTTATGTTTGTTGTCTGTTTTACGCTTCTCGGGCATAATCCTGTGCCATTTGCTTTAGTTTTTCGCTGGTGTATCGTGTAAGTGTAACCGTGCGTAAGTAAGTAAGTGCACGCGTGTGTTTAAAAACCTTTTCGTGTACTTTTATTCTCTTTTATTTATTTGCACTAAATGTGACTATTTGTCTACCTGTCTGTCTGTCTGTTTGTCTGTCTGCTTATATCTCTTGCCATTGCAAATATTTTCTCAAAATGGTTTCTTTTGTCTTCTAAAATTTACATTTTTTAGCAGAATTTCCAAATAAATTTTCATAAATGCAAGAATTTTTCATTTTGCTTAGCATTTCGTACACAAAACTTGTTTATTTATTGGCATTTGAAAATGTGACTTTTTGCTACGGCTAATGGTGTTGGCTGCCATTCTATTTGTCAACACTGGCCATGCTCATAAGGTTCCAAACATAAATTAAAAAGAAACCATGAAGAATTAAAATGAATTTTCATGGTCGCTATGGGTAATGTTTGAAGATTTTTCGGCTTTTTTTTCTATACACATATGTTTGGTTAGGTGAAGAAGGCAAAGCCATTGCAAAGCACTTTTTGTATGGAACTAATGAAAACTACACTTGAATCTAAGAAGCATTATCTTACGACAGTTACTGTGTTAAGCTAACAATAAATACAATTTTTCATTCATACATTCATTTAAACGGTTGTTTATTTATGTCTTCTTTTATTGATTACGTATCTTTTGTTTACCTTTCATTCCCTATCTCTAATACTCGTGATTTAAAGAGTGGGAAAACAATACGTTTTCTCTTCTGAACTGTAGTTTACAACAACAGCCTGTGCTATGCACTAAAGTAGGCTAAAACCAAATCAGAGATTTTTATAATGTCTATGAAAAGTTCCGTTTTTGTTTTCAACATTTATTGTTTCAAACATCATGTACTGAAACATTTCAGTTTTTTAATACATTGGAAGTGCTGCTCTGTTGTTAAACAATTATGTTGCAAGCAAATCTGAGAATTTTTGTTATAATTTTACCACACAGTTTCTTTGGGGTCATTGTTATCAAGTCAGTTTTATAATGAAGAGAATGTATAAACATCAGATGATGCTGACAACATTTCGGAGAAATTGTTGTTTACAAATGAGGCAATTTCAGGACATTTGTTGTCAAACTGTAAGAACATTGTTGCAAAGATTTGCATATTTTTTGTTTGTGTTATAAACATGTTTATATACAATGTTGATATCCAAATCATTCAGTAAACATTTTTGGTCATAAAATATTTTTTCTTTTCTACATAATTTGCTGTTTATCATGTTTGTTTTTCAGTAAGGGATTTCAACAGGTATTAAACATAAATTGCTTATTACTTCCCTTAGAAGAAATTTAATAAGGTAATCATCATATTCTGATGTCAAAACTCTCTTAACCCATTAGTGGATGAAGTTCCCTGGCTACTCTCCTTCTATAATTTTCATCAATTATTAATAAAAATGATGTGATTAAATAGTCTAAAAAACATTTTATTCAAAAAAATTTATAGTTTTGGAGTTATAGACCGTCCGTTATAACGGACACGGCGCACTAGGTACACTTGGCGTATGATAAATTTTAAAGAAATCTTAGGGATAAAAGCCTTTTTCATATTTGTTGCAAATAAATTTTGTTGTATTTCCACAATATCAACATCAATTTTCAATTTTAGAATATTAATAAGGTTGTTTCTACCATCATATCGTGCATATGCCATCAATTTCATCATCTTGTACATGGGATACCATACGCTTCAAGGTAAGAATTTGGAAGATTTCGACGAATAATGTGAAGAGACACACATGTCAGACCATTGGGATGATACTACAGACGTTCGTTTGAAACAGCTAGTCTTAAAGAAATACCAGATGCGATTTTCTTCATGCTCATCATCACTTTTATAGCCATCTTGATCAGAATCGGATCCACCTAGTGCGGGAATAGTTTAAATTGGAATATCATTGAGCTCATTGACGTTAAGGTAGTCCAGGGGCCTGTTTCACTAAACTACAATTCTACAAGTTTACAAGTTACAATCACAATTCTATTTCTTACAAGTGATAATGAATTGTGTTTCATGAAAATTTTCACAATACTTGTAGCTTTTTGTACTTGTAAACTACAATTCCTACAATTACAATTTCTACAATTACAATCACAATAAAATAAAATATTTTTACAAAGATATTTTGATAAATGAAATATATGTGTGAATATATGTATGTATATTAGAGCACTAATGAAATATATGAAAATATCAAAAATTATTTTAAATACTTTTGCAATTATGGGTACTCTAATGTATATCGATAATTTGTTTTGATTGTTATCACATCACTAATCAATCAAAACATATACAGTTTGTGTTTAAAAAATTTAAAATTATTATTTTGTAATGGCAAATCAACAAAATAAACTTAGAGTGGTGCGGCAGATTTTAGCTGCCAAAGACGTTCTTTGTCGCTAAACTTACCAAAGAGATAAAAATGGAAGAGTGGGAAAACGTGCGTATGAGGTGTCTTGCACTTGGACTGGTGCCAAGTGGAAAAGACGCCAAATATGTGCGTGATGTTTTTTGGGCAAACATCAAAAGGACGACACTGTTAAGTTGGCTTTATAAAGTGATAACATTATATTATAACATTTTTTTAATTAAGGCCAAGAGAGACAACTCCTGAAAGACAGGGGCGGCTGGTGGAACATATGATTAGTGGTGTTGCCGCTTTCGATAATTTGTGATATAGTTTGTTTTATTATATTCACATATTTAAAAAAATAAATAAATAAAAACAAACAAAATAAATAAACAAATGCTAATTAATATTTAAATTGTTTGATTTTGTGTTTATTTGAAGTAATTTTTTTAAAAAATAGTTAAAAATCAAATTTTAATCCAATTTATCATTCACTTGTAACTTGTAAATTTTTTTTTGAGAGTCTTCGTCGACCCTAAGCTTTTTTCTACAATTCTACAAGTGTACAAGTGAAAATTTATTTTAGTGAAACATAACGACTTGTAGAAATATGACTTGTAGACTTGTAAATTGTAAAAATCACTTGTAGCCACAAACTTGTAATTGTATTTTTATGAAACACAATTATTTACAAGTTCACAATTTTACAGGCAAAAACACTTGTAATTGTAAACTTGTAGCTTAGTGAAATAGGGCCCAGTTCAAACAATATTGCGGAAATTGTTGGCCCATGTATGAAAAATTTTTTCCCTATTATAGTTTAACAATTGCTCTACGTGCGCAGTGGCCGTTTTAGCGGACGTTACATTGAAAGTCACATTACGCGCATGGTATTACATTTTATCATAATTTTTTTACATCAATTGAGTCGTTATACTTATTCACAAATAATAAAACACAAAAACTTATAATAATTCACATCCTATTTAAAATATTCGACTTTTTCTTACCCTGTTCGGAATTTTCGTTTTTTTACAAATTGATATTCCACATTTTGCATAAAACGCAACACTCAGATCGAATTTTTTGAACAGAATGTAATAAATCTTGTTTCGTTGGAATGTCAGCAACAACATATAATACTTGTTATTTAGAATTTTAAATTTTTGGAAGTGGTGAAAATCTTCACAGTCAATCGACATACGACATATTTGCCCATTTTCACAGTGGGAGTCTTTTGCCAATCTAGCCAAACTTACTTAATGACTGAATAGCATTCTTAAATCTTATTGTATTATTTCGAATGTCATTGACATTTTATTTAAATTCCATACCCATAGCGAATCTTATAATTTGGATGTGTATTTGGAGGGCGAGTATTGAAATGAGAGAATTTTTATTTAAGCTCGCTTGTTTATTTGCTTTCTTTCCATTTTTACACGTCTGTTCATTAATAATTGCTAATTTCATGGTGTACTGTGGCGTATGATAAATAAAAAGAAAATCGAATGACAGCACACTCATACGTCACAGTGACTATGGCAATGAAAACTTTAGAAGAAGGCAACATGGTGATTAGCACAATCCCGAATGGCCTTCACTAACAATTGCTAGAAACTAATGAAGTCGCCACAGTCAAATAGGTAGTGTATTGGCTTATTAGACATGAGGCCACCTTCAAACCAAATATGAAAAAAAATATTTCTTCGGCGATTTCCTCTGAGCAGATTTCTGCCAAAAGCTCTGAGAGCAAAATAAACTTGCCATGGAAAGCTACTCAAAAGTCTGTCGTTCGAAGCCGACTTTAAACTATAGGTCCCGCCACTCATGTATAAAATTAACATACACAACATAAAGTGGTGTGAGAAGCTAGGTCGTAATCATGACTGAAGGTTTGTAGTGACCAGTTTTGTATGTATTTCTCAAAATCCCGAAGTGCGTTCATCACAAATTTGTCAATTAACTGATTTTAGAGCAATTGAATTAAAATTGAATGAAAAATTTGTATTTTTAATCATTAATTTGTAATTTTAATCTTTAGCACTTACTTTTATTTGTATCAGAAACCAATTCAACTTGTTGCTTAGCTCAAAACACAAAAGTTACTTGATATATAAAGAGAAACACAATAACATTACTCAGTTCTTGTCATATCAACATGTGCCCGTAACAATTTGTTGCTCTTAATACAATAGTTTGTATTTATAAGCTAAGGCAAACATTGTTGCAGTTTGTTGCGAGGTTCTTACGGTTCATGTGTACAGCTTCAATATTTAAAGTATAAGAAACATATTGAATGAGTATACAATGTTTCCAGATTTTTTTAAGCAACATATTTGTGGTCAAATGTTTTCATGCTTTTGTGTATGTACCTTAAGTTCTCATTTTTTCATGAGAAATTATTTCCTTAATTTCTTTTTCTAATTTTAATTTTTAGAAACTTTACATTTTTAATTACGTTTCTCTTTCTTCTTCTTTCTTTTTTATTCTTTAAACTGTTGCATTCAGAATTATTCTCTTCTGGACTTAAGTTAATCAAACCCATATGCTTCCATTAAATCCTGCTGTGCATAAATGTTTCTTCATTCATTTATTAGAAACTTTCATCATCTTTTCATGCTGCAACTGTAACTGAATCAATTAGTTTAAGAACGATAGACTGCTGAAACATTTCAATGGACAGAAATTGAAAAGATTTTGCTAAAAAAACTTATATTTTCAAGCTGCCAAGCCCTCTTCTAAATCATTAAATAACTTTGCTAGCATCTGTGAAAGAATTTATTCAAATGAAAAACAAGGAATTTTAATTTAATTTGAAAACATTTTGAACTGTTTTAAGTAGATGAATGAATACCAGAACATTGTTGGCAATTTCAATAGATTTCTGAGTCACTGTGCATAAATAGTAAACTTCCCTTATTTCCTGCTTAAAGAATTATATTTAGAAACTGAAATTATTTGTTAGTCATTCTCGTTCATCATTTCTTTAACTGATTTTTTATAATGATGTTTCGGAATTTTTAAGAGGAAAATCTTAGTACGAGTGTTGTTTGAGAAATTTTAGGAAACCAGTATAAAAGTTTTTCTTGGTTTAATGGTTTTTCTTTAATTCAAAATGGTTCGAAGCATGGTACTAAATTTAATAAAGTTACTAAAATGTTAACTGTGAAGGGTTTTACTTCTTCTTTAATTGGCTCATATTTCACAAGGTTTTTAGATATTTTCTACTCATTTGGCCTATTTTCATTATTTGAACGCGTTGACATTGCCACACTTTTTCACTCTTCTTTGGTTTTTGTAACCAGAGTGGTAAAAAGAGTACGTAAATTGTTCATCATTACATGTAAAACTATTTCTTTGATTTGAAAAGTGTGCATGAAATACTTCTCTTACGCTGTTCACTTTATAATTCATTTATTTCTACATCGTTTTTTTGTTTGGAATGCTGCAGCAGTTTATATTCTGCAGTAACAATTAAAATTAAATTAGTTTTCATTACTTGCAACATGTTGCTGCAGTTGCCATTGCTGCTGTAAGATAAAGCAGCCGAGAAGGGAGAAAAAAAATTGGAAAAATAAAATAAAATTTGCATACTTTTTATGGCAAAACTATGAATATGCATTAAAGTACTTTTTATTTGTGTACTTTATTATCTACTCTTCTTCACCTAGCTGTTGTTGTCATTACTTTCATTCATTATTTTATACAGACAACACTTTGTATACCTTTAGCAGGCATTGCGGTGGCGGTTGAATGTAAATGAATGCAGAGATGAATTAAATTGAAAAACTTTTAGGAGTTGTTTTGAAAAAACAAAAAAATCTTTGTGTATAGGCACTCCTTACCATTGAAAACAACACCATGTTGCAACAGTGACTTACTTTTTCTGCACATTAAATATGTACAAAATTTTTTATCAGAGTTTCATATTTTCCCCCATTCCAATTACAAGTTAAATTACAAGAGCGTAAAATGAATGAAAAATATTTTAACTTTACTGGTGTCATTAAAATATACACTCCCTGGTTAGTGAGGATGATGACATTGCTGTAGTAGTTGTTGATGTTTTTTTATCATAATGATATTTACTTTGGTACTTTAAGTTGTCAATATGAGTAAACACAATTCCTATACACTCAGTGATTTACAGTGTAACAAAAACTTGAAGAAGCAAAGTGGGAGATTGTATGTGTTTCAACAAATATTTTCGAAATTAATTTCAGGGCGTCTATGTAGCTGCGATAAGCTGTCTTCTCCTGTTCGTTAGTTGTTATATATTCACTCCTGTTGTAGATTGCGTACAATAGAATATTCATGCCTATTTAAAATACTGCCACTGTTCACAACTTGATGTTACAACAACAATTTGCTTAGTTTGTTATTCTTCTTTACACTTCTGCTTGCTAAAAACCCAAACAATTGTTCGTTAGGTCTTTACAACGGCGATCTTCACACCACAACTGCATTCTTCAAACACAATGCGTCTTCACTAAAGACTGACTGAATTCTTACTACTCGTTGCCTGCATTGTCTAGCCTTTTTATATGCCCACGTAAACAATCTGATGAAAGTTCTGGAAGTCGAACGTTCTTGGTATCGCCTTCTCAAGAACTCTATTGCGGTTTCATTGCTGTTTGTGCATTTTGATCACGTTGCTTGTTGTTGCGTTCTCGCTTGCTTGTCTATCCCCTTCTCTTTCATAATAATGTTGTTGTTTACTTGTAAACAAGTTCGTTGTTTTTGTTTTGCTTATCATTTTAATGTTGAATGATGTTACACTGTTTCCATTTTCGTGACAATATGTTTCCCAGATGGATGTGTTTTATTTGAACACACATAGATTTTCTCTTACATTTTTGTTACTTTAAATACTTGTCAACCCCCTCCCCTCTCTAATTTGAGAATGTAGTTTTCAGGTTATTTGTTTTTGTTTTATTATTAAGTAAAAATATTTGAAATCAGCGCCTTACATTATATTTACTTGCAATGAAATGCATGCACGGAACATGCAGTTCCGTACACCCGTGGTTTGATCTGTGTACGGATGGCTACAGGTTGAGCCCAAGCATATCAGGACAAAAGGCTTCAAACTAAACTGTTACTTATGGAAAACGTTTTAGAATAAAAAATTATTTTTCTATACAATGAAAGAAATTTTCAATGAAATTTTAAAAGTTAGCTTCATGTCATTATAAAAGAGTGTTTCAACGTTTATAATTCCATAATAAACTATGGTTTGGTAAAGGGATTGGTAAAGGTATTAAATTCAAAAATGATTGACGAAATATTATGTAGAAATGTAATTTAAAGGACTGAAAGGATAAGAAAAGAAAAAAAGTTGGAAATTTGCTTACAACAAGGATTTCATTGAAAGCAACGCAACGTGTAGTTCTTGATTTTTAATAGTAACTGGAGACTGGAGACTGTAGACCACTAGAACGGATGAAAAAAATTAAGAAACCAAATGCATAAAAACGCACTATAAAAGATGAAAAGAAACATAAGACAGCAAAAAATCAGTGAAATTTTCGTCACACACAGAATATTTCTCTTTCTGACCATTAATTCGTTTCCATTTTCTCTGTTTCGTTCATTCTTTTCCTGGAAATCCTTGAAAATCCATATGCTTGCAGATGGCTTAAATATGATAAAAGCAGAGAAGAACAAAAGAATATGGTTTGTATGTACAGGGCTGACGAAAAAACAAAAAAAAAAGGAAGAAAAATCCTTATCATATTGATGAAATTATTCAAATCGTTAGCAGATGAAAATCTTTAATGTCACCACAAAATAAACGAAGAACAATACACAGATAAATGAAGGAATAATTATGATGGGAAAGCAAAGGAAACCTTTCCCATTAGGTTTACATAAAACGTAAGAAACAAGGAGATTAATTTGTAGTTGAAGAGTGAGAGAGATTGATAAGAGATTATTATGCAATGAATTGTCTGGTGTTGCCGTAGTCTAGCAGGCAGTTCAGGTGCAGGCATCAAAACGAATTATAGGAAAAAAAAAATATTTCTTCGACGACTTCCTCTCAATAGAATTTTGGCAAAAGCTCTGCGAATAAATTAAACTGCCATGAAAAGTTTCTCAAAAATCTAACGTTCGGAGTCGACTTTAAACTGTGGGTCCCGCCACTCACATATAAAATTAACGCACAGAACATAAGTGGTGTGAGAAACTAGGTCCATAATCCTGACTGAAGGGTTGTAATGGCGAATTATGTATGTGTCTGCTGTCTGGGGAACTATTAAAAATCAAGCAGTACGTGCTACGCCAGTGACAAATTAAAAAATTTAAGTACCAAACCTTGGAGAAGAAGCTTTAAGACAGCAAGGTTTGGTAAGATCTTGAAGAGATGAATAATGGAGGAATCTTGTTCAATCGGCAAATAAATAATAGTGCCTTTCACTGTTGCGGACATCAGATTCGGTGTAAAAGGCAGTAGCTTTTAGCAATTAGTTGTCTATTTGCAGCTAATGAGGGAGTGAGAGCCCTCTTTCTTACTTACCTTTAACGATTTAAACTAAAATGAATTTCATTTGTCTGAAGTTTTTATTCATGCTACATTTCCCAGAGGACTGCCAATTGTGAATGTTTTTTTTTCTACCAAAACGATGATGCATGCCAAACTAAATGTTCGATGTTAGAGAAGAAAAAACTAAAATTATGAAATCAGTATTCTGTTATCCACACTGATTCATAGCCATCCAAGTACGATAACTTTTCATTCAAAGTAATGAAGACATGAGTGTATACAACACAAGGTGATATTAAATCAAAACTTATGCCATTGTTGTGTAACAAAAGCCATTTCGTACGAAATTTTTCAACAAAATTCGATTGAAAATGTCATCAAAATCTCTTTTTGTGTATACAAAGACAAGAAATGAAATTGGAAAAAGGGAATGTTTTTGTTTTTTTATTTAAAATCTGTTTGTATTTCTTAGAATCACCTTTTGTTCACAATAAAATTGAAATTTTCTTCGAAGTAATTGTTTACGGGCACATGTTCAAATCAAAAGAAAAGAGAGAAAACGAAAATTTCTTTTATTATTGTCTGGTAAGGTAAACATTAATTTGATTGAATTTAACCAATGAACCATAAAATATAATTGATGAACAGGTTACAACAATGCATTGAAAGGGCAGTAAGAATAGGTCAAAGTATTAAACATTTCAATCAAGAAATTTCCAGATGAATTTTAGAAAAAAAAAAAAATTAATCTTAAATAACTTTTAATCCGATTTAAAGCTTATAAATAAGAAAAATATTATGTTTGGTGACACTTACAACAATTGCAAACATTTCGAAAATTCTTTTAAGATCTCATGACTATTTAATCTATGAAATCCCCAGAATCTGAGAATGCCTAGTATACAGCTGACTAATTCGTATGCAATGCTTGTTGAAGTCGCCGTAGTCTAGTAGGTAGTGTATTGGCGTATTAGACGTAAGGACCGGGTTCGTTTCTCACCAGATTTCTGGCAAAAACTCGATTTCTCAAAAATTTGTCATTCGAAGTCGACGTTAAACTGTAGGTCCCGCCACTCAAGTATAAAACTAAAGCACGCAACATGAGTGGCGTGAGAAGCTAGGCCGTAATCCTGACTGAAGGATTGTAATTATGTATGTATGTATGCAATGCTTGTTAGACTTTCAGAGACGGCTAAGTTATAAGGTCCCAGTTTTTACGTATGTATGTGTAGTACGAGAAAAGAGATGATATCTCAATTGCAGGCCTATAAATTTCTCAATAAAAAAAAAAAAAAATAACGCTAGGAATCTGATATGTTATCAGTCCGTAAAACTAATAGAGGTTGATATGCATAATTTCTGATACTTATACGCATTCATATTTATTTTAATATCATGGAACCTCTACTCATATTCAAAGTTTGATGTACTCATCATCATATTCATACTTAACAACACGTATGATGTTGTTGATTTCGTCTCTCCATAACACAACATATACGCGAATCACAAAATAACTATGATTCCCGTACGAACACTAAAATACTCACTGAAAGGTTGTGTGTTTGCTGTGCTTGCTGTTCTGTCTTTCTTGCTTATGAGTCTGTTTTATTTTTTATTTTTTATTTTTTTTGTAAATTCAACAACAACTAAGACTGTAAAGTTTGATGAATGATTCGAGTCACTCGAAAGTTATGAATCTAAATGAGTAGGCTTATGAATCAAACATATTTCGAATGGCATGAGTTTGGTGTCAATGTTGTACGCATACTCATTGCAACCAGTACTTATACATAAATCAACGTTGTGTGAGTATAAATGAATCGGAATACATAGTTAGTTAAATTTCAATATTGTTGACTCACTTATATTCAAAATTTCTTGAGTCCTTATCTGATGATCTGATGATCTCTGATATATACATAATCCGTCATTACAACATTTCAGTCCGGATTATGATTACTTCTTATTACAGAACGTCAGACAGATCTTTTAAGAAGCTTTTCATGGCAATTTTTTATTTACTCTCAGAGTTCTTGCTAGAACTCTGTTGAGAGGAAGTCACCGTAGAGGTTTGAACCGTGGCCTTACTTCTAATAAGTTAGCACATTGCCTACTATACTACGGCGACTTCCAGCGAATAGGATTAGAAGGCTATATAAGGCTTTTATGATAAGATGAGAAGATATTGCCTTAGGTTCGATTGCATTATGTTGCAGTGGGTAGCAAATCAAATTATGTGGAACCAATTACTGAAGTTTGGTTTGCATTCAGTGCATGCGTTTACTGTGGTATCTAGATTTAGAAAAGTATGTTGAAAAAATTCTCTTTTTTCCCGTTTCAAATGATGTCTTTTGAATCTTCTTAGGAAGGAAGAAGAATTAAGAAGAATTCGTGTGAAAAATTTGAATTTTTTTTTTGTTTCTGATCAAGGAAAGTTAATTTCTAAGAAACTGTGATAAAACAATGATGAATTGTTGAAAACAGTTTGAGTACCATTGATATGTGTGCGTATAATTTACTTCACAAATCTAAACACACGCATATAGTACATCACTCTGCCAAAATACAAATTCAATGTCAAAACAATCCATTTTATGCATCAAATAACAGCAGCAGTACAAAATTACATACAACAACGGTTTTACTTTTTCCATCATTGTTCAATTTCTCCTTTTTTGTTGTTTTTGTAGTATAAGATGAAAAAAAATTAAGCCCCTCATATTTAAACAACAACATCAAAAAATGGCGAAAAAGCGAAACGTATGAACGGTGGCATGATTTCGACATGGATGTAAACCTAGAAATAAAAACAACAACAATATGTACTAAAGTCAAAACAAAACAATAAAAACAAGAGGCATAACAATAGCAACAGCTATGTTAAGTATACATAGTTTAGCATTGGCAGCATGGCGGTTAACAGAATTAACCTTGCCTGTGATGGTTGGCTTGAGTGCTTCAAGCAGCGTTAAATAATGCATTGTAAAGGCATTGTAAGCTTTCTATTTTAAATTCAAGGAAAGGGCAGCAAATTATAGCATGGAATAGAAGCAGCAGTGTCACCCACCCATCTAGTACAGCCAATATATTCAGATGCCGTAGCACAAAACTTAGAGCTTAAATAGATTAAAAGAAATTTTCCATGCAAGTATAATTTAGTCTCTACTGTAATTCTGAGTACGATTATGTTTAATATGAATTTTTAAACAGACGAATACAAATGCAACAGTAACACCTTGACACAGAAATAGAAGCGTAGTTAATGGATTGGTTGCTTATCTAGCAGTTTGTCTTTCCACACATTTCAATGCATAAAAGCAGTGAAAGTCCCTGACTGAACTAAATCCAGACGAAAACAAGAAAAAAAATTAAATTCTATTTGAATATAATCTTATATATAAAAATGAATGTGTGTTTGATTGTATGTTTGTATGTTTGAAGTTTATAGACGATTAAACGGCTGAACCGATTTTCTTGAAATTTTCACAGTATCTTCCTGTATGTCTGGAAGGAGTTATAGGCTACTTTTTATGTTGATATTCCAAATGAGCGAGGGGCCATGCCCACGTATGCTACATACTACATACTTAATATTTAATTGCATTTGAAATATATTACTCATACGCATAGTAGTTACCCCTACAAGTATGCTATCTGTGATTCTTGATGTATAAAACCAAAGAAAATAAAGTGTAAAGAACGACGCGGGGGGAAAGATAGAAGGGAAAGAAAAAAATTTTGTAACCAACATTTGTGAAAAAATTCACCAAATAAGAAAAAATATAACCAAAATTAAATTCGTAGACTTTTGTTTTATTTTTTTTTCAAGTTTAAATTATCTATATATATAAAAATGAATGTACTTTATGCAATCGTAAACTATGCATTTAATCTTTAGCAAAGTTGTTGCGCATGAGCCGACGAAGGTTTCTAAGTTGGTATAACCAATTTCCGACAGGTGGCGCCACTGAAAATTCTTCGAAATTAATTAAATCGTAAACTGTGCATTTGATCCTGTGTTGAAAAGAAAAGAAAAGAGCATTACTAGCCTCAGAATCAGATCACAGATCCGTTCGCATGAATCACTTGAACAATGAATCACTTGATCGAATGCGTACTACTCACGCCCGTTCGTCTGAATCATCTGGACAACGGAAAACAAAATCAATAAAATGATTCAAACTTAATTGGATATTTGTCTAATGTCTTTCCTTCAAATTTATTTTAGTTTGTAGTGCAGCAAAGCGCGCAGGGTACAGCTAGTAAAATATAAAAAGTAAATGAAATCAAGTATTTAAGATGCATTCACAATCAATTTGTGCTGCAATGTATTCAGTTTTTGATAAAAAAAAATCAGAATTGCAAATGACAGTAAAAAAAGGAAGTAAAGAATGACAGAAATGTTGGTGAAATTTAGTTGGAAAAGGGAAAAAAATTTATGGAAAAAGTCTTTCAGTTTTTGCAAGCAAATTGCATCTGAAAGAAAAGGAAAAACAAGATTAAAATTACTACCAGACTAAGAAATGCAGACAAGTGAAGATAAAAATTGCATTTCATTCCACATTACCAAGGAAATGAAGATGCTGCTAGGAAATGACTAGTAAATGCACCATCATTTTTTGCTTTGCATTTCATTTTAAATTTCTTAAAGTGTATATTCAAATGTATGAGTATGTTTGTATGTGTGTGTGTCTGTGTGTAAGAACGCCAGAGCTTTGTCGCTTTATGCCAATGGAAATTAAATTTCAACGATTTTACTTATAAAATCCAGTTAATGCGACAACACGAACACCATAGTGATACGATTCCAGCACGCACACAAACATATATATATATATATATATATATATATCTACGCAGCAAAGTTTGCAGGCAAATAGACCAACATACATGCTGTGACATAATTACAACAACTACGCAACCACAAAATCTTTAGTGTTAAACAGCAAGCAACAGCAACATGCCAATACCACGGAACAAAACACAATACAGCGAGAACACAGTATGAAATATTTAAACAACAACAACAACAGAAATAATTGAAAAAAAGAAGAGGAAAGTGGAGAAACTCAAAATGTTAGCACTGTATGTAAACACAATAGGGATACAGTGGAGTTATTTACACGGCCATATTACTGTAGCATGAAAAATAATGTTGCTTGCAACAATTAAATTCTTTGGAGAATACCAACTATGAGCGTAAAGAAGCAGATGAAGAGTAAAATAAAGAATTGCCAAGTATGTATACAAAAAGTCATTTGAAAACTGAAAGAGAATAGGTGTATGTGAGAGAGAGATAGAGGGAGAGAAAGACATAAATATAGTGTCAGTCTAATATGAAATCAAATTTCAAGAAATAATACTAATGCTACAAACACAATAGACGCAACACAGCAAGGATGGGACAGCAACCAAGGACCTCATGCCATCATATGGGCTTGTTGTGCTTCTCACCATTAGGAATACCATGTTACTTTCTATAGGAAGTCCGTTCAGATGTATGAGTAAGGCATAGTGACCCGAAAATTAGCGTGTTTAGATTCCTTTATTTAGTTTTAAAATACTCATGTTTCTCTCCTCATTAAGAGCACCTTAAAGTATTTTTGTGATTCTTTCTCTTAGACAGAAGACGCAGTAGTCTAGTAGGTAGAATGTTGGATTGTTAGACAAGAGGCCTAGGTTCAAACCCCAGGTCAGACGTCTACAATAAAATGAAATATGAAATATTTCTACTCCAATTTTTTCTCAGCAGATTTTTAGCAAAAACTCGGAGAAAAATAAAAATATTATCTGTAGCTGCCGCCACTCATGTATTAAAGTTGACATACATACAACATAAGTGGTGTGAGAAGGTACATCATAACCCTGACTGAAGGGTTGTAATGACCAATAATGCACGCACGCCTATTAGGCATTAAACATGAAAAAAACTCTGTTAGTTTGCCGTAAATTACGCACGATTGGCATACAGTATTACGCTACACTGTATCCAACCTAACGCATGTTCAATATTTATGTAGAATCATATTGGTACGAAAATGGAAAATCTAAATACTGGTGTTTTGCTTTTGCATTGCTTAACATTAAATTATAAACAAAAGGTAGAAAAACAAAACAATGCAGTAAACCAGCCTGTTTACAAACTATCATACTACTTAATATAACAACAAACACCAGCATAAAAAAATGGTAAACAAGTAAGTAAAAAACAATAACATTCGCCTTCAAGAACATTCATCAGACTGTTTACTTAATATGTCATATAAAAGGCAAGGCAAAGCAGGCGACGGAGTTAGTGAGGTTCACTCAGTCTTGCGTGAAGACACGGTGCGTTTGAAGAGAGTAATCGTGGGTTGAAAATCTCCATTACAAAGATCTGTCGACTAATTGTTTAGTAATTGTTATTGTTTATGCAAAGGGTATAAACAGAGGAATAACAAAGAAAAGTAATTGTTGTTGTTTACATCAAGTTGTGAACAGTGGCACACAGATTTGTACGAATAATGAAGAATTTTAATTATAAAGGAAAACAAAATTTATTTTCATTTAATTTGTAATCTACGTGCTCATATTTTAAACGTATATTTTTTTAATTGTTATTAGAAAATTTGTCATTTCTTTGTTAAATTTGTTGAAATTTCATATTCGTTTCACAAAATAAATAAATTGTTGAATAAATATGATTTTTGTTAATAAAATGTTTAAACTTCCATTATATATATGTAATTTCGGTTAATTGTGTGTGCGTATTTGTTTATTTTGAAACACGCATGCAAATAATGCTTTATTAATTTCGCTCTCTCCAGGTACTGTTTTAAACAAATATTTGTTAAACTCGTTGTTAATTTTATTATTACTTTTGTCAGTTGCCGCTGTTGTTGCCTTATTTGCAATTGAAATCAAAAAATTTTAATTAAAATCATTGCGTAGCTTTATTCTCATTATCCATGTTTGTTGTTATTGTTGATTTAGGTCATTCACTTCCGTCAAAAATGGATTCTAAAGTTTATTAAATCGCCTTTGAGCATCATCTGCAAACTTATTAATTATTATGCAATATAAACAAAATTAAATAATATTAAATAAACATAAAACAACAACAACAGCGCGGATAACTACAAATACAGAAACAAATAACAGTAAATCGGGATTAATCAAATATTGTGGCAATTAAAATGAAATTTTTAATTAACTTGTAAATAACAGTCGAAATATGCACAAAAGGTTTCAATTAACGTGTAAAGTAATCACATTTATTATACCGTTTGCCCCCTTATGATTATAATTCGTTTGATGTTGTTTTTATTACTAAAAGCACTCGATTTAGGCATTTTAAAATGGAGGCCAACCATACTTATATATGCCTTCTTCTGTATTTAGAATACAGCAAACCATCCTATAACGCGGTACTCTCAGAACGCGGTTTCCATACAACGCGGGGTTGAAATTGCGATAGCCCTCCTATAACGCGGTACTTTCAAAACGCGGTTTCCATATAACGTGAGCCCTCCTATAACCCGGCACTCTTACTGCGCGGTTTCCGTTCAATAACATCATATAAGTTCCTTGCAGTCTTTTAGTTTAGTTTTTATTTCATTTTTTTTTATCAATTCTTATATGAACTCTTGAATTCAATAAAAATAATTTATAATTTATCTTGCCATTTGTATTTCTTGGTCTCCATATAACGCGGTACGAATGATGGGACTTGTACTAACTCTGAGTTTCTTATAGCGCGGTTTCCATACAACGCGGTTTTCATACAACGCGCTACGAATTAACCTGGTTTGTACGGTGAAATCCAAGTTTCTTATAGCGCGGTTTCCATATAACGCGGTACGCATCCACCGCCTTATAGGAGGGTTGACTGTACACATAACGTCATACATAATATTTTAAAATGTTTGCCTTTTGGATGTAAATTTTAGGAACTCTGAATAGCTATCTGTCGGGTTAAATCAAATTTTTTATTCTTCTATTTTTTTTTCATTTACAGTACAATTTAGTTTCATACACATATGTACATACATTGGTCATTACAACCCTTTAGAAAGGATTACGACCAAGCTTCTCACACCACTGATGTTGTGTGTGTCAATTTTATACATGAGTGGAGGGACATACAGTCAACTTCCAAAGACGGATTTTTTGAGAAACTTCTCATGACAATATTTATTTCCTCTTAGAGTGTTTGCCAGTAATCTGCTGAGAGGAAGTCGCCGAAGAAATATTTTTTTATAATTTCGTTTTGATGTCTGACCTGGGTTTTGAACCGAGGCCTGACGTCTAATAAGCCCACACACTATCTACTAGACCACGGCGACTTACATTTTAAGAAATAATTATTAAAATTTGTTTTTTTGGTTGTTATTTACTAATTTTATGAAATCGTTTGACGGAACTGCTAAGTTTCTGCAGCACAACGTATTTGGTTATGCCTTGTATAGGGTGCGCCATTTATTGGCTTAAATTTGAGCCATCGGTTATTTCGAATCTGACAATACTTATGTCATTCTATTTTGTCGAAAACTTCAGTATATTATCTCCACTGAACGTAATGAATCGATTTACATTTGACCAACGTTGGGATTTATTGGGCCAACGAGTAACTACACGATGATGTCGATTTTGCCTAAAAAGAATCATCATTTCAGATGAAGCTCAATTGCAGCTTGGAGGGTACGTTAATAGGTAAAATTGCCATATTTGGGGCTCAGAAAACCCAAACGTGGTCTTACAGAAGCCAATGCACCAATTACGATATTTCCTTGGAAATGAGGACGGCGCAATCATTACGGCCAATGGAGATACTTATTGCACCATGATAAGCGATTTTTTTGTACACGCTCTTCATGGTATAGATGTGAACGATGTTTGGTTTCAACAGGATGTTAAAACTTGCCACACATCTCATGCTACAATCGATTTATTGCGTCAAACGTTTGATGGCCGTTTAATTAGTCGAAATTGTTATGTCAGTTGGCAGCTAATAAGCTGTGATTTGACCACGTTGGACTATTTTCTGTTGGACGTCGTTAAGGAAAAGTGTTACGCCGATCAAACAGAAACAATTGAGCATTTGAAGGCCAACATTCGCCGACATACCATACCATATACTATAAAAAGTGCTTGGAAATTGGATCGATCGAATGAGGTATTATGAGGCTAGCTCGGGCAGCCATATGAATGAAATAATCTTCCATTTCTAAGCGTAGAAATTTTGGAAAAATTTCAAACCATTTTTGTTTTTGTTTGATTCCATTTTTAAATTTAAACTTCTAAATTTCGCACCCTATATTAGTCATAAGATTACAATACTTTGTTCTGTTTTAAAAGGAGAAAAATCGAATTTTGATTTTCAATAATATTTACACTCCAATGAAAATAAGTTTCGTTTTAGCTAAAGAAGCTAAGGAATGCTTGGTTTTTCATGTTTTATAATTTCCTCCAGATTTAAAAATTAAATTTTAAATACATACAATGGGCGCCATAACTACTATGTTCACTTCATTTTCAAAATCACTTACTTAGCGCACGTAAAAGATTCTTCCTTATCAAGACTATAAAAAAAGTACAAGAATTTAATGGAATTTCAATTAGTTTTGTAACTTGAAAAATATTTTCTTAGGCCACAAATTTTAACGACCACCAGCAGCTTCTACTACTTTCGATTTCCCTGTCCATAATGTGCTTTAACCTCCGCAGCAAAGGAGAATCAAAAGATTAAAACACACTATAAACATGCACTTTATAAGCATCCTTCTCTCCTGTAGTGTTCCTTCGTTGCAAATATGGTATGCGTTTGGTTTTCAGGTTTTCAATGGTTTTAAGATATTTCAGACTTTTGTGTTTACGTCGTTATTAATGCAGTCGACATTCTAAAAGTGTTGAATGATTTGTGCTGTTGTAAAAGGACCACCACCACCACCATCAGCTATTATCAGCGAAGCGATGAAAGAAAAACCAGAAGATATGCCAACTAAGAGACAGATAAAGTGTTTAAATGCTGTGTAGTTGGTGGTGGTTATTTATGCACATTTTGTCAGTTCCTGGAAATTCATTACATTGCGGTGGCTTTGCGGTGGTGGTTGTAATAAACATTTTCAAATATGGCATGCCATAGAGAACGAAATGCATGGTTGCTTGGTTGCATAGATTGTAATCATAAATGGCTTAAATCGTCATCTCTTCACAATTTTACGTTTGTCTTTTCTTTTCAATCTCTTTTGAATTTGTAATTTGGCAGTTTCGATTGAAATTTTACCTGTCATTGCTTTACAAATGTTGACACAAAGAAGTAAAGGAGATGAATTTTGTGCTTGAAAATACGAAATTTCTTAGGAAAACTTCATTACAAAATCAGAAAAAAGGAGGATTTCCTTAGAAGATAGAGAATGTTTATGATTTGGGTTTACAGAGAGGAACGTCTGCTATAAGTATCATTGCAAAGAAAGATTACATGCCTTAAGAAAAGAAACAAATTAAAATTCTATTCTTAGATACATATATATTTACTTACATAATTGGTCATTACAACCCTTTAGTTTAGAGTTACGGCCTAGTTTCTCACACCACTTATGTAGCGTGGTTAATTTTATGCGTGAGTCTATTCCGAACGACAGATTTTTTGAGAATCTTTTCATGTCAATTTTTATTTACTCTCAGAGTTTCTACCAGAAATCTGCTGAGAGGAAGTCGCCGAATAAATGTTTTTTTCATATTTCATTTAGTTGCGGATGTATGACCTGGTGTTTGAACCGTGGCCTCACGTCTAATAAGCCAGCACACTGCCTACTAGACCACGGCGTCTTTAGTAGTTGATGCTCGTAGAGGTTTTAATTCAAATTGTTTAAATTTTCAGAGTTTTTTGTTTAAAAATCTTATCAAAAGACCTTTCAAATTTGAATAAAATCGTTATCATTTGATGTTACATCCTTAAGCTCGAACAAACTTAGTGGATGAGAGTATTTAACATTCAGGATTTCATTACTAAATGGTAGTAGCATCGAATTATAAGCAGCTGAGATCAAAATTAGTCAATTCGTTAGTTTGTGTGACCTATCAGAGGCTTAACCTAAAACTTATTTGCCTGACTTTCAAATTATTTCTGATAAAACACTGCACATTGATGTCAAATATGGCTTCGTATGATACCAAAGAGATTTCACCACAAAGCTTTACTTTATTTCTAAAAAAAAAAACATTTACGTTATCTTTTCTGCCACTAAATTATGTTACAAGGTGCCTACAAAATGAAGAATACAACAAACTAAACGAAAATATATGCTGTTAGTGGCAAAATGTATACAAGAAAATATGTTCCAAAAATTCTTCATAAGCCTTGACTTGACTGATAGCAATGAAATAATATTATAACGATACGTAATGCTAATCGTTACTATGATACGTATTCTCATTAAAGAAATATTTACGGAATATTTCTATCTTTTCATTATTCTCTCAACCTACACTTTAATTTCTCTTAATAACTGCCTGCACGTGGCGTATGATTGATATTTAATTTCATTATTCAACACGTAGAAATATTACGTATACGTCTACTACACTGAACAGTATTTTGAATGAAATAATTCATAATTTTTTAATGCTTTAAATTTGTATGGAAACATTTTGCTTTTAATCGAAATTAAATTTTCATAATGCCATCAAATATTCCATACACTTTGTTTTTGTTTTTTGTTTTTTGTTTTAAACAAATGTTTTGTGTGCTTACAGAATTTGCAAATATGACAAGTGATTGATATTGACATTAAGTTTAGACAACTCGTGCTACGTATAAACATATGCAAGTATCTGCTGTTGAATAAATAATTTCATATGGATTTTGTATGCCAAAGCTTTAGTAGAATTGATGTACAACAACATTATTTTTATTTTTTATTATTCTTGATATTATTTTGCTTTTTGTTTGTGTTTGTCTAAAGTAAAATTCTATATGAAGTTCTCAATTTATATAAAAGGCAAGGCAGAGCAGGCGACTGAGTTAGTGAAGTTCAGGAATCACGCATAGTTTCCGATGAAGCGACTCAGACTGCCCATATCAATGCATGACAGTTCTCCCAGAACCTTCATATTGTAAGCAATGAAGTGCCTCATTCTCCTCCAACCAAGAGCCGGGCATGTATACAGTAGAAGAAAAACAGTCACATAATCCTCCTCCTCATCTATACAGCTTCTAGAGAAATCATTTTCAAGGTGTCCCCAGACCAATGCCTTCGCATGCGTTCCGATAATGCTATGCGCCTTCTATACAGCCTTAGCCAGATTTTCTGCCCCGTTATGACCATGTTCGAAGCTGCCTGCCTACTGTTGACAAGGTCCACTTAATTAAGAAGCAAGTTTAGTCCTCAGTGGACAAAATTCTAATCGTTACTGCTTAGAAACCAATCATTAGAATTTAGCAATCAGAAGCGTTATTATAGCATTGGCTACTAGGAGAATTGTTGTGTATTTCACCAAAATAATGCCACGGTACGCCTCATGCGCACGAGTCGTCAAAACAATAACAAAATTCGCTTGTGCCGTTTAATGTGCTTATCAGAGATCAGCAATGAGTATTCAAAAAGATGGGTAGAATCGAATCATACTCATAATTTCTGATACTTACACGCATTCGTACTTATTTTAATATCATACTCATACTACTCATATTCAAAGTTTGAAGTACTCATCATATTCATACTTTACATCATACGTGTTGATGTTGTTGATTTCGACTCTCCGTAACTCAACATATACATGAATCACAAAGTAAGTATGATTCGTGTACAAGCACTATAATACTTACTAGAAGGTTGTGTGTTTACTCTGATTGCTGCTCTGTCTTGTTTGCTTATCTGTCTGTTTTCTTTGCTTATCAATGCAACAGCAACAACTAAGAGTGTAAATTTTGATGAATGATTCGAGTCACTCGGAAGTTATGAATCTGAATGAGTAGGCTTATGAATCAAACATATTTCGAATGGTAGGAGTTTGATGTCAACGTTGTATGCATATTCATTGCAACCTCTACTTATAAATCAACGTTGTAGTGAGTATGAACGTATCAGAGTACATAGTTAAATTTCAATATTATTGACACCCTTTTCATTCAAAATTTCACGAGTGCTTATGAGTAGCGAAAAAACGATTCTTTGCTGATCTCTGATACTTATCTTACCACCCGTATGTCTCTCTGTACTATTGGTTCTGGACTTTAAAAAAGTATATAAAACTCTCTGATGTTAAACTGAAAAATTTCTCTTATTATTGCATCTACGAACTGGAAATACCAAAAATATTTCATAATCTTTCTTTTTAATTTGAAAAGCTAATAAACAAACATTTAAATTTATAAAAGAAATTCCAATCGTATATATTTAAAGAGAATTTAGTCGTCTTATTAAAGAGTCTTGAATTAAATAAAATGCAAAAAAAATTCTTTAAAAAACTTTTGCTCTCGTTAAAATGGTTTTATCACAAATACTTTTGCTTCTTGGCTTACAGGCACTTTTATCACATGATAATGGAAGACAGAAGACATCAGCATATGAAAAGATAAAGAAAAGAAAAGAAAAAATGTAATAGAATAGCAAAGGCATGTGGATGGATGTGTTGAAGATAAAGAGACACAAAACAAAGTTTGCCTATTTGAGACGGAACATCAAAAAACTAGTCAAGACTGTCTTAGAAAGAAGAAACGAAGAAAAAAGGCAAGGAAAGAAAAAAAGTGTACATGTTGACGAAGTAAGTTTGTGGCATATGCAGCGGCTGTGGCAGCAATAGCATTTAATGTGTGTCTACAATTTCCATTCGAAAAAAACGAAAAAAGATAAGATAAGTTACCACAAAAATATGATGAAAGAAAAAAAATGTGCTAGAAATTTAATAATAAACACTAATGTACGCTTTATGAAGTTTAGTACTGATGCCATGGTTGCTTCATTACATTTTATCTGAACCGCCATCCACTTATTCATTGCTTATGTTCACCATGCGCCATTTGTCTGTTTTAGCGGTTGACCGCTGGGCTGTTCGATGGCTAACTCGCTTAATAATGTTCTGTTAACTAAATTGGCAATAAATCTGTAAAGCTTTCCACAGCACCATATATTTAACTGCCCAAGGGATGTTTGTATAGTTGATATGAATTTTATGTATGGCCAATGAGCCACCCACAGTCAGTTCTCATTTATCTCTTCATTGTTATTATTATCGTTGCGACCAGTGCTAGTGTTAAATGAATATGTATTTTGGTTTCAAATAAAAAAAGAAAGAAAGAAAGGAAAAGAATCCGCCTTTGTTACACAGTCTCCATCTAATCAAATAACAATACAAAGTTTTGTGTTTGAATTAGGGGGTGTATATTCAAGGAAATTATTTTCAGATTTATTAACAAAGATTTCTTTTGCAATTTTTTTTTGGAATATTTATTGAACAGTGTTTACATTGGCATATATGATGCAGTCTTTAAATACAAAACTATTTATTAGATTTGTGATTCATATGTAATCGCTATGAAATAGCAGCAATTCATGAACACATGTCTGCCGATCAGTTGTGAATGTTGACTTCTATGCTGTTTTGAAGTGAATTCCACAGTATTGCTGAAGAGGGCGGTACACCAAGTATTGTAGTAAATTTTAATAGAATATTTGGAACCAAAATACAGTGGGAAGTTATCGTAGTCTAGTAGGTAGTGTTAGACGTGAGTCCCAGGTCAGACTTCAAAACAAAATATGAAAAATATTTCTTCAGTGTCTTACTGTCAGAAGATTTCTGGGTAAAACTGTGGAAAAAAAAATTGCAATAAAACGTTTTTCCAAAATCTATCGTTTGGTGTCGACTTTAACCAGTAGGTTCCGTCGCTCACACATAAAGTTATTAGAAGCTCGGCAGTAATTCTGACTGAAGTGTTGTAATAATCAATTATGTATGTATTGTTATGAAAATAAAAAAATCTAGACACTGGTGTTTTGCCTTTACATCATTTAACATTAAAATTATAAACAACAGCTACAAAAACAAAAACAATGAACTTGTTTACAAGTTATCGCATTGCTCGATATAACAAGAAACACCTCCATAAAAATTGGTAAACAAGTAAACAAAAATATACCAACAACACTACACTAATAAACGTAAACAACAATGTTTAGATTTAAAGAGATTTCAAGAAGGCGAAGTCATGAACGTTCCCCTTCAAGAACATTCATCAGACTGTTTTCTTTGCCATATAAAAGGTAAGGCGAAGCAGGCGACGAAGTCGGCAATAGTCAGTCTTGTGTGAAGATGCGCGGTGTTTGAAGAGAGTAATCGTGGTTTGAAGATCTCCGTTACAAAATTCTGTCGTACAATTGCTTAGTGATTGTTTTTGTTTATGCAAAGGGTGTAAACAGAGGCATCACAAAGACGGGCAATTGTTGTTGTTTACATCAAGTTGTGTACAGTGGCAAACAGAATTGTCCGAATAACTAAGAATTTTAATTAAAACTAAACACAGATTTATTTTTAGTTTATTTGAAATCTACCAGCTGATATTTTAAACGTTTTTAAATGGTAAAACGTAAAAGTATGTATGTATGTAATATCCAGTGCGAAGAAATATCGCTGAAGCATAACAGTTTATTGTATTTCTGCTTCCAGTGAAAGTAATCGTTTTATTTGTCTTTTAACACCTTTGTTAAGAAAACAATTTTAATTACAGCCAAGTAATGCAGAAAAATAAATTCCAAATATTTTCCCTCTTTTCCATATAAATTTCTTAATCAAAACTTTCTCTTTCTGAAGTCACTTTTCTCTCTCGTTCTTTTCATTAAAGAACAACAAAAAATAAAACTGAAAGGCGTAAAACTCATTTTTATATGTAAACTCAGTCATGTATTCTTTGAATTATTTCAAACCTTCATATATTAACATCAGCACTACCACAGCAGCACTGTTAATGCGTAAATGCCTTTAAAACATTTAAAAAGAGAAAGAGAGAGATATTCATTCCATTTCTATTGAAAACAAAACTTTGTTAATAAATTCCTTTAACGCCTCACAGCAGCACTGTTAAGTGAGTATAAGTTTGTACCACTGTATGTATGATTTTAATGGGCATGTAATTGAAAGTGCGCGCGTGTGTGTGCATGAGAGAAGTGGTAGCAATACACATACAGATATATTTTTCAAATGGCTGACTAACTGACTTTCATGCGCTTACTTAGCAGTAACATAAGATTCAATTATGCCGCAACAACAACAACAACAACAGCAATAACATACACAAAAATAAAATTAAAATCTAAAAGAATAACAAATACCACAGCAACAGCAACAACAACAACAATATTATATGCCAACGAATGTTATAAAAACGAAAAGAGGCAACAGTGATGATAATGATCAAAATTATCTCAGCATTGTGTTAATATTTCTGTTAAAACTACTACTAATACAGCTACCACTGCTTTTGTTCTTGTTATGGGGGACATTTGTTGCAATAACAATAAACTAAGAACAGCTAAGGCAACAACAGCAACTCTATAATAACAGCATGAAAGTGAATGAGAAAGCATCAGTGTATAGTAGCAGTGCTAGCTAGTAATGCTACTAACAAGAAATTTATGCCACCAGAGCGAAGAAAAATGTAATGGAAAATATTCTTTCTTTGTAAAATACAACATAATGTGTGATAATGCGACAGACAGTCTATTGCCAAATGAAAGTGAAGTGTACCAGTGTATAATTAATACGAATTTTTAAAATATGTTTCTCCTACTTTTACAGACGTATTATTATGGTTGTTGTGAAGAGATGTCTCAGTACTGTGGCCAATACGATCTATTGTACTCAGCCTCAAATTTTATAGGGTAAAGCTTGAATAAATTATTTAAAAAAAATTAAAAAATGTTACTTTAATATAATTTGAAAAGAAGGAAAATTTGTGTAAAAATATGAATAATTCAAAATTTGATATTTTTTCAACCCGAAAAGTACTTTTTTAAAACTTTTTTTTTTACCATTTCATTGGTGTCATTTATCATCCCTGATCTGCAGTGCCTTCTTAAAAGAATGGTTACCAATCTCATACTATTTGTGGATAGTCTTATGTGCGACCCAAATATCGCCTTATTGTAGTTTCCCAACACGGGAGTTTGCCTCTCTTGATCAGCTCCCATTCCACAGAAGGGTTCCATCAGCGGCGTCCAAGTTATTTTCCACGCTAGCTCGTCTGCTTGCTCAACGCAAGTGATCAACCAAAAAATACAAGTCATCGACTCAAAAAGTGCAAGTCATCTATAAAAAAAAAATGCATGTCATCTACCAGAAAAATGCAAGTCATCAACCAAAAAAATGCAAGTCAACGATCCAAAAAGTGCAAGTCATATAACAAAAAAAAAGCAAGTCATCTACCTACAACATACAAGTCATCTACCAAAGAAATGCAACTTGCGAAAAATACGACATTTTGTTGTATATATATATACAGTGGTGGCCACGAATTTAAGACACGACATATGATGGACTTATTTGTGATAATTTTGTGATAATTGAGAAATCTCAAGAAACCCATGATATTTTGGAAAAATATACTTTGGAGTTTTGCCGCTTCGGCTCTGATGGAAAGCAGTACGTCTGGCGCCCTCCAAACCTAGAGCATCATCCAAAGTACACCCTAAAAACAACATGGTGGTGGAAATGTGACGGTGTGGGCAGCATTTTCCTGGCATGGTGTAGGTCCCATTTACAATATAAATTCTAAAATGGACCACCATGTTTACAAAAATATTATAACAGACACAATGATACCATTCGCTGAAGACAACATGCCTCCAATATAGAAATTTATGCATGATAATGAACCTAAGCACATTTCACGTCTAGTGAAGAGTTGCTTAGAAGAAAACGATATCATTGTTCTTAAGTGGCCAGCTCAATCCCCGGACCTCAATTCAATTGAGAACTTGTGGAATGATGTTGAGGAATATTTACGAACAGTTAAACCAAAAAATTCAAGCGATTTGTGGGAAGAAATCCAAAGGGTTTGGTATGCAATTCCAAAGCAACGTTATGTGGCATTAGTCGAAAGTTTAACCGGGAGATGTGCTGCTGTGATGAAAAATAAAGGAGTTCCCACTAAATAATAGGTTTTTTTATGAAGCTGAGCTTAATTTAGAGAATAGTGTTATATTATGCCTATGTCTTAAATTCGTGACCAGGTAAAATTTGTGTTTATGTATATAATATGTAAATAAAAATTCTTAACCGAATATAGGTAAGAAAATATTATTAATTTTTCTTCATAACATTACTAAAATCCTAAAAAAATATCATGGACCCATAATTTTTTCGATAAAATGTAAAAATTATCTCAAATAACTCAGTCATATGTCGTGTCTTAAATTCGTGGCCACCACTGTATATAAATGCATATGAACTCAATGAGAATTATTAAAATCTTTAAGTCCATTTAATTAAAATTTAATTCTTATCCGTATTTACATAGATTTTTTCATATATCAGGTTCCACGTAACGCACGACCATAAAGAAATCTGTTTTGGAATCCTGGAGACTATGGCTATCCAGCCCACTGGGTCCGTTTCACCACTAGGTCCATTTTTTATCCGATTTTGCTTTTGATGCTTATTTGACGACGGCTATATCTCAGGTCCCAAGTAAAGCTCATTCGTAAGGAAACATGTTTTGGAAGCCTTAAAACTACGGCTATACAGCCCACTAGGTCCATTTGCCCCACTAGGTCCATTTTTTTATCCAATTTTTCCTTTATTGCTCATTTGAAGGCATTAATTAGCTTCGACGACTATATCTCCAGTCCCAAGTAACACACGACCATAAAGGAACATGTTTTGTAATCATTTAAGCTATGCCTATCAAGCTCACTTGATCTAATTACCACACTAGGCCCATTTCTTATTAAATTTTGCCTGATGTTCGATTCTTAGGCCAATTCTTAATTTCATGATGTCTTTATAGGTAAGATGGGAAGAATAGAGAATTATTACGACGATTCTTTTTTTTACGATTTTTGTCCAACTTCTTTTAAGTCAACCTGTAAATATTCTCAATGCTGTTCGTTGATCACAATAAAGTCAATGTCAATTGATAGAATGAAAAAATGACAACATAACCATGGCATCCTTCAAATATATGTAGATGCACTGATATGAATGACAAGAATGTTGGTGCCTTGAATAGCATGCAGCATCCATGAAGGACGTAGACAGCAAAAATAGAAAATGAAAATCAATACATTTTATCTGTTTGTGACTTCAATTAACACATACAAACATAAAAACATAGAGAGGGATATACAAAACGGTCTCAATAATTTCTCTAGCACAAGCCAATGAGCAACCACAATGTAATTGAAAGTTTTTCGATTTTAAAGCTTTAATTCGTAGAGGAATTTAAACAACAAAATTTATAAGAAAATATTTACTTTCACTTTCATTAGAGGCTATGGTTGGTTGTGATTAACAGTGCGTTGAAAGCTTCAATCACACTGAACGCTCTTGAAGTGTGCATTATAAGCAGCAGAGACTCATACATAAAGAGACACATGCGAATACATACTCGAGATCACAATGTTTAAGTGCCTTCTTATAAAACAATTTGTTAATGTATGTGTTATAAGAGAAAATACCAGACTACTATATAGTGTACTCGAAAGTACATTTACTCTGACAAAACGTTGCAATACTTCAGATTTGAAACTTAAGCCACGATTAGCCGAACGTTCATGTAAAGTATGTTCGCTTCTAGTGTGTGAAAGGCAATGAGAACGTTTATCCAATTGTGATGGAATTTTGGTAAACATTTTCATTATTTTAATATGCCATAAACGAAAACACGTTTCGTGAACGTTTGATTAATTGTGGCTTTAGTCTCTTCCTAATACTTTAATACTTTGTGGTGTAGAACTATGTTTTGCGCTTTTATATGATGGCTCTAATTGAAATATATTTTTTAAAATACCATTTATTTATTGCAGCTTACGATCTAAGAGCTCAGAATCCGAGAGAAAGATTATGTTTTATGTATGTTCTGTAATTCTGAAATGATTAACATAAGCCTGGCCATAGATTGTTTAAATCAATGTGAAGATTTAAAGAAAACTTTCTAAGCCGGATGGTTCCAAGCTAATGTGAAGTTTGTTTAAGGTATTATAATGAGAAGGGATTTGAATTGTGAATGCAGTATCAAAGAATGTCATGAGGATAATATTCGGTCCTAGGAGATACTGACTGGTCTACTGATGCTAAAAATGCGTGTTTCAGAATCCATTTTCTCAAACACAATGGGGATAATGGACGATCAGAACTCACGCACTTTTAGCCAGTGTGGCATTAATGTATTTCGGGAGGAGACAACAGGGTGCGTCTTCTAGGCAGGAATTTATTGTTATTGATACCGGACAACCATCGGAGATTTGTCAGCGTAACAGAATTTGGAAAGTTATTGTAAGGATATGAGGGCAGTACAAGGCCATGGCATACATGCGATTGGTATTCATGTGATTTATTTATTATTTAGCAATTATTTCTCAAAATGTGTGAAATGCCTTTAGATTATGTTTACATACTTAATTGGTCATTACAATCAGGATTCAAGCAGGATTACGACCAAGCTTCTTCCACCACTCATGTTGCGTGTGTTACTTTTTCATCCATGAATGGCGGTACCTATAGTTTAAAGAAACTTTTCATGTTTTTATTTATTTTACTCTCAGATTTTTTGTCAGAAATCTGTTGAAAGCAAGTCTCCAAGAGAAATATTTGTTCAGATTTCATTTTGTTACAGATTTTTGACCTGGAGCTTAAACAGTGGCGTCACGTCTAATAAACCAACACACAACCTACTAGACTAGGGTCGGTTAGCCTCATAAATTGCCAAAAGTTTGTATGACTGAGTGAACAATTTTGTTCTATACTGTATGTATGTATGAAGTCTGTGTAGGCTCTTGTTATTGTTTTGCTTTATTTGTTGTCGTACTAATTACTTTCGTAAGAATATGCAATACAACAGAAATTTCGTATCGTAGGTTAGGTTAGGTTAGGTTAGAGAACTGTCAACTGTGACAAGTACAGTACCCGGAGGTCGAATTGACCCATTGTTCATCATCCTAGCTTCTCACACCACTCGTGTTGTGTGCGTTATACATGAGTAGCGGGACGTACAGTTTAAAGTCGACTCGGAACGACAGATTTTTGAGAAGAAATCTGCTGAGAGGAAGTCGCCGAGGAAATATTTTCATATTTTCGTTTTGAATATGGGATATGAACTCGGGCCTTTCGTCCAATAAGCCAACACACTTCCTACTGGACCACGGCGTATCGTATTACTACTCTCAGAGTTTTTGCCAGAAAACTAATGAGAGGAAGTCGCCGAAAAAATACTCTTTCATATTGGAACAACGGCCTAACGTCTAACAAACCAAAATACTCCTACTAGCTATGGCGTCATAATCAGTATGTTGGTATGTGGAGTTGAGGTATTCTCAAACTTATTGAAATCGAGGAGGTATTGTTTCCGAACATTTTTTTTCAACTGAATTGAATATTTTTCTGTGAGTGTGGGTCATGATTTAACCCCAGGAATGTTTACGCCTATCAATTATTCTCCTTAAAGTGTTTGTAACCACATTCACGGGTTAAATCCAATTAGTATGTGAGGGCCATAATGAGAATCTTTATTTTTTTGTGTACGCGGGTGTCTCCTTCTTATGTACTCTTATATACAAGCGAACATGCTTCCCATTTAACGCATAGCGTCTTTGAGCTTTAACAACCACAGAAACCAAAAAAAGCGAAAAAGTCATTACGTATCACTCCATTGAAGCCATTTGTGTTGTCGTGGTACACTTTTACACTCTTAAAATTAAAAAAAAAGAAGAAAAAATTATAATAAATTCTACAATCACATTCTATTCAAGTATTAATTTTATTTAAATTTATACGATAGCAGACGGTATTAAATGAAAGGAAAAAAAATCATGTTCTGGTTTTAATTTTCTTTTGAATTCACTGCCATAGCCATTGCTTGTAGATATGCCAGCATATATTTACCACAATTAAATGAAAGAAATTATAAAGTATGTATTGCAGGAAACTGTTGCTGTGATACCGCAAAAGTTTATTGACTTCCACTCATTAGAGTTTGTTTTTAAGCAGTGCCAGATGTTGTTTTCTTGTACACTTCTTGGAGTTTCTTTTGAGAAACTTTTCATCCAGATTTTGTTTTCTTTTTTACATAGAAAGACACAGGGACTCCAGAGATAACCATGCTGGAATAGTCTGCAAAAGTATGTTTGTAAGTATTTGTTGTGTGTTTCCTTTAATCCAAAAGCAGTTTGAGACTTTAGGTTTTAATTTTCTTGTTCCAAATGACAAACATAATTAAAATGTGTTTTTTTTTTGCTGTTCGTTTACTTGGGTGTTGAATTAATTACATGAGGTATTCGTGTGGCATTTGAAATGAGTTTGGAGAGGCTTTATTGATTGTGGTGATGCCAAAATTTTAATTTGAATTTAATTTAAATTTAAATGCCAATTATAAGCTCGATATAGTAACGAAACAGTGTTCTTAATTAATTTAAAATTCAATTTCTTGCCTATAAATCTCTATTCACCAACATATCTTTGATGGAAATTGTTTGGCAGAAACTTTGTTTCATTTGAAATGCTTCTGTTGGAAATTAAATTTTATTTCAATTCAATCATACAACAGTTTTATGACTCCAATACTCATTTTGTAAACTCATTTCTGATTTATTTTTATGATCACTTCTAATGTATTCCGCTTAGCGTATGTCGGCAATTATTTTAATGTTGTTTCCTTTGTTTCTTTTTCCCCCCTAGTTTGCTGATACATCTTAAATATCTTATGTTCTTATGTTTACAACTGAAGATTTGTAGTAAATATGCGTGTGTGTCTGTGTGTGTATTTGAGAGTTTATAAGTAAACGCACTTTTATTGTGTGCCTAAGTATCTTATCAGCTATCAAATGTCCCTAAATGAATGCCATAAAATTAACGTTTTCTCTTTTTTATCGTACTCTTTTTACAGATTTACTGGCCTTTATACGGAACAGACAACAACAGCATCAGTAACACAGAAAAGCAGTCACTACTACTCCTATAGCAGCCATCTTGCTGCAACAACAAACAAACACAACCAAATGAGTGACAAGAGTCGTTTACGTAAGTAGTCGAAGTATATAAATTATTGCAATAGTATAAGTGCGTATGTGTAATAAACACACACATAAGAATAGAACTTAACCAATTTACGGTCACTGTGCCAATTTGGAAACACTTAATTATTAAGGCTGTATAAAAAAAACTGTTTACTCTAGTTTATTTATTTTTACATTACTGAATAGTGGAAAGTGCTCTGAATAAATATTAAATGAAACAATTTAACTACATTTATTGTTATTGTTGTTATAATCTATTAAACTTCATTAACAATACACATGTAGAGGTAGGTCAATGGTAACCAAAGTTGTAGTTTCTACCTAAAGCTTATAGTCGTTATTTGTATTATAATATAAAATTCAATAAACAGTGAAACATTGAAAAGCATTTTTAGTTCCATACAACAAATGTATAAGATCTTAGAAAACATATAATAATGCTATTCCAATTTGGGTACAATGGCCACAAGTATACTAAAAACAAATTATAAATATATATAATATACAGTGATGGCCACGAATTTAAGACACGACATATGACTGAGTTATTTGAGATAATTTTTACATTTTATCGAAAAAATTATGGGTCCATGATATTTTTTTAGGATTTTAGTAATGTTATGAAGAAAAATTAATAATATTTTCTTACCTATATTCGGTTAAGAATTTTTATTTACATATTACATAAGTACATAAACACAAATTTTACCTGGTCACGAATTTAAGACATAGGCATAATATAACACTATTCTCTAAATTAAGCTCAGCTTCATAAAACAAACCTATTATTTAGTGGGAAATCCTTTATTTTTCATCACAGCAGCACATCTCCCGGTTAAACTTTCGACTAATGCCACATAACGTTGCTTTGGAATTGCATACCAAACCCTTTGGATTTCTTCCCACAAATCGCTTGAATTTTTTGGTTTAACTGTTCGTAAATATTCCTCAACATCATTCCACAAGTTCTCAATTGAATTGAGGTCCGGGGATTGAGCTGGCCACTTAAGAACAATGATATCGTTTTCCTCTAAGCAACTCTTCACTAGACGTGAAATGTGCTTAGGGTCATTATCATGCATAAATTTCTATATTAGAGGCATGTTGTCTTCAGCGAATGGTATCATTGTGTCTGTTACAATATTTTTGTAAACATGGTGGTCCATTTTAGAATTTATATTGTAAATGGGACCTACACCATGCCAGGAAAATGCTGCCCACACCATCACATTTCCACCACCATGTTGTTTTTAGGGTGTACTTTGGATGATGCTCTAGGTTTGGAGGGCGCCAGACGTACTGCTTTCCATCAGAGCCGAAGCGGCAAAACTCCAAAGTATATTTTTCCAAAATATCATGGGTTTCTTGAGATTTCTCAATTATCACAAATAAGTCCATCATATGTCGTGTCTTAAATTTGTGGCCACCACTGTATATATAAATTATATTTTTTTTACACAAAATATGTCAGTTATTAATTTGAAAAATACCTCCCTTGTTCCAAACTTACAACGAAAGCATGGCCGTAGTTGATAAAATGGATCAATCTGTATCGTTATACCGAATTAGCATACATACATAGCAAACAATGGTGGCAGTGTTTATTTACGTATGTACATGGTTGATATGGTTATAACAAATGCGTGTCGCCTACATGAATTTTGTGAAGAAAATGCTATGGATCAATTACAATTTCGTCGATCCATAGCTAGGTTTTATCTAAAACAGTCATCCAAAAGACATTCTGCTCCGCCTTCGTCATCAAATATTGAGGGTCCATATCTAGACGGCGCAGATCATGTTCCAGAAAAGCTTCCTAAGCGTGTGCGTTGTGTCATTTGCCACAATAGAAGCCGCTAGAGTTGCAAAAAATTCAAAAAAACACTCTGCTTTAAAAAAAATTGTTTTGCAAAATATCACTCATAAGTGGCCATTGTACCAATTTGGGTACACCCCTCTAATGTCCTGAATTTAATTTTTTTTTACTTTTTTTACGTTTCTGTTTTTTTGCATTGTTAAAAATAAATATACATGAAAATTTTAAAAATTTAACTTGTAGTTTTTATTTGGCTGCAAATGGGTTAAGTAAACGAAAAAAAAGAGAGCATTGCAGTAAGAGTAAAAGGCAAAAGGGAATTCATGCATTATTATGCTATAAACACAATGGAAGCAACGCAGCAAGCACAATAATCTCTCAAAATAGAATACATGGGTATATAAGGCAACACCACAACAAGCATTGATGCTGCTGTTTTGCATTTATTCTAATTTCCATTTTTATTCGCTGCCTTTATTAAGCATGCAGCTTACCTGAGGGTACTATTGCGAAATTGTTATGCTTGTTATGTGGCGTCTATTGTGTTTATAGCATTACTGTCTGTCGAAATCGAAATGGGAAACGCCACTGGAACCTTAAGTGAATAAAAAACGATGCATTTGCTTTGACTTCGCACAACAAATTTTAATACGTTGACTGCCAACCACGAGATAATTCGTAGATTGCGTTCCCTTCTAGGGTGCCAACTATGAGTTATCTTGTACTTACTAAACCTGCCATAATAAATAATAAAACCGTATTATATCAGTGCTAGTATCGATAAATAGCTTCTGGGAAAAGAACGAAAAGTTAATGTTGGCGTGCGTGGCCAGTTTTCTGAAAATTGCGGTGGCAGTCAACGTGTTAATGTGTATAAAGTGTATGTTTTTGAAATCTTTGTCCACAATAGAAAGAAAAAGAAGAAAGTGAAAAAATAAACTTTGTATGTGCATGGCATTGGCATCACTTCTTGTAATGCCAAGTAATCTCTATCTCTCATGTTGTTTAAGTTCATTTAATAGGAATGAAGGTTTTCAATTGTACATGAAAGATTTGATAAGGAATTAAAAAAGGAAGAGATTAAAAGAAAATAAATATTGAATGATATCATAAGAAAATCCCACGAATTACACAATCACGTTAGTTTTGATAACTTGTATGATATTGTGGATGTTAATCAACTGTCTTTTAACGAAATAAAGCGGTTAAAAGCACAAAGTATTTTCTCTTTGTTTTTATTTTTCCATTAATATCGCGATACACCTTTCAGTAAGGATTACGGCTGAGCTTCCCACACCACTCATGTTGTGTGCCTTAATTTTATACTTGAGTGGCGGGACCTTCAGTTTAACGTCGACTCCGAACGACACATTTTTTGAGAAACTTCGTCATGGCAGGTTTATTTACTCTCCGAGTTTTTGCCAGAAATCTTCTGAGAGGAAGTCGCCGAAGAAATATTTTTTTATTTCGCTTTGATGTCTGGCCTGGGGCTCGATCCCCGGCTTTACGTCTAATAAGCGAGCACACTACCTACTATACTACGGCGACAACATTAATATCGCAATATTGTTATAAAACAAGCATACCTTTACGGTTTTTAGACTCATAGTGATAAGTCGTCATAGTCCAGTAGTGTGTTGGCTTATTAGACGTGAGGACTTGAAACTATAGGTTCCGCCACCCATGCTTAAAAATTAACACATACAACATAAGTGGTGTGTGAAGCTAGGTCGTAATCCTGACTAGAGGTTTGTAATAGCCAATTATGTGTGTATTTAGGTACGAGAGTCCTTAAAATGGCTCAAGTTATTTGTCTTTTATTATTTATCTTGGTTTTAAGCACATATCGCTGTAGTAGTTGTAATTTTGTATACATAAATAGGCCTTTTGTTGATTAAACAACAAATTTCTAATTCAGTTATGCTTTGTTCCACATTAATAATGAATTTCTATTTCACTTAATAATCGTCCTGAAAACTTTTATACATTTAAACTTTTAGATAAACTCTGAAAAGCATTTTATGGCAACCTTTTATCTTATCAACCTTCGCTACCATATTTTATTTGCGACATTTTAATTTCTTTTAATAGCCATTAAAAGATTTTTCTTGAAAAAAGATTAACTTTTCGCCATTTAAAGGTACAAGCAGTACAAACAACCATAAAATAACAATCCACCCAGAAAAAAAGGTAACAATGAAAGGAAACATTTGAAACAATCTTTTGTTTTTGTGATTAAAATAAGCGACCAGAAAGAATTTTAATGACAAAAAAAATTGTCATTAGCATAGGAAACGGTGTACTTTCTATTCATTACCTTACTGGAAAGTGATGAGAAAGTCTATAAAATCTAATGCCAGGCTTAAAAATGTAAACGCTTAGATCCATCCATCTTATCATCTAGACGAGCTTAATGCCATGATGCTTAAAATGTTATAATTGTTGGTGTTGCTGATGTTGTTGTTGCTATTAAAGAAGCTGATGGCAAACGTTAATGACAAACTTGTCAAGGCATTTATTAAGCAGATGGCATTTTTTTTTTTTTTGGTTTCGAATATATTAAAAATATTTTGTCGGCTTTTCGCGTTTGTGGTGAAAGTGGGCAGGGGAAACAAAGGATTATAAAAGAAGTGCTAAAACAGCACAAAGAGACTACAGTCTTTGAATCCTTTTCTTTCTTATGCAAAAAGAGCGAAGATAACATGCATAAAAACTCCACAACAATTGTGGCTGAAACAAAGAAATTTGGAAATAAAATTTTCATAAAATTAAGGAGATGTTTTAACGATTTTGTCAGTTTGTTTCAACATTGTTGCCGTTATACTTACACAAGGACACTTAACTAAAACAAAAGCTAAGAATTACTTTTAAAGAGCAGGCGGAAAAATAAACATTGAATTGAAACACGTTTGCAGCAATAAATATTTAAAACAAAGAGGGAGAGAGAGAGAAGGAAAGGAACAAGTTTAACAGAAAGTAGGTAAAAGTATATGTAAATATTCTGTTATCTTCGAATAAATGATGGTTTGTTCAATTAATGTTTAGTTTGTGTATCTACTTTCTTTCAAAGAATTTATTTATTTTGGCTCCGCCGTTACCATCAAAAATTATGTCAGTCTGGAGATCAGGCGCAGGATTACTTTTGTTAAAAGTGCTACTATGGTTTCAATAGGCAATTGAGTAGCAGAGACCTCCCTCGTACGACAAATCTAATACTCTACATGAGGCTCATCCTACCCGTGCTTCTTTATGGCGCAGATGCATGGACCCAATTAATCACTGATGCAGCAGCCTTGAGAGTATTTGAGAGAAAAGTCCTACGTAAGATCTTCGGTCCATTGCGAGTTGGCGACGATTTCAGTATCCGATCCAACAGTGAGCTGTATGAGCTCCTCAACAACGACATAGACGTTGTGCAACGTATTAATATCCAGCGGCTGCGCTGGCTCGGCCATGTCGTTCGAATGGAAGAGGATGCTTCAGCGAGATGAGTATTTGATGCGGGGATCATAGGAAGTCAACGAAGAGGACGATCTTGTTTGCATTGGAAGAACTAAATCGAGAAAGAATTTTCATCGATTGATGTGACCAACTGGAGTAGGTGCGCAAGAAGCAGAGGCGCCGGGAAGGATGTGTTACGGTAGGCCGAAACCCTTTAATCGGATTGTTAATGGCCAATTAAGTAAGTAAGTAAGTGTGTGTATCTACTCCATACACACAAGCCTAAAACAAGATTGAAAGCGTATGCGTGACTCGTCTTTTATATGAAATAACTTTTCTGGCGTAAGGTAGTCATCTTTAATGCTCACAATAACAACAACAATTACAACTACTGCTGATACACAGCCAGAGATTGTGTTTAATTATATTTTTTTCTAATAAAAACCATAAAAATTGCGATTTTAAACGATTATTTTTGCCATTCCTTTCTGCTTCTATCAGCAGCTAAATCTATCGATTTTATTGCGTAATTGTTATCAATACGTTTTAACATTATCATGAATTTCAATTGTTTTTTTTACCACAAATTAAAATGAATTTAATTTGTTTTATAGTTTCAGTCATTTTTAATTAATTTTCAATTACTGAAAACACACAATTAATGGGTTAATTAGCTTACTTGGTTTAATTAAAAAATCATAATATTTCTTAATAAAATTTTAATAATAATAACAATATAAATTTAATATTATTCATTAATATTGTGAATGGAATTTGATTTAAAATTAAAAAAGAAATTAAAAGAAATTTAATAAAGCCAACAATTAAAATAGTGTTTGAAAGTTTTGCATAACAAAACCACCTTGGATGCAATTTATCATGCTTACATGCATACATACATTATTAGTCATTACAGCCCTTCAGTCAAGATCACGATCTAGTTTCTCACACCACTTATATTGTGTGCGTTCATTTTTATACATGAGTGGCGGGACCTACAGTTTAAAGACGACACCCCGAACGGTCGTTTTTTGATAAACTTTTCATGTCGTTTTTTATTTACTCGCAGAGTTTTTGCCAGAAATCTGCTGAGGGGAAGTCGCCGAAGAAATATTTTTTCGAATTTCATTTTGTTGGAGAAGTCTGACCTGAAGTTTGAAGTAATAAGCCAACACACTACCTACTAGCCTACGGCGACATCAATTGTGTGTCATGCAAATGAAATATTCCTTTAAGGTTTTGGCATTTTTTGTTACTTACGCATACTTTATTCTTTCCTTTTTCTAGTTTCTTTATGATAAATCATCTTCTCATCACTGCAAAAAGGAGAAAAAAATCGTACAATAGAAATATCAAACATTCATTCATTCACTCAACAATTCATCATTTCTACATTTCCGCTTTCAATTCCCTCGACACCAATTTGTATATTTAGACTTGTCTATGGGTGTGCATGTATTTTGCCTGGACGTTACAACAATAGATGATCCATTGAGTTATTTATTCAGTCCATAATTCATTCATTCATCCATTGTTTTATTTATTTACGAATTAAAAGAGAAATTGGAATTCTTACGTCTGTCACTTTTATTTTACTGACCTCTCTCACTGTTGTTCATCGGAATGACATTGCTTGAGAGTTTTGTTTATTTTATTCTCTGTAAAGATTATTTATGAAAATTATTTTTCTTTTCTTGCGTACTGTTGTAATGATAATTCGTATTAGCGGATATAATAAATCCATTGTTGTTGTAAAAAAAAAAAGTCGAAGTCTTCTAAAGAGCCCCTCCTTTATCAAATATTAGCTTATAATTGTTCGATATTTTATATTTTAATACAAATTTTTAATGTCAAGCATCCTCATCAATATTTCGGGAAAATTAATTCGAATTCATATTCTTTATCGACTAAATTGATGTGCTTCTGTTTATTCCTTTAATGAATAAATAAATAAAATTTATTTCCCGATCACATTCACAGCTACAAATGACACTGTGTGCTTAATATATAAAATATTTATAATATCATTATTTTTCGATTGAATTGGTCGAGGGTCAGATATGTAATTGTGGTAAAATTCGCAAAAAAAATTAATGAAGTACTGTTGGCCTGTATAAATATTACAAGCAGTTCAAAATGTGTTCACTTCCGTTTATGGTTGTACAAAATAAAAGCAATGGGCAAAGGTTTGGATTGTGTATATTTATTATATCCTCATATACTTACTTATTGAATTGAGCATTGCAACGCTTTTGTCAAGTTTACAACAAACCTTCTCACATCACCCATAGTGTATGTGTTGCTTCCAGGCAAACTTTTTATGCCAGAAATCTACATACATCATTGGTGATTATAATTCTTTAATCAGGATTACGAGCTTGTTTCTCACACCACTTATGTTGCGTATGTTAATTTTTATCCATAAGTGACTGTAGGTCCCAGTTTAAAGTCGACTCCGAACGACAATTTTTTTAAGAAACTTTTCATGGGAACTTTTATATACTCTCAGAGTTTTTGCCAGAAATCTACTGAGAGGAATTCGCCAATATTTTCCATATTTCGATCGAGATGTCTTACCTGGGGTTTGCACCGTGGTCTCACGTCTTATAAGCCAACACACTGCCTACTAGACTACGTCAGCATGCATTTTTTTGGTCAATAGCTTGCAGTTTTTTGATCGATGACTGGCATTTTTAATCGATGACTTGCAGTTTTTGTCGATGACTTGAATTTTTTGTCGATGTCTTGCATGTTTGTTATCGATGACTTGCATTTTCTTAGTCGATAGCATGAATTTTTTTGATCGATGACTGGCATTTTTTAATCGATGACCTGCAGTATTTGTCGGTGACTTTTCATTTTTTGTTGATGTTTTGCATGTTTATTATCGATGACTTGAATTGTTTGTTATCTATGACTTACATTTTCTTGATCGATAGCTCGCATTTCTTGGCCGATAGCATGCATTTTTTAATCGATGACTTGCAGTTTTTATCGATGACTTGCATTTTTGTTCGATGACTTCCATTTGTTTGTCTATAATTTGTATTTTCTCATCTTGTACGAGAAAAATCCAAAATCAATGATAGTCATTGTTTTAACGAAAATTTTAGTTTTTTAAACTCATCTTTACCATTAAATTTACTTTGTTATTTAAAATGTAAGCACAACCCTCGTATTTTTAGATAATAAGATTTTTTTTAAATCCATATAATTGTGCTCTCATTTACATAATGAATTGGTAAAAGGAGCCAAAATTATTATTCAAATATTTAAAGAGAAAAAAAATTTCAGTTTAAAATTTAATTCTCGACTTTAATAGATTTTAGAAATTTTCCAAAACAAAAAACAAAAATAATTTAAAAAAAAAAATATTTTACAAGCCATTACATCATATTTATGACGCGTTTATTTTATATTTTTTTCATACAAACACCATCACTTTTAAAAAAAACAAACCTTCAATGGCTCCCCTGTCTCGTTCTTTAAAGCCTTGACAAAAATGTAAACAAATAATGACATCGAATAAATTTATAAGCTTGTTTTATAAATATTTCAATATGTTTAACAATTTATTACCACAAATTGCCAACAACAGCAACAGCAACACCAACAAAAAAAGAAACCCACTGACACAGTTTAACGCACTCCTTTAGCCGCAAAAATATTGAAAAATTATCGTTGCTACGTGAAGTTTATTTTTCAGAGAAGCGATACGTAACGCACATATACTTAAAAGCACATACACATACACGCACTTACATACATACTCATACAGTTATAAATCTTTGATGGTAAATAAATAAATTATAAGAAATGAAAAGCTGGTAAATGGCTTAAGGACACAGCCTGTGTAGTTGGTAGAAGAAACCAAAAACCACAACAAAAAATAGGACATTAATAAATTATGTGTAGATATTGACGGTAAAGTGGTTAACAAAAGTAAAAGACTGGTAAGGAAATGTTTGGAAATTTCCAAAGAGGCGCAATTAACGAAGAGAAACTAGGTCGGAATCTTGTTTTCAGAGTTTTAATGACCAACTAAGTAAGTTAACTTTGTTGTAGACGCTGTATTCCAGTATGTAGTGTGATGGCTTATGATAACATTGTTATAAAAATGAAAAAATAAAAATACTGGTGATTTGCTTTTACATTACTGAACATTAAAATTATAAACAAAAGCTACAAGAACAAAACAATGCAGCAAACAAACCTGTTTACAAATTATTGCACTGCTTAATATAAAAACAAACACCAGCGTAAAAAATGGTAAACAAGTAAACAAAACTATACCAACAACGCTACAATAATAATCGTAGAGATTTCGAGAAGCCGAAGGTTTACCCTGCCAGGCAAGGCAAAGCAGGCGAGTGTGTCAGTGAAGATCTGTCAGTCTTGTGTGATGACGCGGTGTGTTTGAAGAGAGTAATCATGGTTTGAAGATCTCCGTTACAAATATCTGTAGAACAATTGTTTAGTGATTGTTATTCTTTAAGCATAGGGTATAAACAGAGAAATAACAAACAAAGCAATTGTTGTTGTTTACATAAAGTTGTGAACAGGGGCGCACAGAATTGGGCGAATAATATAGAATTTTAGCTTAAACTAATCACAAATTTATTTTTATTTTATTTGCAATCTACGGACTCATGTTTTAAATGTTTTTCAAAACTCGACTTTCTCTCAGCACTCTTCAGCCAAATACTCTGAGAGTAAATAAAGTTGCCATGGAAAGCTTCTCAAAAAAATCGGTCGCTTAGAGTTGACTTTAAAGCGTAGCTCACGCCACTCATGTAGAAAATTAACGCACACAACTTAAGTGGCGTAAGAAACTAGGTCGTAATCCTGATTAAAGGATTGTAATTACCAATTATGTATGTAAGTATGTATGTATGTAAGTTAACTTTTGTTAGGCACTGTTTTAGTTTATTCATAATTTATTTGGTACAGAAATATTTCTATTAACGTCACTTAGGCATGACAGTTTAGCACAAAATTCTTTCTGCTTCTCTCTAGCTCTCTATTCCTTTGACTCCTATCTTGCTCTTTCTTCCCTCTCTTTCTCCTGACTCACATATCGGCTCCTACAAAAATCTGTGTTACATCTTTAAAAGTCGTATAACACGTAAAGGAAAACAAAATTCTAATAATCATACGACCTAGTGACCGCTAGAGACACAACACCTACACCAGGAAGAATATTTAATTGAAACAAATGCTTTGGCAGAAGGTAAAAGTGAGTAAGAAAGGATGAGGGAAAATGTTAGAAATTATATAATACAGCAGCAGGAGTAGCAGTGGGAGTAGCAGCAGGAGCATAATCATGAAATTGATGATATTTTTCCAGGTAAATAATGCAAAACCCTAAACAGAAAAAAAAACGTTTATAATTGATTTTATTCTGTTTTTTTTCTGTTACTTTTAAAAGAGTTATTGATGGTGTTGCTGTTGTTGTTGTTGTTGCCTTAATAAAGAAAATATTAATAAATATGCAAAAAAGAAGGGAAAACAGAACTCTACCTGCGTGCTGCTAATAAACCCCTGGAGGTTTTTCATTTATTTCTACTCTACCCTTGCTTGCAGTAGCTGACATAACATTAAAGCTGTTTGCTCTCCTTTGATACATTTTTTTTTTATTACAAATTTTAATTTCAACAACAAATCTTAATTACAATGAAAATATTAATACGCTTTCCTTTACCTTTCCTTTCTCGAACGATATTTACCAGAACGATAAATTAAAGGCATTTAAAAGCATAAAAACATAAGCAGATTAGAAAACCCTTTTTTTCTATATGGTTTGTTACCCAAACGCCTGTTTCGAATAGTATTCTATGGATCCCATGGACTTACTGTTTTGTAAGAGACAATAAATAAAATTTCATAATTTTTTGTTTTTAACAATTTTGGGAAAAATAAATTCCTTTTAAATCAAGGAAAATAAATTGAAAATAATTAAGTCATCTTTGTTGGAAAGTTGCAATATTTAGTTCTGGCATTTTTATTTTTAGAAATTATTTTGAATTTTATTCATTGTAGTTTCCTTAGTTTAAATACTTGAATATGTGTTGAATGCATATTATTTTAATTAATATTCTGGGAATTATTTTTTACCATAGAATTTATAGATTTCAGGAGGAATGTCTTTTAAGCTTCTTAATAAATTTATAAGGGTGCATATATTAGAGTCTAGGTTCACAGTATTATTTCCTCACACCCCCGAACTTTAGACTTCTTGGACTTTCGCATACGATGTTTTTTGGGGATCAAAGTAGCCTTAAACAAAATATAAGATTTCCAACATTGGAGCAGCACGAAAACGCTTACTTTGAATCGTTGTGTTTTTTTTGTTCGTAACCAGAGTTTTTTAAATTATCCCCTTATTGTACTCCTTCTTTGTTGCTTATAATACCACTCTAACTCATACACACACATTGGAGCCCTTTAGTCAGGATTACGACCTAGTTTCTCACACCACTTATGTTGCGTGCGTTAATTTTTATATTGGGTGATTTTTTAAGAGCTATAGGAAAATTAAAAAAAAAAACACATAAAATTCAGAAACATATGTACATGAAATCTTTATTTGAATCGATAGTACGGTCCATATAATTTAATGTTTGAAGATTATTTCATGCAAATGTAATGCTACTGCGCCTCAAATGGTCCATCCGCTTAGTCCAATTTTGGCATACTCTTTCCAACATTTCGGCCGGTATCTCACGAATAAATGCTTCAATGTTGTCTTCCAATGCGTCAATTGAAGCGGGCTTGTCTGTATAGACATGAGCTTTAACATAGCCCCACAATTGACCTGTCCCGAACGTGAAATAAAATGTTCACCGAACTCGACTCTCAATAAGTCCATTCTTACGCGTGCTTGAAACCACATGTCATGCAAGTCAAGCTCTTGCATTTTGGGAAAAAAAAGTTGGATATCATCTCACAGTAGCGCTCACCATTCACAGTTACGTTACGATTCGCAGCATCTTTGAAGAAGTACGGTCCAATGATGCCACCAGCCCATAAACCGCACCAAACTGTGACTTTTGCAATGCTTCTGGCTGACCTTCACTCCAAAATAGCCCGAATAGCTGCTTCAGTGGGTTGATTAAACTGACCATAAAATGGATGAAGCGCGCGATGAACTTTTTTAACAGAGCACGCATTTTAATAATAAAATTCAATGATTTGCAAGCGTTGTTCGTTTGTAGGACGATTCGTGGTTAAATTATGGGCCAAACTGAAGATGTTTGACAGTGAAACAAAACACGAAACGTGCGTGAGCTGTTTAAACCAGTGTTGCCAAAAGATAATAGCTAAAAAATCAGCCGTTACATGAGTGGCGGGACCTGCAGTTTAAAGTCAACTCCGAACGACAAGTTTTTCCATGGCAATATTTTTTACTTTCAGAGTAAGTCGCCGAAGAAACATTTTTTTATATTTTGTTTAGTTGGAGGTGTCTGACCTGGGGTTTGAGCCTTACGTCTAGTAAGCCTATCTACCAGACTACGGCGACTTTTTTCGCTGTGTTATAATCATAGATATCAAGGCATCCATAACTCTACTTCCTATCATAAAATAGTATCCATTGCAAGCAAATCAATGGTAAAAAAATATTTCTATCAGCATGTGCTTTAAATTGCAGCCTTTAAAGAAGTAATTGAGAATGCCTTACATTTCTAGGCTAGTATTTGAATTTTTGTGTACAGAAATAGAAGAAATAGGAGAGAGAATATTAAACAACTCACTAAAATGGGGATTTAAAAAATTATTTTTATTGGGATTCAGTTGAAAAACTGACCACGATGAATTTAAAACGTTAATGGTAGTAAAAGTGTTATAGTAAGGGTTCAAAACTATTTTACAAATTAAAACATTAGCAGGGGAATATGAATCAAAGTAAAAATAGCATAAAAAACCATTCCCTCTTATAACCCAAATAACAAAAACAATATAGAACAGTCATGATAACATAATTTGTACTCGTTTTTTTGTTGTTGTTTTTTTTTTAATATTTTTGTGCCATAAAAAAAGACAAAAAACGAATCTTGACAAAAATATATTAAAGAAGAAATAGGAAAATATTAAACGGCAAAACCGTACTCTATTGCTTGAAGCCTTAAATATTCAGTGACAATGGTAGACAAAGCCGTATGTTTATAAACAAAGGCTCCAGGGAAGAGCTTTTAAATGCAGACGGTCTCCAAGAGAAGGTTAATAAGTTATGTAGACTCTAGAAGTTAGTAATATTGCTTGGTTTTATACCCTTGTTGCTTTCGTTGCTTCTCATATTCCAGTGATAATTTAAATTCCTTAGGAAATGTCAAAGAAATCGATAACAAAGTAGAGATTTTAATGATATAAAAAATACATACAAACATTCATATATAATTGGTTACATTACAACCCTTCAACCTTAGCTTCTCTTACATTTTAATGTTATTTGTGTGGTAAATAAGTCTACGGTTAATAGAGAAAAAGGAAAAAATTTTTAAAAAATCAGTCTTTCATATTCCTCGTTCCCTTTTAGACCAATACGCACGTTTCTTTCAATTTTTAATTCGAAGCCTGTATTAAATTTTGCTTTTTTCCTTCTCTTCTCTTTTCTGAAGTCGAATGTTTATGAATTGTAATAAAAAAAAATTATTAAACAATGTCTCGTTGCTTATCTGCATACATAAATTCGTTTTGTTGTTATCAAGCAAAAAAAAATTATTTCGAAACATGCCTTAAATGATTGTGTTCGTTGTGATTTCTATGGTCATACCATACGTATGAGTAATTTAAATACTTATACGCACAGCAACCAGATAGCCAAATAAAAGACTCTTCCATTCAACTCAAATAAACTCACAAACACGCACATAAAACAAGAAAACCTGCCATAAATAGAAAATAATTCACTTCAACTCATGTTAGAGGTTGTTGTTTTCATCATCCTTTGCTTACTGTTATTGCGGTTTGGGTCTGTACTTGATATGAATCCACAACACAAAACTCTTTTACGAGCTCGTGTTCTCTCTTCCTCCTCACGAGAGCACGTATAAATACACGTATAAATTTAAGTAAATATTTTTTGTAGAACTACATACATACGTATACAATTGTAAGCTTTACTAGTACATATGAATCACGAAAAACGGACTCTCCCTCTCTCTCTCTGTTTTTGGTAAAACAACCAAAAAAATATTCTCTTCTTAGGTGGTTTTCGTTTCTGTTTGATTGCATTAAATGTTTTTGTTTGTGTATGCATGTGTGTTTATCTTTTGTTTTCTGTTTGTTTCATTTTATTCACGCTCGTTAATAAAATGTATCAGAAACTTTTCTTTGTAGTGGTCATTTTGCTCATGTGATAACCGAGATATGATGGAACATTTATTCACGCTAAAGAAAACCATTTGTATGACAGTGTTTTCACGTTTTTTAATTTTTTTTTTTTAAATTTTTTTTGTTTTTTTTTTGTTTGTTAAACGTTCTCTTTTATTGTTCGTAAGCAACGAATTTCTAATTATACTAGTAAAGTATATAGTAATTCCCTGTTCTTCTAGATACATCTACATACGCCTTGCTGCGGTTGATAAGGATACAGAATTAATCTGTTTATCTCTGCTTCACTATTTGATCAAACATTTCACATTTCAATCTATAAACTATACGATGGTCAGTGGATTGTACTGATGCTCATATATCGGGTAGCACTAGTTTCCCAAGAACATGAGTCTGAGAGAGAAAAATTCGTTGCTCAATTAAGGAGTACCCTTTAACTACATAGTGAGTACAAAAAATATTTCTTCGCCGACATCCTCTCAGCAGATTTTTGGCAAAAACTCTGAGAGTAAAATAAAATTGCCAATTTCTCATAAGTCTAACGTTCGGAATCGACTTTATACTGTAGGTACCGCCACACAGCATATGTGGTGTGAGAAACTAGGTCATAATCTCCTGCATCAAGGGTTGTAATGACCAATTAGGTATGTGTACTCCGGATCTTCGAGATGTTTAGATAATTCCGTTCCGATGTCAAATATATATCGTACTCTAGTTAATGGAAGTGGTATACCCAGATTAGCATGCAAGATATTAAGTGGCATCATGTAAGAAATGACGGCTTAATATCATTTAAAAAAGTCATGTGGGTTGAATAAAGTCTCCGTAGTCTCGTATGTAGTGAATTGGCTTATTAGACGTGAGGCCAAGGTTCAAACCCCCAGTTCGGACATCTATAAGAAAACGAAGTATGATAAGAAATATGTCTTCGGTGACTTCATCTCAGCAGATTTCAAAAACAGATCGTTCAGAGTCAAATTTAAACTGTAGGTCCTGACACTCATGTATCAAATTAACACAAATCATGTGGGTGATGTAAAAAGCTAGGTCGTAATCTTGTCTAAAAAATTGCAATGACCATTTCTGCAAGTTAAGTAAGTATGATTGAAAGCAACATGGATAAGCACGTAGACATTTTCTTTTTTTTAACACTCAACAAAATACAGCTGAAGCTTAACAAAATCGAATGAATCGCATTACTTAAGCGACTCACAGCGGGTAATTTAAAATGCTTTAAATACGAGGCAATTAATATTTCTTTTTCAATTTTATTCCTGATTTCGTGGTTCATCACAACACATTTCGTTCTATAAAGTTATGCATTCTTTCAATTACTTCCATGTGATTTTATTTCTTTTTCGGTTTTTATATTTCAACTTTGATCGATGTAATGAAGTCAGAGCAAACCAATAATGCTTTTGGTTGTTGTGTGGTTATTGTTGAATCTTTATTCGACTATCTTTCATTACAGAATATTTCAATCAATAACAATAACTTTTTTCTTCACTCATTCAGTCATTCAGTCATGCAGTCGCCTTTCATTCAATTATACAATTTTAATAATAATTATCGCTGGTTATAACAGTGTATATAACATTGTTTTTATTTTTTATTTTTTATTTTTTCCATTTTATGTATGTAATGTTGTTACATTCATGTATTATTTATTATAATTACATATTTTCATTGTTTGATATTGTCTATCAGTTTATATTAAAGCAGTCGTGATGGCTGTTTAATATTCTACAACCACAGATATAATTCAAATAATTTCTTCTTGCTTCGAATATATAGGCTGGGTTGATATAAAAGTGTAAATTTAAATTTAATAATTGTGAAATACAATTGAAAGATACAATGAAAGATTATTTCATTTATATGGCTGCTGCAGCTGGCCTCACAGCACCTCAATCGATTGGACCAATTTTCGTGCACTTTTTGGAGTGTATGATATATGATGTGATCACAAATGTTGGCCTTTAAATGCGCAATTGTCTCTGGTTTGTCGGCATAGCACTTTTCTTTAACGGCGTCCCACAGAATATAGTCCAACGGTGTCAATTTGCAGCTAATTGGCGACGAAGAAGCCCCTTCGGCTATTTAAACTGTCATCGAACAGCGTCTTCACACAAGACAGACTGAACTTCACTAACTCAGTCGCCTGCTTTGCCTTGCCTTTGATATGGGAACGTAAACAGTTTGATGACTGTTCTTGAATGCGAATGTTCATAACTTGGCCTTCTCGAATTCTCTATAACTGTAAACATTCTTGTAGTGTTGTTGTTGTATTTTTGTTTACTTGTTTACCATTTTTTTATGCTAGTGTTTGTTGTTATATTAAGCAGTACAATAATTTGTAAACAGGTTTGTTTACTGAATTGTTTTGTTTTTGTAGCTCTTATTTATAATTTTAATGTTAAGCGATGTGAAAGCAAAACCTCAGTATCTAAATTTTTTTCATTTTCATAACAATATCATTTCAACCACAATATTATTTTATAGGTTTTGTCTTTTATATGTTAGTTTGTCTGTCACTCACTTATTCAATCACTCTCTGAGTCTATTATAAAATCAAATTCTCTTTTCATTTTTATTTAATTTTTTTGTTTGTTTTATTTTGAGTAACTGTCGTTATGAATTGTAGTTGAAAATTGAATTTGTAATCTCTAGGAAAGTGTAACATATTAAAACAATAACAAACGACAATACAACTCTCTCGCTGTTTTTTATCTCCCTTTCATACGCACTTACTTACTCACTCTTCTGGAGACAAGGTGCAAACAATACAATACAAGGAAAAAAAATATTGTAAATTGATGCTTTCTTCTGAAATAGTTTAAGAACAGAATAGTACGGGAGTGAGAGTGAACGACCGAAAGGAAGACGGCTGGAAGTTGTGTGTATGTAAAGATATGTTTTTATTTGCAAACATGCAAATATTGTTAAAAGTCTACAATACGAAATTCCTGTTATATGACATATTCTCACGTACGCAGTTAGTACAACAACAAATAAAGAAAAACAATAACAAGAACCTACACGGGCTTCATACATGTTACAGAGTAGAACAAAATTGTTCACTCAGTGATATGAACTTTTGACAATTTATGAGTCTAACCAATCTCTTTGCCTACATAGATCAGCATTTTGAGAAGACGTTGATATTTGAGGGCTGAGATGACAACTGATTTAAAGACTGATCATCTTTATAACATTTCTTTAAAATTTATATTGGATTTGTGGTATCTTCCTAGGTATGGAACAGTGTGTAATATGGTGTCTTCTAGCGTAGTTTGCTTACATTCGGAAGAATATTCTTTGACTTTAATAATTAGTAAAATTTTATTCTAGGATAGAATAGGACAGGTTATCTCAAGTTATATATCCATCTTCTGGATAAAATAATATATTAGTATGTATTTTTTTTTAAATATGCAGCATGTTAAAGGCGGCATTTTCCATTAGAACCAATGAATTGCCTCTCTCCAGTAAATGCATTTACAGATGAGTATTGTTCAACTGTTAGTTATGGCGACAATAGCATTTGTCTTCTGTTAGGATTGCAATCAAATTTCAATGGAACACGACAACATATGATACCCCATCTACTATTTTAACAATTTTCACATTGACAAACACAATTCAATGCAATGATGCTGTCACTGGAATACTTACTGCTACTCTAGAATACAGTTAAGCATACAATTCAATTGCAGTCTTTATCACGCTCTCTCTCTCTCTCTTGAATTTGGATTTTTCTAAGAATAATGTTTTTTCCTTTTAACTTTTACTTTTCTCTTCTCAATTGACAATCAAAATTTATTTTCTCTCTCTCTCTCTCTCTGCGTTGTATAAATTCAGCAACAACGATAATAATGCAGTACATGACGACAAGCTACAGTGGCAAAAAATAGTGTGCCATTAATCTCGAAATAAGAGCTTGCCATGCAATACTCGAATTGATACTTTTGTATGTACATATGTTGAGTGTCATGGCCATATCTGGAGAGGAGTTTGGAAAAGTGAAACTCTCAACGTCACTTTTTCACTGGGATTCCTCCGAAAGCTCATAAACTGAGTAACTATTGATCGTATGGTAAAAAAAATAAACAAGATTGCGAGCTAGCATCTAGTCTAGTAGGTACTGTGCTGACTTAGCCACGGTTCAAAACAGCCAGGTCAGACATCTCAATCAAATCAAAATATGAAAAAAATATTTCTTCGGTCTCATAGCAGATTTCAGGAAAACTCGTGACAGTAAAATAAAATTCCGATTTGAGCTGTAGTTCCCGCCACTTATGGACAAAATTAACACACGCAACATAGTAGTAGTAAAGTAAGCATCCACGCTTAAAGCTGTTTATTCCGCTATTAACTGCGGTGGGCTCTTTCTACTTGGGAAGGGCCTGTAATAATGTACTTAAATCGAAATTGGATTTGTAGATGTATCTTAAGAATTTAGCATATGCAGGGATGGGAACTGGATAAGCTATTAGTGATTATGCGCTATCCGGATTAGTTCGTATATTTAAGAAGTATACCTCATCGCAGCTACCCTGATTAGAATATGTTGGTCAATGGCATTTCTTGATGCATGAACATGGAGGTTATAAAACTGACCTAGTCGCTGTTAAAATGCTAAGACAGTTAGAAATCTGCTAATACTAGCCATTCATCGTATACTTTGTATATATATAATATAATATAATTATATATTATATAACGTCTGCTAAGCAATAACAAGTAAGATTAGAGATCATCTGTTTTGTGATGATCACTGGGTCAGTGTTTACAGGTTTACAGATGTTCACACCAAGCCATACATACATAATTGATCATTAAAACCCTTCAGTTAGGATTACATCCTAGTTTCTCACACCACTCATCTTGTGTGCCTTAATTTTATACGTGAGTGGCGGGACTTCTGAGAAACTTTTTCATGGCAAGTTTTATTTACTCCCAGAGCTTTTGCGAGAAATCTGCTTAGAGGAAGTCGCCGAAGAAATATTTTTTTTTTTTATTTTTCATTTTGATGTCTGACCTGGGATACGAACTAAGCTTTACGTCTAATAAGCCAACACACTACCTACTAGACTACGGCGACCTCAACCAAGACGTGTAAGTAAATTGTCCCACTGTACTTTGTGCTTTTTTTCGTTGCATAATGTATCATCATAAACAAACATAATTGTGCGGGAAGTTTTGTTGTTCTACACAGTGTACAGGAGTAAGCGAAAGAAACTGTACATTTAAAGATATGAGACAGAGATAGAGCAAGAGAAAGATAGGAAGAGGAAATAATAAAAGACAACATGAATAATAACTTTCTCGGCAACATGCACAAGAATATGATGAGCAAATTATGATAATTTATTTCAAGACAAATATTTTCAGGAAATTAATATTAATTTACAGGCATTTGTTGTGATGCGTTCGTATTAGTTTTAAGTTCCATTGCTTTTGAGTTAATTAAGCAAATGTGCATAGGAAGAGTAGTTAGACAATTTGTATGAACTATAAAAGAGAATATAGGTATTTGTTTATATAACTATTGAACGAAATAAAAAGTTTATTAATTAAATGCGTAATGCTATAAACACAATTGATGCAACACAGCATAACATAAGCTGCATAAGCGTTAATTATAATAAAAGCAGCACCGTCAAAACGGCAACGGCATCAGTAAAACAAAGAAAAAATAACCAATTCATTTATTCTTTGTCAATGGCGCCACTAAAATATTTTCGTGCGCTTTTAACCGCTATTTCATGTATATTATTGTATTGACTGCACTAATCCTCTCGTTGCTAACATGAATCCTCTCACTATTAGCATTAATTTTCAAAATTTTTTTCTTTCTGCTGAGAAAAAAAATAGAAATAATCCTAAGCAGCATTGTTCCAACGCGTATTGCTATAAACGCAATAGACGAAACACAGCAAGCACAACCATTTTGCAATCGCAGCCTCAGCTAAGATGCATGCGCATTTGATTGAGTTCTAGTGAACTAATTTTCATGTTACCTAACTTGGTCATAGAAGTCGAAGACGTGGGCTAGTAGACATTGTGTTGGTTCAAACCTCAGGTCAGACATTAAAACGAAGCAGATTTCTTTTCTCTGAGAGTAAATAAATAAAATTTCCACGAAAAGTTTCTCAAAAGATCTGTCGGAGTCGACTTTAAACTGTATGTCCCGCCACTCATGTATACAATTAACATATACAACATAAGTGGTATGAGATACTAGTGGCATAATCCTGACTGAAGGGTACTAATGCCTAATTAAATAAGTAGGTAGTCACCGTAGTCTAGCAGATACTGTGTTCGCTTATTAGACGTAAAGCCCGGGTTCGGCCCCAGGCCAGACATCAAAACGAAATATGAAAAAAAATATATTTCTTAGCCGACTTCCTCTCAACAGATTTCTAGCAAAAACTCTGAGAGTAAATAAATAAAATTGCCATGAAAAGTTTCTCAGAAAAATCTGACGCTTGGAGTCGACTTTAAACTGTAGGTCCCGCCACTCATGCATACCATTAACACACACAATATAAGTGGTGTGAAATACAAGGTGCATAATTCTGACTAAAGGATTCTAATGACCAATAAAGTAGGTAGAAGTGGCTGTCCCCTCAATAGAATTATGAGCGGGCACACTTAGGCCACACACAGGACTCATTGTGATACCATAGTTTCACATTTTCCTCTAGTATAGCTATCATTTGGTGCTTCCGATGAAACGACTTAGACTGCCAATATCAGTGCATAACAGTTCTTCCAGATTCTTCATATTGTACGTACCCTGGTTGCTCTTTCCCCTGCGACTAAAAGTCGCATTCTGGTCTTCATCTACTCAGTTTCTACAGAAATCATTTGCAAGTTGTCCTCAGACCAATACGCCTCGCATGCTTTCCTATAATGTAATGCCCAGTAATAATGCCAACAACAGTGCTGAGCCTGTTCATCAAACCTAGACATTTAAGCAAGAATAAAAAGAAACTTTTTCATATCTTTTAAACTTTCTTTTTTTTGTTGTTAAAAAATTTATGTCCTTACGGCTTTAATTTAGTTTGGCATTACAAAATATTATCAGCAATTAAAATAATTGCCTCTGATTTTAATTCATTAAGAGAAAAAATTTCTTTTTTAAAAACTTTACCAAGAAAAATTATGATTTATGAACAACTGAATGTGGAAAATGAAATTAAAAACTTGTGAAATAAGTTTCATGATCTCACAAAATAAAAATCAAAATCAATTAAAAACACAAAAGAAGCAGAAACTGCAAACGAAATGCAGTAAAGCATGTTGTTTCTTGTCTTGCTTTGTATTTATTTTTCTTGATTTCATAAACCCAACAACAAAAAGAGAAAACAATTACCCAAGATTTTTTTCAACAATTCAAAAAAGCCTTTTTGATCCTGGCCATAATTTTTCCGGCGTTAAAATTGTCTTCCAAAAAAATAAAGACAAAATATTGCAGCAAAAATCAAACAACAGCTACATGGTAAAACTTACTTACTAAGAGTGTAAAATGGAGAGTAAAGTTAAGAGAGAGAAAGGAAGAGTGTAGGAAACAATAGCTGGCAAGTTGCAAATTGTTTTTCAACTTGTAAACACAATATAGCATACAGGATATGTATGTATGTATATTATGCATGATAAATAAAATTTATATTTCTTGGTATGTTAAGCAAGTATTAGTTTATGTTTGTGTGTGTATGTACCTGACCTTACTGGTATTGTTTACCAGCTCCTCCTTTCATTTAATTTCTTTATTTATGGCAACTTATTTACCATCTACAAGAAACTTTTCTTTATTCTCTCTTCCACCTCTACTCTCTTCTTCTTGTTACCATTGTTTTCTGTCTTTATTTTTTATTTTTGTATGTTGTCAGCCATTATCTCTAAGGTATTTATATTCGTAAGTCTGTGTAAACAATGTGTGAAGCAATGTTTTTTGCACTCCCTGCTATCGTGTCATAGTGTTAGTAACATTATTTAGCATGCTTCGAAATATAATGCAAGAGTTTGTATTTGTGTGTGCATACATACGTAGTGCATATTAATGTATATTTATGCATGTGCATGAGTGTATTGTTATCGTAACTTAGAATCTTATGTTTTGTTTTGAAATGTATTTTTTTAATCTTCTTTTATAAGATTTTTTTTTCTGTTTTTTTCTTGTAAATAATTGTGTAAATATTTAAGTCTAATTGAATACGAACAGATTTAAGCTTCACAGCGAAAAAAAATAATAAAAAGGTTGGAGAAAGTAGTAATAATGGAGATGCAAAGTAGAGGAAAGAGAATGTAGCATGCACATGGTTATGTTGTGATTATAATTAGAACAGCAGCTGCAATTTAATACCGAGAAGTATTTTTTGTTGAAAAGAATTGAATACATCTACATTAGAAGCTTTAGTAAGAATCAATAATTTGTACACATTTTAATAAGTATACGATGTAGAAAAGGTTTAGAAAATACTCGTAAACATATTGAATTCTTGATGCAATACTTAATAGAATACTTAAAATTGTTGTACAAATTTTCTTAGAATTATAGTTGGATCTGTTTTGTCTTTGTCCAGGACTTCATAATTCTTCTAAGGAATCTGTTTATTGTATACTAGTAGAGCTTTGAGTGGCAGTATCCAGTATTTCATGGTATGCAACCATGTAACATTACATACGTAACTTACTTACTTAATTGGTCATTACAACCCTTCAGTCAGGATTATGGCCAAGCTTTAACCATGAGTGACGGGACATACTGTTTCATATGGACTCCGAACAACAGATTTAACAAAAAAAAAACTTTTAATGGCAATTTTATTTTACTCGCAGAGTTTTTACCAGAAATCTGCTGAGAGGAATCGCCAAAGAATAATTTTTTTTTACATTCCATTTTGTTGGAGATGTCTGACCTAGGATTTGAACCTTGACCTCACATCTCATAGGCCAACACACTATCTACTAGACTACATCTTCTTCATTTCACATTGGTATTGAATATTTCGCTGTATGTACGCTATGTATTGTTTATTTGTGAGCGATCTTATATATGTTCCTCTTACTCCTCTAGGGAGCATAGGGCCGCAACAAGTTGGTATTGAGCGATGGTGAAATGTAGTAAATGTTGTTGAAAAAGGAATTGCCTTAACGTTTGCATCTATTCGCATTGACTTTGTTTGGTTGATGTCGTTTTAATCTCAAATCATAGCACAGTTTTATAAAAAAGTTGGACAGTTAGACTAGTATGTCGCCTAGCTTGTGCTTTAGCAAACATACATAGTCTATATATGCCAAGTCATCAAGTGACTTGTCATAACATACCTCATTTGATGCCTCCAGTTGTTCACGCATGTGCTAGATTTCATCGCCATATCTAGGCCAATGATAAACATGGATTGTGACATTACGCATCCTTGCTGCAGTAAGTGCAGTTGTTTACATGTTGAATTTTAATTTCATTCCATTACAGGTCATTTCAAGTTCGAATTAGTATTGGAAATTCTAAATGATTATAAATTAATAGACATACTTATGTACTAGAGAGTCCTAGGTAGCTGAATGTGAAAATCCTTTACGACCAAGCTTCTCACACCTTTTTTGTTGTTTGTGTTAATTTTATTTATAAATGGCGGAACCTACAGTTTAAAGTCAACTCCGAGCGACAGATTTTTGGAGAAACTTTTCATGGAAATTTTTATTTACTCTCGGCGTTTTTGCCAGAAATCTGTTGAGAGGATGTCGCCGAAGAAATATTTTTCAGATTTCAATTTGATAGGGATGTCTGATCTGTGGTATAGGCGTTAAACCTAGCGAAATTGGTAACGAAATTGTTTCAGTTTTCAATGAAGACTAAGTCAAGTGCAGTTTCTGTGTTTGTTATTGAACTGTATTTCGATCCTAACAAGGGTCAGTCAAAAATCTCTGAAAACTAACTTCCAATACCAACGTCTTAAGGAATATCTGAAGTAAAACAATGTTTTCTAGTTGAGCCAGTTTAAGTAAAGCAATCAGTGATAGCCATGTTGCAATTATTCTGTTAATGATTTAAATTGTTGGGCCAAAATGATATTATGTGGCCGGCTTTCGACGTCTAAAAGTATTTCTCATAAATGGTCATGCAATCCTTCAAGTCCTACTTAAAATTCGCGCTTCTATGTCCATTAAAAATTTAATTTTTTCCATCATAATCCATGCGAATACTTCATTGCAACACTTGTTACTTCCATTCCCTTGACTTTCAAGACTGTGGCGAAAGGCTTAGTATCACAAGGCTTAGTACAACATCACATCTTATCCTTAGATTTGCAAGGGAATTGCAGGGAGACTAGCCTCACCATTCGCAAATTGCATTTCTATGTAGAGAAAAACAATTTTTTATTCCCACTTGGTGCTATTCACGGGGTACCCGGTTATTAATCATTTTAAAATGCCATTAAATTGTTAAACACACAAATATTTCGGTTGATGGTTGTTTTTTATTACTTTTGTTTGTTGAAAATGTCATTCAGTAGTTGCTGCTGCCACAGAATAACTTTCCATTAAACAACGTTTGAAAAATGTGAACATTTCATGACTCCTTTAAGAATGGCATTTGATTGACGTGAATTGGCCCACACACAAGACAGGACAAGACAAGACGAATGAACAGTTTTAAGGCATTTTATAATAAACAACAGTAAGGAATTATAGAATAATGTGTCCTTCCACTTCCCATTTCCAACATTTATGTTTACAGGCCATAGAACGACTTCTGTCTGGGCTAAGTGGTAAGCTAAGGATGTGCGTTTTCTTGAAGTATAAAAGAAAGCCGACTATTTTTCAGTGTCGTTTTGTTTAAAGAATTTACAAAAAAAAGAAAACCCGTGAAGAAATTAAAGTCAGCAAAAGAAGAGAAATGATAAATTGTTGCTTGTTTGTGTGGTGTTATGCATGTATACACACTATAGAGATGCCCTTTAAAGTGGCACCGAGTAATGCAGAATAATATTCGTTAGCAGATACTAGACGGCTGCAGCAATAAAAGACTAAATAGATGACCACAAAACCACCTTATAGGTGAAGATATTGTACTTTTTTTGTCCTTTTGTGTCTTCCAATTTTCTTGCAGTTTTTTTCACATTTGTTTAGTTAAGCCTCAATATGTCTATTAATCACTTGCCAAATGAAAAACATTTCAAGTGAAAACCATTTTGCAGTGAAAGTAATGAATTGTCATGAAATATTGCCTTCAGCACACACATTTACGCACGTCTGTCAGCCAAGTGTGACAAATTGAAAAAACGTGACGGCATCTTTACAGCCACAAAATAATGTGTCAAGTGAAAATAGGCCACAATGAATGGCCAACAAAAACTATTTGATTTCAATTAAATTTTCTTCCGTTGCAGATATCATGTTAAGCGTACGTGTTTGCTTTGTTCTGTACGACTTTAGATATTGAATTACCAACTGTAGCGTAGGATAGTTAAAAATAGACTGTAAAATAAATGCGTTTTATTCGCCAATGTGGGCGTTACTATGCTTCTCTATGTGGTAGAGTAGAGAATGAAAGGCTAACCAAAGAGCAAGAGACGTAATGTTTGTGCCACGCGAAAAAGTTTTTCTGTTTTACTTTACCAGTGTGATTTATAGTTTTTAATTTTATGTAAACATGCATTGTGCTTAAATGCAAAAGAACAAAAGCCTTGAAGACTTTCAAAAGGATTGTCATAAACAATAACAACCTCCCTTTCACTCCTTTTTAATTTTTCAAATTTTCATTCAAAGAAGACGAAGTGGTGTGGCAAAAATTACCACATTTGCCCACAGAATTTTCTTTTTTTTTCGAAAATTTTAAGCCAAATGCAAAACATGCCAGGTAACATTTCAAATTGAGACATTATCAATTACGTTACCGTACGTTACGGTACCTTACATTACGTTATAATTTTTTTATGACGTTTAAGGTAATTAGATTTTACTTCCCCCTGTATAGAGTTGCATTGAGTTTCCCTATAAGAAATTATAGGCATTACCTGAGAGAAATAAATTAGAATTTTATGACTTGAAAAACAAAATGCCTGAACATTTAGTTTCTGGCAAAAGGATATTTCCTCACATGAGTTTTTCTCTTGAAAAAAAAATCGTTAACCTTTCTTTACATACTAAGGCTCTCCTCATGTTGTATGCAAATAAAAATTATACAACAAATAAAAATATATCACAGGATCACGAAGGAGTAAAACACATAATGCCTATAAAACCAAGTAAAGTAGGAGCATAACTTTATTATTAAAAATAAAAAATAAAAAATATTATTCAACTTTGCAGTCATAGGCCTTTAACAAACATCGTGTGCCTTGTAAGGAATAAGAAATTTACTCATGTAGCTTTGGATGTAACAAAAACATTAAAATGGCATTACCAGGGCATTTATGTAGGTCTCACCTCACAAACTTTGTCATGAGTATTCTAAGCGAAAAATTTCAATTATTTTTCGGCTTCACATTTATTTCGTGTTATTACTGCGTGGCTACGTAGGTAGCCAAGTGTATTCAGTATCAGGTTGATCATTATTGTTCTTGCTTTATTAATAATAAAAATTTACACCGGATGTTCATTCATTTGTCATACAAACAACAGCGACAATAAAAGAAAAAATAAACGAATAAACTGTAGAGAAACTAAATCAACTGAACTTAATCACGGTGTCATGCAACACTTGAAACGTTAGCAAAATACACACACAAACAAACCCTACCAAATACATGAAAACAAAATGAAGCAAAAAACAGTTACAGTGTTTACGACTATAAGGAGCACCACAAATGTGAACTCACCTAAATTCTTTTAAAACTTTATGTATGGCCATAAATAAAGCGGTAAAAACGCGAAGGTAGTCTGAATAAGTTTAAGGAAGGCAAGGAAATGACATTAATTCTCTCTTAACAATTTTACTGCAGACAATTTGGGCTTAATTGGTCATTGCAACCCTTCAGTCTGAAACACGATCTATATTTTCATACTACTTACATTGCGTTTGTTAATTATATTGTTACGTTTGTGCCTTTTAAAAACGTTTAAAATATGAGCTCCTAGATTGCAAATCAAATAAAAATAAATTTGTGTTTAGTTTTAATTAAAATTCCTTATTATTCGCACATTTCTGTGTGCCACTGTTTACAACTTGATGTAAACAACAACAATTGCATATCTTTGTTATGCCTCTGCTTATACACTTTGCATAAACAATAACAATTACTGGACAATTATTCGGCAGATATTTGTAACGGAGATCTTCAAACTGTTACGATTACTCTCTTCAAACGCATCGCATCTTTACACAAGTCTGACTGAACTTTACTAACTCTACGCTAAACTGTCTGATAAATATACTTGAAGCCAAATGTTCATGAGTTCGCCTTCTCGAAATCTCTACAAATATAAACATTCTTGTAGTGTTGTGAGTGTATTTTTGTTTACTTGTTTACCATTTTATACGCTGGTGTTATGTTATGCAATACGATAGCTTGTAAACAGGTTTGTTTACTTGCATTGTTTTGTTTTTGTAGTTTTTTTATAATTTTGGTGTTAAACGATGTAAAAGAAAAATACCAGTATCTAAATTTTTCATTTTCGTAACAATATCCATGAGTGGCGGAACCTAAAGTTTAAAGTCGTCTCCGAATGACAGCTTTTTGTGAAACTTTTCATGGAAATTTTTATTTACCTTCAGAGTTTTTTTACCAGAAATTTGCTGAGAGGAAGTCACCGAATAAATATTTATTTTTGTTTTGTTTCGGTTTGTTGTTGTTGTCTGAACTGGGCTTTGAACTGTGGCCATGGAGGGCAGTGATTTTAACTTGAATTTCATGTACTGCCAGTAGAAAGGAATATAATTAAAGCCAATGCTAGTCCAAACATTCATTCAATACTTGAGTAAATGTTTCTAATATTTTACTCTAAAAACACCCACATTGCCCAGAACCACTCAAATTTTTCTGTTCAAATGATTTTCTTTCCCAACCACGTTGGATTTTTTTATTCCCATACGGTATCATATAGAGTAAACCATGCGTTATTAATGACAAAAGGACAACAACAAGTACACTTGACTATAAATGACAATAATAACAAACAAAAGGGACACATTTCAAGAGAACAATGAAACACTATTGTATACAACAATAAAAATATATAAAGGATTTTTTTTGTTCTCCACTTAATTCAAAAACACTTCAGTACGACAAGAGTCATTCAATCATTTAAAAGGAAACTTAGGTTTAAGTATGGATGTGGCATAGAAATATTCTGTAAAAGTTTTCGGAATAGTTTTAATTGCAAAGAATTCTTAAATCAAATTTATTGACAGTTACTGTGACAATCTTAATGCTTCAGGCGAAAGAGAAAAAGCAAAATTTAATAAAATTTTCCGAAAGTGATACATTTTGGGGGTCAGATTTATGGTTGTATGTGTCAATATGACAAACTGCCTGATACAACAAAAAAAAAGGCAAGAAAATGCTAAACATGTGCTTGAACTTGTATCTGTTTGGGATAGTGTTCTAATGAGTGTGGCAACGTCATTAATTTTTAAATTTTGGTGCCATTTTTTCATTTACTTTGAAGTGAAAGCCAGTTTTAGGGTTTCTGTCGTTGCTTTTTTCTCTTCTTTCAGTTGTACAATGTTTTTCAAAATTGTTTTCATTTTCTTCCTAATACTGTAACTAGTGTTTGGAAGAATATTGATTTTCTATGGAAATTGTAATGTCCTGCGTCTGTATGTAAGAGACAAAAGGACATATGCCTTAAGGGCATTGTTAAAGATGGATTTTTGAGCGAAAAATCATATTGAAACCGAAGAAAATTTATTATCTCTGTTGGTTGCTTGTTAAAGAATTTTACAAAAACAATAATAATAAAGAAAGACTTTTACTAACTATGTAACACTGTTGCCTTTCATATTGCAGGGTAAATTGTCTGATGAAAGTTCTTGAATGTGAATGTTCGTGGCTTCGCCTTCGCGAAATCTCTATTAATGTAATGAATTGTTGTTTCATTATTGTTGTTTGCGTATTTTGTTTACATTTATTCTTGTAGTGCTGTTTGCGGATTTGTGTTTACTTGTTTACCATTTTTTATGCTAGTGTTTGTTGTTGTATTTTTGTTTACTTGTTTACCATTTTTTATTTTCGTAACAATATTCTGAGACCGAAATACGAAGGCCGTTATTCACGGACTACATGCTCAGAATATATGATAACGATAAGTTACTCTAATTACCGGGGTGAAAACAATTATTATGTGTCGGTAGATTGTTCAGTCCGTCAAGAGATAAACAATAACACAGTGTTGTCTGATGAGTATAGTTTTAGTTCTTTGGTATTACTAGGATAGCGAAACTGATCTGTGTATAGACCGCATATATACCACAGCTTGAGGCAGGTAAGATCTTTCAGAAAAACACTCTTAGTAATTCTGGTTTGGGTTATCATAGGTTCCGGGTCACTGTGGTATCGAAACAAACGAAAATACAGATTAATTGGTTATACATGTTGCGGTGACATGAAAGCTTTTGGTAGATTGGATATGAGACTTTCTATGGGCTATTAAACGAAGAATATGTGATTACGTTGGGGTGAAATAGAGTAGGCTGTATAACTTCTTGTGTGTTACTGGCCTCTTAGATCTTAAGTAATATATCTGGCTACATATTATGCTTTGAATCACAGAAGCCATTGTGAAGAAATTGAACTTGAGATGATCAAAAATATTGTTTGCTTTCAAATTCAGTGGCGCAGACTGTGGATACTTGATCTGGATGCTAGTGAGGTGAGGATACCAGGATGTATAATCTCGGAATTTCGGTTGACCTTCTTTCTTTTCCTTTTTTTTATTTGCTATTTTCATTCTTAATTCGAATTTTAGATTCCTATTGTGCTACTATATGTTTTCCTTGTCATTTTATTGCTTTACACTTGCCTTCTTTTGCTCACTTGATGGAGGTGTAGTGACAAGATGCAATAATAATCTAGTAATAGGAATGGATAGTGAGTTCGATTCGTCTCAGAGGCTCTAGTCTGTTACTTAATAATCAAAAAGCGGATATAAACATATTGATTGTACTCACGGAGGTAGTCTCATCACGATACATACGTTGTCTACTGTATAATGACTTTTACTTCCACACTTCAAATGAATATTTAACATATTGACTGTGCTACTTTTTTGCTCTCTTCTTTACATTATCTTGGGATGCAATTCTATTGATATTTGAAAGAAATTTTAATAGAAGAGGCGAAATTATTCTGCTACAATGGCAACAACTAACATGGAGTTATGCAATTGTAATGTATGTACGTATGTGCTAATAATTTCTGGTGATTCATCATGTCAAACACAATACAACAGAATGAGTTAATTTCTTTCATCTGTACATAACATCTTATGCATATTAATTCAAATGTAGCCAATATATGTACATACAATACATACGTATCTGCGTAAGGATTTGCAATTATATTTGTGAGAGTAAACAAGTTGTGGAACTAGAAACCATTGAATATGATTTGTTGCAGTCAGCACTGTTGAGGGCAGAAAGATTTACGTTTATTTGCATACAACAAAACGAATGATAACATTAGAAATTGGAATTATTGTTTATTTACTTTTATATCTCACTATCTCTCTTTCTCTCTGTCTTGTAATTAAACAGTTTGTATTTGATATGGCCAGCACAGATAACATAAGTTTTGTTAATTTACTAGTTATTATTACTGCAAGACTGCAGTAAACAAACCTGTTTACAAATTATCGCACTGTGTAATATAACAACAAACACCAGCATTAAAAAATTATAAACATGTAAACAAAAATACAACAATAAACACTACAAGAATAAATGTAAACAAAAATACACAAACAACAATAATACAACAATGATGTTTACATTTATGGAGATCTCGGGAAGGGGAAGCCATGAACATTTGCCTTCAAGAACATTCATCAGACTGTTTACCTTGCCATATAAAAGGGCAAGGCAAGGCAGGTGATTGAGTCAGTGAAGTTAAGTTAGTCTAATATGAATATGAATTGAAGAGAGTAATCGTGGTTTGAAGGTCTTCGTTATAAAGATCTGTCGAATAATTGTCTAGTAATTGCAATTGTTTATGCAAAGGTTATAAGCAGAGCAATAACAAAGAAAAGCAATTGTTGTTGTTTACATCAAGTTGTGAACAGTAGCACAAGAATTGTGCGAACAATAAAGAATTTTAATTATAAATGAAAACAAATTTATTTTTATTTTATTTCCTATCTACGAACTTCTATTTTAAACATTTTTTACGTCATAGCTTTTAATTATTAGACCAACATATCAGTGATTATCTCAATGTGTATTTGTGCGTATATGTCCTCTTTTATCCTTCTCCCTTTCACTTTACCTTGTCTCAGTTAGTCATTGATTTGAGTGTTGAATTATATTGTATGCTACTGTATTGTAATTGTTGTTGTTCCTTGTTTGTTGTTTATACTATAATGGAGGAAGCAATTTAATTTGTTGTTGTCCAGCATATATTTGCATGTGTTGATATAAGAAAAAGCAATAAATTTTTCGTATTTATTTACTCTGCTCTTCTTTACACACTTTACATCTCTTCATTGTTTTAGTTTCAGTTCCTTTGAAATACACTAATACACTTACATCACACAATAACAATGCAATACTTGTATATTCTCTTAATGTCCAAGTACTCAAATTCAATTTGGGCATTACTTATTCACACTTTGAAGTGTACTGGACAACAAGTCGAACAATAAAAACAACAGCAATAAATACAACAACAACAGTCAGTAATGGCATAGGAAAACATATCTGCCAAAGAGAGGAGAAAGAAGAAACGATTGAAACAAAAATGTAAGACAAGTGAAGCTAAGACAAGGTTTTTTTTACTTATTATTTACAATTTTAGAACACAGAAAAAGACAGAGACATAGAGAGAAGAAGTGGGGGTTTTAGAATAAAATGTCAATGGTCAAGAATTTATTGAACTCTAAACATGAATGTGTGTGAATGAATAGAAATAATTTTACAATATTGACGTCCTAGACGGATATGCCAATGCAGAGGCATCCAGACAAATACCATCAACTCTGTCTGTTCATGCATATCGCCTACTGTTTTGCATAATCAAACCAAGAATGAGAAGAAAAATAAACTTCAACTCAAATCGATTGCTGTAATAAATCAATTGAGAGAAATCATTCTGAATAAATATTTGAAAAAACCAGTTCTTATTTCCTCTTTTTATTTTTCGTAAAACATACGAGGGCAAATGTTCAGTGTTGAAGAAAACAAAAATAAAAAAAATTTCGAAGGAATTGCAATCAATAAAAACAAAATGTTGAAAGAGGTTACATATGCTATGGTAGTTTAAAGAAATTTAATAAAAAGGAAGAAGGAAAACAAAACACGAAGAAACAATTGTTTGTCAGAAATGCAGAGAAAACTAAAACATGAAATTAAAAAAATAGACTTGAAAAGATAATGACAATGCATGTCATTTTAAGTATGTAAAGGTGTCTTACGACCTAGCTGCTCATATTAACTATGCCATAAATTACGTCGTACAGTTTAAAGTTGATTTCGAACGACAGATTTTTGAGAAACTTTTCATGTCAATTTTATTTTCTCCCAGAGTTCTTGCCAGAAATCTGCTGAGACAACATATTGCTTTTATTAGACTAACTAACTTTTATGCAGATGTTAAATCTTGTAATTATTTTAAAGGGTGGGCCATTTAAAAATGAAAACGGTTTAAAATTTTACCAAATTTATCTTTTTGCTATGAAGTACAATTGTTCCGGTTAGAAATGGAATATTATTTCATTCATATATGTAGCTGCTGCAGCTAGTCGATCGGACGTATTTTCGTGGACTTTTTTGAGTGTATGGTATGGTATGCCGGCAATGGCATCACAAATGTTGGCCTTCAAATGCTCAATTGTCTCTGGTTTGTCGGCATAACACTTTTCTTTAACGGCGCCCGATAGAAAATAGTCTAACCGTATCAAATTGCAGCTTTTTGGCGGCCACTTAATATCACCATTTCATCTAATTAAAAGGCCATCAAACGTTTGATACAACAAATCGATTGTGCCATGAGATGTATGACAAGTTGCACCATCCTGTTGAAACTAAACATCGCTCACATCAATACCATGAAGAGCGGATACAAAAAAAATCGATTATCATGGTGCGATAGGTATCTCCATTGACCGTAGTGGTTGCGCCGTCCTCATTTTCAAGGAAATATGGGCCAATGATGCTTCCGCTCCAAAAGCCACACCAAACAGGCACCCCTAGAGAATGCATTGGCTTCTGTAAAACCACGTGTGAGTTTTCTGAGCCCCACATACGGCAATTTTGCTTATTAACATGCCCACCAAAATGAAAATGAGCTTCAACCCAAAATATGATTTTTTTTCTTGCAAATTCTGAACAATTACTTTTGTTTTGGAAATAAATTTCCAATAAATCCCAACATTACTCAAGCGTAAATCGAGTCATTACAATCAGTGGAGATAATATACTGAATTTTGTTACAGAATAGAATGACATGAGTATTGTCAGATACGAAATAACCGGTGGCCCACCCGATATATCAATGATTTCATATTGTAGTTAATTTAAATTGAGCAATAATAATTAAATAAATGAAGAAAATTAGCAATTTTTCACCGGTTTATTTGGTAACATAAAGTTCATGGCATTTTGAACTCCGCCCTTTGTATAATACATTAATTTCTGTGGCTAATGTTCTAAGAGTTTTGAGATTGTCTGCTGAAAAGCATCAGTTATTCTCCATATCAAGCATCATTGGCAATTTTTGACAATTAAGTCACCCCCTGTCTCTCAAATGAGTTGTTTATTTCGTAAATAAATTGCCTTTTTATCTTACACAATGTATAAGTTAATTTATAATAAAATTTTAAGTTTTGTTGAATTGGTTTTTTTTATTTTTTAAATTTTTAAATTATTTATTTAACCACACGGTTCGTTTTTAGTACAGTTTTTATCTTATTTTAATATTTTAGTTATAATTCAGTTTTAATATTATTTTGATTTTATTTTAATTTAATTTAAATTATTTTCATATAGTTCTATTTCTTATAGTCTAATTTTGTTTTAATTTTATTTTATCATTTCCACTATGTGGAAATCTAATAACTCAAATTAATTTATTTCTTTTTTACTTAACCTTTATTTTATTTGAATTTTAATTTAAATTATTTTCATATAGTTTTTATTTTAGTTTATCCGATTAATTAATTAATAAAAAATAATTAATTAAGTCTTAATTGTAATTTTATTTTAATCTTAATTTGGTCTTTTCCACTATGTGGAACTTTAATGACTCAAAATAATTTATTTCTTTTTCTTAACTAAACGTTTATTTTACTTTAATTTTAATTCAAATTACTTTCATATAGTTTTTTATTTTATTCTTAACCACTAGTTTTAACTTCTATTTATTTTAATTTTATTTAAAATTAATTTCACATAGTTCTTAATTATTAAAATTTTTTAACCACTGTACTTTTAACTTATATTTATTTTAATTTTATTAACATTATTTTTACATATTTCTATATTTAATTTTATTCACTATATTTTTAAAATCTATTTATTTTTATTTAATAATTATTTTCGAAACGTCTTTACTCGACCGAAGCGTGAGTTGAATTAAATCTCAGCTTCAATGAAATATGTCAAAATAGCAAAGGATAATCAAATGTAAAAGGAGACCAATGAAACTCTTCCGCATAGCAACAGTTAAGAATATTAATGGAAAGCATCAAAATAATTTTTACTGTACTTAGTGACAAAAAAGCAATAACAAAAATATCAATCAAAAGAAGAATATTAATTGAAAACATAAATATAATTTTTACTGTACTTAGTAACCAAAGTCATTAACAAAAAATATGAATGAAGAGGAGAGTAGTAAAAGCAATATAAAAAATATGAATGAAGAGAGAGTAGTAACATTTTATTAAAGTAATATAATTCATTAACCCATTGTTAACTACTCCCCCTTTTAAGATTCAGACGTCCTCGTCTGAAACACTAGAAAAATAATGAGAAATAACAAATTTTGGATAACATTGGTGAAATAAGGATTTTAAAATCCATTTACAAATTTCGTTAATATAAAATAAATATTACAAAAAAAATAACTAAATCTACGATTTTGTCTGTCGTTGCTACTGAATTCATTGCCAATTAGAAAATTTTTATACTGCGGTGAGAAATTTAATGTTGTCCTTATGAACAATTCTGTCGTCAATTCTAAGTGTTGTTCCTAAGTCTTGCTGAACTATTCTCTCACTAAACACCTTGCTAAATTTGTTATCTAAACGCTTATTCGTTCTTACGTAGACCCTATCACCTGGCCTATATGTTCTTGTGTCTGCATTTTTATTGTGGTAGTGTAAGTCGGCTTTCTGTTTAGCCAAAATTCTTGAATGGATCGTTACCTTTAAGTCCTCTGGTATAGCCCGCATTATATCGATTGGTCTCATACCAACAGTGGAGTGAATTGTTCTATTATATTTCGATGTGGCAAGGAGAATAAGTTCCAGTGGATCAGTTGAAATGTCATCTAATCGAAGACATCTGGCGATTTCCGTTAACGTACTGTGGAAACGTTCAACTTGCCCATTGGATGTGCTGTGAAGCGGTGGAATTGCATAGATGTCAGCACCAAAGTTATTTTTTATAAGTGTTCTAACTGTCTCGGAATTAAAAGACCTTTCGTTATCACATACTACTATCCTTGTGTTTCCAAAAAGGTTTAATGCTTCCAGAAGTGCTGGTTTCACATCAATGATGGCCCTTGAAGCAATAGGCCTAACAACAGCGAATTTCGAAAATTTATCCAAGCAAGTAAGGAAGAAAAGTTTGCTTGTATTGTAAATATCAATATGAAGTACCTCCCCTATAGAAGATGGTATTGGAGTTTCAGCTATTTGCTGTTTCCGTGGGTGCCTGGAGTATTTTCCTTCTTGACATGTCTTACAAGTGGCTATAATGTGTTTCAATTCCTTTTTCATATTGGGAAAATAATAATCTTGAAGAATTTGGCCAACATTTTCTCTAAGGGATCGATGAGCTCTATTGTGTTCACTGTTAAGTATTTCCAATTGATCACTCGGGTTAAAAACATCGGTAACGAATTTTCTGGTATAGCGGAATTTAACTGAAGGATAATTGGATATTAAGAAATGTTGTATTTGCGCTAAACAGTGTAAGTCGCAATGTATTGCATTTACAACGCGAGGGTTTATTGAGGTATGAATCAATTCTAAAAGGTCCTCAACGGTTCTATATGAAATTCGGTAGCGGATACGATCTCTAAATATTATTTTCGTTTCCTTCTTTAGAAAATTTTCCCGGACAAGGATAATTTGGTTTCTAAAGCAATTAACGGGGTTTTCAACGGTGGGTATAACTTCGGTAGAGGAAATCTCGCTAGCGCAGGCTTGGATGGAATCGGATGATGTTGAGTCTGTTGCCATATTCAAAAATTGTCTGGATAAAGCATCCGCAACCACATTATCCCTGCCTGGCTTGTAAAAGAATGTTGGAGCATACTCTTCTATAAATGCCTTCCAACGTTTTATTTTCGAATTCGGGTTTCTGTCGGAAACGGAAAAAGTCAATGGCTGATGATCCGTAAATATGTTTAAGTTTTTTATCCCATAGAGATAATGCCTAAGTGACTTAAGTGCCCACACGATGGCCAACAATTCTCTTTCATTGGTGGCGTAGTTCTCCTCTGCTGGAGATAAGGTCCTTGAGATCATGGTAATTGGACGCCCACCTTGTGAAAGCACTGCACCAATTGCGTGGGAGGATGCGTCTGTCGTAAGATCAAAAGGCTTATCGAAGTTTGGGTATAGAAGAAGAACGTCCTCAGAGGCAAGCAATTTCTTCAACTTTTCGAAGGCTGTCAAAGCTTCATTATCCAATGCGATCTTAACGTACTTGGATTGACGAGTGCCTACGTGCCCATTCTCCCCTCGTAAGTACTTAGTTAATGGCTTTGCAATAGAAGCGTAATCTTTTACGAAACGCCTATAGTAACCTGCGAGCCCCAAAAACGACCTAAGGCCTCGTAGAGTAGAGGGAGTTTCATAATTAACTATAGCCTCAATCTTACTTGGGCACGTTTTAATACCCTTAGTAGACACGATAAAGCCGAGGTATTCTACGGAAGTTTGAAAAAACTTGGATTTTTCCAACGACACGCGCATGTTAGCATTGAGAAGTTTCTTCAAAATTTTGTCAATATCATTCATATGGCTCCGCTCAGAGTCGGAGAATATAATGATGTCATCAATATAGACGTGACAACACTTTCCTATATCCTCCCGCAAAATGTCATCGATAGCGCGTTGGAAAATGCTCGGTGCATTTTTTAAACCAAATGGCAAGCGACAAAACTCGTACTTGCCATTATTCACACTGAAAGCCGTTTTTTCCCTATCACGCTCAACTAAGTTGATTTGGTGAAAACCACTTTTCAAATCTAGGGTTGTGAAAAACTTAGCTTTTCCGAGATTTGCCATAATGACAGAGGGATCAGGGATAGGATACTTATCGCAAATAGTCTTTGAGTTCAATTTCGTAAAATCGAATACAAGACGTTTATTAGGTCTGCCGCATTCGTCCAATCCCTTTTTGTCTACTACCCAAACAGGGCTATTATAGGGAGAACGTGATGGCCTTATTATGCCATCTCTTAAAAGCTGTTCTACTTCTCTGTTGACAAAATCGATCATTGAGATTGGGTACGATTGGTACCTGGAGTAAATGGGTTCCTCGTCTTTCGTTCTAATTGTAGCGGAGATATTGGTATTATATGGTAAGGCCTCATTTGGTTTCGCGAATACTGCAGCATTTTCCTGGATCAGATCGTACAACTCAGCTTCAATATTTCCTGGAATTCCTTCTAATACCAAGTTATTGATTGCATCCAAATTCAAATACTTCAACCTTTCATATCCCCCTTCGAAAAACATAACATTATTACCCGTATCGATTACACCATTTATTCCCTTAATGAAGTTAAAACCTAGTATACCATCGAATAACGGCAAATTTTCCAGTAGATAAAAAGTCTCGGTCCTGTTAAATACATTTACTAAAGTTGCCTGATCAATTCTACTAGCGCCATGAACAGACTTGACAAAAAAAGGCCTAGAAAGTTTTTTTATACCCTTCAAATTCCGCGTATTTTTTAGATAACATTTAGTAGATCCAGTGTCAACCAAAAGCCTAACAGTATTGTCCCCTATTCTTCTCTCGAAGTAGGGGAGAATTGATTTTCCCCTAAAAAATTAATCTCATCTTCAAAGGACACATTCTCTACGTTCGCTGGTGTTGAATTTCCCTCCCAAGAGTGCTGTCGGTGGCTTTCGTGACCCAAATGATTTACGCTTTGCCTATTCTGAAAATTTGGACGACTCGTAGATCTAACAGTGCGCATACTCACATCAGTGTCAATTCCCTGTGAACGGGGTTGGAAATCAAGACCCTGGGTATTTGGTGGACCAATGTCTACTCGAGAATTCTTTGAAAACTGTGAGTAAAATGGTTTTGGTTGATTAGAGGGCTGTCCCATTTGACCATTAAAAGGCAAGTTTCCCATTGGAGCTTTTGAATAAAAATGGGATGGCGGTGGGTAAAATTGTTGTGGCTGAACATGATGTTGTTGCGGTTGTTGTTGGACTTGTCTATGTAAATTCGGGTTTCTTGTTGGTTGTCTTAAAAAACTTCCAGTCGACTGGTTATTGGAAATAGGAGCATTAGAGTAATTGAATCTAGGGTTTGTATGGGGAAAATAGACCTGTTGAACGTTACCAAGCCCGTTATTATAAATTGTGGCAAATCGGTATCTATTTTGATTCGTCTCTAACTCCTGTGCCATTGCCAAAGCAGTAGGCAGATCCACTGGCTTACACGCAAATAGGGTATCACACAGGGGTTTATTGAGACCCGAAATAAAAACTCGCAGTGCATCCATCCTATATTTCTGGTTAAGTGACTGGATCAATGAAGAATTTCCATCATAGGACATTATAACCTTGTTGATTATGGAAGTCAGTTTACTTTCAATATCACTATAAAAATTAATAATAGGTCTTTGGCCCTGTCTTAAGGTAGAAAGTTCCTGTTCCAATGTGTAAATAGAAGTCTTATCAGAGTACGCAAAATCTAATCTGTCAAGTATAGCATAGAAGTTCAAAACGGTGTTGTAGCTACTTAGCACAGAGTTTGCCCTCCCTACAATTTTATTCCTTAATATGGCAACTGCCTGATAGTACTTAGAACTACCTTTATAACGTTCGAACAACTTGTGGGCCGTAACCGCCGCTTGACGCCAAGAGACGTACTTAAAGGATTCACCTCTAAACTCAGGGACAGACTTCACTATATCAAGTGACTCGTCGCAATCCACACCCTCAACGATTTCGATATCTCTGTACTCCTGCGCAGCAGATGGGGGTTGGAGTGCGTCGATTTTCCTATTCAATTGGTCAATGATACCCTGAAATTCCTTTCGGGTTTCCTCTGTCGCCTGCCCAATGGCAGAATTGACAATCACACTTAAAGCTGCCTCATCCATAGTCTTCTGTGTTGTATTCCTGTCACTAATAGTAAAGTCTTGAAGTAGTCTTAAGGTTTCGTCAACTTCGTCAATGATCTCCTCAATGGAATTCATGAAACATCCGTTATTCCCGTATAATAAAAAAAATATATAACGTTTTCGATTAACAAAAAAAGAAAATCACACCCGAAAATGAAAACGTGATTTTTCATAAATGTTGAAATATTTTTCGAACAAAATTGTTTTTTTCTTCCTAATTTGCATCAATAGCAAAAACAGACAAACTTTTCACAAGTAGGTAGAAAATAGGTTCTTAACATACTATATAATAAGTTTTTTTACAATGATTTCTTTTAATTTTGTTATAGAAGTTAGATAAAATTTTCACTATAATTTTGGTTTGTTTATTTCATTTTCTTGATTATAGTCAATTTATTCAATATTCAATATTTTCTTCTATAAGGTTTTAAACACTTTGACAATTATAGATGTTTCATTAATCGTTTCATTAATTTATAGCATAGAAAAATATACCTATCATAAAAATATAAAATTAATTTTACTTAAATATTACAATAGTTACGTGACTGCTTATACTGCCTTCTGATGAGTGTCCTCTTCATTAATTGTATTTTTAGATGGTTTCAGCTTTCCTTCTTATTTTTCCAGGAAAAGGGTTCTCAATATGATGTTGGGCGCCAGTTAATTTATAATAAAATATTATGTTTTGTTGAATTGGTTTTTTTTATTTTTTAAATTTTTAAATTATTTATTTAACCACACGGTTCGTTTTTAGTACAGTTTTTATCTTATTTTAATATTTTAGTTATAATTCAGTTTTAATATTATTTTGATTTTATTTTAATTTAATTTAAATTATTTTCATATAGTTCTATTTCTTATAGTCTAATTTTGTTTTAATTTTATTTTATCATTTCCACTATGTGGAAATCTAATAACTCAAATTAATTTATTTCTTTTTTACTTAACCTTTATTTTATTTGAATTTTAATTTAAATTATTTTCATATAGTTTTTATTTTAGTTTATCCGATTAATTAATTAATAAAAAATAATTAATTAAGTCTTAATTGTAATTTTATTTTAATCTTAATTTGGTCTTTTCCACTATGTGGAACTTTAATGACTCAAAATAATTTATTTCTTTTTCTTAACTAAACGTTTATTTTACTTTAATTTTAATTCAAATTACTTGCATATAGTTTTTTATTTTATTCTTAACCACTAGTTTTAACTTCTATTTATTTTAATTTTATTTAAAATTAATTTCACATAGTTCTTAATTATTAAAATTTTTTAACCACTGTACTTTTAACTTATATTTATTTTAATTTTATTAACATTATTTTTACATATTTCTATATTTAATTTTATTCACTATATTTTTAAAATCTATTTATTTTTATTTAATAATTATTTTCGAAACGTCTTTACTCGACCGAAGCGTGAGTTGAATTAAATCTCAGCTTCAATGAAATATGTCAAAATAGCAAAGGATAATCAAATGTAAAAGGAGACCAATGAAACTCTTCCGCATAGCAACAGTTAAGAATATTAATGGAAAGCATCAAAATAATTTTTACTGTACTTAGTGACAAAAAAGCAATAACAAAAATATCAATCAAAAGAAGAATATTAATTGAAAACATAAATATAATTTTTACTGTACTTAGTAACCAAAGTCATTAACAAAAAATATGAATGAAGAGGAGAGTAGTAAAAGCAATATAAAAAATATGAATGAAGAGAGAGTAGTAACATTTTATTAAAGTAATATAATTCATTAACCCATTGTTAACTTATATACAGAAGCCAGTAATCATTTGTTTTTTGAGTATTTTAAATGAAACTCTCATATCCCTGCACAGATCCTGACTTACCTTTAATTCCTTGCTTTAATGAAAACCACAACAACAAAAGCAACTTATAAATAGATGTTATTGATACGTATAATTTGTAATTTTATTTCCATAAATTCATTCCATTTATTTCCACTTACTTCTAGTATTACAGTGTAAACATTGGTACACCTAGTCGCATGAGTGCTGTCATGACATTAAATATTAATCATACGTCCAGTTACACAATAAAATAGCAAATATTTACATTAACAACTGTTATACACGTATGTACTTTATTTTTCCATTTTTATATTTTTCTTTTACAAACAAACACACACGTGCATATGTACATAAGTAAACATTTGTACTCTTATTATTTAATTTATTAAACATTTAAGTGGCAAAAGAGAGAAAACTCACAGTCATAAAGTAGACAAACAAAGCACTGTATGTGGCCATAATAATAATGTTTGCGGCTAAATAGTATGACACCTAGTGCCTAGGGAATTTCAAAAAGTATTTGTTTTAGTCTCAACAGTTATCTAATGGATACGATACCTGTCCGACGTGTTCAAATAGAAAATATATTTGAATGGATGGCCAAAAGAAAATTCTATTATAAGCCACAAGAGAATAAGTGTCCATTTTTTTTTTAAGAAAATTAATTGAACAAAAACTGAATTTTTGTTGAGGAACATTAGCAAATAAAATACTTTTGGGAGTCTTCCTTTCTAGACACTAAACTAGTAGAGGTTATACTTCCATACTTCCCGTAGAGCTTAAATGTATTTTTTTCCCCAATTGGAATACCAAGGAAAATTAAAGTAAAGTAATAATATTGTGTCTCAAGACATACATACGTACTTGGAACCAAATAATGTCCGTATTTTAATCGCAACAGAAGCAAAGTAGTCTGTTAGCTTCTTAGATTTGAGGTGGTGATTCAAAGCCTAGGTCAGATATATATCTTGGACAAAACTAAACAAGAGGAAATATTTCTTTTGTTGGCTTTCTCACTGCTGTCTTCTGGTAAAAATTCTGAGAGAATACTTAATTGCCATGAAAAGTTTCTCAAAAGCCTGTTATTCGGAATCAACTTTAAACCGCAGACTCCGCCACGTATGTATATACAAATAAAAATTAACACACACAACATCAATGGTGTGAGAAGCTAGGTTTTAATCCTGACCGAAGGCTTGTAATTACCAATTATGTATGTCTTATTCAGGCTTTAAAGTAAAGAGTCTTTCCCTTGTCTATTTGTGATCAAATAGCTTCACTTACTTAATACTGCCGTTAATTTCCATTTAATAGGAATTCATTCCTTATTCCATTGACTGTTTATCATATTATGGAATGAAAGCAATTTATTTAAAACTTATTTGGTAGAAATTCAAATCCATGCAATACATAGAGCCAGTTTACCTTCTGATCAGAGTTTCAAACTAAAACATCGTGAATGTACTTTAGATAGAAAGAGAGAAAGAGAGGAGAATAAGAGACAGACTGTAGCAGTTGCTCAGAGTTTTTATCGACTATAAATCGTAATTTTTATATATATTTAAACCATTTCCAATGTATGTATTCTGTTGCAATTCCATTTGAACTGTATCTCCTCAAACAAAAATCTTTGTCAGCAGTTTTCTAGGAAGCTTTAAATGTTTTAATGTCTTGGCATCAGCTTTAAAGGAATTTACGCAACCACTTACATATATACAACTGTACAGATGTAAAATCGTATGTATACTATATTGGGATTTACATGTATATTCTTTATAAAACTATGATTGGAGATAAGATGCCTTTATTTAATATTTCTCTTGTCTAAGGAACATGAGAAGATTTATTTTTCCTGTGGTATTTTGCAAGAATATTTTTTTTGTAAAACTAGGTAAAGGATTATTTTACATTACATTATGATTCATATGTAAAGGGGCTTTCCAAAATGAAATAAAAAAAGTTTCTTTCAAGGAATTTTTCTGTTGGTTAAAAATCTATCTTCGATTTTCATATTTTTCTATAATTTTATTATTTTTATACACAAATATGTTCTATGAGAAGAAATATTGAGTATGTATGTTTATTGTTTGATTTAATTATTGCATGAAGAATATTTAGTTTCTTTTAAAATCAATACGATATTCTAAGTTTAGTGCTTAATTATACAATTCAAATGTAAAACATATTTTGAATGATAATTTAATAAGATTTTCATGTCGAGCGGGTTTTACAGCATCTGTATATCAGGGGGTTGTGAATACGATTTTCAGGGACCTGAGGTCATCGTTATTTCACTTGTAATATGTTGCAGCAATTTTATAGTATCATTGCAACAGAAACGTAAAGAAAAAATCAAATATTTTTGTGAGCTCTAAACGTTCTGCGTTGAATGTCCTCCATGAACAGTTGTTTCCCGCCCAAAGGAAATATACATACATGTGTACATACATAATTGGCCATTACTACACTTCTGTCAGGATTACGGCCTAGGTTCTCACACCACTCATGTTGTGTGCCTTCATTTTATACATGAGTGGCGGGCCCTACAGTTTAACGTCGACTCCGAACGACAGCTTTTTGTGAGAAACTTTTTTATGACAGGTTTATTTACTCTCAGAGTTTTTGCCAGAAATCTGCTGAGAGGAAGTCGCCGAAGTAATATTTTTTTTTTCATATTTCGTTTTGATGTCTGGCTTGGGGCTCGAACCCAGTCTTTTCGTCTAATAAGCGAACACACTATCTACTAGACTAAAAGCCCAAAGGAAATATTCTACGATATTTCGTAACTATAAAGCTGTTTAACGTGAATTTCGCATCATATAATATCAATCGTGATTTCAGTTGTTTGTAGTTCACTTAGCATCAGAAAAAATATTTTGTAATATTGGCAGCCAAATTTTTCTTGAATTAATTTTTCTCAGGCATTTCATTTGCATTTTAATCAAATTGTTATGTATTGAATTTGGTCAGAGGGTTTTAGTTAACGGCTTCTAATTTTTATAAAAAAGTATTAACATTTATATTGATTTGAATTTAGACCTCTTTAACTGTTTCCCAACTAGATGTTGGTAGTATTTTATCTTAGCTTAGCTCGTTGATAAAAATTAAGCATATTTTGGAAGAGTCTGAGGATCGATTAGATTCTTACAGAGTAAAATATATTTGAAGCCAAAAAGACGTTGTCGTTTAACTCCCTATGCCCATAATAACTAAAGAATAAATACTTTCAATGAATTTGAATCAAAATATTAAATAAAGGTCAATAAAGATTGTTTCAAATCCTCGCTGAATCAATAAACTCTTGATAGTGTCGGTATCACGAGTAGTTGATTATTCTTAATTCAGTTCCTCAGTTTTGAAAGCATCAAGCAATAAAGTCTTAGGCATTACAGAAACATTGTGTTTAAGTTGAATATGTAGTTTTTATTCTCTTCTATTTCCATTATTCAGCGGTTGTTAAATTGAAAAAAAAAAATTCTATTCTGACATTTCCCATAAGCATTTCATGCTTTCATCGTCTAGATGAACAATGGCACTCTGGAGAATTTAACATAATTTTTGCAAAAGAAAAAATGTATAAACAATAAAGAAGAAGAAGAAAGAAGAAAGAAACTTTGAACTTAACTTAATTTCATCTTTCATGTCTACTGTCTCTGTTCCGTTTTATCGACAACCTTAAGAACAACGACAATTACATGACAGACAATGAATGTATTTACTTACCTTCGAGCCAAAAAATAAAATTGAATCGAAATGAAAGAAGAAATTTAATAACAAAACGTCTGGGTTTTAATGCAATTTTTTATTCGTTTTCTGTTTTAAATTTATTTCATAATTTTATTTCGTCCTTGTTAAGGTTCCGAAGTCAAACAAGCTCAAATACAATCAAAATAAGTTCAATCCTCTTTTGTAATTATTTTTTAAATTTTAACCAATTTTTATACATTTGTTATGGCCCTTATGCGGTTTTTTCATTAATTGACAGTAGTGTAACACTTTCTTTATATACATATTTATATACAGCAGAGATTTGTTTTAATCTTATGTTTCCACCATTTGCTGTGGCATTATTTCTAGCTGTGTTTTAACTCGTTTGGAAAATTTGCCTTGTCACGACATACAAATCATCATCATGTGACTTGGCAATATTTCTCGCTTCAGAATTCAATGACTTTTCAAGTATCGAAAGGCACAACGAATTAAAATAATAGGTTAGGTTATGTTACGCTAGAAGACGTGGACTTGTCAACTGTGACAAGTACAGTACCCGGAGATCGAATTGACCCTTAGTACAACGTCCTAGCTAGCTTCTCACACCACTCGTGTTGTGTGCGCTAATTTTCTACATGAGTAGCGGCACTTACAGTTTAAAGTCGACGCCGAACGACAGATTTTTGAGAAGCTCAGACTTTTTGCCAGAAATATATTGGGAGGAAGTCGCCGAAGAAATATTTTCATATTTTCGTTTTGATGTCTAACCTGGGATTTAAACTCGGGCCTTTCGTCTAATAAGCCAACACACAACCTACTAGATAAATAATTAAAATAATAAAAATAAATTTAAAAAAATACACAGAAAAAAAATACACAGAGAAGAAGGAATACATCGTTGAGAACAGCAAATGGTATCAATAATATTTAATGTTTTATTGAGGATAAGAAAAGTTACAATTTCGCTTATTTTAAGTTCTCTTTTTATTTAATCACAATTTTATATAATTTTTTAACATTTTTGTTAAAGAAATTTAATTATTTACCACGTTATACTTGCTACACATACTTACTTAGAAGAGAATTAGTAACCGTAAATGATTTTGTATATATGGAGGCATGAAACTAACACATGTTGGGTGCCATCACAGGTCTCTGCTACACTGGAACTTATTGATCATTTCAATGCCAATCTTCAAAATATTTTTCATGACATTATTGTTGTTTAGTGGCTGAAAAGTGTAAGAATTTAAGAGAATGTATTAAGGTTGGAAACAGTTTTTAAAATTTTCTAAATGTATTGTTACGAAAATCACAAATCAAGAGACTGGTGTTTTGCTTTTACATCGCTTAACATTAAAATTAGAAACAAAAGCTACAAAAACAAAACAATGAAGTAAACAAACCTGTTTACAAATTATCGTACTGTTTAATATAACAACAAACAACAGCATAAAAAATTGTAAACAAGTAAACAGAAATACACAAACAACACTACAAGAATAAATGTAAACAAACAAACATAAACAACAATAATGAATGAAAACAACGATGTTCGTCTTCAAGAACATTCATTAGACTGTTTACTTTGCCATATAAAAGGTAAGTTAAAGCAGGCGACTGGGTTAGTGAAGTTCAGTAAGTCTTGTGTGAAGACGCGGTGTGGTTGAAGCGAGTAATCGTGGTTTGAAGATCTTCGTTACAAAGATCTGTCGAATAATTGTCAAGTCATTGTCATTGTTTATGCAAAGGGTGTAAACAGAGGAATAACAAAGAAAAACAATTGTTGTTGTTTACATCAAGTTGTGAACAGTGGCACACAGAATTCTGCAAACAATAAAGAATTTTAATTAAAACTAAAGACAAATTTATATTTATTTTATTTGCGATATACGAGCTCATATTTTAAACGCTTTTAAACACTAAGAACTAAGAACAGTATTCTTTTCTTTTAATTTTCCTTTAAAACAAATTTTTCAAATTCAAAATGTTTCATTTACTACTAAATCACATGGAAATCAGTATCACGCATGCAATTCATTCATTAAATAATTTTAATATTTGGAATTTAATGTTAAAAGCTTTCTTTTGCCATAAAATATCCGAAGTATTTAATGTCATCGAATTAATTGTTACTCATTAATTATGTACCACCACTACCACACGGTGGCGTACAAGTATGATTACAAATCAAATATTAATCATACGTCATGTTATACCCGCCATATAAATAAATATTCCACACAACAAAGGTCGTGAACGGAGTTGTGTTAGTGCGAAGCAACTACCAGTCATTTGTTAGGGTCTTTTGTTTCTTCACTCGCAACAGTGTGGTTGTATTGTATTTGTGATTTATATTCTCATTATTTATTTTGATATCCACTTAAGACAAAAGCAAACACAAAGACAAACAGAAATAAAAGAGAGGAAAGCGAAAACAAACACAAACATTTAAGTTAAAGAAAACAAATAAGTTTGTTGATCTCATGGGCTTACTTTCACTCTGTTTCTGTCTCTTTTTCTGTCGCTTTTACTATAATCAGGGACCGAAAATAACTGTTATTTTTGAATTTTTGATTAAAAAAAGCAACCACAAGGAAATGTCGGAGAACAAAACCAAGTATACCATTTTGATTGTCTTGGACCAAATTTTTATAAAATGCGATGCTTTTTAAAAACATGATTTTTATTTTTTAGTAAAAAAATAACAGTTATTTTTTGATTTTTATTTTTTCGAGCAAAAATAACACTTATTTTTGACTTTTATTTTTTCGAGTAAAAATAAAAGTTATTTTTTGACTTTTATTTTTTCGAGCAGAAATAAAAGTTATTTTTTAACTTTTATTTTTTCAGCCAAAATAAATGTTATTTTTTGACTTTTATTTTTTCGAGCAGAAATAAAAGTTATTTTTGTTTCAATTCATGATGAATTCATAATATTTATTAAAAAATTCTTTAAAAAAATAAAAGTAATTTATGTCAGAAAATTATTAGAATTATGTTTTGGGTATATTAAACACTAATCTTTGGTTTGAAAAAACCAAATTAACTTTTTGCTTTTTCCCAGTGAAAAGTAGGCCCTCATCATTATTTGTTGTTTTGTATTTTGCATATATTTTGGGCATAAAGATTCTTTGAGGTCATATATACGATGTCCTTTGTTTCATCAGCATGATTTTGAATCCTAAATCTCCAGGAGGGAGAATGTAATGTATATTTATAAGCAAATAAAGTGACCGTAGCATCATTGACAATATCTGGGAATGTAGAACTTCCATCACTTACTGATGCCATCTGATCATAGTGAAGACATTCTTCTAAGAATTGGTCGACGATGCAGAAAAATGTCCTGGCCATCAATGCACACCAGAGATCAGCAATGAGTATTCAAAAACATGAGTAGTAGATTCGAATTATACTCATAATTTGTGATACTTATACGCATTCATACTTATTTTAATATCATACTCATATTACTCATATTTAAAGTTTGAAGTACTCATTGTACTTATACTTAACAATACGCATGATATCGTTGATTTCGATTCTCCTTTACGTCAACGTTGCACTCATACTCACTGCTACCTCTACTTATAAATCAATGTTGTACGAATGAATCAGATTAGTTGAATTTCAGTACTGTTGACTCACTCCTACTCAAAATTTCATGAGTACATATGAGTAGCGAAAAAACGATTCGTTGCTGACCTCTGGCCCTGATCATCAATGCACACTGACCTCTTTCACTAAAGTTTTCTTTTACATACGCTCTTATGTATTGTCAATTGCAATGCTTTAGTCCGACTTACTGCTTGTTTTCTCACACCATTTATGTTGTGTGTATTTAGTTTATTCACGAGTATCGACACCTGCAATTTAACGGCGAATTCGAACATAGATTTTGAGAAGATTTCTCATAATTTACTTTCAGTGACTTTGCAAGAAGTTTTATGTGTTTCATATGTCTTCTGAGGTTTGAACTCTTAAGCCAATACACTCAATTGGTTCCCTAACGATCTTTTCTTGGCGCAGAGGGTAAATCAAGTGACAGTATGGATAAATGCGATTAACTTCTCATTTTGGGAAGCCACGAAAATATTCAAGAAGTTCACTTAAAGTGTGCAGAGTATAATTAAGCCGTTCATGACTTTCTGATGTTATTTATTTACATGCTAATGTTCATTCAAATACACAAAATTAACTGGAAAATAAAGAATGACGATGTCTGACTCTCTGTATGTCAATAACTGTCTGTATATGTTTGATTTTATACAGTTCCGAGACTTTTTAAGAGTCTGGCTTTCTAATTTATTTGTTATTCAGAGTGTTTTTTGATGTGGAAGATTTTAAATACTATTTTGAAATTCAATCTTGATTCTTTTACAAATATTATTGAAATTTAGGTTTCGCATAATCAGTCAATATAGTACCCACTAGATTGCAACAACAATTAATCGATAACTTTGCAATGAAGACTTTTTTCGTGATTGTTATATATCAAACATTGTAGAAGTTTCATTTGGTATTCCATTTAACCCGGCTGCCTTTTTGCAAAGTTTTCTAATTTCGCCTTTGTGTTCCAATTAAATTGGAAGGATTATACGAGACTTTTAAATTAATTTCACTATAAATGGTGGTAGCAGTTACTATGTATATACACGTTCTTGATCGTCTCTCATGTTTGTTGTTGTTGCGTTTACTTAGAACATGTTCGATTTCTTTCCTAGTATGGATCTGTGTCGTATATACACATACGCATACTCAGGTCTTTGTATTTGTAGCTTTTGGTTATTGTTTTTGTTAAACGATGTTTTCTTAGGAAACGATATTAGGTCGTTTCCATATGCGTAACAATAATCTTCATTATATTGTTTTGGAGTTGTTTGAGGTAGAGCCTTTTAAAGAGCTTTAGAGAGTCTTTAGAGGAACGTAAAATACGTAGTCAAATAACTACTAAAAATCTCCGAATCGGTTAAATAAACTAAATTTATGATACAAATACATACATACTAGAGATGAGCGATCCAGTGATTTTTGAAGAACGTTGTTCTCAGTGAACGTGATTTGTTAATCACTGTTCTTTAAAACGGTGATTGTGATCACAGTATTCCAAAAGAAAACAATAATGATAATAACGTATTTTATTAAGTCGTAAGAAAGGGACAACTTGATACATACTACGAAAAGACTACTAAACTAAATCAAAGTGGTGTCATCAATGTTATTATTTTTAATGTAATTTTTTTTACATGAAGTTTGACAATTAAGTTTCACAGAAAGTTCATGTATAAAAGACAAAAGTAAATAATCAGCATCATCTAATATTAATTCTGCCTCGCTCAAAATAAAATGAAATAAATTTGAGTATGTAACAATTTTGAAAGAACAACATTATTAGTAACTGTTATTTTTCAATTTCAATCACTGTAGTTACCAGTGATTTATCAATCACCGTGATTAAATCACAGTTTTGAAAATATCGCTCATCTCTAATACATACATAATTGGCCATTACAACCCTTCAGTCAGGTAGCTCCTCAACACCACTCATGTTGTGTGCGTTAATTTTATACATGAGTGGTGGGACCTACAGTTTAAAGTCGACTCCGAACGACAGATTTTTTGAGAAGCTTTTCATGGCAATTTTTACTCTCAGAGTGCCAGAAATCTGCTGAGAGGAAGTCGCCGAAGAAATATTTTCATATTTTCGTTTTGATGTCTGACCTGGGATTCGAACTCGGGCCTTTCGTCTAATAAGCCAACACACTACCTACTAGACCACGGCGGCTTATGATACAAATAGAAACAGGAAAACTGCAGCTGGCTTAAACTGCCCCTGTTCGTACTCAGTGAAACAAAATTCTAGGAAAGTTTTTGTTACTGAATATATCGAATAAAAAAATTGTGTTTTTTTTCAATTGATTTGATTTGATTTATTTATTGCTTCGATATAAACAAGTACTATTAAAAAAATAATTTCCCAATTTTCATTGACTTGTTGGCATGTATTTTTTTTTATTGTTATTAAATTTAATAAAAAAATAAAAAAATTTTACCACCATAATTAAAATGCAAACAAATGAAGCTCGCATACAGCAATTAAAAATTTTTATATTTTTTTATTAAGAACCATAACTACTAAAGCTACAGAACAAGTCATTATGTTTTCAATAGAAAAGTATAAAATCTATAAACGATTGAGTGCTAACAGTGGGGCTTATAGAAGAGTGTTCAGCAACACTATATTTTTCAATAATAAAAAAAAAAAAAAAATATAATGAAACAACAGCAATTAAAAGCCATAATGACTGTTTTATTTATTATTGAAATAATGCGCATCGATTGTTCAACAATGATGTGCCTGAGAATAAAAGAGAAAATTAACTACAAAATGAAGGAAAAGAGGAATTAAGTGAAGTAAAATAAAAAAAGTAAATGTGGATACAGAGTACAAGTGCTACCAATTGTAAATAAATGTATTGAACAAATATTTGCCGTTTTGTGGTTAACAATTCACATTTAGAAATTCTGTTTTACTTTACTTTACATTGTTATGCTGTAACAGGCGCCAGGTACACTTTGTGCCGAATGACCGCACTTGCAATATATATGGCAAGAGATTACAAAACAATAAAAACTGATACTAATACTTAACAAAATACATCCCTTATTATTAACTCATGGCAATTGAAAGTAAAATAAAATAAGCAATCATTACTGCGGACGAGAGAGCAGCTTCTTTCGGCGGCCAATTGATATCACCATTTCGGACCAATTTTCGTGCACTTTTCTGAATGTATGGGGTCGTGTCTCGACAATGTCATCACGAATGTGGGCCTTCAAATGCTCAATTGTGTATGGTTTGTCGGCATAACACTTTTCTTTAACGGTGGCCCACAGAAAATAGTGCAACAGTGTCAGATCGCAGCTTCTTGGCGGCCAATTGACATCACTATTTCGGCTAATTAAACGGCCATCAATCGTTCGACACAATAAATCGATTGTGGCATTAGATGTGTGGCAGGTTGCACCATCCTGTTGAAACCAAACCAAATCGTTCACACCAATACCATGAAGAGCGGACACAAAATGATCTGACATGGTGCGATAGGTGTCTCCATTGACGGTAATTGTTATGATCATATCTTCAGCATCATGCATCATGTATCATATCTTCTGCATCATGCATCACGCATCATGTATCATATCTTCTGCATCATGCATCACATCTTCTGCATCATGCATCACGCATTATATCTTCAGCATCATGCATCATGCATCAAATCTTCTGCATCATGCATCATATCTTCTGCATCATGCATCATATCTTCTGCATCACGCATCATATATTCTGCATCATGCATCATATCTTCTGCATCATGCATCATACCTTCTGCATCATGCATCTTATCTTCTGCATCATGCATCATATCTTTTGCATCATGCATCATACCTTCTGCATCACGCATCATATATTCTGCATCATGCATCATATCTTCTGCATCATGCATCATATCTTCTGCATCATGCATCATATCTTCTGCATCACGCATCATATATTCTGCATCATGCATCATATCTTCTGCATCATGCATCATACCTTCTGCATCATGCATCTTATCTTCTGCATCATGCATCATATCTTCTGCATCACGCATCAAATCTTCTGCACCACGCATCATATCTTCTGTATCACGCATCATATATTCTGCATCATGCATCATATCTTCTGCATCATGCATCATACCTTCTGCATCACGCATCATATATTCTGCATCATGCATCATATCTTCTGCATCATGCATCATATCTTCTGCATCATGCATCATATCTTCTGCATCACGCATCATATATTCTGCATCATGCATCATATCTTCTGCATCATGCATCATACCTTCTGCATCATGCATCTTATCTTCTGCATCATGCATCATATCTTCTGCATCACGCATCAAATCTTCTGCACCACGCATCATATCTTCTGTATCACGCATCATGCATCATATCTTCTGCATCACGCATCATGCATAATATCTTCTGCATCATGCATCATATCTTCTGCATCATGCATCATATCTTCTGCATCACGCATCATATCTTCTGCATCACGCATCATATCTTCTGCATCATGCATCATAGCTTCTGCATCATGCATCATATCTTCTGCATCATGCATCACGCATCATATCTTTTGCATCATGCTTCACGCATCATATCTTCTGCATCATGCATCATATCTTCTGCATCATGCATCACGCATCATATCTTCTGCATCATGCATCACGCATCATATCTTCTGCATCATGCATCACGCATCATATCTTCTGCATCATGCATCACGCAAGATATCTTCTGCATCACGCGTCATGCATCATATCTTCTGCATCATGCATCATGCATAACGCATCATGAATCATGCATCATATAATCTGCATCATGCATAATGCATCACGCATCATATCTTCTGCATCATGCATCATATCTCCTGCATCATGCATCATATCATCTGCATCATGCATCATCTGCGTCATGCATCATATCTTCTGCATCATGCATCACGCATCATATCTTCTGCATCATGCATCACGCATCATGTCTTCTGCATCATGCATCATATCTTCTGCATCACGCATCATATCTTCTGCATCATGCGTCATATCTTCTGCATCATGCATCATACCTTCTGCATCATGCATCTTATCTTCTGCATCATGCATCATATCTTTTGCATTATGCATCATATCTTCTGCATCACGCATCAAATCTTCTGCACCACGCATCATATCTTCTGTATCACGCATCATGCATCATATCTTCTGCATCACGCATCATGCATAATATCTTCTGCATCATGCATCATATCTTCTGCATCATGCATCATATCTTCTGCATCACGCATCATATCTTCTGCATCGCGCATCATATCTTCTGCATCATGCATAATATCTTCTGCATCATATCTTCTGCATAACGCATCATATCTTCTGCATCATGCATCATAGCTTCTGCATCATGCATCATATCTTCTGCATCATGCATCACGCATCATATCTTTTGCATCATGCTTCACGCATCATATCTTCTGCATCATGCATCATATCTTCTGCATCGTGCATCACGCATCATATCTTCTGCATCATGCATCACGCATCATATCTTCTGCATCATGCATCACGCATCATATCTTCTGCATCATGCATCACGCAACATATCTTCTGCATCACGCGTCATGCATCATATCTTCTGCATCATGCATCATGCATAACGCATCATGAATCATGCATCATATAATCTGCATCATGCATAATGCATCACGCATCATATCTTCTGCATCATGCATCATATCTCCTGCATCATGCATCATATCATCTGCATCATGCATCATCTGCATCATGCATCATATCTTCTGCATCATGCATCACGCATCATATCTTCTGCATCATGCATCACGCATCATGTCTTCTGCATCATGCATCATATCTCCTGCATCATGCATCATATCATCTGCATCATGCATCATCTGCATCATGCATCATATCTTCTGCATCATGCATCACGCATCATATCTTCTGCATCATGCATCACGCATCATGTCTTCTGCATCATGCATCATATCTCCTGCATCATGCATCATATCATCTGCATCATGCATCATCTGCATCATGCATCATATCTTCTGCATCATGCATCACGCATCATATCTTCTGCATCATGCATCACGCATCATATCTTCTGCATCATGCATCACGCAACATATCTTCTGCATCACGCGTCATGCATCATATCTTCTGCATCATGCATCATGCATAACGCATCATGAATCATGCATCATATAATCTGCATCATGCATAATGCATCACGCATCATATCTTCTGCATCATGCATCATATCTTCTGCATCATGCATTATATCTTCTGCATCATGCATCATATCTTCTGCATCATGCATCACGCATCATGCATCATGCATCATATCTTCTGCATCATGCATCATATCTTCTGCATCATGCATCATATCTCCTGCATCATGCATCATATCATCTGCATCATGCATCATCTGCATCATGCATCATATCTTCTGCATCATGCATCACGCATCATATCTTCTGCATCATGCATCACGCATCATGTCTTCTGCATCATGCATCATATCTTCTGCATCACGCATCATATCTTCTGATGCACATCATAGATATGATGCACAACATAGATATGATGCACATCATAGATATATCATGCATCATATCTTCTGCATCATGCATCATATCTTCTGCAGGATGCATCAGATCTTCTGCATCATATCTTCTGCATCATATCTTTTGCATCATGCATCATATCTTCTGCATCACGCATCACGCATCATATATTCTGCATCATGCATCACGCATCATATTTTATGCATCACGCATCATATTTTCTGCATCATGCATCATATCTCCTGCATCATGCATAACGCATCATGAATCATGCATCATGCATCATATAATCTGCATCATGCATCATGCATCACGCATTATGCATCATTTCTTCTGCATCACATCTTCTGCATCATATCTTCTGCATCATGCATCATATCTTCTGCATCATGCATCACGCATCATATCTCCTGCATCATGCATCACGCATCATATCTTCTGCATCATGCATCACGCATAATGATTCATGCATCATGCATCATATCTTCTGCATCATATCTTCTGCATCATGCATCATGCATCATGAATCAAGCATCATGCATCATATCTTCTGCATCATATCTTCAGCATCATGCATCACATCTTCTGCATCATATCTTCTGCATCATGCATTAGACCTTCTGCATCATGCATCATATCTTCTGCATCATGCATCATATCTTCTGCATCATGCATCATATCTTCTGCATCATGCATCACATCTTCTGCATCATATCTTCTGCATCATGCATCAGACCTTCTGCATCATGCATCCGATCTTCTGCATCAGATCTTCTGCATCATATCTTTTGCATCATGCATCAGATCTTCTGCATCATATCTTCTGCATCATGCATCAGATCTTCTGCATCGTATCTTCTGCATCATGCATCATATCTTCTGCATCATGTATCAGACCTTCTGCATCATATCTTCTGCATCATGCATCAGACCTTCTGCATCATGCATCATATCTTCTGCATCATGCATCATATCTTCTGCATCATATCTTCTGCATCATGCATCAGATCTTCTGCATCATGCATCATATCTTCTGCATCATATCTTCTGCATCATGCATCAGATCTTCTGCATCATGCATCATATCTTCTGCATCATATCTTCTGCATCATGCATCAGATCTTCTGCATCGTATCTTCTGCATCATGCATCATATCTTCTGCATCATGTATCAGACCTTCTGCATCATATCTTCTGCATCATGCATCAGATCTTCTGCATCATGCATCATATCTTCTGCATCATGCATCATATCTTCTGCATCATATCTTCTGCATCATGCATCAGATCTTCTGCATCATGCATCATATCTTCTGCATCATGCATCAGATCTTCTGCATCATGCATCATATCTTCTGCATCATATCTTCTGCATCATGCATCAGATCTTCTGCATCGTATCTTCTGCATCATGCATCATATCTTCTGCATCATGCATCACATCTTCTGCATCATGCATCATATCTTCTGCATCATATTTTCCGCATCATGCATCATATCTTCTGCATCATGCATCAGATCTCCTGCATCATATCTTCTGCATCATGCATCATATCTTCTGCATCATGCATCAGATCTTCTGCATCATATCTTCTGCATCATGTATCAGACCTTCTGCATCATATCTTCTGCATCATATCTTCTGCATCATATCTTTTGCATCAGATCTTCTGCATCATATCTTCTGCGTCAGATCTTCTGCATCAGGTCTTCTGCATCAGGTCTGCATCAGGTCTGCATCATATCTTCTGCATCAGGTCTGCGCAGGTCTGCATCATATATTCTGCATCAGGTCTGCATCATATCTACCGCATCAGATCTTCTGCATCAGGTCTGCATCAGGTATGCATCATATCTTCTGCATCAGATCTTCTGCATCAGGTCTGCATCATATATTCTGCATCAGGTCTGCATCATATCTTCTGCATCAGGTCTGCGTCATATCTTCTGCATCAGGTCTGCATCAGGTCTGCGCAGGTCTGCATCATATATTCTGCATCAGGTCTGCATCATATCTACTGCATCAGATCTTCTGCATCAGGTCTGCATCATATATTCTGCATCAGGTCTGTATCATATCTTCTGCATCAGGTCTGCATCATATCTTCTGCATCAGTTCTGCATCAGGTCTGCGCAGGTCTGCATCATATATTCTGCATCAGGTCTGCATCATATCTACTGCATCAGATCTTCTGCATCAGGTCTGCATCATGCCTGCCTCAGGTCTGCATCATATCTACTGCATCAGATCTTCTGCATCAGGTCTGCATCAGGTCTGCATTAGGTCTGCATCATATCTTCTGCATCAGATCTTCTGCATCAGGGCTGCATCATATATTCTGCATCAGGTCTGCATCATATCTTCTGCATCAGGTCTGCATCAGGTCTGCGCAGGTCGGCATCATATATTCTGCATCAGGTCTGCGCAGGTCTGCATCATATATTCTGCATCAGGTCTGCATCATATCTACCGCATCAGATCTTCTGCATCAGGTCTGCATCAGGTATGCATCATATCTTCTGCATCAGATCTTCTGCATCAGGTCTGCATCATATATTCTGCATCAGGTCTGCATCATATCTTCTGCATCAGGTCTGCGTCATATCTTCTGCATCAGGTCTGCATCAGGTCTGCGCAGGTCTGCATCATATATTCTGCATCAGGTCTGCATCATATCTACTGCATCAGATCTTCTGCATCAGGTCTGCATCATATATTCTGCATCAGGTCTGTATCATATCTTCTGCATCAGGTCTGCATCATATCTTCTGCATCAGTTCTGCATCAGGTCTGCGCAGGTCTGCATCATATATTCTGCATCAGGTCTGCATCATATCTACTGCATCAGATCTTCTGCATCAGGTCTGCATCATGCCTGCCTCAGGTCTGCATCATATCTACTGCATCAGATCTTCTGCATCAGGTCTGCATCAGGTCTGCATTAGGTCTGCATCATATCTTCTGCATCAGATCTTCTGCATCAGGGCTGCATCATATATTCTGCATCAGGTCTGCATCATATCTTCTGCATCAGGTCTTCTGCATCAGGTCTGCATCATGCCTGCCTCAGGTCTGCATCATATATTCTGCATCAGCTCTGCATCATATATACTGCATCAGATCTTCTGCATGAGGTCTGCATCAGGTCTGCATCATATCTTCTGCATCAGATCTTCTGCATCAGGTCTGCAACATATATTCTGCATCAGGTCTGCATCAGGTGGTGGTGGTTATGTGGGGAGAGAAGACTGTGTTTATGTTGGTTTTTGCAATGGCCTTATACGCACTATTTTACCAATTGGCTTGCAATCATATCAGTCTGGACTTTATTATTAAAACCTTAGGTGGAGTGTAGAGCCACTTAAAATTTCTTGAAGCAGTTGCAAACTGAGCCTTCAACATGATTTAATTTACTCATGGTGATAAGCATGGTCCTTTTGTTTTTATTTTGTTGTACTCATTATTCAACAAAAGCCTACAACACCATATAAATTTAGAAAAAAATTAAACAAATTTGGTTAGTTAGTCTTGGCCTACTCACATAAGATCGATTATTCTTTTAATTTTTGAATCATTATTTGTGTTGGCTCATTAGACGTGAGGCCACTGTTCAAACCCCATATTAGACATCTTAAACACAACGAAATATAAAAAAATATTTATTCAGCGACTGCCACTCCACAGACTTCTGTCAACAACTCTAAGAGTAAATAAAATTGCCATGAAAAGTTTCTCAAAAATCTGTCATGCCGACTTTAAACTGCCGGTCCTGCCACTCATGTATAAAATTAATACACACAACATAAGTCGTGTGAAAAGCTAGATCTTAATCCTGACTGAAGGGTTGTGATAACCGAATATGTACATATGTATGTGTGTAAGCTTATGAAAATCCAATACCTGACTCAGTTTTAAAGTGCGTTTATCAGCTTCACGGTGAATTTACAGTGCCCTGTCAGATAACTGATTGCGAACCTTAGGTTATTCCTGAATAGTCTGATGCTTGTAATTTCCCAACAAAAGTTTTCATTGCTTTAAATCCACATGGTTTGAGGAGTGTCTTTCCCTTTCTTTATCGTCCATTTCAATGAGAATACTTTTCCAAATATACGCGTCCCCTCCACAGAAGAGTCAAAAGTGTTGAGGCTCCCCGCCTCATTGCCGGGAATTGCTGCATGACCTGGAAACCAGGAGAGGGGTTATTCTATTTTGTCTGCCTGGCTGATTTAGTTTCCCAAGACAGTATCATACTATCTTCGATTGAACCTCACAAGAGCCGAATATTCAATTGCCAGCCTGGTTGTCTGTTTTTTTGTACTTCCTATGCAAGTTGAATCGAGCACATCTTTCAATAGCAGTAGTAAGCAGCTTCAATATGACTACATTAAATTTTGTTTCTAAGTCTTGTATCACTTTCCAACTCGTATAGCCCACTGGTTCGGTCCACAGTACTTATTTCAATATTGAAGTTCCGCAGAGTTAATGAATTTTTATTAAAAAATTTATCGCATGTAGTAAAATACATCTCTGGGTGGAACAGTGAAAGATATTGACAGAAGAATAAACAGGGAACTCGGTGCATTGCAAAATATGGAACTTGATAGCTTACAGCGTTAGCTTCATATTATATTTCATATCGTTTACAATCATAATCGTTTACAAGAAAAATCATCCTAAATATCACTGTTTAGTATGGTTTTTGGTCTGCCAGAGTCATCGGTGCATATGTCTTTAAGAACCATGAAAGACAGGTCTAAATTAGATGCATGGAACACCAATATCATGTGGCGCTATGTGCTGCACAGCTCATGTCGCATTTGCATGAGTATTTTCGAATGCATGGTTACCTCACATGGAGACGATGTTAACTGGACTATTGGACAACATTTTAATCTTTCTTAATCTTTTAGTCGGAGAATACGAGAATTTCTCAGGAGAATACGGGTCAGCCATCCGATTTGTTAGGTAACGATACGCTCTGATGAATCTTGAATTTGATCTGTCTGACTTTAACCTAATAATGGACGTCCGTGGTTCTGATTGAAATACAACATAGCCTGCTAAGCGTGTTATCACATTATAACTTCGATGTATTGAATAAAAACCATCAATATTTTATCATTGATGATCAATAAAATTAAAAAACATCGAATCGTTTTGATGTATCGACAAGTTGCATCGAGTGTTTCTGAGACCTCGAAGATTAACGTCCACACCAACAGCTAATATTTACACTGTCATGCGACATATTAAGCATTCGTTTGATTAAAATTTTTTTTACAAATATTGCCTACAATAAATAATTTGAATAATAATTGCTATCACTAAAGTTTTGTTTTTTAAATTATTTTAAAACTTCTTGGTCTTCTTCATTACAACTCTAAATCAGGGACCGTAACTGTTATAACTTTTATCGTAAAAGTCAGAAAATAAAAGTTATTTTTTGACTTTTATTTTTTCGAGCAGAAATAAAAGTTATGTTTTGACTTTTATTTTGTCGAGCAAAAATAACAGTTATTTTTGACTTTAATTTTTTCGAGCAGAAATAAAAGTTATTTTTTAACTTTTATTTTTTCGAGCAGAAATAAAAGTTATTTTTTAACTTTTATTTTTTCGAGCAGAAATAAAACTTAATTTGGTTTTTTCAAACCAAAGATTAGTGTTTAATATACCCAAAACATAATTCTAATAATTTTCTGACATAAATTACTTTAATTTTTTTAAAGAATTTTTTAATAAATATTATGAATTCATCATGAATTGAAACAAAAATAACTTTTATTTCTGCTCGAAAAAATAAAAGTCAAAAAATAATTTTTATTTCTGCTCGAAAAAATAAAAGTCAAAAATAAGTGTTATTTTTGCTCGAAAAAATAAAAATTATTTTTTTACTAAAAAATAAAAATCATGTTTTTAAAAAGCATCGCATTTTATAAAAATTTGGTCCAAGACAATCAAAATGGTATACTTGGTTTTGTTCTCCGACATTTCCTTGTGGTTGCTTTTTTTAATCAAAAATTCAAAAATAACAGTTATTTTCGGTCCCTGATAAAAACTGTAGGAAAAGATTTATATTTTTGAAATGGTCTCTTAGTAATTAGTTTTAATATAATGACCTCAAGGGTCAGTTGAATCAAGAATTTTTATAAGAAAAAATTTTTCTGCCAATATTATGCAAAATTATGTTAAATTCTCCAGACTGCCATGGTTCATATAGAATGCATGAAAGCCACAATTTTTTTTCCATTCAACAACCACTGAATAAATTTTTCTTGAATTATTTTCAATGGAAATAGAAGATAATAAGAACTGCATATCGTGCAATATCTGAGACTTTTTTGCATGCTTACAAAACTGCCGAACTAAATTAAGAATAATCAACAGCTCGTGATAGCCAACTGCAAACTACACTATCAAGAAATTTTTTGATTCATCTACGATTTCAAATGATCTTAATTGACTCTTATTTAATTTTTTTATTCAAATTCAATGAAATTGTTTATTCTTTCGTTATCTGACATAGGAAGTTACTCGACAACATCTTTTTTCCTTTTGGATCATGATTTCAAATATATTTTAATCTGTAAGAATCTAATCGATGCTTAAGCTCTACCAAAATGTGTTTGATTTTAATCACCGCAAGCTAAGCAAAAATAAAATTTTACCAATACCTAGTTAGGATGAAATGAAACAGTTAAAAACGTCTAGACACAAATCTATATAACTGTTAATTCTTTTTTAAATAAAAATTAGATGTCGCTAACTAAAATCCTTTGACCAAATTCAATACATAACAATTTGATTAAAATGCAAATGAAATGAACGACGGAAATAGTTTCAAAAAAAATTTGGCTGCCAATATTACAAAATATTTTTTTCAGATGCTAAGTGAACTAGAAACAACTCAAATCACCGTAGATACTATTTAATGCGAAATTGGCGTTAAACAGCTTTACAGTTACATAGCGAAATATCGTAGAATATTTCCTTTCGGCGAAAAACAAGCGTTTGTGGAGGACCTTCAACACATAGCGTCTAGAGCTTACAAATATTTGATTTATTCTTTACATTTCTGTTACAATAAGACTATAAAATAGGTGCAAACTTGTAATGTAACAATGACCTTAGGTTCGTGGAAATCGTTTTCATAACCCCCGTACTGATATACAGATGCTGTAAGACTCGCTCGATATGAAAAACTTATTAAATTTTCATTCAGAATATGTTTTTCATTTGAATTGGATAATTAAGCACTAAACTTAGAATATCGTATTGATTTTCAGAGAAATAAATTATTCCTCATGTATTAATTGAAATGGTAAAGTTATTAAAACAAAAAATAAACATACATATGTACTCAATATTTCTTCCTATAGAACATATTTCTGTATAAAAATAATAAAATTATTGAAAAATATAAAGATTTGAGATAGATTTTTAAACCAACAGAAAAATTCCTTGAATGAAACTTTTCTTATTTCATTTTAAAAACCCCTTTTCATATGAAACATACGAATGTAATGTAAAATAATCTTTTACGCAGTTTTACAACAACAAAAATATATTCTTGCAAAATACCACAGGAAAAATAAATCTTCTCATGTTCCTTAGACAAGAGAAATATTAAATAAAGCATCTTATCTCCAATCATAGTTTTATAAGGAATATCCATGTAAATCCCAATGTATGTATATACATACGATTTTACATCTGTACAGTTGTATATATGTAAGTGGTTGGGTAAATTCCTTTAATGCTGATGCCAAGACATTAAAATTGAAAACTGCTGACAAAGATTTTTGTTAGAATACATACATTGGAAATGATTAAAATATGTATGAAGATTACGATTGATAGTCGATAAAAACTCTGAGCAACTGCTACAGTCTGTCTCTTATTCTTCTCTCTTTCTCTCTTTCTATCTAAAGTACATTGAAGATGTTTGAGTTTGAAACACAGATCAGAAGGTAAACTGACGCTATGTATTGCATGGATTTGAATTTCCACCAAATAAGTTTTAAATAAATTGCTTTCATTCCATAATATGATAAACAATCAATGGAATAAGGAATGAATTCCTGTCAAACTATCGGCAGTATTTTTGTTATGAGATGATGTTGAGCTTCGCTCTTTGATCATAAATGAGCCAGAGAAGACGCTTTGCTTTAAAGCCTCACAGATTCAAACTCTTTACTCAGTTGTTTTACTTTCTTTAACTCATTAGATGTGCTAAATATCTCGGTACCTTCCTAAACAACTTGTTGACGATTATTCAGGTAGGATGCCGAAGGTAACGCTTGCGCTCTAAACCAGCAAACCTGCTATTAAAAGGAATTAAAGAGTTATTCCTAAAGGATTCTCACTTTACTGCTAGATTTCGTCTATACACGACCATGGTATGGTGCTCTTCTTTGGAAATAGGAGCAGTTGAGTACGATAAAGAGAATGACAGCGGTATCTACTACTAGAAGTACTATTGCAACTGAAGTTTTTGATCTGATTGTGAACTTAACAAGAAGTTAATAAAGAAGCAGGGAACGCTGCAGTTTGCTACAAAAGAACCTGAAAATGGAATGGAGTTACCTGGAACAACGCAAAACTAAAGAGTTCATAATCCTCAGGCAGTATCTTTAATGCTTGCTACTAAATAGGGTGTAAATAAAGTTTAAGTCGCCTTAGTCTAGTAGGTAGTAACGTAAGGTCACGGTTCAAACCCCAGGTCAGACATCTCCAAAAGAACGAAATACGAGAAAATAATTCCTTTCAGCAGATTTCTGTCGAAAACAATGAGTGTAAAATAAAAATTCCAATAGAAATATTTCTCAAAACTGTAGGTACCGCCACTCATGTATAAAATTAACACACACAACATAAGTGGTTAGAGAAGCTAGGTCGTAATCCTGACTGTAGCATTGTAATGACCAATTATGTATGTAAATAGAGAGTAGACTGCGGAGAATAGTTTCAGCGAGTTAATGCCTAGAATAGGCATTCAATAATAGTAGTACTAAGTAGTTCCTGTTTTCATTTGAAGACGCCCGGTGTGAGTGCGATTAACTGCTTTCGAAGATTTATTTGATGTTTCACGTTCTATTGCCTAATTGTAGTAATTTGGGGCTTAACTGAATCGATTATGCCTCTTAATTTACCACAATAAGGCAAATAACCAAAATCATGCTGATATATTTGTAAAGTTTGTTATGAGTTAACGATGAAACCCAAAGTAATTCGTACGATCCCATCATGGAAATTTCATTGTCAAGGAATCACTTCGTTTTTGTCTTGGCAATTACTGAAGTAAGGGAAATGGCGGAACAATTATGGAGGCGCTATGCAGGTTTTCCCACATGTGTTTTTAATTTTTCTTCAAACCACGATATAATTTGCGATCAGTGGCTGGCAAATATAAAGTAAATGATGGAAATTGTTTAATTTTAAGACGAATCAATTGTTTAACATTTTCTTTTCAAACATTTCATTCAAACAGTCAGGACTTGTTGAACCACCCACGTATAAGAGTTACAAAATCGTAAATAAATGTTACACTGTGTGTAATTTTTGTACGAAGTAGTATAACCTCTCGCACTAACCCAGAAATACTGTAGTATTCGTTGCAATAAAAACATCATCATACACATACAGGGGTATATGTATAACAGTAATGTTAACACCATATGCAACGACGACATTATTTACGTGATTTGTTTACACTAATGATGGCTGATGATGATGTTGATACTGACGTCGCTGTATGTGAGTATTGTACACGTACACTTGAAAACAAGAAAAGTGTGCTCCTTGTGGTGTCTCTTACAATATTATTACATGAGTGTTGTTATCATTAAAGTAGAGAAGGTAAAGGTTACTACAGATTGAAATATTTACAGAAATTAAGGTCAAAAATAAAAGCAACAATAAAAATTTAAATTATGACGAACATTAAAATAAGATACGCGGATTAGCTTCTCCTTGTGTTTTCATTGTTGTTGTTGGTTTTAATGTAATAAAAGTACCGTCTTAACTTGATTACTTTATGTTTTTCTCTCCGCTTTGTTTGTTTGTTTGTATATTTAAGCACTTTTTCCTAAAAAAAGAGAAAAATTATGTTAAAATAAGGCAACCAGCCCCTGAAATACTGATAAAGAAAATTTATTTATTTTTCTGTTAAATTTATTCTTTCTTTTTCTTTTGTTTCCGTTTATTTTTGTGTATTTTCTTCTATCTTAATTAACACTCACACTCTATTAAAGCAATTTAAACTGAAACTTCAAAGTGAATAAACATTGAAAGTCAATTGCTAACAGTTTACTTAGCTTGTTTTGATACCCATGCCAATGACAGTTGAATTTCAAATGAATGGCAAACAATTTCTGTTTCTTCTTCTCCACGAATATTTCTACGAATTTTTTTTATCTTTTTTTTTATAAATTCCTTTTATTGTTCTTTATTTAAAAATTTAAATATTATTTTTGTTGTTGTTTTTTTGATTTTATTTTAAATTTTGTTTTGTATGATAAACACACTTAATCTTCAAAACAGTGGCATGTTGTGCTCGGCATTTAAGAAAAGTTTAAAAAGTTTTTAAGAAATTTGAATAAAAAGTTTTTATTCAGAGACACAAGTTGTTTTAAAAAAAATTTGATTTCATATTAAAATTGTTGTTCTTGTTGCCGTTCTCCTCCGACAACAATGCTAAACGTGATGTTAGCCGGGAGGTTGCTGTTGAGTTTTATAAGTTTTCAAATACTTATTTCTGCTGAAGCACGTTTATTCATTCAAATACGAAATGTTTTTACAACAAAATAAACAAAATCTTTAAGAATTTAATACAGATCCTTTTAAACATTTTTTATATAATTTTTTTAAAACATTTTTAATTGTATATTTTGCTTGAATTCAGTTTTTTAAAAAGCCATTAGAAAAAACGTTTCCGTTTACTTTATTTTTATTGTATTGTTTTGCTTCACACCAATTTTTTAAAAATCGTTAATAAAAACGTTTCCCTTTACTTTGTAAGCTACCACATTACGTATAAAATGGTTTTTTTTTATCTTAATTTTAACGTATTTAAGTTACGTATAAATTTATGAATTTTCGTAATATGCTCCATAGTAACCTAGTGACAATGCTTGCCTTTAACTACTAAATGTTGTGTTGTATTGAGAAAGCAATTCCATGTTGTCTTACGACCACATATACTAAGCGCATGAGCCAGCAAGAGTATGTAGTGAGTAAATCAACGAAAAAGAGAGTGTTTTAATACTTCAGTAGTTCAGTAGTATATGTTGCCAACACTTAATGTTGAGCAACATTGTAGCTGACCTTAATAAGAGAGAAATTTTGAGTCTCAATACATTGTATGTTTGGCACTCGTTTTTCTAATGTTTTTTCTCCACCTGCTTTTTTATTGTCATTTACACAATGTTTGTTGTTAGAATGATTAAATATGCTGTTATCCTGGAATACACCAAATAGTCTAACAATGTCTCTAAGTTTGTAAAACAATTTTATAAACTTTATCTCTAGTTTTGGATTTAGCAGCGATACGATGATGTAATAAACAGTTAAAGAACATCTGTTCAAACTAAACTAACCTAATTTTTAATTGTTACGTTTTGCGGCGTTTTGTATCACGATCGTAAGAAAACTTACCCAAAGATTATTTTCGAAATAGCTTGCTTCATTTAAAAGGGTATATTCTGAACATATATCAACCAATTTTCGGTTCAATTATACCAATTGTGTGATATGCTGATGTATTTAGAAGAGATCATACAGATGGGTTGGTTCAGATTCTGAATCTTTTAATTACGAAAATGCCACAAAAGTTTCTCCATTAAAAAATGTTTTTTTACATTAATTAAGGACAACCGCAACTACTTATAACATACATACATACATACACAAATGGTCATTAAAAGCCTTCAGTTAGGATTAGAGCCGTGGTCTAGTAGGTAGTGTGTTGGCTTATTAGACGAAAGGCCCGAGTTCGAATCCCAGGTCAGACATCAAAAACAAAATACAAAAATTATTTCTTCGGCGACTTCCTCTCAGCAGATTTCTGGCAAAAACTCTGAGAGTAAAAATTGCCATGAAAACCTTCTGAAAAAATCTGTCGTTCGGGGTCGACTTTAAACTGTAGGTCCCGCCACTCATGTATAAAATTAACGCACACAACATGAGTGGTGTTGAGAAGCTAGGCCGTAATCCTGACTGAAGGGTTGTAATGGCCAATTATGTATGTATGTAGGATTAGAGCCTAGCTTCTCATAGCACTTATGCTGTGTGTGTTAATTTTATACATGAATGTCGGGACCTAGAGTTTAAAATATATTCCGAACGACAGATTCTTTTAAGAACCTTTTTCATGTCAATTTTATTTACTCTCAGAGTTTTTTGCCAGAAATCTGCTGAGAGGATGTCGCAGAGAGAAATATTTTTCCGTATTTCGTTTTGTTAGAGATCTCTGACGTGGGGTTTGAACCGACACACAACCTACTAAACTACGGCGACATATGACAGGTTTTTCTTAAATGTTTGAGACTGATCATGTGCATGTTGTCTCAACCCTGATTTAACGGTCTAAAACATTGCCGTATAATGTTTAGCACAAAGGGTTTGAAGTTACTTCACACAATATAATGATAAATTTCCTATGAAATATACATTCGATCTGGTAAAGCAAAAACGCTCAATTTTGTTAAACACTCTCGTACACACACATAGAAGTACAGGCAATTCCATTCCATCAATTGGCACATATATATTGACAATATTACGTGTACAAAAGCAGTAAACAGTTGATGTTTAAAATTACTCAACAGATCATTGTAACGGAGATCTTCAAAACACGATTACTCACTTCAAACGTACCGTGTCTTCACACAAGACTGACTGAACTTCACTAACTCACTCGGCTGTTTTGCCTTGCCTTTTATATGGCAGAGTAAACAGGCTAATGAATGTTCTTGAAGGCGAACGTTCATGACTTCGCCTTCTCGAAATCTCAATATACGTAAACATCTGTGTTTACTTTTATTCTTGTTGTTTATACATACATAGATTAGAGGACGTGTACTTGTCAACTGTGACAAGTACAGCACCCGGAGGTCGAACTGACCCATTGTTACACACATATATTGTTTACATTTATTCTTATAGTGTTGTTTGTATATTTTTGTTTACTTGTTTACAATTTTATATTTATGCTGGTATTTGTTGTTGTATTAAGCGGTACGATAATTTGTAAACAGGTTTGTTTACTGCATTGTTTTGTTTTTGTAGCTTTTGTTTATAATTTTAATGTTAAGCGATGTAAAAGCTAAACACCAGTATCTGGATTTTTTATTTTTGCAGCAATATTTTCAAAAATAATTGAAGGAATATAATCTGTTGTGGCTTTTTTTTGTATATCTTTTTTGTTCAATGTCTTCTCACCACCAATTCTTTTTGCCTTCCCTTATTCCTTGACGGAAAAAAGTGGTAAAATTGACTGCAATTACAACATATTTTAAGCGTTGTAACGATTTTCTTTGTTATTTTATTGCTGGTGCTTCAGCTGAATTTATTTTTTTGTGAGAACATTCAATTCATAAATCAATTTTTATCATCATAAATAATAAATCAAAAAAATAAATCAAAAAAATAAGAAAACTTTTTATTTTCTTAGAATCAATTCTTTGTTTCTAATTGAATTGATATATGCTAAGAGTGGTAGATACATCCAATTCCATTCATTCATTCAATTCAGAAAGGCTTTGTCTCTGAGAAAGAAGTAGCAAATGGCTCATATGGAGTACATAGAAAAATTTGGGACAAGGACATCTTATTTTTTCATTATTCCCTTAGTATTTATTACTGAGTATTGCATTTAATGGAATTAAAATCATTAAAATGATTTGCAAATTTCAAAGGATAAGAGGAAAAGAGGTAAAAGGAAGAGTGCAAACAAAAATTAAAGAAAATAAAAACTTTTTAGCATCAGAGTAAATTATTCAAAATAATGATTTCATACAAATATTTTAAAGCAAAGGTTTGACTAAATCGATAATACAGTACCAACATACATATGTACATTATTGGTCATTACAAACCTTCAGTCATTATTACAACCTAGCTTCTCACGCCACTTATGTTGTGTGTGTTCATTTTATGCATGAGTGATGATACCTATGTACGTATGTCTGAACTAAAAATTTGAAAAACTTTTTATGGCAATTTTACTTACTTCCAGACTGCTAAGAGGATGTCGCCGAAAAAAACAGCTGACAGTTTTCTTACATAAAACTTAAGGGGAACACAAGTTATGAATAGAAATTGTAGAATAAAAGTACAAAAAAAAAAATATTCAAAGGAAATGGAAGCCAATGACAAAACTTATGTTTTTAAATAAATTCATTTTCATTCTTTCCGTTTTCTTTTTGAGAGCTCTTTTTATTTCAGTTCAGTTTTTTTAGATAACTGGTGTCCTGCCATTGTTAACAAAAAAATTTTGAATGGTTGAGATAAAATATTGTTACGAAAATGAAAAATCTTAGTACTGGTGTTTTGCTTTTACATCGCTTAACATTAAAATTATAAACTATAGCTATAAAAACGAAACAATGCAGTAAACAAACCTGTTTACAAATTATCGTACTGCTTAAAATAACAAAAAACCCAAGTATATAAAAGGAATGTTAAACAAGTAAACAAAAATACACAAACAATACTACAATAATAAATTAAAACAACGATGTTTACATTTATAGAGATTTCGAGTAGGCGAAGTCATGAACATTCACCTTCAAGAAAATTCATCAGACTGTTTAATATGCCATATAAAAAGCAAGTTCAAGCAGGCGACTGAGTGAATAATGTTCAGTCAGTCAGAATATGTGAAGACGCGGTGTGTTTGAAGAGAGTCGTCGTGGTTTGAAGAGAGTCGTCGTGGTTTGAAGATCTCCGTTACAAAGATATGTCGACTAATTATCTAGAAATTGATCATGCCGAGGTTATAAAAAGTCAATTGTTGTCGTTTAACTAAAGTTGTCAACAGTGGCACACAGAATTGTGCGAACAATAAATAATTTTAATTAAAACTGAACACAAATTTATTTTTATTTTATTTGCAATCTAAACGGTTTTTACAGGTAAAAACGTAACAATATTTTCATTTTATTGGAGATGTCTGAGACCTGGGGTTTGACTAACACCAGGAATAACTTTCACTAAAACAACCCTTACCATTCCTTAAAGAACAATTGGTTCCATTTTGTTTTCCTATTTGCTACTGTTTAACGGGCTTCATAATACAAAATTTTTATAAATTTACACCCAAAAGCCAATGGCGATTTTGATTAATAATTAAAAAAATATTCTTTTAAAATTACTTTGTTTAACATAAATTTTTTTTTGTAATATAAAGCCAAGAAAAATTTGAAACTTATTTACCAATAAAAAGTATCAATTGATGTGTACAGTATACTGACCAGTTTTTCTTGAGTGTAAGGAAATCAAAGACCATAAATTAAGCTTACAGTTCCATACCATTGCGTTGATGACGACAATGATGATCCTGTTGTTGGTTATGACGGCTCGGGTATGCATGTGATGAGGATATGGAAATGATACATTCAGGCAATCAGCAGAATTTATGACATGTACTCCACAGTCTGTTCATTTATTTTTGGGGCACACATTCATGAATACATTTAATGTGCGATAAATATGACGACTAAATAAATAAATAAATTTAAAATATGTACCAACAACAGCAACAATAAAAACTGGGTAAAAAGGAAGAGAAATCTTTTATAAAAAAAAATAAAAAAACACACACCATAAGTCGTGTTATGCAAGCAATGTCATAAAACAATACGAGAACATACATACATACATACAATATACGTCCGGGGGTATTTTTATCTTGTCGTATTTATAACACTCTTACGCTTATAGCCCCTTTGGGCTTGGGTGGGGTTTGGTTTTTATTTTATGACTTGTATACGCTGAAAGTCAAGTTGACTTTAACAATGTCATAAGCTTCAATTTACGAGCGGATTAACAAAATTTATGTCAACATTTTTTGTTTTTTTTTTTTTTGTTTTGCGTTGACAACATTTAATGTTTAAATACACAAACAGTGATTCTAATATGATGACAATGTGAGTTACACTCACATACTCTAACATAAAATGAATAGGCAGAATAGGCACATGTTTCAGATTTTTCTTTAACAGAAAGTATTATTACACGTAAGCATACGTACATATGTGTATTATACAACAAATACATTTTGTAAACAACCTTCTATACATTCATTCATTAAGGCACCCCTTGTATAAGAAGATGACAAATTAATCGCTTAAAGGAACCCAATCGCTTTCATATTCAATTCTGCCGAATGTTTTTTTTTCGAAATTTAAAATTCATATGCGATCCACTAGAATAAAAAGTCCTTTTAATTCGAGTACTTCAAATATTTATTAATCGTACTACGATTAAGTTTATAAAAATTGGAACAAAGGACCTACGGCTTGTAAGGACAGGCATGAGAAATTTTGCTGCGGGCCAAAAAAGTGTTATCATACAAGCTAGGCGGTAATGTTGACTGAAGGATTGTAATGGCCAATTATATATGTATGTATACAAGGTTTGCCGAATTAATAATAACAATAATAATAACAATAAAACAAAAACGATTTGAAATTATGCCAAATAAATTCTTTTGTTGTGAATTAAAATTGTTACGATTAGAAATGAAATATTATTTCATTCATATGACTGCCGCGACTGACCTCACAGTACCTCATTCGATTAGACCAATTTTTGTGCAGTTTTTCGAGTGTATTGAGTAGTATTTCGGCAATGGCATCACGAATGTTGGCCTTTAAATGCTCAATTGCCTCTGGTTTGTAGGTATAGCACTTTTCTTTAACGGCCATTCACATGAAATAGTCCAACCGTGTCAATTTGCAGATTATTGGTAGTCAATTGACATCACCATCATATATACATACATACATAATTGACCATTACAACCCTTCAGTCCGGATTACGACCTAGCTTCTCACACCACTCATGTTGAGTGGCGGGTCCTACAGTTTAACGTCGACTCCAAAAGACTGATTTTGAGAAACTTTTTCATGGCAGGCTTATTTACTCTCAGAGTTTTTGCCAGAAATTTGCTGAGAGGAAGTCGCCGAAGAAATATTTTTTTTTCATATTTTCGTTTTGATGTCTGGCCTGGGCCTCGAACTCGGTCTTTACGTCTAATAAGCGAACTAAACTACGCGACTACATTGATATCACCATCACGACCATCAAACGTTTGGCACAATAAATCGATTGTGGCATCGATAAATCGATTGTAAACATCGTTCACATCAATACCATGAAGAGCGGATACAAAATTTGGTTATCATGGTGCGATAAGTATCTCCATAGACCTCACCGAGCAGTCACTCGTAATGGGTGCATTGGCTTCTGTAAGAACACGTGTGGATATTCTGTACCTCAAATACGGCAATTTTGCTTATTAACGACTCAACATCATCATTTTTTGCGCAAAATCCACATGATCGTGCAGTTTCTTGTTCGTCCATCTTGAACCAATTGAACTTTGTAAGGCGTCATACCGACTTGAAATTTTCGTGAAATTTGACGCAAACGGGTGTGTGAAATATGCAATTATTGAGAACGATGATGATATATTTTCACGCGCACTCTCTGCCACAGCTTCTATATTTTCGGGTGTACTCACTGTACGAGGACGCTCATGTCTTGACGCAGCAAGAATGAAACCAGTTTCACGAACTTTAGCAATAAACTTTAGCGTATACCGGGCACTGTTGGTCCTTCTCTGCGATCAAATTTTTTACGAAATATTCATGTAATTTCCGAGCAATTGTCTTTGTTTGGGAAATAAATTTCCAATATATTCCAACGTTGCTCAAGCGTGAATCGATTTATTACGTTCAGTGGATATGATATACTGAATTTTTTGACAGAATTGAATGACTTAAGAATTGACGGATTCGAAATAAACCATATATGATATTGTTAGTATTTTTTTAAATATTTGAAATGAGATTTGAAGAAAATAAATATGTATAGTGATGCTAACATGTAAAATTAAGAAAAACTATTTTATTTAGTGGCATAAAGGATGTTAAAAAACCCATAAAAGTAACGAAATGGGAACATAAGTAAGTAAATGACAGTAACTAAAAAAATTATCCAAAAGAAAAAAGAACTCCGACAAGAAACTTTAATTCATAAATTAAAACGAAATCAATGCAGGAAGTCAAATAAAAATTCTTCAAAGTGTGACTAAATCGTTTGTCTGGCACAGACTAGAGCATCAATTAATCAGAACAGTGAGTGATAAAAAAAAAACGAACAAAAGAAGAATTGAATGATAAATGTTCCATGAGGTGTTTGAAGAAGGAAAGCAGACGTCAATGAAATGATTGATTAACAAGCAAAAGTAAGGCTGCAACAAATTCGTTTAAGAGCTTATTCAAGGGAAATTAATTTTCTATTTTATCTTCTGAGTTTTTTATACACTGCATTTTAATAATTTTAAACAGGAGTCAAATTGGCTGCCATTATTTATTGCAGAAAAATTTTGCATGAAAGATTCCAAGCAGGCATCGCGACTTTTTAGATTTTTATAGGCTTCTGGAACTAAATACTACAGAAATTCCTTCACCAATACTAGTAATACGCGACCTAAATTAAAATAGAAAGTGATCACTTGTAGCCGCCATAGGCTAGTAGGTAGTGTGGAGTAGGAGGAGAGGCCGTGGTTTAAACACGAGCCCAAAAAACATTTGCTCAAAAAATTTTTCTCAGCAAATTTCTGGCAAAAAGCTCTGAGAGTAAATGAAATAGTCTTGAAAAGTTAAACAAAAAAAAAATAAATTAAAAAAAATTCGTTTCGAAGTCGTCGCAATAAAACGTAATAAAAACAAGAACTACGGAGCAAACTATGTGAAATTCCAAAGAACTGTGATGGTATTTGAGGTTTCATGTTGAGCACCAGAGAGAAGATTACTGTTTAAAACCCAATATTGGTTACTTGTTGTTTAAAGCATTAAATTCCTTTAGAAAACTACAGAAATTACTTTGAAAAGTTTGTGGTTTTTAATTAATTTTTAATTTTTTGTTGTTTTTGGTTGTTTTAATCTTTTAATTTTAAAATCTAATCCCCATTTTAAATATTTAATTAATATTTAGGTGTAAATTACACGCGCATTAATAATGCAAAATATTTTCGGTTCATTACGTTTTTTTTCTCATTGGTTTTGTTTGTTGTTTTAGTTCGTTTTTTTCTTTATCTTTTGAATTTTAAATTTTTAATTCGATTTATCAAACAATAACAATTAATTAAAATTTAATTCACACAACAATTTACACGTACTCGTACACTGACGTGTTCAAGAGGAAATTTAAAAAAAGGGATGTAAACTCAAATGATATTACAGAATGCTACATCCATCAAAAAAAAAATCATAAGAATTTTAAATAAATACCTCACCTATTTAATCATAAAATCAGTCCAAATATATTTTGTAAGAGGAATATTCTTTAAGTTGAGGTTGCTTCTTGAAAACAAAACCTAATATCCATGGTCCCAAGCAATTACATATATGTTATGGTTAGATACATGCTTTCAGTTTGTATACACAATAGATATAATAAAACCTGAGAGGGTATCCATTTAATATACAAAAGGACCAGATTTAGTCTCTTTGTTGTTGAAAAAAACTTCTTTATTGATCACCCACTTAAATTTGAAATTGCGATGATTACTACTCGTTGCCTAACGAAGACACACGCGCAATAATTTGGTTTTTAGAAATTGTTGTTGTACATAGAAGTATTAAACTTTGGGGGATTTCTTTCCATGTCCCTTTTCGGTAGTAAGGCAAGCTTCTTAAATATAATATTAAGGCGGATTGATCGATGTAGGAATCATTCAAATTTAAAGAATGAATAGATTCGTTAGGTTAGGTTAGGTTAGGTTAGGTTAGAGGACGTCACTTGTCACAGTTGACAAGCACAGTACCCGGAGGTCGAATAGACCCTTTGTACAACGTCCTAGCTTCTCCCACCACTCGTGTTGTGTGCGTTAATTTTATACATGAGTAGCGGGACCTACAGTTTAAAGTCGACTCCGAACAACAGATTTTTGAGAAGCTTTTCATTGCAATTTTTACTCTCAGAGATTTGCCAGAAATCTGCTGAGAAGAAGTCGCCGAAGAAATATTTTCATATTTTCGTTTTGATGTCTGACCTGGGATTTGAACTCGGGCCTTTCGTCTAATAAGCCAACACACTACCTACTAGACCATGGCGACTACAATGGATTCGTTAGAAGTTGATTCATTGAAGTTATGTGGCTTAACAACCTGCAGGTGTTTTTCTTCGTACCACAAGTCCTAAAAACAATGTGTCTACGAGTCTAACAAAATTTATTGCAAGAAATAAAAGTCGTTTTGGATATGCTCCGATATTACACTTCTAATATTTTTTTCTTCCAAAACATTTCCCCGAAGAGCATATTAGAGAGTTAAAAATATCTGGTGTAGTATGCATATAAAAGCTCTTACCTCCTTATATTTCAATATTTCTCCACAGCAACAAAAACCCGTCATTTAAACAATAAAACGGATTAAAAAATAGGATTTAATTTGATTGATATTATCAAGGGGATTTCTTGTATTCATTTCTAGTCTCTCTTTTTTAACATTAATTTTCTCGCAATGCACATCCTCTTTTTATATAAAACTAGCTGTACCCTGCGCGCTTTGCTGCACTACAAACTAAAATAAATTTGAAGGAAAGACATTAGACAAATATCCAATTAAGTTTGAATCATTTTATTGATTTTGTTTCCCGTTGTCCAGATGATTCAGACGAACGGGCCTGAGTAGTACGCATTCGATCAAGTGATTCATTGTTCAAGTGATTCATGCGAACGGATCTGTGCGGCATATACTCGAAGATTTTTCAGTCTCAATGCTGATTCTGAGGCTAGTAATGCTCTTTTCTTTTCAACACAGGATCAAATGCACAGTTTACGATTAAATTAATTTCGAAGAATTTTCAGTGGCGCCACCTGTCGGAAATTGATTATACCAACTTAGAAACCTTCGTCGGCTCATGCGCAACAACTTTGCTAAAGATTAAATGCATAGTTTACGATTCCATAAAGTACATTCATTTTTATATATATAGATAATTTAAACTTGAAAAAAAAAATAAATAAAACAAAAGTCTACGAATTTAATTTTGGTTATATTTTTTCTTATTTGGTGAGTTATTTCACAAATGTTGGTTACAAAATTTTTTTCTTTCCCTTCTATCTTTCCCCCCGCGTCGTTCTTTACACTTTATTTTCTTTGGTTTTATACATCAAGAATCACAGATAGCATACTTGTAGGGGTAACTACTATGCGTATGAGTAATATATTTCAAATGCAATTAAATATTAATGGTGTTTTCTTTTCTACCAAAAAATGTGCACTTTATTTTAAAAAATGCAATTTTGTGTTTGTTTCTTAAAAATGTTTCTCCCTCTAAAAGGGTGGTATGTTTTATTCTAAATAATTCGCACTTGAAAATGGTGGAGGGCATTGCATTTTACGCCCTGTATAAATCGAGAGTGCTGATAATGCCCTGTAAAGCAAATGACTTTTGTTTATTTATAGGGCTACCAGATGAAATTTAAAAAAAGTCGCCTAGTATCGTTATCCAATTTTGAAGTTAATTTTTTCATTGTTTTGTGGGGTAACCTTAAGAGAACATTACATTATTAAAGCTACATGGTCAGTAATATAAAAAATTGCATTCAGTGTTAGAACTGTGTTAAAAAAATTTTATTTGGTTATAAAAAAAAGATCTAAAAAAATGATATCGATAAATTAGCGATCTGGCAACACCTTTTTTATGATTACATATTTTATTGAAAACAAATCAAAAAATACAACATATTTTTAAGGGCACGGGGCATACCCTTTTTTCATATTTGTGTTATGTTCATCTCAAATAAAAATTACATTATAACAGGGTTGGCCAGCAATTTTTTTAATGCACCTTGTAAGAGGGTGACATTTTCTTTGTAGAAAAGAAAACACCATAAGTATGTAGTATGTAGTATACATGGGCATGGCCCCTCGCTCATTTGGAATATCAACATAAAAAGTAGCCTATAACTCCTTCCAGACATACAGGAAGATACTGTGAAAATTTCAAGAAAATCGGTTCAGCCGTTTAATCGTCTATAAACTTCAAACATACAAACATACAAACATACAAACATACAATCAAACACACATTCATTTTTATGTATAAGATGAACACACACTGACCGATACACATGTGCATACATGCAATCCCATACTGGAATCAGCTGTCAATTTGTAAATTCCTTAAGAGCTGCAATTAATTTTCAAAACATGCAATAAAATTCATGCATTTATCCACTCTCCTACGTACTCTCTCTCTCTCTCTCTCTCTTTTGTTATTTGTTTATTGTTTATTGTTTTTATATGCTTTTTTTAAATGTGGTAGTTTGCTTTCGTCATAAGCAACAGCAACACTCTCACAGATGTTCCCTCTTCTTATTTATTTGTTTGTGTTATGCTTCTGTTTTTATTTTCCTTTTTTTATAATTCCTTGTGGCTGGTTGTATAAGAAATTTCAAACTTATTACATCAAATAACACACTAACACGCTTACACTAACACATAAACAAACCACACCAGTTATAATGAAAAATCTACTTTCTGCTCATTGATTTTTTTTTAGAGAGAGTGAGTGAGACGGAGTCTGTGGGTTCGGTTTTGCAATGCAAAACCTTTTTTATTTGCATTTTTTAAAGTTTCTCTTGATTGTTTATCTTTTTTTTGCTTTTTTTTGTTGCCTTAATGTGGCATGCAAGGGATATTTGTTTGTTTTGTTTTTTTCCCGTAACAGACTGCAAGTGTAAATATTTTTTGTGCAAGTGTTTGTGTTAATATTTTCCTTTGTTTGCATATGTGTGTATACATTTCTTTATTGGTTTGAAGCAAAAACTAAATGTAAAAAATTTGTGTTAAAAAATAGTAAAAAAAGACAGTAAAAGTAAATTGAAACAATTGAAAGGAGAACATATTTGGGCCACACATGTTACGTTATTTTATTCTAGATTGGTTGGTGTATTGTATTAATCACTTGATACCCTACAGTGCATAACTATAAATAAAGCAGAACCTTCCTTAATAATTCAATAAAAATAAAAATGTTGTAATAAAATGATGTAATTAGACATCAATACACAATATGCTAAGAAAGACAAACTAATTGTTTCATTTACAGAAAATTCCCTTGTTGCTCTCTAATAAAGAGTAGGCCATTTAAAAGTTTAAATTTAAAAATTAAATTAAAACAAAAATGATTTGAAATTTTGCCAAATTCAGTCTTTTGCTGTGAAGTACAATTGTTCCGGTTAGAAATAGAATATTATTTCATTCATACGGCTGCCGCGGCTATCCTCACAGTACCTCATTGAATGTATGATGTTTTATTTAAGCAATAGCAATAGCAATAGCGAATGTTGGCTTTCAAATGCTCAATTGCCTCTGGTTTGTTGACATAGCACTTTTATTTAATGGCGTTCCACAGAAAATAGTCCAACGTTGTCAAATCACAATTTCTTGGCGGCCAATTGGCATCACCATTTCGGTTAATTGAATGGCCATCAAACGTTTGACACAATAAATCGCTTGTGGCATGAGATGTGTGGCAAGTTGCAACATCCTGTTGAAACCAAATATCGTTCACATCAAAACCATGAAGAACGATTGTCATAGTGCGATAGCTATGTCCATTGATCGTAATGGTCACATTCAATGAAATATGGGCCAAAGATGCATCCGCCCGACAAGCTGCACCAAATAGTTACTCATAATGCGTGCATTGGCCACTGTAAGACCACGTGTGGGTTTTTAAACTCCGAATTTGGTAATTTCGCTTATGGACATACCAACCAACATGAAAATGAGCTTCATTGGAAAACAGAATTTTTTTTTTTGTTTGGCAAAATCGACATCATTGTGCAGTTTCATCGTACGCCCATCTAACGAAGCGAAACAGGAGCGGATGGTCATGCGGCTTTACCAATTTGAACCAATTAAACTTTTTAAGGCCTCATACTTACGTCATCTTTTCGTAAATTTCGGCGTAAACTGGTGCTTGCAATGTTCAATTCTTGAGAATTCAATTCTTGATGTGAACGTGAACGAGCACGCTCATGTCTTGATGCATCAACAATGAAACCAGTTTCAAGAACTTTAGAAATAAACTTAAGTATACCGCGCAGTATTGGTCCTTCTCTGCGACCAAATTTTGTAAAACAATTCAGTTGCCTGGCTTTTCGCTTGTCCTTTTTGATTAATGACCAAGATAAACCATCGTTTGAGTGTAAGACCAGTCCACTTCTTTCTTCTTACCATCCATTACTGCTGTCAAAAACCCGGAATGCTTCTGACCAAAATGCAGATTTAGTCTGAGAACTCAATTACGTCCCTAACTTCTCTATATGTTAATACATCTCCTTGCTTTGTACTTCTAGGAATTGTATCCAGAAAAACGTAAAAACACAAGTTATAGGACTCTGCGTTTTGCAGCGTTTAATTATACATGAGGCATTACATAGCATAGTTTAAGAGTGGTATACATTAAGTGATTCGACTATTCTACCAATTTTTCTTCAAACAAAATCTCTGCGGGTATTCAGAAGACAAGGAAAAAAAGTGAAACTATTTGACTTATTCTTCTGTAAACTAATTTTCCTTAATTTTTTTACATTTAAGAAATACAACTTTAACCTCAATTGCTTTGCTCAATGCGGTCTTTTTAATAAAAAAATAAAACAAAAAATATTTCACACTTCCATACACATTTGCAACACAAATATCTTAAAGGAAGTAAAACAAATCGAAGTAAAAGAAAGAAAAATAAAAACAAAAATTGAAAACATTTCTTGTTGGGCTTGATGTTATTGGTTTAAAATAAACACACACTTCTGGTAAAATTAAATACTTTGAGGCTATTGGTGTTGCTGGCACTGCTGTTGCAAATTCAAGTCATTAAATACACATTCAATGGAAATTTGTTGCAACTTACAAATCACAGAAACAAGACGATAGGCAGGCAGCAATATGAAAAAAAAACTAAAAAAGAAAATAAAATTTGTTTTTATATGTCTGTAAGCGTAAATGTGTGTAGGACTTTAGTAACTTTTGATTTAAATTAACATTATTATCTTGTTTTAAAAGATAGAAAAATATTGTATCGTTTTCAAAAGGAAACGTTTAAAATATCAACGAGCTGATTGTAAATAAAATAAAAATAAATTTTGTGTTTAGTTTTCATTTAAATACTCTATTGTTTGCATAATTATGTGTGCCACTGTTCACAACTTTATGGAAACAACAACAACAATTGCTTTTCTTTGTTATTCCTGTGTTTACATCGTTTGCATAAACAATAATAATCACTAAGCAATTATACGACAGATCTTTGTAACGGAGATCTTAAAACTACGATTACTCACTTGAAACACACCGGGTCTTCACATAAGACTGACTGGACTTCACTAACGCCTGTCGCTTGCTTTGCCTTGCCTTTTATATGGCAAAGTAAACAGTCTGATGAATATTCTTGAAGGCGAACGTTCCAGACTTTGCCTTCTCGCGATCTCTATAAACGTAAACAACGATGTGTAGTGTTGTTGGTATATTTTTGTTTACTTGTTTACCATTTTTTTTATTCTGGTGTTTGTTGTTGTATTTTTGTTTACTTGCTTACCATTTTTTAATGCTGGTGTTTGTTGTTACATTAAGCAGCACGATAATTTTAATGCGCATCTGTACTATCAAGAATTGGTTTGGTTAAATTAAGTACATATATAACATAATTGGCCATTACAATCCATTAGTCAGGATTGCGATCTAGTTTCTCACACCACATATGTATTATTTTTGTACATTTAAAGTCGACTTCGAACGACAGATTTTTTCAGCAACTTTTCATGGCAAATCATATTTTTTTCTTTTCTTTCAGAGCTTTTGCTAGAAATCTGCTGAGATCAACTTGCCGAAGAAATATGTTGAGATGTCCGAAATGGAATTTGAACCGAGGTCAACACACTACCTACTAGACTACGATGACTACAAGTAAGTATTAAGCATCGTTTTATAAAATGTCAGCTTTAGCCAGTACACTTGAAACTGATTGATCTGAAACGATCTTACAGTCTCGTTATGTTAACAAGTGTTCCTGTCTATTGCAAAATATTACTTTCTATGTGTTAAATTGTCTGAACTTGTTGTAGAACTTGTCACTTTCAGTTGGACACTCGTCGCCCAAGTACTTGCCATGTAAAAGCAGAGACAGGAATTTTAAATTTTAGTTCAGACAGCTCTTTAGCTTGTCGATGCAATAAAAATATAATAAAATATGCTGTGTGCTACCTTTTTGTTGAAAATCGAATATGTTTGTGCTGATAATTATTCGGATTTGTGCCATAATAACACATGTTTTTATCACTTCAAATACGTGATTAATTCGTATAGAATTCCTTGAAAAAATCTTAACAAAAGAAAATATTAAATTTCAATCACAAATTTTAAACTTTTCCATTATTATTCTCATGCAATCGAGTATTTGTACTCCTGCTTTTGCTTGGATTCCTTCTTTTGCCTACAAAGAGAGAGGAACTTTCATTCACAGTCGCTTTTACAGATTTTATAACTGCTAACGCCATAAGCTGCTGACGCCATAAAGAAAACTGTAGCTTAAGAAAACTTAATGCTATCTTCTCTCCCCTGTCTCTCTTCCTCTCTCTATCTTTCTCTTGATATGAATATTTAACCAAAGTTTTATACACTGCAATGCAATAACCATGAATATGGTTATACACTGCGTAGACGTATTTTATGATCACATTACATGCACACTTTCTCTCTCTCTCTTGCCTTTTCCTTAAATTCATACTTCGATTCTTACCAGTTTCCGTATATTACGTCAGCTTCTGTATGCGTATGTGTACGTTTTATTGTTTTGGAAAACTTTTATTAACTTTTATTGAATGAATCATGAAAAGATTTATTGAATATAGAGGAGGAAGAAATGTTTTGTTTCCTTGCCTTTTTTCATTCCTTTCTTTTATGCTGTGAGCGGCCTTAACAGGAAATATTGAATTAAAGGCATGTGGTAGGCACATATCCTGTTCGCACAACTCATGTCTGATTGACATATTGATTGGTCATCTGCGTTGATCTTAACACGACTTTTTCGGCCCATCGGCCATTTGTTTCCTTTGAGCGCCAATACATGCGTGTATGGACCATAATATATTGCATGGGATATGGCAAAAATTCGATTATAACTACCCAGTTAACCACAATGTGATTATAACTTCAGCTGTTTTTCTTTGTTCATTTGATGCTTTCTACAAAATCTTGAAAATCCAAAGCTAATGAATTCTCATGATTTGGAAAAGTTTGCCAAGTTATTATGTTGCTTACAAGAACTACCCCCACCTGATAATTAAATTAATCACGGCGGCATGATATTTCTTAAGATTTTTGTGTTGTTGTTGTTATATTTACTTCTGTATTATCCAGTAATACTCATTCAAAAGACAAAAAAAATTTTCAAATCCAATAAATCCCTCAGGCCTTGCCATCAGACACCGGGCAATAGCTTTTGAAAGCAATGGCAACAAAGTAATTCTATCACGCAAAAGTTCTGTAGGCTGCCCAGACAACAATAAAATAGATACGGACAGCTGTAGCAAAAGAAAAAAAAATGTATTGAAATGCATGCCAGGGTTATTGCATGAGTGTACGTAGTGCTGTGTGCTACCAAATGTTGCCGAAAAATTCAAATGAAAAATCTTTCACACAATATTTCACAACAGGGAAATAAAAACGGGAAATTGAAAACAGCAGTAAATTATTGATAAGAGTGTGTGTGCGGCAGTATGGCTAGCACTTCGCTCACATAAGTCTGTTTAATCCAAAGAAGAAATGTTTGACATTATCTGCTCCACACAAAAGATCGAACTTTGAAAATTATTTCTGACTTCTACAGTTCTACTCACTCATTCACTCCTTAATCGAATTCCATTTTTCATCTTGAAATTTTTGCATCCCTTTTTACTTCGTTTTCTTTAACAAAATTATTTCAGTTCATTTTACCATAAACTGTACACTTTCTAATTGTTGATTCGTTTGAGTTGGAACGAAGAAACCATTATAAACGAACGAGCATTTGTATCTACTCTCTGAGCCAACCATGTCAGTGTGAGTTTTAACTGAGTTTTATACGTGCTTGCTCTTACAGATTTTTACGTGGAGTAAGGTTTTTGTAGTACAAACACCATTACTTTTGATTAAGATTAGTTACCATTTATTTTCGTTTATTTTGTTTTTGTTTTCCTAAATTAAACTAAAAGCAAAGAATTCCATTTTTTATTTCCGTCTTACAGAAAAATGTTTCGTATCATCTGTGGTGTTTTGCTATCTAAAATGCACATATTATTGTAATAAATACTTGCCAGTATTTGATTCCGAACAGAATGGAAACATTTTTTTTTGTGTTTTTATAAATTTCAAAGGTCAACGAATGTTAATACTGTTACGTTTTTACATTATAAAAATATTTAGAATATGAGCTCGTGGATTGCAAATAAAGTAGAAATAAATTTGTTTTTAGTTTTAATCAAGATTTTTTATTATTCGCACAATTCTGTGTGCCACTGTTCACAACTTGATGTAAACAACAACAATTGCTTTTCTTTGTTATTTCTTTGTTTCCACCCTTTGCATAAACAATAAGAATTACTAGATAATTGTTCGGCAGATCTTTGTAACGGAGATCTTCAAAACACGACCATTCTCTTCCAACACATCGCCTCTTCACACAAGACTGACCAAACTTTTACTAACTCCGTTGCCTTTTATATGGCAATGTAAACAGTCTGATGAATGTCATTGAAGGCAAGAATGATAAACTAAAGATTACGCCTTGCGCATGATTTCCCGTTAGATGACGTAGTTGGGCTATTTGAAAGGTTTCCAAGTCTTTTTCAAATATGAAAATTAACATTTCTTCTGAAAAATGTGTGTATTACGTGAAAGTTGGTAGCCCTACAATATAAATTACATTGAGAGTTGTCAAAAAAATATTTATTTATTCTTGAAATATACAACGAATTTTGTGAAAAATTTATTGAAAAAGAACGTTAAAAAAATTAACATTATAAAAAAAATTAGTGAAGTTTGTTAAAAAAGCTGCAACACAAAGAAAAACTAAAATGAAATATTGAAGGAAAATGTAAACATGGAGTGTGCAGTGGGCAAATGCAAGCAAAATAGTGGTAAAAAAAAAAGTGAGAAATTTTAAAAAATAAAATATCCCGTGTTTTTAATTCGGTCATATATTCTGGGCTATAACGAAGGCATTTTAGGTGCCAATGCAAATGTGGTGGTCTGCAATACTCCTGATTTAGAAGTAAATAATTCTTTAACTGGTAAATGTCGACATACAATTTCAAATAAAGGTGTTTAATTTTCCTTCTGGTTTCTACAGGTACTATATTTAAGAATATTAATACTGAGATCCAAGAGGACATATTACAGACCGAAAATAATGAAATAGAATTAGAAAACCTACAGTATGTCGGTTTAGAGAATTTGGCCGGATATATTTGTCACAGCTTTTAGAGGATTCGACGTATACCTGGGTCAACCACCTAAGTGAATGTGGGCTAAGTAAGCCATCAAATTCACTAATGAAAACGTTAAGATCGTGTGATGCCATTTTTTTAAATTAAATGGAGAACAATTGATGGTTACGATCGGGTATATCCAAAAACATTTGTTGGAAGCAAAGGACATTGAAGGAAAAGATGAAGTGAAAAAACTTTTTTAGATGTAGAATGTACTTCAGAATGATATTACTAAATACCGAAATTTCTCAAAATATCAACAAAAGAAAAAGGAAAATGAATAAAATACCAACGTAAACAAAACTTTTTTCACTTCATTTTATTTTCATATAATATTTCAATTAATAAAATATTGTTGGATAATTTTTATTTAATGAATTTTCAATAAATACATTTTTGAAAAAAAAAGGTTTTTGCTACTAAATAATTTTGTAGAGACAAAAGTTAAATTGTCCCACTGTTATATTTACATATAAATATAATTGTTTGACAGTTGAAAATCATTAGCCAATAGGAACACAAATTGCGTGACGTCATTGATTCAACATGCGCAGAAAGTTTTAATTTTGTGTGCGTGATGGCGTAATCTTTAGTTTATCATTCTTGATTGAAGGCAAATGTTCGTTGTTTGGCCTTCTCGAAATCTGTATAAATGTAAACATCGTTGTTTGTGTATTTTGTTTACATTTATTCTTGTGGTGTTTCTTGATATATTTACTTGTTTACCATTGCATGAGGCTGCCGTCGTCTAGTAGGTAATGTCTTGGCTTATTAGAAGTAAAGCCCGGGTTCGAATCCCAGGTCGGACATCAAAACGAAAATATGAAAAAAAATATATATTTCTTCGGCGACTTCCTCTCAGCAGATTTCTGGCAAAAACTCTGAGAGTAAATAAATTTGCCATGAAAAATTTTCACAAAAATCCACGTTAAACTGTAGGTCTTGCCACTCACCTATAAAATTAACGCACACAACATGAGTGGTGTGATAATCTAGGCCGTAATCCAGACTGAAGGATTGTAATGGCCAATTATGTATGTATGGTTTACCATTTCTTGTGCTGGTGTTTGTTGTTGTATTTTTGTTTACTTGTTTACCGTTTTAATGTTAAGTGATGCAAAATCAAAACACCAGTATCTGGATTCTTCATTTTCGTAACAAAACTATGAATTACCAAGGGTTGCCAGTTGCAACTACAAATAGATGAGTCCATAAATGAGATCGTTTTAGTCAATAAATCGATAATCGTCTCAGAAGATAGCTAAACCCATGGAATTAATGTTGTAGTGAAGTGTTCAGGGGGCCTTCATTCTTATGCTGAATTCTGTGCATTTGAAATATTTTTCCTTTAAGTCTTTCTAACTTAATTTGTAGGCCATTAGGTAGAGTAACATTTTGAATATATTTGACCGGGTTAGAATAGAAAACTAAATCTTATGTACGGGCTCCAGGACAAACCTACTGGAACGCAACATGATACAAATTTTAAAACAATATCAGGTGGAAACCAGTGTCAGTTACTACAAGCCGACGCAAAATCTTAATGTGGATCTGTACTATCCAGAAGTGGTTTGTTTAAATTAAATACATACATAACAGAATTGGTCATTACAACCCTTTAGTCAGGATTACGATCTAGTTTCTCACACCACTCATGTTGTGTGCCTTAATTTTATACTTGAGTGGCGGGACCTACAGTTCAAAGTCGACTCCGAATGACAGTTAGGAGAAAATTTTTCTTGGCAATTATTTACTCACAGAACTTTTCAATGAAGACTGCTGAGGGGACGTGGCAGTAGAAAAATTTGTTTTCTCTTTTTATTTTGTGATGTTAGACCTGAGGTTTGAAATTACGAGCTCTTGTCTGGTAATCCAACACACGCCAACTAGACTACTTCTTTCACGGGCAAGGGAAACACAAATAAATAGAATTTATTTTCTCTTCCCCTCGAAAGTGTTTTAATATGACTACTTTTGATGTTTGTTACACCGTAATATCGGTCAAGCGCATTCGCCATTGTTAAAAATGTTACTTTATAAAACTGTGCAGAAATATCTTTAATGTATCTGCCAATTCATCCTGTTAGTTGCATATCTAAGGGCATTGCAAACATTTCATTACAAATTTCATTCTCACTTCCTATCAAATAATATAAAATTAATTTGATTTGAATCCAATAGTATTCCATGAAATTATTTGACGCACAAAAATATCTCAAATTCTATGTAATTAAGTTGACATTTTCATGATGATTTTATTTCGACGAACAAAAAGTGAAAGAGTTAAAAGCATACTTAATTGGTTTATTTACTCAGTGAAACATTTTCCAAAATTTATTTTTAAAGCACACACAGAAAACTATTTGAAGTTGAAGTCGTAAAATCAATTCAAAAATCCTTGAAGCTACGAAAATTCAAAAACAAAATTCAATTGCAAATTGAATGAAGATATCGTTTCGAATTTGTACAGAAGAGAGAGAGTGAAAACTGAATTTCTTTTCTCGCTCTCTCTCTATCTATCTTAATGAAATTGTGTTATTTTTAACTCTTTACATCGAAAACAATGTTACCTCATTAACCTCTTATTCTATGGCAATAGCCAGCACTAATTCGATAGCAACTAGAGCTACGATAACAGCAACAGCAATACCAACTTGCCACCAAAAAAAGAGAGAAAGAAAACATAAAAAAACAACAACAAAAATCAAGTGGAATAATGAACATTAAATTCTATCACTGGCTTTCGCTAGCAGTTTTTTTCTTTTTCTAACATATTCCATGCTATGCTACCTATGCCATGCCATACCATGCCATGCTACCAATAATTATCTACAAACATAAACAGAGTATTAAAAGACTGATGTCTTGTAAGAAGACAATGAAAATTTAAATAATCCGGGTTGTATCAGCAACACTCGGAAATTAATTCCACAAACGAAGTTTCTAAAGAAACACATGCAACCTTAATTGAATCTGAATCTTAGTATGACTTCCACATGCATGCTCATGTACAAAGGTTTTGTCCTTAAATAACGACATTCGCCAATAAATAATGCTGCTAACAGTCCTACCATCCTTGTAAAGCCTAAAGTGTTCTATTGCCGCGTATAGTTTCTGGATACTAATGTTGTTCTACTCGCCGTAGAACCTTTTTAAAAATGTTTAAAATATGAGCTCGTAGATTGCAAATAAAATAGATTAAAATTCTTTATTATTCGCACAATTCTGTGTGCCACTGTTCACAACTTGATGTAAACAACAACAATTGCTTTTCTTTGTTATTCCTCTGTTTACACCCTTTGCATAAACAATAACAATTACTAACCAATTATACGACAGATCTTTGTAACGGAGATTCACCACGATTACTCTCTTCAAACGCACCGCATCTTCACACAAAACTTACTCAACTTTTTCTTTGCCTGCTTTGCCTTGCTTTTTATATGGCAACGTAAACAGTCTCATGGATATTATTCAAGGTGAATGTTAGTGGCTTTGCCTTCTCGAGATCTCTATAAATGTAAACATGGTTGTTTTATATGGTAGTGTTTGTTGTCGTATTTTTGTTTACTTGTATACCATTTGGTGTTTGTTGCTTTATTAAGCAATACGATTATTTGTAAACAGGTTTGTTTACTTGCATTGTTTTGTTTTTAAAGCCTTTGTTTATAATTTTAATCTTAAGCGATGTAATATCAAAACATCATTATCTAGATTTTTCCATTTTCACTTAATTTCCAACTAAAGTATTTGAAAAAGTTTTCCGAGCAGTTCAACATTTTCGTATACAAGAATTATACGTTTCATATTTGCTGTTTATACGCAAAAGAAATCGAGCCACAAAAAGTGACAGGAATGCTATCCGGATCTGCATTTAAACAGATTCAAGGACATTCGCTTAGTGCTCTTCTATTTATTTTATCGGTTTGGCGAAAGTTTTTAAACAATAAGCAGCTATGTTTGCATTAAAAAGAAAAAAAAAACATTTTTGCTTCGATAGAAAAATCAGAAATTTCATGGAATTGTAGCACTCATTCGTAATCGTTATTGTACGGGTATTAAACACGTATGTGTACATGGTCTGCGGTGGGTTTCAAGCTGTGTACAAGGTAAGTAAGTACGCGGGTATTTAAGTTTACATTGCAAATTTTAAAATCCATTACAAAATGAAAATAAAAAAAGACTACGCGGTAGTACATCTCTAACACCAGTACGAAAAACACAAAAAATTTTACCAAAATTTTTTCTCTTGTTAAATATCAACACAACCCATCCTTAAAGCCATCAGTAACATGCAGTTCGTCAATATGTCATTGTTGTTGTTTGAAATGGTTTTTTAATAGCTTCAGTTAATTCTGCCATCACTGCGTTATTTAAATGATGAATTACAGGATGAAAAACGTTTTTAATTTCACGAAATTTAAATTTCTTTGCTAAACAGCTACAAAAGCACTCAAAATACAATGAAACCGTTACCACCATGTACTTTTACTAATTTTTTTTTTTGCACAAAAATCCCCGATTTCATACCGTATTATTGTGAAGAGTTTCTTTCCTTTAACGTTTTGAGCAGGGCTAGTCGATAAGGGATCTTGACATATGTAGTAATTATAAAGGATGGGCCATTGAAAAGTTTAAATTTAATTTATGATATAAAACAAAAACAAATTGAGAATTTGCAAATTTAATTTTTTTATTTTGAAGTACAATTGTTCCGCCTAGAAATGGAATGTTATTTCATTCATATGGCTATCATGGCTGGTCTCACTGTATCTTATTCGATCTGACTAATTTTCATGTGTGTGAAGATAAATTCAAATTTAACTAGCAAAGACAAAAACCAAAAATTTTAACAGAGCTAATGTTAGAGCTAACAGAGCAATGTCAAGTGATTAACAGAATATACGAAAAATAGCCACGGAAGAAATCACCCAAATATACGATATCAAGGACTTGCTGCAGGTAACTGACTATATATAAATTGTAGCCTAAGGTGTCCCTAATAAAAAACAATAAGTAGTATATTCCAAATAATTTTGGAACTTGAGATATCGAGCTTCAAATATTCACTCTGTTAACAGCGCCGGTAGGATGGCGGATGATGGATATTGTGGAAAATGGGACAAATTGTAGCCTAGGGTGTCCCTAATTAAAACTAATTAGTGGTATATCCCAAATAATTTTGGAACTGGAGTTATCGAATATTCAAATGTTCGCTATTTGATTGATTCAAAAAGTGCAATTCATCTGTCAAAAAAATGCAAATCGTCAACCAAAAAAATGCAAGTCGTCTACCAGAAAAATAAAAAAATGCAAGTCATCGACTCAAAAAGTGCAAGTCATCGACTCAAAAAGTGCAAGTCATCAACTAAAAAAAATGCAAGGCATATAAATATAAATTCCAACGTTGCTCAAGCTTAATTCGATTCATTAGGTTCAGTGAAGATAATATACTGAATTTTGTGTCACAATAGAATGACATAAGTATTGCCGGATTTGAAATAACCAATCAAATGTGAACTGTTTGAGCAGCCAGTTTGATAATGCTGATTTAAAAATGAAATATGTAGAGTACCATTACTAGTAGTAATTTACTACTGATACAGAAAACAAAAGTTGGAATATAATTTTTGGAAAATATTATGAAAACTTTCTCAAACGAAATAAAATTTAATTTAGACGACGAAAGAAAATCTTAAAAAAGTTTTTCACTTTTCCTTTAATAAATTCGCCTCTATTTTAAGTTTGTTTATGGTTTTTTTTGGAAAATAGTTTTTCGACGGTTATGTTCTTTCTTTAGTATCATTTGATTTGCTGGTGTAATTTGATACTATTGCAACAGCCATTGAATGAAAATAATAAAGATTTTTGGTCTTTTAAACACCAATACATCGATTTATATATTTGTCTACTCGCTCTTCCCAATGCCTTTTACCCGCAGCCATCATTAATTCCATAGAAAAGGGTACTTAATCTAAGAAAATGCATTAAAAAGAGTATAATTTTTGCTTTCACTGAAGCGAACAGAATTGCAAACTAAAACGATAACAATAATAAAATCATTCGACTTTTCTTTTTTTTTTTATCATTTCGACTTTTTTTTATTATTTTTTTGTGTGTTTTGTTTAAATCTCTTACTCTCCCCCTTTTTCAATTGCTTATTGAGTTTTCATTTCAAATTGTTTCCGAATGAAATGAAAGCTCAAATGATTCGTTTCGCATTCGAACAATAATTTTGAATTTAATGAAAAGAAATAAAAAAAAGAAATCAAAATGAAACAAAAATATAAAGTGAATATAAATTGGCTAGAAAAACTATTATTTGGAGTTGATTTTGAAGGAAAGATTATCGAAATAGAACAAACTCGTGTAATTCAGGATCAAATTAAATGTTAATCATAGAAACACTCTAATCTTCTCGATCCCCTCATAGCTGATATCGTTTACTAGAAAAAGTATTTTTGAAGTATTTGGGAAAGTACTTTAGGTCGTAAAAAACTACTAAAACGAAAAAACTCGAGGAACTCTGGATCAAATTGTAGAAACTTGAAACAAATTTTAATCTCCCCGATCCTTTCATAGAGGGCATCATTCACTACGACAATCATACCAAACATGATCGATATTTCATTCAATTTATATATAGAGTTTTTCGTATTTCGTTTTGTTGTAGTCGCCATAGTCTAGTAGTTAGTGTGTTCGCTTATTAGACGTAAAGCATGGCTTCGAGCCCCAGGCTAGACATTAAAACGAAATATGAAAATAAATATTTCTGCGGCGACTTCCTCTCAGTAGATTTCTGGAAAAAACTCTGAGAGTAAATAAAAAATTGCCATGAAAAGTTTCTCAAAAATCTGTCGTTCGGAATCGACGTTAAACTGTAGGTCCCGTCCCTCAAGTATAAAATTAAGGCACACAACATGAGTGGTGTGAGAAGCTAGATCGTAATCTTGACTGAAGTGTTGTAGTGGCCAGTTATGTATGTTTCGTTTCATTGGAGGTGTTTGAACTGTGGCCTCACGTCTAAGGAGCCGTGGCTTCAGGGAACGTACTTTGGGGCTATTAATTGTCTGCACTTATGGTTGCTAAATGTTGTATTTTTAAATCAATAAATAAACACTAAAATAATGAATCTCTCGATATAAACTCAGAAAAGGATGGAGATGTTTAAGGCTATAGCAAATGCCAAGCATTGATCCAGTTCTATTAAATTGCTAGGAATTTAATTCACATTTTTCCTAACAAACCTTGTATATTGTGTAAAGTTTTCTAAGAGGTTTTTCGTTTATTTCGTTAACAATACAGTAATCCTTCTACTATCGATAATTGTTATAATTTTTTTTTTTTCGTTTGTGTTGATTTACAACAATTCTGCTTAAAAAACCATGAATTTAATGTCAATCATAGGTCACACTAAGCGTATGAGTAACATTACATATCAGTAACCAATTATTTATTCATCATACGTCACAGGGGTCATTGTATTTAATACAATACAATAATAATGCCATTGTAGATATAAGAAGACTAATAATGTCATATTAATTTAATGCTGTGGGGCAATAAATTCATCATAATCTCTAATTGATTAACAAGTAAATATACAAAGTTTTTAAGCAAATTAGAAAGAATAAAAAATTATTCACACAACCATACTGACGTATTAGCTTGTTAAGGCTAGTATTACCACCTAGAGATGTCACAATATTTCATTTCAATTCAAGTAGTTTTGATATCAATAAATATCAATAAAATAAAATAAAAATTACTTAAAAAATCTATACTAGACCTTAAGGCATACAAATCCCCCCACGCTCTTCATTAAAACAGAACAAATTCCATCAAATAAATGAATAAAAAAAATATTCATTGAATGCCAAGAGTTTCATGGAATGAGCTAAATTCTATTGTTATGTTTTTGCTGGCAGTAAAGTTTACTTATCATTTAGTTTCTTTGAAGAGATTTTTTGGATAAACGAACACATATACAACACATATACATATAAAATGAAAACAAATACAAAAACAATATGACCATAAACGTTCCTGGAATTAAATGAAAGTAACAAATTTTTACTTACGCACGTAGCAGAACGTTTCGCTATACTTTTATGGTGTAAACGCCTTTCAATTGAATTTGAGAACAAAAAAATTCCTAGAAAATATACAACCGCACGTACACACATATATGTTTACAAAGGCAAAAACCATAACACGCTTACCCACTTATACACAGGAGTACAATAATGAACAGCAACGTTGGCAAAAATCACACACAGGAAGAAAGGGAGAGAGAGAGAGAGAGTAAAAAATCAAAAATAAACATAAACGAACAGTAATAGCAATAACCCATAACAACTACAAACGAATAGATTTGAGTGTGTGTGTGATTTACCAAAAAACATTGAATTGAATTTGTATGCGAGATTAGTAACAATTTTGAAATATTTTTTAAGCTTAAACAGGAAAAACAACAATACTAATATGAAACAAAATAATAAAAGCAAAGTGCTATAAAGAGGTTTAAGATCAGAGGAATTTAAAATCGAAAAACTATAAAAGAAATCCTTGCAAATTTTGTTAATTGCAGAGACAGATAGGAAAGGAAAATTCAAATTAAATTGATGGTCAAGAGAAGATTGACATTGATTTGAAGAATAGGTGGTTTAGGCATTATTAGTTCCATTAGTTGCAATTAAAGCTTCAGTATTAATACATACATAATTGGTCATTACAACTCTTCAGTCAGGATTATGTACCTAGTTTCTCACACCATTTATGTGTGTGCCTTAAGTGGCGAGGCCTACAGTTTAACGTCGACTTCGAATGACAGATTTTGAGAAACTTTTCATAGCAATTTTATTTACTCTCAGAGTTTTTGCCAGACATCTGCTGAGAGGAAATCAAACCTGAGGTTTGAACCGTGGTCATTTCGTTTAATAAGCCAACACACTTTCTACTAGACTACGGTGACTTCAGCATCTACCGTAATGGAATTTCAGTAAGCATTTGTATTATTTACTTGTATTGTAAACGAACGTATACTCCATTGCGTATCATGAACGTTCGGATAATTCTAGCTGTAGCCTTGACTACCACTGGAATTAAAAACATTTAAGTATCGTCAATCATTTAAATTTATTATTATCTATGTATTTAGGTAGGGTTGGTATACTTCACAAGTGTCTTTTTCCGACGTGTTTTTTTTTCCCTATAGATACATTTATTGAAACAAATGAATCCTTTTATTAAAAAATAAATGGTAAAGTACAGTAGTGGTATGGCAGACAAAATATGGGAATGATTTAGAAGTGTCTGAAAGCAAAAATCAAACTGAATATTTACATCCTTCTGAAACCAAACATCGTTCACACCAATACCATAAAGAGAGAGTATAAAAAATTGGTTATCATGGTGCAATAGGTGTCTGCATTGACCGTAATTGTTGCGCCATCCTCATTTTCAAAGAAATTATGCCTTCGCTTCACAAACCGCACCAAACTGTCATTCGTAATGGACCACGTGTGGATTTTTTGAGCCGAATTAGATATTTTTGCTTATTAACGTACCCACCAAGAACGTTTGACACTATAATTCGATTGTGGTATGAGATGTGTCGCAAGTTGCACCATCCTGTTGAAACCAAACATCGTTCACATTAGTACCATGAAAAGCGGTTATCATAGTGCGATAGGTGTTTCCAGTGATCGTAATGGTTGCACCGTTCTCATTTTCAAAGAAATATGGGCCAATGATGCCTCCGCTTCACAAGCCGCACCAAACTGTCACTCGTAATGGGTGCATTGGCTTCTGTACGACCTCGTGTGGGCTTTCTGAGCTCCGAATACGGCCAATTTGTCTATCCCATCAAGATGAAAAGGAATTTTTTTTTCTGCAAACTCGACATGGTCGTGCAGTTTCCCGTTGGCTCATCTAGCGAAGCGAAAACGAAACGGGTGGCCATGCGGCTTCAACTCTTGAACCAGTTGAACTTTGTACGGAATTATGCCGAGAACTTTTCCCAAAATTCGACGTGAAATGGTGCGTGAGAACGATGACGAGTTGATGTTTTTGGATCTAAATATTCTAAATATTCGATATTTTCGGTTGTACGCACGCTCCCGTCTTGGCGTATTAACAATGAAATCAGTTTCACGAAATTTAGCAATAAACTTGCGTATACCGGGCACTGTTGAGATATTAAATTTTGCTGTCTGAGATATATATTTTTTTTCTGTTTTCAACTATTTTTTCTACCTCAATTGTTTTATAAAATTATTAATTATTGACGGATCAAAAATGGATGTTGGTCTGCCAAAATTTCAGTGAAATCGATCAATTAGTTGTTGCTAAATCGTAGTTGCAAAGGACGAAAGAAGTGATTTCGAGAAAACGGCGTATTATTTTGCATATTTCTCCTTTTTATTCGTATGTATTGTTTTTAAGGAAAAAAAGATTTTTACCTTAATTTTTTTTTTCGGTGAAAAACCCAAATTAAAAAAACCTCTTAAATTATTACTAAGCCTCAAAGCATACTCAGCTGTTGTTATTGTTTAGGAGTTTTTGTTTATGTTTTTACACCTTAGGAAATATGAACATTTAAAAACAAACAACAACAATAAATTATTATAATCAATACATACGTATGTACATACATATGTATGTGCGTACTGTACTGTTTCCCTGAGGCATGTGTATGAATTATAGAGTGTTGAGCTAGTCATTCTGTACATTAACACACTGTGTTTGTAAAAACAAATAAGAATTATGAAACAAGGAATGTAAAAAAACTAAGGCTTTTTATGGTTATTTTTATAATTTCCAATAATAACTGTACTATAATAACTGTGTAACTAACTGTTTTTATTAATTTTGCAATATTTATGTATTAATTTATTTCAGTGTTATTGTTTTATTTATTGTTTTATGACAATTTAATTTAAATTTATTGAAACAAATATTTTGTTTTTATTCAACCGCCGAATCGGCTACAAAAGCAATTTTCACAAAAACTCTCTACAAACATGGTGGTGTTATAAATATTAATAACAATAATAATTGAATGAATGAATAATTGTTTTCACAAAACAATCCATTTTGTGGCTTAATTGTTTGGTGTTGGAAAAAAAAACCTCGTAATTATAATAAAAGAAACATGAAAAACAATTCATATATCATTTCAAAACACCAGATTATGGTTTCTCTATTCGTTTAATAAAAAAATTTTTGATTCATTTTGAAAATATAATTTTGCAAATATTAATTGCATGAACCACTTATACATAGGTTTATATGCATACATACGTATGTATGTATGCGTTTATTGATTGTTTTTGCAGAAGACTTTTTCAATTTGAATTCTGTGAAGAGTTAGGTTAGCTTAGGTTGAAGTGATAGCATTGATAACCAAAGGACTATTGAGATAAGCTCAGTCCTTGTACTGACCGACATAAATCAAACTCATCAGAGAAGTTGGTCAGGGCAAGGGCTGCACTCCATGGAGAACAAGAGCTTTTACATATTTTTCTATTTCAACATCAAAAAGTAGTTTATAAGCAGAGGGAAATGCTTTGAAATTAGTTTCCATAGTCAGTAAGGCTGAGGTTATACTTTTTGGTTACTACTAGTTTTAGTTTTAGTTTTGAAAGTAAATCTTAATAACGATACGAACTTTTGTTCCACAGCCAAAAGTTCTCACCTTTAGCAGAATCATAATATTGTTTCGAAAATGAAAAATCCACCAATACTGGTATTTTACTTTTACATCACTTAACATTAAAATTATAAACAAAAGCTACAAAAACAAAACAACGCAGTAAACAAATCTGTTTACAAATTATCGTACTGCTTAATACGACAACAAACACCAACGAAAACAAATGGTAAACAAGTAAACAACACTGCAATAATAAATGTAAACAATAATAAATATAAGCCAAAAAAAATATAAATATTTAGAGATTTCGAGAAGGCGAAATCATTAACATTCGCCTTCAAAAACATTCATCAGACTGTTTACATGTTTAGTTATGTTCATATTGTTACGTTTTTACCTTTCGTAATATTTTACTTGCTCATCTATCTGAGCAGCTTTATTTAAGAGAAACCAACGAAAACAAAAACGGCCAAAAAGAATATATAAAAATAAAAGTCTGATTGGAAGCAAAAGCAGCTTTTCAGTGGCATTGTCACAACGTGACTGATGTTGACAACAGCAGCAATGACAACAGTAATGACAGTGAGGGTAGCATCAACGACATTAAGTTGGCTAATTAGTGACAACATTCTTAAACATTTTATGCTGTGCTAAGTTGTCGCCGTCAGTTGCACAAAACTTCACCTTTTGAACCTCCATGTTCGGTAAACAATACAGTACAGTAACAACAAGAATGAACTTGAAAGCGAAAAAAAAGAGGTCAAGGTACTGGTTGTGTCAAGTCAAGTCAACTTAAAGTTGTAGTTTAACTGTTGGTACTGTTCTTAACGCTAATTACAAGGAAATTGTATTGCCATAATTACAACAATTCGTCGTTATCATACTTATCGTTCATCGTTCATTCATATCAAACGATTAACAAAATAAACTACAAAGGAAAAGAAAATTCCCTGAAGAGAGATTAGAAAAATGTCTAATACCAACATCTAGGAAAATTGTATATTTGATGTTTGACGTATATACTCGTCATTTTAGCAATGGCCACGATTTCTATAAATACATAGTTAAATTCAAAATAACAAAATAACGCACGTTGCTTACAGCATAGTCTAATCCACAGTCCCAATATATCAGAGTTATACATCTTTCCTCTAACGATTGTGGGTTTACATCTCTCAAATTGCAATTACATTACCATCTATTATCTATCATGTATAGTTATAGACAGCTTTGTGAATAAAAATTCTAAAATCCGCTTTCTATTCAGCAACCCTAGTCATCGTAGTCCAGTAGGTAGTGTGTTGGCTGATTAGACGTAAAGACTCGGTTCAAACCCCAGGTCAGACATCAAAAAATATTTACTCGGCGACTTCCTGTCAGCAGATTTCTGGTAAAAACTCTGAGAGTAAAATCAAATTACCATGAAAAAATTTCTCAGAAATCTAAAGTCGACTTTAAACTGTAGGTCCCGCCACTCACCTATAAAATTAACGCACACAACATAAGTGGTTTGAGAAACTAGGTCGTATTCCTGTCTGAAGGGTTGTAATGATTTATTAGGTACATATGTATCCAGCAACCCATGCTGCAAGTTTTCAGCTTTACCACCACATGTTGCTACTTTTAGCGAAAACCCTTTTGAACGCGCCCACTTTAATGAAATTTAGAACAAGTGTTTCATTCTGATTCATACGCAGTCTACCATGTTTACGCAATTAGGTTTTAAAATTATCAATGGATCGCGGGTATAATTATTTTTAATTTTAATTCTATTAATACATGCCACTTCACAGCTTTACAGAATGCGTCATTGAATAGAAATTCATTTCAAAAGTACTTTTAATTTGAAAGGATACATACGAATTGATATAAAAGTACTTGTTAAGTGTGTACTTGGCAGCAACTGCAACTGTAACAATTGCAAGCGTTGCTGGTGTTCATTATGACAGCCATAATGAGGTGTAATATGGCAAACGTAATTAGCAGTGAGATAATGAATGAATACAGAAACAAGTAACGCATATGCACTTATAAATGAGTATGTAAATGTGTTGGTGTATTCGCTTTTAAAATGTTGCAAGAAAGAGGTGTATTTTTAATACATCAAAAGAGGTACATAATGAACACACACACATCCATTTATCATGTGGTAAAGTTGTAAAAGTGTTTCTGCATGAAGAAACTACAACAGCATCCTTATTCTCTGCCACATTTCATTATAAAGAACGAACTCATGTCTTAAGATGCAATTCAAGCGTTTCCTCCTCTTCTTTGGTGTTTTCTTTGCAACTTTTTGGAGCATTTAATTGAAAAACGTACATCATATGAGCATTCATATACACACACACATACACATACATATGTATGTATGTATCCTTTCATCAAGTATTTGTAAGGCAGTGGCGTATTTATTTTCAACAGAAGGCGGTTTAATGACTTCAGTTGACAAGCAATTAAATTTTAATTGAATATGTTGAGGATTTTAATTTAAATTTCGCCAAAAGAAATACAAATTAAACAAAATTAATAAGAATTTGGAATGAATGAAAGTTCTGCTACATTCAACAAGGGACCAAAGGTGAATTAAATGAAATTCAAACAAACAAATACAGGATTCCTGGAAATGCAAAACCAAACAGTGATTTAAAATTACTAGGAAAGGTCGGGCACAATATTTACAGGCTATAAAATTTCAAAGGCCTGGCAATAATTAATTTCTGAAAACTTAAGTTTTTAAATTGAAAAAATATTTATATTTCAAAGGAGAAGATTTCATTAAACCCGCTAAAAAATTCCTGGAAAAAATCCGATGGTTTTACAATCAGAATTGCTGTTCACATGAAAAATTATACGTCTTTCACTAACATGCACTGCAGCACTTTTCTGGCAAATTTTCTGAAAGCAAACTGACTGATATGAAGAAAAATTTGGTTTCAAAAAGCCAAGCCGTAATTCTAACGAATATTAGTTCAGTACAGTTTAAGGGCTATAGGGCTTTACAAAGCATATTTTTATTGTCTTTTTTATTTTGTTTCTGTTCTTTTTATTTTTCTTTTCTACCTTTCAGTTCATATAATAAAGTTTTTCCAGATAAACAGCTTATTGGTGACTGGTATTGTACAGGTTCTAGAATATTAGGGTTGCCATTTGTCGTTTATTAGAAACAACATTTACTCATTACAACCATTCAGTCGGAATTACGACCTAGTTTTTCACACCACAGTATTAGTTTTATCCATGAGCGGCTGCAAACAATCGATTTTTCAAGAAGCTTTTCATGGCAATTTTATTTATTCTCAGAGTTTTTGGGTGAAGACTACTACGAGGAAGTCGTCGAAAGAAATATTTTTCCTTCATATTTCGTTTTGTTTGAGATGTCTTAGTTGGGATTTGAAGCACAGTCTCACGTTTAATTAGCCAACACTAAACTACCTCGATTCAGTTCTTCTTATTTTTTTACTTTTAAGAATCAAGTTTGTCCCGATAAACTGGCTTTTGATGTCTAGTACTTTAGCGGGTCCTAGGATGACAATGTTGCCATATGTCGTTGCTTAGAAATAATACCATCAGTGAAAACGTACTGAGTTAGAGTAAACAGCGCTGTAATGAGCAACTATTCTAAACTTCACCCCATTTTTTCCCAGTATGTGGCTCTATCTAGGCTTGCTATGTTTTTGTGGATATTACACTCTTAGTAGGTGGAGGAGAAAGTACTTGGTACAAGAATTTTACCATTTACAACCAATTTTTGTAAAACGAATGAGTTCAGAAGAAGAAATCATATTGTTTATATGCGAGCTGAGTAAAGACCATATTCATGATGTAGTGTAACAGACCAAAGTCTCTGGTGGGAATGGAGGTTACGACATTCACGCTAATAGTCTAGCACACTACCCACTAGACTAATATGTCACGAATATTTTTAAGTTATTTTCATGTAAATAGCCGTTTGTCTGAAATCGTTTATCTTGCAGAAACAAGGGACACGTTTTTAAAATTTTAGAACAAAAAAATTGTCAAATTCGAACGTGTATTGTTTTGATTTGTAGTCAAGACCTTTGTTTATCTGTTTAATATTTTAAAGTTAAAGATATGATACGACCTCTTTCTTGACTTATTTGGATGAATATAAAAACAGTATTAATCCAGTGCAAATCCGCTTTCGTGCATAAAAGAAAATCGTACAGCTTTAATGAACTTGTAAACCTCTCTTCATATACGCTTGTTACTTTACTTTGTTAAGAACATTTCAATCTACGACAGGTTATTCATCTCTGAGCTTATCTATTATACTCGTATTTCTCAATAACGAAGAGTTTTTGAAAGAAGAAGATTATTATACGATCAATTTGTTCATTTTGTATGACAGTCAATAAACTTCACTTATTATTACCATCGTTATTAATAACATTATTATCCTCTGCAACATTATTATTTTCATGATTATCGTTGTGGTTATTAACACAAAAAGAAATCGTATTTCTTTTACGATTATGACTGTCATCAAATATGATGTGCGATGTGTCATGTCATTGTCACAAAGACTTTCTCTGAATGGTCTTCACTTTATCTACATGGTTCATATGTAGAGAAGGAAAGAGAGATAAACAAGTTCAATGTGAGACAGAGAGAAATAAATGTTAAAACAAATGCTGCAATTTATATGAACTTTGTGAATGAAGAAATAAAGATGATAAGACTCCCATGCTCGTTTTATTATCTCGTGGCCTGTAAACAGTCGTCTATCTGTGTAGCGCATATAAAATAAAGTTTAAATATCTTTAAATCAAAATTAAAAGAAAATATAGTCGAAGAGGAGAAAATAAAACATAAAAGACTTTATTTATATTGCAACAAAATCACGTTTACCTTGTTCACCGTGTCACCGTGCTGTACAAATCACTGCGGCAATATCATCCATCATCCTTAGAAAATTTTTTCAAATTTCGTTGCTTAAATATACATTTGAAAGTGTCATCGAATCTTAAACTCGTATGCTCTAAATAAATCAATGCACTTCGAAAAACATTCATCTGTACTTACTAGTGGTGCTCACATGCCCACATGAGAGTACAAATAATGGTTACAATCGCCATACGAGAGCGGTGAGATTGCATTTTGGTAAGATTGTTGTGAATAAAAAAATCTTGTTCAAAAGGGTAATAACGTTGCCAATAAACTGAAAACTTTTGAGACTTTACATCAGTAAACTACAGCAGGGATAAATAAATTAGTAACGTGCAAATGTTCATTAGAAAAACATACAAAGAGTTGAAGCCAAGCCAAAAGATCAAAGGAAAACTTCTCTTACATTCCCACATACTACAGCAGGGATAAATAAATTAGTAACTTAACGTTTAACTATTAGTTTGCATATATTCACTAGCAAAATATACAAGGATATGAAGCCAAGTAAAAAGATGAAAGGAAAATTTCTCCTCTTATATTCCCACATACTACAGCAGGGATAAATAAATTAGTAATTTAACATTAAACATGAAAGGATATGAAGCCAAGCCAAAAGATGAAAAGGAAACTTCTCTTCTTATATTCCCACATACCATTGCAAACCTATTAAATACCCATGTAAGTACTTCTCTCTCTTTACAGGGAGAATGAAAACGAAAATAATGATGATGATCTCCTTAGCACGAATGCCAGTCTGCCTTTACTGTGTTCACGAAATTAAAATTTTCCTGTAAGTATTCCATTTGGTATTTCATCTCAGTTCATACTTCTATACATTGTCTATGCATTTAATAAACTTTGTACGTAGATATGTATGTATGTATGTATGTGTTACGAGAGCGAGAGAGAGAGAGAGAGAGAGAACATTAACAATCCAATGAATGTAGTTGTTTTACTGGCATTGCATTTGTAATGGTTATAGCAGTGAGTGATTGCTTTAACGTTCTGTAAGATCATTATACAATATTAACCGTTTATATTCGGCTACTCATTGCGAAATGAGAGAAATTCCTGTTCGGTAATCATGTGATTGAAAGGAAAACAAATTTCTGTAGTGGTTTACACTGGTAGCCATTGATGCTTGGTCAATCGAAATTTGTTTGATAAGGAGGGTTGTGTGATAAGTAAATATTATAAGTGAAGTATGTATGTTAAATGGTTATTTCAAGGTATATAAAACCTATTTATTTAAAATTTAATAGCGAAGGTACTAAAAAGAAAATGCGCTCAACATTATGACTTAAATTCTTACACGACTTATATTGTGTGTGTTAATTTTTAACATGAGTGGCGGCACCTACAGCTTAAATGCGGCTTCGAACGACAGATTTTTGAGAAACTTTTCATGGCAATTTTATTTTACTCGCAGAGTTTTTGCCAGAAAACTACCTACTATACTATGGCAAACTTGAATCAGTAGCATTGCTCCTATGAAAATTTGTCCATGCACTTGGTACATTTGAATACATCAAGCAAATGTTCCGTTTTGTTAGCAGAATCCGTTTAGTGTTAAGAGCCATGTAAGGTAGATGTAAGACACCAAGTCCATCTGAATTGCATTCTATTGATTTATCCTTGCAACGAGAGTTCTTAGCATTGTATTTCCTTTGCAAATATTATGTACTTTGGAAACAATTTGCTAACTACATAAACACACTCATGTTTTCTGGTTTGATAAAGGAAAACAAAATTCACACATACACTGTGAAGTAATGTCTTCGGAAAACAAACCTGAAAGCGAGTTTGTTTTCTTTTAATTGGCTTCCCTGTTAACAATGCAAACTTCTTCGTTTTAGAAACTCCAATCAGAGTAAATGTTTGAAGTAGACATGTGAATTGAATGTTCCTACGAGACTCTGCAACAGAGTAAAGTATGTTGTACGTAAGATTTGTTTGTAGAAATTCCGCAATTTTTAATGGAACAGGAATTATTTTAATTTTGTGTTTAACAATCTAGCAGCAACCAAACAGCCGTTTTAATCACAGCCGTTTAATAAACACAGCCTTTTCGAAAGCATATTTATTTGCCGCATTTGCCATATATTCTTGTCTCATTCAAACCATTACGCTGATAATCCCAAGAGATTCATTAAATAAATCCCTGTATGGTTGTACATTGAAAATGCTGCTGCACACATGATAATGCAATGAATTTTAAAAATTCCAAAGCGACAGAAACTTTTGCATTTTTAACGACCTTGAAACTCATTTTCAATGTACAGCCACAAATGTGCAATTATTTCTACCATGACATATGAATTATTAAAAATATTCGTTTCTGTTAATAAAAATGACAGACAGACAGGCATGCACAACAGCATTAAATAGTGAATTTGTGTCAGTAAACATTTCCATATACAGAGTGGGCAATAAAAGTTATGCAACTAGGATTCTCTAGTATTTGAAGATGCATAGCAGATGCTGAAAATATTGATAAATCATGATAAATTTTATGAAAACTTTAATGATAGAGAGAGAGGAGAGAAGAAATTGCTCTGCATTCTTCCAGTGTATGGAGAAGTTCCTGAGCTTTAGCAGCTCTCTTCACTGAGTGTTAGTTTTAGTGACCAGTGATGTCAGAAATCTTTTAGAATTGTGTTACGTTTTTACCTTTTAAAAACTTTTAAACATTCTTTAATATTGCCACTGTTTACAACTTTATGTAAACAACAACAATTACTAGACAATTATTCGAAAGATCTTTGTAACGGAGATCTTCAAACCACGATTACTTTCTTCAAACACGCGGCGTCTTCACACAAGACTGACTGAACTTCACTCACTCAGTCGCTTGATTTGCCTTGCCTTTTATACGGCAGACTAAATAGTCTGATGAATGTTCTTGAAGGCGTATGTTCATGACTTCGATTTTTCGAAATCTCTATGAATGTAAACATTGTTGTTTACATTTATTATTGTAGTGTTGTTTGTGTATTTTTGTTTACTTGTTTACCAATCTTTTTATATGTTTTTTGTTGTATTAAGCAGTACGATAATTTGTAAACAGGTTTGTTTACTGCATTTTTTTGTTTTTGTAGTTTTTGCTTATAATTTTAATGTTATGCAATGTAAATGCAAAACACCAGCATCTAGATTTTTCATTTTCGTAACAACTTCTATAAGAGGGATATGGTATTGGGATCCAAGCCCAGAAATTACCATGTGAGAGGTATTTAAGAAAACTTCCAGAATCATTCCAGAAGCATTTTTTCCTTGCGTAAGTCTACTTATAAAGTCCACTATCTGTTGGAGCTATTTCATATTATAAATTAAAATTTCTCATGCATATGTGCACTTATACTCGATAAATACTATGGTAGACGTATACTATCTGTTCATTTGTGAGTAATTTTGTATTCTTTAAGTCTCATTATTCAAATGTTGCGGCAAAAATGCACCAAAAATTAACAACAAAAAAAAAATAATAAGTAAAGTGAAGAGCAGAGAAGCGAAGAATGAAAAAATCATACAGAGTGAAAATGATGAAGACGACCTTACTTAGTGACTAATTAAAATTGTCGCTATTGTTTGATTCTCTTGTGCTCTCTACATCTCTTTGTCTGTTTCCTACTCAAAATGCTGCAACAAATTCAGAAAATACAAACGAAATGTTAAACCATAAGAAATGCAACAATTAAACTCAACGACAATAATGATGACATACAACGCTCATCCATCACAGCATATAACTTCACAATGCTCACTGAATCATATCATCGCATCACATCACATCACATACACCCATTAGCGTTCGTTCAAGACAAAGCAGAAAATCTCAGCTGTTGTCAAAGTTGTTACATTCAGCCCCAAAGCTAGTGATCTAGTGTGCACCATCACTGACACATTGTTGTTGTGATAATTGTAGCGTTAATGATAATTACAAGCAACAGGATAATGAGATAGCGAAAGTGATGAATGAAAAGATTTCAAACAACATCAAGACAATACAAATGATGAAAGAAAAGACAAAAATAACGACAATGTAAGGTTAGGAAGACAATGAAAATTATGACTTTTGCTATGAGTTGTTGTGCTTCAAATGATGATGAAAGTTTATGTCACTAATTACGACTGAAAGTTTTGATAGTTGTGTGTAGAGAGAAGCAAGGAAAAAAATTCTTGCTTTTCAAAATTCGTACACATGCATGTCACCATCACAACCTGTATGCACACAGGCATTTATATTTTTATACACACTAGAATGTACTGTATGACCTGAAATAAGTTGAACATGTGGCACTAATTATCACTGCATCAGTTTGATATGACAAAAAAAACAATTCTAAGTGAAACCTTAAATAACCTTAATGTCTACACCGTTTCTGACGCTGAAAAATATTTCCAGACTCATGGTTAATTAAGTGTACAGGACATATATTTTATGACTCCAATATACCACACGTGTTCTACAAAATTGTTTTTAGCGTATCAAAATATAAATAAAAACGCATTGAACCATAACTTATTACTGCCTGTAGTGTAAAAAAAATATTATTTGGTGGGCCATCTGTCGGTTTAAATTTGAACAATCGATTATTTCGAATCTGGAAATACGTATGTCATTCCATTCTGTCACCAAATTTAGTATATTATCTGCACTGAACGTAATGAATCGATTTCTGTTTGAGCAACGTTATACGATGATATTGATTTTGACAAAAAAAAAACAAAAATTCTTTTCGGTTGAAGCTCATTTTTATCTTGCTGGGTATGTTAATAAGAAAAACTTGTCGCATTTGGGGCTCAGAAAATCCACACGTGGTCTTACAGAAGCCAATACATACATACATAATTGGCCATTACAACCCTTCAGTCAGGATTACGGCCTAGCTTCTCAACAGAAGCCAATGCACTCATTAAAAATGGGCCAACGAGAAACTGCACGATAATCGTCGAAAAAATCATTTTTTCGAATGAAGCTGATTTTCATCGTGGTGGGTACACTAATAAGCAAATTTGCTATATTTGGGGCTCAGAAAAACCACATGTAGTTTTACGAAATCCAGTGCACCATTACGAGTGACTATTTGGTGTGGCTTGTGAAGCAAAGGCATCACTGGCCCATATACCTTTGAAAATCAGGACAGTGCAACCATGACGGTCAATGGTGACACCGATTAGTTTGTTCCCGATATTCATGGTATTGTTGTGAACGATGTTTGTTCTCAACAGGATGCCACAACTTGCCACACATCTCTTGCCACAATCGATTTATTGCATCAACCGTTTGATGGCCGTTTAATTAGCCGAAATGTGGATGTCAATTGGCCGCCAAGAAGCTGCCATTTGACAACGTGGGACTATTTTCTGTGGTGCGCCGTTAAAGAAAAGTGGTATTGCCGAGAAACCAGAGACAATTGAGCATTTCATGGCCAACATACGTGATGCCATTGCCGAGATACGATCCCATACACTCGAAAAAGTACACTAAAATTGGTCCAATCGAATGAGATACTGCGAGACCAGAGGCGGCAGCCATATGAATGAAATAATTATACATTTCTAAGTGGAAGCAAATAAACTAAAAAAGTTAGGCACATGAAAGTTAAGGGAGTTTTAAATTTATGAATGATTTTCATTTTTATATAATTAACAATCGTCAGTCTTCCCTCTCTGGTTTCTTCCTTTCTCTTTCAGAGAATTGTTTAAGCATATGGTTACAATATATAGTAGAAGTAAGAAAACTATTCACAAACAAGTCAAAAAGAAAAACTATAAGAAAAGTCGCAAGTTTTTGTGTTAAATGCACAACTTCAAGATGTTTTGCATCTCTTCAAGTTGCGATTTAAATTTTAATTTCTTGGTAATAAAATATTATATATTTACTGTTAACTATTTACTATTTACTGTTGTTGTTATTACATTTGCTAGTAAGAACTTGTTTAAAAACCGAGGCACTTAAACTCAAGGATTCGCTACTGATGTAGCGGAAAGAAAAATTAAAAAAAATTCAATTTCAAAGTGCTCTTTCATTGAAACTTGATTTTTCTGCACATTTTATTCAGTCATTCATTCATTCATTTGATTCTTTTTTTAATGCAATTTAACAATTTTTAGTTTGTTTTCCTTCCTTGCCTTTCTCTCCATTTTACATATGTTTTTCTCTCTTCCCTGCCTTTGTCTTCATATCACTAATATTTTTCGTCTTATCGGTTGATTTCTTCCGTTGTTATTTTTTAGATGCTCTTTTTACAGTGTATATTTGTTTATATATAACAGTAATGTTTACTTCAGATTTCAAATAAAATTTATTAAATTTTATTTTTGCAACTCCAACAAAACAAAGCGTAAATTAAGCACACAATATTTTGGAGAAAATTAAATTAAATTACACATCACGTTGCAATGTAAAATTACATTTTTTTACACTTAAAATATTGTTATACTTTTATCCTTTAAAAACGTTTAAAATATGAGCGACTGCCTCTCAGCAGATGTCTGGCAAAAACTCTGAGAGTAAATAAAAGTGTCATGAAAAAGTTTCTCAAAATCTGTCGTTCAGAATAGACTTTAAACTGTAGGGTCCGTCACTCAAGTATAAAATTAGGGCACACAACATGAGTAGTATGAGAAACTAGTCCGTAATCCTGACGGAAGGGTTGTAATGGCCAATTATGTATATACAGTGGTGGCGACGAATTTAAGACACGACATATGACTGACTTATTTGTGATAATTTTTACATTTTATCGAAAAAATTATGGGTCCATGATATTTTGTTTAAGACTTTTGTAATGTTATGAAGAAAAATTAATAATATTTTCTTACCTATATCCGGTTAAAAATTTTTATTTACATATTATATGCATAAACAAGTTTTATCCTGGTCACGAATTTAAGACATAGGCATAATATAACACTATTCTCTAAATTAAGCTCAGCTTAATAAAAAAAATCCTAGTATTTAGTGGGAAATCCTTTATTTTTCATCACAGCAGCACATCTCCCGGGTAAACTTTCGACTAATGCCACATAACGTTGCTTTGGAATTGCATACCAAGCTCTTCGGATTTCTTCCCACAAATCGCTTGAATTCTTTGGTTTAACTGTTCGTACATATTCCTCAACATCATTTCACAGGTTCTCAATTAGATTGAGGTCCGGGGATTGAGCTGGCCACTTAAGAACAATGATATCGTTTTCTTCTAAGCAACTCTTCACTAGACGTGAAATGTGCTTAGGGTCATTATCATGCATAAATTTCTATATTGGAGGCATGTTGTCTTCAGCGAATGGTATCATTGTGTCTGTTACAATATTTTTGTAAACATGGTGGTCCATTTTAGAATTTATATTGTAAATGGGACCTACACCATGCCAGGAAAATGCTGCCCACACCATCACATTTCCACCACCATGTCTGACCGTTTTTAGGGTGTACTTTGGATGATGCTCCAGGTTTGGAGGGCGCCATACGTACCGCTTTCCATCAGAGCCGAAGCGGCAAAACTTCGACTCGTCGCTCCAAAGGATATTTTTCCAAAATATCATGGGTTTCTTGAGATGTTCTCTCGAAAACGCTAGTCGGGCTTTGATATTTTTTTTTTGACACAAGTGGTTTACGTTGTGCAATACACCCACGCAAGTTTTTTTCATTTAATCGTCTTCTTATTGTCCTAGACGAAATATTAATGCGAAAATCCGATGCAATGTTATTTTTTATTTTAGTTGAGCTCGTGAAAGGATTACTAGCAGCTACTCTATAAATTAAAATGTCCTCCCTGGGTGTAGTTTTTCGGGCTCTAGGTTGCTGTGTGATATTTTTGGTGGTACCATGTTGCTTGATGTGTTCCATCGCGTTGTAGATCTTGCATCTAGAACATTTAAGCAGCATGGATATCTCTATTACTGTTTTTCCAGCAGATTTTAGTTGTTGGATCAGTTTCCGCTCGGCATCGGAACTCCAAGTACCTCTGGCCATTTCTAATTAAATATTTCGATGTATTTCAACATCAAATAATTAAAACATTCGTTACTCACCGTTTAGCTTCAGAAAACACAAAAAAATCGCTTAAAAATCAGAAAATTCTGAAATGTCTTAAATTCGTGGCCAGTTTCAAATACTCGTTTTTACATTAATATGATTAAAAAGCAACAAAATGTAAAAAGAAAAAAAAAGAAAATAACGGTACTTTTTCTTAACATTAAAGGGTACATAGAAAAATAAGAATATCTAATTTGATATTACAGGGTTGTCAAAATTATCACAAATAAGTCAATCATATGTCGTGTCTTAAATTCGTGGCCACCACTGTATATGTATTATTTGCACAATCCTGTGTGCCACTGTTCACAACTTGATGTAAGCAACAACAATTGCTTTCATTTGTTATTCTCCTGTTTATACCCCTTGCATAAACAATAACAATTACTAGACAATTATTCTCCAGATCTTTGTAACGGAGATCTTCAAACTACGATTACTCTTTTCAAATGCACCGCGTCTTCACACAAGACTGACTGAACTTTACTAACTCTTGTCGCCTGCTTTGCCTTGCCTTTTATATGGCAGAGTCAACAGTCTGATGAATGTTCTTGAAATCGAATATTCGTGAATTCACCCTCTCGAAATCTCTATAAATGTAAACATTTTTGCAATATTGTTTGTGTATTTTATTTACATTTATTATTGTAGTATTGTTGGTATATTTTTGTTTACTTGTTTACCATTTTTTATGCTGGTGTTTGTTGTTATATTAAGCAGTAGGAGAAATTGTAAACTGGTTTGTTTACTGCATTGTTTTGGTTTTGTAGCTTTTGTTTATAATTTTTATGTTAAACGATGAAAAAGCAAAATACCAGTATGTAACAAAACAATACGTAACAAAAATATTTCGGAATTGAAAAATAAGCAAACGTACGTTTTGTAATTCAAAACAAAAATTAAGATAACAATTAAACAAATTAAAACTGAGAACAGAGAACAAATTAAAACAGAAACATCACATTTGACCGAGTTTCACAAACAAAAGGAATATTTTACACTGTCACTAACATACAGACTCATACTCACTCTAATGTATGCAATTTAATGCATTCATAAAACTGGTTTATTTGAAACACTTATATAAAGTAATTCTCTTTCTCTCTCTCTTGCTCTGTTTCTCTTTCTGAAGATTGAAAATGGAAATGGAAATGGAAATACCCACAATGGTAATGGTAGAATTTGCCGAACGTTTCGAGTAGCGCAAGTGAATATCCTTTTTGAATTTGAAGAACAGAAAACCAAATAAAATACAAGGAAATGGTAAAGCATTTGCTTACATGTGTAATGTATGGCCTGACAAAAACAAATCTTTAGACAGCTCAAAACGGCTCAGAAGCAAAGCTAAACTAATCAATAAAATCAGAACATCAGAAATATTGTCTTTCCAATAAAACTTACTTTATTGGTGATTACAACCCTTCGATCAGGAATACGAAATTGTTTCTTACACGGTCCACGTTGTGTATGTATTAAATTCATCAAGGAGGGATGATGTGACTTAGAATTTAAATTTAAATAAAATCAAGGAATAGTATTTACTCATGTAATTCTCTTAACTGTGTCTCTCATTTATTACCCACTGTAACATACATGCATACATAAACCCTTCAGTCTGGATTGCGATCTAGCTTCTCACATGACTTATATTGTGTGAGTTAATTTTATACATGAGCGGCGGGATTTACAGTCGACTCCGGATGACAGTTTTTCTAGAAATTGTTCATGTTTTCTCTCAGAGATTTTACCAGAAATCTGCTGATAGGAAGTCGCCGAAGAAATATTGAACCGAGACCTCATGTCTTGTAAGCCAGCACTCTACCTACTAGACTATGGCAACACACTGTAACAAAGTATGTAAATATGAATGCGATGAATCATTTCACATTTGGTCTCTAAAATTTTGTCGCTGACACTTCAGGAGATCACTGCAAATTCATTCTCGAAATACTATGTCTTCAAAAAATCAACACACAAACAAACACATGCATTGCATGCAAAAAGCATGTGCACTTAACTGCGTTGGTTGCAAGTATGACACTGTAATGGTGTTGGTCTTATAACCAACAGTCGCAATAACTGCAGGCGATATTACTTACGGCTACAATAGCAAAAACGTACAAAACTTGGAAGTCTATTATCATGGATGGAATTTCATTGGTGCTATGTTTCGACCTGCATGTCTGGTAGTGGTGTTGTCGTGTGACTTCTTTTTAACAGCATGGAAATGTATTGCATTTTCGTATATGAAAGGTTTCGACAATGATGAAATATTTTAAGACACCAAGTAAATGAATGAAGTGATAGTAGTATCAAATTTTCTGCGAAACTCTTGTCATTACAGATTTATTGAAATTAAAATTGAATTCTAATATCTTGGAATTGTTTCTGAATTCGAGTTTAATTAAAAACAATGCAATGATCCAGCTAAGTAGCTTTGAGCACTCTGGCGTATACGTGATTTTTTTTTCGAAATTGTTTTCCTCATACCTCTAACATGTCATTGTCAACGTTGTCATGCACATGGATGTTATAAATAAATTTCAAAAAGATGAGCTTTGGATTTGAGAAATAATGCTTTGCATTGTCTGTACCAAATGACCGTTCTTTGTAAGGCTTCTAGTTTTATTTAAAATCATCAATAAAACTCTTCTAAATGTTCTTAAAACTTGTTAAAATGCTTTTACTCGATACAATTAAAATTTATTATTCGTGGTTTTTTCTTTTAAATGCATCTCATAACAACCTTGTTGTTCACATAAGTAATGATAGCAGTTTGAAGTCGCCATAGTCTAGTAGGCAGTATGTTGGATTATTAGACATTAGGTGCGGGTCAGAAATTACCAAACAAAACTTCCTCTCAGCAGATTGCTGGCCAAACCCCTGCGTGTAAAATAAAATTTCTCAAAAATCTTTTGCTCGGAACCGACTTTAAACTGTAGTCCCCACAACTCATGACTAAAATTAATACACACAACGTAAGTGCTATTAGAAGCTAGGTCGTAATTCTGACTGAAGGATAGTAATAAGCAATTATACATGGAATGATAGCAGTTGAAGGAAAGAGTTGATATATCCTTGCTTTGCTATTTGATGCAACAAATGGAAAAATGTTAATGATCACATTACTAATATACATAGCATTACAAGCTTATACACACATAAGTACATATGCATACGTCTACGGAATGATAATACGTATCACAAGTGGCGTTGTGCGACTCTTAAAGGGCACAACGACTACTAAATGTGTATTCTGTTCGGGCAGAGTACCGCGCCTCAAATTCATCTTCAGTGATGAGACCCACGTGTGGGACAAACAAAATTTACAAATTTGGAATCCACATAAGCCAATCCACATAAGATCCAAGATGTCTGGTGTGAAGTTTTTTTGCTTGAGCGATTTGAGGGAATTGTTATATGAACTGGCCTTAGAGAACGGGCGATCCAAGATTTTAATTTTATTCCCACGTAATTCCACTGTTGACATGGATATACGAATACTTACAGCATCATGAACGTTGCTGACATAAAATGATGATAAGACACCAGTACTTAGTTGTGTTCATCATGAGGCTTTATCGTATAAACTTTTAAGCAGAAGAATTCTTCATAGTGACGAATATTTCCTAAAAGTCTATAAAGCACAAGCACAGCCTCATATGTATATCAGCCACTGTAGGTATATGTATCTCGATGTGGTTCAACAATAGCCTGGCCGTTGCTCTGCTTAAAGTAATACATCTGATTTGAAATATACTACAATTAATTTATCATACCTAGTAATGTGATTAGCCTCCTCTTTAGCGAGTTTCATATATATATATAATATTTGTTCCAGGTTGTCTAGAAAAATGAAATGAAAAGGAGGAAAAATAAAAATAAAAATAAAAAAGACACACAATTCAGCTGCACAATTCCAGAAATAATGAAAAACCGTAAACGTTTGATTTAACTCGTAATTGTTTTTTTTTATATCGTAAGTTAACATTTCAACCATTGCCATGCTGATGATGATGATGATGATGACGATGATAGTGATAGTGATGGCTGAAGCCATGCCTCTCCCTTTACAAACAGAACGAGTAGACAAAAACAATGAAAGGGAAAAGCATCCTGAATTGCTAACAATTTATAGCAGAAAATAAAGAATTTTATTTTTACAATTGCAAACGTAAATGATGAGTGCAATTGACAATGTGATGATTGACAGCAAATGATTGATGGTTTGTTTTAAAACAAACTCATCAAGCAACTGAATGTAAAGAGAATATTTTCAATGATTTGCTCTCTTTTTCGATTATTACTGAATGTGCCTACAAACTGATACTACGTTTGTTAATATATGTTGTATTGTTATTGTTGTTAATTGATATAAACTCAACAAAAAAGCAACAATCGAACATGATTGAAACTACTAAAGTTGTTGGTAAATCATGCAAATCGTGAAAAAAAGAACAATAAAATGAAAGAAATTAAATTCCTTCAAGCCGGACTATTTAAATGTGAAATGGAGACAAGCTTTTTAAATAAAAAATTTTATTAGAGCTTAGACATATGCATGCTGGGAGAACAAAATATCAGATGAGTATTCAAAATGTTTTCAGTATACAGTCATATTAGAAAACAATTCTGAAAAATAATTTTGTGGCAGATTTAGCTCTCCAGTATTGGAATTTTGTTTTTCATTCTAAATTTGTGTGGCACAACTGCACGAATTAATTATTGGATTTCAATAATTTCTCCAAAGTTTCAAGTCGACAATGGAATAAATTTTGTGTAACGAATTTCTGGCAATAATTTCAAAACTAATTTCAAAAAACAAAAACCCAAAATGATGCCAGTTTGGAGACCAAGTGTAGAAGCACTTTTGCCAAGAGATGAAAGAGATGTTTCTATGGCCTCAATAACCAATTGAGTAGCAGAAAACTCTCTCGTACGATAAAACAAATACTCTACAAGAGGCTCATCCTCCCCGTGTTTCTTTATGGCACTGAGGCAAGAGACATCATTAAGCACTGATGCAGCAGTCTTGCGAAAAATCGTAAGATCTTCGGTTTTGTGCGAGTTGGCGATGATATCCATATCCGATCCAAAAATAAGCGGTATGAGCTTCTCAGCGCCATGGACGTTGTGCAGCGCACTAACATCCAGCGACTGCGCTGGCTCGATCATGTCGTTCGAATGGAGGAGGATGCTTCGGTGAGACGGGTATTTGATGTGGGGATTTGTAGAAGTCAGCGTAATGGATGATCTTGTTTGCGTTGGTAGGGCCAAATCGAGGTAGCCCTCTCATCGATTGAAGTGACCAACTGGCGAAGGCAGTTCTAGAAGAATGTGTTAAGGCAGGCCCGTTAATCGGGTTGTTAATAGCTAGTTAAGTAAGTAATCTCAAACCTTACGGTACAGAAATATAAATACTCAGTATTTTCCTAACGAATTGTTATTAGGTAGTTATATACGTATAGGTGGCCTGCCACCAAGGAATCGGATGGACGATATTAGGCCTCATGGGGACCATTGTGATACCACTGTTCGTGACAATTAGCTCCTAGTCCTGGAACCACTTAGAGTTTCCAACGCAGCGACTCAAACTGCAGGTGTCAATGTTCAACAAATCACGTAGATCATCGAAGTAGTAGGAGGTGCCTACTACACTTTCTTCTTTGACGCAGTGCCGGACATGTTCCCAATAGATGAAGAAAAGTCACTTTTTCCTCCTTATCCCTGAAGCTTCTACAGCAATTATTTGCGAGAAACGAATTGTTATTAAAATGTTAAATTTTCTTTCTATCTCCAATTTGTATATCGAATTTCATTCAGATAACATCGCTTAATTCAACGTTATTTGCAATTTCCTTTCATTGAAATCAATTTTTGAATTACTCTTCTATATTTCATGCTGTAAATTGGTTTCATTCTCTCTCTCTCTCTTTTATTTTACTTTCATTTGTTGTCGGGCTTGCAAAAAAAAGAAAAAAAAAAAACCAGAGAGAGATAGTAACGTATTGATTATGGATGTTGTTGAACAGAATAAATAGATTTTTAGTGCATCAGTACCTAATCAAGCCGTAAAACGTTTATTTGGTAGAATGTGAGTTGGCAACCGTTCCTTGTTACTTGTTACAGCATTGTTTGCAACTATTCAACCATAAATTCTCTCCACATACATATAATCACAAATACACACACGAGTAAATAAATATAAATATGTATGTATGTGAGGAAAATGTGGGCATTCACATGCACAATATAAATGTAGCAATGTTTAGAGAAATTGAGTGAGAGCGAAAGAGAGGGAGTAGAGCAGTAAACCGCCATTGGAATACATTTATTAGTTCAGTTATGTTTCATAAATTTTATTTGGTTTTTCTGGTTGTTTGTCTGTTTTACTGCTGTCTATGTCAACATGTACGTATGCTGCTGCTGGTTGGGAGTTTAGGTTTCATGCTTGTATTGTATTCCTATAAAAGAATAAAGTGTTCATATGCATTTGTATTTGTATTTATTTATAGAGTCCAGTTTACCAACAAAATCAATTGGCTTTGGTGTTGGTTTTCAAAATTGTTTATTTACAGCAGTTTTTCTACTCTTTTGTTGTTGTAATTGTAATCATTGTTGGTGTTATTGTGGCTCTCAATTTATATTGTATGGGTTGGTAACGTTATTATTTTCATATACAGAGTTGTGAGAAGAGCAGTGAGTAACTAATAAGAAATTATTTTCATTTGTCTCAAGAAATTTCTTAATTTTATTTAATTAACGAAGCTGTTTATTAAATGGGAAAAATACATAAAGCATTGAATTAATTGTTCTGATTTCAAAGCTTAAACTTTTTTAAATATCATTTCTAGGTAGATTTCATTTCTGGGTAGATTTTTGAAAGCCTCTCGTGTACAACTCAACAAGCTCAACTCCTGGACCGTGGTAATCGATAGAGATACGCTGTTAAGTGGCAAATGCAGAAAATCATGTTAAATGCATTTTATCTGATTGATCTTGGTGTGTATTTTACGGCTTAGGATGTAGTTCTTATGTTGTAATAATGTACGTAGAGGATGGGACATCTATCGGCTTGAATTTGAACCATCGTTTATTTCGAATCTGACAATGCTTATGCCAGTCTATTCTGTCACAAAATTCAATATCTTAGTTCTACTGAAAGTACTTAATTGATTTACGCTTGAGAAACGTTGGGATTTATTGGGCCATCGGAAAACTATACGATGCCGTTGATTTTTCCAAAAAAAAAAAAATTCTTTCCGGATGGAGCTGATTTTAATCGTGCGTTAATAAGCAAAATTGCTTTATTTGGGGCTCAGAAAACCCACATGTAGTTTTACAGAAGCCAATGCAACCCATTACGAGTGACTGTTTGATACGGCATGAGGACGTCACAACGATTACGGTCAATGGAAGTACCTATTGCACCATGATAACCGATTTGTTTGAACCCACACTTCATGGTATTGATATGAACAATGATTGGTTTCAACAGGATGGTGCAACTTGTCACACATCTCATACCTCAATCAATTTATTGTGTCAAACGTTTGATGGCCTTTTAATTAGACGAAATGGTGATGTCAATTGGCCGCCAAGAAGCTGCAATTTAGCTATCGTTGGGCTATCTTCTGTAAGACATCGTTAAAGAGAAGTATTATGCCAACAAACTAGAGATAATTGAGCATTTGAAGGCCAGCATTTGTGATGCCATTGCCGATATACGACCCCGTACACTCGAAAATGTGCAAGAAATTTGATTCTATAGAATAAGGTACTGTGAGACCAGACGTGGCAGCCATATGAATGAAATTATATTCCTTTTCTAACCGAGGTAATGGTACTTCACAAGAAAATAATAAATTTGGAAAAATTTCAAACCATTTTTGTTTCATTGCATGAATTAAATTGAAATTTTTAAAATTGCCACCCCCTTATACAATGTGTATCACCAATATGCCCTTGTGTTTAGTAGTCTAAACATTTCTGAGATTTATTCAATTTTAATACTATTTATCTAACCTTAGCTGTAAATGTCCATACATGCATTATGACATACTTTGCATTGATATTTGTATGTTTCTAAGCAAATGAACATAAATAGCAGCACGTATGAATGCGATGGATTCTATAGACGTTATTTCAATCGTTTTAAAATAATTTTTTAACAATTTATGATTTTAAAACGTTAAATTTGAATTTTCAATTTATGCTTTACACAATTGCTATGAAAAATTTATAAAAAATGCTTAAAATTTTATTTACAACATCATAAAAAAATCTTAAAATTATCTGTACAACCAATACCTTTCAATCTTATTCATTTATTCATGTAAAGTCATGAAAAATTACACGATTTAAGGGATTCTGGCAAGCAACTTATAGACAAAAATTAAATCAAATATTTGTTGTATCAATAATCTCTAACTGCAACGAAAATTGCCACATATTTTAGAAAACACTTTCATTTTGACATTTGTAAACGCATTCAAGGACATTAAATGTTAATTACACTACAGTTGCTAGCGGTTATTGAAACCAATAAAGGGTTATCGCTCTGCCATTATTGCCAAAGCAGCTGTTGATATCAATCGATAAACGTTAATCGGTAATGAGCATCTTTGGTAAGTAATTATTGCCATGAAATATATTCCCTACGTGCACGCCATTATATTAAACATTCACAAAAGGACTACAACAACAACAACATCGTTTAGATTGTAGATGCAAGCCATACACACTTACATACATACAAATGCATAGATTAAGAAGATTGATAACAAGTATGGCATACAGCGATGTAAATGGTGAAAGAGCAAGAGTGTGTGCATAATTAATTGGAAGCCATTAAATACCATTGACCTTGCATAAGTGGTCATTATTATACATATGTATGAGTCTCTTTTTGTTTCTCACAGTCTCTCTTTATCTAATCTGTATAAACCTGCATAGAAACCTAGTATGTAAGTGAAGAGGAATGTTTAGTTATTTTATGCTTTGGCAGTAAAGCAAACACAATTCGTTGAATATTGCTCAAAATGGAGAATATTGCTCAATTACGAATTCTAATCAAAATGCATTGAAATATTGAAATGGTTCTGAGAAATTAGTTGTAAAATTGGCTTAATTCCTGTGCTCAAAGATGCTTACAATCCCATGTTTTTTTTTTTTTTGCTTTTATAGTAATTTGGATACTTAATACTGTAGTTCCCGTCTGTGTGAGAGGTGGAGGTGGTAATTGTGACCAGAAGGACTGTAAACGCCAATTAAGTAGGTAAGTACATAGTTTTTATGCGCCATCAAAACTGAATTTGGAATTAAATATTGTTATGTTGTTAGTAAAATAAATTCGTGTTAGTTTAAATTAAAATTCTTTATTGTTCGCACAATTCTGGGTGCCACTGTTCACAACTTGATGTAAACAACAACAATTGCTTTCATTTGTTATTACTCTATTTATACACTGCCCATAAACAATAACAATTGTTGGACGCTTATTCGACAGATCTTTGTAACGGAGATCTTCAAACAACGATTACTCTCTTCAAACATACCGCGTCTTCACACAAGACTGACTGCACTTCACTAACTGAGTCGCATGCTTTACCTTGCCTTTTATATGGCAACGTAAACAGAGTGATGAATGTTCTTGAAGGCTAATGTTCATGAATTTGCCTTTTCGAAATCTCTATAAATATAAACAGCGATGTTTACATGTATTCATGCTGGTGTTTGTTGTTGTATTTTGTTCTTTTGTTTACTATATTATTTATGCCGGTATTTGTTGTTGTATTAAGCAGTACGATAATTTGTAAACAGGTTTGTTTACTGCATTGTTTTGTTTTTGTAGCTTTTGCTTATAATTTTAATGCTAAGCGATGTAAAAGCAAAACATCAGTATCTTGATTTTTCATTTTTTAACAATATTTATTCTTGTGATAGTTGCACTTAAAGGTAGTGTTAAATCCGTGAACTGTATGGGGGGGAGAGCACAAAAAAGACAAAACTGTTGCTCCAACTCTACGAACACTAGAAAAAACCAGAAGTTAGAGAATTTCTAATTTCAAAAAAAAAATACACATAAAAAACAAACACTTTCCTTTTATGTTTTTGTAAACACGAACACGCTAAGAAAATTTAGCTTAAAAGGTTTTATCAAATCACTCGAGTTGGTTTTGTTAATTAGTTTGCCCAGGCTTTTAATCGGATCACAATTTATTTCCCTTTTCCAAGTAATTTCCTTCGAATTTCTTAAGGCAAGCAGTTTGATGTCACAATCACAAAACAAATGATAATTTTGGATTATATATGATTTTCTTTATTTCAAATCGAAATTTATAACATTTTTTATAGTTTCCTTTTTTATTTATCACTATCACAATAAAATTTCAGGTTTTTATCTTTAGCTGCTTATGCTGGTTACAAAACGAATGATACTTTACGAAAAAAAATGTATAAGTCAAAGGCCTAAGTTAATTTAATTACAATAGAATGTTAAAAATCCCAAAAGCTCTTATTACAATGCATTATGTTACAAAAAAAAGCATAAATTAATGTAGCGCCCTCTATTGGACATTAGGAATCTTTTGGTTGATCGTCGGAGATGGGGTTTTTCGATCTTCTGACGTAAACAGGTAGTACTAGACTGACCACTTAATGATCTGTAATCTGGTGGTTAAATCAACTGCACGGTTACATTAAAATTTTCTCATATCCATTACATCGACAATATTACAAGTTCTGCCCATGGAAGGCTTATATTATTTTTATTGCCAACAAAGGAACGCCTTAAAGCTTCAAAAAAAATGTTAGTAATCCTCACAAGCTGTCTAAGAAAGAGGTTTCTGCTATGAAGTCTTTAATATTTGTTCCTGATTGTATTTGCATTTCAGTTCATATGATCAATTATCAGGCTTTGTTTACAATACGTTTGAAGTGAGCTGTTCTTAGCTTTTGTTTTCTTGCTTACTCTACACTGGTCATCAGTTGTGTAATAATAAAATAAAATTTATAAATAAAACTCTTATAAAAGCAATTTTCTTGTCTTCCTATAAACAATAAGTCCAAGCATTGACCAAGCAACTCTTCTCTTAAACAAAAAGTTGCATTAAAACTAATGTTTAAATTTATTGGAAAATGAAATGCTTTTTTAATGCCGCCCTAATCATTTAATTTTTTCTCAAGAAAATAAATATCCTTCTTAGTAATCGCCTGAATAATTTCGATTCTCTTGTTTTTCAAAATAAATACCGTCAACCCTCCTATAACGCGGTGAGTGCGTACCGTATTATATGGAAACCGCGTTTTGAAAGTACTGCGTTATAGGAGGGCTGTCGCAATTTCAGGCCCGCGTTATAGGAGGGTTTACTGTATTCCCTTTGTTAAGTTTTAAATATAATAAACGATTTAAGAAAATGTGTGTTAACATGTGTGGGTATTAAATTTTAAGTGATGGGATTTATGTTAACTTTATTTTATTCTCACGATACATATGTACATACATACATATATACATATATGGGCTATAAAGTCCCAAACGAGCCTCTCATACAATATTTATTAGATCCTGTGAATACATATATCGTATAGTGGCCGAATTTATGTTGATTTTATATTTTTTTCTTTTTTTTTTTTTTTTTTTTTTGTGAAGCAAGTGTTGTGATGTGTTGTGTTTATGTTGAGGATTTTATTGTTAGTTTATGTTAAATTTTTATTAAGAATCCCTTTTTACGACATGGTCAAAATGGCTTATTTTATTTTTCTCTTACTTTGTGGGAAATATGAGAATATTTACACAGGCAATGTTTATGAATATGACGTGGATTATCTAAGGACTCATTTAACTCTTCATATGAAATATGAGGAAATAAGAGTGAAAGATGTTAAGGAGAAAAGGATAAATGGTACAGTAATGTTAATTTTGTTAAAAAAAATAAAAAAAAAATATTTGTATTAAAGACAAAAGTTTGTGAAATAAAAACGATTTAAATTCACTCTTAAACGCGAAGCAATATGACAAGCTTTTGCGTGGTAGAAAATGTGTTCCTGAAAGAATCATCAATCTCGTGAAACCTTGTATTCAGGCGCTTTCTGCTGCCATGTGAAATATGAATATACTCTAAGTGACTCAATACACGTTGAAACAGGCGTCAGGAGATAAGGCTACGTACTATCTCCGCTTTAGCTCGATTTTATCGTGAGTGAGCCTAGTAATGCGGCAAGCCTGTGTCACAAACAGAGACACATATTTTGCGGTATGTGCAGTCACCTTGAAGACTTATATTAGTGCTAGTGAGGTCTGTCTGCTGTCATATAGATACTCGCATAGCTTAGCAAAACTATAGGCGATAAGCGATATTGCAGCCAAATTCGCAATGAAGATTAATATCAAGAAGATCAAAGTAATGCGCATAAATACGAGGTTTTCAAATTGTCGGCAGACTGTTGCAAGATGTGAATGAATTTCATTACATTGGCAGCATTATTTCAAAAAGTCGAAGAATATCTAAGGGACGTGCTGCATTTATCATGCAGGATAAGGTATGGAGAGCGACTCAGATTCCCAGACATATTAAATTGAAGATATTCGACATACATACATACATATATAATTAGCCATTACAACCCTTCTGTCAGGATTACGGCCTAACTTCTCACACCACTCATGTTGTGTGCCTTAATTTTATACATGAGTGGTGGGACCTACAGTTTAACATCAACCCCGAACGACAGATTTTGAGAAACTTTTTCATGGCAAGTTTATTTACTCTCGGGGTTTTTGCCAGAAATCTGCTGAGAGGAAGTCGCCGAAGAAATACTTTTTTTTCATATTTCGTTTTGATGTCTGGCCTATGGCTCGAACCCGGGCCTTTCGTCTAATAAGCGAACACACTACCTACTAGACTGCGGCGATACTAATGTTAAATCAGTGGGTTTATGTGGATGTGAAATGCAGGCATACGTATAACAATCCGCATATTCTGGCCCGATGTTAGAAGCAATATTGCACTTTGGAATGCCACCAAGCACGTACCAGTCCAAATAGAAATCATGCATCGTAAGTGGAAATGGATCTTTAAACCACGATTAGTCTCTTTATACGCATCGCGTATGCCAGTCACACAAGACTGGCTGAACTTCACTAACTCAATCGCCTATTTAGCCTTGCGTTTTATATGGCAAAGTAAACAGTCTGATGAATGTTCTTGAATGCGAATGTTCATGGCTTTGCCTTCTCGAAATCTCTATGAATGTAAACATCGTTGCTTACATTTATTCTTGTAGCGTTTGTTGTTGTATTTTTGTTTACTTGTTTACCATTTTCTTATGCTGGTGTTTGCTCTTATATTAAGCAGTACGATAATTTGTAAACATGTTTGTTTACTGCATTGTTTTATTTTTGTAGCCTTTGTTTATAAATTTTTATAATTTTTCGCTTAACAATATTTTATTTTCCCTTATTTTATTATTTATATTTCCCATCCACATATACCACATCTATAAATTAAGAAAATGATCTAAAAAAATAAACTTTAAATGCTTTTAGATGCAAGGGTGGATTTCAATTTAAACCTTCTTTAGGTTGCCTGGGTATTAAGGATCATACATTAAATGTTGCCGGAATGATTTATACATTTTAATAGGCATCAACATAAAGTATGATGTACTGGCATGTATTAAATAAGAAAAAATTGTTTACATTAAGGAAAACAATTCCAGGAAACTAAATGGAAAGAAAGGACTTTCTAAAAGAATATTTAATTCCTTGTTTCAATGTCTATTTACTATTAATGAAGGCAGGAAGTAATTGCACTTTTCATCTACAGAAATGTTAAAAATATTCGGAATACCCCTGTATTTATAAACAGAATTTTAGGCCAAAAACCAAGATTATTTCATCCGAAAATGTGTTCATTGCTATGGAAATTATACTCCCTCCTATATGTAGTCACTCAATAAGAATAAATTGTTATTATTTGCCAACAAAGTAGGTTCTCAACATTTATTTTCTACACAAGTATTGTATAAAATCTGTTGTTTTTGTTTTGCTAACAACGATATGCCTCCCAAGTGTACATTAATATGATACCAAAAGAGGGAGATTTCAATTCTTTCTAAAATATTCATAAATTTTTAGTTTCAATGGTATAGTACGGGTGTATATGTATGTATCTCCTCTGTATCTCTCTCTTTCTCTCTCTCTCTCTATCTCTCTCTCTCTGTGTAATAAGTAATAGAAATTTATTTTAATATCTAACATGTGCATGAGATTTATAGTTCTTTAGTCATCACAAAAAAAAAATCATATATTCATCCATTCTTTCATTCATTCATATTCATGCCAAACATATATTGTACGCACACACTACACACACATACATGTTGCAGTATTATTAAAAATAAACACAACTATTGTCATACAAATGAGTAACAATAATGAATGAATCAAATTTCTTTCTATTTTAACTAAAACAGATTTACACCATTTACTGGAGAAAATTTTTTGTGAGAAAAAAATCTTCATATTACTTACTTACTTAATTGGCCATTAACAAACCGAATAACGGATTGCGGTATACCTTAACACACGCTTCCAGGCCTCTCTGCTTCTTGCGCGCCTACGCCAATTGGTCACACCAATCGATGACAGGGCTTCTTCGATTTGGTCCTTTGAGCGCTAACAAAGTCGTCCTCTTTGCCGACTTCCGCAGATACTAGTATCAAATACCCGTCTCGCTGGAGCATCCTTCACCATTCGAACGACATTGCCGAGCCACTGCAGTCGCTGGATGCTCATGCCCTGCACAACGTCTATATCATTGAGGAGCTCATACAGCTCACTATTGGATCGAATGCGGAAATCCTCGTATCCAACTCGTACTAGACCGATGATCTTACGTAGGACTTTCCTCTCGAATACTCTCAAAGCTGCAGCATCAGTGCTTAAATGAGCCCATGCCTCTGCACCGCAAAGAAGCACTGGTAAGATGAGCATCTTGCAGAGCATTAGTTTTGCCGTACAAGAGAGGTCTCTGCTACTCAAATGCCTATTGAGAACATAGTAGCATCTGTTGGCAAAAGTGATCCTGCGCTTGATCTCCAAATGATGATCTCATTTTTGATGGTAACAGCCGAGCCAAGATAAATAAATTCTTTGAATATATCGAAAGTTAAGTTATTGGCTGAAGTCGCCGTGTTCTAGTAGGTAGTGTGTTGGCTTATTAGACGAAAGGCCCGAGTTCGAATCCCAGGTCAGACATCAAAACGAAAATATGAAAATATTTCTTCGGCGACTTCCTCTCAGTAGATTTGTAGCAACAACTCTGAGAGTAAAAATTGTCATGAAAAGCTTCTCAAAAAATCTGTCGTTCATATCGACTTTAGAATGTAGGTCCCGCCACTCATGTATAAAATTAACGCACACAACATGAGTGGTGTTGAGAGGCTAGGCCGTAATCCTGACTGAAGGGTTCTAATGGCCAATTATGTATGTATGTATGTAAGTTATTGGCTTTTATCTGAAATCCAATACGCCGCACGTCTCAACTTATTGACAAACCTTCATATAGGCTATCTTTTTAAGAGTCCTCATTTACTATAACAGAAAAATCTGTTGTATTCCATTAGCTTCATTTCGAATCGAGTCTATCTAAGGACTCCAATTGTATTCTCCATGTAATGAGGATTATTTCCTTCATTCCATTGCATTTTCTACAGTTTAATAGTTCATAGTCAGGATTACAATCTAGCATCTCACAGCACTCCTATTCTGTGTCTGAATTTTATGAAAGAGTAGCAGGACCTACTGCTTAAAGTCAACTTCGAATGGTAGATTTTTGAGAAAACATTCAATTCTTTAGGAAACAGTGTAAATTTTTTTCTTCATTTTGCCTAGAATTTGTAATAAAAATACTTTGAAAAGTTTTGTATTTTTATTAAAATTTTGTTTCCATTTTTATTAAAATTCATATTTGTGCTCTGAAGGAAGGAATGTTGGAAGGGCAAGGAGGGTTACATGTATTTAGGACAAGTTAAAGTGAAATAGTTTCCTTGGATTATTGTAATTTTTAAATAGGCCCCTCCTCCATTCATTCATTCATTCGTTCGTATCTAGGATTCATGCAGATGGTCTTAGTCTCGATCTGAATTTGTTTCGTTTTCCTGTTCATTTTTTTTGTTGGCTTTGGCCTTATTTCTTGTCTTTGTCTAACTCTTACCCTGGATTTAAAATTTTTTTGTATTTCCTTGTTGTAATAGTTTTTGCGCTCCAAAATGTTGCATGAAAAGTAAACGATTTGAAATTTATTTTGGCCATTTGCCAGAAACAATCCAAAAAAAATTTTCGTCACATTTTGTGTGACTCGAACGAATCGAAATTCTTGTTTGATTTGCATGAAGGTGAAGAAGATTTCCCTTAAATTATGCGAACTAAAATGAAAGTATGATTGAGGGAATGAATGAATGAATATTTGATGGCTTGAATGAATATTTTAAGTTTTAAAAATTTGTATTTAAGATTTGTGTTATTGGTCGATTGGTTGTATTAGAAATTTAAGAGCAGATGACATTTTAAATACAAAAATGTTAATGTTACAATAACAATGCTTAAATGCTTATGTATGCTACTGCTTAAATTAACCAAATTGTATGGTTTTGTATACATGGGTTAAAAGTATTTGTAATTTTTCTCTTTGTTTTCTACTGACTGAAAATGTTTCTTAAGTGAATGCAAATTAAAATCGGGTCAAAATATTTAAATCTCCTGCATTTAAGCCTACAATGAGAATATTTAAGCTTATTGGTCTCTTTAACATAAAATGTTTAACATTTCACATGTGATTACCACACACAACGTAAAATTAAGTACAAAACAATTCAACGATTTTTGTATTATTTCCGACAGAGTGCCGCTATGATTTCCTAAGTCCTGTACAGAGGACAAGTCCTTACTTCAAGTCCTCGTCAAATTGTCGGCACACTGTTGCTAGATGTGAATGAATTTCATTACCTTTGCAGCATTATTTCAAAAAGTCTAAGAATATTTAAGGGACGTGCTGTATTTATCATGCTGGATAAGGTATGGAGAGCGGCTCAGATTCCCAGACATATTAAATTGAAGAAATTCGACACTAATGTGGGTTTTTGTGGATGTGAATATTCTGGGCCAATGTTAGAAGCAATATTGAACTTTGTAATGCCACCAAGCAAGTACCAGTCCAAATAGAAATCATGCATCGGAAGTGGAAATGAATCTTCAAACCACGATTAGTCTCTTTATATGCACCACGTTTTCACATAAGACTGGCTGCACTTCAATAACTCAATCGCCTGTTTAGCCTTGCCTTTTATTGGCAAAGTAAACAGTCTGATGAATGTTCTTGAAGACGAATGTTCGTGGCTTCGCCTTCTCAAAGTCCCTATAAATGTAAACATCGTTGTTTGCTATAAATGTAAACATCGTTGTTTACGTTTATTATTGCAGTATTGTTGGTATATTTTTGTTTACTTGTTTACCATTTTTTTAAGCAGTACGATAATTTGTAAACAGGTTTGTTTACTGCATTGTTTTGTTGTTGTAGCTTTTTTTTATCATTTTACAATTAAGCGATGTAAAAGCAAAACATCAATATCTAAATTTTTCATTTTCGTAACAGTATGTTGTTTGTTTTTTTTATCCTGTACCTAAATGATTATAGTTCCGTATCTTAAGGCAGTCCAATTTTTTTTTTTTATTAATTTTTGGTACTTTCTTAATCATAAATAATTGCCATAGCACATCTCCCACCCTCCTGCTTTTACTATCCTTGCTTTGATTCAGTTTCATTAATAAAGATTTTTTGCAGCATATAAAGTGATTGCTTTCCTATAGCTGGCGCTAAGCCTTCTTGGGAAACTTTTCTAAATTCATTCCATTTTTTTCTAAGATGATACCCTCTCGTCATCATTTCTTCTCTGTATGAACGGACGTTGCTGGACTCTATAGAAGACTTATATATGAAGAGAAGTCTTATATATGACTTATATGAAGGGTATATTGTTCTTCCTCTCGGGGCTTCAAAATTCGATAACTTGCCGATAGTTTGCAATCTAAAAATTATTTTCCTACGAAGGAATGTTTTTCAATTGTTAGTTTAATTTCAACATTTGTGGTCAAAATATATTTAAATTTTGACAAGAGGACGAGTATAGTTTCTTGATTTTATAAAAATTTACACGAAGTAAGTAAGTAAGTTTTGCCTAAAAAAATAAAAGACAAATAATATTTGTGCATAAAAAGTAAGTAGCATTCACTGTAAAATGCTTGTCTTTTAATTGCGGTTTTGTAACCTCCGGAATTGTTAATTGCTATTGCAATCAATGAAACCAAACAAGATATTTTAAACATTTTGACTACGAAATAAAATATAATTTCGACTAAATTGAGATGTAGTAACAGAGAATCTATGTCCTTAAATAACCAATTATTCAACATATTTCCATTTCCTTTTATACAAGATTTCCAGTATAATAATTGAGCATGATTAACTCACGTTTTGTTTCTCCTCATTTTATGGTATTCTATTGGATTGTATTGCCAATGAAAATGGATTTTATTCGCCTCGTCATATTATTTCTGTCAAATTGTTATTTTTTTCTTGCTTGTACAGTTTCATTTTATAACCGTTGAGCACTTAATTAAAATGAGAAAAACTAGTTCGACTAAAAAATACCTGACATGAAAGAAAATCGGAAAGTTAGAGAAAATAAAAGATAGAAAAACAATCTGTATTTGATATTGACTCAACACTAACAGTTTTGATTTCTATCAAAAAAAGATTTTTTTTTTTTATTTCTAGATTTTAATTAAACCAAATAGAGAGACAGAGAGCGAGAGAGAGCGAGAGAAAGAGATAAAGAAACGTAATCCGTGTTTAAAGAAATTTTTTTTTTATTTTATTTGCATGCAAAACACTTTTATTTGCATCAAATCAGAACAACATTTTTTGTCATCCTTATTGGGCCACAGCTTCAAATTAAAGATGTACTACAGTTCATAGGGAATTTTTTTTTTTTTGCATTTTAGAATTTCACTGTAAATTTTCTTAACTTATGTATACAAATCAGAGAACAGCAATGAAAAGTTTTTTCGGTACTCATAAGCACTCATGAAATTTTGATTATAAGTGAAGCAACAATATTGAAATTTAACCATGTACTCTGATTCACTCATACTCACCACAAACCTTGATTTATAAAATAAGTCGGTTATCATATGACCATAACGCTCCGAACTGACGGTGACAGTCGTTCCATCGTCGTTTTCGAAGAAGTAAGGTCCAATCATACCTTCGGACCAAAGAGCGCACCAAACAGTGACTTTCTCTGGATATAATGGTCTCTCTTCAATTACTTGAGGATTCTCAGAACCCCAAATACGACAATTTTCTTTATTAACATACCCACCGAGTGTGAAATGTGCTTCATCGCTGAAGAAAATTTTGTTCGAAAAATTGCCGTCCACTGCCTGTTGTTCAAGCACCCATTTCTCGTATCTACGACGTTGTGAATGGTCAGCTGGCTTCAGTTGTTGCGTGAGCTGGACTTTATATGGATGTAGGTGTAGATCTTAATGCAAAATACGCCATAATGTGCCGTAAGACAGTCCTAATTCCTGAGAACGACGAGGAATCGACACATTCGGGTCCTCGGCAACACTTTCACTTACAATAGCGATACTTTCAGCGGAACGAGCAAAACGATGATGCACAGGCCTTTCAATATCTGTAATCACTCCAGTCTTTTCAAATTTCTTCACAATTATGCCAATTGCCTCCGTAGTTGGACGATTATGTAAACCATAATCTCCTCTTAAAGCATAATACGTGGCTGTGGCAGAATCACCATTTTTGTAGTAGGTTTTGATAATTTTTATGCGTTGTGTAATTGTTAAGCGATCAGACTTTCAACTGAAAAGAAAAAAATTGGTTTTACAACTTAGTTTGACAGATTTCGAATTCCAGTTCCATACTTTTGAAATCACGAAATGTTTGATTTCATAAACCTACTCAATTAGATTCATAACTTTAGAAAAATACTTATAAATGATAAGAGTGACTCGAATCACTTATCAAAATTTACAGTCTTAGTTGTTGTTCTTGCATTTGCACAAAAAGAAAACAGACGTATAAGCAAAGAAGACAGAACAGCAAGCAGAGCAAACACACAACCTTCTAGTAAATATTTTAGAAACCGTTTGCGATTCATACTTATTTTGTGCTTCGTGTATATGTTGAGTTATGGAGAGTCGAAGTCAACAACATCATACGTATTGTTAAGTATGAATACGATGAGTACTTTAAACTTTGATTATGAGTAGAGATTCTAAGATATTAAAATAAGTATGAATAAGTACAAGTACCGGATATTATAAGTATGATTCGATTCTACTCATCTTTTTGAATACTCATTGCTGAACTCTGATACAAATGCAGTTACGCGTTTTCGTTTTAATCAATTTTGGGAATTTCTCGTTTAATAATTCCCCACATAAAAATCATCATCCATCGCAATGAAAATGAAAAAATTCACAATTTGATTACAAAAAAAATAAAAGAAAAAAAACAAAAAACATTTCAACAATAGATGTTAAAAATAATTTCGCTTTTTTTATTGCACCTGCAATCCCCTCACACCTAAAAATAAATATTTTATGTTCCTGCAACGGCAATAACATGCAATCTTCGACAAATATTGTACAGGGGAGGTATACAACAAAACCATATGCCGCTGAGTTAAGCTAAGCGATGTATAAAAAGGGTAATTGTTGATTAAATTGTTGATTGATTAGTGTAGGCCATATATCGGTTTAAATTTGAACTATCGGTTATTTAGAATCTGGCAATACTTACAGATATGTCATTCCATTCTATCACAAAATTCATTATATTATACCCACTGAACGCAATGAATCGATTTATGCTTGAGCAACGTTGGAATTTATTGAAACAACGAGAAACTACGCAATGATGTCGAATGAAGCTCAACTTGATGGGTACGTTGGGTTAGAGAACGTGTACTTGTCAATTAAGACAAGTACAGTACCCGGAGGTCGAATTGACCCATTGATGGGTACGTTAATAAGCAAAATTGCCATATTTGGGGCTTAGAAAACCAACACGTGGTCCTACAAAAGCCAACGTACCCATTGCGTGTGATAGTTTGGTGTGGCTTGTGAAGCTTAGACATCATTGGCCAATATATATCCTTGAAAATGAGGACGATGCAACCATTATGGTCAATGAAGCCATCTATCGCTTTACGATAACCGATTTGTTTGTACCCGCTCTTCATGTGAACGATGTTTCGTTTCAACTGGATGGTGCAACTTGTCACACATTTCATGCCAGAATCGATTTATTGCGTCAAACGTTTTGATGGTCGTTTAATTAGCCGCCAAGAAGTTTTCTAAGCTAAAAATCTCAATTTAACATGACATTCTCATTTCATTTATACAAAGTATAGGTATCCCATAATAAGACTCTGCGTCTCTCTCTTTACCAGAAAATACATACGTGTGGGAATGTTAACATATGTTCTTAAATTCAATTTTTTTTTACCAGGTGTAATTATTGCCATACAGGTATTACAGTTACAATCATTATTACCGCAATTATTACAGTTATTGTTACTGTTACTGTTACTGTTATTATTTTATGTTATGCCATAACTTTTCATTGTATTTTCTGATTGTGTGCGCCTATTTTTTCCGATCTTTCATTCGTATTGTAATTGCCATAAATGCGAACTTTGTTTTTATTGTAATTGCATGTTTTCGTATTTATTTTGTTTCTGTTCTTATTTTCATTACATTTATTTACCATTTGTCTGCATATGTTTGTATTTGTATGGGTATTGGTATGTATGCATACAATATAAAGTTCATGATTTACTAACGTATTGTTCAATACAGTTGTGTGCAGTTTAACCTTGGACATGAGTATTGATAGGAGTTTGAGTATGTGCGTGTGTGCGGTATTGCCATGTATTATTCAATAGTATTTTACTTGATATTATTAACACATGCTTTATTATTATTTTTCCAATATATTTTTTTTTATTTTTTTTTTTTATGTGTATATGAGTGTGTTTATTTATTTGTTTTACTAGGGAAATTGACAAAATATGCCAACAGCATAAAAAAATGTTTTTGTATGTATACAAATATGTATACATGGAAGTGTAGCAGTGTGTATTATATATATATTTATTTTTTTTTTCAATTTGTTACCGTAATTGGGTCAATCGAGTCTTTATTACTAATTAAATTAAAGAGATTCTCAGAAAATAATTCATCCTGGCAAAGGATTAAAAAGTAAGGAAAATATTTTAAAAACGTAATATAAATTAAAGAAATTAAAGTAATTGCATTGCAATAAAGGCAGCTCAATTATGATATAAGGATGAACATACAATCGTTATTGTTTATTTGGTCAGTTTACTTAAGGAGATCAGGTTTTTATGTTTTTGGCAATAAGTAAGCTTATCAGCAATCGATTCTATCTAATATGCGCTTACGCTTCCATTTCTATCGACAAATGAGACACAATTTGGATATTTCTTCCATTAGCGTTAACTAAAGTCAACAACCCTCATCAAAAGTTACTGTAGTCAAATAGGTAGTGTGTTGGTCAGACATCTTCAGACATCTAAACGAAATATGAAGATATATTTCTTCAGCAGATTTCTGGCAAAAACTCTCTAAAATATGTCATTCGGAGTCGACTTTAAACTGTAGATCCCGCCACTTATGTATAAAATTAACACACACAACATAAGTGATGTAAGAAACTAAATATTAAGGGGTTGTAATGACCAATTATGTATGCGCTATGTATGTAAAATCTGTTCTTAATCAATTGTTTATTAGAACCCTTCAGTAAGTATTACAACCTAGTTTCGCACACCACCCATGTTCTTTGTGTTAATTTTATCCGTGTGTCGTGTAACCAACAGTTTTCAGTCCACTCTGAACAACAGATTTTTGAGAAACCTTACATGGCAAATTTTGTTTACTCTCAGAGTTTGTCTCTGATGACTGGCATCTCATTTTGTTCGAGATGTCTGAGGTGGATATTAAACCACATGGACTTTCTGCTAAGGGTTGATTTTTGTAAGAGCTATAGGAAAATTAAAAAAAGAAACACATAAAATTAAAAAAAAATTCATGAAATCTTTATTTGAATCGATAGTACGGTCCATATAATTTAATGTTTGAAGATTATTTCATGCAAATGTTGACCGCGACTGCGCCTCAAATGATCCATCCGCTTAGTCCAATTTTGGCATACTCTTTCCAACATTTCGGTCGGTATCTCACGAATAAATGCTTCAATGTTGTCTTCCAATGCGTCAATTGAAGCGGGCTTGTCTGTATAGACATGAGCTTTAACATAGCCCCACGAGAACTCTAAAGGCGTTAAATCGCACGATCTAGGCGACCAATTGACCGGTCCCGAACGTGAAATAAAATGTTCACTGAAGTCGCCTCTCAATAAGTCCATTGTTACGCGTGCTGTATGGCATGTGGCACCGTCTTGTTGAAACCACATGCCATGCAAGTCAAGCTCTTGCATTTTGGACAAAAAAAAGTTGGATATCATCTCACGACAGCGCTCACCACTCACAGTTACGTTACGATTCGCAGCATCTTTGAAGAAGTACGGTCCAATGATGCCACCAGCCCATAAACCGCACCAAACTGTGACTTTTTCTGGATGCATTGGTAGCTTTTGCAATGTTTCTGACTGATCTTCACTCTATAATCGACAATTCTGCTTATTTACGTAACCCGAATAGCCGTTTCAGTGGGTCGATTAAACTGAACATAAAATGGAAGAAGCTCGCGATGAACTTTCGTAACAGAGCACGCATTTTAACAATAAAATTCAATGATTTGCAAGCGTTGTTCGTTTGTAACACTATTCATGGTGAAATTATAGACCAAACTGAAGATGTTTGACAGTGAAACAAAACAGGAAACGTGCGTGAGCTGTTTAAACCAGTATTGGCAAAAAGATAATAGCTAAAAAATCACCCTTTAATAAGACTACACACTAACTATTGCACTACAGCGACTGTAATAATTAGGATTTTTAAATTTTATAAGGAGTTCATACGAGGATGACCCTTTACAACCCTTTAGTAAGGATTACAACCTAGCTACTCACAGCACTTATGTTGGGTGTGCTAATTTTATATATGAGTGACGGGAGCAACAGTTTAAAGCAGATTTTTGGGAAGCTTTTCTTGGCAATTTTATTTACTCTCACAGACTTTTTGCCAGAAATATGCTGAGACAAAGTCGCAGAAGACATGTTTTTTCATATTTCGTTTCGCTGTAGATGTCTGACCCTGGGTTTTGAACTGTGGCCAACACACTACCTACTAAACTACGACGACTTCGATAAGGACTATCTTGCATGTTGAACTCATGTTTTGCAGCCAGCTTAATGATGGTGTCGTATTTCCTTACATATTCTCTCAGAAAACCAGTTGCCTAGTAAAATAGAATGCTCATCAGTACCATGATGATATTGACAACAGAAAAGTATGTGTTTGAGAGAGATAGAAAAAGATGTTGTGACAAACTGCGTACTATACTATACTACTACTTTTGTTATGTATGCAATAATGCCAACTGCATTTGTATGTATCCTTGTGTAGTAAGCAATAATGTGCATGTGTAGGGAAATTGCAATGTTTACAAAACATTAAACAAAATATGTAGCACGTTTTCATTGTTTTTCTATTATTTTTGTTTATCACATCATATTTTAGTTTGAAAATTTATTTTCTTTTTTGTTATTTCAATTGCTTTTATGGAGATTTAATAGCAAATGCCTGACGATAAGCATGCAAAAAATTAAAACCAATAAATCTATTTTCTTTTCATACATTTTTATTGTTATTTTATTGTTGTTGTTGCTATTTTTTTATAATAACAAAAAAAAACAAATTTATTTGCATTACCTGACTGGCTGACTAACTGCAAACGTTACGTCCGTAGGTATGTATGTGTGCGTGCGTGTAAATGTGAATAAATTATTTTTAATTGGAAAAAAAAGAAAATAAAATATAAAACAGAGAAAACACATTACAATACACATTTCAAAACAATAAAATTTAAATTAAATTAGATACACGTGATAAAGTGGTTGTGTTAAGTTAAAGTTGCCATATAAGTGAGAACATTTTTTTGTAATCAATAAAAGCACATTAAATTTTTATTATCATTTTAAAATATAAGTTAAATAATGATTTGAAAATTGTAATTAATTTGGATTTGAAACTAATAATTAAATAATTAAAACCATGGAAATTAGGAAAGTTTTTATAAATTTTTTTGCTACAAGAAATCTAATGGTTAACGATCTGAGTCCATAATAATTTAACAAAACTTTTCTAATTCCCCTTAGTTAGTTTCATAGTTGCTATATCAAAAGACTCAATAAGGTGAACATGAAGGGTATAGTATATAGGCATTCCCCATGGTCTGCTAACATAAACTCTGAGAGTCAAAAAAAATTTCCATGAAAAATTTCTCAAAAATCTGTCATTCGGAATTGAATTTAAACTGTGGGTACCGCTCCATACATACATACATAATTGGCCATTGCAACCCTTCAGTCAGGATTACGGCCTAGCTTATCAACACCACTCAAGTTGTGTGCGTTAATTTTATACATGAGTAGCGGGGACTACAGTTTAAAGTCGACTCCGAACGATTTTAACGAATTTTTACTCTCAGAGTTTTTTCCAGAAATCTGCTGAGAGAAAGTCGCCGAAGAAATATTTTCATATTTTCGTTTTGATGTCTGGCCTGAGATTCGAACTCGGGCCTTTCGTCTAATAAGCCAACACACTACCTACTAGATCACGGTTCCGCTATTCATGTATATAATTAACATGCACACAACATGGGTGGTGTGATAAGCTAGGTTGTTAACTTAACTAAAGTTTTTTAATGACGAATTGAGTAAGAAAGTAAGTTCACTTATGAGACATTCTAGAATTGAGTTTCTTTTTTTAAATGGCTGATAACAATCATGTGTTTAAAGCTAAGTGCCTGCGCTATCTCTGCTCAGCTTAAGCTCTGTTATTTCTCTATTAAATAAAAAATTTAAATCACATTCTTAAAGAGATCACGGTCAGAGGCCTCTCTGGCAAAATCAGTCCAACAGTTTCCGCATTCATTATTTTTTCTTTGTGTGCTTTTGCTGCGTCTTATAATTTTTTATTATAAAATTGAGCATTTCTTTCATTAATTGTTTGATATTTGACTGGAACGTCTTCAGCGACTCTATGATAAGTCCACAAGACAGAAATGAACAAGACAACAATCAGTAGTAGTACTCTTAACTGTCTTTTAGTTTAAATATTTAATATCGTTGCGGATTTCATTGTGTACTTCTTTAAAATAGTTCATCACGGCGTATGAGCAATATTAAATTGCATATTAAGTATTAATCATACGTAATGTGGTACTAAAGCATCAGGGGTCGCTGACTTCAAAAAAATACATAAAACTCGGATGCAACACACTATCACAGTCACAAAAGTCTACTTCATGCCCATCACACTTTTGTAGACGGCTGTCTGAAAACAATAAAGTCATGCATGCATTTGCTATGAATGACATCATACTGATATCGTGATACTGCAATACAAATAACACACAATATTTTGTAATATTTTGTTGCATGAATGTGTCAAGCAATAATTTTGCCTGTCTATTACTGCAACACCATTTTTGTAACTGTAAAGGTAACTGTAACAGATGCTTTCGCGTGCTATTTTTGTTGTTGTTGTTCCTGTTGCCAGTAGTGATACTCAATAATTGTTATCGTTATCTGCTTGGATATTTCGTTGTTTCTTGTTGACGTTTAATGGTTCCTTTTACCATTGTGGATACATTTTTAATACAATTTGATTGTATTGCGAAATGAATTTTTTGTAACAATTCGGTTTCATTGGAACTCAATTGTATTGGTATTACTATTGTATGCACCCATTTGTATGAGTAAATATTTTGTATGAGTAATACTCATGTGGCAAGTACATATATGTATGTATGATTCATGTGTTGTTTAAACACTTCATACTGATGTTACCTTTGAGGTCAATAAAATGTAGTTCATGTGCAAGGACTAAAATCCATGAATTTTTTTTTTTTTTTTTCTTGATTCGTGTATACCAAAATTAATAAACAAAATCCAAGCGTGTTAACACTCTACCCATTGTGCATTGCTTAGTAAGACTAATTTAAGTATAGTGAAGTGTATGTACCCGTTCCAATTACACTTGTTATAATTCAGCAATTATAAATCATAGTTACCTTTGTTTTATGTATTTAAAATATAATAATTTATTTCGTTTTGTCAAGCTAGAACTGGTGAAGAATACATTACAAATAGTTTGGAATAATTCGATTGTTTTTCTCAAAAACAAACAGAATCCTTTTTTATAACAAGTGCCAAGGGTTGGCCCCAACTGTAATTTTCAAGCGTTCCATTTGGAAAACGTTTTAACTGGCGCCCGAGCATGGACCCGCTTTAAAAAATGCGGGGTCCTAAAAAACCTGAATTGGATGAGTAAAAAGTTCTGTGATTCCTACGGGACCCTCCAGAACATTATAATTATGTAATAAATTAAATGATGTGCAGTGATTTGTGGTGAAAACTTAAAAAAAAGTTTTATTATTTTGTTAGTGCGGCTTGATACGCACTAGTTGAGTTTTATTTTATGATTGTTCTCTTAAGGGAAAATATCCCTTCTTTTATACTAATTTTTGGCTGATTCAGCATTTCCAAATCAGTCCCTTAATTCTAACACATTTCAATATTTACTTAATGCTATTATATTGGTTTGTACTTATGTTCTATAATATTACATTAGTTTGTGTGTATTATTATTACGGCACAAGTGGGTGCAATATGACACGCGCCTATTGTTGCTATACAATAGTCATAATTCCCACGGTAAGGTGTGAAGAGAGTCACACACGATCACAAGAACCGTAATACAACAACAACATACATTGTTCACACAATACGAAAACCAATGCGCCAGCGAACCGTCAATGAAATATCAAATGATCGTCGCATGTGCGCCTTACTATTGCGCTGTAGCGACGGTCAGCAACATTGAGTCAAGTGGCCGCTGCTCATATGCAAATGGATATTCTTTTGCTCGTGCACATTGTGTAAAAATAAAACATGAAATGTTGTGCTAGCATTGACGACTGTATAATCATGCTACACCTCCACCCTTTACAAGAATGTTCATATAACTTTTGTTTTATGGACATTCTTTTACACAACACAATACAATGATTTTACCTCTATCTGTAATTTTTATTAGTAAACTTAAATGATTCAAAATGTTTTACATATTAATTGTAATCCAATCTTAATATTATTTCTTATTTTAATTTTAATATTTATTTTGTTCTTAAGAAATGTTTAAGAAGATATTATTTTAAAATTTATTATTTTACTCGTTTGGCCAATTGAGTGGTATAATTAAAACTATTTATTATATATCTTAAGTCTATTCTTATGAACTACTTGTTCTTTATTAGTTTTCTTATCAACTATAGTTACATTATTTCTTAAATCTATGTTTTTAATTTTGTATGAACCTTTATATGATTCCTCTAGTTTATGTCCTATATTATTCCTAAGTAAAACTAAATCTCCTATTTTAAAATTATAATCTAATATATCCTTATCATAGTTATTCTTTTGCTTTATTTTATTTATTTCTAATAAACGTTTTGCTCTCTTAAGTGCAATTTCTAATCTAAATTTTGCTCCTTTTGCATAGTTATCTACATTGTATAGTGGTGTAATTGTGTCTATCTCATTGAAATCTTTGAAACTGTTTGGTATTTTGCTAAAAATCAATTCAAAAGGACAGTAACTATGTACAGTTGATGGTGTTGTATTAAAGCAATATGTAAAATACTTAAGCCATTCATCCCAGTCGTCCTTATCTACTGATATATACGAGCGTACGTATTCATTAAAAGTTCTATGACTTCTTTCTATCGTACCTAAGGTCTGGTGATGATGAGCTGTTGATGTTAGTTTCTCGATCTTCAACAGAGTGCACAATTCGTTTAATATTGAGTTTTTGTATTCTGTGCCCATGTCCGTAATGAACGTCTTCATCGGGCCATAGGTAAGTATACAATTTTCAAATATCGCTTTTGCGATAGTTTTTGCTGATTTGTCCGGTATTGGTATCGTTACTGGGTATTTAGTTAAGTCGCATATTAGCGTGACTGCGTACTCATTCCCATGTATTGATCTTGGAAATGGTCCAATTGTGTCTACATACACCGTATCAAACGGTTTGTTAGGTGTCTCTGTTATTATCATTGGACCTTTAACGTGTTTGGTAGATTTCGCTATCTGACATTTGTGGCATGCTTTTACATATTTAGCTATGTCTTTTGTCATGTTTCTCCGGTAGTAGTATCTTTTTATCTTTTCAGCGGTTCTGTATATCCCGCAATGACCTCCTTCAATGGGGTCATCATGATATTTCAGCATAATATCAAGAATTGCCTTAGCATTCTTCCTTTCGATTACAGTTACTCTGTTTAATAGCGCTATTTTAATTTTTCTTAATATTTTATTGCCCGTGTCTTTAAAATCATTTATTCGAAAATCTTCTCACTAGGTGCTACTTGTAATTTATTGATATTCAGGTTACCGGCCACTTTTTCAAGCCTAGAGAAAAATTGTGCTAAGTCAAATCTCTCTGAAGTAAACGTATCATTCATTGTTATGCTAGCTAATATTGATTTTCCTTTCTTTATGTAGCATTTGGTAGGAAAAATCTTTAATTTGTAAAACTTTCTGACGTCACTATTCTTAATTGGTATATATATTTTGGGCTCATCTACGCTATCTTTTTATATGTTTAGTCATCGATCTTGTCGAGACTCTTAATACGCACGATACCTTTTTATTTATGTTTTTGAAGTCCTCAATTGTAATTCGCGACAATGCATCCGCGACATAGTTATCCTTTCCCCTAAGATACTCAACTGTAAAATCGTACTCCTCCAAATCCAGTCTCATTCTTGTTAATTTGGAACTGGGGTTCTTCATCGAAAACAGATATGAAAGTGGTCGATGGTCGGTTCGCATCAAAAAATGTTTTCCGTATATGTATGGCCTAAAGTGTGTTATAGCCCAGGCAGTTAATTCCTGCTCGATGGTCGATTTGTTGCTTTCTCCCTTGGTAAATGCTTTTGAAGCATAAGCAACTGGCAGGTGCTTACCCTCATGTTCCTGAGTCAAAACAGCACCACATGCATGCTTACCTGCGTCTGTTGTTATGCAAAATTCCTTGGTAAAATCAGGATACTGATGCAATGTTGGATTCACTAAAGCCTTCTTTAAGTATCTGAACGCCAATTCGCAATCCCTTGTCCATTCGAATGGCACACCTTTCCTTGACAATCGTGTAAGGTGTCGGGAATACTCAGAAAAATTCTTTATAAATCTTCGATAGTAATTACAAAAGGCGACAAACCTTTTGGCGCTATCCGCGTCAGTAGGCGTCGGGTAGTTTTCGATCACCGAATATTTACTATCATCTGGAAGTATCCCCCTATCAGTACACCTATGACCAAGGTAGGTCATCTCCCGCATGAAGAATGAACATTTTTCAGGATGCAGCTTCAGGTTGAATTTACGACACAAATTGAAGACGTCCTTTAAATTGGAAAGCATATGCTTCTCGGAGCATCATAATACGACCAGGTCATCCATGTACAGGAATGCCTGATCTGGCTTTAAGCCGCTAAAAGCAAGTGTCATCATTCTCTGAAAGGAATTCGGCGCTATTTTTAAACCATAGGGGAGTCTTGTGAATCTATAAGAACCATTGTTTGTGGAAAACGATGTTAAATCTCTGGAGTTCTTCTCCAATCCGATCTGGTGAAAACCGGACATTAAATCCTGAGTCTTGTGAATCTATAAGAACCATTGTTTGTGGAAAACGATGTTAAATCTCTGGAGTTCTTCTCCAATCCGATCTGGTGAAAACCGGACATTAAATCCAAGCAGGAAAAATATTTTGCTCTGCCAAGTTGGTCTAAAATATCATCTATTCTAGGCAGTGGGAATTTATCTGTTATTAATTTTTTATTTATTTGCCTATAGTCTACAACAAGTCGCCATCTCTTTTTATCCGAACCCGGAAGAGACTTCTTTGGCACCAATAGAATTGGGCTATTATATTCTGAAAATGATGGTTCAATTATATTATCATCTACCAGTTTTTTAACCTGTTTGTCTATCTCTTCCTTATGTGATTGTGGTATACGATAGTTTTTAATGTACACCGGTTGCTTATCTTTTACCCTCAACTTTTGTTCATAAAAATTATTAGTGGTTATTGGTTCTGTTTCCAAAGCGAAAACATCACTGTACTCGTTACAAAGTTTCGTCAAAGTGGAATGGCATTGTTTAGGAAAGTTTTTCTTTAAAATATTCACAATTTCTGATTTTCGTTGCTTACTGCTGCTTGAATTTTGTGTAATTATCTCATAATCAGTCAGGTTTTCTGTTTTTATATTATTGTTTTTAATAGTTACAATGCTATCATTAGTGTTTAAGTAACGAATAAATGCTCTGTTTGAATTTACTATGATATTTGGTACAAAAACGCCTGGTGCTATTTCCTGATTTGGTATGAATACGTCGTTATTACGATTTAGGAATTTAATTTGCCGAACTACTTCTGATCTTGGTGGCAATGTTATTTCATTGTAATTATTCGAAATTGGTATCTCTATTGTATGTGATAAATTGGATGGACGTAAAACAAGGTGATCATTTTCCTCATTAAAGTCCAATACGCAGTTATATTTCTTGATAAAATCCATACCAATGATTCCATCACAGGGTATGGGAAAATTGTTCTGTACCACTTGAAAGTAATGTGGTATTAAGAAATTATTAAATGTTATATCAAAGAATACTTCTCCCATTGATTTGATTTGTCCCTGTCCTATTCCACTTATTGATGTTGTTCTATTTCTATTTATTTGGTGTAATGAAAAAAATTTTGTTTTTACAACAGAAATGTCTGCGCCTGTATCAACTAGTAGTGTTATTATGCTGTTAGTGTTATCAATTCCCACGTTTATGAAAAAGCTTAAGCTGTTTCTACGCTGGTTTCTGTTACCATAGCCATGGCTTGGTCTTTGTTGGGGTCGATTGTTGAAATTATTATTTTGTCCTTGTTGATTGAAATTTCTATGAACCTGTGTCTCCTTTCTGTGGTATTTGTTTTGGTTATATCTGTTTCTAAAATGCAGGATTGCATTGCTTCAGTGCAACTATTTACGAATTTAATGACGGCTTCATTCATGCTGTTGAACTGTCCTGACTCCATGATAAGTTTTGCCTTATCAATTGAACAGTTCTTGGTTAAGGTCTTTACAGTAACCTGTAGGGAATATCTGGCCGCTATTTCGGATGATAGACCATCCGATATGTAAGCATTTTCTAAAGACCTTGTTAAAGTCTCAATCTCGCCGCAGTAAGCATTAGCAGTTTTACCACCCTGCTTTATATTCATAATCTTTGCAGTCAACACTTCGACTGACTCACCCTTAACGGTATGCTTCAATTTGTTTATAATTTCCAGAATCGTGTTTTCATTGCTTATAAAGTTCCTAGCGTGTCCTTTCAATTTTGTCTTTATTAAGGATACGGCGACTTTTTCATGGCCACCTTTTATTGTTTCCACCAAATAGAATGAGTCAATAAATGACTGCAAATTTTCCGATTTGCCGTCGAAGTCTGTTATTAGCTTCGAGGCTGTATTAAGGAACTCCACAATAGTTTGGGTCATTTTGGTAAGCGTTGGGTCAGTTATATTATAGGGTTCACTTTCGTGTAGTGAACTTGGTAACTCAATACATATGCCCTTCTTTACTGATATTTTAAAAATTCTATCTTTCAAATCCTGAAAAAATGCATCAGCTGCAGCCTGGTGAGCCGATGTGAGTCTGTTGTAGTGTACGTTAAATAAAACTCTTATCTCTTCCAAATATGTGAAGAGATTCTGAAAATATTGGTTAATAGTTTCCTCCTTTATTGGTCTGTCAATATTTAAACATTTGTATGTTCGGTCGAAATTCTCTTTTATAAGTCTTGCCCTATTCAAAATAGCATGCCATTCCATCTCAGAGGAAAATTACCTATATTTAATCTAATTCATTTGCTCTACTTGAATACTTCTTCTTTAATCTTTTATTATGCATCGAATAAACACGCAACACAAAATTTAATACCATCAACACTGTAATTATTATAAGGCAAATTTCAATTTTGTTCAAATTTATTTTGTCTTGAAGTATTTCTACTTCATTTATAACATTGGCCGTTGGCTTATCTAGCTTAGTTTGTGTTTTGCACATTATCAAAAAGATCTTCTTATTTTATACTTTATGCACAGAAAAAAATATGAACAATTTTTTTCTTAACAATCGTTTGTTTAAAATTAAAATCTACTTTTAAAAACAATTTTATTTGGTTTTATAAATGTATTTGTTTGATTTTGACATTTCTACATTTTTTAGCTAAACATATGTATTTGTTTTTGTAAATTTGTTCTAAAAGCAGAATAAAGAAAAAAAAATTGATAAAATAACAAAGAGTGCCTTGACTTTTTCATTTAAGTAATTGTAATTGTTGTTGTTTTTTTATTGAAAAAGAGAAAGAGCCGGAGAAAAATATATAACAAGCTTGCCTATTTAAAAAGGCTTAAAAAGGACATTTTTAATAAGGACGAATCTACATCTCCTGAAAGTATGGCGACAGGTTCGTTTGAAATTTTACAACCAAATTAATAAATAAATATCATTAATTTATTTATAGATTTAGAAGACGATTGTACTTTTCATATTCAGCAAATTAAAAGGGGCTCCATTACTGCCGATGAGTTCGATTTGTATTGGAGAAAATGTGCATCATTTCGATTTAAACAAATAATCGAATCTAAGAGCACATCAGAAATATTTAATCTTTGGTCGGAATATATTAAACCTTCCTGATTTCTGCTGGTAAGTGCAAATTCAATTTTAAATTATATATTACTTCTTAAATAAATATTCATATATTTTCAGATCAATATTGATTTTTCATTAGAATTCCCAAATGCCAAATCGAAAAAATGTCAAATAGAAAATTTTTAAAAGTAAAATTTTTAAAAGTATTATAAATGCCAATTTTTTAATGAAATAATAGATTTTATTTATAAATAAAAATAATTTTGTAAATTTTATATGTATTTTCATCAATAAAAAATTTATTGAAAATAACAAAGCAACTTTTTACTTGTTTTATTATACATTTTTATTGTTTTTAAAGGATATTTTTAATAATTTTATTATTTGATTTTATAAAACAAATTGTTTGAATTATGGCTAATTCAAAAACAAATATTTGTCTGAATCAAAAAACAAGTTGTTTGAATATGAAAAAGAAATCAATTACTTTTGTTCTTAGTTTTTAACAAATATGTTGTTAAAATTTTTTGTAAATTTTTAACACAATTTTTAGTAAATAGTATATTATTTTAATAAGAAAAATTTTAAAATTTTTTCAATAACAATTTACGAATTTGAGTACTTGATTTTACGAATTTCGTGATAGGTCCTATTTTAGTTAAAAAAATACTTGCCTTTGTGAATTTTTTGTTTGATTTTGAATTTCAGTTTTTTCTGTGTGTAAGATTCTTTTCTTTTATAATATTTCTCATAAGCTCTAAGCATAGCTGCTATTTCTCTCTCTGGACCTTCTCTAATACAATCAGCTACTTCATCATCAGTGGGTTTCTCTGGTTTCCCTAAGAATCTATAGGTTACTTCTAATGCTTGCCTATGCTCTTCAAATGTCAATTCTCTTTCATATCCATTCTCAAGCTCATTCCATTCATTCACTAGTTCAATATCTACCTCCTCTTCATAATAATCTTCTTCATCAGTGCTGTACTCCAATTCTAATTGTTGAAGCCGCTCTTCATAATCATCATTATGGGCTGCGGAAATTTTACTGTTTTGCCTCATTTCCTCTACTTCCTGTTGTCTACGTCTTATTCGCTCTAAGCGAGTTTGCTCCTGTTTTTGTCTATTAAAGGCAGCTTTCTCTTCCAACATTTTTTTGTAGGCCTCCACTCTTTTATCACGTTTACGTATGAATGAAACCAAGTTACGCACCTAAAAAGAAAAATAGGAGATTAATGCGCAAAGTCTTTCAAGTTGTCGAGTGTTACCCTTACCTCTTCATTTCTTTCCTTTTTGGCTTTTTGCACCACCTTTTTCATGTCCTTTTCGATTTCGCGCAAAATTCTGCGATCTTTTATTTTTTTGATATCGTATGGACACAGCCATGTATATGTTCTTTTTGTGCAGTAAGCACTCCAGTAGGCATAGAAGGGTCCCACAACCTCCTCGTAGCTGCTTTTCGAATCACCAAATTTCGGTATATTCAGTATTTCCTCTTCATCATCAATAAATTCAGCATCTTCAGATGCAATTTTCTCAAATACTTCACGGTATACAGCATAGAAACCCTTGTCATCGTCCCCGTAGCCCTTAAAGCAAGCCACTGTGAAATATTGGAACACATCCAAGCAGTTGTCTTCGTAATCGGAATTCTTTCCTCTCAATATCTGTTCTCTGTGATTGTCATACCACGCTCTCTCCTGGGGATCTGACAGTACTTCGTAGGCTTGTTGTATAAGTTGAAAACGTTCCTTGGCCTCCTCTAAACAATTTAGATTTTTATCCGGGTGCCATTTAAGGGCCAGCTTACGATAGACAGTTTTAATTTCACTTTCATTGGCATCGCGTTCGACACCCAGTTCTTCGTAGTAACACTTCATGATCTAGTATTAATTTGTTATATTATAATATAATATTATTATATTTCTTATATTATAATTTGTTTACTGCTGTATACACTTTTTTTTTTTTTTTGCTCAAATTTCGCAACCAGAAAACAAAAGATTTTTTTTGGCAACGTGCGCTTATGGCAAGAAGAAAATAAACTGAAGAAAACAGAAAATTTTACAGCTATTTATACCAAAAAATGCATAACAAGCATCATCTGTTTCAGTAAAAGCAGGGTAGTAAATGGTAATTAGTGCAGGGTGCGATTACTGGGAACTTCTTCGCCACAGGCAATGCAGGTAGTAAACTTTAAAGGGACTTTGTACCTGCATGTACAATGGGTCAATTCGACTTCCGGGTACTGTACTTGTCACAGTTGACAAATACACGTCCTCTAACTTAACCTCTAACCTTGTACCTGCATTTTAATGAAACATTTGGTTTAGATTTATAGTGATATCCACATTTACGCAGATGATGTACAAATATATATAAATTGTAGAAAGGACTCAATTGATGACTACTGTGCAAGACCTAATGAGGACCTTGCCAGAATACATTACTGGGCAACGTCAAATGGCTTATACCTTAATCCTATAAAGTCAAAGGGCCTAATTATAGCCCAACGAAATCAGAATGTTGTCGTTGATATTCCGATCATTTTAGGAAATCAGAATATTTCAATAGTAGAATCAAACTGCGAAATTTTTGCTTATTGTGATTCAATAAGTAAAACTAGGTTAACTGTTGCGTATAATGCAATTCTTAGATATGTCTATGGCATAAGAAGATATGATGGTACTTCTCAGTATTCTAAATCATTATATGGTGTTGGATTAATGGATTTACTTAAAATCAAAGCATTAATTTTGCTTCACAAAGTTATCTACACTCAAGAACCATCTTATTTGTTTAATCGAATTCAATTTGCAAGATCGAACAGAGGAAAGCAGATTATTCAGTTAAGATATCAGACTTTAATATCTGAGTGGCAGTTCTTTACGAATACAATACGGCTGTGGAACTCGTTACCAAACCAACTACAAATCAATGGCAACGCTTTGCAATTTAAAAAAAAATGCTTTTTTTAAAATTTTAATTTTAAATTATTACATATATATATATATACACATATTTTTATTCTTGTTTGTTTGTTTTTATTCTTGTTTGTATATATTTTGATATTGTTTCTTTTAATTTGTTTTAGTTTTAGTTTATTGTATAATAACTTTTCTATTTTTTGTAATGATCATATAATCACATACTGTAATTTAAAAGATTAATTTCTTGTTGTATGTGATATGAAATAAATAAATAAATAAATAAATAAATAAATAAAATAAGATTTCCAAACTAAAGTGAACGATATATAACGAATATTAAATAGCTTTATAACAACAACAACAATGTGTCACAGTGCCGTCATCTTTTTCCCAAGAAAACTATATCAGTTCTTTAGGGAATAGAAAATCGTATTTATTTAAAACAACTTTGGGAAGAGTTACTGTTTTTAAAAATGTCATTTAAAATGAATATATGAATAGGAATATAGTCTTATAAAATCTTTATAAAATTAATAAAATAAATAATTATGTGTATCAATGCTTTTTAAAACCATCTTATTAAACTAAATTATTTTAATAATATTACAAACAAGAATCTTCTTTCAACTATGTCGAGTGATTGATTGAATATTCAAAATTTGGTATTTTCAAGTACATACAAACGGCACACGTATAAAAAATTTAACTTTTTATTTATACATACATCACTTTGTTTCTTTAAAATAGTGTTATTTGCGGATATCATTGATAGTTTTTTTTTTTTTAACATTTCTTAACACATTGAGTGCCAAGCCGTTTTGACGAAAACCTTCCCAGGAGGCCAAAGATTTTTTTTTGTTAATTGAGTGTATTAGTGATAAAAACCGATTTCTGAGAAATCCCTAGTCCATTCTGCCCCTTGCTTTTTATTTTATATAGGCTTTTTTGTGTCGTACGATTCTGTACGACGTGGCACTGCACGGCGGGTATTCATTTGTAAAGGTCGCTGGCGTACAAAAACGTACGACGCTTTTTCTTGTATTTTATTGATAATTTTTTTATATTTTAGTTTTGCTTAGTTTCTTTTGTAGTTTGCAATCATTACTCATTTGTAGAACATGTAAATACCTAAAATGTCGAAACGAAAGTTAAGCGAAAAGGAAGTATTGGAATTGACGGAGAGTGATGAAGATTTTGCAAATGATGTTGATTTTGATTGGATACAGGTGGTTTTTGGACCTGATATAGATCCATGGGCAATCGATGACATATTGTTTGAAGATGGTATCAATACGGAACACGAAGCTGAAGAAGATAGTTCAACAGCAGACTCGGAAATGTTGAAATACATTTCACATATTTTTCGCTTCATAAAACCTCAAAAAATCATCCTAGACCCATGAATGCTTTTGCAAAAACGTTCAGTAAAGGATTCTTTATTTAAAAATCACATTAAACGTCACTCTGTACCGTATATAAATGAACTACAGGCTCTAAGTAAAAACAATCGCTGTCTTACGGAAACGTACGACGTGGCACCCCACGACGGAGTAGGTGTCGTACGGAAACGTACGACGTGGCACTCAAAGTGTTAAACGTTTTCTTTACGACATTTGTGTTAAGGAGACTACTCATAACCACTTTGAAAAATTAGACAAGCTATTGTCAATGATGTGTTGTATTGTGATGGGCATGTTCTGCTATGTAGAATACATAAACCAAAGGAATGACAAAACATAAAGCTAAAATTACGACGAACAAACAAACCCATGACATATCACAATCGGAACCAGACCAATCCATTGCCCTTAAAGAAGGACCACGTATACGATGTAATTAAGGCACGTTGGTGGAATCATCTAAAATATCTGTTATCAAAGGGGCTGAGACATCCTCAGCATTATTCGCTATTGAAAAAAGCGAAATTAAAGAAAGCAAATGTTTTCTTACCCTCATCTGTATAATCACGGGATTTCCGTTTGAATTGAATATATTATGAGTATGTAAGTTTGCTGAAGCAGCTCTACTTGTGGAATGATTTTCTGGACCTGAAGCATTCACGGAAGCAACCAACAGTTTTTCAATTAACATGGCCTCAGCATCTTCCAAAGGATTTCGAACAATACTGCTTAAGCCGCTACCACTATCACGGCTGCCATTATTACTAGACTTTTGCTCCGGCTTAGGACTATTATTGCCGCTTTTATACACAGTGGGGAAATTATCCAAGAGGACATTGTGTACGGTTACTGGAATTTTAATAACTTTTCTAGCATGAATCTCATTTTCTTTGTCGATTTTATTCAGCCTCTTAATATCGGCCACTGTACAATGGAAATGTAGAGCAATCGCTTGTAGTGTATCCCCTGCTTCTATTTTGGCCTCTATGGTATTTTCGAAATGGTGTTTGCCACTATTGTATACGGTGTATTGTGTTGTGGGTGGCTCATTGAGCAATATGTTGTTGTAGGGGGGCATTGTTGCAATGGAATAATCATCGTCGTGTTGATTGGAACGTCTAATGAATTGAAGATTTTAGATTATATTACATTTAAGTTATAATAAAGATAAAAGTATGATAAAATCTATATTATATAGAGAATAGAATTTGAGGAAAGATGCTGATGCTTTTGTAAACATTGCAAGTAAGAAAAAACATAAATCTTTTGAAAGGTTCAAAGGTACATATGTAAGTAAATGTTTAAAATACTGTTTATTCATTCCAAATTAATAATTATATAGAAATAATTAAAATTTTGATCAAAATAGATTGGCATCATCATGGTGTGTTTTGTTATCAATATTGATGAGTTGGAAGTTAAATTTAATGTAGTTTTCAAATCATTTATATGTATAGAAGAAAAAAGTACCTCTCAAATACTTACGCATTTCTTCGCATTTTATGTGTGTCCCTAACCTTTTATACAATACCTATTACAGTTTTTATATTAGTTTTAAGTGACCGATATTTACGCATCAGATTTTATTGTAATAACAAATACACTGTAGTTTTATAAGAAACAATATTTTCTTACAAAAATATCCTACGATATTGAAAATATATTCCAAATAAAAACAAAAATTAAGTAACAGTAATAATAAAAATAAACTAAATATAAGTTAACACGCTCTACCCATTGTGCATTGCTTAGTAAGACTAATTTAAGTATAGTGAAGTGTATGCACACGTTCCAATTACACTTGTTAAAATTCAGCAATTATAAATCATAGTTACCTTTGTTTTATGTATTTAAAATATAATAATTTATTTCGTTTTGTCAAGCTAGAACTGGTGAAGAATACACAACAAATATTTTGGAATAATTGGATTGTTTTTCTTCTTCTGAAACTTATACTGCTTTTGGACACAGGAACAGAATCCTTTTTAGTTGACAGCAGATCAACTGCATTCAACCTACTACGCCGATGATTATTCCATTGCAACAGTGCCCCCCTACAACAACATATTGCTCAATGAGCCACCCACAACACAATACACCGTATACAATAGTGGCAAACACCATTTCGAAAATACCATAGAGGCCAAAATAGAAGCAGGGGATACACTACAAGCGATTGCTCTACATTTCCATTGTACAGTGGCCGATATTAAGAGGCTGAATAAAATCGACAAAGAAAATGAGATTCATGCTAGAAAAGTTATTAAAATTCCAGTAACCGTACACAATGTCCTCTTGGATAATTTCCCCACTGTGTATAAAAGCGGCAATAATAGTCCTAAGCCGGAGCAAAAGTCTAGTAATAATGGCAGCCGTGATAGTGGTAGCGGCTTAAGCAGTATTGTTCGAAATCCTTTGGAAGATGCTGAGGCCATGTTAATTGAAAAACTGTTGGTTGCTTCCGTGAATGCTTCAGGTCCAGAAAATCATTCCACAAGTAGAGCTGCTTCAGCAAACTTACATACATACGTAATTGGCTCATTACAACCCTTCAGTCAGGATTATGGCCTAGCTTCTCAACACCACTCATGTTGTGTGCGTTAATTTTATACATGAGTGGCGGGACCCACAGTTTAAAGTCGACTCCGAACGACAGATTTTTTTTTTTTTTTTTTGAGAATCTTTTCATGGCAATTTTTACTCTCAGAGTTTTTGCCAGAAATCTGCTGAGAGGAAGTCGCCGAAGAAATATTTTCATATTTTCGTTTTGATGTCTGGCCTTTCGTCTAATAAGCCAACACACTACCTACCACGGCGACTTCAGCAAACTGACCCCATAATATATTCAATTCAAACGGAAATCCCTTGATTATACAGATGAGGGTAAGAAAACATTTGCTTTTTTTAATTTCGCTTTTTTCAATAGCGAATAATGCTGAGGATGTCTCAGCCCCTTTGATAGCAGATATTTTAAATGATTCCACCAACGTGCCTTAATTACATCGTATACGTGGTCCTTCTTTAAGGGCAATGGATTGGTCTGGCTCCGATTGTGTTATGTCATGGGTTTGTTTGTTCGTCGTAATTTTAGCTTTATGTTTTGTCATTCCTTTGGTTTATGTATTCTACATAGCAGAACATGCCCATCACAATACAACACATCATTGACAATAGCTTGTCTAATTTTTCAAAGTGGTTATGAGTAGTCTCCTTAACACAAATGTCGTAAAGAAAACGTTTAAGAAATGTTAAAAAAAACTATCAATGATATCCGCAAATAATACTATTTTAAAGAAACAAAGTGATGTATGTATAAATAAAAAGTTAAATTTTTTATACATGTACCGTTTGTATGTACTTGAAAATACCAAATTTTGAATATTCAATCAATCACTCGACATAATTGAAAGAAGATTCTTGTTTGTAATATTATTAAAATAATTTAGTTTAATAAGATGGTTTTAAAAAGCATTGATACACATAATTATTTATTTTATTAATTTTATAAAGATTTTATAAGACTATATTCCTATTCATATATTCATTTTAAATGACATTTTTAAAAACTGTAACTCTTCCCAAAGTTGTTTTAAATAAATACGATTTTCTATTCCCTAAAGAACTGATATAGTTTTCTTGGGAAAAAGATGACGGCACTGCGACACATTGTTGTTGTTGTTATAAAGCTATTTAATATTCGTTATATATCGTTCACTTTAGTTTGGAAATCTTATTTTATTTATTTATATATTTATTTCATATCACATACAACAAGAAATTAATAGTTTGTTTGGTAACGAGTTCCACAGCCGTATTGTATTCGTAAAGAACTGCCACTCAGATATTAAAGCAAAAATTTCGCAGCCATGTAACAACTTGGGCATTAAGTACGTTTTCGCAAGAAGCACTCGAATATTAAGAGGTGTAACGTGTTGAAGGGGATATAGCGTTCGAAGCATAGAAAAAATTGTTCCGGAGACAGCATTTATGTGGGTATTCCATTGAAGGGATTTGTTAAAAATTATACCAAGGTTTCTTGCTGATTCTACTATTGAAATATTCTGATTTCCTAAAATGATCGGAATATCAACGACAACATTCTGATTTCGTTGGGCTATAATTAGGCCCTTTGACTTTATAGGATTAAGGTATAAGCCATTTGACGTTGCCCAGTAATGTATTCTGGCAAGGTCCTCATTAAGTCCTGCACAGTAGTCATCAATTGAGTCCTTTCTACAATTTATATATATTTGTACATCATCTGCGTAAATGTGGATATCACTATAAATCTAAACCAAATGTTTCATTAAAATGCAGGTACAAGGTTAGAGGTTAAGTTAGAGGACGTGTATTTGTCAACTGTGACAAGTACAGTACCCGGAAGTTGAATTGACCCATTGTACATGCAGGTACAAAGTCCCTTTAAAGTTTACTACCTGCATTGCCTGTGGCGAAGAAGTTCCCAGTAATCGCACCCTGCACTAATTACCATTTACTACCCTGCTTTTACTGAAACAGATGATGCTTGTTATGCATTTTTTGGTATAAATAGCTGTACATTTTTCTGTTTTCTTCAGTTTATTTTCTTCTTGCCATAAGCACACGTTGCCAAAAAAATCTTTTGTTTTCTGGTTGCGAAATTTGAGCAAAAAAAAAAAAAGTGTATACAGCAGTAAACAAATTATAATATAAGAAATATAATAATATTATATTATAATATAACAAATTAATACTAGATCATGAAGTGTTACTACGAAGAACTGGGTGTCGAACGCGATGCCAATGAAAGTGAAATTAAAACTGTCTATCGTAAGCTGGCCCTTAAATGGCACCCGGATAAAAATCTAAATTGTTTAGAGGAGGCCAAGGAACGTTTTCAACTTATACAACAAGCCTACGAAGTACTGTCAGATCCCCAGGAGAGAGCGTGGTATGACAATCACAGAGAACAGATATTGAGAGGAAAGAATTCCGATTACGAAGACAACTGCTTGGATGTGTTCCAATATTTCACAGTGGCTTGCTTTAAGGGCTACGGGGACGATGACAAGGGTTTCTATGCTGTATACCGTGAAGTATTTGAGAAAATTGCATCTGAAGATGCTGAATTTATTGATGATGAAGAGGAAATACTGAATATACCGAAATTTGGTGATTCGAAAAGCAGCTACGAGGAGGTTGTGGGACCCTTCTATGCCTACTGGAGTGCTTACTGCACAAAAAGAACATATACATGGCTCTGTCCATACGATATCAAAAAAATAAAAGATCGCAGAATTTTGCGCGAAATCGAAAAGGACATGAAAAAGGTGGTGCAAAAAGCCAAAAAGGAAAGAAATGAAGAGGTAAGGGTAACACTCGACAACTTGAAAGACTTTGCGCATTAATCTCCTATTTTTCTTTTTAGGTGCGTAACTTGGTTTCATTCATACGTAAACGTGATAAAAGAGTGAAGGCCTACAAAAAAATGTTGGAAGAGAAAGCTGCCTTTAATAGACAAAAACAGGAGCAAACTCGCTTAGAGCGAATAAGACGTAGACAACAGGAAGTAGAGGAAATGAGGCAAAACAGTAAAATTTCCGCAGCCCATAATGATGATTATGAAGAGCGGCTTCAACAATTAGAATTGGAGTACAGCACTGATGAAGAAGATTATTATGAAGAGGAGGTAGATATTGAACTAGTGAATGAATGGAATGAGCTTGAGAATGGATATGAAAGAGAATTGACATTTGAAGAGCATAGGCAAGCATTAGAAGTAACCTATAGATTCTTAGGGAAACCAGAGAAACCCACTGATGATGAAGTAGCTGATTGTATTAGAGAAGGTCCAGAGAGAGAAATAGCAGCTATGCTTAGAGCTTATGAGAAATATTATAAAAGAAAAGAATCTTACACACAGAAAAAACTGAAATTCAAAATCAAACAAAAAATTCACAAAGGCAAGTATTTTTTTAACTAAAATAGGACCTATCACGAAATTCGTAAAATCAAGTACTCAAATTCGTAAATTGTTATTGAAAAAATTTTAAAATTTTTCTTATTAAAATAATATACTATTTACTAAAAATTGTGTTAAAAATTTACAAAAAATTTTAACAACATATTTGTTAAAAACTAAGAACAAAAGTAATTGATTTCTTTTTCATATTCAAACAACTTGTTTTTTGATTCAGACAAATATTTGTTTTTGAATTAGCCATAATTCAAACAATTTGTTTTATAAAATCAAATAATAAAATTATTAAAAATATCCTTTAAAAACAATAAAAATGTATAATAAAACAAGTAAAAAGTTGCTTTGTTATTTTCAATAAATTTTTTATTGATGAAAATACATATAAAATTTACAAAATTATTTTTATTTATAAATAAAATCTATTATTTCATTAAAAAATTGGCATTTATAATACTTTTAAAAATTTTACTTTTAAAAATTTTCTATTTGACATTTTTTCGATTTGGCATTTGGGAATTCTAATGAAAAATCAATATTGATCTGAAAATATATGAATATTTATTTAAGAAGTAATATATAATTTAAAATTGAATTTGCACTTACCAGCAGAAATCAGGAAGGTTTAATATATTCCGACCAAAGATTAAATATTTCTGATGTGCTCTTAGATTCGATTATTTGTTTAAATCGAAATGATGCACATTTTCTCCAATACAAATCGAACTCATCGGCAGTAATGGAGCCCCTTTTAATTTGCTGAATATGAAAAGTACAATCGTCTTCTAAATCTATAAATAAATTAATGATATTTATTTATTAATTTGGTTGTAAAATTTCAAACGAACCTGTCGCCATACTTTCAGGAGATGTAGATTCGTCCTTATTAAAAATGTCCTTTTTAAGCCTTTTTAAATAGGCAAGCTTGTTATATATTTTTCTCCGGCTCTTTCTCTTTTTCAATAAAAAAACAACAACAATTACAATTACTTAAATGAAAAAGTCAAGGCACTCTTTGTTATTTTATCAATTTTTTTTTCTTTATTCTGCTTTTAGAACAAATTTACAAAAACAAATACATATGTTTAGCTAAAAAATGTAGAAATGTCAAAATCAAACAAATACATTTATAAAACCAAATAAAATTGTTTTTAAAAGTAGATTTTAATTTTAAACAAACGATTGTTAAGAAAAAAATTGTTCATATTTTTTTCTGTGCATAAAGTATAAAATAAGAAGATCTTTTTGATAATGTGCAAAACACAAACTAAGCTAGATAAGCCAACGGCCAATGTTATAAATGAAGTAGAAATACTTCAAGACAAAATAAATTTGAACAAAATTGAAATTTGCCTTATAATAATTACAGTGTTGATGGTATTAAATTTTGTGTTGCGTGTTTATTCGATGCATAATAAAAGATTAAAGAAGAAGTATTCAAGTAGAGCAAATGAATTAGATTAAATATAGGTAATTTTCCTCTGAGATGGAATGGCATGCTATTTTGAATAGGGCAAGACTTATAAAAGAGAATTTCGACCGAACATACAAATGTTTAAATATTGACAGACCAATAAAGGAGGAAACTATTAACCAATATTTTCAGAATCTCTTCACATATTTGGAAGAGATAAGAGTTTTATTTAACGTACACTACAACAGACTCACATCGGCTCACCAGGCTGCAGCTGATGCATTTTTTCAGGATTTGAAAGATAGAATTTTTAAAATATCAGTAAAGAAGGGCATATGTATTGAGTTACCAAGTTCACTACACGAAAGTGAACCCTATAATATAACTGACCCAACGCTTACCAAAATGACCCAAACTATTGTGGAGTTCCTTAATACAGCCTCGAAGCTAATAACAGACTTCGACGGCAAATCGGAAAATTTGCAGTCATTTATTGACTCATTGTATTTGGTGGAAACAATAAAAGGTGGCCATGAAAATGTCGCCGTATCCTTAATAAAGACAAAATTGAAAGGACATGCTAGGAACTTTATAAGCAATGAAAACACGATTCTGGAAATTATAAACAAATTGAAGCATACCGTTAAGGGTGAGTCAGTCGAAGTGTTGACTGCAAAGATTATGAATATAAAGCAGGGTGGTAAAACTGCAAATGCTTACTGCGGCGAGATTGAGACTTTAACAAGGTCTTTAGAAAATGCTTACATATCGGATGGTCTATCATCCGAAATAGCGGCCAGATATTCCCTACAGGTTACTGTAAAGACCTTAACCAAGAACTGTTCAATTGATAAGGCAAAACTTATCATGGAGTCAGGACAGTTCAACAGCATGAATGAAGCCGTCAGTAAATTCGTAAATAGTTGCACTGAAGCAATGCAATCCTGCATTTTAGAAACAGATATAACCAAAACAAATACCACAGAAAGGAGACATAGGTTCATAGAAATTTCAATCAACAAGGACAAAATAATAATTTCAACAATAGACCCCAACAAAGACCAAGCCATGGCTATGGTAACAGAAACCAGCGTAGAAACAGCTTAAGCTTTTTCATAAACGTGGGAATTGATAACACTAACAGCATAATAACACTACTAGTTGATACAGGCGCAGACATTTCTGTTGTAAAAACAAAATTTTTTTCATTACACCAAATAAATAGAAATAGAACAACATCAATAAGTGGAATAGGACAGGGACAAATCAAATCAATGGGAGAAGTATTCTTTGATATAACATTTAATAATTTCTTAATACCACATTACTTTCGAGTGGTACAGAACAATTTTCCCATACCCTGTGATGGAATCATTGGTATGGATTTTATCAAGAAATATAACTGCGTATTGGACTTTAATGAGGAAAATGATCACCTTGTTTTACGTCCATCCAATTTATCACATACAATAGAGATACCAATTTCGAATAATTACAATGAAATAACATTGCCACCAAGATCAGAAGTAGTTCGGCAAATTAAATTCCTAAATCGTAATAACGACGTATTCATACCAAATCAGGAAATAGCACCAGGCGTTTTTGTACCAAATATCATAGTAAATTCAAACAGAGCATTTATTCGTTTCTTAAACACTAATGATAGCATTGTAACTATTAAAAACAATAATATAAAAACAGAAAACCTGACTGATTATGAGATAATTACACAAAATTCAAGCAGCAGTAAGCAACGAAAATCAGAAATTGTGAATATTTTAAAGAAAAACTTTCCTAAACAATTCCATTCCACTTTGACGAAACTTTGTAACGAGTACAGTGATGTTTTCGCTTTGGAAACAGAACCAATAACCACTAATAATTTTTATGAACAAAAGTTGAGGGTAAAAGATAAGCAACCGGTGTACATTAAAAACTATCGTATACCACAATCACATAAGGAAGAGATAGACAAACAGGTTAAAAAACTGGTAGATGATAATATAATTGAACCATCATTTTCAGAATATAATAGCCCAATTCTATTGGTGCCAAAGAAGTCTCTTCCGGGTTCGGATAAAAAGAGATGGCGACTTGTTGTAGACTATAGGCAAATAAATAAAAAATTAATATCAGATAAATTCCCACTGCCTAGAATAGATGATATTTTAGACCAACTTGGCAGAGCAAAATATTTTTCCTGCTTGGATTTAATGTCCGGTTTTCACCAGATCGGATTGGAGAAGAACTCCAGAGATTTAACATCGTTTTCCACAAACAATGGTTCTTATAGATTCACAAGACTCCCCTATGGTTTAAAAATAGCGCCGAATTCCTTTCAGAGAACGATTTTAGCGGCTTAAAGCCAGATCAGGCATTCCTGTACATGGATGACCTGGTCGTATTAGGATGCTCCGAGAAGCATATGCTTTCCAATTTAAAGAACGTCTTCCATTTGTGTCGTAAATTCAACCTGAAGCTACATCCTGAAAAATGTTTATTCTTCATGCGGGAGGTGACCTACCTTGGTCCTGATAGGGGGATACTTCCAGATGATAGTAAATATTCGGTGATCGAAAACTACCCGACGCCTACTGACGCGGATAGCGCCAAAAGGTTTGTCGCCTTTTGTAATTACTATCGAAGATTTATAAAGAATTTTTCTGCGTATTCCCGACACCTTACACGATTGTCAAGGAAAGGTGTGCCATTCGAATGGACAAGGGATTGTGAATTGGCGTTCAGATACTTAAAGAAGGCATTAATGAATCCAACATTGCTTCAGTATCCTGATTTTACCAAGGAATTTTGCATAACAACAGACGCAAGTAAGAATGCATGTGGTGCTGTTTTGACTCAGGAACATGAGGGTAAGCACCTGCCAGTTGCTTATGCTTCAAAAGCATTTACCAAGGGAGAAAGCAACAAATCGACCATCGAACAGGAATTAACTGCCATACACTGGGCTATAACACACTTTAGGCCATACATATACGGAAAACATTTTTTGATCCGAACCGACCATCGACCACTTTCATTTCTGTTTTCGATGAAGAACCCCAGTTCCAAATTAACAAGAATGAGACTGGATTTGGAGGAGTACGATTTTACAGTTGAGTATCTTAGGGGAAAGGATAACTATGTCGCGGATGCATTGTCGCGAATTACAATTGAGGACTTCAAAAACATAAATAAAAAGGTATCGTGCGTATTAAGAGTCTCGACAAGATCGATGACTAAACATATAAAAAGATAGCGTAGATGAGCCCAAAATATATATACCAATTAAGAATAGTGACGTCAGAAAGTTTTACAAATTAAAGATTTTTCCTACCAAATGCTACATAAAGGAAGGAAAATCAATATTAGCTAGCATAACAATGAATGATACGTTTACTTCAGAGAGATTTGACTTAGCGCAATTTTTCTCTAGGCTTGAAAAAGTGGCCGGTAACCTGAATATCAATAAATTACAAGTAGCACCTAGTGAGAAGATTTTCGAATAAATGATTTTAAAGATACGGGCAATAAAATATTAAGAAGAATTAAAATAGCGCTATTAAACAGAGTAACTGTAATCGAAAGGAAGAATGCTAATGCAATTCTTGATATTATGCTGAAATATCATGATGACCCCATTGAAGGAGGTCATTGCGGGATATACAGAACCGCTGAAAAGATAAAAAGATACTACTACCGGAGAAACACGACAAAAGACATAGCTAAATATGTAAAAGCATGCCACAAATGTCAGATAGCGAAATCTACCAAACACGTTAAAGGTCCAATGATAATAACAGAGACACCTAACAAACCGTTTGATACGGTGTATGTAGACACAATTGGACCATTTCCAAGATCAATACATGGGAATGAGTACGCAGTCACGCTAATATGCGACTTAACTAAATACCCAGTAACGATACCAATACCGGACAAATCAGCAAAAACTATCGCAAAAGCGATATTTGAAAATTGTATACTTACCTATGGCCCGATGAAGACGTTCATTACGGACATGGGCACAGAATACAAAAACTCAATATTAAACGAATTGTGCACTCTGTTGAAGATCGAGAAACTAACATCAACAGCTCATCATCACCAGACCTTAGGTACGATAGAAAGAAGTCATAGAACTTTTAATGAATACGTACGCTCGTATATATCAGTAGATAAGGACGACTGGGATGAATGGCTTAAGTATTTTACATATTGCTTTAATACAACACCATCAACTGTACATAATTACTGTCCTTTTGAATTGATTTTTAGCAAAATACCAAACAGTTTCAAAGATTTCAATGAGATAGACACAATTACACCACTATACAATGTAGATAACTACGCAAAAGAAGCAAAATTTAGATTAGAAATTGCACTTAAGAGAGCAAAACGTTTATTAGAAATAAATAAAATAAAGCAAAAGAATAGCTATGATAAGGATATATTAGATTATAATTTTAAAATAGGAGATTTAGTTTTACTTAGGAATAATATAGGACATAAACTAGAGGAATCATGTAGAGGTCCATACAAAAGTTAAAAACATAGATTTAAGAAATAATGTAACTATAGTTGATAAGAAAAATAATAAAGAACAAGTAGTTATAAGAATAGACTTAAGATATATAATAAATAGTTTTAATTATACCACTCAATTGGCCAAACGAGTAAAATAATAAATTTTAAAATAATATCTTCCTAAACATTTCTTAAGAACAAAATAAATATGAAAATTAAAATAAGAAATAATATTAAGATTGGATTACAATTAATATGTAAAACATTTTGAATCATTTAAGTTTACTTATATAAATTAAAGATAGAGGTAAAATTATTGTATTGTGTTGTGTAAAAGAATGTCCATAAAACAAAAGTTATATGAACATTCTTGTAAAGGGTGGAGGTGTAGCATGATTATACAGTCGTCAATGCTAGCACAACATTTCATGTTTTATTTTTACACAATGTGCACGAGCAAAAGAATATCCATTTGCATATGAGCAGCGGCCACTTGACTCAATGTTGCTGACCGTCGCTACAGCGCAATAGTAAGGCGCACATGCGACGATCATTTGATATTTCATTGACGGTTCGCTGGCGCATTGGTTTTCGTATTGTGTGAACAATGTATGTTGTTGTTGTATTACGGTTCTTGTGATCGTGTGTGACTCTCTTCACACCTTACCGTGGGAATTATGACTATTGTATAGCAACAATAGGCGCGTGTCATATTGCACCCACTTGTGCCGTAATAATAATACACACAAACTAATGTAATATTATAGAACATAAGTACAAACCAATATAATAGCATTAAGTAAATATTGAAATGTGTTAGAATTAAGGGACTGATTTGGAAATGCTGAATCAGCCAAAAATTAGTATAAAAGAAGGGATATTTTCCCTTAAGAGAACAATCATAAAATAAAACTCAACTAGTGCGTATCAAGCCGCACTAACAAAATAATAAAACTTTTTTTTAAGTTTTCACCACAAATCACTGCACATCATTTAATTTATTACATAATTATAATGCTCTGGAGAGTCCCGTAGGAATCACAAAACTTTTTACTCATCCAATTCAGGGTTTTTAGATCCCCGCATTATTTAAAGCGGGTCCCTGCTCGGGCGCCAGTTAAAACGTTTTCCAAATGAAACGCTTGAAAATTACAGTTGGGGCCAACCCTTGGCACTTGTTATAAAGAAGGATTCTGTTCGTTTTTGAGAAAAACAATCGAATTATTCCAAACTATTTGTAATGTATTCTTCACCAGTTCTAGCTTGACAAAACGAAATAAATTATTATATTTTAAATACATAAAACAAAGGTAACTATGATTTATAATTGCTGAATTTTAACAAGTATAATTGGAACAGGTACATACACTTCACTATACTTAAATTAGTCTTACTAAGCAATGCACAATGGGTAGAGCGTTAACACGCTTGGATAGAGCGTTAACACGTTTGCATTTTGTTTATTTATTTTGGTATACACGAATCAAGAAAAAAAAAAAAAATAAAAAAAATTTCGTCATGAATTTCAGTCCTTGTACATGAACTACATTTTATTGACCTCAAAGGTAACATCAGTATGAAGTGTTTAAACAACACATGAATCATACATACATATATGTACTTGCCACATGAGTATTACTCATACAAAATATTTACTCATGCAAATGGGTGCATACAATAGTAATACCAATACAATTGAGTTCCAATGAAACCGAATTGTTACCAAAAATTCATTTCGCAATACAATCAAATTGTATTAAAAATGTATCCACAATGGTAAAAGGAACCATTAAACGTCAACAAGAAACAACGAAATATCCAAGCAGATAACGATAACAATTATTGAGTATCACCACTGGCAACAGGAACAACAACAACAAAAATAGCACGCGAAACTGTTACAGTTACCTTTACAGTTACAAAAATGGTGTTGCAGTAATAGACAGGCAAAATTATTGCTTGACACATTCATGCAACAAAATATTACAAAATATTGTGTGTTATTTGTATTGCAGTATCACGATATCAGTATGATGTCATTCATAGCAAATGCATGCATGACTTTATTGTTTTCAGACAGCCGTCTACAAAAGTGTGATGGGCATGAAGTAGACTTTTGTGACTGTGATAGTGTGTTGCATCCGAGCGTGTTAACTGCCCCCCTTCAAAGATTTTCGTCCCGAAAATTCTGTTGATTTACATTAGGATTGGGAATGCGATGCTTATTACGGTTGTAATTTTCTTCCATATTTTGTAACACCTTATGGCCAAAATTACCAACGCAATGGCTTCGACTACAGTGGGGATTAGTATCAATCTCATGGTTCAAAAAAAAAAGTACAAATTTAATTAATTTAAAATTTTGACAATTAAGTCTTATTATTATTTTTTATATTTGGCAAGGAGTCGAACCTCGATAACAATTCCTGTTACCCACCATTTCACCAATAAGTTAAGTAATTTTTTTCCAAAGGTTTAACATAATTTTATTGATGTAATAATATAAGTAATATTTTAATACAATTTTCAAACTAGGAAATTTTCAACAATTTCTTAACTTGATTTTTAATATAATAAAGTAAGTACTGAATTTTACAAAGGTATTAACTTTTTTTTTCTTGATATTACAGGACAAGATATTTTTTAATTTTCAAAATTTTAATTTTAAATTAATTTGAATATTAAATATTAGTTATCCAATTCAATTAATTAATATTGAAATCAATTTCATGCTTATTTCATTCAATTTGTATAATACTTTTCATTTTAATTTTTATTTCTGTTTTATGGTTTCATTAAATTAAAATTAGATTCCAATTTGCACTTACCAAGTGGATGAGTTACGATGGAATATTTTTGATATGGACCTTGTGTATTTTTTTACCTGTGTCAGTCGCTATTGTTACCCTATTGTCTCGGTTCACTACTTCGCGTTTGTACAGAGGTTTTTGCTTTGCTTTAATTTGTTTATTACGAACATAAACTACGTTACCACTTTCATATTGCCTTGGGTCGTGCCTTTTCTTATTCATTCTCTGATTTCTCTTATCTTGATCATTTTTTATTCTTTCTCCGATATCATGGAACAGTTTTTTTTGTGAAGTTCAAAACATTTTGATAGTTAATTCTTTGTCCTCTATTAAAGAAAATATAGCACGGTTTCACTTTTGTTACACGGAACACCATTGTGTTATTGTAACGATCAACCGCAATGTAAACCATATCCTTAGTATTTGTGTTTCTAATCTCTTTCTGCAGGCATCTAAAAATGTCTATGATCGTAGAGTGCAGTCTTTCAATTTGACCATTTAGGATACCTTCGACGGTATGTATCCAAGATACATACTGGGAGGGATCTCCCTCTAAAACTTGAACTTCATTTTACCGAGTCACGAAGTCTAGTTATTTCCTTTAAATCGTCCGCCGAAGTAGGAGCACGTAAAGGAATAAACTGAGCAATCGCAGGTTGAACACTCTAAAGTTGCACCTTTCTAAAGCACGGATACGGTTATCCGCCATCCTTAATTCTTTCATCAGAGCTCCTACTGAGCCTGACAATTTAGTAACCGATTGGGTCAAAGAATCCATATCAAAAATATTATTAAAAAATGATTTAAACTCACCACTTTGTAAACTTGTTAATTCAGGAACGTTGTTGTTGGTTTTTAGTTTCACTTACAGCAATAGCATTACTCTTTAACCAGAAAAAACACTTTGTGAGAATTTTCATTTCAACATTTTTTTACAAAAATAATTTCACATTAAAAAATTTTTAAAATTGACTTTTTATCTTATATTTTTTTATTTTAAGCATTTCATTATTTCATTTTCTTCATGTCACTTTTATTTTTTTTCATATATGTATGTATTCTTCAATTTTTGATTTTCTCAATTTCACAAATTTTACCAATTATTGCCCTTTTTATTTTTTTCGTAAATTTTAAATTAATTTTTTATATTTTTGCTTTTTATTTCGATTTATTTTATAAAAATTGTTTCTTCTTTTTTTTTAAATTTTTCACGTTTTCATTCTTTATTTAAAATACTCCACGTATTATACTTCTTAACTTCTTGATATCATAAATTTTCTTATCTTTATTCAAATTTCAATATATGTGTACATATATAATTTTTTTTTTTTAAATTTTTATTTTTGCAATATATTTACAAATAAATATTAAGCAAAACTTATAGCTACCACAATAATTTCACAGAATGTTAGGTTCCTACGAATCTAACTATTTATATACATATGTTTACAAAGTTTGAAGTCGCCGTGGTCTAGTAGGTAGTGTGTTGGCTTATTAGACGAAAAGGCCCGAGTTCGAATCCCAGGCCAGACATCAAAACGAAAATATGAAAATATTTCTTCGGCGACTTCCTCTCAGCAGATTTCTGGCAAAAACTCTGAGAGTAGAAATTGCCATGAAAAGCTTCTCAAAAATCTGTCGTTCGGAGTCGACTTTAAACTGTAGGTCCCGCCACTCATGTATAAAATTAACGCACACAACATGAGTGGTGTTGAGAAGCTAGGCCGTAATCCTGACTGAAGGGTTGTAATGGCCAATTATGTATGTGTATGTACGTGTGTGTTTACAAAGTTTAAAGTAGTCATTTACATTAACTTATTTTTATATTTGAAATGGGAGATCTAGTATGTGTAACCTTTTCAAGCGTCTAACTTAGATGATAACAGCGAGATCGCAAGTAAATTTTGGTGGTTGCTCAGGCTTTGTTGGTATTTTGTACTATAAATTTTAATTTCCTCTCTAATAAGGCGTGTATTAAGATCACGGTGAATAGCGTTGTTTCTCATAAACCACGGTGCGTTCGTTAAAAGCCTAAGTGTTTTAGACTGATATTTTTGAATTATATCAATATTTGAGTAGGATGCTGTTCCCCAAAGCTGTATTCCGTAAGTCCATATTGGCTTTAGTACCGTTTCATAAAGCAAAAGTTTGTTGTTAAGACTTAATTCGGACCTAGGACCAAGAAGCCAATATTTTGTAATTTTGTTTTGAGTTCAAGTTGCTTTCTTTTCTGTTTTATATGGTCTTTCCAAGTTAAGCGTTTATCCATTATAAGCCCTAAGTATTTTACGTGATCTGACTTCGGTATAACAGTTCCGTCAAGGTAAAAGGGGGGACAGTCCCCTTTTTTCAGTGAGAATGTGACATGATTGGATTTTTCCGCATTCACTTTTATATTCCATTTTTTTTTAGCCAATTGCTTGTTACATTAAGCTTTGTTTGTACTATATCGGCTGCTAAGGCGGTGGATTTGCTGGTAGCTAATATAGCAGTATCATCGGCATATGTAGCAATCAAAACGTTATCTGTTGTCGGCATATCAGCGGTAAATAATGTATATAGTGTTGGACCTAATCCAACACTATACATATTCCATGTTTGTGTTGGAATCAAAATTGATGATCAGGTATGATTTGTAGAGACTCTAGGATAGGTAGTAGTCTTTTTTGAAAAAGCTTTTCAAATAATTTAGATATAGTAAGCAGCAAACTGATAGGCCGGTATGATTCAATACAATGTTCTGACTTATGAGGTTTATTAACCATTATAATTTTTGCATGTTTCCACTGGGTAGGAAAATGTGATAGTAAGTATCGTGCGTATTAAGAGTCTCGACAAGATCGATGACTAAACAAAAACCCAGTAGCGAAATAAATAATCAGCATAAAAGAGATAGCGTAGATGAGCCCAAAATATATATACCAATTAAGAATAGTGACGTCAGAAAGTTTTACAAATTAAAGATTTTTCCTACCAAATGCTACATAAAGAAAGGAAAATCAATATTAGCTAGCATAACAATGAATGATACGTTTACTTCAGAGAGATTTGACTTAGCACAATTTTTCTCTAGGCTTGAAAAAGTGGCCGGTAACCTGAATATCAATAAATTACAAGTAGCACCTAGTGAGAAGATTTTCGAATCTATCTCAATAAATGATTTTAAAGATACGGGCAATAAAATATTAAGAAGAATTAAAATAGCGCTATTAAACAGAGTAACTGTAATCGAAAGGAAGAATGCTAAGACAATTCTTGATATTATGCTGAAATATCATGATGACCCCATTGAAGGAGGTCATTGCGGGATATACAGAACCGCTGAAAAGATAAAAAGATACTACTATTGGAGAAACATTACAAAAGACATAGCTAAATATGTAAAAGCATGCCACAAATGTCAGATAGCGAAATCTACCAAACACGTTAAAGGTCCAATGATAATAACAGAGACACCTAACAAACCGTTTGATACGGTGTATGTAGACACAATTGGACCATTTCCAAGATCAATACATGGGAATGAGTACGCAGTCACGCTAATATGCGACTTAACTAAATACCCAGTAACGATACCAATACCGGACAAATCAGCAAAAACTATCGCAAAAGCGATATTTGAAAATTGTATACTTACCTATGGCCCGATGAAGACGTTCATTACGGACATGGGCACAGAATACAAAAACTCAATATTAAACGAATTGTGCACTCTGTTGAAGATCGAGAAACTAACATCAACAGCTCATCATCACCAGACCTTAGGTACGATAGAAAGAAGTCATAGAACTTTTAATGAATACGTACGCTCGTATATATCAGTAGATAAGGACGACTGGGATGAATGGCTTAAGTATTTTACATATTGCTTTAATACAACACCATCAACTGTACATAATTACTGTCCTTTTGAATTGATTTTTAGCAAAATACCAAACAGTTTCAAAGATTTCAATGAGATAGACACAATTACACCACTATACAATGTAGATAACTACGCAAAAGAAGCAAAATTTAGATTAGAAATTGCACTTAAGAGAGCAAAACGTTTATTAGAAATAAATAAAATAAAGCAAAAGAATAGCTATGATAAGGATATATTAGATTATAATTTTAAAATAGGAGATTTAGTTTTACTTAGGAATAATATAGGACATAAACTAGAGGAATCATGTAGAGGTCCATACAAAAGTTAAAAACATAGATTTAAGAAATAATGTAACTATAGTTGATAAGAAAAATAATAAAGAACAAGTAGTTATAAGAATAGACTTAAGATATATAATAAATAGTTTTAATTATACCACTCAATTGGCCAAACGAGTAAAATAATAAATTTTAAAATAATATCTTCCTAAACATTTCTTAAGAACAAAATAAATATGAAAATTAAAATAAGAAATAATATTAAGATTGGATTACAATTAATATGTAAAACATTTTGAATCATTTAAGTTTACTTATATAAATTAAAGATAGAGGTAAAATTATTGTATTGTGTTGTGTAAAAGAATGTCCATAAAACAAAAGTTATATGAACATTCTTGTAAAGGGTGGAGGTGTAGCATGATTATACAGTCGTCAATGCTAGCACAACATTTCATGTTTTATTTTTACACAATGTGCACGAGCAAAAGAATATCCATTTGCATATGAGCAGCGGCCACTTGACTCAATGTTGCTGACCGTCGCTACAGCGCAATAGTAAGGCGCACATGCGACGATCATTTGATATTTCATTGACGGTTCGCTGGCGCATTGGTTTTCGTATTGTGTGAACAATGTATGTTGTTGTTGTATTACGGTTCTTGTGATCGTGTGTGACTCTCTTCACACCTTACCGTGGGAATTATGACTATTGTATAGCAACAATAGGCGCGTGTCATATTGCACCCACTTGTGCCGTAATAATAATACACACAAACTAATGTAATATTATAGAACATAAGTACAAACCAATATAATAGCATTAAGTAAATATTGAAATGTGTTAGAATTAAGGGACTGATTTGGAAATGCTGAATCAGCCAAAAATTAGTATAAAAGAAGGGATATTTTCCCTTAAGAGAACAATCATAAAATAAAACTCAACTAGTGCGTATCAAGCCGCACTAACAAAATAATAAAACTTTTTTTTAAGTTTTCACCACAAATCACTGCACATCATTTAATTTATTACATAATTATAATGCTCTGGAGAGTCCCGTAGGAATCACAAAACTTTTTACTCATCCAATTCAGGGTTTTTAGATCCCCGCATTATTTAAAGCGGGTCCCTGCTCGGGCGCCAGTTAAAACGTTTTCCAAATGAAACGCTTGAAAATTACAGTTGGGGCCAACCCTTGGCACTTGTTATAAAGAAGGATTCTGTTCGTTTTTGAGAAAAACAATCGAATTATTCCAAACTATTTGTAATGTATTCTTCACCAGTTCTAGCTTGACAAAACGAAATAAATTATTATATTTTAAATACATAAAACAAAGGTAACTATGATTTATAATTGCTGAATTTTAACAAGTATAATTGGAACAGGTACATACACTTCACTATACTTAAATTAGTCTTACTAAGCAATGCACAATGGGTAGAGCGTTAACACGCTTGGATAGAGCGTTAACACGTTTGCATTTTGTTTATTTATTTTGGTATACACGAATCAAGAAAAAAAAAAAAAATAAAAAAAATTTCGTCATGAATTTCAGTCCTTGTACATGAACTACATTTTATTGACCTCAAAGGTAACATCAGTATGAAGTGTTTAAACAACACATGAATCATACATACATATATGTACTTGCCACATGAGTATTACTCATACAAAATATTTACTCATGCAAATGGGTGCATACAATAGTAATACCAATACAATTGAGTTCCAATGAAACCGAATTGTTACCAAAAATTCATTTCGCAATACAATCAAATTGTATTAAAAATGTATCCACAATGGTAAAAGGAACCATTAAACGTCAACAAGAAACAACGAAATATCCAAGCAGATAACGATAACAATTATTGAGTATCACCACTGGCAACAGGAACAACAACAACAAAAATAGCACGCGAAACTGTTACAGTTACCTTTACAGTTACAAAAATGGTGTTGCAGTAATAGACAGGCAAAATTATTGCTTGACACATTCATGCAACAAAATATTACAAAATATTGTGTGTTATTTGTATTGCAGTATCACGATATCAGTATGATGTCATTCATAGCAAATGCATGCATGACTTTATTGTTTTCAGACAGCCGTCTACAAAAGTGTGATGGGCATGAAGTAGACTTTTGTGACTGTGATAGTGTGTTGCATCCGAGCGTGTTAACTGCCCCCCTTCAAAGATTTTCGTCCCGAAAATTCTGTTGATTTACATTAGGATTGGGAATGCGATGCTTATTACGGTTGTAATTTTCTTCCATATTTTGTAACACCTTATGGCCAAAATTACCAACGCAATGGCTTCGACTACAGTGGGGATTAGTATCAATCTCATGGTTCAAAAAAAAAAGTACAAATTTAATTAATTTAAAATTTTGACAATTAAGTCTTATTATTATTTTTTATATTTGGCAAGGAGTCGAACCTCGATAACAATTCCTGTTACCCACCATTTCACCAATAAGTTAAGTAATTTTTTTCCAAAGGTTTAACATAATTTTATTGATGTAATAATATAAGTAATATTTTAATACAATTTTCAAACTAGGAAATTTTCAACAATTTCTTAACTTGATTTTTAATATAATAAAGTAAGTACTGAATTTTACAAAGGTATTAACTTTTTTTTTCTTGATATTACAGGACAAGATATTTTTTAATTTTCAAAATTTTAATTTTAAATTAATTTGAATATTAAATATTAGTTATCCAATTCAATTAATTAATATTGAAATCAATTTCATGCTTATTTCATTCAATTTGTATAATACTTTTCATTTTAATTTTTATTTCTGTTTTATGGTTTCATTAAATTAAAATTAGATTCCAATTTGCACTTACCAAGTGGATGAGTTACGATGGAATATTTTTGATATGGACCTTGTGTATTTTTTTACCTGTGTCAGTCGCTATTGTTACCCTATTGTCTCGGTTCACTACTTCGCGTTTGTACAGAGGTTTTTGCTTTGCTTTAATTTGTTTATTACGAACATAAACTACGTTACCACTTTCATATTGCCTTGGGTCGTGCCTTTTCTTATTCATTCTCTGATTTCTCTTATCTTGATCATTTTTTATTCTTTCTCCGATATCATGGAACAGTTTTTTTTGTGAAGTTCAAAACATTTTGATAGTTAATTCTTTGTCCTCTATTAAAGAAAATATAGCACGGTTTCACTTTTGTTACACGGAACACCATTGTGTTATTGTAACGATCAACCGCAATGTAAACCATATCCTTAGTATTTGTGTTTCTAATCTCTTTCTGCAGGCATCTAAAAATGTCTATGATCGTAGAGTGCAGTCTTTCAATTTGACCATTTAGGATACCTTCGACGGTATGTATCCAAGATACATACTGGGAGGGATCTCCCTCTAAAACTTGAACTTCATTTTACCGAGTCACGAAGTCTAGTTATTTCCTTTAAATCGTCCGCCGAAGTAGGAGCACGTAAAGGAATAAACTGAGCAATCGCAGGTTGAACACTCTAAAGTTGCACCTTTCTAAAGCACGGATACGGTTATCCGCCATCCTTAATTCTTTCATCAGAGCTCCTACTGAGCCTGACAATTTAGTAACCGATTGGGTCAAAGAATCCATATCAAAAATATTATTAAAAAATGATTTAAACTCACCACTTTGTAAACTTGTTAATTCAGGAACGTTGTTGTTGGTTTTTAGTTTCACTTACAGCAATAGCATTACTCTTTAACCAGAAAAAACACTTTGTGAGAATTTTCATTTCAACATTTTTTTACAAAAATAATTTCACATTAAAAAATTTTTAAAATTGACTTTTTATCTTATATTTTTTTATTTTAAGCATTTCATTATTTCATTTTCTTCATGTCACTTTTATTTTTTTTCATATATGTATGTATTCTTCAATTTTTGATTTTCTCAATTTCACAAATTTTACCAATTATTGCCCTTTTTATTTTTTTCGTAAATTTTAAATTAATTTTTTATATTTTTGCTTTTTATTTCGATTTATTTTATAAAAATTGTTTCTTCTTTTTTTTTAAATTTTTCACGTTTTCATTCTTTATTTAAAATACTCCACGTATTATACTTCTTAACTTCTTGATATCATAAATTTTCTTATCTTTATTCAAATTTCAATATATGTGTACATATATAATTTTTTTTTTTTAAATTTTTATTTTTGCAATATATTTACAAATAAATATTAAGCAAAACTTATAGCTACCACAATAATTTCACAGAATGTTAGGTTCCTACGAATCTAACTATTTATATACATATGTTTACAAAGTTTGAAGTCGCCGTGGTCTAGTAGGTAGTGTGTTGGCTTATTAGACGAAAAGGCCCGAGTTCGAATCCCAGGCCAGACATCAAAACGAAAATATGAAAATATTTCTTCGGCGACTTCCTCTCAGCAGATTTCTGGCAAAAACTCTGAGAGTAGAAATTGCCATGAAAAGCTTCTCAAAAATCTGTCGTTCGGAGTCGACTTTAAACTGTAGGTCCCGCCACTCATGTATAAAATTAACGCACACAACATGAGTGGTGTTGAGAAGCTAGGCCGTAATCCTGACTGAAGGGTTGTAATGGCCAATTATGTATGTGTATGTACGTGTGTGTTTACAAAGTTTAAAGTAGTCATTTACATTAACTTATTTTTATATTTGAAATGGGAGATCTAGTATGTGTAACCTTTTCAAGCGTCTAACTTAGATGATAACAGCGAGATCGCAAGTAAATTTTGGTGGTTGCTCAGGCTTTGTTGGTATTTTGTACTATAAATTTTAATTTCCTCTCTAATAAGGCGTGTATTAAGATCACGGTGAATAGCGTTGTTTCTCATAAACCACGGTGCGTTCGTTAAAAGCCTAAGTGTTTTAGACTGATATTTTTGAATTATATCAATATTTGAGTAGGATGCTGTTCCCCAAAGCTGTATTCCGTAAGTCCATATTGGCTTTAGTACCGTTTCATAAAGCAAAAGTTTGTTGTTAAGACTTAATTCGGACCTAGGACCAAGAAGCCAATATTTTGTAATTTTGTTTTGAGTTCAAGTTGCTTTCTTTTCTGTTTTATATGGTCTTTCCAAGTTAAGCGTTTATCCATTATAAGCCCTAAGTATTTTACGTGATCTGACTTCGGTATAACAGTTCCGTCAAGGTAAAAGGGGGGACAGTCCCCTTTTTTCAGTGAGAATGTGACATGATTGGATTTTTCCGCATTCACTTTTATATTCCATTTTTTTTTAGCCAATTGCTTGTTACATTAAGCTTTGTTTGTACTATATCGGCTGCTAAGGCGGTGGATTTGCTGGTAGCTAATATAGCAGTATCATCGGCATATGTAGCAATCAAAACGTTATCTGTTGTCGGCATATCAGCGGTAAATAATGTATATAGTGTTGGACCTAATACGCTTCCCTGAGGCACACCTGCTTTTATTTTTCCGATTTCTGAGTTTTCCCCATTGATACTAACAAAAAAGCTGCGTTCATGTAAGTATGATTTGAGTAAGAGATAATATGGAGCTGGCAAAAGTTCTTTTAACTTAAATAGAAGGCCATTGTGCCATACTCTATCACAGGCTTGTTTGACGTCAAGAAAAACTGAAGGACAGTACTCCTTGTTTTCTAAAGAATCTCTAATTTGTTTAACTATTCTATGACACTGCTCGGGAGTGCCATGTTTGTGTTGGAATCAAAATTGATGATCAGGTATGATTTGTAGAGACTCTAGGATAGGTAGTAGTCTTTTTTGAAAAAGCTTTTCAAATAATTTAGATATAGTAAGCAGCAAACTGATAGGCCGGTATGATTCAATACAATGTTCTGACTTATGAGGTTTATTAACCATTATAATTTTTGCATGTTTCCACTGGGTAGGAAAATGTGATAGCCTTAAAATAGCGTTGAACAAAACGGTAAGAAAAATTAAAGCTTTTTTCGGCAGATTTTTTAGAACGTTTGCATCAATATTATCATATCCTGCTGATTTCTTTGGATTAAGCTTTTTTATTTCAGCTATAATTTCATTAACCCTAAAAGGTTTAACGGGTAGACTCATTTTTCATGGAATAATTGTAATCGTTATTATTAGCAGGACTTAGCTTGTAAAGATATCTATTGATTGAATCATTTTTTAATTCTCGTAGCCTTTTCTTCAAATGACTAGCTGCACGATTAAAATTTGTCTTGTCCATCGGCATCCTTGACCTCTTCCAGATATTACGCAGTCTTCTTTTCGCTGTGATAAGTGATCTTATTTCAACAGACAGCCGAAAATTTGAACTATAATTTAAATTTTGCGGTGTAGCCCTAAACGAAGCTTCATGTATCACTTTTGAAAACATTTCTACAGCATAGTCAATTTCGCCTTCAGCACTAAAAGACGAACTGAGATCAAGTTGAGATTCAATGTGGCGTTGAAAAAGATTAATATCAGTTTTTGCAAGGATAAGCTTGGTATTTAATTGCCTTTTCTTACAAGCTGTCGTGAAGCTAACAATAATTGGGCTATGATGATCAGAGCTGAGATCATCACTAGATACGATATCTAGAGAGGTTTGTGGAATTCCTTTGTATATGAAAAAATCTTATACGTCTGGTATTTTGAATATATCAGCTGGCCAGTAAGTAGGTGATCCCGTTGATAGCGAATTGTATTGATTTTTCGTAATGCATTTAAAGAGTTATCTTCCTTTAGGGTTAGTTAGACGTGATCCCCACCATGTGTGTTTTGCATTGAAATCACCACCTACTAAAAATCGATTGCCAATATTGTTGAAAAATCGTTCGTACTGATCACATTTGATGTTATATCTTGGGGGAAAATAAACAGAGTATATAGAAACACTACTGTTATTGCAAGTTATTTGTATTCCTGCGGCTTGCAAGTATAACTCAGTAACAGGTTCTAAAACTTCATAAGAAATGCTTAATTTAATAACAATAGCAGCACCTGCATGTGCTCTGTTATTAGGCTGATTGGCAACTATTACGTCGTATCCTCTTATACGGCAAAGGGATTTGTTAGTAAGATGGGTCTCTGAGACTAGTAAAATATCAATAATATTATTTTTAAGAAAGACTTCTATTTCATTAATATGGTTCAAAATTCCATTCGCGTTCCATTCTGCTATTATAAGGTTTAATTGCATAATTTTGTCATTAACATAGACATCATGTTCATTAATGTATTTGTTAACTCTATTTGTTTCTCTCTCTATGTGTTTGTTGTTCAAGCATCGCCTCGATTTTTTTAAGAACATTATTTACACTGCTAACATTATCATCTGCACCTCTCACTGCTTGAGCATAAGTTAATTGACCGTTTTGGGTTGTTGTGGGGAAGGTAGTGTTATAATTGTAATTATTTTGGACAGGAACATTTATACCGCTTTTATAAGAACGTTTATTAAAAAGTTTCTGGTAAACTTCACATCCTTTGTAGTTAGCAGTGTGGTTACTTAGACAGTGAACACATTGAGGGGGGGAATTTGGCAATTTAGTACATTCTGAAGTTGAATGTTCTAATCCACATTTAACGCATCTATACGGTTTTCTACAATAAGTCCTTGTATGACCAAACTGCTGGCATCGGAAACATTGGACAATGTCATCAACATTTTTTCTGGGTGCTTCTACGACAATGGTCGCATGACCAAATGTTTTCAAATCATAAATTTCACCATTATTAGGTTTTGGGTCCAGGTCAACAAAAAACATGGGAAGTGGCTGCTTTGTAAAGCGACTTATGATGTTTCTAACACTCCTTAGTTGATGCCCTAACAATATCAAATTTGCCTTAATATCCGTAATTGTTGTAGAGTGATGAAGACCTTTAATGACTACACTGAAAGCCCTCTCCTGTTTTAGTTGAAAGGTGTGATATATTACATTGTTTTTGTCAATGTAATCAACTACTTTTCTGTACGAGTCAACTGTCTTAACACTTAAGCGAACCTGACCGTCTCTTAAAGATTTATAATAAAATTCACGACTATCTACAATCTTACTTATGTTATTAACCATTTTTGCGACGTCATCAACATTAGGTATAAAAATTGGTGGCGGCTTTGGCTCATTTGATTTCTGGGGTGATACTTCGTTGTCATCATATTCCTCATTATTAGATGCTAGAGTTGCAAAACGATTTGAAGTAGAAGGACCGGATTCTTTGGAATATTTATTCGTGGTAATTTGGAGCTGTACCTCTTACGGTTATTTCCAGGGACTCGCTGCCAACTGCATTCATTATCAGAACTGCTTTCACTTAAATTCATAATATCAGTTTCAATTTCATCATTGTTTTCTTTGATAACATCACTGGTTGGCATCTTGAAGCTTAAGCAGTTTATTCTTGTTGCTATCAACAAAAATGCTACCTAAGTAATGCACGTTAGCGTGCGCTTATTGTAACGGGATGAACACTGTTGATATTTTTTGTTTTATTTAAGAATGTTTATTTTCTTTTGTTTTCTTATAATTGTTATTGTAAGAATGAATGTACAAATCGATAATAATATTAAAAATTAGTTTTTCAATTTTTTAAAAATTTTTTGAATAAATTTTTTATTTTTTATTTTTTTTTTTTATTTTTTTACACAACCACAATGACACAAAATTCGAAGCGAACTGATATTTTTTGATATATAATTTAGAATTTATTTTTCATTTCATATCATTTCTTTCTTTTTCATTTTCAATATATCATATTAAAAAAATATTTCAATATTTAAAAATTTAGATTTTTAAGGATTTTTCACGTTATTCTTTTTTTGGAAATTTAAACCGTATTTTTCATGAATACGGCGACGGTACCGAATTGGTATTCCAACACTAGCCTTTTTATCTTTTTTTATTTTTCGAAGCCTTTTGGAAATTTAAACCATATTATTTATGCCTTTCGTCTAATAAGCCAACACACTACCTACTAGATCACGGTTCCGCTACTCATGTATATAATTAACATGCACACAACATGGGTGGTGTGATAAGCTAGGTTGTTAACTTAACTAAAGTTTTTTAATGACGAATTGAGCAAGAAAGTAAGTTCACTTATGAGACATTATAGAATTGAGTTCCTTTTTTAAATGGCTGATGACAATCATGTGTTTAAAGCTAAGTGCCTGCGCTATCTCTGCTCAGCTTAAGCTCTGTTATTTCTCTTTTAAATAAAAAATTGAAATCACATTCTTAAAGAGATCACGGTCAGAGGCCTCTCTGGCAAAATCAGTCCAACAGTTTCCGCATTCATAATTTTTTCTTTGTGTGCTTTTGCTGCGTCTTATAATTTTTTATTATAAAATTGAGCATTTCTTTCATTAATTGTTTGATATTTGACTGGAACGTCTTCAGCGACTCTATGATAAGTCCACAAGACAGAAATGAACAAGACAACAATCAGTAGTAATACTCTTAACTGTCTTTTAGTTTAAATATTTAATATCGTTGCGCATTTCGTTGTGTACTTCACTTCACTTCTTTAAAATAGTTCATCACGGCGTATGAGCAATATTAAATTGCATATTAAATATTAATCATACGTCATGTGTTTTTTTTTTTTTTCGCTGAGGAGGAGTAAATGTACCTAACCGCACCATAGGGGTAGTCGTCACTATCCCCCGTGTGTGGGGCCCTCACCCACTAAATCTCCCCCTCCTCTTTTGGACTCCTTATGCCCACTCCGGAACTACTGTGGTATTACGTCGAAGTGGAGTCCGTTTGGCCATTTGGCCCCTTCTCATCTATATCCGCGTCCGGATTGCGTAACGAAATCTGACAATGTGTTCAAACGTCCATTATACTTCTCTCATCTAAGTCCATCTTTTTTGATTTTAGTAAGATTTCAGCGTATCTTACTACACTGTTCCAATTCTCCTCGCTGCTCAGGATTACATCGCAGAAGTTCTCGACAGTAAAGACGCCGACTTTGGCCTCAAGACTCCTTCTTTGTGGTCTCCATCTCTCGCAATGGCAGAAAGTGTGTTCCGCACCATCTATCGGCGCATCATCATAGATGCAATTTGGTCGTGTCATCTTCCCCATTTTAAATAGGTACTTACAAAAATAACCGTGTCCAGATAACAGTTGTGTCAGATAGTAGTTAACCTCACCAAATTTTCTCTCCATCCAGCGGGTAATATCTGGGAGAAGTTTTGCCGTCCATCTACCACTCGTCTCAGTGTTCCATTGCTCTTGCCATTGTTATATGGTTCGCTTTCTGGCGTCGTTGATATTCAATGTCTCTCCGTGCAAGTTGTTAGCCTCCCACACTCCGCATAATCTCCTGCAGGTAACCGTGAACAGCGAACTTTGTTCCCAGTGCCTCAAGTACGTCAACCCACCGGAGGCTGTTGAACGCGTTCCGGACGTCTAAGGTCGCCAATAAAACTATCCGCCTCGTGAAACGGCTTCCGCTTTGGGCAGCCTTCACGCTAGTCAACACTTCGTTAATAGCTCCTATCGTCGATCTACCCGCTCTGAAACCGTACTGTCTCTCTGAGAGACATCCTGCATTTTCTACCGCTGTATCCCGACGAAATTTCAGTAATTTCTCCAGTAATTTTCCAGCACAATCCAGCATGCACAAGGGCCGGTATGCAGACGCTTGCGTAGGATCACCCTTCCCTTTGCTAATCAACATTAGCTTTTGTCTCTTCCATGTAATTGGGAAGACGCCTCGAGTCAGGCATGCGTTGTACATATCCAAAAGCACCCTGGGACGTTCCTTGGCTATGAGCTTCAGTACCTCCGGAGGTACTCCATCAGGTCCTGGAGCCTTATTGCTCTTCAAACTACGTGCTGCTTTCTGAAGCTCCTCAATGGTGAAAGGGGGTGGACTCTCCGTTGACGCCGTCATGTCTTCATCTGCTCTTTGCCCGTGGTCTGGAAAAGGCGTGTCCACGATGTTGGTCATAGTCTGACAGTCCAGTTCGGGAAGGGGACAATTTGTCCCCAGTTTCTTCATCACCAATTTGTATCCCAATCCCCATGGGTTATTATTCAAGTCACCTCGTAGCTTCTCCCATTTCAGTTTCTTGCTCCGGCTAATGGCATCCTTCAGCTCCTTCCTTGCCATCCGAAAGTCTGCACTTTCACCTAAAGCAGCATCATGTCGTTTTGCTCGAGTAAGTCTTTTCCGCAAGCATTTCCGTCTTAGTTCCGCTATTTCATCTGTCCACCAATAAACTGGTGTTCTCCTTCCTCTTGTCGACAGTTTCGGCATTGATGCATTGCAGCTGCGCGTTATGTGTCCCATCGTGTAGTCCACCAAGCTCAAGTTATTCCTGTGTAATAGGGTCCGACCAATATTTTCGTCCAACGTTTCTATGAGTGTTTGCGTGTTAATTCTCGACACATTCCACTTTCGGGTTCCTCCCCTTCTAGTCCTCAGGTTCTGTCCACTCCTATCCACCATACGAAACATAATGTACTGATGGTCGCTACCAGTGAATTCCTCAAGTACTTTCCAGTCTGTAAGCGCGGCCGAGAGACCCTCCGAAACAAAAGTCACATCGGGAGTCGTACCAATACACCCTGGCCTCCGAAACGTGGTGGATGAACCCCTATTTGCCACCAAGAGACCCAGTCTGGCAGCCATGTCCAATACTCGTCTGCCTCTGGAATTCGTTGTAGACATACCCCACTCAGCTGCTCTAGAGTTGAAATCTCCCGCAATTATCAGCTGTCCTCCTATTTCTCGTGATTTGTCCTCTATATGATCAAGCTTCGTCTGGAATTCCTGGATCGAATCGTTCGGTATTAAATAGCAGCTCATCAAGGTAAATTGGCTGGATTTCATATCTGAAGGTGAAACCAGGGCCCGAACCGTTTTTTGTCGCTACAAATTTACTTTTTATCGGCAGCCATATTGCCGTTGTTCCTGTTTCGTCCTCAAACCAGGTAGAACGGGGTGTTCGCCCGTATTGTTCACTGATGATGACTGCGTCGATGGCTTTTTCTACTACAATCTGCCCCAAGAGTACGTCTGCCGTTCTGCTCCTGTGCATATTTGCCTGAAGTATTCTCATGCCTGCGCTGGACTAGACTCCGGACATCGCATAGAACCAGGAAGATGGTCCAAAGGTTTGTGCCCCGCATCCACACATAGACAACACCTGGCTGGGTTTGCGCATTCTCTAATTCTGTGACCCGCCTCGCCACACTTTAAACATAAGGTCGTTCTGTCTGGTCCCATGCAGCTTGCTCTTCTGTGACCTAAAGTCAGACATCGGAAGCAACGTTTCTCACTGACCCACGGCCGAATCTTAGCCTGTATCCAGCCAATTTTTATTCTTCCTATTTCCAGTAAACCGGCCGCACTCTCAGCAGCCAAAGTTACAAATGCCCGTACTTGCTCCCTACTGTTAGGGCTCGTCATCCTTATGCGCACTTCCTCACCATAGTTATCGAGTATTTTCCTTACTGCGTTCTCCACTTCCTCTTTTTCCATAACTGAGTCCAGATCACGAATCTCCAGTGTTTTCATGGGCTTCAGTTCAGTAACCGAAGCCGCTTGTTGCACAGTTGTCTTCACTTCCTCTACAAACTTAGTTTGAATCCTTTCTCCTTTGTTAAACTCCAGTAAGAGTGCGCCTGTACGTGTCTTGCGTATACCTTTCACTTTAGGGGCATCATTCGGCTGCATCTTAGTTCGCAGATTTCTGAGTACGTCTGCGTAACTTTTCCCTACGGCTGGTTTAATGAGCAGTGCTTCCGGTTTCGATCTGTCGGGGCGCAGTCGCTCCGCTTTCTTCTCCTTGTCGGCTCTAGCGACCGGTTGCTCTTCTGTCTCAGGCTTCTTACTACGTTTTCTCTGAACCAGCTGCCACTCATTTGGCTCTTTGTCCCTTATCTTTTTACCCGTAACCGGAGTGCTCTCAGCGGGACTTGTGGCCATCCTCTTTCCTCTAGTCCGTGGGGTTCTCTTTTCTGTGTCAGCCCTGTGTTCAGTTGCCCTGACTTCGGTTGTTGCTTTTTCTATACCTCTCCATCACGTCGAACTGTTCCTCTATTTCCGAGACTCCATTCTTTATTTCATTGCCGGAATGCGGAACTACGACTGCTGAAGAGCCGCGACGAAACAGTTCTCCTCGACTGGAACTTATTCAAAAGATGAGAACAGTGAAGGAGGAAAGCCTCACTCAGTGCTGAGAAATCATGCGGAGGATTAAAGTCGCAATGATTCGGCAAGGAAGGGTCAGCAATGACATAAAGAATGGAGTCTCGGAAATAGAGGAAATACGTCATGTGGTACTAAAGCATCAGGGGTCACTGACTTCAAAAAAATATATAAAATTCGGATGCAACACACTATCACAGTCACAAAAGTCTACTTCATGCCCATCACACTTTTGTAGACGGCTGTCTGAAAACAATAAAGTCATGCATGCATTTGCTATGAATGACATCAAGCAATAATTTTGCCTATCTACTACTGCAACACCATTTTTGTAACTGTAACGGTAACTGTAACAGATGCTTTCGCGTGCTATTTTTGTTGTTGTTGTTCCTGTTGCCAGTGGTGATACTCAATAATTGTGATCGTTATCTGCTTGGATATTTCGTTGTTTCTTGTTGACGTTTAATGGTTCCTTTTACCATTGTGGATACATTTTTAATACAATATGATTGTATTGCGAAATGAATTTTTGGTAACAATTCGGTTTCATTGGAACTCAATTGTATTGGTATTACTATTGTATGCACCCATTTGTATGAGTAAATATTTTGTATGAGTAATACTCATGTGGCAAGTACATATATGTATGTATGATTCATGTGTTGTTTAAACACTTCATACTGATGTTACCTTTGAGGTCAATAAAATGTAGTTCATGTACAAGGACTGAAATTCATGAATATTTTTTTTTTTTTCTTGATTCGTGTATACCAAAATTAATAAACAAAATCCAAGCGTGTTAACACTCTACCCATTGTGCATTGCTTAGTAAGACTAATTTAAGTATAGTGAAGTGTATGTACCCGTTCCAATTACACTTGTTAAAATTCAGCAATTATAAATCATAGTTACCTTTGTTTTATGCATTTAAAATATAATAATTTATTTCGTTTTGTCAAGCTAGAACTGGTGAAGAATACATTACAAATAGGTTGGAATAATTCGATTGTTTTTCTCAAAAACGAACAGAATCCTTTTTTATAACAAGTGCCAAGGGTTGGCCCCAACTGTAATTTTTAAGCGTTTCATTTGGAAAACGTTTTAACTGGCGTCCGAGTAGGGACCCGCTTTAAAAAATGCGCGGTCCTAAAAAACCTGACTTGGATGAGTAAAAAGTTCTGCGATTCCTACGGGACCCTCCAGAATATTATAATTAAATAATAAATTAAATGATGTGCAGTGATTCCTACGGGACCCTCCAGTACATCCTATAAATAATAAAGGATATTGCGATTCCTACGGGATCCTCCAATAATCCTTTTATAATTTGGAAAAACAAAAAATTATAACTGTTTGTAAGTTCCTGTGAATCTAATAGGATCACACGAGCAAATATAATTCAATAAAAATCATCCAGGTGACAATAATTCTGACGAAATATAGAGGACGTACTCGTTAAGAGCCGTCAAGGTTCAACTCCTTGTCAGAATTATTCAATAAAATTGGTTAACAATGTTTATCCTGTGTGATAGTTGCACTAGGCGACTTCCTGCATTCACATGGGAACATGCGAGGAGATCACGTATGGAAAGTATTGTTGTGAAGCCAGTCGTTCCTTAGTAGGTTGAATGCAGTTGATCTGCTGTCAACTAAAAAGGACAATACGACCCTTCCTTGAGCGTTAAAGCAAAGTTAAAAAGGCTGGTGTTGGAATACCAATTTGGTACTGCCGCCGTATTCATGAAGAATACGGTTTAAATTTCCAGAAGTGTAAAACGGTTTTTTTTTTATAATTTATCTACCTGTTCTGAAAAATTTTAATACCCTCCAATGAAGTCAAGTGATTAGCGAGAATTTTGGGAAATTCTGATATTAGACAATACACCTATCTGTAAATAATTTTGAAATTGAACCCTTTGTGGGATTATTGGCATGCAATAAAAGTAAACCGTAATTGAATTGCTTCTTGTCGTTTAATATTTACAAAGAATTGTTTACAGTAGTTACCCGCAACTTCCTGTTTATGGTGAATGATTTAAGCTTCATTTTTGTTTTAAATATTATTTTTTTTTTATTATTTTTTATTGTTTGTTTTTATATCTCTATTTTCTATATAACTACAACGATTTATTAGTATATCAATATTATAATTAGTCGTTTACTGAAGTCATTTTATTTTCTTTTGGCTTTTGATTTTTTCGATTTTACTTTAGATATGTAGACACCATGATTTAGCTTAAGATGAGCGAAAAGTCTATTTATAGGTACAAATCTTGATCTGCAAATTCCACATATATACTGTGTTGCTACATACTCCCCATGACAGCTATTTATTGCATACTCTATGGTTTCGGTTTCATAGATTGGCTTCATGGGTATTGGGGTTTCGTTTAATGTAGTTTTATTTAATTTATTTTTATTTTTTGATTTCTTGTTTTTCTTTTTATTTGAGGTATTCCAATCATCATCATTGCCACTATCTTTGTCCTCCTTATCGGAAACATTAAGCTTGGAGGCAGGTTTGATTATATTATTTAAAGTGTCTTCTTCATCCTCAGTTTCTGTTTCAGCATGTAAAAGAATTGGTTTTTTAGCCTTTTTATTTTTTGCTTTAGAGGATTTAATCTTATTTGGCATCTCATCAGCAGTATTGTTATCTTCTGCTTCAGATGTTAAACAGCCTTCTTCTCTCGTTTGTTTAGCATTCTCTTCATTTTGATATGTATCTTCCTCCGCTAGCATTGAATTTTTGAGTTTCTTTACATTATCTCGATGTTTTTTGCTTGTTTGATGAGTGTTAAAAGTGTTTTCTGTCTTAAATTCTTTATTACAAGCGACACAATATAAATCCAAACTATCGTCATCCTCGTCTTCATATCCATTATAGTCTTCTGCAGTTGCAATCAGCTCTTCATTCCATTCATTCACTAGTTCAATATCTACCTCCTCTTCATAATAATCTTCTTCATCAGTGCTGTACTCCAGTTCTAATTGTTGAAGCCGCTCTTCATAATCATCATTATGGGCTGCGGAAATTTTACTGTATTGCCTCATTTCCTCTACTTCCTGTTGTCTACGTCTTATTTGCTCTAAGCGAGTTTGCTCCTGTTTTTGTCTATTAAAGGCAGCTTTCTCTTCCAACATTTTTTTGTAGGCCTCCACTCTTTTATCACGTTTACGTATGAATGAAACCAAGTTACGCACCTAAAAAGAAAAATAGGAGATTAATGCGCAAAGTCTTTCAAGTTGTCGAGTGTTACCCTTACCTCTTCATTTCTTTCCTTTTTGGCTTTTTGCACCACCTTTTTCATGTCCTTTTCGATTTCGCGCAAAATTCTGCGATCTTTTATTTCTTTGATATCGTATGGACACAGCCATGTATATGTTCTTTTTGTGCAGTAAGCACTCCAGTAGGCATAGAAGGGTCCCACAACCTCCTCGTAGCTGCTTTTCGAATCACCAAATTTCGGTATATTCAGTATTTCCTCTTCATCATCAATAAATTCAGCATCTTCAGATGCAATTTTCTCAAATACTTCACGGTATACAGCATAGAAACCCTTGTCATCGTCCCCGTAGCCCTTAAAGCAAGCCACTGTGAAATATTGGAACACATCCAAACAGTTGTCTTCGTAATCGGAATTCTTTCCTCTCAATATCTGTTCTCTGTGATTGTCATACCACGCTCTCTCCTGGGGATCTGACAGTACTTCGTAGGCTTGTTGTATAAGTTGAAAACGTTCCTTGGCCTCCTCTAAGCAATTTAGATTTTTATCCGGATGCCATTTAAGGGCCAGCTTACGATAGACAGTTTTAATTTCACTTTCATTGGCATCGCGTTCGACACCCAGTTCTTCGTAGTAACACTTCATGATCTCGTATTAATTTGTTATATTATAATATAATATTATTATATTTCTTATATTATAATTTGTTTACTGCTGTATATACTTTTTTTTTGCTCAAATTTCGCAACCAGAAAACAAAAGATTTTTTTTGACAACGTGCGCTTATGGCAAGAAGAAAATAAACTGAAGAAAACAGAAAATTTTACAGCTATTTATACCAAAAAATGCATAACAAGCATCATCTGTTTCAGTAAAAGCAGGGTAGTAAATGGTAATTAGTGCAGGGCGCGATTACTGGGAACTTCTTCGCCGCAGGCAATGCAGGTAGTAAACTTTAAAGGGACTTTGTACCTGCATTTTAATGAAACATTTGGTTTCGATTTATAGATGTGATATGAAATAAATAAATAAATAAATAAAATAAGATTTCCAAACTAAAGTGAACGATATATAACGAATATTAAATAGCTTTATAACAACAACAACAATGTGTCGCAGTGCCGTCATCTTTTTCCCAAGAAAACTATATCAGTTCTGTAGGGAATAGAAAATCGGATTTATTTAAAACAACTTTGGGAAGAGTTACTGTTTTTAAAAATGTCATTTAAAATGAATTTTATTAAAATTACTATATTATTATAGTCTTATAAAATCTTTATAAAATTAATAAAATAAATAATTATGTGTATCAATGCTTTTTAAAACCATCTTATTAAACTAAATTATTTTAATAATATTACAAACAAGAATCTTCTTTCAATTATGTCGAGTGATTGATTGAATATTCAAAATTTGGTATTTTCAAGTACATACAAACGGCACATGTATAAAAAATTTAACTTTTTATTTATACATACATCACTTTGTTTCTTTAAAATAGTGTTATTTGCGGATATCATTGATAGTTTTTTTTTTAACATTTAGACTTTTGCTCCGGCTTAGGACTATTATTGCCGCTTTTATACACAGTGGGGAAATTATCCAAGAGGACATTGTGTACGGTTACTGGAATTTTAATAACTTTTCTTGCATGAATCTCATTTTCTTTGTCGATTTTATTCAGCCTCTTAATATCGGCCACTGTACAATGGAAATGTAGAGCAATCGCTTGTAGTGTATCCCCTGCTTCTATTTTGGCCTCTCGAAATGGTGTTTGCCACTATTGTATACGGTGTATTGTGTTGTGGGTGGCTCATTGAGCAATATGTTGTTGTAGGGGGGCACTGTTGCAATGGAATAATCATCGTCGTAGTAGGTTGAATGCAGTTGATCTGCTGTCAACTAAAAAGGATTCTGTTCCTGTGTCCAAAAGCAGTATAAGTTTCAGAAGAAGAAAAACAATCCAATTATTCCAAAATATTTGTTGTGTATTCTTCACCAGTTCTAGCTTGACAAAACGAAATAAATTATTATATTTTAAATACATAAAACAAAGGTAACTATGATTTATAATTGCTGAATTTTAACAAGTGTAATTGGAACGTGTACATACACTTCACTATACTTAAATTAGTCTTACTAAGCAATGCACAATGGGTAGAGCGTGTTAACTTATATTTAGTTTATTTTTATTATTACTGTTATTTAATTTTTGTTTTTATTTGGAATATATTTTCAATATCGTAGGATATTTTTGTAAGAAAATATTGTTTCTTATAAAACTACAGTGTATTTGTTATTACAATAAAATCTGATGCGTAAATATCGGTCACTTAAAACTAATATAAAAACTGTAATAGGTATTGTATAAAAGGTTAGGGGCACACATAAAATGCGAAGAAATGCGTAAGTATTTGAGAGGTACTTTTTTCTTCTATACATATAAATGATTTGAAAACAACATTAAATTTAACTTGCAACTCATCAATATTGATAACAAAACACACCATGATGATGCCAATCTATTTTGATCAAAATTTTAATTATTTCTATATAATTATTAATTTGGAATGAATAAACAGTATTTTAAACATTTACTTACATATGTACCTTTGAACCTTTCAAAAGATTTATGTTTTTTCTTACTTGCAATGTTTACAAAAGCATCAGCATCTTTCCTCAAATTCTATTCTCTATATAATATAGATTTTATCATACTTTTATCTTTATTATAACTTAAATGTAATATAATCTAAAATCTTCAATGCATTAGACGTTCCAATCAACACGACGATGATTATTCCATTGCAACATTGCCCCCCTACAACAACAACAACAATGCCCCGTAATAACCCCGACAACAGCGCTGAGCCTGCTTCTTTGGAGTTCAAGCAGAGCCGCCGTGCGCCTCCTATCCAGCCTTGGCCAGATTTTTTGCGCTGTTCTGCCCTTATCCGAAGCCGCCCACCTTCTGTTGACAAGGTCAACGATTGCATTGTCAATTATACGCTTGCAGGTATCCAAAGGGATCCCTAATGTAGAGAATTCATCAGAGGGTTCGATGGTCGTAACCTTTCTGGCCAGTTCGTCCGCTCTGCAGTTGCCGGGAATATCTCTATGTCCCGGTACCCATGTAATACAGACATCATATCGGCTCGCCATCTCATTGAGACATCTGCGACAGTCGTTCACCGTCTTTGAGTTTATTACACTAGAATCCAGTGCCTTGATGGCCGCTTGGCTATCGGAAAGTATGGTGATTTCTCGCCTGTGAACATTTTTGTCCACAATAATTTTCACCGCAGCCTGAATTGCCGACACTTCCGCCTGAAATACGCTGCAGTGATCTGGTCGCCTTATAGACTTGGATATTCCAATTGATTTCGAATAGATACCAATTCCAACGGCTCCCTCCAATTTGGAGCCATCGGTGTAGATTTGTACGGCATTCCCCGCGGGATGCACCGCACCTTTCCTCCAGTCCTCCCTTTTCGGGATGGAAGTCCTATAGTTTATTGAGAAGTCATATCGCGGTGTCATATAGTCAATGCTCCCGGCAATATCAGTTTCGTCAAGTATCCTTGTATGACCAATGCTCGATGCATGCCATTGTCCAGTCGCCCAAAGACGCCTACTTACCCTAGCCGCCTCACCCCTGCAGTATAGGTCTAGTGGTAGAAGGTATAGGATCATCTCCAGAGCGATCGTCGGAGCAGTGCGCAGGGCACCACTTATAATCATACACGCAGATCGTTGTAACCTGCGTATCAGGTTTAAATTCGTTGTCCTATTCAGGGATTCCCACCACACCAGGCATCCGTAGGTCAGGATAGGTCTGACCACCGCTGTGTAGATCCAGTGAGTCAGACCCCATTTTTTCCCCAACACCTTGTTGCAGGCGTAGAGGGCAATGGAGGCTTTTTTCAGTCTGTTAGTGATGTTTGGTTTCCACGATAGCTTTCTATCCAGTATAAGGCCCAAGAATTTTGCTTCATCCTTGAGTTCAAGTTCCGCCCCATACAATCTCTGTGGACGGAAAGATGGAGGCTTGTATTTTCTCGTGAAGAGTACGACCTCCGTTTTTCCGGGATTTACACCCAAGCCACGACTAGATGCCCACTCTCTAACCCTTCCTAGGGCAAGTTGCATCCTGTCTCTAATAGTGTCGACAAATCTGCCCGAAACCGTGAGAACTACGTCATCCGCATAGGCAATCGCCCCGCATCCCACGTTTTCTAACAACACTAGCAGCTCATTCATCACAAGGTTCCATAGGAGAGGGGAGAGTACTCCACCCTGTGGAGTTCCCCTTCCCACTTCTCTGGTGATGAGCGAGCACCCCAGTGTCGGGTAGATTGTTCTTCCACATAGTAGTCTGGATATCCAGTTCACCAGAGTGTCCTGTACATTCAGTCTTCTTAGTGCGCCGGAAATAGCATCCAGTTCCACGTTATTGAAGGCTCCTTCTATGTCCAGAAAAACAGCCAGGGTATACTCCTTTCGTGCAAGCGATTTTTCTATTGAACACGTCAGGCTGTGTAGGGCAGTGTCAACAGACCTTCCCTTATTGTACGCATGCTGTTGCCTAGATAGCAGATTCCCGTCTAAGGCCTGGCGTAGTTTAACATCAATGAGTCTCTCCATGGTTTTCAGCAGGAAAGAAGAGAGACTTATAGGTCTGAAATCTTTAGGTGAGGTGTGAGAGTTTTTCCCTGCCTTCGGTATGAAGACAACTCCCACTTTGCACCACTCCGATGGTATGTGATTTAGCCGAAAACTGGCAGAAAACATCTCTCTAAGTATCGCGATGTGTTCCAGTTTCAGACGTTGTACAAGGGCCGGATATATTCCGTCTGGATCCGGAGATTTAAACGGTTTAAATCCATCTATTGCCCATTTGATTGCCCTTACAGACATGATTGAATAGTAGTCTTCCTGTGAACCGCTTTCCACGACCCTAACCTGCATATCCAGGTTTTGTCCCGTTGGAAAGAGCGTGTTCACGAGGAGCTCCAAAGTCTCCTTTTCCGAGTTGGTCCATGAACCATCCGCCTTTTGCAGTACACTCGGCACGAAGGCCGTTGTCGCAAGAATCTTCCTTAGCCTGGAGGTTTCGTTGATAGTTTCCATATTGCTACAGAAGCTTCTCCACGAATCTCTCTTGATTGGATTTTTCCGCATTCACTTTTATATTCCATTTTTTTTTAGCCAATTGCTTGTTACATTAAGCTTTGTTTGTACTATATCGGCTGCTAAGGCGGTGGATTTGCTGGTAGCTAATATAGCAGTATCATCGGCATATGTAGCAATCAAAACGTTATCTGTTGTCGGCATATCAGCGGTAAATAATGTATATAGTGTTGGACCTAATACGCTTCCCTGAGGCACACCTGCTTTTATTTTTCCGATTTCTGAGTTTTCCCCATTGATACTAACAAAAAAGCTGCGTTCATGTAAGTATGATTTGAGTAAGAGATAATATGGAGCTGGCAAAAGTTCTTTTAACTTAAATAGAAGGCCATTGTGCCATACTCTATCACAGGCTTGTTTGACGTCAAGAAAAACTGAAGGACAGTACTCCTTGTTTTCTAAAGAATCTCTAATTTGTTTAACTATTCTATGACACTGCTCGGGAGTGCCATGTTTGTGTTGGAATCAAAATTGATGATCAGGTATGATTTGTAGAGACTCTAGGATAGGTAGTAGTCTTTTTTGAAAAAGCTTTTCAAATAATTTAGATATAGTAAGCAGCAAACTGATAGGCCGGTATGATTCAATACAATGTTCTGACTTATGAGGTTTATTAACCATTATAATTTTTGCATGTTTCCACTGGGTAGGAAAATGTGATAGTAAGTATCGTGCGTATTAAGAGTCTCGACAAGATCGATGACTAAACAAAAACCCAGTAGCGAAATAAATAATCAGCATAAAAGAGATAGCGTAGATGAGCCCAAAATATATATACCAATTAAGAATAGTGACGTCAGAAAGTTTTACAAATTAAAGATTTTTCCTACCAAATGCTACATAAAGAAAGGAAAATCAATATTAGCTAGCATAACAATGAATGATACGTTTACTTCAGAGAGATTTGACTTAGCACAATTTTTCTCTAGGCTTGAAAAAGTGGCCGGTAACCTGAATATCAATAAATTACAAGTAGCACCTAGTGAGAAGATTTTCGAATCTATCTCAATAAATGATTTTAAAGATACGGGCAATAAAATATTAAGAAGAATTAAAATAGCGCTATTAAACAGAGTAACTGTAATCGAAAGGAAGAATGCTAAGACAATTCTTGATATTATGCTGAAATATCATGATGACCCCATTGAAGGAGGTCATTGCGGGATATACAGAACCGCTGAAAAGATAAAAAGATACTACTATTGGAGAAACATTACAAAAGACATAGCTAAATATGTAAAAGCATGCCACAAATGTCAGATAGCGAAATCTACCAAACACGTTAAAGGTCCAATGATAATAACAGAGACACCTAACAAACCGTTTGATACGGTGTATGTAGACACAATTGGACCATTTCCAAGATCAATACATGGGAATGAGTACGCAGTCACGCTAATATGCGACTTAACTAAATACCCAGTAACGATACCAATACCGGACAAATCAGCAAAAACTATCGCAAAAGCGATATTTGAAAATTGTATACTTACCTATGGCCCGATGAAGACGTTCATTACGGACATGGGCACAGAATACAAAAACTCAATATTAAACGAATTGTGCACTCTGTTGAAGATCGAGAAACTAACATCAACAGCTCATCATCACCAGACCTTAGGTACGATAGAAAGAAGTCATAGAACTTTTAATGAATACGTACGCTCGTATATATCAGTAGATAAGGACGACTGGGATGAATGGCTTAAGTATTTTACATATTGCTTTAATACAACACCATCAACTGTACATAATTACTGTCCTTTTGAATTGATTTTTAGCAAAATACCAAACAGTTTCAAAGATTTCAATGAGATAGACACAATTACACCACTATACAATGTAGATAACTACGCAAAAGAAGCAAAATTTAGATTAGAAATTGCACTTAAGAGAGCAAAACGTTTATTAGAAATAAATAAAATAAAGCAAAAGAATAGCTATGATAAGGATATATTAGATTATAATTTTAAAATAGGAGATTTAGTTTTACTTAGGAATAATATAGGACATAAACTAGAGGAATCATGTAGAGGTCCATACAAAAGTTAAAAACATAGATTTAAGAAATAATGTAACTATAGTTGATAAGAAAAATAATAAAGAACAAGTAGTTATAAGAATAGACTTAAGATATATAATAAATAGTTTTAATTATACCACTCAATTGGCCAAACGAGTAAAATAATAAATTTTAAAATAATATCTTCCTAAACATTTCTTAAGAACAAAATAAATATGAAAATTAAAATAAGAAATAATATTAAGATTGGATTACAATTAATATGTAAAACATTTTGAATCATTTAAGTTTACTTATATAAATTAAAGATAGAGGTAAAATTATTGTATTGTGTTGTGTAAAAGAATGTCCATAAAACAAAAGTTATATGAACATTCTTGTAAAGGGTGGAGGTGTAGCATGATTATACAGTCGTCAATGCTAGCACAACATTTCATGTTTTATTTTTACACAATGTGCACGAGCAAAAGAATATCCATTTGCATATGAGCAGCGGCCACTTGACTCAATGTTGCTGACCGTCGCTACAGCGCAATAGTAAGGCGCACATGCGACGATCATTTGATATTTCATTGACGGTTCGCTGGCGCATTGGTTTTCGTATTGTGTGAACAATGTATGTTGTTGTTGTATTACGGTTCTTGTGATCGTGTGTGACTCTCTTCACACCTTACCGTGGGAATTATGACTATTGTATAGCAACAATAGGCGCGTGTCATATTGCACCCACTTGTGCCGTAATAATAATACACACAAACTAATGTAATATTATAGAACATAAGTACAAACCAATATAATAGCATTAAGTAAATATTGAAATGTGTTAGAATTAAGGGACTGATTTGGAAATGCTGAATCAGCCAAAAATTAGTATAAAAGAAGGGATATTTTCCCTTAAGAGAACAATCATAAAATAAAACTCAACTAGTGCGTATCAAGCCGCACTAACAAAATAATAAAACTTTTTTTTAAGTTTTCACCACAAATCACTGCACATCATTTAATTTATTACATAATTATAATGCTCTGGAGAGTCCCGTAGGAATCACAAAACTTTTTACTCATCCAATTCAGGGTTTTTAGATCCCCGCATTATTTAAAGCGGGTCCCTGCTCGGGCGCCAGTTAAAACGTTTTCCAAATGAAACGCTTGAAAATTACAGTTGGGGCCAACCCTTGGCACTTGTTATAAAGAAGGATTCTGTTCGTTTTTGAGAAAAACAATCGAATTATTCCAAACTATTTGTAATGTATTCTTCACCAGTTCTAGCTTGACAAAACGAAATAAATTATTATATTTTAAATACATAAAACAAAGGTAACTATGATTTATAATTGCTGAATTTTAACAAGTATAATTGGAACAGGTACATACACTTCACTATACTTAAATTAGTCTTACTAAGCAATGCACAATGGGTAGAGCGTTAACACGCTTGGATAGAGCGTTAACACGTTTGCATTTTGTTTATTTATTTTGGTATACACGAATCAAGAAAAAAAAAAAAAATAAAAAAAATTTCGTCATGAATTTCAGTCCTTGTACATGAACTACATTTTATTGACCTCAAAGGTAACATCAGTATGAAGTGTTTAAACAACACATGAATCATACATACATATATGTACTTGCCACATGAGTATTACTCATACAAAATATTTACTCATGCAAATGGGTGCATACAATAGTAATACCAATACAATTGAGTTCCAATGAAACCGAATTGTTACCAAAAATTCATTTCGCAATACAATCAAATTGTATTAAAAATGTATCCACAATGGTAAAAGGAACCATTAAACGTCAACAAGAAACAACGAAATATCCAAGCAGATAACGATAACAATTATTGAGTATCACCACTGGCAACAGGAACAACAACAACAAAAATAGCACGCGAAACTGTTACAGTTACCTTTACAGTTACAAAAATGGTGTTGCAGTAATAGACAGGCAAAATTATTGCTTGACACATTCATGCAACAAAATATTACAAAATATTGTGTGTTATTTGTATTGCAGTATCACGATATCAGTATGATGTCATTCATAGCAAATGCATGCATGACTTTATTGTTTTCAGACAGCCGTCTACAAAAGTGTGATGGGCATGAAGTAGACTTTTGTGACTGTGATAGTGTGTTGCATCCGAGCGTGTTAACTGCCCCCCTTCAAAGATTTTCGTCCCGAAAATTCTGTTGATTTACATTAGGATTGGGAATGCGATGCTTATTACGGTTGTAATTTTCTTCCATATTTTGTAACACCTTATGGCCAAAATTACCAACGCAATGGCTTCGACTACAGTGGGGATTAGTATCAATCTCATGGTTCAAAAAAAAAAGTACAAATTTAATTAATTTAAAATTTTGACAATTAAGTCTTATTATTATTTTTTATATTTGGCAAGGAGTCGAACCTCGATAACAATTCCTGTTACCCACCATTTCACCAATAAGTTAAGTAATTTTTTTCCAAAGGTTTAACATAATTTTATTGATGTAATAATATAAGTAATATTTTAATACAATTTTCAAACTAGGAAATTTTCAACAATTTCTTAACTTGATTTTTAATATAATAAAGTAAGTACTGAATTTTACAAAGGTATTAACTTTTTTTTTCTTGATATTACAGGACAAGATATTTTTTAATTTTCAAAATTTTAATTTTAAATTAATTTGAATATTAAATATTAGTTATCCAATTCAATTAATTAATATTGAAATCAATTTCATGCTTATTTCATTCAATTTGTATAATACTTTTCATTTTAATTTTTATTTCTGTTTTATGGTTTCATTAAATTAAAATTAGATTCCAATTTGCACTTACCAAGTGGATGAGTTACGATGGAATATTTTTGATATGGACCTTGTGTATTTTTTTACCAGTGTCAGTCGCTATTGTTACCCTATTGTCTCGGTTCACTACTTCGCGTTTGTACAGAGGTTTTTGCTTTGCTTTAATTTGTTTATTACGAACATAAACTACGTTACCACTTTCATATTGCCTTGGGTCGTGCCTTTTCTTATTCATTCTCTGATTTCTCTTATCTTGATCATTTTTTATTCTTTCTCCGATATCATGGAACAGTTTTTTTTGTGAAGTTCAAAACATTTTGATAGTTAATTCTTTGTCCTCTATTAAAGAAAATATAGCACGGTTTCACTTTTGTTACACGGAACACCATTGTGTTATTGTAACGATCAACCGCAATGTAAACCATATCCTTAGTATTTGTGTTTCTAATCTCTTTCTGCAGGCATCTAAAAATGTCTATGATCGTAGAGTGCAGTCTTTCAATTTGACCATTTAGGATACCTTCGACGGTATGTATCCAAGATACATACTGGGAGGGATCTCCCTCTAAAACTTGAACTTCATTTTACCGAGTCACGAAGTCTAGTTATTTCCTTTAAATCGTCCGCCGAAGTAGGAGCACGTAAAGGAATAAACTGAGCAATCGCAGGTTGAACACTCTAAAGTTGCACCTTTCTAAAGCACGGATACGGTTATCCGCCATCCTTAATTCTTTCATCAGAGCTCCTACTGAGCCTGACAATTTAGTAACCGATTGGGTCAAAGAATCCATATCAAAAATATTATTAAAAAATGATTTAAACTCACCACTTTGTAAACTTGTTAATTCAGGAACGTTGTTGTTGGTTTTTAGTTTCACTTACAGCAATAGCATTACTCTTTAACCAGAAAAAACACTTTGTGAGAATTTTCATTTCAACATTTTTTTACAAAAATAATTTCACATTAAAAAATTTTTAAAATTGACTTTTTATCTTATATTTTTTTATTTTAAGCATTTCATTATTTCATTTTCTTCATGTCACTTTTATTTTTTTTCATATATGTATGTATTCTTCAATTTTTGATTTTCTCAATTTCACAAATTTTACCAATTATTGCCCTTTTTATTTTTTTCGTAAATTTTAAATTAATTTTTTATATTTTTGCTTTTTATTTCGATTTATTTTATAAAAATTGTTTCTTCTTTTTTTTTAAATTTTTCACGTTTTCATTCTTTATTTAAAATACTCCACGTATTATACTTCTTAACTTCTTGATATCATAAATTTTCTTATCTTTATTCAAATTTCAATATATGTGTACATATATAATTTTTTTTTTTTAAATTTTTATTTTTGCAATATATTTACAAATAAATATTAAGCAAAACTTATAGCTACCACAATAATTTCACAGAATGTTAGGTTCCTACGAATCTAACTATTTATATACATATGTTTACAAAGTTTGAAGTCGCCGTGGTCTAGTAGGTAGTGTGTTGGCTTATTAGACGAAAAGGCCCGAGTTCGAATCCCAGGCCAGACATCAAAACGAAAATATGAAAATATTTCTTCGGCGACTTCCTCTCAGCAGATTTCTGGCAAAAACTCTGAGAGTAGAAATTGCCATGAAAAGCTTCTCAAAAATCTGTCGTTCGGAGTCGACTTTAAACTGTAGGTCCCGCCACTCATGTATAAAATTAACGCACACAACATGAGTGGTGTTGAGAAGCTAGGCCGTAATCCTGACTGAAGGGTTGTAATGGCCAATTATGTATGTGTATGTACGTGTGTGTTTACAAAGTTTAAAGTAGTCATTTACATTAACTTATTTTTATATTTGAAATGGGAGATCTAGTATGTGTAACCTTTTCAAGCGTCTAACTTAGATGATAACAGCGAGATCGCAAGTAAATTTTGGTGGTTGCTCAGGCTTTGTTGGTATTTTGTACTATAAATTTTAATTTCCTCTCTAATAAGGCGTGTATTAAGATCACGGTGAATAGCGTTGTTTCTCATAAACCACGGTGCGTTCGTTAAAAGCCTAAGTGTTTTAGACTGATATTTTTGAATTATATCAATATTTGAGTAGGATGCTGTTCCCCAAAGCTGTATTCCGTAAGTCCATATTGGCTTTAGTACCGTTTCATAAAGCAAAAGTTTGTTGTTAAGACTTAATTCGGACCTAGGACCAAGAAGCCAATATTTTGTAATTTTGTTTTGAGTTCAAGTTGCTTTCTTTTCTGTTTTATATGGTCTTTCCAAGTTAAGCGTTTATCCATTATAAGCCCTAAGTATTTTACGTGATCTGACTTCGGTATAACAGTTCCGTCAAGGTAAAAGGGGGGACAGTCCCCTTTTTTCAGTGAGAATGTGACATGATTGGATTTTTCCGCATTCACTTTTATATTCCATTTTTTTTTAGCCAATTGCTTGTTACATTAAGCTTTGTTTGTACTATATCGGCTGCTAAGGCGGTGGATTTGCTGGTAGCTAATATAGCAGTATCATCGGCATATGTAGCAATCAAAACGTTATCTGTTGTCGGCATATCAGCGGTAAATAATGTATATAGTGTTGGACCTAATACGCTTCCCTGAGGCACACCTGCTTTTATTTTTCCGATTTCTGAGTTTTCCCCATTGATACTAACAAAAAAGCTGCGTTCATGTAAGTATGATTTGAGTAAGAGATAATATGGAGCTGGCAAAAGTTCTTTTAACTTAAATAGAAGGCCATTGTGCCATACTCTATCACAGGCTTGTTTGACGTCAAGAAAAACTGAAGGACAGTACTCCTTGTTTTCTAAAGAATCTCTAATTTGTTTAACTATTCTATGACACTGCTCGGGAGTGCCATGTTTGTGTTGGAATCAAAATTGATGATCAGGTATGATTTGTAGAGACTCTAGGATAGGTAGTAGTCTTTTTTGAAAAAGCTTTTCAAATAATTTAGATATAGTAAGCAGCAAACTGATAGGCCGGTATGATTCAATACAATGTTCTGACTTATGAGGTTTATTAACCATTATAATTTTTGCATGTTTCCACTGGGTAGGAAAATGTGATAGCCTTAAAATAGCGTTGAACAAAACGGTAAGAAAAATTAAAGCTTTTTTCGGCAGATTTTTTAGAACGTTTGCATCAATATTATCATATCCTGCTGATTTCTTTGGATTAAGCTTTTTTATTTCAGCTATAATTTCATTAACCCTAAAAGGTTTAACGGGTAGACTCATTTTTCATGGAATAATTGTAATCGTTATTATTAGCAGGACTTAGCTTGTAAAGATATCTATTGATTGAATCATTTTTTAATTCTCGTAGCCTTTTCTTCAAATGACTAGCTGCACGATTAAAATTTGTCTTGTCCATCGGCATCCTTGACCTCTTCCAGATATTACGCAGTCTTCTTTTCGCTGTGATAAGTGATCTTATTTCAACAGACAGCCGAAAATTTGAACTATAATTTAAATTTTGCGGTGTAGCCCTAAACGAAGCTTCATGTATCACTTTTGAAAACATTTCTACAGCATAGTCAATTTCGCCTTCAGCACTAAAAGACGAACTGAGATCAAGTTGAGATTCAATGTGGCGTTGAAAAAGATTAATATCAGTTTTTGCAAGGATAAGCTTGGTATTTAATTGCCTTTTCTTACAAGCTGTCGTGAAGCTAACAATAATTGGGCTATGATGATCAGAGCTGAGATCATCACTAGATACGATATCTAGAGAGGTTTGTGGAATTCCTTTGTATATGAAAAAATCTTATACGTCTGGTATTTTGAATATATCAGCTGGCCAGTAAGTAGGTGATCCCGTTGATAGCGAATTGTATTGATTTTTCGTAATGCATTTAAAGAGTTATCTTCCTTTAGGGTTAGTTAGACGTGATCCCCACCATGTGTGTTTTGCATTGAAATCACCACCTACTAAAAATCGATTGCCAATATTGTTGAAAAATCGTTCGTACTGATCACATTTGATGTTATATCTTGGGGGAAAATAAACAGAGTATATAGAAACACTACTGTTATTGCAAGTTATTTGTATTCCTGCGGCTTGCAAGTATAACTCAGTAACAGGTTCTAAAACTTCATAAGAAATGCTTAATTTAATAACAATAGCAGCACCTGCATGTGCTCTGTTATTAGGCTGATTGGCAACTATTACGTCGTATCCTCTTATACGGCAAAGGGATTTGTTAGTAAGATGGGTCTCTGAGACTAGTAAAATATCAATAATATTATTTTTAAGAAAGACTTCTATTTCATTAATATGGTTCAAAATTCCATTCGCGTTCCATTCTGCTATTATAAGGTTTAATTGCATAATTTTGTCATTAACATAGACATCATGTTCATTAATGTATTTGTTAACTCTATTTGTTTCTCTCTCTATGTGTTTGTTGTTCAAGCATCGCCTCGATTTTTTTAAGAACATTATTTACACTGCTAACATTATCATCTGCACCTCTCACTGCTTGAGCATAAGTTAATTGACCGTTTTGGGTTGTTGTGGGGAAGGTAGTGTTATAATTGTAATTATTTTGGACAGGAACATTTATACCGCTTTTATAAGAACGTTTATTAAAAAGTTTCTGGTAAACTTCACATCCTTTGTAGTTAGCAGTGTGGTTACTTAGACAGTGAACACATTGAGGGGGGGAATTTGGCAATTTAGTACATTCTGAAGTTGAATGTTCTAATCCACATTTAACGCATCTATACGGTTTTCTACAATAAGTCCTTGTATGACCAAACTGCTGGCATCGGAAACATTGGACAATGTCATCAACATTTTTTCTGGGTGCTTCTACGACAATGGTCGCATGACCAAATGTTTTCAAATCATAAATTTCACCATTATTAGGTTTTGGGTCCAGGTCAACAAAAAACATGGGAAGTGGCTGCTTTGTAAAGCGACTTATGATGTTTCTAACACTCCTTAGTTGATGCCCTAACAATATCAAATTTGCCTTAATATCCGTAATTGTTGTAGAGTGATGAAGACCTTTAATGACTACACTGAAAGCCCTCTCCTGTTTTAGTTGAAAGGTGTGATATATTACATTGTTTTTGTCAATGTAATCAACTACTTTTCTGTACGAGTCAACTGTCTTAACACTTAAGCGAACCTGACCGTCTCTTAAAGATTTATAATAAAATTCACGACTATCTACAATCTTACTTATGTTATTAACCATTTTTGCGACGTCATCAACATTAGGTATAAAAATTGGTGGCGGCTTTGGCTCATTTGATTTCTGGGGTGATACTTCGTTGTCATCATATTCCTCATTATTAGATGCTAGAGTTGCAAAACGATTTGAAGTAGAAGGACCGGATTCTTTGGAATATTTATTCGTGGTAATTTGGAGCTGTACCTCTTACGGTTATTTCCAGGGACTCGCTGCCAACTGCATTCATTATCAGAACTGCTTTCACTTAAATTCATAATATCAGTTTCAATTTCATCATTGTTTTCTTTGATAACATCACTGGTTGGCATCTTGAAGCTTAAGCAGTTTATTCTTGTTGCTATCAACAAAAATGCTACCTAAGTAATGCACGTTAGCGTGCGCTTATTGTAACGGGATGAACACTGTTGATATTTTTTGTTTTATTTAAGAATGTTTATTTTCTTTTGTTTTCTTATAATTGTTATTGTAAGAATGAATGTACAAATCGATAATAATATTAAAAATTAGTTTTTCAATTTTTTAAAAATTTTTTGAATAAATTTTTTATTTTTTATTTTTTTTTTTTATTTTTTTACACAACCACAATGACACAAAATTCGAAGCGAACTGATATTTTTTGATATATAATTTAGAATTTATTTTTCATTTCATATCATTTCTTTCTTTTTCATTTTCAATATATCATATTAAAAAAATATTTCAATATTTAAAAATTTAGATTTTTAAGGATTTTTCACGTTATTCTTTTTTTGGAAATTTAAACCGTATTTTTCATGAATACGGCGACGGTACCGAATTGGTATTCCAACACTAGCCTTTTTATCTTTTTTTATTTTTCGAAGCCTTTTGGAAATTTAAACCATATTATTTATGCCTTTCGTCTAATAAGCCAACACACTACCTACTAGATCACGGTTCCGCTACTCATGTATATAATTAACATGCACACAACATGGGTGGTGTGATAAGCTAGGTTGTTAACTTAACTAAAGTTTTTTAATGACGAATTGAGCAAGAAAGTAAGTTCACTTATGAGACATTATAGAATTGAGTTCCTTTTTTAAATGGCTGATGACAATCATGTGTTTAAAGCTAAGTGCCTGCGCTATCTCTGCTCAGCTTAAGCTCTGTTATTTCTCTTTTAAATAAAAAATTGAAATCACATTCTTAAAGAGATCACGGTCAGAGGCCTCTCTGGCAAAATCAGTCCAACAGTTTCCGCATTCATAATTTTTTCTTTGTGTGCTTTTGCTGCGTCTTATAATTTTTTATTATAAAATTGAGCATTTCTTTCATTAATTGTTTGATATTTGACTGGAACGTCTTCAGCGACTCTATGATAAGTCCACAAGACAGAAATGAACAAGACAACAATCAGTAGTAATACTCTTAACTGTCTTTTAGTTTAAATATTTAATATCGTTGCGCATTTCGTTGTGTACTTCACTTCACTTCTTTAAAATAGTTCATCACGGCGTATGAGCAATATTAAATTGCATATTAAATATTAATCATACGTCATGTGTTTTTTTTTTTTTTCGCTGAGGAGGAGTAAATGTACCTAACCGCACCATAGGGGTAGTCGTCACTATCCCCCGTGTGTGGGGCCCTCACCCACTAAATCTCCCCCTCCTCTTTTGGACTCCTTATGCCCACTCCGGAACTACTGTGGTATTACGTCGAAGTGGAGTCCGTTTGGCCATTTGGCCCCTTCTCATCTATATCCGCGTCCGGATTGCGTAACGAAATCTGACAATGTGTTCAAACGTCCATTATACTTCTCTCATCTAAGTCCATCTTTTTTGATTTTAGTAAGATTTCAGCGTATCTTACTACACTGTTCCAATTCTCCTCGCTGCTCAGGATTACATCGCAGAAGTTCTCGACAGTAAAGACGCCGACTTTGGCCTCAAGACTCCTTCTTTGTGGTCTCCATCTCTCGCAATGGCAGAAAGTGTGTTCCGCACCATCTATCGGCGCATCATCATAGATGCAATTTGGTCGTGTCATCTTCCCCATTTTAAATAGGTACTTACAAAAATAACCGTGTCCAGATAACAGTTGTGTCAGATAGTAGTTAACCTCACCAAATTTTCTCTCCATCCAGCGGGTAATATCTGGGAGAAGTTTTGCCGTCCATCTACCACTCGTCTCAGTGTTCCATTGCTCTTGCCATTGTTATATGGTTCGCTTTCTGGCGTCGTTGATATTCAATGTCTCTCCGTGCAAGTTGTTAGCCTCCCACACTCCGCATAATCTCCTGCAGGTAACCGTGAACAGCGAACTTTGTTCCCAGTGCCTCAAGTACGTCAACCCACCGGAGGCTGTTGAACGCGTTCCGGACGTCTAAGGTCGCCAATAAAACTATCCGCCTCGTGAAACGGCTTCCGCTTTGGGCAGCCTTCACGCTAGTCAACACTTCGTTAATAGCTCCTATCGTCGATCTACCCGCTCTGAAACCGTACTGTCTCTCTGAGAGACATCCTGCATTTTCTACCGCTGTATCCCGACGAAATTTCAGTAATTTCTCCAGTAATTTTCCAGCACAATCCAGCATGCACAAGGGCCGGTATGCAGACGCTTGCGTAGGATCACCCTTCCCTTTGCTAATCAACATTAGCTTTTGTCTCTTCCATGTAATTGGGAAGACGCCTCGAGTCAGGCATGCGTTGTACATATCCAAAAGCACCCTGGGACGTTCCTTGGCTATGAGCTTCAGTACCTCCGGAGGTACTCCATCAGGTCCTGGAGCCTTATTGCTCTTCAAACTACGTGCTGCTTTCTGAAGCTCCTCAATGGTGAAAGGGGGTGGACTCTCCGTTGACGCCGTCATGTCTTCATCTGCTCTTTGCCCGTGGTCTGGAAAAGGCGTGTCCACGATGTTGGTCATAGTCTGACAGTCCAGTTCGGGAAGGGGACAATTTGTCCCCAGTTTCTTCATCACCAATTTGTATCCCAATCCCCATGGGTTATTATTCAAGTCACCTCGTAGCTTCTCCCATTTCAGTTTCTTGCTCCGGCTAATGGCATCCTTCAGCTCCTTCCTTGCCATCCGAAAGTCTGCACTTTCACCTAAAGCAGCATCATGTCGTTTTGCTCGAGTAAGTCTTTTCCGCAAGCATTTCCGTCTTAGTTCCGCTATTTCATCTGTCCACCAATAAACTGGTGTTCTCCTTCCTCTTGTCGACAGTTTCGGCATTGATGCATTGCAGCTGCGCGTTATGTGTCCCATCGTGTAGTCCACCAAGCTCAAGTTATTCCTGTGTAATAGGGTCCGACCAATATTTTCGTCCAACGTTTCTATGAGTGTTTGCGTGTTAATTCTCGACACATTCCACTTTCGGGTTCCTCCCCTTCTAGTCCTCAGGTTCTGTCCACTCCTATCCACCATACGAAACATAATGTACTGATGGTCGCTACCAGTGAATTCCTCAAGTACTTTCCAGTCTGTAAGCGCGGCCGAGAGACCCTCCGAAACAAAAGTCACATCGGGAGTCGTACCAATACACCCTGGCCTCCGAAACGTGGTGGATGAACCCCTATTTGCCACCAAGAGACCCAGTCTGGCAGCCATGTCCAATACTCGTCTGCCTCTGGAATTCGTTGTAGACATACCCCACTCAGCTGCTCTAGAGTTGAAATCTCCCGCAATTATCAGCTGTCCTCCTATTTCTCGTGATTTGTCCTCTATATGATCAAGCTTCGTCTGGAATTCCTGGATCGAATCGTTCGGTATTAAATAGCAGCTCATCAAGGTAAATTGGCTGGATTTCATATCTGAAGGTGAAACCAGGGCCCGAACCGTTTTTTGTCGCTACAAATTTACTTTTTATCGGCAGCCATATTGCCGTTGTTCCTGTTTCGTCCTCAAACCAGGTAGAACGGGGTGTTCGCCCGTATTGTTCACTGATGATGACTGCGTCGATGGCTTTTTCTACTACAATCTGCCCCAAGAGTACGTCTGCCGTTCTGCTCCTGTGCATATTTGCCTGAAGTATTCTCATGCCTGCGCTGGACTAGACTCCGGACATCGCATAGAACCAGGAAGATGGTCCAAAGGTTTGTGCCCCGCATCCACACATAGACAACACCTGGCTGGGTTTGCGCATTCTCTAATTCTGTGACCCGCCTCGCCACACTTTAAACATAAGGTCGTTCTGTCTGGTCCCATGCAGCTTGCTCTTCTGTGACCTAAAGTCAGACATCGGAAGCAACGTTTCTCACTGACCCACGGCCGAATCTTAGCCTGTATCCAGCCAATTTTTATTCTTCCTATTTCCAGTAAACCGGCCGCACTCTCAGCAGCCAAAGTTACAAATGCCCGTACTTGCTCCCTACTGTTAGGGCTCGTCATCCTTATGCGCACTTCCTCACCATAGTTATCGAGTATTTTCCTTACTGCGTTCTCCACTTCCTCTTTTTCCATAACTGAGTCCAGATCACGAATCTCCAGTGTTTTCATGGGCTTCAGTTCAGTAACCGAAGCCGCTTGTTGCACAGTTGTCTTCACTTCCTCTACAAACTTAGTTTGAATCCTTTCTCCTTTGTTAAACTCCAGTAAGAGTGCGCCTGTACGTGTCTTGCGTATACCTTTCACTTTAGGGGCATCATTCGGCTGCATCTTAGTTCGCAGATTTCTGAGTACGTCTGCGTAACTTTTCCCTACGGCTGGTTTAATGAGCAGTGCTTCCGGTTTCGATCTGTCGGGGCGCAGTCGCTCCGCTTTCTTCTCCTTGTCGGCTCTAGCGACCGGTTGCTCTTCTGTCTCAGGCTTCTTACTACGTTTTCTCTGAACCAGCTGCCACTCATTTGGCTCTTTGTCCCTTATCTTTTTACCCGTAACCGGAGTGCTCTCAGCGGGACTTGTGGCCATCCTCTTTCCTCTAGTCCGTGGGGTTCTCTTTTCTGTGTCAGCCCTGTGTTCAGTTGCCCTGACTTCGGTTGTTGCTTTTTCTATACCTCTCCATCACGTCGAACTGTTCCTCTATTTCCGAGACTCCATTCTTTATTTCATTGCCGGAATGCGGAACTACGACTGCTGAAGAGCCGCGACGAAACAGTTCTCCTCGACTGGAACTTATTCAAAAGATGAGAACAGTGAAGGAGGAAAGCCTCACTCAGTGCTGAGAAATCATGCGGAGGATTAAAGTCGCAATGATTCGGCAAGGAAGGGTCAGCAATGACATAAAGAATGGAGTCTCGGAAATAGAGGAAATACGTCATGTGGTACTAAAGCATCAGGGGTCACTGACTTCAAAAAAATATATAAAATTCGGATGCAACACACTATCACAGTCACAAAAGTCTACTTCATGCCCATCACACTTTTGTAGACGGCTGTCTGAAAACAATAAAGTCATGCATGCATTTGCTATGAATGACATCAAGCAATAATTTTGCCTATCTACTACTGCAACACCATTTTTGTAACTGTAACGGTAACTGTAACAGATGCTTTCGCGTGCTATTTTTGTTGTTGTTGTTCCTGTTGCCAGTGGTGATACTCAATAATTGTGATCGTTATCTGCTTGGATATTTCGTTGTTTCTTGTTGACGTTTAATGGTTCCTTTTACCATTGTGGATACATTTTTAATACAATATGATTGTATTGCGAAATGAATTTTTGGTAACAATTCGGTTTCATTGGAACTCAATTGTATTGGTATTACTATTGTATGCACCCATTTGTATGAGTAAATATTTTGTATGAGTAATACTCATGTGGCAAGTACATATATGTATGTATGATTCATGTGTTGTTTAAACACTTCATACTGATGTTACCTTTGAGGTCAATAAAATGTAGTTCATGTACAAGGACTGAAATTCATGAATATTTTTTTTTTTTCTTGATTCGTGTATACCAAAATTAATAAACAAAATCCAAGCGTGTTAACACTCTACCCATTGTGCATTGCTTAGTAAGACTAATTTAAGTATAGTGAAGTGTATGTACCCGTTCCAATTACACTTGTTAAAATTCAGCAATTATAAATCATAGTTACCTTTGTTTTATGCATTTAAAATATAATAATTTATTTCGTTTTGTCAAGCTAGAACTGGTGAAGAATACATTACAAATAGGTTGGAATAATTCGATTGTTTTTCTCAAAAACGAACAGAATCCTTTTTTATAACAAGTGCCAAGGGTTGGCCCCAACTGTAATTTTTAAGCGTTTCATTTGGAAAACGTTTTAACTGGCGTCCGAGTAGGGACCCGCTTTAAAAAATGCGCGGTCCTAAAAAACCTGACTTGGATGAGTAAAAAGTTCTGCGATTCCTACGGGACCCTCCAGAATATTATAATTAAATAATAAATTAAATGATGTGCAGTGATTCCTACGGGACCCTCCAGTACATCCTATAAATAATAAAGGATATTGCGATTCCTACGGGATCCTCCAATAATCCTTTTATAATTTGGAAAAACAAAAAATTATAACTGTTTGTAAGTTCCTGTGAATCTAATAGGATCACACGAGCAAATATAATTCAATAAAAATCATCCAGGTGACAATAATTCTGACGAAATATAGAGGACGTACTCGTTAAGAGCCGTCAAGGTTCAACTCCTTGTCAGAATTATTCAATAAAATTGGTTAACAATGTTTATCCTGTGTGATAGTTGCACTAGGCGACTTCCTGCATTCACATGGGAACATGCGAGGAGATCACGTATGGAAAGTATTGTTGTGAAGCCAGTCGTTCCTTAGTAGGTTGAATGCAGTTGATCTGCTGTCAACTAAAAAGGACAATACGACCCTTCCTTGAGCGTTAAAGCAAAGTTAAAAAGGCTGGTGTTGGAATACCAATTTGGTACTGCCGCCGTATTCATGAAGAATACGGTTTAAATTTCCAGAAGTGTAAAACGGTTTTTTTTTTATAATTTATCTACCTGTTCTGAAAAATTTTAATACCCTCCAATGAAGTCAAGTGATTAGCGAGAATTTTGGGAAATTCTGATATTAGACAATACACCTATCTGTAAATAATTTTGAAATTGAACCCTTTGTGGGATTATTGGCATGCAATAAAAGTAAACCGTAATTGAATTGCTTCTTGTCGTTTAATATTTACAAAGAATTGTTTACAGTAGTTACCCGCAACTTCCTGTTTATGGTGAATGATTTAAGCTTCATTTTTGTTTTAAATATTATTTTTTTTTTATTATTTTTTATTGTTTGTTTTTATATCTCTATTTTCTATATAACTACAACGATTTATTAGTATATCAATATTATAATTAGTCGTTTACTGAAGTCATTTTATTTTCTTTTGGCTTTTGATTTTTTCGATTTTACTTTAGATATGTAGACACCATGATTTAGCTTAAGATGAGCGAAAAGTCTATTTATAGGTACAAATCTTGATCTGCAAATTCCACATATATACTGTGTTGCTACATACTCCCCATGACAGCTATTTATTGCATACTCTATGGTTTCGGTTTCATAGATTGGCTTCATGGGTATTGGGGTTTCGTTTAATGTAGTTTTATTTAATTTATTTTTATTTTTTGATTTCTTGTTTTTCTTTTTATTTGCGGTATTCCAATCATCATCATTGCCACTATCTTTGTCCTCCTTATCGGAAACATTAAGCTTGGAGGCAGGTTTGATTATATTATTTAAAGTGTCTTCTTCATCCTCAGTTTCTGTTTCAGCATGTAAAAGAATTGGTTTTTTAGCCTTTTTATTTTTTGCTTTAGAGGATTTAATCTTATTTGGCATCTCATCAGCAGTATTGTTATCTTCTGCTTCAGATGTTAAACAGCCTTCTTCTCTCGTTTGTTTAGCATTCTCTTCATTTTGATATGTATCTTCCTCCGCTAGCATTGAATTTTTGAGTTTCTTTACATTATCTCGATGTTTTTTGCTTGTTTGATGAGTGTTAAAAGTGTTTTCTGTCTTAAATTCTTTATTACAAGCGACACAATATAAATCCAAACTATCGTCATCCTCGTCTTCATATCCATTATAGTCTTCTGCAGTTGCAATCAGCTCTTCATTCCATTCATTCACTAGTTCAATATCTACCTCCTCTTCATAATAATCTTCTTCATCAGTGCTGTACTCCAGTTCTAATTGTTGAAGCCGCTCTTCATAATCATCATTATGGGCTGCGGAAATTTTACTGTATTGCCTCATTTCCTCTACTTCCTGTTGTCTACGTCTTATTTGCTCTAAGCGAGTTTGCTCCTGTTTTTGTCTATTAAAGGCAGCTTTCTCTTCCAACATTTTTTTGTAGGCCTCCACTCTTTTATCACGTTTACGTATGAATGAAACCAAGTTACGCACCTAAAAAGAAAAATAGGAGATTAATGCGCAAAGTCTTTCAAGTTGTCGAGTGTTACCCTTACCTCTTCATTTCTTTCCTTTTTGGCTTTTTGCACCACCTTTTTCATGTCCTTTTCGATTTCGCGCAAAATTCTGCGATCTTTTATTTCTTTGATATCGTATGGACACAGCCATGTATATGTTCTTTTTGTGCAGTAAGCACTCCAGTAGGCATAGAAGGGTCCCACAACCTCCTCGTAGCTGCTTTTCGAATCACCAAATTTCGGTATATTCAGTATTTCCTCTTCATCATCAATAAATTCAGCATCTTCAGATGCAATTTTCTCAAATACTTCACGGTATACAGCATAGAAACCCTTGTCATCGTCCCCGTAGCCCTTAAAGCAAGCCACTGTGAAATATTGGAACACATCCAAACAGTTGTCTTCGTAATCGGAATTCTTTCCTCTCAATATCTGTTCTCTGTGATTGTCATACCACGCTCTCTCCTGGGGATCTGACAGTACTTCGTAGGCTTGTTGTATAAGTTGAAAACGTTCCTTGGCCTCCTCTAAGCAATTTAGATTTTTATCCGGATGCCATTTAAGGGCCAGCTTACGATAGACAGTTTTAATTTCACTTTCATTGGCATCGCGTTCGACACCCAGTTCTTCGTAGTAACACTTCATGATCTCGTATTAATTTGTTATATTATAATATAATATTATTATATTTCTTATATTATAATTTGTTTACTGCTGTATATACTTTTTTTTTGCTCAAATTTCGCAACCAGAAAACAAAAGATTTTTTTTGACAACGTGCGCTTATGGCAAGAAGAAAATAAACTGAAGAAAACAGAAAATTTTACAGCTATTTATACCAAAAAATGCATAACAAGCATCATCTGTTTCAGTAAAAGCAGGGTAGTAAATGGTAATTAGTGCAGGGCGCGATTACTGGGAACTTCTTCGCCGCAGGCAATGCAGGTAGTAAACTTTAAAGGGACTTTGTACCTGCATTTTAATGAAACATTTGGTTTCGATTTATAGATGTGATATGAAATAAATAAATAAATAAATAAAATAAGATTTCCAAACTAAAGTGAACGATATATAACGAATATTAAATAGCTTTATAACAACAACAACAATGTGTCGCAGTGCCGTCATCTTTTTCCCAAGAAAACTATATCAGTTCTGTAGGGAATAGAAAATCGGATTTATTTAAAACAACTTTGGGAAGAGTTACTGTTTTTAAAAATGTCATTTAAAATGAATTTTATTAAAATTACTATATTATTATAGTCTTATAAAATCTTTATAAAATTAATAAAATAAATAATTATGTGTATCAATGCTTTTTAAAACCATCTTATTAAACTAAATTATTTTAATAATATTACAAACAAGAATCTTCTTTCAATTATGTCGAGTGATTGATTGAATATTCAAAATTTGGTATTTTCAAGTACATACAAACGGCACATGTATAAAAAATTTAACTTTTTATTTATACATACATCACTTTGTTTCTTTAAAATAGTGTTATTTGCGGATATCATTGATAGTTTTTTTTTTAACATTTAGACTTTTGCTCCGGCTTAGGACTATTATTGCCGCTTTTATACACAGTGGGGAAATTATCCAAGAGGACATTGTGTACGGTTACTGGAATTTTAATAACTTTTCTTGCATGAATCTCATTTTCTTTGTCGATTTTATTCAGCCTCTTAATATCGGCCACTGTACAATGGAAATGTAGAGCAATCGCTTGTAGTGTATCCCCTGCTTCTATTTTGGCCTCTCGAAATGGTGTTTGCCACTATTGTATACGGTGTATTGTGTTGTGGGTGGCTCATTGAGCAATATGTTGTTGTAGGGGGGCACTGTTGCAATGGAATAATCATCGTCGTAGTAGGTTGAATGCAGTTGATCTGCTGTCAACTAAAAAGGATTCTGTTCCTGTGTCCAAAAGCAGTATAAGTTTCAGAAGAAGAAAAACAATCCAATTATTCCAAAATATTTGTTGTGTATTCTTCACCAGTTCTAGCTTGACAAAACGAAATAAATTATTATATTTTAAATACATAAAACAAAGGTAACTATGATTTATAATTGCTGAATTTTAACAAGTGTAATTGGAACGTGTACATACACTTCACTATACTTAAATTAGTCTTACTAAGCAATGCACAATGGGTAGAGCGTGTTAACTTATATTTAGTTTATTTTTATTATTACTGTTATTTAATTTTTGTTTTTATTTGGAATATATTTTCAATATCGTAGGATATTTTTGTAAGAAAATATTGTTTCTTATAAAACTACAGTGTATTTGTTATTACAATAAAATCTGATGCGTAAATATCGGTCACTTAAAACTAATATAAAAACTGTAATAGGTATTGTATAAAAGGTTAGGGGCACACATAAAATGCGAAGAAATGCGTAAGTATTTGAGAGGTACTTTTTTCTTCTATACATATAAATGATTTGAAAACAACATTAAATTTAACTTGCAACTCATCAATATTGATAACAAAACACACCATGATGATGCCAATCTATTTTGATCAAAATTTTAATTATTTCTATATAATTATTAATTTGGAATGAATAAACAGTATTTTAAACATTTACTTACATATGTACCTTTGAACCTTTCAAAAGATTTATGTTTTTTCTTACTTGCAATGTTTACAAAAGCATCAGCATCTTTCCTCAAATTCTATTCTCTATATAATATAGATTTTATCATACTTTTATCTTTATTATAACTTAAATGTAATATAATCTAAAATCTTCAATGCATTAGACGTTCCAATCAACACGACGATGATTATTCCATTGCAACATTGCCCCCCTACAACAACAACAACAATGCCCCGTAATAACCCCGACAACAGCGCTGAGCCTGCTTCTTTGGAGTTCAAGCAGAGCCGCCGTGCGCCTCCTATCCAGCCTTGGCCAGATTTTTTGCGCTGTTCTGCCCTTATCCGAAGCCGCCCACCTTCTGTTGACAAGGTCAACGATTGCATTGTCAATTATACGCTTGCAGGTATCCAAAGGGATCCCTAATGTAGAGAATTCATCAGAGGGTTCGATGGTCGTAACCTTTCTGGCCAGTTCGTCCGCTCTGCAGTTGCCGGGAATATCTCTATGTCCCGGTACCCATGTAATACAGACATCATATCGGCTCGCCATCTCATTGAGACATCTGCGACAGTCGTTCACCGTCTTTGAGTTTATTACACTAGAATCCAGTGCCTTGATGGCCGCTTGGCTATCGGAAAGTATGGTGATTTCTCGCCTGTGAACATTTTTGTCCACAATAATTTTCACCGCAGCCTGAATTGCCGACACTTCCGCCTGAAATACGCTGCAGTGATCTGGTCGCCTTATAGACTTGGATATTCCAATTGATTTCGAATAGATACCAATTCCAACGGCTCCCTCCAATTTGGAGCCATCGGTGTAGATTTGTACGGCATTCCCCGCGGGATGCACCGCACCTTTCCTCCAGTCCTCCCTTTTCGGGATGGAAGTCCTATAGTTTATTGAGAAGTCATATCGCGGTGTCATATAGTCAATGCTCCCGGCAATATCAGTTTCCTCAAGTATCCTTGTATGACCAATGCTCGATGCATGCCATTGTCCAGTCGCCCAAAGACGCCTACTTACCCTAGCCGCCTCACCCCTGCAGTATAGGTCTAGTGGTAGAAGGTATAGGATCATCTCCAGAGCGATCGTCGGAGCAGTGCGCAGGGCACCACTTATAATCATACACGCAGATCGTTGTAACCTGCGTATCAGGTTTAAATTCGTTGTCCTATTCAGGGATTCCCACCACACCAGGCATCCGTAGGTCAGGATAGGTCTGACCACCGCTGTGTAGATCCAGTGAGTCAGACCCCATTTTTTCCCCAACACCTTGTTGCAGGCGTAGAGGGCAATGGAGGCTTTTTTCAGTCTGTTAGTGATGTTTGGTTTCCACGATAGCTTTCTATCCAGTATAAGGCCCAAGAATTTTGCTTCATCCTTGAGTTCAAGTTCCGCCCCATACAATCTCTGTGGACGGAAAGATGGAGGCTTGTATTTTCTCGTGAAGAGTACGACCTCCGTTTTTCCGGGATTTACACCCAAGCCACGACTAGATGCCCACTCTCTAACCCTTCCTAGGGCAAGTTGCATCCTGTCTCTAATAGTGTCGACAAATCTGCCCGAAACCGTGAGAACTACGTCATCCGCATAGGCAATCGCCCCGCATCCCACGTTTTCTAACAACACTAGCAGCTCATTCATCACAAGGTTCCATAGGAGAGGGGAGAGTACTCCACCCTGTGGAGTTCCCCTTCCCACTTCTCTGGTGATGAGCGAGCACCCCAGTGTCGGGTAGATTGTTCTTCCACATAGTAGTCTGGATATCCAGTTCACCAGAGTGTCCTGTACATTCAGTCTTCTTAGTGCGCCGGAAATAGCATCCAGTTCCACGTTATTGAAGGCTCCTTCTATGTCCAGAAAAACAGCCAGGGTATACTCCTTTCGTGCAAGCGATTTTTCTATTGAACACGTCAGGCTGTGTAGGGCAGTGTCAACAGACCTTCCCTTATTGTACGCATGCTGTTGCCTAGATAGCAGATTCCCGTCTAAGGCCTGGCGTAGTTTAACATCAATGAGTCTCTCCATGGTTTTCAGCAGGAAAGAAGAGAGACTTATAGGTCTGAAATCTTTAGGTGAGGTGTGAGAGTTTTTCCCTGCCTTCGGTATGAAGACAACTCCCACTTTGCACCACTCCGATGGTATGTGATTTAGCCGAAAACTGGCAGAAAACATCTCTCTAAGTATCGCGATGTGTTCCAGTTTCAGACGTTGTACAAGGGCCGGATATATTCCGTCTGGATCCGGAGATTTAAACGGTTTAAATCCATCTATTGCCCATTTGATTGCCCTTACAGACATGATTGAATAGTAGTCTTCCTGTGAACCGCTTTCCACGACCCTAACCTGCATATCCAGGTTTTGTCCCGTTGGAAAGAGCGTGTTCACGAGGAGCTCCAAAGTCTCCTTTTCCGAGTTGGTCCATGAACCATCCGCCTTTTGCAGTACACTCGGCACGAAGGCCGTTGTCGCAAGAATCTTCCTTAGCCTGGAGGTTTCGTTGATAGTTTCCATATTGCTACAGAAGCTTCTCCACGAATCTCTCTTGGCGTGTCTCAAGGCTCTCTTGTAGTCGCCTAGGGACACCTTATATAGCACCCAATGTTCCGCATTACCGGATTTCCTTGCTGCGTTAAAAAGTCTACGTGACTCTTTCCTGAGCCTGTCCAGGTCTCGGTTCCACCAGGGAGGTTTGTGCCCCCCTCTGATGACCCTATTTGGACATGCTTTCTTGAAAGCCCCTAATATGACCTTCGTAAAGACAGCCACAGTAGCTTCCAGTTCCGAAACACTATCAATTCTACTGCGCGTAAGTGGACCCATGCCCAGATTAACAAGACGATCGTAGACATCCCAATTCGTGTTTCTGGGATTCCTAACCGTCCTCACACTTCTAATCTCCCTGTCTAGAGAGAATTCTATGTATCTGTGGTCAGAGAAGGAGTGCTCCTGAGAGACCCTCCAGTCTTTGACCTCTTCAAAACTACTTCTCGAGGCAATGGTTATGTCCAATACCTCTTTTCTGCTTTTGGTTACAAACGTGGACGTGCTACCCACGTTGCATATCATTAAATCATTTGAGATTATAAAATCAAATAGTGACTCACCCCGTTCATTGACGTCCGTGCTGCCCCATATGGTGTGGTGAGAGTTTGCGTCGCATCCAATGAGTAGGCCAACTTTAGCGCGCTTGGCTTCGGTGACCAGTCTTCTAACTGGATCTGGTGGAGGATCTTCTGCTGGATGTGGCATGTAACTGGAGGAGATCCAATACTGCCTTCCATTTATTTCCGTCGTAACCGTAGTTAGGTCTTCATTACTGAAAGAAGGGAGCAAATATGCTATTAAGTTATTCTTAATTAGTATACAGGATCTGGGCCTACCTATAAGTTTGGCATGTACCAGCCAGTAATCTTTGAGCCTTAATCCACAAACCTTGTTGGCCACAGACCATGGTTCTTGAATTAGGGCGATGTCTTCTCCTCTGTTCGCCAGCCGGAGAAGCAGTGCAGCCGATGCTGCCTTTGGATTACTCGGACCATGGTCTGTTTCATCCTCTTTCCTCTCCACCATCGTTGTATCCAGGCCATCATCTTCCTGATTTTTAAGACTATAATAATATAGTAATTTTATTAAAATTCATTATAACCCTGCTACTATGTTAGGGTCTTTTGATGACCCAAATCGTATTTAACATTACCGTATTTCTAACTGGTGGAATATATTTGAAAGTTCTTACTACTCAGTGCATCAATTGTTGAAATATATTGAATTCAATTAGTTTTATCACCATTTTAGGCTTAGAAAATTTTTTATTGCAAGTGTTTACACATATCATGTTCGTGTCATTTTATGACCCTCTATCATTTTAGTAAGACGAGTAATAAATATATAATATAATATGTCTATATTATTTGTTTTTTGCATTCGTCTTTCATCTCTTTGGTGTTTTACATGACAACAAAACAAACAAAATAAGAATAACCGACAAAACGCCCAAAAAATAACGCATGGTTGTAGAAAGAGAGTCAACAAAAACCCTTTGTGCATACGGTGGAAGTGTCAACTCCCTGTGGGACGAATTTCATGGGCATCCTTTTTTAAGAGCAATCATCTCTTTGGAGCGATTTAACAACATTTCTCGTGTACTAGCATTTGACGATAGGCAAAGAAGAAGATCAGAACAAAGATGAGATAAACTTGCTCCTATTCGTACATTTTATGACTCAAAACTTCTAACTGCTTTACGTTCCAAGTGCTAATATAACGATTGACGAACTGCTTATTCTGTTCCGAGGTAGATGTCCTTTCAAAGTATACATTCCAAGTAAACCTGGGAAATATGGCATGAAAGCGTGGATAGCACAAGATTCTAACACTGCGTTTTGCGTACAGTTCCAAATATATTTGGGTAAAGTGGGAGATAATGCTGAAAGAGCCCAAGGCGAACGGGTTGTTCTAGACTTAGTGTCGTCATACCGTGGACGAAATGTGACTACCGATAATTTTTTTACGTGTCATAATCTTCCATTAGAATTGCTAAAACAGAAAATTACTATTATTGGCACAGTGAGGAAAAATAAACATTTTTTGCCTGTTCATGCAACACCACAAGAATTGCGTAAGCTTCCAGTACACTCAAGTATTTTTTTTTCATGAAAAAGAAACTGTAGTTTTGTATGTGCCTAAAAGGTACAAAATGGTTTAATTGCTTAGCACTCTTCACCATAACAACAACATTTTGGAAGATCATCCAAAAAAAAATTCCGGAAATGATTGAATACGACAACTCGACAAAAGGCGGAGTCGACACATTGGACCAAATGGTTCGTACATATTCGTGCAAAAGAAAAGCCAATCGGTGGCCAGTTGCCCTGTTCTCTAATTTATTAGATATTTCTGCTTTTATAATATGGACCGAAATATATCCTGAATGGCAAAAAAATAAACTGCACAAAAGGCCCCTATTTTTAGAGCAACTCGGTGAAGTTTTAGATAAAGAACATATCAAGAGTCGTAATCGTCTTTCTCGCGCAGAAGCCTCTGCGTCATTGGTACAAAGAATTCGAGAAGAAGACAGTGTATCACTATCTACATATTCGTATTCTCCAAAACGACAAAGCGTTAGTGAACGGAAAAGGTTGAAATTTTGCCCGTCGAAAAAGGAAAAAAATACCTTTACTGAGTGCATAACTTGTAAAAAGCCAGTTTGTCCGTCACACCGACACACAATCACTCTAACGACGACGTATTGCTTTGATCATAAGCCTTAAAAATATTTTTCAAATCTACAAACTTGAATTTTCTCAATAAAAAAATTTGGGGTCAGAATATGACCCGAACATAACATGTGTATTTTTTTTTTCTTACATAGTAGCAGGGTTAAATGACATTTTTAAAAACAGTAACTCTTCCCAAAGTTGTTTTAAATAAATACGATTTTCTATTCCCTACAGAACTGATGTAGTTTTCTTGGGAAAAAGATGACGGCACTGCGACACATTGTTGTTGTTGTTATAAAGCTATTTAATATTCGTTATATATCGTTCACTTTAGTTTGGAAATCTTATTTTATTTATTTATTTATTTATTTCATATCACATCTATAAATCGAAACCAAATGTTTCATTAAAATGCAGGTACAAAGTCCCTTTAAAGTTTACTACCTGCATTGCCTGCGGCGAAGAAGTTCCCAGTAATCGCGCCCTGCGCTAATTACCATTTACTACCCTGCTTTTACTGAAACAGATGCTGCTTGTTATGCATTTTTGGTATAAATAGCTGTAAAATTTTCTGTTTTCTTCAGTTTATTTTCTTCTTGCCATAAGCGCACGTTGCCAAAAAAAATCGTTTGTTTTCTGGTTGCGAAATTTGAGCGAACAAAAAAAAGTGTATACAGCAGTAAACAAATTATAATATAAGAAATATAATAATATTATATTATAATATAACAAATTAATACGAGATCATGAAGTGTTACTACGAAGAACTGGGTGTCGAACGCGATGCCAATGAAAGTGAAATTAAAACTGTTTATCGTAAGCTGGCCCTTAAATGGCACCCGGATAAAAATCTAAATTGTTTAGAGGAGGCCAAGGAACGTTTTCAACTTATACAACAAGCCTACGAAGTACTGTCAGATCCCCAGGAGAGAGCGTGGTATGACAATCACAGAGAACAGATATTGAGAGGAAAGAATTCCGATTACGAAGACAACTGTTTGGATGTGTTCCAATATTTCACAGTGGCTTGCTTTAAGGGCTACGGGGACGATGACAAGGGTTTCTATGCTGTATACTGTGAAGTATTTGAGAAAATTGCATCTGAAGATGCTGAATTTATTGATGATGAAGAGGAAATACTGAATATACCGAAATTTGGTGATTCGAAAAGCAGCTACGAGGAGGTTGTGGGACCCTTCTATGCCTACTGGAGTGCTTACTGCACAAAAAGAACATATACATGGCTGTGTCCATACGATATCAAAGAAATAAAAGATCGCAGAATTTTGCGCGAAATCGAAAAGGACATGAAAAAGGTGGTGTAAAAAGCCAAAAAGGAAAGAAATGAAGAGGTAAGGGTAACACTCGACAACTTGAAAGACTTTGCGCATTAATCTCCTATTTTTCTTTTTAGGTGCGTAACTTGGTTTCATTCATACGTAAACGTGATAAAAGAGTGGAGGCCTACAAAAAAATGTTGGAAGAGAAAGCTGCCTTTAATAGACAAAAACAGGAGCAAACTCGCTTAGAGCAAATAAGACGTAGACAACAGGAAGTAGAGGAAATGAGGCAAAACAGTAAAATTTCCGCAGCCCATAATGATGATTATGAAGAGCGGCTTCAACAATTAGAACTGGAGTACAGCACTGATGAAGAAGATTATTATGAAGAGGAGGTAGATATTGAACTAGTGAATGAATGGAATGAAGAGCTGATTGCAACTGCAGAAGACTATAATGGATATGAAGACGAGGATGACGATAGTTTGGATTTATATTGTGTCGCTTGTAATAAAGAATTTAAGACAGAAAACACTTTTAACACTCATCAAACAAGCAAAAAACATCGAGATAATGTAAAGAAACTCAAAAATTCAATGCTAGCGGAGGAAGATACATATCAAAATGAAGAGAATGCTAAACAAACGAGAGAAGAAGGCTGTTTAACATCTGAAGCAGAAGATAACAATACTACTGATGAGATGCCAAATAAGATTAAATCCTCTAAAGCAAAAAATAAAAAGGCTAAAAAACCAATTCTTTTACATGCTGAAACAGAAACTGAGGATGAAGAAGACACTTTAAATAATATAATCAAACCTGCCTCCAAGCTTAATGTTTCCGATAAGGAGGACAAAGATAGCGGCAATGATGATGATTGGAATACCGCAAATAAAAAGAAAAACAAGAAATCAAAAAATAAAAATAAATTAAATAAAACTACATTAAACGAAACCCCAATACCCATGAAGCCAATCTTTGAAACCGAAACCATAGAGTATGCAATAAATAGCTGTCATGGGGAGTATGTAGCAACACAGTATATATGTGGAATTTGCAGATCAAGATTTGTACCTATAAATAGACTTTTCGCTCATCTTAAGCTAAATCATGGTGTCTACATATCTAAAGTAAAATCGAAAAAATCAAAAGCCAAAAGAAAATAAAATGACTTCAGTAAACGACTAATTATAATATTGATATACTAATAAATCGTTGTAGTTATATAGAAAATAGAGATATAAAAACAAACAATAAAAAATAATAAAAAAAAAAAATAATATTTAAAACAAAAATTAAGCTTAAATCATTCACCATAAACACCATGCGGGTAACTACTGTAAACAATTCTTTGTAAATATTAAACGACAAGAAGCAATTCAATTACGGTTTACTTTTATTGCATGTCAATAATCCCACAAAGGGTTCAATTTCAAAATTATTTACAGATAGGTGTATTGTCTAATATCAGAATTTCCCAAAATTCTCGCTAATCACTTGACTTCATTGGAGGCTATTAAAATTTTTCAGAACAGGTAGATAAATTATAAAAATAAAACCGTTTTACACTTCTGGAAATTTAAACCGTATTCTTCATGAATACGGCGGCAGTACCAAATTGGTATTCCAACACCAGCCTTTTTAACTTTGCTTTAACGCTCAAGGAAGGGTCGTGTTGTCCTTTTTAGTTGACAGCAGATCAACTGCATTCAACCTACTAAGGCACGACTGGCTTCAAAACAATACTTTCCATACGTGATCTCCTCGCATGTTCCCATGTGAATGCAGGAAGTTGCCTAGTGCAACTATCACACAGGATGAACATTGTTGACCAATTTTATTGAATAATTCTGACAAGGAGTTGAACCTTGACGGCAGTTAACGAGTACGGCAAGTTCCTGCAAAATTTTTTGTTTTTCCAAATTATTGAAGGATTATTGGAGGATCCCGTAGGAATCGCAATATCCTTTATTATTTATAGGATGTACTGGAGGGTCCCGTAGGAATCACTGCACATCATTTAATTTATTATTTAATTATAATATTCTGGAGGGTCCCGTAGGAATCGCAGAACTTTTTACTCATCCAAGTCAGGTTTTTAAGGCCCCGCATTTTTTAAAGCGGGTCCCTGCTCGGGCGCCAGTTAAAACGTTTTCCAAATGAAACGCTTAAAAATTACAGTTGGGGCCAACCCTTGGCACTTGTTATAAAAAAGGATTCTGTTCGTTTTTGAGAAAAACAATCCAATTATTCCAACCTATTTGTAATGTATTCTTCACCAGTTCTAGCTTGACAAAACGAAATAAATTATTATATTTTAAATACATAAAACAAAGGTAACTATGATTTATAATTGCTGAATTTTAACAAGTATAATTGGAACGGGTACATACACTTCACTATACTTAAATTAGTCTTACTAAGCAATGCACAATAGGTAGAGCGTGTTAACTGCCCCCCTTCAAAGATTTTCGTCCCGAAAATTCTGTTGATTTACATTAGGATTGGGAATGCTTATTACGGTTGTAATTTTCTTCCATATTTTGTAACACCTTATGGCCAAAATTACCAATGCAATGGCTTCGACTACAGTGGGGATTAGTATCAATCTCATGGTTCAAAAAAAAAGTACAAATTTAATTAATTTAAAATTTTGACAATTAAGTCTTATTATTATTTTTTATATTTGGCAAGGAGTCGAACCTCGATAACAATTCCTGTTACCCACCATTTCACCAATAAGTTAAGTAATTTTTTTCCAAAGGTTTAACATAATTTTATTGATGTAATAATATAAGTAATATTTTAATACAATTTTCAAACTAGGAAATTTTCAACAATTTCTTAACTTGATTTTTAATATAATAAAGTAAGTACTGAATTTTACAAAGGTATTAACTTTTTTTTTTCTTGATATTACCGGTGTTCACGCGTGAAACGTTAAGTGCGCTTATTTGAAGATGGCCAACTGTCGCAAGAGAGTACGAACATCTCTGCCTACTCGTCAGTTTTTAAATACTCAAATTCGTGTCCTAACTTAAGAATTTTATAACATTGTAAAGTTAGTTAATTACTGCAACCCAAAGTTAAAGGTTCGTATACCTAAGAATAAATTCTCAACCCCCAGTAACCATTAATATTTTTTATTTGTGAAAACATTTTTCTTTTCTTTTCCTTGTACCACCTCCCCCCATCATTTTTGGTCCTTCGAGCCGGATTGGAAAAGAGAAAAGAAAAAATTCACAAAATTCTATTTTCAGAGTGGACTAGCAAACCCCCGGTGAAATCACCAACAACCCCTCTATATACCCCATATATATGTAATTTTATATATCTTTGGTTCATCTCTGGATTTAGCCCGATTATATCATCATACAAAAAGTAAGTCGATCACTTTTATATTTTAACAAATTCATTGGAATACATATATACAGTGAACAGTGTCAAATACTTTTTTGTTGAAACAAAAATCAAGAAAAAAAATAAACGAAAAAAAAAGAATAAATACAAACAAAAAAAAAAATACAAAAATAAAAAATCGCGAGTGCAAAGGAAAAAACAACAAAACCTTGTATATGCAGTTATATAGATTTTTTTGTCTCGTTTAAATAAAATATCCCTTTATAAAGTGTAACGAAATCCACAAAACGCAAAAATTCTTGTTATTGAGTGTAATTGGCGAAAATTCTCTTAACACCAGTCTGTGAATTATATTTGTTTTTATCCAGCGGGTTTGATCTATCTTTTAATATAAATATTAGCCAAGTGTTTGAGTGCGACAACAGTGCGACAGGTTTGATTCTGATCACACGCAACATTATGAAAACGGTTTAAAACGAGCACACAACATTTGTTCGAACCAACATGTGCGTACATATGTGAATGTAAATGAGTTGGAGCCATGCGAAAATCATAATAATATAAAAACAAAACACCACAAACACAAGATCGAAAAAGAAGAAGAACCAACTGGTGAACTTAAACGAGAATAAAGCAAAGTATATATTTTTATATTAACCGTACAAGCAAGGTTAACGAACATATAAATAAAATAAAAGAATTTGCAAAAGAAAAGGATAGATTCGTTTGTTATATTGATAAATGCGTTACACTGTTTCCACAAAAAAGGGAAAATAGATATTTTATTTAAATAAAAAATGCAATTTAATATAAAAAAGAAAGAAAATTCTTGATTATTTTAAATAATTTGAAATATAACAACCTGGAATTCTTGCATTAATTTATTATAAAACTGAATCGTTTCTTTTTTAGAATTTTATAACTGCACACAAGTTTTAACCGTACTTAATTTTACGCACATTTCCTTTTACATATTTTTTTTATTTAATACTTGATTTTTTTAATAAATATAATTTGCGTATATAATCATATCCCTAACACATTTTGATTTAACCTAATCGTACTAAAATCGTATAGTATTAGTGTAAATTAAAAATTTTATCGATTGCCGATCTCGTATTATCTATTTCCCGGCGTATTAGAGAGTCATTGGTTTATTTTCCTATAGTTGCGGGAAACTTGGTTAACAGTTTTTTAATCCCCAGTTTTAGTAGCCTATTCAGACCTCTTTAGGTTTTCAGTATGTCGTTGTTAGACTCATTCATTCGTGCTTCAGATCGGGTGGTCGAATTCCAGGCCTACTTTGACAACTTACCTATCGATACTCACTCGGTTCATACGGTTGGAGTTCAAAGGGATGAAGTTGTCCGTCTCTGGTCGGAATTTAGGGCATGCTACGACACTATTTTAGGAAAATTTGATAAGTTGGAGGAGGAAGTCCAGCTGGAAACGATCAAATCGCGTTTTTACAGAACCTTTGAGGCCCATGTCAAAGTTATGGCGAAGACGAGTGAACTTCTAGATGGCCTTACTCGAAAAGTGTCTTCTAAACCCCCTTCAACCCCCCAAATCGACCATACTGCAAATATTTCGTTGCCACCTTGTGATACTGAGGTATTTTACGGCGATTATCAGTCATGGCCGACTTTTCGGGATATGTTCACAGCTTTATATCGAAATAGTACGCGTTTATCTCCAGTAGAAAAGATGTGCCATTTAATAAAAAAGACTCAAGGAGAAGCTCGGGAATTACTAAAAACTTGTCCAATTACCAACGATGGTTTTGAAATGGCCTGGCAGAATTTGGTCAATCGATATGAAAATAAACGGATACTAGTCAATGCTCAACTGAAAACGCTTTTCAATATAACACCTATTTTTAAGGAAACTGGAAGCAATATCAGGCGTATTCAACGGACAATCAATGATTGTATCACAAATCTCACTCTCCTGAAAATTGAAACTAAAAATTGGGATATAATATTTATATATATTTGTTCGACCTGTCTTCCGGAAATCACACTTAGTCTGTGGGAACAGTCGCTACCTAACAGCACAGAATTGCCCACGTGGAAGCAAATGGACGACTTTCTAACATCTCGATTCCAAACATTAGAATCTGTAGCTGATATTCGGACCACATTTGTCACTCCCAATAATTCTCAAAGTTTCAGGCCTTCTAATCCTAAAAAGGCAAACCCCCCTGACCATAAGAAGGTCAAAAGTTATCGCACGGGCGTATCTAATGATAAAAATTCACAGTGTTCAGTCTGTTCTGCAGCTCACCCCCTAAGACTTTGTCCTTCTTTTCTTGGCATGTCTGTAGAAGAACGTTATGCGATAGTGAAAAAACAAAAGCGTTGCACTAACTGCCTCGGCACCTCGCATGAATTTAAAAAATGCAAAAGTCAATATGTCTGCCAAATATGCAAGCATAAACACCACTCCTTACTTCACCGAACGGATAACTCGTCAAATGCGGTACAATATATCAACCCCCAAACTTCGTCTCAAGCTGCAACCTCAGCCCCGAATACTAACAGGTTTCATACAGTTAACCCCCCTCAAGTATCAAATTTGGATACAACCCCCTCTACGTCTGCTGAAGCTGCAGCCCGCATAAGACAGTCTTACTCTGCGCACATACAGTCCACAACGAATTCCTCAGTAATACTTGGTACCGCTCTTGTCGATATTTATTCCAAGGATCTGAAGTACACCGTTCGAGCCTTAATTGATTCTGCGTCCGAAGCAACTTTTATCTCAAGAAAACTTCAAAATAAGCTTTGCCTTCCAAGTCGTAAGTCACAAACCGAAGTTCATGGCCTAAATGAAGCTTTGACTGCCACTTCCACTCAATTGTGCAGTATTCGTTTAGGCTCACCTATTGATAGCTCTTTTGAAACCTCTGCGGATGCCTTCGTTGTTAGAAAACTTACGGGTCAACTGCCTTATTACCCCCTCTCATCTCTGAGAGTTAGCGAGTTTGCCGATTTAAAAATGGCGGACACTCATCTGCATAAGTGCTCTGAGATTGAGCTCCTACTTGGTGGAGATGTTTATCCTAAAATTATCAGAAATGGTTTGCGATGGGACAACGATCGGGCATTAGTCGCACAACAAACAGTTTTCGGATGGATTGTGACAGGAAAGGTAGCTGCACACACCTGTGTTTCTTCGGTGTCAGCCTTCTTCAACGAAATTGCCTTGAACGATCAGCTGCGAAAGTTTTGGGAACTTGAAGAGGTTCCAAGGAAGAGTCGTCTCTCTGGCGAAGATATCTACTGCGAGGAGTTGTACAAATCGAGTACATACCGAACAGAATCAGGACGTTTTGTAGTTTCGCTCCCATTTCGCCGGGAGTATCCTGAGACTATTAATATTGGCAGCTCTCGCCATATTGCTTTGTCGCAGTTTTTGAGAAATGAGGCTAGGTTATTGAGAACCCCGCAACTGAAATCTGAATATGACCGAGTCATTTCAGAATATTCATCTTTGAACCAAATGACAAGTGTCACCCCGTCTACTTTAAATAATACGTATTACTTGCCGCACCATGCGGTGCTAAAGCCCGATAGTACTACCACGAAATTACGGGTAGTATTCAATGCTTCGAACCCCTCTTCAAATGGAAATAGTCTTAATGACTTACTTTACCCCGGTCCTATTCTTCAATCAGATTTGACCATTCTTATGTTGCGCTGGAGGCTCTTTAGATATGTGTTCAATGCGGACATTGAAAAGATGTATCGTCAGATTTTGGTACATCCGTCACATACCCCCTTTCAGAGAATAATTTTTCGAAATTCCCCCCGTAAAGAGCCAAGTGATTTTGAGCTTACTACAGTGACATTTGGCGTAAACTGTGCGCCTTACCTGGCCATTCGTACGTTACTCGAGTTGGCGAAATTATGTGAAGTAACGCATCCTGTTGCTTCAGACATTCTCAAGAAGTTCATGTACGTAGACGATGTACTTGCCGGCGCTCATACTTTATCATCTGCACTTACGGCCAGAAATGAACTCATTGAGGTTCTTCAGTCAGCTGGTTTCGCGCTCCGTAAATGGACGGCAAACCACGATTTTCTACTTAAAGATCTATCCCCCGATCATTTACTGGACGCAGAGTTCCTTAAATTGTCAGACTCTAGCACCACAAAAACCTTAGGCCTACGCTGGAACGCAGGAAAGGATAATTTCTATTTTAAGCTGAAGAACGCACCTGACCGATCATTGACTACAAAAAGGTCAATTTTATCAGAGATAGCAAAGCTTTTTGATCCCGCTGGTTGGCTTGCCCCCAAAATAATTGTAGCGAAAATCATTATGCAGCAAATCTGGAAGGACGAAACGAACTGGGACGAAAGTCTAAAGGAATCAACTTTGCTACAATGGCAGTCGTTTTTGGATGACTATATTAATATAGAGAAAATTGAAATTCCCCGTTTCATTGACTTCGATCCGTCCTTTTCTACCGAGCTACACGGCTTTTGTGACGCTTCAGAGAAAGCTTATGCTGCAACGCTATACCTCCGTTCAGAAAATTTAGGATTAGCCTCATCACACCTCTTGATCGCTAAAACTAAAGTGGCCCCTGTCAAATTCGTTTCACTGCCGAGGAAAGAGCTTTGTGGAGCAGAACTACTAGCAACAATGGTCGAATCCATTCAATCCGAGCTTAATCTCAAAGATTGTAAGCTCTTTTTATGGACTGATTCAACTATAGTCTTGGCATGGCTACAAAAACCCCCTAACAGGTGGAAAACCTTCGTTGAAAACAGGATTTCCTCCATCATTGAAAAGGTGGGGAGTGAATCTTGGCACCATGTTGATTCAAAAAGTAACCCCGCTGATTTGGCAACCCGTGGACTCACAGTACTGCAATTAAAAGAAAATGATCTATGGTGGCATGGACCGTCGTGGCTCAAACTTCCTCAGAGTCAATGGCCGAAAACTCTCTTATGTGATTTTTCTACTGAGGAAGAGGCAAAACCCGTCAAAGTTCATCTGAATCAACTCCAGAATACTGACATCTTAAAGGACTTTTCCGATTTTCCTAGGGCTTGGCGTATCGTCTGTTGGATATTTCGCTTTTATTACCGGTGTAATAGAAAACTAAAGGATAAGTTGGTAACGAATGATACGTTCACACGAGTTGAACTGACTCATGCTAAGTCTCGTATGATCATTGCCTGTCAAAGGTTATACTTCGAAAATGAATATAACTTATTATCGCAGGGTCTACAAATATCTAAGAAGAGTCACATATTAACGTTCAACCCTTTTTTGGACTCCGCTGGCATTATGAGGATTAATGGTCGTTTATCAAACTGCCCAACATTAAGCTACGACGAAAGATTTCCAATAATATTGCCATATCATGGAAGCTACACTCGATTATATCTGGCATATCTGCATAAATATTCGATTCATGGTCAAAATGCTCTTCTGTATAGACTAATGCGAATAAATTATTATGTCCCCAGGCTTAAAGTTTTAATAAAAACTATTTTATCAAATTGCCGCACGTGTGTCATTCAAAAACAACAGAAAAGTCAGCAGATAATGGCAGCTCTACCCCCCGAAAGAACAGCACTTTCTCGCCCATTTACTAACACTGGCGTCGACTTTGCTGGCCCCTTTGACATAAAAACGTATGCAGGGCGTGGATGCAAGGTTACTAAGGGTTATGTGCTAGTCTTTGTTTGCTTTGCCACCAAAGCCATACACCTGGAGGCTACGAGCGAAATATCTTCTCAGGCCTTTTTGGCTGCGTTTGCACGATTTTTCTCCCGTCGAGGTTCCCCAAGTGCCATTTATTCAGATAATGGTACTGCTTTTGTTGGTGCTTCGCACATACTGGACACTGACAAAGAGCACTTTATGTCACTACTACGACGTAAACTCCTAGATGGACATATTTCCGCTCTACTTGAATGGCATTTTATCCCCCCAGGTGCTCCACACATGGGTGGTCTCTGGGAAGCTGGCGTAAAGAGCTTCAAGATGCATCTAAAAAGGATCTCTCATAGTCAGAGTTTTACATTTGAAGAATTTTCTACAATGTTAGCCCGAATTGAAGCATGTTTAAATTCCAGGCCACTCAGCCCAATCAGTGAAAATCCTGCGGATCTGTGTGCGCTTACCCCAGGACATTTCCTTATAGGAACGCCGTTACTGGCACCCCCAGAGCCTGATTTGTCAGCTCATACATTGTCCTATGTCAATCGTTGGCAAAAACTTAAAATACTCCACCACCATTTTGCCCAAAGATGGAAAGAGGAGTATCTTAAAGAGCTTCACAAGCGTTTTAAATGGAAATATCCCCAACGTGATTACGCTATCGACGACCTTGTTGTTATAAGGAAAGAAAATTTGCCCCCGAATCAATGGCGGCTTGGCCGCATTGAAAAGGTTATCCGCGGTAACGATAACAGAGTCAGAGTCGCCGAAATACGAACTGCCAATGGCATCGTTACAAGGCCCATTGTTAAATTAGTCTTACTCCCTAACTCAGAACAAACTAATTAAATTTTTTCTCTATACCTTTTTCACAGCCAAAACATGCCACGTCACAACATCAGAAGCCAGTCCCCACTAGAGGAGAAGAGCACTGCTCGCAACCGCTATCGTAAGCCGACTAATGATTGCCGAATTTGTAGAAAGGATCATCCATTAAGGAAATGCATTAGGTTTAAGAAGATGAACGTTGCGGACAAGTTGAAAATGGTCAGACGGTATAAATACTGCGAGAACTGTCTGGCTCACTCCCACTTGGTCCAAAAGTGTCGCAATACCGATCGGTGTCGTCAGTGTAGAGGCAAACATCATACTCTTCTGCATCGACATAAACGCCTAAGTGAAGGCAAAAAGATCTCTCAGCCCTCTACCGATCTACCCCGCTCCAGGACGGGCACTGTCACTCTCTTGCCCACGATCACAGTAAAAATTGAGCTTGGAGAGAGTTGGGGCAACGTCAGAGGAATTTTGAATCCCTGTGTCGAAACGAGCTCTATTGCAGAATTCCTCATTGAGCGGTACAAACTTCCGATAGAAGCGAGCGGCAGCGAACGTTGGTGCAAAATTAAGATAAGACCACGTTTTGATGATGGCCCAATATTTGTTCTCAACGCTAAAATTGATAGCAATCTACCCATAAAACTGCCGAAAGAAAAAATCGATGAGCGTGTTGCCTCCCTGTATACAAATCTACGGCTCGCTGACCCAAATTTTTATAAAAATATTGACATTAATGTCATTCTCGGGGCTGACATATATCCGAGGCTCATTAAGCCCCAAATTCAACCCGAAACAATTGGCTCACCTATGGCTCAGGACACAGTTTTAGGCTGGACTATAATTGGAAAATTTGGCGTATAGAGAAACATCATTAATATGAAAATTATATTATTTATTATTATTAACTATTTACTATATATTTGAATTTTTATTTTTATTGAATTTAAAATTTGTTAATTAAATTGAATTAAATTTATGCTATTATCCTTATACTATATTATAACATATAACACATTTTTTTTAAATTTAATTTGTAATATAATCTGTACCTTTCATTGACTTATTATATTGCAATAAGGCAAGGGGGCCGGGATGTTCACGCGTGAAACGTTAAGTGCGCTTATTTGAAGATGGCCAACTGTCGCAAGAGAGTACGAACATCTCTGCCTACTCGTCAGTTTTTAAATACTCAAATTCGTGTCCTAACTTAAGAATTTTATAACATTGTAAAGTTAGTTAATTACTGCAACCCAAAGTTAAAGGTTCGTATACCTAAGAATAAATTCTCAACCCCCAGTAACCATTAATATTTTTTATTTGTGAAAACATTTTTCTTTTCTTTTCCTTGTACCACCTCCCCCCATCAACCGGACAAGATATTTTTTAATTTTCAAAATTTTAATTTTAAATTAATTTGAATATTAAATATTAGTTATCCAATTCAATTAATTAATATTGAAATCAATTTCATGCTTATTTCATTCAATTTGTATAATACTTTTCATTTTAATTTTTATTTCTGTTTTATGGTTTCATTAAGTTAAAATTAGATTCCAATTTGCACTTACCAAGTGGATGAGTTACGATGGAATATTTTTGATATGGACCTTGTGTATTTTTTTACCTGTGTCAGTCGCTATTGTTACCCTATTGTCTCGGTTCACTACTTCGCGTTTGTACAGAGGTTTTTGCTTTGCTTTAATTTGTTTATTACGAACATAAACTACGTTACCACTTTCATATTGCCTTGGGTCGTGCCTTTTCTTATTCATTCTCTGATTTCTCTTATCTTGATCATTTTTTATTCTTTCTCCGATATCATGGAACAGTTTGTTTTTGAAGTTCAAAACATTTTGATAGTTAATTCTTTGTCCTCTATTAAAGAAAATATAGCACGGTTTCACTTTTGTTACGGAATGAATGGTGTTATTGTAACGATCAACCGCAATGTAAACCATATCCTTAGTATTTGTGTTTCTAACCTCTTTCTGAAGGCATCTAAAAATGTCTATGATCGTAGAGTGCAGTCTTTCAATTTGACCATTTAGGATACCTTCGACGGTATGTATCCAAGATACATACTGGGAGGGATCTCCCTCTAAAACTTGAACTTCATTTTACCGAGTCACGAAGTCTAGTTATTTCCTTTAAATCGTCCGCCGAAGTAGGAGCACGTAAAGGAATAAACTGAGCAATCGCAGGTTGAACACTCAACCTTTCTAAAGCACGGATACGGTTATCCGCCATCCTTAATTCTTTCATCAGAGCTCCTACTGAGCCTGACAATTTAGTAACCGATTGGGTCAAAGAATCCATATCAAAAATATTATTAAAAAATGATTTAAACTCACCACTTTGTAAACTTGTTAATTCAGGAACGTTGTTGTTGGTTTTTAGTTTCACTTACAGCAATAGCATTACTCTTTAACCAGAAAAAACACTTTGTGAGAATTTTCATTTCAACATTTTTTTACAAAAATAATTTCACATTAAAAAATTTTTAAAATTGACTTTTTATCTTATCTTAATCTTATATTTTTTTATTTTAAGCATTTCATTATTTCATTTTCTTCATGTCACTTTTATTTTTTTTTTCATATATGTATGTATTCTTCAATTTTTGATTTTCTCAATTTCACAAATTTTACAAATTATTGCCCTTTTTATTTTTTTTCGAAAATTTTAAATTAATTTTTTATATTTTTGCTTTTTATTTCGATTTATTTTATAAAAATTGTTTCTTCCTTTTTTTAAATTTTTTCACGTTTTCATTCTTTATTTAAAATACTCCACGTATTATACTTCTTAACTTGTTGATATCATAAATTTTCTTATCTTTATTCAAATTTCAATATATGTATGTACATATAATTTAGAATTTATTTTTCATTTCATATCATTTCTTTCTTTTTCATTTTCAATATATCATATTAAAAAAATATTTCAATATTTAAAAATTTAGATTTTTAAGGATTTTTCACGTTATTCTTTTTTGGAAATTTAAATCGTATTTTTCATGAATACGGCGGCGGTACCGAATTGGTATTCCAACACTAGCCTTTTTATCTTTTTTTTATTTTTCGAAGCCTTTTGGAAATTTATACCATATTCTTTATGCCTTTCGTCTAATAACTCAACATACTAACTACTTTCGTGAACGTTCGGCTTCGTCTTCCTTCAGTCTAACATTTTATTCCTATGCTTTTCTCTCATACACAGATGTGTATGTATATTTACTTTCCATATATGGAACAAATATATTTGTTTTGCTACCTTTATATGGTATGGAGCCAGCAATTGCTTGAATAACAAAACATACGAATATAAATCGAAATATAAATACGAGTGCATATATGCTTTCAAATATGAAAGCATACTCCGTTACAATAACAGTAATATTTAGTACTACTACCACTATTATAGGCATCACACACATAGCACTTGTTTGCTTTTTACAACAATTTGAATACATTAAACAAAACTTGACATTTACATTACTACGTACACTCCTATATACACACGTTTCCCAGCTACATACCTATGCAGTGGTGTGTGTATAAGGGAATGCTTCTTCCTTTTTTTATTTCCAAAATTAATAAAATTCACATACACACGTTGAAATAAGAAATATTTCATAAGGAAAAGAAAAAACAGTTTACGCACCCATAAGATGTATACCGTCATAGTTAGTTTAACTATATATGTATATGTACATAAGTGTATGTGTGTTTGAGTGTAGGTAGAAATATGTTGTTTTATTTCGTTTTGTTTCTCCACTGTAAACGTCCGAATGGTATGCGACTGCATACGTCAAATGGAATACGTTGGACCACATAAGACATTGGGTTTGTAGTGAATGCTGCATATTGTAGAATATTAAATGTGTTGCAAGCTATTTCGTTTTTATTTTTTTTTTATTTTTTTTTTATTAAAATGTGTGCAAATTCAAGTGACATTCAAGTGGCGAAACAATAAAGTCGGTAAAGGAGGGTAGGAAGGGTCATACAAAAATATGTTTTGAATGGATATATACACACACAGGCATAACCACATGCCGTCAAATACAATTTACAACTGAAATTTTTACATAAAACTCAATGAAAAAGATATAAATTGATGGGAAAGTTAACACTCTAGTCAGAAAGAAGTTCTTGTTGCTTACGCCAACCAGGTTGTTTGTATTAAATTTATCCAAGAACAGAAGATTGTTGAGAGGTGACAGGTGGTCTCTCCAGCCACAATTCATTATGATCAATATTCTAATTGTTTTGCCGATTCAAGGTCTATTTGTAGTAACCCTCTGGTCAGACATCAGAACGAAAATATGAAAAATATTTCTTCGACAACTTACTCTCTCAGCAGAGTTCTAGCAAATACTTTGAGAGTGAAATAAAATTAACATGAAAAGTTTCTCACAAATCTGTCATTCGGAGCCGACTTTAAGCTATTAGTCTCGGCATTCCGGTATGAAATTAACACACACAACATAAGTGGTGTGATAAGCTAGGCCGTAATCCTGACTGAAGGGTTAATGGTAATGACCAATTATGTATGTATATATGTTGTTCGGTTATTAGACGAGATCATGTTTTTCAACTTCTGGCTCTGATATCTCGAACATAACAAGGTATGTAAGAGGAAAATGAAATGGCCATGAAAAGTTTTTCAAATTTATTCCTCGGAGTCAACATTAAATAGTAGATCCTTCCACTCATATATAAAATTAACACACACAATGTGCTTGGTGGTAGAACATAGATCGTAATCCTATCTAAAGGGTTGTAATTAAGTAAGTAATCTCCCCATAAGTATAGTCGAAAGACTTTAACTGTGGCCGGTGTTAAAAGTTAGCTTCTCTGTTTCTCAAAGGTGAGGTAGTTGGCGGAGATTAGTTCAAATCTGATGTATTCTATATAGTTCTGTATATTTATTTATATTCTAGCACGTGCTCTAATTCAGTTGATGAGGCATATGAGTATGTATGTTGTGATCAGACAGAAGACTCTAGTCAATTAATGTTGCTCTGTAAGGCATTCCGATGATGACGAAATCGATTAGCATAACAAAGATTTTTTTAAATATTGTTACGAAAATGCAAAACCTGGATGCTGGTGTTTTGCTTTTAAATCGCTTAACATTAAAATTATAAGCACAAAAAGTACAACAACAAACACCAGCGTAAAAAATGATAAACAAGTAAACAAAAATACAACAACAAATACTACAAGAATAAATGTAAGCAACGATGTTTACATTTATAGAGATTTCGAGAAGGCGAAACCATGAACATTCGCCTTCAAGAACATTCATCAGACTGTTTACTCTGCCATATAAAAGCCAAGGCAAAGCAGGCGAGTTAGTTTGTGAAGTTCAGTCAGTCTTGTGTGAAGATGCGGTATATTTGAAAAGAGTAGTCGAACAATTGTAACCAATCACAATGTATTATAAAATTGATTTTGTACCAATTTGTTTTTCTACCTAAAATCTTTTTCTCAGAAGCTTAATTCTGTTTTAAGCAAAATGCATTAACATTTTAAATGTTTGAAATACAAATCCCAATACTATTGATTGAAACTTTCCCTTAAATTCAAACAAACACTCACTAATTCTGTTTTAGTGTTGAATTGCAAGGGAAGGTATTTGAGAGTTTCTTGCTTGTAGCACTGACCAACTTTTCTTACGAACACATCAGATTATCTATCTAGGCACGTGTTGTATACATATACACACCAACCACACTCACTTTCTTAAACGATTTTGTATGTTTATTTATAAGACCGCCCAATTGAGTCCAATTCAGTCCAGTCCAGGTTTGTCTTTCCCTCTCCATCTCTACATTTCTTTTTTTTTCTCTCTGCTTAACATTAGGATATCCATTCATTTCACAGTGTGCCCATGCTGTGTGTATAAGCTATTGAACTTAGAAATGGAAGAGATTTTGCAGCAAGATTAGATCCATTATAAGCAAAACAAACAAACCAACTAAATCTACTAAATGCCCATAGAAATGCACATACACACACACTTATATACCTCTTGAGTGCAAATGTTATCCCCTTTGTCTCAATTGCTGTAAGCCGCACACATACCACTGAATACAAATGTACATTTCATATACAAGTGTTGGTTTATTAGACGTGAGACCGTGGTTAAAATTCCAGCCCAGGTATCACGAACAAGATACAAATATAAAAAAAATATTTCTTTCGGCAACTTCCTCTCAACAGCTCTTTGAGAGTAAATAAAATTGTCAGAAAAATTCTCTCAAAAATAAGTCATTTTGTGTCGATAAACTATAGGTTGCGCCACTCATGAATAAAATTAACACACGCAATATGGGTGGCGTCCCGACTAAAGGCTTGTAATGACCAACTCAGTGAGTAAGTTTATTTATAAGACATCCTACAATTGAATTTCAATTTTAAATGGCTGATAACAATCATGTGTTTAAAGTTAAGTACCTGCACTATCTCTGTCCAGCTTATGCTCCATTCTTTCTCTATTATTGAAAAAATTTAAATCAGTTTCTTAAAGAGATCAGGGTATGAGGCCTCTTTGGCAAGATCAGCACATTGGTTTCAGCATTCTTAAGTTTTTCTTTCTGTGCTTTTGTGGCGTCTTATAATTTTTTATTATAAAATTGAGCATTTCTTTCATTAATTGTTTGATATTTGACTGAAACGTCTTCAGCAACTCTATGATAAGTCCGTATGTCAAAAAGCTACACGTTGTACTAGTACCCCTTATTGTTTTTTTGGTTTAATTATTTAATATCGTTGCGGCTTTCGTTGTACTTCACTTCCTTAAAATAGTTCATCACGGCGTATGGGCAATATTTAATTGCCTGTAAAATATTAATCATACGTCATGTGGTACTAAACTCATCAGGGGTTACTAAAGGCATTGACATAAAAAAAAATTGATGCAACACACTATCACAGTCACAAGAGTCTGCTTCATGCCCATCACACTTGTCTAGACAGCTGTCTGAAAACAATAAAGTCATGCATACATTTGCTATGAATGACATCATGCTGATGTCGTGATACTGCAACACGAATAACACACAATATTTTGTAATATTTTATTGCATGAATGTGTCAAGCGATAGTTTTTCCTGTCAATTATTGCAACACCATTTATGTTACCGCAAAGGTAACTGTAACAGATGATTTTGCATGCTATTGTTGTCATTGTTATTCCTGTTGCTAGTGGTAATACTCAATAATTGTTACAAGTTCACATGGCTAGTATACCTAAATGTGTAATTTTCTTAAATTTAAAGAAGAAAAGTTAATGAAATAAATTTGAAAATTTCTTTAATGGAAAATATTCACAGCTAATGAATAAATTTATTGAAAAACTACACATAAAAAGCCTTATGAAAATGCAAAGGCAATCGAAAAAAAACAACAGGGGACAAAACACATAATTTGACATGATTTTTTCTACCAAGTCCAACTCCTGTTGTCTATATCAGTTATGATTTCCATAAAATTCTATCCATTGTGCAAAATTATTCAAAAAATACTTCTTCTATTCTCCAAAAACAATAAAAATTTCTCATAAGTTATGCTTGAAGAAAAACATAAATTCCATAAAAAAAAACATTGTTGTAGTTGTTATTATATGCTACTCAAATCTGTGGCAACAAATTATAGCTATTGTGTAGCACTGGCTAAGTCCTGCTAACACCTTTTCAAAAAGCACAACAAGAACACGAGTCGAGTTATTCAATATTTTTTATGAGATTTTTTTTTTTGTTGGCTATAAAGTCTGTTAAATCTCTCAAATACTCTTCTGCTGGTTTTCTTTAGCAATTCATTTATGCAAATCCCTGACATAAAAGAAAAGCAGTAAAAATTTTATACAGGATGGAAGAACGAGAATAAAAAGAAACTAAATTCTAAAAGTGTTTATAAAGGGGTTTGCTGTAACAGCATACAAGTAAGGGTTGGTTAACCAAACAACACTTTCTAGTCTTACACAGTTAGCCGGAAATAGAAATCAAATTCAACATTTGTTTTCGGGTTCTTTTCCACTCTCTATAGAAAAAAAAATCAAACAATTTTGAATTGCAACAATGTAGTTGTGCAGGTTGAACGGGTTTTATAGTTGTTGTTGTTGCAACCTGATCATAAATATTGTTAAAAAGTAGTGTGGCACGACCAAAAGAAAGCATCTGCATGGTTACTATTTGACTTGCATATGCTGATTATTATAAGGTACTGATGATGCTGCCATATTCTGCTCCATGCAAAGCAGATGTAGTGGCTGTTTAAAACATAAAACTGTCGGCATCTGAATATGACGACAAGACAGACAAAGGATAGTGAAGAAAGCAAAAGAAAGACATCTTGAATGGAAATTAAAAATTTATGTAAATCTATACAGAATCCAAAACATAAACTTTTTCGAAAATAATTTCTTATCATTTTTAAAATATTAAACAAAGTAAACAAAATTTAATGAAAAACTTATTATTTTAGTTTCTTATACTCGTAGATATGAGTGCATAATATAAGAAGAAATTTTTCCTTTTTTGAAAAAGATTTTTTATTATTGCCATTGAGAATAAAAAATGAAAACAGAAATATTTTCATGCATTTTTAATTTTAGTTTACATACATTGGTTATTGCAACCCTTCCAACAGGATTACGATCTAGCTTCTCCCACCACTTATATTGTCTGTGTTAATTTGATAAAATTTATGAAATTAAATGATGAAACGTATGAAATTAACACACACAACATAAGTGGTGTAAGAAACTTGGTCGTAATCCTGACTAAAGTGTCGTAATGACCAATTATGTGCATATGTTTGTGTAGGTTGCATATTATTCGCAACATACAAAACTCCATTATCCAGTAGACAAAGCATTTTTTTTGTATTCTATGATGCAAAGTTGGTCTGGAAATAAAATTTTAGGAAAGGAATTTTAATGGCATACTTGAGTGAAATTATTTTGGAACTTTATTGGTAGCTTGTTTAGCCTCTAGGTTTACAAAGATTCCAAGATTCAGAAACAACTTCGGTTGGTAATATTGGTCTAAGCTATGGCAGGACGAGAAAACTAAGGTAACCATTCTTACTGTCTGTTCTTACGATGCGATGCGATGCGATGGTCAGGGATGGTAGCTTAAATTTAGACCTGTGAACTTGTGATAATGTTATCTCTAAAGGTTTACGAAGATATTTGTCAAACATACAGTCATGTTTGTCATCTACACTATAAGGAATCTGTGCGAAAATTTAAACTAACTTGATCTACATTACTGAAGGTAGCCCCCTTATTTTGTTATCTCAACGCATGTGTACCAGAGATCAGCAATGGTTCGTTTTTTGCTACTCATAAGTACTCATGAAATTTTGAGTATGAGTGAGTCAACAGTATTGAAATGCAACTGCTCTGATTCATTCGTACTCACTACAACGTTGTTTTATAAGTACATGTTGCAATGAATATGAGTATAACGTAAACATTAGACACATAACATTCGAAATATGTTTGATTCATACGCCTACTCATTCAGGTTCATAAATTTAGAAAAATACTTATAATAGTACTCATAAATGATACGAGTGATTCGAATCATTCATTAAAATTTACAGGCTTAGATGTTGTTGCATTTACAAAAAAAAAGAAGAAAGAAAAGGACAAAGACAGCAAGCAAAGTAAGCACACTACCTTCTAGTGAGTATTGTAGTGTTCGTACGCGAATCATACCTGTTTTGTGATTCTTGTAAATGCTGAGTAAAGGAGAGTCGAAATCAACAACATCATGTGTATTGTTAAGTATGAATATGATGAGTACTTACTTTAAACTTTGAATATGAGTAGTATCAGTATGATATTAAAATAAGTATGAATGAGTATAAGTATCAGAAATAATGAGTATGATTCGAATCTACTCATCTTTTTGAATACTCATTGCTGATCTCTAACGTGTACATTATGCATTGAACTTTAGACCATAGGGACTTACGATAAAAATATTAAATTCAATAAATTTTTTCCAATGCAAGCTGTAGAAACTATGGGCTTGGAATAAAACACTGTATCACAGCCAATAATAGTTACACTTCTACCAACATTACTAATTAATATAAGCCTTTATGCCATCGAGGAAAACATTTTCTTTTTATGATAGTAAAATAGGGCAAGATGCTATTCGTTGCACTGTGTTTGCATATTTTCTGCGAATATCTGTATGTGCAGATGTGTAAGACAAAGTGTACGTTTTCATTTTGTAACCATTTTTTCCAACAACTTCTACTCTTTTTCGTTCATTTACTTGAATTTTCAAATGATTTCTATTCAATTCACTATGAATTGTTAAGCAACATTGTGAATTTTCTTCTATATTTCTCTCTTTCTCTCTTTTTTTCTGGTTTGTTTTTTCTTTTTTATTTTTCCTTTCCTTTTCTTTTAACTCAGAATGCATTGTGTGACTATTAGTATAATAAAGATGACCAAACCCCAAGCGCCAATCTATAAATATCGATTCATGGTTTCCTTAGTAATTCTTGCAAAATACTTTCTATAGAAAGAGTGTAAAGTAAAAACGAGAAACGGGACAATATTAAAAAAGGATTTGACATTTTTATGTTATCAGCTGTAAAGATCTAGGACAATTCTCTTGAGAACTTTTTACGATTCATTGTAAATGGAAATGTTTTAATATTTTACATCGCCTTGCTTTAATGGAGTGTATATTAAAAGAGTCTTTTTTACATTCTCTATGCTTTTTCTTTCTACTTTTGTAAAGTTATTGCTACTGCTTTCCGGTCTAAGTGTCTCAATATTTTATCGTTTCTCGTGTTTGTTTTGATTGAGTCATTAATTTGACCAGAAATGATTTCTTTTGCTTTCTTCTTTTTGATAAAAAAAAAAAATTCGTAAATATTTATGGAAATCAATACAGTAGTTTTCGCTTATAGTCCACACCTATAGTTGCAAAACATTTGTGGACAATAAGCCAAATTCGACACTTAAACGAATTTTTGTATATGCCACTTTATGGCATATATCTGTTTTCAATTATTTTGAGTAATATGATTATAAATTGAAAAAAAAAATTATATAAGTAAAAACGTTTTTATTTAAAAATAAGAGTATTTGCTTTAATTATAGACTTGAAAAAGTCTTCTAGTTTATTGAGTATGTAATGAGATACAATAAAAAGTAAGATCATTTTACTCGCACTTTTTGACTGCTTTTTTTTAAGAAAATTTTTCAAAATATTGGCCCCAATTTTGTTAAAGACAAAATTGCTCTCAATTTCATTCAGAGCAGTATTTCATTAAAATATCAATAGCTACATATATAACTTGTGCTTACACATTAAGTTGTGTTTACTAATACGTATGTATATACATACAGTGCTGTTCAATAAAATAGATTCACCATGATCTAAAATCTTTAAGGCCAATAAAACATTAGAAAAACGCGATTGCTAATTTTTATTTTTTTTATTTTGGTAAACTTATAACGAATAACATAAAAAAGATATAACTTCAAAACATCGATAGTACAAAAGCTATATATTCATCAATATTCTTTAAATCAGCAATTTTATCCTGTCCACAAAAATAGATTTACTAAATTTTTAGTAATTAATTAATTATTTTTAGCATTTAAACTAAATAATTAATTTTATTTACAGTCACAGTTGACAAGTACACGTTCTCTAACCTAACCTAACCTAACCTACAGTTTATTTACCTCAATACTTGGTGGAATAACCCTTATTTTTAATTACTGCTCAGCACCGTTTTGGCATAGAGTCAGCAAGTCTCTGATATGCTTCTATTGGAATATTTTTCCACGCTTCTTTCACTAGCTTCCGCCAACGGGTTGAATTCTATTATTATTTCTAAGTGAATCTATTTTATCGAACACGCGTTTTCACAACCAAATATATATTTGCGATAAATTAAAAAAGACTGACGCTTCAAATTTTGGAAATGTAATGGGATTATATTCATAAGACAACAGTAAACAAAGTGCAATTACTTTTTTACATATACTTCTTTGTATAAGAGAAAACGGTAAACTTTTCGGAGTGCAGGTGAATCTATTTTTTTGAACAGCACTGTATATATTACACGAGGATTTCCGTTTTTAACACTATCGCTTCCAACTAAATTTACACAAGAAGTGTATTAAATATTTGTTGTTTATAAAATTTTGCACTTATTACGTTCCATTTTATTTAAATGTTTTTATGGTTTTGGCGATTAATTTTACAGTGGACTGTATCAAGAATACTTTATATACATTGATATTTATTAATGTGACAAAACAATGGAATATATGCCAAATTCGACTATATAAGAAATGGGCTATACAACTAACTTAATGTATGAAATTCCTTTTAGGACGAAATTTGAAACATATTTTCTGGACTATCTTTGTTTACTTGCTTACCATTTTTTATGCTGGTGTTTGTTGTTGCAGTTTTGTTTACTTGTTTACCATTTTAACGTTAAGTGATGTAAAAGCAAAATATGCTGAGAGAGAGTGTATAGAGTCTGTGTATGTTTACAGATGCTTGTTTCTAGAATTTTCTGTCTTCTATGCATCTTTCACGATTTTCCTTTGATAAACGTAAACTTGTTCCCACGCCTTTCTGACTGTTTTCTTCAATTCACATCAATTGGTTCTCTATGACTTATAAAGGATATGAAAACTTGAATAATAAAGTAAAATAATAAAACAGACATGAATGATAAAAAAATTATTGCAGGTTTTTGTTTTTTGATTATAAGTTTTTTTGTTGAACGCATGTGTCAGCTCTTTATCTGCTGTTTGTTCTCTCACATGAACTGCCATCGAAAAGCTTGAACACACTTGATACAACGTACAGTCATAATTCATGTTTTAGTGGCATTCATTCATTCATTCATCCGTTCACTTTCACCCAAATCTTCAATCTCATATTTATAGAGACACACTTATTTATGGAACTTAAAATAATAATTTATATGTTTTATGATGCTCTCTGATGTTCTCTTTCAAAAATTCATTCACACTTTCATTCATTTCATACCCCTCGTAATATCAGTCCTTATTTGCGTTTTTCTTTGATGGAAGAACTTTGTTTTTGTTGAAGAATATATTTCAAATTGCATCCTCCACTCTCACAAACAATGTAAAAAAATTGCGAAAAACTGTTTCAGCATTCCACCGCATCATGCAGAATGAATACTCAAGCAATAGTACATTGCACTCAGCAATCGTGCTTTCTGTTGATTGATCATTTTTTTTTTTTTTTTTCATTCATATTTTCGTTACGTTCTTCTGCTCTATTTCGGAAGCTTGTAGTGGTGTTTGTGCTCTCTATTGAGCTTTCCAATGCTCTACATTTCTTTGACAATCAATGCTAATCAAAGGGGCGGCCTAGTGTTTGTATAAAAACATAAACACAACGAAATATATTTGAAAAATCCAATGCTTGAAGGCATTTTCAAGGTTTATGGAGAACTACAACAACATGGAATCCGTATTCAAATGTGTTGAATGTTGTTTGTAGGGATAGCTGTTATAAATTGTTGGTATTTTAGCCGGCTTTGTATAGCAGATTCGAAATTTTCCAATCAATAAATATTTTTCTTAATGCCGGCCTGTCTTCCTGTATGCTTGACTGCATGCTTGCCAGCCTGTCTAATGTCTGTAAACTATGATGCAAATGCTGCCACTGCATTTCCATAAATGTGGGTATGTATGTAAATATGTATGAGCCGCAAAAGAAATTCGATTTATTTTAAATAAAAATGAGTTGAGGAAAATCGAAAAAGAGAGCGGCAGTGATGTATGAGAGAGTTATTGCCGTTTTTGTATTTGCAGAAGGGACAATAAAAAACGTTTGTTTTGTATTGTTTTTGTTTTAATAATCAAATTCACATGTGTGTAACACACATACAAATACACTGACAAATGTAAATATTCACATGCCAACAACATATCGATCAAAAAGTTTTATCTGTGCAAATGTTACTTCCGTTTCCTGTAACAAACCAAACGAATTGCACACAAAAATTCCATTTTTTTTTTATTGATAAATGAAAATAAAATTAAAAGAAAAAACTGTTAAAACAACGAATTGAAAAGTTTGCTTTAACTGATGAGTTTTTAATGTACATACCAGCACTCTACTGAATAGTGGATAAGAGTTGTACAGTGAGAGTGAGAGTATGTATCAATTTAATGCAAATTTAATAACTTTACACTGAGCAAAAATTAGCAATTGTATCTCATAAAAAAGCTATTAAGTTTTCTGGTCTTTTACAAGTATACAAAAATACACAAACAATACTACAATAATAAATGTTAACAACGATGTTTACGTTTGTACAGATTTCGAGAAGACGAAGTCACGAACATTCGCCTTAAAGAACATTCATCAGACTGTCTTACTTACTTACATACTTAATTGGCCATAACAACCCGTTTAACGGATTTCGGCCTGCCGCAACACATCCTTCCAGACGCCTCTGCTTCTTGCGCGCCTACGCCAGTTGGTCACATAATCGATGACAGGTCTTCCTCGATTTGGTCCTTCCAACGTATACAAGGTCGTCCTCTTCGCCGACTTCCGCAGATACCCGCATCAAATACTCGTCTCGCGCGGAGCATCCTCATCCATTCGAACGACATGGCCGAGCCAGCGCAGCCGCTGGATGTTAATACGCTGTACAACGTCAATGTCGTTGAGGAGCTCATACAGCTCACTGTTGAATCAGACTGTCTTCCCTGCCATATAAAAGGCAAGGCAAAGCAGGAGAGTGAGTTAGTGAAGTTCAGTCAGTCTTGTGTGAAGACGTGGTGCGTTTGAAGAGAGTAATCGTAGTTTGAACATCTCCCCTACGGTGTGTTTGAAGTGACTGATTGTGGTTTAAAGATCTCCGTTACAAAGATCTGTCGAATAATTGTCTAGTAATTGTTATTGTTTATGTAAAGGGTATAAACAGAGGAATAACAAAGAAGAGCAATTGTTGTTGTTTACATCAAGTTGTGAACAGTGGCACACAGAATTTTAATTACAACTAACCATAAAGTTATTTTTATTTTATTTGCAATCTACGAGCTCATATTTTCCTTTATGCACTAAAATTCACGGAATACTTCAAGAATTAGATAGTGGAAATTGTGATAGGGAATTTTGTGCAATTTTCTACAAAAAATAAAAAAAAATCAAAAACAATTTGAACCCAGTCTGCCTTTTTGGAAACACATCTGTTAAAGTTGTCCTAAAAACTTATTTAAAGCTTAAAGCAGCACAATCTATAATAAAATCTTCTGTAAATTATAGTTGAAAGTCGCCGTGGTCTGGTAGGTAGTGTGTTGGCTTATTAGACGAAGGGCCCGAGTTCGAATCCCAGGCCAGACATCAAAAACAAAATACAAAAAGTATTTCTTCGGCGACTTCCTCTCAGCAGATTTCTGGCAAAAACTCTGAGAGCAAAAATTGCCATAAAAAGCTTCTCAAAAAATCTGTTGTTCGGAGTCGACTTTAAACTGTAGGTTCCGCCACTCATGTATAAAATTAACGCACACAACATGAGTGGTGTTGAGAAGCTAGGCCGTAATCCTGACTGGAGGGTTGTAGTGGCCAATTATGTATGTATGTATGTAAATTATAGTAACGAATAAAATCAATTGCTGTCATCTAATTGATGCGCATTTTCGAACCATTGTGCGTTTGTGCATCTCTATAACAAATACTGTTTACGTACACACAACATACACGCGAATACGAAAGCAGGCGGAAACAGTAATACAAACACAATCACAAAATACTTTATTTGAATTCTTTTATAGATGTGCAGTTGGAAGCGTGCTCAAATGCATGTGTTTGTAGGACATTTGAGTTGTTTACATAAGTAAATGTATATGAGGCTGTGTTCTTTGGATTTGTGAGTGCAAATTCGTTTTACCAAAGCCAAGTGTTGTAAAATGTTTGTTGTTGCATTCATCTTGTAGCGGCTTTTGAATTTTCTTTTTTAATTTTATTTTTTCCCTGAATTGTCGGTTTTTGTTGTTGCTTACGTTGCATCGTTTTGATTGCTTTTAATTGAATTTTGCAACAAAAATTTCAATGTAAAATAGAAAAAAAAAAAATTAAAAAATTATGATTTTGGGATTCATTGTTCAAACTTGTATGACTTGATCTTGATCTTGGCTATCATGTCTCATTAATCAAATACTTCTAAGGCCTGGAATATAAGTTTCTTTAAAGACTAGACGATGATTGAAGAATATTAAAAACAAAACATCGATTTTGTTTCGATTACGTGGCATGTCTAGAAGTCGCCATAGTCTAGTATGTAGTGTTTGGCTAGATCCAAACCACAGGTCGGGCAGAAAACGAAAAATTTACATCGCTTAACATTTAGATTATAAACAAAAACTACAAGAACAAAACAATGCAATTAACATATCTGTTTACAAATTATCGTACTGCTTAACATGAACAGCATAAAAAATGGTAAACAAGTAAACAAAAATATACCAACAACAACGAATTTTAATTAAAACTAAACACAAATTTATTTTTATTTCATTTGCAATCTACGAGCTCATGTTTTAAACGTTTTTAAAACGTAAAAAAGTTACAATATGAAAAAATATTCCTTTTTTGTCTACCTATGGAGTGAATAGTATTCACTTTCAAACCTTTTTTTTTCCTTCGACAAAAAAATGTTTTTTGAAGAATAACTGAATACATTACAAATGAAAATCAATGTTTTTCTTTACTCGGAATTTATTCTGGCAACATTTGCTCAGTAGTGTTTTAATTTTCCTGTGCATTTTCACACAATTTCAATGAACATGGAAATAGCCAACGAAACGTATAAATTTTATTGTTGTTGCTGCAGTTACAGATTAAGTAACAACATTACAATACTCGTTCATTAGTGAAGCTTAGAAAGCAAAAGAAATTTATTCGCTTCCTTTGTATTAAATTTATGAATTTCAAGAGATAAGAGAAATTCAATTAAATTGAATAAATACCACCCAGGGGAATATTTTGAAAAGAAACAATTGCTGCAGTCAGTTCGATGCATAAGCAACATAAATTGATGTTAGTTAGTGAAGCAACAACAGCTGCAATAACCTTAAATGCCTCATGGGAAATTTTCAATAATTTTTTGCTTACTTTACGTTCTCTGCTCTAGTCAAGCGCGTAGTTTATATATTGTAAACATGAGACTCTCCTTCCAATAGAGAAGCTTCCTTCTTTTTTCTCAAATAATAGTGAGCGGAAGCAGAGATTTAAATAAATTTTTTAAATGGCTTTTCTACTGATGTCCTTGGCAACTATTCATTCGTAATCTTTATTGTTTATCGTATGAACAAAAGGAAATTAAAATTAAAATAAATTTCTATAACGGAAATGAAAAGTCAAATACAAATGAATTCTTAAAATAAAAACTTTTTTGAATAACTACGTATGGTTAGTGTATTGTTCTATAAATTCAACAAAGGAAACGCGAGTATTTTTAATTAAAATTTTAATTTTAAGAAAACATTCCGAATTCTCATGGAAAAATGAATTGCCAGTGGCGCAGTAAAATTCTAAAATTATTTATATTTTGGATGGAAAGAATTGTAGAATTTCACAATATATGCATAGCATCACGAAATGGATGAGTCGTAGTACTGGCTTACTTAATTGATCATTATAAACCTTTACACAGGACTACAAGCTAGCTTGTCACACCATTCAGGGTGTGTGTGTGTTAATTTTACCCACAAGAGATTTGTGAGAGACTATTCACGGAAAATTTATTTGCTCGCAGAGTTCTTGCAAGAAGCCTACAGAGAGAAGGTCTACGAAACAAACAAAAAATTTCATATTTCGGTTTGTCTGGGCTATAGTTTGAACTCTAATAAGCCAATATACTGTCTACGAGATTACAGGAACTTCACAAGGGCAGGTAGTATAGGAACGTGTAATTGAGTGAAAGGCACAGAAACCAAACAGAAAAACTATTTCAAAGAAATAGTGGACCTATGACGTCAACAGCCCAAAATTCTTAGCAAACATTAAGTTTTTCGGGATTCATGGAACGCATTTAGATCACATGTGTATTGTTCACGTAAGCATCAGCCCTATTTGCTGAAGATGGTTTTTCGCCTGCCCTTAACCCATCAGTCAGGATTACGACCTAGTTTCTCACACCGAGACCTACAGTTTAAAGTCGACTCCGAACGACAGATTTTTTGAGAAACTTTTCATGGCAATTTTTTTTATTTGGTCTCAAGAGTTTTTGTCAGAAGTCTGTAGAGAGGAAGTCACCGAAAAAATATTTTCTTCATATTTTCGTTTTGATGTCTGATTTGGAGTTTGAATCGTGGCCTAACGTCTAATAAGCCAAAACACTATCAACTAGACTACGGCGACTTCAATTGGATTTCGATAAAAAAAACTTTTATGTCACACTGGTTTCACTCAATTCTTGAATAAAAATTTCAAGATTTTCCATGAAATTTATTGGCAAAACGTGGACAATGATTTAATTCTTTTACAAGTCTGCTCAAAAAAACTGAATTTAATTTACTTTCTGCGTATTAAAATAAATTGTAATGGACTGTGTATTACAAGAAAGACTCCCAGGGCTGGTTGTTTGCATCAAAAGGCGATCACAGAAAAAATAAGAAAATAAAAATGCAGAAAAAAATTACACGGGAATTTGGCCATATCTTGTATAAATTGTTTATGTAGCTGTTCTGTTCTAATTTTTTCATTCATTTTTCTTCTGTTGTATGCCTTGAGGAATTTTATTCAAGCAGAAATTCTTAGAAGAACAGTTCACAAGGAAAATGAAACAAATTGTAGGAGGTGGCAAAGGAGAGTTTTCTAAGATATTAAAATTATAATAAAATTAAATGCAATTTTAATTTATTTAATTTCCATCAAGAAAATGTAGCAAAGAAGCTATGAAAAACAAAAAAATAGAAAACAATAAAATCAAAAGAAAAATCGAAGAAAGTTAAGCAGCAAAACTTAAGGAGCAGAAAAATGGAAATTGCAAAAAATAATACGAAAAGATAAGGAATAAAAGCCAGAAAAATAAAGAGTTAGAGACAGAGAATTCCTGCCAGATGAAGCATGACCAACTAGAGAGCAAACGTAGGACAAGTAATTTGTGAAGGCTTTTAGCTTATATAACTCTATTGGGTATTTGAAGTTCAAACTTCTTTTCCAATTGCTTTGTATTTCTTGTGACAGACTTTATTCTTGTTTTTCTCTTTACCGAAGCCATATCTTCTTCACACGGCGTGTATCTTTAACAAATTTTATGGCATTTTAAAGCATGAGCTTCCAATTGGGAATACGTTTAGTCATTGAACAACGTTCTATGAATACCACTGTGAACGATAATTTTGATATCACATACATACATAATGGGCCATTTCAACCCTTCGACCAGGATTACGATCCAGCCTCTCATACACTTATGTGTGTTAATTTTATACATAAGTGGTGGGACCTACAGTTTAATGTACACTTTTCATGGCAACTCTCTGAGAATTTTTGACAGTAGTCAGCTAAGAGGCAATAGATCCAGAAATATTTTTCATGTTTCCTTTTGTTCGGGCTTGAATGGTGGCCTCACGTCTAATAAGCCTAAATAAGGGGTGATTTTTTAAGAGCTATAGGAAAATTAAAAAAACACATAAAATTCAGAAAAATGCATGAAATCTTTATTTGAATCGATAGTACGGTCCATATAATTTAATGTTTGAAGATTATTTCATGCAAATGTTGACCGCGACTGCGCCTCAAATGGTCCATCCGCTTGGTCCAATTTTGACATACTCTTTCCAACATTTCGGCCGGTATCTTACGAATAAATGCTTCAATGTTGTCTTCCAATGCGTCAATTGAAGCGGGCTTGTCTGTATAGACATGAGCTTTAACATAGCCCCACGAGAACTCTAAAGGCGTTAAATCGCACGATCCAGAAGGCCAATTGACCGGTACCGAACGTGAAATAAAATGTTCAACGAACTCGCCTCTCAATAAGTCCATTGTTACGCGTGTTGTGTGGCATGCGGCACCGTTTTGCTGAAACCACATGTCATGCAAGTCAAGCTCTTGCATTTTGGGGAAAAAAAATTGGATATCATCTCATGGTAGCGCTCAACATTCACAGTTACGTTACGATTGGCAGCATCTTTGAAGAAGTACGGTCCAATGATGCCACCAGCCCATAAACCGCACCAAACTGTGACATTTACTGGATGCATTGGTAGCTTTTGCAATGCTTTTGGCTGATCTTCACACCAAAATAGCTCAAATAGCCGCTTCAGTGAGTCGATAAAACTGAACATAAAATGGAAGAAGCGCGCGATGAACTTTCTTAACAGAGCTCGCATTTTGATAATAAAATTCAATGATTTGCAAGTGTTGTTCGTTTGTAAGACGATTCATGGTTAAATTATAGACCAAACTGGAAATGTTTGACAGTGAAACAAAACACGAAAAGTGCGTGAGCTGTTTAAACCAGTGTTGCCAAAAAGATAATAGCCAAAAAATCACCCTTTAGTACCTACTAGACTACCAACGATTCGAAATGACATTATTATAGGAGCATAAAGTCACCATTGACTAGCTACTGTGTTGGCTTATTGTATGCAGGCAGAAATTCTGTGCGTAAATAACATTTCAATGAGAAGTTTCTCAAAAATCTATCGTTCGGGGTCGATTTTAAGCTGTTGGTCGCTCCACGTATGCATAAAATTAACAAACTTAACATGGAAGGAAGAAAGGTTGTAATCCTGGCTAAATGGTTGTAATGACCAATTATGTTATGAAAACTGTTAAGTGCGACATTTTTCCAATAACCTAGTGTATTATTTTTGACGTCTGTCCCAATAGTATAATTCTATCTCCCCTGTAACTCAGTGAATCCGTCACTTAACTACAATGTGACGTAAAAAAGTAGTGCGAACTACGGGATAAATATGAGAAATAATAAGAAAATAACGAATTTCAGGGAAGTGAAAATACTTTTTCTTCTTCGCTGTTTTTAAAATATGTATCGTACGTCTGCATTTCTTGGAACTTATTTTTCCTGCTGGTCTGTTTACAATATTTTTTACTTCATTTTATTTTTTTGTTAAGCTCGAGTACTCATCTCTTGGTTATTTGAATTATTATTTTCGTTTCAATGTAATCTTTATCCTTTCCTCTCTATCTCTTCAGCTTTTTCTATTCTTCCAATTCTTATCAACAATATGGTCTCCATTTGTTTTCATTTGTATTCATTAATCTTCTACGCTGCTCTATATATTCTTCTCTTCTGCTCGTAACAAAAATTGTAACTACACCTACACTTTTACATACACCTACACATACAAACACAGTTTAAATTAAATAAATTTAAAAACGTACTCTAGACAATATGCATGCATGTGTGTGTTTGTTAAAAGTATTCATTAAAAGTGATCAAATAGTTTTCAAACTTTGTTTAATTGTTACGAATATTTTGTGTAGGTCGTCTACGTTTACTTGCTTGGCTTTTCTACTTGGAAATCAAGTTTTTAGTTTAAATACTGTGTACATTGCGAAGGATTAAAAAGTATTTAAGGCTGTTACTCCTCTACTAGAAAATGGTCTATTGATGATCAAATGTCTGGTGAAGGTGAAAAATACATTGAGAGGCAGGAGAACGTAACTGCTGCAGACTTTACACAAATAAAACTTAAATTAAACTAACTTTTACAATACATAAGCAAATATTGTAAATTGTTGACTTCTCTCACTACCTCTCTCATCTTAAACCTTTAGTAGAATCATTTACATACAAGTTTTCGTTTGACGTATGCAATGTAAATACAGAAAGTTTAATACTAAGAGAGAGAGAGTGAGAGAGAGAAAGGAATAGGGACAGTAAAACATTAAAAGAAAATGAAAATGGTATTGTATACATGGTATGCAACACAGTAGCACATATAATACTTTATGGACGACATTCCTTCTCTTTCGTATGCCATTGGAAACCATAAAAGTTTTTAAAGTGAAATTCGTTATGCACACAGGCACACCCACATTCATTCACCTACACGTGCTTAATTACTGACTTGAAAGGAGGGAACAAATATGGGCAATTCCATTAAAAGTTTTAAAAAAATATTTTTGTTTTCTTAGTAGAGAAGTAAAGAAATTAAATTAAAAGCATTTGGATTTTTACTCCATAAAGGATTAATTAAAAGGACAGACAGACAGACAAAAGACATTTTTGAGAATATTTTAGAATTTTTAGTAAATTTTGTTTTTTTTTTCATTTTGACAAGATTTTGTAACGTTTTTAATATTTGTATTAAAGAATCTAAAATTTAGGAGAGATAAGTGATATGCGATATGATTTTGGTGTGATATTGAAGGCACCATAGACGAGACTGCTCAGACATCTCGAATGACGTATTTATAATTATTACTACCAGCGTCTTCCTTTCAGCATCCACACATACATACATACATAATTGCTCATTACAGCCCTTCAGTCATTTTTAACAGATCAGTGAGAGCATCTGCATAGTTGAAGCCCATGAGACTCCTCCTATGACATAATGCTATCTATGTAACAAAATAGTTTAAGGATAGTTTCCTTTCCTTTCTCTTGCAGTATACAGTAAATACTGCAACAACAACCCTGAGCGTGCATCTTACCGTTTTAACATGTACAAGATAGATACTACATGTGTATGTTATGTATCATAATTGGTCATTACAGCCCTTCAGTTAGGATCTTATGACCTTACTCCTCACATCACTTATGTTGCGTGTGTTAATGTTATACATAAGTGGCGAGACCAACACTTTAAAGTCAACTACAAACGATAGATTTTCGAGAAACTTTTCATGAAAATTTTATTTGCTCTCAGAGATTAGACTATGATGACTTCCTCTCACCAGTCTGCTGTCAAAAACTTTGAGAGTCAACAAAACTGCAGTGTAAAACTGCAGTTTCCGCCACTCATGAATAAAATTAACACACGATAAGAAGCATAAATGGGTTCATTCGATAGGATTCTTACCTTGCAATTGGCAAGCATGTACTACTTTAAACGTATATTGATCAAAGTACCTTCATTGCTGCAAGACTATTTCTTAGTTTTGTGCTATTGATGTGAACTATGTTTGGTGTCAACAGGATGGTGCACCTTGGTACATATATCATGGCACATTCGATTTATTTCGTCAAACGTTTAATGGCTATTTAATTAGCCGAAATGTGAATGTCAATTGGCCGCCAAGTAGATGCAATTCGACATCGTTGGACTATTTTCTGTAGGGCGCCGTTAAAGAAAAGTATTATGCCGAGAAATAGGAGACAATCGAGCCCTCGAATGCCATCATTCGTAATGCCATTGTCGATATACGACCCCATACACTAGAAAAAGTGCAAGAAAATTAGTCTGATCGAATGAGTTACTATGAGGCCAGCCATGGCAGCCATATGAAAGAAGTGATTTCTGACTTCTAACTGGAATAATTGTACTTCACAGTAAAAAATGAATTTGGCAAAATTTCAAAGCATTTTTAAATTTAAACTTTTAATTGACTGAAGCTAAATACCTTTTGGGAAACGCTGTACTTTGAAAAATAATTTAAAAATCCATAAATTTCCAATTAAACATCATCACCATTCATATATTCGCTGTTTTCATTTGACAAATTTTTGGCATTAAAACTGTATCTGTATCGTGTCAATATCTCTTATTAACATAAGCCATGACATTGACGCCGTTAATATGCTTGTCGTTGTCATTGTAATTCATCTTCACTTTCGAACTTTGAAAATGAGAAGAAGAAATTAATGTTCATCATCAATTCGTGGAAGACACTGTAATAAATGCAATGTTTACTGTAGTCAAACAGGCATCAGAGGATCATTTTTCATAAACTCATATCCGGAATACTTTACGTTGCTTGCACTCTCTGTCTCCCTCTCTCACTCTCTATTTCTACTTTCTTCTTACCTATACGTTAGGCTACATTAGCATTTTTGTCTCATAGAAGCTCAACTATTGCTAGATGTGTGAGTGTGTGTGTGAGAGGCATGTATGTTGTGTATCATATGCACAAGGATATACAGAATGTTTGGTATGTTTAAATTGTATTTTGTTTTTGCATATCCAATATTCTCTTTCTCTCACTAACATTACATGACAAATATGTATTTTCCAATATTTAAGGGACGTGTGTGTGTGCGTGTTTGTCTATGCCTGAGTAATTGCATGACTTTTATGACATTTTCTCTTGCTGTTCCAAAAAGGGGGAATGTAACCCTATGTTTCAACAGTAAGAGTGCAATTTGTATACCCACGGCGATAATCACCAGTCAAGTCCAGTTGAAATGTACGAAATTATCAGTTCTTTCGATATTTGAAATGAAACGCAGTCAGATAAAGGAGAGTATGTATATAAGATCTTCGAATTGTTCCAAAGATAAGACTTTCTCTCAGCAATAATTCTGCGAAAAGTTTGTGATAAATAAAATTGCCATGAAAAGTTTCTCAAGACTGTCGTTCGAAGTCCACATTAAACAGTAGGCCCCGCCATTCATGGATAAAAATAACACACTCATCATGGGTGGGAGTGAGATAAATATAACTGTATAACAATTTATGTAACCTTCTCTGAAGTTATCCATTCGAAATCATTCCCCTTAACTACCGCCATACATACAAATAAGTTCAACATGTGTATGCTTCTGTATTTGCATGCCATGCGAAAGCAGCAGATGTTGTTAATGCAATAAATTGTTGCATGAAAATGCAAATGACAAACCTCTTCTCCAAGTTAAACAGGAAACTCTAGTTTAAATAAGATTCGTTGTACCGATTATGAAAATATTTTCCAAACTACTTAGGTGATTAAATTTGCAAGTTTCACAAAGTCAATGGCATTGTCTGCTTAAGTCTCTTTTAGTTTTCTAAGGTCTTGTGCTGTATTGGAATCTTAACTAAAAATAAGACAATAAAATTTAAATTATGAAACATCAGATTAATATACTGACATATGAAGAGCATTAATAGAGTAAATGTTTGAAGATTGCACATAGGCAGAGTGGTTAAACAAATTTTGCTGAATTTGTATTAGAATTTCAACTTAATATTGTATATTGGGTGTATACTTAAACTAATTTATTTAAATATTTATTATTTAATATTCAAGAGAAGGTTTCTAACAGATGAGATGAACATAAGAGTTTGTACATAATTTATGATAATTGTGACATATTTTATAGACTAGGACAGGATATTTTATGTTATAATAATAAGAAGTTAATGTTTCTTTTAATTTTTAAAATTAAAGCGTGATTTTCATATGGAAGTATACTGTTACGAAAATGAAAAATCTAGATACTGGTGTTTTGCTTTTACATCGCTTAACATTAAAATTATAAACAAAAGCTACAGAAACAAAACAATACAGTAAACAAACCTGTTTACAAATTATCGTACTGCTTAATATAACAACAAACACCAGCATAACAAAAAAAAAAAATGGTAAACAAGTAAACAAAAATACAAAAACAAACTCCAGCATAAAAAAATGGTAAACAAGTAAACCAAATACACAAGCAACAATAATTAATGTAAACAACGATCTTTACATTTATAGAGATTTCGAGAAAGCGAAGTCATGAACGTTCGCCTTCAAGAACATTCATCACATAAAAGGCAAAGAAAAGCAGGCGAGTGAGCTAGTGAAGTCTTGTGTGAAGTCGAGGTGTGTTTGAAGAGAGTAATCGTGGTTTGAAGATCTGCGTTACAAAGATTTGACGAATAATTGTCCAGTAATTGTTATTGTTTATGTGAAGCGTATAAGCAAAGAAATAACAAAAAGAGCAATTGTTGTTGTTTACATCAAGTTGTGAACAGTGGCACACAGAATTGTGTGAACAATAAGAAATGTAATTAAAATTAAACACAAATTTATTTTCATTTTATTTGCAATCTACGAGCTCATATTTTAAACGTTTTTAAAATTTAAAAACGTAAGAATACATTTAGGAAACCACATTATTGACCAGCGCTTTATGGTTTTTTGGTGATTATGTATATAATAATGTTTGCAAACAAATACTTCATGTGAAAAAAGGAAAGAACACTTTATATATATACTTTAATACATAGAGATTGTTGTTTATTATGCCGAAAATGATTACACACAACCATCAAAAACTATGTTTTTGTAATATTTTGCTAATAATCCTCTAAGAAGTTTTATTCCACAAATTCATGTCCTTATAATACACAAACAGTTTCTCCTCTGAGCGTATTAAAAACAATAAATTTCTTGAATTGCTTTTAAGTGAATGCTGCCGTATAAAATGTCTTATTAAATTGGATTTTTCCTTAGCCTTAGGAGTATGAAAACCTCTTCGATTTTCGTCAATGTTGCTAACTAACAATACAAACATGTTTAAAAAAATAATCTCCAATTATGAAATCTCTCTCACCAATTTTCAATAATTTCTAAGGGAAATTTTTAAAAATAATATAAGGATTCACGGCTTTAAGCACCAGTGCATGTGATGTTAAACCTAAAATTCAAATCTTTTATCTGAATTTGTTTTGTATGTCTGATTCTTATAGTCTGCCCGAAGTCAATCAATAAGAAACAGAAAATTGCAAAATAAATATTGTCTGATGGCCAATCGTCCAGCCTTAAACATCTCAATTTAATACAATTTAAGTCAATGACTTTACGTTCACACACAACGTGAACATATACATACAATGAAAGAAACTAACTGTCATGCTATTAATCATTATCTGCAAGCCTTGTCTGTCTGAAAAGGTGTTTGTGTGTATATTTCTTAATATTTGAGTGCCAATCTTAATATTCAAACGTAAAACCCAACTTTAGCTTGTTTACTAGGGCATTGGTGGATGGATGCTAAAAATATTTCAATATTTCTTAAACTTTTGAGCCCTTAAAGTACAATGTTTAGGCAAGAGATTTGATGTTCATTGTCATTCCATCTGTTTAAAAATTGTTTTCTTATTCGAATCAAAATCAAACGAGAAATATCAGCAGGGTGTCCTGACGGGACCTCCTGCTCTTCTCTCTATTCTGAAATAGAATTTTTTGTTTGAATGTAGGAGTAAAAAGAGAAAAAGGAAATAATAAAATTTATATTTTCTCCTCCATTTGTTGTTTTACTTAGAACTTTCGTGTAAACGTGCTGTTACTTTAAATGTACATTTAATCTGTAAAGTTTCACTACTCAGCGTCATTCCCTTCCTGTTCTTTCTATTCACTTTCTATGACTTCAATAATGAAATACCATAAGCCACTGGGCTATGCATTTACAACTACCCACTTACATACATAACTGGTCATTACAACCCTTCAATCAGGATTATGGTTCTAATTTCTTACACCACACAGTATTAGTAAATTATGGTTATGTTTTTACCCTTTAAAAACTTTTAAATATGAGCTCGTAGATTGCAAGTAAAATAAAAATAAATTTGTTTTTAGTTTTAATTAAAATTCTTTATTATTCGCACAATTCTGTGTGTCACTGTTCACAACTTTATGTAAACAACAACAATTGATTTTCTTTGTTATTCCACTGTTTATACCCTTTGCATAAACAATAACAATTACTAGGCAATTATTCGACAGATCATTGTAACGGGTATCTTCAAACCACGATTACGCTCTTCAAACACACCGCGTCTCCATACAAAACTATAACTTAGTCGCCTGCTTTGTCTTGCCTTTTATAAGGCAGAGTTACCAATCTGATGAATGTTCTTGAAGGCGAATGTTCGTGACTTCGCCTTCTTGAAACCTCTATAAATGTAAATACCGTTGTTTGCACTTATTATTGTAGTGTTGTTGGTGGATTTTTGTTTGCCTGTTTACTATTTTTTTATGCTGGTGTTTGTTGTTATATTAAGCAGCACGACAATTTGTAAACATGCTTATTTACTGCATTGTTTTGTTTTTGTAGCTTTTGTAAAAGCAAAAACGATTATTTTGATTTTTCATTTACGTAACAATATAGATACGCCATAGAGAAACCATAACGAAATTTAAGTGAATGAAATGAATTTTGTAAGCCTGTTACTGAGTTATGAAAGTCTTAAAGCGGGTTTTACATGGAATGACCATGAGGGTGGTCCAATATTTTATTGACTATTTTTTACAATATTTTGCTGTGGAACATTTTACAGTCTTACATGAAAATTGACAAACGGAAACTACCAAACAAGAATAAGGTGCGTGAGTGATATGATCTCTTATGAATATTCCCTTTAGCCATCACTAATCGACAAACGATTTGTGGCAAAACAAATTGAAACTCTGTAACCAAAAAGACAGCAGAGGAAAGTAAACAAGACAGAAAATGAAATAAACAAGTAAAAAAAGAAATTTTTCTTTTATGATTAATACTCTCTGGCAAAAGAAAAAAAACATCTTTTCCAGATCCAGATGCCGATACGGATTAACATTCGTTGCTATGGTTGTTGCTTTCCTTTCGTTTTTGCTGTTTTCGTTTGAACACTTAACGAAAACATGAAATTAAAAGAAATGAACGTTCAGAGAAAACAAAATAATGCCAATACAAGGATAAATACCTTCAAGGGACAATCTTTTAACAACATGCCCTAGCATAGCAGGCTGTGATATATACATATATACGCAAATGTTTTTTATTTCTATTGCTGTTATCGTCATTGTTGAACTTATTGATTCATTCTTATCTGTGGACGGCTGCAATATTTTCACTCAAAAAAACAGCAGCAATATCAACAAGCGCAACAGCAACAGGAGAAATACAGGCAAACAATATTGCCACAAAATATATGGAAATGGAAAGAAAAGTAAACAAATGATACGAAGGAAGAACAGGATAAAATTAAAGAAAATCTACAAAGAATGTAAGTAAGAGAAATAAATAAATTGAAATGATTTTTAATAAATAAAGAATGGAATACAGGCGCAAACGAATCTTTAACCCAAGGAAAGAAACTGGGAAAGAAAAGTTACAAACGTTTATTAAATTGAATTTATCTTCTCTCACGATAATCACTTACTCTCTCCTGTTCTTATAGTTTTCATGGCAAAAAGACTGTTTACGACTTAATGTATGTCTTTTATTTCTTGCTCCCTATTGAGTTAAATTTTTTTAAATTGGAATTGAATGCGCTTATAGAGTTTAAGGCAATATTTTTTATCATTTAAATGCAGCCATGAGGCAAGTGGCGTTATGCTGTTAATGTGTAAGGGCTTTCATGTACTTCAGGTCCAAAGTAACAGCGATGTAGTATTAGCGTGAGTTTATTACAAAAAACAGCTCAATTCGAAATTTAAACTTAGAAAACAAAAGCTTTTAATATTCCAATTGGTAGTCCTGCCACGTGTACTTATGTCTAATGAAAGGTAACAAATTGGGTAAGGAAGAAATTGAATTTTTTCATCAAAATTTTGTACGATTTTTTTTCTGTTCCGAAATCAATACATATGTGATTTGTCTTAAAAGTGCAAAAGATATTTATAAAATAAATACATGAATCGGTATTTCAGCATTAAAAACTTCAAGCTAGTTGAAGCAACACACTAACAATAAGCCACAATTTAGCCACATAAATATGCTAAAAGCTGTAAAATATTGTTACGTTTTTGCCTTTCAAAAACCTTTAAAATATAGTTTCGTCGTCTTACAAAAGCCAATGCATACATTATGAGTAATAGTTTGGTGCGGCTTGTGGAGCGGAGGCATCATTGACCATACTTCTTTGAAAATGAGGACGGCACAACCATTACGGTCAATCGAGATACCCATCGCACCATGACAACCGATGTTTTCGAACCCACACTTCATGGCGTATATATGAACCATGTTCGGTTTCAACAGAATAGTGCAACTTGCCACACATACCATGCCACAATTTATTGCGTCTAACATCTGAGGATCGTTTAATTAGGCAAAATGTGGATGTCAATTGGCCGCCACGAAGCTGCGATTTGATGCCGTTGCACTATTTTCTGTAAGGTGCCTTTAAAGAAAAGTGTTATGTCGCCAAACCAGAAACAACTGAGCATTTGAAGGCCAACATTCGTTATGCCATTGCCGAAATACGACCCAATATAATCGAATTCATTGTATTTGTAAACTTAAATTTTTAAATGTCCCACCCAACATAACAGAATAAGGTGAAGTCAAATAGAAAATTTTTAAAATTTATTTGCAAATATTTAGATTCACATTAAATTTGTTATTTGCAAAGTATTAAATATCCATGAAAACCATTTATAGAGGCGTACAGAAGATTCGAATTTTTCAAATTTTGCATTTCTATGGTAAACAAAATAATTTTGCAAATATTTTTACGAGGAAAACAAAAACAAAAGCATTTAAAACTGGCATTAGAATATAATTTTACACAATTTTAAATAGCAATAAAACAACAAATTGTTTCTAATTTAATATCATTTTCAAACGAATTAAATTTAATTGAGTCTGTGCTTACACATGCAATTTGTATCATATTTTATTACATTTTTAGGAAGAACGAATTTAGGTCATGTGAGAAAAATTAATATTTTTGTTGTAAAATGTTTGCGGGAAATATAAAATAAAATCAATTTAATTTTATTTATTAGGAAAGACTCCATGATTATTTGATTTAAATTCTACAGTACAGTAGACATTTCAACATACAATTGTTTTACATTAAAACGAAACATCGAATCCCTTATGAAATAATTTTTTCAAGTTCAATCGATAATAAATTCGGAACATAATTCCTAAGACAGACCCCTTTTTACATCAACCATGTTGTGTGCTTTAATTTTTATGCATGAGTGGCGGTACCTGCAGTTTAAAGTCGACCCCGAACAACAGATTTTTTTTTGTTCTTTGAGAGATTTCCCACAAGACAGATGAGAGGAATGTCTGATCTGAGATTTTAACCACAGGCTGTCGTCTCATAAGCCAGTACACTACCTACCAGTCTATGGCGACTTCAATAACAGCATATATACAATACATACATACATAATTGGTCATGACAACCGCTCAGTCAGGGCTACAACCTATCTGCTTACACGACTTATGTTGTGTGTGTTAATTTGCAATTTTTTATTTATTCTCAGAGTTTTTGACAGAAATCTGCTGAGAGGAAGTCGCCGAAGAAATAGTTTTTCATTTTTCGTTTTACTGGAAATCTCTGAGCTGGAGTTGAAACCGTTGCTTCATGTTTAATAAGCCAACGCACTACCTACCAGACTACGGCGTCTAGGAAACCAGGAAAAATAAAACATTTAAGACTTTCGTTTCGCTTTTCTAACGGGGTGGCGCATTTCGTGGTTTCAAAAGTATGGGACTGGAATTCGACATCTGTCAAACTAAGTTGTGAAACCAATTTTTTTCTTTTCAGTTGAAAGTCTGACATTGACGAAAATGGATCGCTTAACTATCACACAACGCATAAAAATTGACAAAACCTACTTCAAAAATGGTGATTCTGCCACAGCCACGTATCGTGCAAATTTTCTTAAGCGATGAAGCACATTTCACACTCGGTGGATATGTTAATAAACAAAAATGTCGTATTTGAGGTTCTGAGAATCCTCAACTAATTGAAGAGAGGCCATTACATCCAGAAAAAGTCACTGTTTGGTGCGCTCTTTGGTCTGAAGGTGTGAGTGGACCTTACATCTTCGAAAACTACGATTGAACGACTGTCACCATCAATTCGGAGCGTTATGGTCATATGATAACCGACTTTTTTCTGCCTGCTATTGAAGAATACGACTTGGAGAATATGTGGTTTCAACAAGATGGTGCCACATGCCACACAACTCGAGCGAATATGGCTTTATTGCAAGAGACATTTCCTGGCCGCGTAATTTCTCGTCGTGGCGATATCAACTGGCCACCAAGATCATCCGATAGTAACAGACTGAATCAGTGATCATGGATATTTCACACTGCTGGAAACTATTTCGCAGTTATCGCGCAATTGCAATGATATTCTACTGGTGTACCTCAGATCACATTGTCACTGGCACTACGAGTTTTACTTAAGGCTTTTGACAGCTCTTCGGTATAGTTTCCTTTGTTGTAATTCATGCCGGCTGCGTATACAAGAAGTCAATCAATACGATTTTGAATAGAACGATTTTGTTTTTAATTTTAAAATGTTTTCTATTTACGATTGGACTACAAAGCGTTCCCCAATAAATCTTCAATTTAGTTTTAGTTTTTGCTCTTGTTTCTCGAGTTGATTTTTAATTTTCTTTTTTCTGTTTTTTTGTCTATTTTTCCCATATATTACTGTTGTTATGGCTTACATTACATAATTGCTTATTGGATTTGGTTGTTCTTCTATTTATGCGCTTGATTTCGTATTCCATATAAATTATATTCACGCCAGTGCTATAAACTTCCGTTTTATTTCCTAAATTTATTTCGTAATTTTATTTTTATTTTTCTTTAGAGTTTGTTGTTCTATGCAGTACATGTTTATAAGAATTTCAACAATCTTTCACAACATTTTTGCTAAATGATACGACAACCACTTGAAATCCACTTTCTTCTTCTGGGTCTGGATCAGTTCGAAACTTGTTATAAGAAAACCCGGATTTCAAGCATTTTTCTGCAAATTTTCTCTCCATTTCTTTCTATTCGAAATGAAAAGAAACAAAAGCTGCAACTGGAGTAGTTAAATCAGCAGGAAAAGAGGAGACAACAAATTATTGCAAAATTTTTTTGTTGTATTTTCTAAATAAAATCTCCGTCGGCTTCCCTACGCTACAATACAATGGAAAAGAAAATATGTTCGATGGTAAATAGCTGCAATGAGGACCCAGCATGTGCATTATGTATGTGTACAACAAATGACTGGAAGCAACATGCTGGAAGAGGCAAAGACCATCAACCATAGAGAAGCAGAACCTCAACGCAATTTAGTCCAGGATATTTTGTTCATCATACTGTGCTACGTGGCCAATTTGTAGTTGCCAACATTGTTTAGCACACGACGATGAAATTTCATCTTAAGCTGCAACATGAAAAACAACATATAAAAAATGAAAAGAATCTAAGGAGAGTATACAATACATTATGGTATGTAGTTGAAACAAGTGTAAAATACTACACACACAAACTAATTTAGATTACTATTCCATACTTAACTCGGTCTATGGTTAGCAGAGGGAAGATGCAAGGAAGTCCAAACTAAAAAGATGTAGTGATTTGGTTGATTAGAAGTGAAGTCGTGGATCAAAGCCCATACCAAATATTGCTAACAAAACAAAATAAATATTGTTACGATTCTAAAAACGTTCAACATATATGCTCGTAAATTGTAGATAAAATAAAAATAAATTTGTGTTTAGTTTTAATTAAAATTCTTTATTATCCGCACAATTCTGTGTGCCACTTTTCACAACATGATGTAAAGAACAACAATTGCTTTGTTTGTTACTTCTTGTTTACGCCCTTTGCTTAAACGATAACAATTACTAGACAGTTCGACAGATCTTTGTAACGGACATCTTCAAACCACAATTACTCTCTTCAAATACACCGCATTGTCACACAAGACTGACTGCACTTCACTAGCTCACTCGTCTGCTTTACCTAACCTTTTATATGGCAGAATAAACAGTTTGATGAATGTTCTTTAAGGCGAACGTTTATGATTTCATCTTCTCGAACTCTCTATAAATGTAAACATCGTTGTTATTGTAGTATTGTTGGTATATTTTTGTTTACTTATTTACTATTTTTTTATGCAGACGTTTGTTGTTGTATTTTGGTTTACTTGTTTACCATTTTTTTATGCTGGTGTTTGTTACTACATATATTAAGCAGTACGACAATTCGTTTACTTGTATTACTTTGTTTTTGTAGCTTTTGTTTATAATTTTAATGTTAAGCGATGTAATAGCAAAACACCAGTACCTAGATGTTTTACTATCATAACAATATTTCGAAGAAAATATTTCTTTCGGCCGTCTTTTGGTAAAAACCCTAAGTGTATAAAAACAAATTGAATGAAAAATTTCTCAAATATTCATCGTTCGGATTCGACTTTAAATTGTAGACCCCAACACTCATGTGTAAAATTTAAACACGCCACATAGCTAGATCATAATCCTGACTAAATCGTTGTAATGATCAGTTAAGTAGGTAAGAAGAAATTGAAAATTAAACATTGAAGGAAAAGTATATAAAAAATTGAATAATTTTTCAATAAAACATAGAAGATTAAGCTCGAAATAATTGCTCATTGACTTTAATTTACAGCTAAACAGTCCACCTAGTTTCAAAAATTATTGCTGCGACCAAGATTAGATAGAATAGAGGGACAGTCTTGAAAAAAGATTGTACTCACCACATCAATCTTCAAACCGTTCTTTAGAATAAGATGCTGTTATCTCTGACCACATAGATCACAGTATACACTGGAAAAAAGTGATGTTTAACTCAAACGATTTATGAAATTCCAATTTATTCCAGCAATGTAGGTATACATCAAATATTTCTTTTCGTGTATCTTATCCAAACACCAATTTCTGGTAATACCAGCAATCTTCCTATATCGTTACCCCATAGTTCAGTCATATCATTTGCTTGCATCAGTGGGGTTGTGTTTAGTTATGTGGCCGGAAAATTATCTGAGAATTGCTACTACAGCAAAAACATTGCGGACAGCACAATAACAACAATGACAAAAAATAAGAACGATTGAGTCGAACTTCCATTTAATGGCTTGAGGCAGACAACGATAGGCAGAGAAAATAAATTCCTTAAGGAAGACAGAATTTTAAGAGAAAAATCCAAATCATAGAATTAACTCTAATTTGATCAAATATACTTTGCAGTATGCGCTGTGGTTGATTGAAAAACAAATACAAATAGATATGCATTTAGCTTAAAAGCATAAGTTTTTAAAGTGGCCAACAAAACCATGCTGAACATGGCACATAAGCTGGTGTACATTCGTCTGAAGTATATATGCCTTTTTCTTTTTTTTAACTTCATTCTATAAAGCAGGTCATACTACGTAGTTTCTCGGCATACGATGGCCTTTTTAGTGACTTCTTCTAATCCATATGTCCACTCAGTATAGTTCCAGTAAGTCTTCCAGTAAAAGTTTTCCTTTTTTTTAATATTTTTTATTACAAAAACAAATTGCATTTGGTTACAGAAGAATATTTGTTTTACAATCATTTTTTCAGTATCATCGAGTAAGTTTCTCTTGATCTTTATGTTGTTGTTAAAAATCGAACTGAAAATATTTGTATTCTGACTGCAGTATTGATTTATGGTCTCATAAGTTTGCCACACATTTTCTGCTTATGGAAAAATATATGAGTCAGGGATAGATAATAAGGCAGTAAAGAAATAAAATATTTTTGCAAACGAAATCCTTTTTGAACAATCTAAGGATGTGCATTAAAAACTCTTTTCTCTACGAACTCTTTTTCTAACCATAAATAAAAATATTTATACGGTATAAAACACGAGGCTTCTAAATTCCAAGGCGCTTAATTTGAAGGCCTCATGGAAATTATTTAGCAATTTCAATTTTTCAATTTAAAAAAAATCGTGTTAAAATGTTTGGAATTGGAATTGAAAACAGAATTAAAAAAGCAGACGTTGGAGACATTTGAGCGTCTTACAAAGGGTTTTTGTATGCAAAACAACTTCCAACCAACCTAGAATCGTTCTGACATTTGAGTGCACCGAATAAGATATCTTAGAACCCTAATACTCAATTAAGTTGAAAAACTACCCAGTCGTTCCTTAATCAGAACTTGAAAGTTCTTTCCATAAATTGGTCAGAAAATAGAACTTTGTTTGCTATCGATGTGTAAATAAATCTACCACTAGTTGCCGTGGTCTAGTAGACTGTGTGTTGACTCATTAGACGTGAGGCCTTGGTTCAAACAACCAGGTCAGACATCTCCAACAAAAAGAAATAAAAAAAAAAAAAAATATTCCTTCAGCGACTTCCTCTCTGCAGATTTCTGGCAAAACTCTGTGAGTAATAATAAAATTTGCCACAAAAAGTCTCTCAAAAATCTGTCGTTCGGAATCGACTTTAAACAATAGGCCGCTCCATTCTGTATGAAATTAACGCACCCACATTATAAGTGATGTGAGAAGCTAGGTTGTAATCCGGACTGAAAGGTTGTAATAACCAATTATGCAAGTAAATTTACTCTGAAATTCTTAAAATCAAGTAAACAATTTTTTTTTTTTGAGGAACTGAGACTAACTGGTCTTGGTGTGGGCCTCAAGAACCAGCATAGATTTAGTTTTTTTCCAAGTCACTTGACATTTATTTGGCCTCCAACAATTACTGGATTATGAGCTTAGTGATTAATGATAATGATCTTTAAGTTCCTTACGATTGTTTACAGATGAATATAAAAATGGACTTTCTTTAATGGCTTAAAAAATTATGAGGCTGTGTAGCTACAGTTTTATAGTCCAATGTATGCCAACAACGCCAATCAGTGGATTAGATTAGAATAGCTTTTAAGGCATAAGACTTCACCAAAAGGTTGCATTCGCTAGAGCTACTATCTGAGAAAATATTACAATAGTTTGCTGGATACCGAATTCTTCACTCCACTACCACTTCATTGAGAATCTCGTATACGACTTGTAGGAGTGACCATCTGCCTTGGATTTAGGGATGTGGACCATTATTTGTAAGCCTTTGTGTTGAAGACAGTTGTACGAGACTCGACGATACCGAAAGTGATAATTGAACCAGGGATATAGCAATACTTTTCGACGATTCCATATACTTGGAGTGCATTGTAGTGAATATCAGTTGATGTTGTATGCAGGAGTTGCCTTGCACAGATAGAAGGGTAAACTTTACAGCCAATTTTGTGTATCTGTCCCACTCTAAGGCAATGTAGATTAAAATGCATATGAAAGATTCTCGATATATTTCAAACGTAACTACAGATAGTCTTACCAATATTCCTAAGAAATCCTCATTGATTCCACATTAATGATATGTTTTAGAACAAGGCAATGGAGTTAATACTTCTAAGGGCATCGTAATGGCCTCAAGTGAAACTGCCTCAATATAACTTCATCTATGACTTCGAATAATTACAGCAAGTTTTAGCGATCTTGGCTGATAAAAACATGCCATTCCGCTTCTTAGTAAATAAGCATAAAAGTGACTGAATTAGGCCCCTCACATAACAGTCTTGTCCCTTAAGTACTTGTGGTTAAACGAAAAAAACAAAAAAAAGTATCTTCAGATATGCTGTGATTTCAAATGAAATTTATTGCAAAAGTGCCTCAAGTTAAGCACTTAAACAAGCATTTTTCTTAATCTTTTCAGAGGAAATCTCTTTTCTATTTTTATATAATTCTTAACGTTGTTGCTGTTGTTGTTGAGTTCAGTAACCACAATCTTTAGTTTCCACTTTGTCGTGCTGGTTGTTATATATGGACAGTTTGAATGAACCCTTGAGTTTATTCTACATTTTCGTTTTTCTTTTTCTTTCTTGGTAGCAGCATGTACCATTTAACACAGTTTTTTTGTTTGTTTTTTATAGAAAATAATAACAATTATTTTATAGCAAAAATAAAGAAGAGCTACAAGCAAAAGAATACGAAAGAAAATATAGAACAGAAATCAGGCAAAATTATAAAAAAAAAATCCTTTGGCCAAAATAATATTTATTTTGTTAAATAAACTTAAATTAAGTAATGATTTCCATTCAAGATGCTACCACCCCTTAAGCCAATACGTTTAGTAGCAGGGAACAATATTTGATTTGCTGTTTACTTGTTTATGACCTCCGAACAGATGCTCGTTCTGAAAATACCCCCAAGGAAGCAGGCACAATGGGTAGTAGACTAACCACAATTAGGAAATTTGTTGCAGGTTTCAAATGAGGAACAAAATTATTTTTTTATTTCATAACAGCTGTAGCCATAGAGAATTTTTTTTAGAATATGTAAGGTTATGGAGTACTTTCCGATCGAATCATGAATCGACCCTAAGGTTAGGTAAGGTAGCGTACCACCTTGAAGGAAGACATCGCACTTGGGCCTCCATTTAGACCCATTGTGATACCATTGTGAAGTTGCTGTAGTCTAGTAGGTAGTGAGGCCACGGTTCAAACCCCAATTCAAACATCTCCACCTAAACGAAATATGAAAAAAATATTTCTCAGCAAATTTCTGGCAAAAATTCTGGGAGTAAAATAAAATTGTCATGAAAAGTTTCTCAAAAATCTGTCGTTCTGAGTGTACTATAAACTGTAGGTCCCAACTTTTATGTATAAAATTAACACACACAACATAAGTGGTGGGAGAAACTAGGTTGCTATCCCTCCTGAAGGTTTGTAATGACCAATTATGTATGTATGTATGTGATACCACAATCAGTTCAACACGATGGTTAACTATACCCCAGAGAAAACCATATCGAGTCCAAAATAAATCGTATTATTTTTGCAATTTTTGTGTTCGAGAGTTCAGTCAAGGGTGTCAAAAAATGAGAGTTCAGAATCATTGTCTCTTTATGACAAAAACAGTGCACTGACACATGACATGATTGATACATTAAAGACAGTTCTTAGGCGCACAAGTCATTAACCGAAATGCCGAGTCTTTCGGCGTGCCCACCAAAAGGACAGTGGCCAGTAAGAATCGATTTTGTGCTATAGATGGCCGTGAGATTTAAGAGTAGAAGTGAGTCAGTCCTCTTCCTCTCCATACGTGTTCAGCAGAGTCTGGCAATATTGCACGTACCCTTCTACTGCCTTCTTGTAGAACGAGTGGACAATATCAAAATAAACCGAAGCGGGCAATACCGAATACCTGTGCCCTGCAACAATGGCGGAGATTGCTATGTAACAAGATTACGGAGATTGTCTACTTGTCCATACGTGTCCAGAACGTACATGATGATTGAGCTTTCCAGTGGAACGAGTGAATAATATCCGAATAAACTGAGGCAATCGGAATATCTATGCTTTGTCATATGTCAGATATTGCTAGCTGTGTACTGGCCCTGGATAGCTCATCAGCAATGCATTTGTCAACGATAACAGTTAATCGATTCTAAACTAAGATTAGAAAAGTTCAGGTCGAATGGACACTTGGATTTTATTACGTCGATTCTAGATATTCTTTTAAGTCATCTATGACTTTCACCAGGGATATAGGAATGTTATTAACCTGTAACATCCGGAAACGAGCTGTTCAGGTATCTAATATTATTGTACATGAATGCAGACCCTATATATAGTAAGTCTCGTAAACTATCGTTATACACTTTACTTGTTCGCAACGGCCTCCAAGTGCATGTTTATGTTTTTATGAAATTTGTCAAATAACAACTAATTTTTCTCATATCCCGTAATATTTTTTTTAAATAACCGGAGATCGGATTCCTTTGCAATCATTTTTAAATATTTGCCAGACAATCAATCACTGCAATTAAAAATTTCAACGAAATTCAAATGGACGAGTATCTCATAGCATTTTAGTGTGAAAAATCTATTCCGCAGCTTATGGAGCATACTCCAAATTATTTGTTTGGTTTTCATCGTTATTGGGTTTTTTGTTTTCTTATCGAGAAACATTTAGTGGTTGGAAGAAAAAATAAAAAAAAGCATGTTTTTTTCTGAAGTAAAATATTTTGAAAAAGTGGCACTGACTCCTATCTTCTATTTGTGGCAATTCAACAGAAAAGAACAACAACAACAATAGGGAAACATATTGATCAACGGCTTAAATTTCCACGAAGAGGAATAAAATTTTTTTTGGAACGTTTAATAAAAACTAGCACGTGAGTTACATTCCCACTTCCTAAACTAATTATATTGGCTGGTAAAGTGTAGGGAACTCAATAGGTTTAAATTACACATTTGTTTTTCGTTCCCACATTTTGCCAGACAGCAACGTAAGCATTTTTGTTTGCATTGTTTAGCTTTAGTTATAAGTAAAATATTTGTAAGATATTAGTCTTAAGATTCAACCTAATAAACTAAGTACTCTTAAGAGTAAAAGAGTAGTTTTTTTTAATAAATATAAGTGGCGCAGTCGGTTTTGCGAACAGAATAATTAAAATTATAAAATTTTGAAAGTTAAAAAACAAAAATCTTTAAGAAAAGAAACTATTTAAAAGAATATCATTACAAACAAAAAAAATCAGTTTTGTAAACAGAACTTAATAATTAAAATTATTAAATTTTAAAAGTAAAAAAAAACAAAGAAAAATATTTTAATAAAGAAAAGAAAATATTTAAAAGAATAACTATTATTACTAACAAAGACAAAGTGCTTAGTGAAAAAGAAAAAAAAAATTAAAGTTGGCCTTATTTTTTTTAAGCAACAGAACTTAAAAATTAATATTTTAATAGTTAAACAAAAAAATCTTTTAATTACGAAAAGAAAATATTAAAACAATAACATTACAAACAAAGACAGTGTTTAGTGAAATAAAAAAACTATGAGTAGATTTGATGTGAACAGGGACCTACAGGAAGTAGACGGGTCAGGGCAGGAAAAGATTGCCGAATTAGAGGCGGTCCTGCGGCTTCAAGAGCAGAAAATTATACAGCAGCAAAATCAGTTGCAAGAACAACAGCTGCAAATGCAACAGCAGTTACGTCAGTTACAAGAGCAACAGGCTCAACAACAACAAGTACACCAACAACAGCAGTCACAACAGCAACAGGCTCAACAACAAGTACACCAACAACAGCAGTTACAGGAACAACTGCAAATACACCAACAGGCTCAACAACAACAAGTTCAACAGCAACAGTTCAACGGGTACAGGTTTGACATGGCGCCAAAGGACGTCATAGAGCAGTTCCGGAGACTAAGACCTCTTGACGAAAGGCATAACCCAAGGGCGTTTATACAGTCCGTCGAGACAAACCTCACTCTTTGCGGCAACAACGAGAGTTTAGCTAGATTCTGCATCGGAATTGTTGCGAACGAGAAAATCTTTGGAAAGGCTGGTAAAGGGGTGAGAGAGCTGCAGAACAATGCCTCATGGGAGGAAATCAAAACAAGGATGCTGCAACAGTACCGGCCGGAAAGGACGTATGCGGAGGTTTTTAACTACTGCAGAACGGTAAGAGTAGGAAATTTAAGTGAATTGTTTAGGGTATTTGAAGAGGCTAAATTTGAAATAAACGACATATTTTTAGGAGATCCACTTAAGCCAGGTATATATAAGCCCGAGAATGTTGATAGGGACTTAGTGGATATATTGTTGGAAAAAATAGATGGACCTATTAGAGCACACATAGGAGAGCATGAAACTTTATCTGGCATAATTTTGAAGTATACAAGACTTAAATTATTACACGACATTAGGGCAATAGCATTTGATCATAGATCTAACTTGAAAAACAAGGGCTTTGTCAATGGTAATAGCACATTTAGAAACCAAGTAAACAAACCTCAGAAGTTCAATGAAGGTAACACAAAAGCAAAAAGTTATGGCAGAACAGAATCCCAACATTTTCGTAATTATAACAATTACAATAATCGCAATTTTAACTCGGTTCAACCGCAAAATTTCAGCAAACGAAATAATGAACAGCCTCAGGGTTCTTGTAATCAGCCTCAAAATTCCTTTATTTATAATAGGAATAAACCTGTTTCGTCGCAAACACGTTTATCACATATGAGTGTTGATACTAACTTGGGTTCACAGAGGTCTCATGACTCAAAATATATGGAGGTTGATACCTTACAGGAGGCTGAAAAGGTTGCTTACAACGATGAGGCAAATTTTTTAGAACTGCCTCGAAATTCAAATTACCCGTAGTTGTTTTGTCCATAGGCAAACAAAATTTCAAATGCCTAATAGATACTGGGGCAAATACAAGTGTAGTAAAACCAAACACATTTTTTCTATATGAAAGACAGAATCTAAAAGAACCTGTCTATATAAAAAGCCTTAACGGTTTCAACGAAGTAAAACATTTCGTTGTTACCCCAATGCCTTCACAATTTCTTGCTAGGGGTACACTTTCATGGAAAATAGTTGACTTTAAAAATGAAAATTATGATGCTATACTGGGTCAAAATTTTCTGGTACCTTTCAAGGCCAAAATAAATCTAGACCAAAATTATTTGGAAATATTCGATAATAAAATATTTTTTGAAGAAAATGCTTACCCATTGGCATTTGACATGATTACAAGTCTTCAGTATATTAAGAATGAAGACATACAAGGCAAGTTCCAGATGAATGATTTAAGCAAACAGGAGCATGAATCCATTAAAGGCTTACTAAATGAATTTAAGGATTTGTTTTTTGTTGAGGGAGATACTTTGTCCGCAACAACTGAAATCTGTCATGAAATAATTACTACTACAGATAAACCTTTGTATTCAAAAATTTATCGGTATCCACAAATTCATGAGAATGAAATCCAAAGACAGATAAAAGACATGCTTAAGCAAAATATTATAAGAGAAAGTAATTCTCCTTATAACAGTCCATTATGGGTTGTACCAAAGAAACGAGATAATTCTGGAGTACAAAAATGGAGAATCGTCATAGATTACAGAAAACTTAACGAAAACACAGTCGATGATAAGTTTCCCATACCAAACTTAAATGGTATTCTTGATAAATTGGGGAAATCCCAATATTTTACAACACTAGATCTTGCCAAAGGGTTTCACCAAATTTTGGTAAGAGAAGAAGATCGAAAGAAAACAGCCTTTTCAACGCCTTTTGGACATTACGAATTCATTCGTATGCCATTCGGCTTGAAGAATGCGCCATCAACCTTTCAAAGGCTGATGAATTCAGTTCTTCGTGAACAAATTAACAAAACTTGTGTCGTCTATATGGATGACATATTGGTGTTCAGTACATCCCTGGAAGAACACATAAATTCTTTAAGATCAATTTTCAAGACATTAAGAATGGCCCAATTAAAAATTCAGGTAGATAAATGCGACTTTCTGAAGAAAGAGACGCAATTTTTAGGTCACGTACTGACCAATAAAGGCATTAAGCCAAACCCTGAAAAAATTAAAATAATTCAGAATTTGCAACTTCCAAAAACTACAAAACAAATTAAATCTTTTCTGGGAATGACAGGATTCTACAGAAAATTCATTAAGGATTATGCGAAAATCGCAAGTCCCTTGACAAAAGCACTTAGAAAAAACGAAAAAATTAATACATATGACCCTAATTACATTTTGGCTTTTGAAAAATTAAAAGAAATTGTAACCAATGCACCAATCCTTAGATATCCAATCTTCTCCAAAAAATTCAAAATAACCACCGATGCAAGCAATTTCGCCATTGGCGCCGTTCTTTCACAAGAAGGCCATCCAATTGCATATGCCTCTCGAACTCTAAGCGTAACCGAAACCAACTACTCAACAATTGAAAAAGAATTGTTGGCGATAGTTTGGGGTGTTAAATACTTCCGACCGTATATCTATGGAAGAGAGTTTGATCTTGAGTGCGACCATCAGCCGTTGAAGTGGTTACAAGTAAAATATACAGGAAAGGATATCAACCCACGTCTTCAGAGATGGTTGGTCCAATTGGGGGAATATAATATGCGAGTGAATTATATAAAAGGTGAACTAAACAAAGTTGCCGATTTTTTGAGCCGTATTAATCCCGACACAAATGAAATTAATCATTTAACGGAAAATGATTCCGGCGAAATGAATGAAAATGAAGAAGAAGATTCATTATTGGTCCAAACCGTCCATTCACAGGAAGAAGAAGCTAATGATCACATACCAATTTTGGATACCGTGGTAAACCGTTTTAAAACACAAATTATGTTAGTAGAGCAAAAAAATATTCCAATGCAGGAGGTTTTCGGGAAAAAACGTATATTTATTGATAGGAATGATTGTGCAGGTGGAAATGTCGTGAACATTCTCAGAAGAGAAATTTCTAGAGGAAAAATTGCTATATTTTCCGAATTGAATGATCATGAGTACAACACCTTACAAAAGATAATTATCAAGGAATTCTCTGGAAACAGTTCATTGAAATTTGTTAAATGTTCTAAATTTGCCAGGGATATTGTCGAGGAAAGCGACTTAAAGAAGCAAATAGCATTGTTTCATAAATTTGAAACGGGTCATGCTGGTATAATTCCAACTTTCGAAAAAATAAAACATAAAATATATAATCCTAATTTGAAAGAATTTATTCAAAGAGTAATCAATAATTGCGAAACTTGTTCCGCAGCTAAATATGACAGAAATCCTATAAAAAATAAATTCAAATTAACTGAAACCCCTTCCACCACCAATGAAATAATTCATGTTGATACCTATGTCAACAGTAAACATTCATTCATAGTCTTTATTGACAAATTTTCAAAACATGTAGTTTCATTTCATTTGCTCGACAGAAATAGTCAAACCCTAGTTGGGAAAATTCGTGCATTTTTGGCCATTAAGGGAAATGTTACTAAATTTGTACTAGACAACGAATTCAATAACGCAAATGTAAGGAACTTCCTCGATCAAGAGGGAATTCAATATCATTTCACAAAACCGAATAGTCATACCGGTAATTCAGATATTGAAAGATTTAATAATACAATCACAGAGAAAATCAGAGTCTTTAATTTGGAGGAAAAACTGCCAATAAGCACCCAAATGAATAAAGCAGTAAAATTCTATAACAGTGGCTATCATAGCACAATTAAATGTAGTCCTTTGGATGTGCAAAATAAATTGATTGATCATAGCATAATAAAAGAAAGATTAAAAAACGTTAAGTTCAGAGTGATTCAAAAAAGGAATAAATCAAGAGAAAACTATGTAGAGAATAGGAAAGAAGGATTTGTAAAAAATTATAAGAGCTTGAGACATAAAGAAGAACCGAAGTTTGTTAAAAAGTCTCTAGAGAATGTTCACACAGACAATATTAAACGACCTTTTAAATTTACAGATCATGGCAGTCATACTCATATTAATTGCACAAATACATCTGAATCAGGCAGCCCTTCAAATTAGTGCGGTGGGCGAAAATGATGGTTTCCTTAAGATCAGAACTAAGGAAGTGGACGTTGTTAACACAACAACTACTCTTGTCCACATTGTAAATACTACCGAAATACAAAACATATTGTACCAAATAAGGAAAAATATTGAGGGCTTGAAATTACAGGAAGAGAGAATTCTTCAGAATGAAATCGAATTAATAGAATCCAAAATTAAAACTATCATGCCAATGTCACACAGAAAACGAAGAGGTTTGATTAACTTGGGAGGAAAGGCGTATAAATGGTTGTTCGGAACAATGGATGACGAGGATAGGCAGGAAATTTTTGATCATCTTTCTGTTGCCGACCGAAATTCACATAGTTCTATTACCGCAGTAAATAAGCAAATAGTAATTAATAATTCCATAAATAAGTCACTCGAACGACTTAAAACTGCAATAGAAAACGATAGGAAGGAAATGGAAACGTCCTTCGTGAAGATTGACGATGCTACTGGAAAAGTCATGAAGAGACTAATTTATTTGGACCAACTGGCAAAGCTTAAGAATTTGGAGCACAAAATTGACCAGATTCAGGACAACATAGTTTCAGCAAGGGGTAACGTTGTACATCCAAGTATATTTTCGACACAGGAAATAGATAAATTTAAAATAGATTTTTACAAGTTGAGGATGCTTAAAGTAGGAATAATGACTTTTAATGATGACTCTTTGATGATAGCAATACAGATACCGGACAGCTATGTTAAAACGGACCTTAAGCTTATCATGCCAATTCCAAATAAAGATAACCTTGAAATAGAATCAAAGAACGAATATATTGTTGAAATAGACGGTGTGAATCTGGCATATCAGGAAGATGTACCTTTGAAAAAATTAAAGATAAGTAAACATTGTATTTTTCATAATAGTTGTAATTTCATTTTTAATAATGTTACATCTGTATTGGATCTTGATGACGAAACAATAGTTTTAAAAAATGCTTTTTCTGAATCAATGAGACAAACTTGTGACGATAGAAAGTTCAATTTGACTGGAAATTTCTTTATAACGTTTAATAATTGTAGTATAACACTTTGCAATCAGTCATTTTCAAATACAAAATTTTTAATTCAAGAAAAATATTTTTACCAAAATCTCTTTTTGTATAACAAATCAGATGTAAGACCAAAATATAATAATATCGTTATAGATCACTTTGAAAATGTAAAAAAAATTGAAGAACTTAAATTTCATAAAAACGTTTCTTATGGTTTAAATATAACACTATTTATTATTGTCATTGTAATTTTTGTCGTTTTGCTTTTTATAGTGAAACGAAATAATATTAAAATAAAGATTGAACAACAAAAAAATAAAGAAACTGCAAATAGTGCTGTTGATAGAATAATGAAAAAGTACAGGCCAGCACAGCCACATAATTCAGAAGTATAAATGTAATATATGTATGAACAAAACAAAAAAAAAAACCTTAAAATTTTTTTTATGTATTTTTATTAAAATGCTTTTTGTAATTTAAAATATTTGCTTTAATTTTGTTAATATTTACTAATAGAAAGAAGAATAATAAAAAAATGTTTTTGTTAAAGATATAAATATAAAAGTATATAATAAGACGAAATCCAGGAGTATTTCATACAAGGGGTGGAGGAGTTACATTCCCACTTCCTAAACTAATTATATTGGCTGGTAAAGTGTAGGGAACTCAATAGGTTTAAATTACACATTTGTTTTTCGTTCCCACATTTTGCCAGACAGCAACGTAAGCATTTTTGTTTGCATTGTTTAGCTTTAGTTATAAGTAAAATATTTGTAAGATATTAGTCTTAAGATTCAACCTAATAAACTAAGTACTCTTAAGAGTAAAAGAGTAGTTTTTTTTAATAAATATAAGTCGTGTCCTAACAACAAATTTAGCTCCAGGTAGCACTCAGCGTAATACGATTGCGTACCATAAATATTAAGGATTTTTTCAACACAAAACAAAAATTGGCACTGAGAAAGGAACAAAAAAAATTTGGAAAGGAAAAGTGAAATTCATTCATATCCCTTGCTGCGCAGAGAGTTTGACAGTGTGTATGCATGTAAACGCATTATGAGATGGGGCCAGAGGAGGATTGATTTTATTTTCTTTTTTTTTTTTTTGTTTTCACAACTTTTCCAATATTTTCATATAATGCCTTATGAAGAAGGAGTGGCTTTTTGTCTTTCCAACAAAACCGGGTATTTGGGAAATTTTCTTCGGATATTACTGACCAGTATGAGCCACTCCGTTAGAAGAATGAAACCAATCGTCTTAAGTAGTCTTTAGTATTTCATTTTATTCTGGTTTGTCTTTAAAAACATAGCATGAGTTTAAGTAACAACTTATCAAACAACCCTCCTATAAACCACTTCCATTGGTAGTTATGTATACAGGCTTTGTAACAATTTTTAGAGCCTCCTGCGAAGACTGCATTACGAAAAAAGATAGAAACACATCACCAATATTGATGGGGATTTCTGTTTTTGCGCTAGTTTTTGTTGCTTTGACACTAGTTGATATCAACCAATCGCCTAAAAACAAAGTGGGTCATCCCAACAACATACATATGTAGAGTAGTCAGTGGTACTCCTAGTTATACAGAGCCATTGCACAGACATTTAGTTTTATGAGTATTCTGTTAACCACAATAGCTTTAAAAAATGGAAATCCTAAAATCTTTTTTGTCTTCCCACCAAGCGGCCTAGAAAGTCAGTGCAATTTTTGCTTCGGGATATCATGCAAGTAACGTTTATTGACATTTCGAATTTTTTTTTTTTTTTCAATTCCTGAAATAAAACTCCTTTTTATTCGCTTTTTTGTAATACGAAAAAGTATTTGCGGCAGCTTTAGCGCCAGGAATAACACCACCATCCATTGCCACCTTTTCTTAACATCATAATTAGCGAATTCGTTCGCATGGAATTAATTGCCGGTTTTAGCCAAATACTTATCAACGTTCGATAATTGCAACTACGAACAGCTTTTTTGAGTTTCTCTGTAAAATCCGAAAGTATAATGAGAGAGAAATGAATATTTTAACAGTTATTTTCATGTTTTTAACGTGAAACGATTAAAACTGAATAAAACAACAACACAACAGTAATAAACTTGTACTCACACACACTCACGCGTACAGCTATTTGGACAGTTAACCAGGACACATGTGTGTTTGGTTTTTATTGTCGTGCATATTTTATATTTTATGCATGAAATATTAATTCGAACAACTCTCTCTCTCGCTCTCGCTCTCTCTCACTCTCTCTTGCTCTCATTTTTATTATTTCCTTGTAGTTAAAGGTAATTTATGAATACATACATACATACCTAGCTTAGTGAGTTTTTTGTTTTTACGTGTGTGTGCATTGTTGGCCTGTAATTATTCATGAACAATTTGTCATTTTATTTCGCTTGTTTTTATTAACTTTTCAATTACACTCTGCCGGTTGTGGTTTAATAAAACACTTTTTCCCCAATTAAGTACAGCTTAAAAAGTATTTTTTATCGGCGGTTTGTCACAAGTCACATAACTGGAGGTAAATGTGTTCTTTATTGCATGTAATGAAGTGATTTTCACCTTTTTTTTGGTTGCGTACATACATGCGTACATATGTATAGTTATTAGTAAAATTTATTGTCTTTAGTTTTAGTAAATATTTCGAAAGTCATTACAACTCTTCAGTTAGGTTTACGTCCTAGCTTCTCACACCACCCATGTTGTGTGCTTGTTGATTTTATTCATTAGATACTGGCAGGACTATGAACGACACATTTCTGAGGAACTTTTCATGGTTATTTTATTTACTCTTAGAAATTTTGCAACAAGTGTCCTGAAAAGAAGTTGACGAAATATTTTGTCGTATTTCATTTCATTCGAGACGTCTAGATCTGCCGCTACGCTTTAAAGTATGCAATAGTTTCCGAGGCAGACGATTTCGTGTTAGTTTACAAAAACTAAGCTTTTCGCATATTACATACATGTATCATACATACATACATAATTGGCCATTACAGCTCTTCAGTCAGGATTATGGCCTAGGTCCCCACACCACTCATGTTGTGTGCGTTAATTTTATATATGAGTGGCAGGACCTACAGTTTAACGTCGACTCCGAACGACAGATTTTGAGAAACTTTTTCATGGGAGGTTTGTTTACTCTTCAAGCTTTTGCCAGAAATCTGCTGAGAGGAAGTCGCCGAGGAAATATTGTTTTCGTATTTCGTTTTGATGTCTGGCCTGGGGTTCGAACCCGGGCTTTACGTCTAATAAGCGAACACACTATCTACTAGACTACGGCGACTATTACAGCTTTTAAAATTTTGCGTCGTGACTAGGAATCTGAAGATAAATGACCCTAGACAACTTGGTAGGCGACTGAACTTTATTTTCTTCGAAAAGTCTACTTCATCGACGAGGCACATTTCTGCAATCAACTCTCACATTTTATGTTACGGAACAATGAATGGAAAAATGTAGTTGTAATCTGGATGTGTTATAGTGTAGGTAGCATTATCTTATAATATCAGAAGATATCCTTATGGCAAAACTTGGCCTCACGTCTAATAAGCCAACACACTACCTACTAGACTATGGCGATTACGCTTTTATACTGTTTTTGCAATCATAATAAATTTTTGCATCCTATGCTGTCTATATAGTAGTTTTTAAATTGAAATTAAATTTTTAAAACAAATCTCATATTCGTTTGTCTAAAAATTCTTTACACATTTTGTAGGCCAAAATGAAAAGTTTATAGACAAACCCCAAGGGAAAAAAGACATTTTTGCACTAGAATCTATGCTTGTTGTTTGTTTTCAGCCTTTATATAGAAAAATCCCTTTGAGCAGTTCTATCGTTGACAGAGAAAAAAGAAAATCTTTCTGCTAAAAACACAAGGTCAAGTATTTTTATTTAAATTTTTTTTTTCTTCTCCTATTTCTTTAAGTATATTTGGCGAGGCTTTCTCTTTTAAAACAGAAACATTTTGTTTTTATTTTCGTGTTTTTCTTTTCTATTTCCTAAGGCTTTTTCTTTGATATGCTCTTTTTCAGAGATTTTCTTCTTCTCTTTGGTTCATCCTCTAATTTATTTCATCTTCTATCACTACCATTTACGTCTGTATGCATTTCATTCAGTTTGTTTATGTTTCTGGTCATTGTCATTGAAATTCACAGCAAATGTTATTGTAGTTGTTTTTTGTTGTTGTTGTTCCTTTGATTTTTCACTTCCAGTAGAGTGCAAAACAACGGCTGTTTTTGCAAAAAAAAATCAAGGAAACGTTTATTTGTGTATATAAAATCGAGATAGGGAGCGAGAGCGAGACAGAGAGAGAGACGGAGAGTGAGAGAAAGACAAATCCTACGTTATCCTAACAGAGTAAGTGAGCATGTGTGTAAATAGTGAATATTTACGTGCATGTTTTCTTACTATTTCGTTTTGCTTTAAAGAGTCGTTGTGTACGAGTATTAGTTTAAGATTTGAATGAGCAAAATAACGATGTCAAGCAGTTAAGTTTTACAAAAAATTTAATACAAAGCAGTAGGTTTGTGGTGTAAATATTTCATGGTCTAAATATTTTCCGTTATATTCCGTTATTTTTTTTTTATGTGTCTCGAATGTATTTATGTATGCCTGTGAGTTGCAATGTAAACTTTTGCGAGTGGTTTTTTGTTTTTCACAACAACAACATGTTGACTGTTTTATGAAAGGAAATCTAAATTTTGGTTTCATTGTTAAACTGTATGAATGAAAATGTCTTGTTTTTCATTATGCTATTTTGTTTTTGTTATTGTTCGCTCTTTTACAGAGTACATATTTATATTTATTTTTGTTTTGTTCAACAGTTTTTACTGGTACTCGTAGTAAATGTTGTTTTTATATTTCATTTCTTTTTTTCTTGTCTTGATTTGAAGTTTTTTTTGGACTTTCGATTGGCGACAAAATTTCTGGTTCTATTAGAAAAACTCTTCCTTTTGTTGTTGTATCCTTTTTTGTCATCATATCTGTGTGTGTGTGCTTGTAGATGTTATTTGTGTTTTGTAGCTTTTGTTGTCTTCCTTTTATTATATTTTATTTGAGAGATGAGGTTTTATTTGGCTGGTTATTTTTGGTTTCGTTTATTTAGGTTTAGTTGTAGACTTTGTCAGCAAAAATGCTGACTGTAATCTAAAATAGAATGACAAAAAAAAAAGGATTGAAAACTGTTTTACCAGAACAAAAAATTTAAATGGCAAATATATTTGATGAAACTCCCCAATCAACAAAAAATTTTATTTTTTGATACATGTAAAGTAAAACCACGGAGAATACATCGAAATATTTAAATGCGTTTACTGTGCATAGTTCAGGATTTCATTATAATAATTGATTCCATTAACACCACCTCGAAAGCTTCGAATATGTGCAAGGTATCGGGTAAAACGATATCCTAGTCCATAAGGGACTATTGGTCTTGTTGCTTCCAAGGCTATATTGCGCTATTATTATTAAAGATTGCGATCGAAAGACAATATAATAGTGGGGTGGTGTGATTAAGCTAAATCAAGTGTTTATGTTTGCCCTCCATCTTACTCAATTCTTCCATTATCTCAAGGCAATGCAAATATCCAGGCTATCCAAAGAAACTTCGTTTCCTGACTAGGATGAAGCTTAGAAAATCTGATTGATTTCAGAATTCATAGTGGCATTATGAAGCATTGGTTGTCTTAAAACTTGACACATGATGTGGATTGGTCTGATTTGTTTTAGAATTCGATTTCTCATGGAGCAGGAGTAGCATTTGGCAAATTATATTTCTTTTGGATATGGATATTATCCACCAGTATGCGCCACCCCATTAGAAGAGTGAAACGAATGCCTTAAGTATTTAGTTTTTTTTCTGGGTTGTCTTTAAAAACAAATCATGAGTTAAAGTATCAACTTCCTCTAAGAATTTGTAAAACAACCCTCTTATATATCACTCCCATAGGTAGTTACGTACAAAGGCTTTGTAACTATTTTTAGTACCTCATGCTGACATTGCACGAGAAAAAAAATGAAGAGACATGCATCACCAATATTGGTGGAGATTTATGTGTTTGCACTAGTTTTTATTGTTGGGACACTGGTTGATATCAACCAAACCCCTAAAAACAAAGTGGGTCATCGGAAGAACATATGTATGTATGTAGAGTAGTCAGTGGTATTCCTAGTCACACAAAGCTATTGCCTACATATACACAGGCATTTAATTTGTTTCCCAGTCAGAAAACAGGCTAAGAAAACTAATTTCAGAATTCACGGTGGCATCATGAAGGTTGTCTGAATACTTGATACATAATATCGGTTGGCCAGGTTTGTTTTATGAATTACCATTGCACATACTGTAACAAATCCCAAATTGAACATTAAAAACCTAACAATGAGCTCAACTCGCCTCAACATATTTATATTCTTGTGATAGCCTACATGAGAAGTTTGTGGCTTTTGACAAACTTCCACAACACTTCTGATAGGGCGTGCCTATTCTATAAAATGTTTTATTTTCTTTCTTTCTTTATTTATTGACTTCTTGTTTAAAACTTTTAGGTACATGTATATATAATGTTTCTTGCAATCATATTGCTCTGACAAATTTCAGTATGAAGAAAAATGATTCCTTGCCTGGCAATTGATATGTACCCATATGTATGTGTATCTGACAGGGATACATTTAAGTCTCAATGGCTCCAACTATTTGTTCCGATATTTCCTTCTCATTACAAGTGTTGGATTCGATACGTTCTCTATTATGAACAAGTGTACTCTAAGTGATGTATGACTACCCTTTTATCGTAATTTTCTAATAAAAGTTTCGATTGCCTCAAACCCACTTGGCTTGAGAAAACTATTTTCCTTGATTTATCTCTCTCTCCAATATTTTCAAATATCAGTGCTCACTCTACCGAAAAGTTCTGAATTTATAAGTGAATCTCTTCTTGTTCTTGAAATTTCCTCATGAGCTGGAGTTCTGTAGAGTATAATTCTATTTCCATTGTCTAAGTGGTTCAGTTTTCCCAGACGAATCCATACTCTCCTCGATTTAATCGCATAAGGATCGAATGCTACAATATCGAGCTGATAGTATTGCTATGTACTGTCATGTTTTTTTGTATCAAAGACTTTAGTTTGAAGGATACTCGTGGGTTACCCCATGGGCTCAGAATATTTCATTCTGAGATCAAAAACTATAACTGCAAGTACCAGGAAGTGTTCTTGACGAATCTTTTTAAGCACAAGAAAGCCTTGCTTTTGGTTTTTTGTACCTCCTATCCAAGTTGAATTGGGTATATCTGTCAATGGTATAGACTTCAGATTGAAAGCTAATCGCAAGTTTCTCTATGGGCTCGGAATGTTTTATTCTGGGATCAAAAACTAATGCTCCATGTACCAGGATGCGTTTCTGATGAATCTTTTTACCACAAGATAATTCCCTATCAGGCTTCAGGTTGCTTTAAAGTTACCTTCAGTGACAAAATGCAGTCTCTTATTACCAACTGTCTCGCATGACATTTCGAAGACAAAGTGTTTCAACGTTCAAACTGTGTGTTCAGACAAGACTTCACATCATATATTTTGCCTCTAAGGTACTTGTACAAAATATTTTACTTGTGCAAGTGTACTCAGACCAGACTTCATATATTTTTCCTCTAAGGCACTTGCACAAAATGTTGTACTTGTTCAAAATGTTGACATACCATAGATCCTTTTCCCAAGACTGGGGGGAGGGTGCGTTTGTACAATTTCCTGTGATTTATTTACCCCGCAATTAAATTTCAATTAAAAATCTTTCAATTGTTTAATGTTGTTGAATTGTTAATGGCGTTTTTGTGTTGTTATTGTTGCACTTGTCGTTCAGAGTTGAATTTATGCTTTTGCTACAACAACAACAGTTAACAACAATAACAATAATTACCAGCAACAGCCATAACGTTGAAATATTTCAATTTGTTAAACTTCAAGCATAAAGTTTAGCATAAAGAGTTCAGGAGAAAGTGAATGTTCAAGAGGGCAAATGTTCCACTTTCACAGGAATATGTTGGCAGTTTCGTGTGCATGATTTATGGCAGGCCTTTAGTTGTAAATCAACGGGAGAAAAATGGGAAACAATTTAAACGTGGTCATTAAAACGCTTTCATGCTTATTGCTTAGCAAATGGTGATGGGAGATGGTTAAAGTATAATGGATTAGTTAGTTTATGTTTTAAATTAATTAAAACACACAAGAAATTAAAATTAAATTAAAGTTTAATGGTCAACATTGTTACGAAAAAGAAAAGTCTTAATACTGGTGTTTTGCTTTTACATCGCATAACATTAAAATTATAAACAGAAGCTTCAAAAATAAAACAATAAATTAATAAAACAACAAACACCAGCATAAAATATTGTAAACAAGTAAGCAAAAATATAACAACAAACACTACAAGAATAAATGTAAACAAAATACAAAGACAACAATAATGAATGTAAAAAACGATGCTTACATTTATAGAGATTTCGGGAAGGCGAAACCACTAACATTCGCCTTCATGAACATTCATCAGACTGTTTACTTTTCCATATAAAAGGCCAGGCAAAGGCGACGCAGTTAGTAAAAGTTCAGTCAGTCTTTTGTGAAGACGCGGTGTGTTTGAAGAGAGTAATCGTGGTTTGAAAGTCTCCGTTACAAAGACCAATCAAATAATTGTCTAGTAATTGTTATTGTTTATGCAAAAGGTGTAAACAGAGGAATAACCAAGAAAAGCAATTGTTGTTGTTTACATCAAGTTGTGAGCAGTGGCATACAGAATTGTGCAAATAATAAAGAATTCTAATTAAAACTAAAAACAAATTTATTTTTATTTTACTTGCAATCTAACTACAATCTAATTTTTTTGAACGTTTTTAAAAGCACAATATGTCGCAATAATTTTAACCCAAAAAGAGAAAAAAAAATATTTACAAAAGGCCATGAATTCCACTTGACTTGTTTTTTGGCGGATTATCTGTTGTAATTATTTTTGCTTCTTTTGTAACCTTCTTACCCTTGTCGTTATTGTTCTCTTGCTTTAAGGCATTCATGCCGCATCATGTGACAAACACTAATCTGGTAGCGTATTTTACTTTTGTTCCTTACTTTAAACAGGCAATGAACGTTTATTTCAAATGAAAGGAGACATTTTCTTCTTTTTTTATTAAATTTTCATTATAATATTATGTATTTTCTATTGTTGTCGCATTGTCTCAGTTTTAATAGAATCATACAAATAAAAGCCTTGCAAGCCAAGCCATTAAATGACCAGCCAGCTCAACTCTGCTGTGGCGTGACACTAGCCAAGCAAGTGCCGTAGCACTGAGCAGCTTAGAAGAATAGTTTTATGAAATGGAATTGAATTTCTTATTCTTGTAGAATCTAAGAGAATTTATTATTGGATCTGTGTTTGTACGGGCATTATTAAGCAGAGTAGTGAGATAAAACAAAAAGAAGAAAAAAATGTTTAAGCAAAGTGCTTGCGGCATGCTGCTTCTGTTTCTTTTCAACCACTTGACATCGTATAGTGTACTTGGCTTTGAAAACAAATTCATTGTTTTTTACTGTTTTTTCTTGTGCGTCTTTTCAGTCTCTGTTTTGGAACACTTCTTTCAAAGTTTTTGCAAATTTATTTCTCTCTTCTCGTTCTCAACGGTAATAAATCTTTAATTTGACTTTCATGGTGTTTGCAGCTTAAAAAACTTTGAAGAATTTAAATGTTCTTTAAAAAAAAATAATCGCTTTTTTCTTAAAACAGAAACGTTAAGAAAGACATCAGCAAGTGACAGAAGGCCATTTCGCAATACTCAACGGACTTAGACATCATTTGCTTCGATAATTTGTTGAAGGATGCTGACCTCTGCTCTATTATTATACAATAGAAAACTTGGACGGCCTATATCCATTGGTACAATCTATATTCACAAAATTCCACTGAGACGAACTATCTCGCAATAATAGCAATCGGCATCATCGATATAAAGATTCATCTTATCCACTCTAAACCATCCTTTGTACTGACTAACCATGAGTCATATACGATTGTTCTAAACACTAGAAATAGAAAATCGAATGTATTAGCATTCATTATTAGTTCGAATCACATACAAGGTGTAGTACCCATGTTGAAGTTACCGTAGTCTAGTAGGTAGACGTGAGACAACACCAGGTCAGATATTTAAACGAAAATTTTAAAAAATATATTTCTTCGGAAAGGAAGTCTTTCTGCGAATAAATAAAATTGCCCTGAAAAAGTTTCTCAAAAATCTGTCGTTCGGAATCGACTTTAAAATGTAAGACCCGCCGCCATTCATGTATAAAATTAGCATCCACAACATAAGTGGTGTGAGAAGCTAGGTCATATCCTCGCTGAAGGGTGGTAATGACCAATTATGTTATGTATGTATGTATCCAGTATCCATGTTGTACGTGTTAATTTTATGCTTGACACACAGCTTAGCTTAGTATATAGATGTTCGAAGCTCTTTCATTGAAACTAAGGTATGATAGCTCATTAAATCTGGCGATGGATCGCCAGCGCACTGAAAGTCAGTATGGTAAGAAGCACGCTCAGGGTTGTTATAGCAGTTTTTACTATAAACTGCAAGAGAAAGAAGAGGAATATAGGTAGCATTATGTCATAGCAGGAGGAGCCTTCTGGGCTTCTACTGTGCAGATGATCTCACTAAACTGTTAAAGATGGGTATTAGGAGTGTAGGTGGTTTCATCATAAGCTCTAGACGGTTCCAGAACGAAGCGAAATGAATAACCAAATGATCTGTGGTTTTTATTGTTGTACTTTACAGTTTGAAATAATGGCTTTTGACATTGCTGCCATGTGAATTCGCTATCAGAGTATATCGTAAGGTGTTATATGCATATTTAACGACAGTAAAGTGGCCATTAGATTCCTAAGGAATGTGTAAACCACATTTATGATTATTTAAGAAAGCCGCATGGAGGAGATAGTAAGACATTTCGCGGTTACCCTCATTTAGGTGCGCAGGAGGGAATCGAAAGTAACAAATGCTGATGCAATTGCTAGAGCAGACACCATGAAAAATTCAATTAAATTGCTACATGAGATTGACACTTCTCTACAGAGAAACAAATGGTCTCCCAAACACTCTATTCTTAAACAAAGGGACAATGAACGCACTAGTGGTTACACCAAATAGATCTGTCCCGAAATGGGTATATGCGGAACATAATTGTACTTTAAACCTAGTAAGATTCCATATAAGGAACCTCATGGCAGTTATGTCAGCCTTTGGATTTTCATGATAGGGAACTGGGAATACCTCACGACTTCTGCAAAAGCTACAATTACAAAGAAAAATAAGAGGAATCTGTAGAAAATCTTCACTTTAATTGCCCGTCGCTTGCGAACCTAATGCAGTAGAATTCTTGGGCACCCAGAATTTACTGACAAAACAAGCCCAGCCAAAGGTGATTTGAGAAAAATCCCCACATTCATAAGACTCTTGGAATGATTAAGAGGCTAGGGGCTATAACTCTGTGGGAATAGATATTATCGGTGTGTTCTTATTCTCCCTTTCCTACTTTGTCTCATATTTTCCAATCCCCTATATTGTCCTCTCCCCATTAGGACGTTTGTACAATGGTTCAACTGGACCTCCGGGTACTGTACTTGCCTCAATTTGCAAGTACACGTCCTCTAACCTAAACCTAATATCGGTGTTGCAACGAGATTTTATATGATTCAAGTAAGGCAGTTTAACTTAACCTAACCTTACTCTAACTACCCTGAAAAAGCTTCTCATATCTGTCATTCACTTTGGACATTAAAATTGTTCGTGTTCTAGTGTACTCATGTTTCAAATTAGCTCCACGCAGTATTAAATGGTTTTGGCCTTAACTAATACGATGTCTATTTAAGATTTATTTTTGGAACTTAATTGTTGGCAGAGCAATTATTCTTTCATTCTGTATTCGTGAATAGAACAATTATTATCGACCAGCCAGTAGAAGATAAATTTCCCAATTCTGTAATTGCTTGCGGAGGAGGTAATTTAATCATCATGTGTCTATTTTTCAGTGTATTTCGTAGTCATTAAACGTTTTCACGGTTTTTTTGAATCACGAGTATTATTAGATGATGAAAACATCTTTTTCCATTTCATGTCGAATTTACATGTAACAGGCCAAAATGTTTGCTTAACTGTTTGTTCTTTGTGATGAAATTATCTTTGGTCTATTAAGCAAATAAAATCAATAAAGAAAATAACAAGTATTTATAACTTGACCTTGAACAGTTCATTACTATCAAGCCGGTCTAACTCATCAATCATAATGCCAGGCCATAATTATTGAAACCTTTTGTTTAATATTCACATTTTAATTTATGTCCATGGATATTCGGTGAGAGCCACAAGCCATTGAGTTATTTACAATGAAATTTTTGTTTAAGAATGTCAAGGTCACTAGTTTATCCTCTCGATTACATTTTGAATGTTATTGACACTCCAAGAGATTAAAACAAACCTTTTTAGAAAAATTAAAAATAAAGTCTACCTGTGCTGTGATATATGTATTTGAGAGGGTCCTTGTTGTTTAGGTTAATATTTATATCTACACGATGATAAGCCTGCCATTCAAATAGTTTATGACAGTTTGAGCAGCACGTTGACTATCATTACCCTTTGAAAAGGTATGCCAGCCAGTAGGAGAGTGTTAAACTTAAATTAACTCAACTTTTATCACGTTTCACGTTGTTGTTATTTTTGTTTGTGGTTTATGTATTGATATTTGTTCATGACAGTAAGAGAGAAAGATAGAGGGAAACTATGAATGTAAATATGTGGCACCAATTGGGTTTATAACTGTATGTTCGCTTGCTGTGGTGTTAAACAGAATCCTTGTTGCGTTTTGAAAACACGGGTTAAATATGTCAATGATATCAAGAGGCAAACAAAAAAATTTCCTCAAACACATATTGTCTTTCGCAACCCTAGTTTGGTCGTGCCAAAGCTTGTAACTTAACTACTTAACTTACGAATGTAAAACGATATTCAAATTCGTAAAGCAATGTTACTGTGCGTTGCTTATTGTACAAGAGACAGGCGTACAAAAATTGTTTTTTTATTATTCTCCTTATACTTGAGGCTTTTAACTGTCAACATGACGTTAATAAAATAAATAAAAAAGATACAAAAAAGATTGAAAATCGCCATAGGACATCCCATAACGAAACAATGGCAATGGCAATAACATCAGCAACTACAGCAATGCCAACAACAAGAACAATAAAAAAAATTTAAAAAAGAAATAAAATTGGCATAAGCAAAAACATGTAAACATGGAAACCGAACTTAAAGTCAAAATAGAAAAACAACAAAGAAATACAATACAATATAAAGTGTAGTAAATAGATATTCATAAACTGAAATACAAGAAATTTTTGTGTTTTTCTTGGGATAATAATCCTGATGCTTGATGCATGCAAATTCTTAAACATTTCTTGTAGTGTTGAAGCTAAACGTTCCCCATTAATATGCAAAAATGAGTATGACATTCGACTTTCACATGCTTTCATTGTAGCAAAGTTTTCACGGATAAAATTATTCTCTATAAAACGGGCTGATAATGAACTGGTGCTCCAACTCGTACTATAATTTTCATTAATAATGATATCCTAGAAACACAAAAAATTCATTATCCATCGTGTACAATTGCCGTGTAGAACTACATTTGTAGCATAGGTTGGCAATGGTACTTTTTACTTCCACCTAGAAAAGAGTATTTAAGTGTCTATGTATGCATATGTATGAGGAACGTACATATATATCAGGAAATCGCCGTAGTCTCTTAGGTAGCGTGTTAGCTTATTAAACGTGACGCCATGGTCAGACATATCAAACAAAACGAAATTCTTCGGCGACTTCCACTCAGCAGATTTCGGAAAAAAAACTCTGAGGGTAAATGAAATTGTCGTGAAAAAGTTTCTCAAAAATCTATCACTCGGAGGAGGTTGTAATCCTGACGAAAGGGTTGTAATGATCAGTTTTTCGAATCGAATTCTTTGCTATTTTACATTCTAATTTTTTCCCAAAAGCGCACTATTTCTGCTTTTAGTATTCCACATACATATGTACATTAGAATTTTCAGCAATGGCAACCACACTCGCTAATCCTTTGGTTTACTTACACATGATGATGCTTTTTAATGTAAAAACAATTGCAATTGTTTTATTACCACGTTTGCAACTTCCAGTCTATTGTTTTCTGCTGTTTTTTCCTTATTTCTTAAATGAAAGCAACAAAATAATAAAGTTACAGATGATGGGAATGAAAAAGAAATATTTTCCAGCAGAAATTGAGAAACGTTCAGGCATAGGGCAGGGGCTATGAAACATTAAAAACGAAATCCTTAATTAAAACTTAAATTTTGTAGTTATTCGCTTGAATCATGTTTTTTCCTATTAAGAAAAAACTATGAATCAAGCGTTTTTATAATTTTCCACCGGAAAAATTTGAATTTTTTATTATCAAAACTTGCATTCATTGGAGCCAAATTTACAGTCAAAGAAAAAAATTCTATGTAGATAGTGTATGTAGACTTTTCTCGGTGACTGTATAAAATGTTTATTTCATTTCCTTTGTTTATTTCATTAAAAAGGAATAAGTGAGCAAATATTACACCAAATGATAACTGCAATAGAATCTAATGCCTGTGTTGCGTACTGGGGAGAGCGTATGAGTGATATTTAATTCATACAATTCAGTACGTATACTTTTAGGTGGATAACTCAAAGTAACTTAAAGCGTGCAATAAATGGTAAATTAATTTGTAAATTAATATCGAAATTATACACTTAAGAAAGCATTATTTTAAGGTGATACAGAGTGGTTTTTAAAATTGTAAATGAAACGTAGAAAAGACTTTATTTTTTTTCAATTGAAATATTTGGAATTTTTAACTTTTAAGGAAAAGCCCAAAAGGTTAAAATTGTTAAAAGAATAAACGAAAAGAGATTATTATTATTATTTAATCGACGTCCGAAGGTACGTTTCTTAGTACATAAATATAGGGCGGGCCATCTATCGATTTAAATTGGAATCATCGGATATTTCGAATCTGACAATACTTATGTCATTCTATTCTGTCACAAAATTCAGTATATTATCTCCACTGAACGTAATGGAATTTATTGGAAATTTATTTCCAAAACAGAAATTGCACGAGAATGTCGTAACAAATTTGGCTGAAGAGAAGGTTTTATTGGTTTCCTTGTTGATGGGCCCAGACGTGAGCGATGATTTCGGTTTTTCCCAAAAAAACAAAAAAAAAACATCTTTCCGGATGAATCTCATTTTCAACTTGGTGGGTATGTTAATAAGTCAAATTGCCATATTTTGGGCTTAGAAAACCCACACGTAGTCTTACAGAAGCCAATGCACCCTTTACGAATCACTGTTTGGTGAGGCTTGTTGAGCGGAGGCATCATTGGCCCATATCTTTTTGAAAATGAGGATTATTACGGTCTATTAACCGATAAATAAATGATAGCCGATTTTTTTCTACCCGCTCTTCACGGTATTGATGTGAACGATGTTTGGTTTCAACAGGATGGTGCAACTTGCTACACGTCTCATGCCACAATGGATTTATTGAGTCAAACGTTTGATGACCGTTTAATTAGCCGAAATTGTGATGTCAATTGGCCGCAAAGAAGCTGCGAATAGACACCGTTGGACTATTTTCTGTGGGTGCCGTTAAAGAAAAGTGTTATGCCGACAAACCTGAGACAATTGAGCATATAAACTCCAACATTCATGATATCATTGCCGGCATTTTACGCCACACACTCGAAAAAGTACACAAAAATTGGTCCGATCGAATGAGTTACTGTAAGGCCAGCCGCGGCAGATATATGAAAGAAATATTATTCCATTTCTGGTACTTTACAACAAAACAAAATATATTTGACAAAATATCAAACGGTTTTTGTTTCATTGTATTTGTAAATTTAAACTTTGAAATCACCCACCCTATATTACCCTATTTCTACTCCTATCACTGCCATTATTACAAATCCTACTATCATTCAGATTAATGCTATTGCTGCAAATTTCATAGACAAATTGAAACAAGAATTTTGAATTGAATTCTTTAAATTACAAGCAATGCCTGAAGCACTTTTCTAAAATGGAAATTATTTTCTAACAAGAAATATTATTTGGTTTTCTTATATCAAAAATTTCTGGAATGCATTTTTCCTTTTTAACTTAAAAACGAATAACAACAAATACACGCACATCTTAGCGTATATGTAGCTGAGAGTGTGAATAATATTTTAAATTTCTCTATGCACTGTTACTGGCATTCCAAAAACTTTGCCTTTAAGATACGCATTTGCAAAGGAAACTTTTATAATTTTTAATCGTTTTCGTTGAAGCTGTGTTTGATTTTAATTCTTTTCTTTAATTTTTAATTTTTTCTATTTTCCTATAATTAATCGAAAAATAAACAATTTTTAATGAAGTAAAGTTGCATTATCTTGTAATTTTCCTGGTAAAATTTGTTTTTCGAAATGAGAGTGTATGCTACATGCATAAATAGATAACAACTGATGTTTTAAAAGCTTTTAATTCATTTAGTTTTAATTTTTTTTGGAATTTGTGAAACATTTTCGATTTAATTTCTAATCTAGAGGTTGCTTAAGTGAAAGAAAAAAAATGATTTTTCATTAAAATTTTCTTTAAGAGAATAACAGAATTATTCAATTTTTTTAGGGGAAAAATTTATCATCTCCACAGCAGATTATTACGACTATTAATAATACCCAACGCAACAAATGACAAGTAAGTGTTACACAATAAGGGTGCGAACAGAGTGAGCGCTGAAAGCCGAGCAGAGATTGTCAGTGCGATAAAGATTGTCAGTGCGATAAAACTGATTACATACAAGTCAATACAAATAAGCTTGTGTATAACACAATGAACGCCGACAAGAGCAGAGATCAAAGCCGATGATGTTGATGTTTACTTTTTAGCCTGCATTCGGGCATATTGTCGAAATTTAGCTGGATATTTTCTTAAATCATTATATAAATGATGAAATTCACTAAATTATTTCCTTTTTAGTGTAATTGGATGTTTTCCAAATTCTTTTGTGTTAATAATAATCACACTAGGAGAAGCAAAATACTCTTCATCAGAGGAATCCATTACAGTGTACAGCAATTTTATAAACACAAATGAACAACAAGACTAAATGACATAAAAGCAAAACTCATGCAATAAACAGAATTTCAGCGCTGATTCTCGCGTTCACTGTGTTATATACAAATTTTCTTCTCGCATGAAAATAAGCTCGGCTCGGCTCCGCTCGGCATCAGCACTCACTCTATTCGCACCCTAACACTTTAGTTAGTAAAACGGCTCACCGAATATGTACTAAAGAGTTGAGGAAAGATTTTCTTTACAATTAATCAACCCCTCAAGAATGCTTCTGAAAACAACCGGAAGGGCGGTGGGAAACAAAATATTTTATTCGTTTTTTTGAATGGTGTTTAAGCGCATATTTAGATTCGGTGCTGCATTCTAGTAAACGATGACATCAGTTTCTATGACAGTCCAAGCAATTAAAAATACTCAACGATTTCTGTAAGTAATTAAGCGCTTTAGTCTCCACGAAGTCGTCGTTATCCAGTAGCTATTAGGCGTAAGGCCACGGTTCAAAAAATATTTCTTTAACGACTTCCTCTCTGCAGATTTCTGGCAAAAAATTGCCATGAATAGTTTCTCAAAAAACTTTTTCTCGTAGTTGACTTTAACTCATCTCTATGGAAGCAACGGAAGGGGTTCCATTAAAGATTTGCTTCATTTTTTTAATGCAAAGCCAAATGTTTCTGCAGCCCCAAATTCCATTGGCATTTATTTTAAAGAAGGAAAATCACCGCGGTTTAGGTTAGGTTTAGGTCGGAGTGATAGCTCTGATATCACAAAGCTCACTTGAGCACGCATAGCGGCCCGTTGTGATGCCACGGGTGAACACAGTCCCTGTACTAACCAAGTTCCACCAAAATCAAGGAAAAGGAAGAAGTTGGTCTGCGCAAGAGCTGCACACCGCGGTTTAGTAGGTAGTGTATTGGCTTATCAGATGTAAGACGTTGGTGCAAACCCCACGTCAGACATCTCCAGGTGACTTCCTCTCACCAGATTTCTGACAAAATACTCGTAAAGTAAATAAAATTGCCATGAAAAGTTTTACAAAAAAAATCTGACGTTCGGAGTCAACTTTAAACTGTAGGTCCCACCACTCATGTATAAAATTAACACACACAACATAAGTGGTGTCAGAAGGATTATAGTGACCAATAATGTATGTATGTATTATTTACATCTTCAGCCTCTTTAACTTAACAGTCAAATTAGGTTTTCATGCTTAAAAATATAATTCACGTAACAAGACAAGCGGGTATCCTTCTTTTCTTTCTTCCTTTCTTTTTTTTGTTTTCATTCAACTTTTTCTAAATCAAAACAAAACTTGAGAACTTTTTTCTTTAAACAACACAAACGTACATGATTACATACGTTATTATGTTACATAATGAATGAAGAGATCGACTTTATTGTTCTCAATAACACTTTTCTTGATTTTGTTGCCATGTTTTAAATTCATTTCAGGTGTTTACATTGCTCCCAAGGGAGTGTCTGATAACAACTAGCAACTTAAAAAAAAAAAAGAGTTTTTCCCTTTTAAATTTCCTTCTTTTTTCCTTTTTGTTTTTTGGGTTCATATGCTTAATTTGGATGTTAGTTTTCCCCTTTTCAAATGTCTTTATGTGTTGGCTGATGTTTGTTGTTATTCACACAAACAGTCGCAATAACAACATGATTTTCAATTCTACTCTACTAACACTTCCTTTGAATTTCATTCTCACGCTCCCTTTTACTCTTACACCCACTCTTACTGTAACTTTTTCCCGTTCTGTTTTAAATAACATGCTGTACGTACATGAAAAGGGTCAACATGAATATGTTACTTCCCATTATCCTTTTTCCATTTTCTGCATGTTTAGCTTCACTTTCCATTTCGTTGGGTAGAAAATTTGATATTAAAATCCCCAGTATTTATTTTTTTTTTCTCTTAAACGGACAACTTTATCTACTCCTTGTCATGATGTCGAAGTGCCGATCTTCATGTAACTATTTGGAGGGGGAATAAATCTTCCATTAAGTTGGTTTAATCGATGAGTTGTATTTTCTATGGAAAATTTGTCGATGACTTGCATTTATTCTATCGATGGCTTGCAGTTTCTGTAGCAATTTTAACAATCAGACACCTTAATGAGCGATTTGACAGATTTATTAAGAAATGATTTTCTGAGTATATCGTACTAATATTATTGTTTTAAGAAGTATACAATTAAAAAATAGACTTTATTTTGAAATGATATTTTATTGTATTCGTTTCCAAGACCATTTTTCATTGCTTTAATAATATTATAATGAGTTCTGAATATTATAATGAGTTCTGAAGAGTTCCACTCTTGAGTGTTTGTTGTAGCCTTTTATGCAAGTTTCGTAACTACTTAACTACTTTAGTCTATAGGGTGGGCCATTTTACCACAATATCAATCATCCGGCATCCTACCCAGACACTGTTAACAGAGGGTATATTTGAAGCCCGATATCTCAGGTTCAAAAATTATTTGGAATATACTACTTATTGTTTTTTATTAGGGACACCTTAGGCTACAATTTGTATATAGTGGGATATGTGTAGTAAGTTCAATTTTTCCAAAATATAAATTATCCGTCATTCTACTTAGGCACTGTTAACATAGGGTATCTTTGAAGCCCGATATCTGCAGTTGCAAAATTATTAGGGATATACCACTTATTGGGTTTTATTAGGGACACCTTGGGCTACAATTTGTATATAGTGGGATATGTGCAGCAAGTCCCATTTTTCCACAATACCCATCAGACGTCATCCTACTCAGACACTGTTAACATTGGGTATATTTGAAGTCCAATATCTCCAGTTCCAAAATATCTCAGAACCGGAGATATAGGCGACGAAGCTAATAGATCTAGTCTCGAAGGTAGTGGGCTCGATAGCCATGCTATCAAGGATTCCAAAACAGGTTTCCTTATGATCGGGCGTTAATTGAAACCGGGGAAATAGGCGACATTTTGTCAAATTAGCAAAAAAAGAAGTGCTCTGTATAAACCGGATAAAAAAACGGTCTTGTGGGGCAAGTGGAACTGGATAGACATAGTATCAAGGATTCCAAAAGAGTTTTCCTTAGGGTCGAGCTTTACTTCGGACCAAAGATATAGGCGACGAAACTATATATAAATTGGTTTAAATAAGATAAAAAATGAAATTATGGGGAAATGAACTTAAAAATTTAAATAATTCTCATTGAGTTAATATACACTTATATATATATATGTATCTATCTATGAAAATGTCGTATTTTTCGCAAGTTGTATTTCTTTGGCAGATGACTTGTACGTTGTAGGTAGATGACTTGCATTTTTGTTTTGATGACTTGCATTTTTTTTGGTAGATGACTTGCACTTTTTGAGTCAATGACTTGCATTTTTTTTGGTTGATGACATGCACTTTTCTGGTAGATGAATTGCATTTTTTTTTTTTTGATATATAACTTGCACTTTTTGAGTCGATGACTTGCAATTTTTTTGGTTGATGACTTGAATTTTTGTTTGTTGATGACTTGCATTTTTTTCTTGATGACTGGCATTTTTTTGGTATATGACTTACACTTTTTGAGTCGATGATTTGCATTTTTTTTTTTGTTGATGACTTGCATTTTTTTGGTAGATGACTTGCACTTTTTGAGTCAATGACTTGCATTTTCGTTTGTTGATGACTTGCATTTTTTTGGTAGATGACTTGCATTTTTTGGTAGATGACTTGCACTTTTTGAGTCAATGACTTGGATTTTTTTTTGGTTGATGACTTGCATTTTTCTGATAGATGAATTGCATTTCTTTTTTTTTTTTGGTATACGACTTGCACTTTTTGAATCGACGACTTGCATTTTTTTGGTTTATGACTTGCATTTTTTTTTCTTGATGACTTGCATTTTTTGGTACATCACTTGCACTTTTTGAGTCGATAACTTGCATTTTTTTTGACTGACTTTTTTTGATTGATTACTTGAATTTTTTTTGGTAGATGAATTTCACTTTTTGTGTCGATGACTTGGAACAAGCATTGTTAACATATGGAATATTTGAAGCTCAATATCTCCAGTTCCAATATTATTTGGGATATATCACTTACTTGGTTTAATTGGGGACACCTTAGGCAACGATTTGTATATAGTGGGATATGTGCAGCAAGTCCTATTTTTCCACAATATCCATCATCCGCCATCCTATCCGGACACTGTTAACATAGGGTATATTTGAAGCCCAATATCTGCAGAATTATTTGGCTTTTATTTGCGAAACCTTAGGCTACAATTTGTATATAGTCAGATATCTGCAGTCAGATATAATTGCATATATGCAATTACGACAGAAAGTAAGACTATGTGTGATTATATTGTGTTCTCTATGAACAAAACAAGTACAATTGCAAATGATTTTAGACCTAAGAAATCTTAAATTGGCCTAATCATTCTTCGTTATTATATTGAAAATTTCTTTCGTTTCTCCCTCATATTTTTTTCCCCAACTTTCTATATATACGCTGTAGATTTCGTTCTTGCTGTTCTAGTCTTTATTGTTACATCATCATCATGATGATGTTGAAAGTATTTTGAATGGAATTATTAGCTCAACAAACTCTTTCCCTAAAACCAAAACACTTTTAAAAGTTTAAATTAATCCTAAACGCTTTATCTAATAGCGAGTGGAAGTTAAAAAAATGGAATAAATTTATTGAAATGAAGGAAATACCAAACGAACAACTAGATTGTTAAAGCGATTCACTCTTCCATCGAGGATTCCTTATTGAAGCTCTCCGTTGTTAAAATAAATTAATGCAACTGATTATATCAAAGTATCGTAGTCGACTTTAAACTGTAGGTCCCGCCACTTCTGCATAAAATTAACACACACAACATAAGTGATGTGAGATACTAGGTTGTAACATTGACTACAGGGTTGTAATGAACAATTGTGTATGTTGTGTACGTATTTACATAATAATAATCAAAACTCAAAGTCAATGTGCATGATTAGGTAACCTAATAGTGGATATTAACAACTCCTTCTAATATATTATTACGTTTTTACCATTTAAAAACGTTTAAAATATGAGCTCGTAGATTGCAAATAAATTAAAAATAAATTTGTGTTTAGTTTTGATTAAAATTCTTTACTATTCGCACAATTCTCTGTGCCACTGTTCACAACTTTATCTAAACAACAACAATTACTTTTCCTTGTTATTACTCTGTTTATACCCTTTACATAAACAATAAAAATTACTAGACAATTGTTCGACGGATCTTTATAACAGAGATCTTCACATCACGATTACTCTCTTCAAACGCACTGCATCTTCACACAAGACTGACTGAACTTTTACTAACTCAGTTGGCTGCTTTGCCTTGCTTTCATTTCGCAACGTAAACAATCTGATGATTGTTCATGATTTCGCCTTCTTGAAATTTCTATAAATGGAAACATTGTTGTAAACATCGTTGTTTACATTTACATCGTTGTTTACATTGATTGGTGTAGTGTTGTTGGTGTATTGTTGTTTACTTGTTTACCATTTTTGGTTTATGCTGATGTTTGTTGTTATATTAAGCAGTACGATAATTTGTAAACAGGTCTGTTTACTGCATTGTTTTGTTTTTTGTAGCTTTTGTTTATAATTTTAATGTTAAGTGATGTAAAAGCAAAGCAGCAGTACTAAGATTTTTTATTTTCGTCACAATATTTTACTGGCGTCCATTATCTTCAACTTAAGGAAGTAAATTTTTAATTTTAATTTAGCCTGCCTGACTTTAAAATAAAATTATTACTTTCTCCTGTATAATTTCAATTAAAAGCAATTAATCTGTCTGCTTTTCTCCAAGCATTTAATAAACTATTTTCATAGAAAAAGATAAAAAAAGAAAATCACAGTAAAACTTTGCAATCAAAGTAATTAAAATGGGGGTCACTTTATTTTAAAAAGCTTCGTTTTTTCCATCCTGTTGTTTATAAATTGTTTTAAACAGTGTTGCCTGTGTTATGTTGATATTTAATTAAAACTAATTAAGTTCTTAGAACTTCAAAAAGGAGAAGTTTTCTCCTCTTTTTTTTAACAATTTTCATATCGTTTAAACGAATTGTTTACGGTTGTCACTGAAAAAGTGAAATAAATCATGTTTTATACTTTTAAAAGCAAACAAACAAAGAATGAAAACACAAATTATTGTTTTTAGTTTATATTGACTTATCATTTATTCATTAGTCAGTCCATTAATCATTCAATTTAATTATGATTCTGTAACAAAGCGTATAAAAATAGCACAAAAGCCAATAATTAATTTAAATGCTACAGACTTTAATAATATAAATTAACGTAATTTACATGTAATTTATTTATTAATTTTATTTTATTTTACAGTTTTTTTCTCTTTTCCTTGTATTAAATTAATTTACACGGCCAGTAACCAGCAGCCACTTCAATTAATCTCATGTGTCTCGTACACCAAGGCGTATGATTAATATTTTAATATCGCAAACAAAAAGTGCCACTAAGATTTCTACCTCTCTCTATATATATACTAGCTGTACCCTGCGCGCGTTATTGCGCCACCAACTAAAATAAATTTTAAAGAAAGACTTTACACAAATATCCAATTAATATTGAATCATTTTATTGATTTTGTTTCACGTTGTCCAGATGATTCAGACGAACGGGCCTGAGTAGTACGAATTCGATCAGTTTCTAATCTCACTTCTCGTTGTTCAAGTGGTTCATGCGAACGAGTCTCAGCGGCATCTACTCCAAAGTCTCGTTGCTCGTCTGATTCTGAGGCTTGTAGTGCTCTTTCCTTTCGTGCTTGAGGTGTAGGTCGACCAATGTCTTGCCATTCATTTTGAATAATTTTCAGTGACGCCATCTACCGGAAATTAATCGCACCAACTTAGAAACCTCCGTTGACTCATGCGCAACAAGTTTGCTAAAGAACATGTCATGATCGAATGCAGTTTACTATTTAATTCATTCTGAGTAAGTTTCAGTGGCGTCCCCTATCTTAAACTTAGAAGTTTTCCCCGGCTCATGCGCAATAACTTTGCTGAAAATCATAACATGATCAAATGCATAGTTTACGATTCTATTAATTACATACAAACAAACATTCATTTTTATATATATAAATATAGATTTAAATTACTGTCGTGTACAAAATATTACATAGAGCTGACGGATGACGTATACGTAATATTTTGTTAGACAATAACACTCATACTTTTTTATTTATTTTATTTGCTTATTTCAACGTAAAAAGCAGCCTATAACTCCTCCCAGACATACAGGAAGATACTGTGAAAATTTCAAGAAAATGCGTTCTGCCGTTTAGCCGTCTATAGAATTCAAACAAACCCACACACAAATAAACACACATTCACTTTTATATACAAGAAGAAGAAGATGATATGAATCAGCATTACTTTCTTGCCTTCTTCACAGTGTTTGTGTACAGCAACTCTTATTTACGTGTTTAGCATTTGATAGTTAAACTCCAACAACGTTTTGTTTGTGTTGAATTTTTATTATAGCAGAATACTCTCTTGATCGCAGAGTTCAAATGAATTTTTAAATTAAACTTTTTTTATAAACGTACAGAAATATACGCGATAGTTTATTAGTGTTTTTGTTGTTTTGTGCGGCCATTACAGCGACTTAAAAAATTTATTTTTTGTAAGTCATTTTATTGTCATTTTATTGTCATTCTATTAATTTTATGGCAGTGGTGGTTGACAAAGGAAATTAACATTAAATTGCTTCCCTTTTATGTGATGAGTTCAGTGGTAAACACCCATATTATATTAGATCGTAAATTCTAATAAAATCGTTAAAATTTCTACAATTAAATTGAAATAGAATCGAGTTCTTAAACTAAATTTAATTGTGATACTAACATTTATAAAGCAGTCAGAAGCTTGGCAGAAGCTCTGAGAGTAAAGAAAATTTCCATGAAAACTTTTTCAAAAAGCTGTTACTTGGAGTCGACCATTAACTGTATTGGGTGGTGTGAGAAGCTAGGTTGTAAGCCTGACTAAAGGGATGTAATGACCAATTAAATAAATACCTTAAGACAGAACTGTCTTCATAAATAGGAAATAAAGTAGGAATTTTGGAAGGGAAATTAACACTTCAGTTCCTGTATATCGGTAGTTTATAGGTAAGGATGGTTTTTACTTCAAGTGTCACATGCATTATGGTTACTGGAAGGCAACGAACGTTTTAACTGCATTATCCTAAATGAAGCCAATTGTAAACGCATAAAGCCAGAGCAAGGGACTATTACTATCCCGGATTTTCTGTATATCCTGAAAATATAGACAAGCATATCAAGTTGTTATATGCACACAAAAGCGAACTAAGAGTCTATTTTGAAGGGCGCATCATAGTTTAGGTAGCATCAAGCAAATTTTCCCATATGTATTGTGTCTAGGTGGCAACTAAACGAATTTCAGCATTTAAGAAAGGAAAACTCGAATTCTCTAAAACAAAATATACACCCTGGTGATGAGAAAAATAATTCTAGAAATTCTACAAACTATTGTCAAATATTGAAAGATCTACAGGATAACTATAGACCAACCGGAGCCTTGTAGAGGTGTACATACAGAATTGATCATGACAACCCTTTAGTCAAGATTACGACCTAGGTTCTCACATTACTTATGTTGTGTGTGTTAATTTTATACATGAGTGAAGGGATCAACAGTTTAAAATCGTATCCGAGCGACAGATTTTTTGCGAAACTTTTCATGGCAGTTTTATTTAGTCTCAGAGGTTTGCCAGAAGTCTGCTGAGAGGGAATATACATATTTTCATATTTCGTTTTGATGTCTGGCCTAGGGTTTGAATCGAGTCCTCACGCCAATAAGCCTACACACTACCGACTAGATTACGTCGACTTCTTTTCAGAGGCATAGCGGATATAATGTAATGATATGCGTTCCAAGCTCTGATTGTGACTTGACTAAGGCGCACATTACGTTAAACACTGTCTAAGCGAACCCGTGATAGATCATGTTGTCAAAATTAATTGTTTCTCTTAGCTGTTAGAGTTTTTAGTGATTAATACCCATAAAAGTGTTTGAATATTCAACATAACTTTGTTTACAGCTGACGTTTTAAATGTTATTACGCAGAGTATCTGTGTTCTGAACAGTTTCCTTTAGTGTCTGTTTACAACATCCGGCTGTCGTCGTATTGGCTGTAAGGGCCTGTTATGAATGGTATTTATTTTAACACTAAAGTGATAATCATGGTAATAAAATGACATCAGTAACGTTGTCATACCACATTTAGAGTCTCTTAAATATTTATAGCGGCCGTTAATAAAACAATTGAACACGAAGAGTGAGAGTCAAGTAATCGCCATTAAATATTTACATTTTTTTCCATCAAATTTTATTGCCTTGCTGGCCGCCACATAATTATCTAGGCAAAGAGCAATTCAAATAAAATGAAGGTTTCATTTAAAACGTTTGGTGTTTTTGTTTTTACAATAAACACGCGTAACAAATTGAATTATTTTATGTTTAATATTTAATTAAATTTAGTTTTATACTACTGATCCATTTGTTTTTAATTTTTTTTTTTTTTGTTGTTGCAGTAAAAAACAATTGCCTTTAATTTGAACAGTTTTTGAACAGTAACTGCCACAATTTAAGATTTCTCTGAATTTATCATAAAACCATATAATTGGATTATTGTTTTATAAATTTATTTAATTAACTTGAATATTTTCTTTATAATTATTAACCACACAAGAGTACATACATATATAGCCTGCTATATACCGAAATCTATGCACACAATCAAAACCATTAAAAAAGGAAAAAAATTAACAATTAAATTTGCATTGAAATGTTATCAGAAGCATCAGAGCATATTTCAATACAATAAACTGTTACTTTAAAATCTTTAAACAATCAGTAAATATTCCAACACTTAATTGTTTTGATTGACAGTTTTATTAATTGATTACAAATTAATTCAACAAATATTTTAAATCTCCTTACCACACATATCTAACAATTCATTTACAGTTCATATCATGACCAGTTGTAAGACAACTGAAAGATGGAAATGAAAAGATTTCTTATATTTATTTAAAATATGTATTTTGTAAATTTTAATTGGCACATGCTTTTAAAATTGTTTCATTAAATGATATTTAAATGTTTACATTGCAACCTTAAGGAATATTTATTTCTTCATTTCATAAAGACAAAATAAATCATTTCAATTGTATTTTACATTCAGAAACAGGAATCTTTCTAATTGTAATGCAACGTTTCTCAAAAGTCTATCATTCGGAATCAACATTAAAAACCTGGTTGTGAACCTGACTAAATGTGTTATAATTGCCGTTTAAGTAAATAAGTTTTAAGTTTGAATTTTGTTTTAATTTCTTTATTATTTAAGTTACATTACATTTAAAGATGAATTCTTTACAACTTTACTACAACTGTTAGATCGATACGCTTCATTTCCTGTCCTTTTCAACCACATTTAAAGCCTAAGTTCAGTAGTTACTTACTGAACAACGGCAAGCAAATAAAATTAAGTGTGCAAACACTAAAGGTTTAAGATTGAATGACCATTAGCTAGACAAATACACACATAAAGGAGAGAATTTTCTTTTTCATAGACCCTGTCAGTCTTGGTTATGGATGAGCGTATAAAAATTGAAATTTGTCTTAAAGTATAGGGTGGGCCATTTAAAAGTTTAAATTTAAAAATGGTAATAAAACAAAAACGGTCGGAAAATTTTTTTTAATTCTGTGGTGAAGTACAATTGTTCCTATTAGAACATACATACTACATACATATATAATTGGCCATTATAACCCTTCAGTCAGAATTACGGCATAGTTTCCCACACCATGTTGTGTGCCTTAATTTTTTATACTTGAGTGGCGGGACCTACAGTTTAACATCGACTCCGAACGACGAATTTTGAGAAATTTTGTCATGACAGGTTTTTATTTACTCTCTCAGAGATTTTGCCAGATATCTGCTGAGAGGAAGTCGCCGAAGTAATATTTTTTTTCATATTTCGTTTTTGATGTCTGGCCTGGGGCTCGAAAATCGGGCTTTTTGTCTAATAAGCGAACATACTACCTACTGGACTACGGCGACTAGTTTAAATTTAAAAATGGCAATAAAACAAAAACGGTTTGAAATTGTGCCGAATTTTTATTTTTGTTGTGTAGTATAATTGTTGCGGTTCGAAATGGAAGATTATTTCATTCATATGGCTGCTGCGGCTGGCCTTAAAGTAACTCATTCGATCAGACCAATTTCCGTCCACTTTTTCAAGTGTATAGGGTAGTATCTCGACAATGGCATCACAAAAGTTGGAATACAAATGCTCAATTGTCGCTGATTTATCGGCACAACATTTTCCTTTAATGGAGCTCCACAGAAGATAGTCCAACCGTATCAAATCGCAGTTTCTTGGCGGCCAATTAACATCCCAATTTCAGCTAATTAAACGGCCATCAAACGTTTGATGCAATAAATCGATTGTGGCATAAGATGTGTGGCAAGTTGCCTCATGCTGTTGAAAGCAAACATCTTTCACCTAAATATGAGGAAGAGCGCCTACAAAAAACTCGGTTATCATGGTTGCGCAGTCCTAATTTTCAAAGAAATATGAGTTAATGATGCCTCCGCTTCACAAACCATTACAAACAGTCACTCGTAATGTATGCATTGGCTTCTGTAAGATCACGTTTGGGTTTTCTGAGCCCCAAATACGGCAATTTTGCTTATTAACGTACCTACCAAAATGAATATAAGATTCATCCGGAAAGATGTTTTATTTTTGGGCAAACGCGACATCATCGTGCAGTTGCTCGTTGGTCTAATAAATCCTAACAGTGCTCAAGCGTAAATTGAGTCATTCTTCAGTGGAGATAATATACTGAATTTTGTTGCAGAATAGAATGACATGAGTATTGCTAGATTCGAAATAGTCTATGGTTCAAATTTAAACCAATAGATAGCCCACCCTGTTTGTGTGTCTTATGCATGACAATTTATTACAGGCCCAAAAGGTGCAAATTTTTATTGTTTGTAATTTTTTTTTATAAAAACAGTGGCCTGGTTTGTTTAGTAAGCAAATAAACAAAGGAAAATATAAACAAATTTATTAACAAAGAATTGATCAACATTTAAAAAAATTTTCAAAAGGGTTTTATGCAACAAAAAAAATTTTAACCAAACCAAACATACAATATGTATGTACTTAAGCTTTGTTGTTTTTAGAAAGGTTGAATAAAATTTGAACAAAATATATTTTCTGTGAGTTTTCTATTTTCTCTTGTAGATTTTTATATCTACAAATTTTTTCTTTTATCACATGAATGGTGCTTGCTTTCTGCCTGACATAACAATATTTGTGGTTAAAACCAACCGTGTTAACACGGCAAGCCAAAGGCTGTTTGCTTATAATTAAGGCATCTTTTGTTTTAATTTTAACCGCAATGCCATGATAAAATAAAAAATTTTACAACAAATTTAAATAAACGAAATAAATTTAACTCTCCATTGTTACGTATTCAGCTATAAACGTTCAATTAACTTAATTCAACCAAAAACACTTTAAGCCAATTGAACAGAAGAACGAAAGGAAAGGAAATGTTTCTGGCCTTTGCAACTCCCTTGACAAAGTCATTAACAAATTCCATCGATTCCCTTTGGTTCCTTTCAACAACATTTTTACAATTAAAGGTTTTCTGCAATAACACAAGAACACATACAAACAAATAGTCATCCATACATACTGACTTATTGTATTGAATTCATACATACTAGTTTACTTTCTCTCTCATCTATAAGAGCCCTTAGCAACACAATGTCTTCCCTAAATTTCTCATGGGGTTTTTAATTTCTTCTCATTGCATAAGTTGTATGTTGAATAAGTATTAAGTACAGTTACATGCACTCTTCACCTCAGTGCAAAGCATGCTGCTCTTATTTCTTATTTATAACCCACAGCCAAACAAACTTACGACTCTACAGTAGCCTATGGACCCTTAAAGTCATAAAATAAAAAGAGTGAAAGAAGAATGAAAGAAATTTGTGTGCACCATTGAACTTTTGTCAAAGGTGGAATGGTAAAGAGAGAAAATCAATTTGCTTAATTGCATAACACTGCTAAGGTGTAATTGTCTTAATATTTCTCTCGTGTCTCTCTCTCTTTTGCTTCCTACAAGCAGCAGCAAGGAAAAATACTTTAAAAATCTGCAGTTCTTAAACTCTTACTGAAGAGCATAGAGGAGTATCAACAAGAAAAAAAGGAATACATTTGTTTATGTGCTATCTGGAACATGCCATACATTGTTATGTTTTCATACATATGTGTGTAAATAATGATTGGTTAACCAGAATCATTTATCAGATGGTGGCAATACAAAACCAACTCAACGCTCTGATATTAGAGCAACATGTTTACTGAGTAAATATGTTGCATAGTGTTGAGGTGTCCAGTTCGATTAGTATCTTCAATTAATTAAAGCCTTTATTCATTTTAAAAACTTTGAAAATTCTTCTTAAATTCTGTCAAAAATTTCTCTGCAAATGACAGGAATTTCTGTCAAATGTTTCTCTGACAATTCTGTGGAAAACCTTGTCAACATTTTATCTCTTTCTCTCTGGCTCTGTCTCTCTGGCCGCATCAAAAAATATTCAATTTAATCAAGAATTCAACACAATTTATGTATGTATGAAATGAAAATGCCACAAATGAAAAAAGTTCATGGAAACCCCGAGAAAATTTCCACTGAATTGTTGTACAAGGAAAACAAATAAAATAACATGAAAAATTAAATGAAAAACTTATTTTTTCGCAAAGTTTTTAACAAATTTTTTAGTGGAAAAAGAGAAGGAGAAAAAGCAGTTTGAAACAAAAATTAACTTTTTTTTTTGTCCATGGTTTGTGGCAAGTGAAGAGATGGAAAACTGAAAGTTTCAATTTAAAACAAATAAATGTACAAGGTTATGCTAAATAAAGAGTTAAATATGATAAGGAAAATGAATAAACGAAACCATGTGGAAGAATTGAAAGTGAGAGAAGATGAGAAAAAAAAAATGATTTCTGTTTCAAACACAAGACTGATCTCTATCTTTCTCTCTTAATTATACAAATTATTCATTTTAAATCTGTCCTTTATTTGCAAAATTGTTGAAGAGATTGAGAAATATTAGTAAAGGAATTAAGGATTAGTACCCTTTAAAATTGAACCCATCTGTTGGCTTATGATCTAAAATATTTCCAAGAGTAAGAGGAATGAATGCCTACCTTCTGGATCTTATTAAAGGTTTACATTACCGATTAACTAAATATGAGGCATAGAAATGTAAATGTACGTTCATGGCAAGTATCTGGAGAATGAATCAGAGTTCCCGGATGAATTTCTCTACAAAATAAGTCAAATCAAAAGGATTTTTCGGACGTATCAATTTATTTATTTTTATTTTTATTAATTTATTAATTACTGAGTAACTGCGACCATATGCTCGGTGTGGTATAACACACCAGTGTCTCTGATGGAAATCGAACCCATAACCCTTATGCTGATAGTCTAGATTACCTTTTAAAAACAAAAATCTTCAATATTTTCCATGATATAAAATTGTATATCATCAATCTACACAAACTTTCAAATATATTACAAGAATATGAATAAATAAAGATCAGATTACAATAACAAAACTACATAGACAGTTAGGAATCAGCTGAATTAATTCTCGAAGTTGACAGCTCACAATAAAATAAAGTACAAATAGATTGAAAAATAACTTTTACAGTCCGTAGTCACTGAGTTGTAGTAAAAAATGGAATGTATATGATATACTATACGGGGGGTGTTTAATCTTTCTTGCAAAAAAGACCGTTTAATACATTAATACCTTGATCTTATCAAAAAAGCGTATCCTTAATTGAAAGAAATAAGAAATTTGAAGTCACTGCAGTCTAAGAGGTAGTACGTTGGCTTATTAGACGAGAGTCAGTGATAGCAATAGAGGGTAAGAAATTTCGTAGAAAATGAAAGATGAATTTGCTATGAAAAGTTTCCAAAATCTGATAACCCAATGCAGAAACTGCCAGGGGTTCTTCCACAGCGCCTCGAACTGTTTTCTGCCGACAAAATGCGTCAAATGCAACATCAACCATGAAAGAGGTAAATGTCATTTAAAGGAAGCCCGTAGAGAAGAATTATATTGCGTTTTGTGCAAAAAATTTGGGCATCCAGCATCGTATAAAGGCTGCGAGGTATATAGAAAATTACAAGAGAAACTAAAACAAAAGAAACAAACAATAGCAGTTAATAAAAATAACAAAGCAATGTTTAATTCACATACTAATCGAGGACTAAGTTTTTCTAGCATTGTAAGAAATGAAACAAAACCTCATGATAATGGAAATAATACATTATTAAATGAAATAAAAAATATAATGACAAACTTAACAACACAATTAGTTAATCTACAACATCAATTACAAATACAAACTTCTCGCATCGACACCCTGTTTAACCTACTAGAAGTATAATAATGTCTACTAACTCTACAGACACCATATCTAAAAAGTTAAAAATTATTCACATCAACGTCAATTCTTTAATTCTTTTAAGCCGAAGATACACCCTTAATGAATTTATTAAAACAAATAAGCCTGATATTGTTCTTCTCAATGAAACAAAGTTAAACAAAAAACACAAACTCTATTTCGAACAATATAATATTGTCAGAAGGGACAGACCAAATTCAAAAAGAAGCGGAGGAACTGCAATCCTAATAAAAAACAATATAAAATACAAACCATACACTAATAATAGTATTAAGTCCTTTCAAATTTTAGAAACGACTATTATAAAAATACCAATGAGAAATAATAAATCACTGTACATTATATCTGCATACTATCCTTCCGGAAATAACGACCGTTATTTCAAAGTGGAATTACATGAACTTTTTCAATCCCTTGACATCCAAAACGTGAATAATTACTACATTCTAGCAGGTGATTTAAATAGCAAAAGAACCGAATGGGGAAATAACGACAATAACTCAAAAGGCTCTATGTTACTTGATTGGCTTTCAGAAAATGAAATATCATTTAGAACTAAATTATATGCTTCTTCCACACCATCCTATCCAAGATCGAGATCATTTATTGATTTATGTATCTCCGATGCCAGGATAAACTTAAAATCTGTGAACCATACTACAAACTGTATTAAAACCTTAGACTATGATAGCGATCATAACGCATTGGAAATAATTGCTTCAATGCATGACGAAAATTTATTTACACTATTCAAAGAAACAGAAAATTTTAAATACAACTTTAAACGTACAAATTGGAATAATTTCAAATCAAATATTTTAACCAAAATGAACAACGACAACATTGTCCCTAATAATTACAACCTACAAATTAACGAAATAGAATCATTTTTAACCACAATTAACAACTTAATTACAACTGTAATGGAAGTTGTTCCTAAATTCAAAAAGAATAACCAGAATGTGCCAACGAACCCCATTATAAAAAAACTACACTCAGAGAAAAGTCGATTAGTTACTATAATTAAACGACATTACAGATTACAAATCGCAATTTCGCCAAACAGACTATCTCAGATAAAATCAACACTGAAAATAATTAAAAAACTAATCAATGAAAATATTACACTGGTCTTGAATAACAACCTAGAGAAGAGAATAACAAGTATTAAAACAACGCAATCTTTAGAAATGTATGATAAAATAAGAAAAAACTTTAAAAAATTCGAAACAATCAACTTAGAAACAATTATAATTCCTTCACAGTCATCTCATATAATATATAAAGCAGGTATTGATGCACAAACAATTGAAAGAGACTTAAATCAAAATTTTGTTATTAATGATGAGGATAAAGTTGTAAACATAATTGGCTCATATTTTGAAAATATACACTCAAGCAAAAATATTGACAACAACAATACTGTACACACTCATGTCTTACGTACATTCAATGAATTTTTGGAAACAAAAACATCATTTGAGCGTAACCAGACTGTTATGACAACGTTTGCGGAAACAAAAAGGGCAAATTCCTTATCCGAAGAGGAAGCGGGCAATACTTTTGTAACGCAAGACTGTATTAAATATATTTTTAAAAACTTAAGCAATAAATCTTCGGCAGGTCTAGATAATATACCAAATATCGTGTTCAAAAATATACCAGAACAATTAATTTTAGACTATTGCACGTTGTTCAATAATATTATCAATAACTCATATTATCCAAAAGACTGGAAAGTGGCAAAAGTCGTTATTATCCCCAAGAAAGATAAGGATCCCTCTAGACCAGAAAATCTTCGCCCTATCAGTTTATTACCAAACATAAGTAAAATTTTTGAAATGTGCATTAATAATACTGTTAACAAATTTTGCAAAAATAATAACCTCGTCAACGACAAACAATTTGGATTTAAGCATAAACATTCAACAATTAACGCTATTAATAAATTGGTATCCGACATCAACTGGAATTGGAATAAAAAGCTGTGCACAGGTGCTTGTTTGATAGATATGGAAAAGGCCTTTCACACTGTTTGGGTTCAAGGTCTGATATGCAAACTACTCGACTACAAATTCCCCTTAAACTTAGTAATATTATTGTATAACATGCTATCAGGTAAATCTTTCATAGTGAATCATAGGAACAAACTTAGCAAAATATTCAATATGACAAATGGCCTCCAGCAGGGCACTGTCAATGCGCCAATTCTTTTTAATATTTTTATCCTCGACTTGATAAACAAAATTGATAATATTATCTCATTTGCGGACGACATAATAATTTACCATTCTGACAACAAAATCAAAAATTTAAATCAAAGTCTACAAGAAACCTTTAATCTTGTTGAAACATATACAATAAATTGGCACATGAAAATTAACGTAAAAAAATGTGAAACAATTTTATTTCGTCCAACTGTTGACAAATGTAATAGCAATATCAAAACCAACTGGAAATCCTTTGGAATAATGTCAAATCTAAATAACAGCAAAATAGAAAACAAAGAAACAGTCAAATATCTCGGAATCTATTTAGATAAATTTTTATACTATGACAAGCACGTTGTTAATACCATAAAAAAAGCCACAAAAGCATTTTTCGTCTATAAAAATCTTTTTTATTCCAAGTTTCTAGATAAAAAAGTTAAAATTATTATGTATCAATTATTAATTAGGCCCATAATTACTTACGGGTGTTCAATATGGTTCAACATCTCACCCTCCTATATGGAAAAAATACGAGTTTTCGAAAGAAAATGCTTAAGAGCATGCACCTGTATAAACAGATCCCACCAAAGTAATTACCGGAAATATATTTCAAACTTCAAGTTATACAACGCTGCGAAAATAAGCAGAATAGATAATTTTATTATCCACCTTATAAGGAAACGTATACTAAGGTGCACGCTATGTGAAAACTTTAACCTTATAATGGCTCCATATTATACGAATACAGAGTACATTAAAAGCTCAATAACAAAAGGATTTGTGCCTCCAGAATCCTTTTTATTTCTAGATGGCAAACATATTCTTCAAAATGATGAAGGAATTCCAATATTCTACCACCTATATAGGCGGGCAACCAACAAATCCATCGATTACAACAGAGTAGATATGGAAAATACAAGGCATGATACCTCAATTCCTCAAAGGGATAAATACTTTGGACGAAATAACTACAATAAAAAATATTGGTGGCTACACTCACAATAATAATCCTTTCTCTGTACCTGACTACTTTTATTATAACTGATAATATTATGTAATGTTTTTTAAACTTTCATTACAAAAAAAAGTGAATTATAATTGTGTTAAAAATAAAAATAAATCTTAGCTTACTTATTATAACAACTTAACTCAAAAGATTAAACACTTTACTAGAGTACTCCATTGGGGTCGTTGTAAAACATTGTAAATATTATTTTGTCTATTGTTTATTGTAGTAATTAAAATATGCATATAAATTGAAAATAAATAAACGAAAAAAAAAAAAAAAAAAAAAAAAAAAAGTTTCCAAAATCTAAATAAACATACACACAACAAGTAACGGCCATCTACCGGGCCGCACAATGGATCCTCGCATACGGTGTTCCTTTCACCCGCATCACCATAAAGTCTCTGTCGAACATTGCGAATAATTCCAGGAATATCAGGGAATGTAGCCGTTGCCTCAACCTTCTTTCTGGGCTCTTCAGTGTCACACTTGTCTGGGTCCCCGGACATTGTGACATACTGGGAAACTGCAGAGCCGACGAGCTTGCCAGACCTGGCGCACTATTCCCGGAATCCTGTTCAATCGACTTAGGAATGCCACTTACCTCGTTCAAACTGGCCATCGCGCGGAGATTCTTCCGAGACGCCAACGTATCCTGGATCAATGAGGAGTCCTGCTCTACCGGTAGACTCACCTTGCCCCGGATGGATAGAAGGCGTACCAACTAGTTAATTGGACTTGGCCGCGGCATCATCTCAATCACAGTGGCCATGCTTACAGGTCACTGTGTTATGGGTAGACACGCGGAAAGAATGCGGCTCCCATTTAACGACTTCTGCCGTGGGTGCAGATCCGCTGAGGAGGCTGAGACTGTTGTCCACTTTATTTGTCTATGCCCATCTCTTGCGAGGTTCATATATAGGTTATTTGGATCTCCGACCCTTGTCAGCTTGACGGAGCTATCGTCCATTGATGTCCAGGATATAGTCTCGTCTATAAAACTTTCTGGCTCGTTTTCCAGCGCGGGGTAGTCGTGCTTTGGATTTGCATATCTTGCTCTGACCGACACCTCCCTCCTAGGTTTGGGGGAAGTTGGTCAGTACAGGAACTGCGTTCACTTGCGGCGTCACAACGGGCCGCTATGCGTGCTCCAGTGAGCTTTTGGTAATTGAAGCTACCACACTAACCTAACCTAACCTACACACAACATGGGCGGTGTGAGAAGCTAGATTGTAGTCCAGACTAGAGGGTTCTAATTACCAATTAAGTAAGTATGCAAATAGTTTTTAAAACGTGAAGCGAAAATTTTACAATATTTAGACAAAATTTAAATATTTGTTCCAGTTAACTAACAAACACACCATTTGCTTTTGGAGTGACACTTTATTTACTTTGTGATATCTTTGCATATAAAAATTATTGTTATTTTATTTCTTTTAATAAAAAATACATTCACATCGTGACATTTCATGTACACACATTTATGTTTTACGTGCCCAAGTACTCGCACTATTGTACATCCAATATTTGCTTATTTGCTTACGGTTACAAGCTTCTATTTCTTGTATGTAATAAAATATATAATTGTACTCTTCTTCCTTTTACTTTCAAAGTCATATTCAGCGAAATACCCTCACGTACTGAAACTTTTACACACATGTGCTATCAGGCTCCTTTCTTTTACACCTACATACATACATACTTATTTACTATTTATTGTGTTGGAGTTTAATTCTATTGGTTGTTTTTACTGTTTTGTTACTATTGTTATCACCACTTTTTTTTTAATACAACAATTCTCTCCCTTTATTTTTCTGTTGAATTTTCATTGATTTGTTTTCTTATTTTCTAAATCTCATGGAATATATAACAGGATTTAAGGTACTTTTAAAATTAATTCCATTTATTGATATACGAATACTTAAAGCTTAAAAACAATGGGATATGGGAGAAAGAAAGATAAAAAGAAGAAAGTAATCAACAAGTTAGATTTTGTTAAAACTTGTATACCAAGTATTAGTCTGGCTTAAGGGCAACAGTATAGTGGTATCGAAAAAAATACTTACACTTGCACAAGTATTACTAACAACTGAATACAACCACTAGGGACTTACGAACTTTGACAGATGATAACGGTAATCTTGTTAAAGCTATATCTGTCAACTTAGCGTTATTTTACCAATTTACCATCGACGGGTATAGCATTGAATACAATGCGCAAATATTGGAATTGTTTTATCTAAATGGATGTGGGCAACTGACCCTAATTTTCATCGAAAAATCATCTCTAGCGATGAGGCCCATTTTTAAATCGTTGTGTCTGTGAACATACAAAATTGTCGAATTTTAAACACTACCAATCCATACGAGATTCAAGAGCATCTAGTGACTCCCAAAAAAAAATCAATATTGTGTGTAGATTTTGTGTTAATGACGTCATATGTCCATATTTCTTTAAGAACTACATACCAGGATCAGGTCATTTCTGACAACGTCGAGCAATATAAGTCGCTGATTTCCAACTTCTTTTAGCCTAAATGGAATGAATTCAACTCTAACGGGATGCCATTTGAAAAGGACGACGCTACGTGCTACATCCCTGTCGTGTTGGATATTTTGCACCAGCGATTTGAGGACACAGTCATCTCAGGTGAAGGTGATGTGAACTGGACAACGATATTGATTTGATTCCTTTAGACTTGTGGCGTTGGTATAAACGAATAAGTCACAAACCACACCAGTTCTCAAATGCACCTAAGTCCTGGAAACTTGGACATACCGGATGCACTTCAACCAGGGAAAGCATGGCAGGCATGTGAAAGATGTGAATATGCCACACATAATTTCATCAACATGTCTTTCAAAGGAATTAAAAGTTTCGAAAGCACCTTATACGCATTCTGTTTTATTTAAATTAAAAAATATGAAGCAATTAATGGAACATACTATAAATTATTGGTGAAGTTTAAACTGAAGTCTCCGTAGTCTAGTCGGTGGTGTGTTGGCTTCTTTGACGTTAGACCACGGTTCAAACCCCAGGTCAGATATCTTCAACCAACCGATATCTAAATATTTCTTTGGCGACTTCCTCTCAGCAGATTTCTAGCAAAAACTCTGAGAGTAAATAAATTTGCCATGAAAAGTTTCTCAAAAATCTGTTGTTCAGAGTCGTCTTTTAACTGTAGGTCCCGCCACTCATGTTAAAAATGAACACACACAACATAAGTGGTTTGAGAAACTAGGTCCATAATCCTGACTACAGGCTTGTAATGGCCGATAATGTATGTAGTTCAATCTTTCTATAGACACATCCACATAGACTATTTGAACCTGCATGCTTAATATTCCGTATTGTAATTACTTTCTAATCTCACTCCCCATAAATATTTTATAATTCTCTCAACACCCCTCAAACGTTTTAGTTTTGTTCTCTCATTTTCTATATGATTTCAACACACATACCTACGCTGTCATTAGTTTTGTCACGTACAAGATTTTCAATTAAAATTTGATTTGATTGATTTTGTTTTTGTTGTTTTTGTTAAAACTTTTTTTTTTTGCTTAATTATACAAAACTAATCTAAATGAGTTGAATTCAATTGAATTTGCTGGTGTTGCTTTCTTTGTAGCAGTCATTAGAGCAAAGCATTTCGCTTTAATTAGACTTAAATACGTCTTACTCATGTGTGGGATTACGAACACAATTCTTTATTACATCGCACATTATTAAATTATTTATAATGCTCGCGTTTATTTTATTAATAACGAGTGGGTTCAAAGGAAGAGTTAAGTGAACTCACTTAACATTTTCGCTCTCTTCTAATCTTTTCTCTTCTCCTTTTCTCTCACTCTCTCGGTTTGTGTTTAAACTCATAAAAATCAATTAACAAGTAAATACTCGTATTGCCTGAGGCCATGTAGTTAAACAAGACAGTAACTGTAGTTGAAAATATTGAAACTAAAGGAGAGTGCGGGGGGAAAAAGCAATTAACATGATACAAAATTTATAAGGATTAAGTTTCTCCCGTGTATGTTTTATAAGTGTGTGGAAAACATTAAATAATAATTCAGAATTCAGTGTAATTATGATACAAATTTATTTCAAACTTTTTTTATATTTACACTTAAGGGTGTGTGTGCGCGATGATATTATCGTATAATCTACATACAGAAAATGTTAAAAAACCTTTTCTAGTTAAAGTTATAACAGTTTCAGGCAATTTCTGTAAGAAGAAAATGAAAAAAGAAAACTTTTTAAAGTGTTTTCTTATGAATAAATCCAATACAATATGATATTATGTTGTTTACTTATGGATTTAATTTTTCAAGAAAAAATTTTTTTTAAGAGAGGAAGAGAGAGAGAGCATGAGTTATATCAAAGAAAATAAAGTATAAAGAATGTGCATTTTGGCATATTTTGGAATATTTTTCAAAAATATTTCAGGACGCGGGGGGAAAGATAGAAGGGAGGGATAAAGAAACCAAGAGCGTAACAATGAGCTGTTCTCATTGTGCGTTTTTGTTGTTTGACAAATTTTTTATTTACATTTCTGAAACAGTGTTGCCACGAAAAAAAATTTTGTAACCAACATTTGTGAAAAAAATCACCAAATAAGAAAAAATAAAACCAAAATTAAATTCATAGACTTTTGTTTTATTTTTTTTCAAGTTTAAATTATAATTAATAAAAAACGAAACAAAAAATAGCTTTTTTATAAGAAAAAAATAACCAACACCATAAAAATCTACACAGCTACACATTGATCAAAAAAATAACCAATTTTGGTTAGAAATAACGAAAAAACGGCAACACTGTTCTCAAATCACTTATACTCAGACGTCGGCAAAAAGAGAACATGATAAAAATTATGAGAGGCATGTGTTAACCCAGAGGAAAATTGTTAGTAATATTTTCAAGTCTACTTATTAACCGAATAATATGTATATGTGAGCGAAAAATATAGAAAAATTGTACTTCGCTAAAAACCTTAAAGCACAGTATTTAACTTGGCAAGTATTCTTCCAAAAATCGAAATCATTTCTCATTGATATTAGTGAATCATACTGTAATATTTCTTTGGGTGTAAAATTGAAGTCTGAAAAAGCGACATAAACATTCTTCTTTAGAAGCTGACAAGCAACTGAATGCATTTTTACGCTCTCATGATGAGAGCAACACATTGCTACGCTCTTTGTTTGTGTTTTATTTTCTTTCTGTCTTTCACCCCCCTCAACAAGAAATGATTTTTTAAAAAGATTTTGGTGAAAGCGGGTCGTAATGTTACAACCCGCCATAAGAAATTTTACTTCTACATAATGCGTATTCTTTATATCCATATTCTTTGGTTATATTCTATAGACTAACATAGCCATTGTAGATCAAATTGACACTCCAGATGTCTATAGTTGTAGTTATTGAAACCGTTTAAAAGAGAGAGACAACCCTCTATTGGAAAAAAAACTTCCAGTTGGAAGTAAAACTTCGTGAAGTGTTCCTATTCCATATTTAATTAGAATTTAATGAGCAGATGTAAGGCATTAAGCATATATTGTGTCCTTATATTGGGTGGGCCATTTATCAGTTTAAATTTGAACCTTCGATTATTTCGAATCTGGCAATGCTTATGTCATTCTATTCTGTCATAAAATTCAGTATATTATCCGCACTGAGCGTAATGGAACTATATGAGCTTGAGCAAGGTTGAAATTTATTGGAAATTTATTTCCGAAATAAAGACAAATTGTTTGGGATTTGTACGAACATACACCGTACACCGGAAAATATCGCAGCTTTGACTGAGAGTGTACGTGAGAATCCAACAATATCAACTTTTCATCGTTCTCAATATATTTATAATTATGGTTATGATGTAGCTTCTCACACCACTCATGTGTGACTCCGAATGACAGATTGTTTGAGAAACTTTTGATGGCAATTCAAAGTTTTTGTTTCAGAGTTTTTGCCAGAAAACTACTGAGATGAAATCGTTTTGTTCGAGATGCCTGATATGCGGTTTAAAGCACAGCCTCGTCTAATAAACCAAGATATTGCCCACTAGACTACGGCGACAGTAACAAATGTTCAGGTTAACATAATACCTACATAATTGGTCATTACAGCACTTCAGTCAGGATTACGACCTAGTTTCTTACACCACTTCTGTGTGTTCATTTTATAAATGAGTGGCGGGACCTAGAGTTTAAAGTGTACTCCAAACGACAGATGTTTATGTGAAACTTTCCATGGCAATTTTATTTGCACTCCGAGAGTTTTATCCAGAAATCTGCTGAAATAAAGCCGTCGAAGAAATATTTCTACATATTTCGTTTTGTTGTAGATGTCTGTCCTGGAGTTTGAACCGTGGCCTGCCGTTACGTCTAATAAGCCAACACACTGCCTACTAGACTACGGCGACTTCTAATAATAAAGACAAGTGAAAGGATGAGCGGCAATATTAACAATAATCATGCTTAAATGCTTTAAACCAGACTTAGGCAAACAGAAGCAAGTTTTCGCAAATGAAAACCACGAAAAAAATAAAATAAAAAATTCACTGGTACGTACTGCCGGCATGTTTGTGAACATTAATTAGAGCTTATGAATCTAAACACAGTACTGATACACGTTCACTGACAATTATTCGCCGTAGCAAAAATAATAAAATAAATATTCTCACCCAGCATTCTTATATACATTTTTATACACAATCATAATAGATGCGTGTATGTGTGTATCTAATATCCAATATGACAAAAAGTATTATCATAAATAAAGGTATGTGTGTGTGATATTTCTTTTTCTGTTTACTTTTGAAATGAATGAGATTCTGATGTGAGACTATGAAGCACTGTGTCTGTTGTTGTAGCATATAAAGTGCGTGTGTGTGTGTACATTTGTCACTTGTAAAAAGTATCCATCACAAGCAAAAAAGGACACTTTCATTGTAATTTTTGAAGCGTAACTCAAAGTCAACAAATAATGTCTTGCCACACTCTGCCTGTATGTATTTATATGTTAATGGTTATTGTACATGTACGTACACATACATGCTTGAAATTTACACTCGAAATAATTATGCAATTTAAACTCAGAATTAAGGATTTTTAAAAATTCAAAAATTTATTGCAAATTACAAAAATCCTAAGTAATGTTTACTTCCCTCTTTACTACCGTTTATTATAAAGGATTTGCAACATTGTTTTTTTCAAGTGTATTTATAACATGTGTTTGTCTACTTCAATGTCCTTGTGGTTCAATGCTCAATTTATGTGTTTCTCATGTTGCCGGTTTCTTTTTATATGTATTTCCATAGGATGAAGTATTCATTCATTATACGTTGAAACTTTATTTGTCGTGTTACTGACTTTTTTATTTTTTATCATTTTTTTTTTATTTTATTGTGATACTTATTTGTTATTTGTTTACTTATTTTCTGATGTTATCAATTCTAGAAACGTTGGGATATGAACGCATGTGTCAGTATTATTTTCTTCCACATGTATGACAACCCCACTAAATTTAGATTCTTCTCAAGGATATCAATGTCACTCACGAAAATGGCTGTCTATCAAATGGCATTCAATATATATTTTTTATATTTCTTTTTAGAAGTTAATCTATTAAATCAATAATTGATTAAAGCTAGTGACAATTGCTTTAAGAGCTGTTTAAATAATTGAAATTGCAACGAACTGCTGTTACATTTGGAACACTTAGTTCCAATGTTTGCAGAAAAATTAATTTTGTTTTCTATTTTTCATTTACAACGTCTGGTTTTTGTTCATTTGTTTGTAATATTTTTATATTGCATAAAACAAAGAAAACGTAGCCGTAGTGTAGTATAGGTAGTGGGTTAAGTGGTTAGACGTGAGGCCTCGGTTCAAACCCTAGATTATTCATCTCTAGCAAAAACGAAATATGAAAAATATTCATTCGGCGACTACCTTTCAGCAGATTTCTGGCAAAAACTCTGAGAGTAAAGTAAAATTGCCATGAAAAGTTTTTCAAAAAAATTCTGTCGTTCGGAATCGACTTAAAATTGTTGATCCAGTCAATCATGTATAAAATTAAACCACACTGCATAAGTGGTGTGAAAGGTAGGTCGTAATCCTGACTGAAGGGTTGTAATGAGCAATTAGTTATTATGAGAACGTTGGGTGATTTCTAATGAATATAAAACGTGAGGTTGTTGCTAAAAGAGAGAAATTCGATAACATACATACCAGAGATCAGCAATGAATCCCTTTTCCGGTACTCATAAGTACTCATGCAATTTTGAGTATGAATGCGTCAACAGTATTAAAATTCAACTACACCGATTCATTCGTATTCATGACAACATTGATTTATAAATACAAGTTGCAATGAGTATGAGTACAACGTTGACATCAAACTCATAACATTCGAAATATGTTTGATTCATACGCCTACTCATTCAGATTCATAAATTTAGAAAAATACTTATAGTACTCACAAATGATTCGAGTGATTCGAATCATTCATCAAAAATTACAAAATTATTAGTTGTTGTTGCATTTACAAAGAAAGAAGAAAGATACATAAACAAAAAAGACAAAGACAGCAAGCAGAGCAAACACAGAATCGTCTTGTGAGTATTGTAGTGTTCGTACACGAATCATACTTATTTTGTGATTCGTGTATACGATGAATTATGGAGCATCGAAATCAATAACATCATGCGTATTGGTAAGTATGAATACGACGAGTATTTCAAACTTTGAATATGAGTAGTATGAGTATGATATTAAAATAAGTATGAATGCGTATAAGTATCAGAAATTTTGAGTATGATTCGAATCTACTCATCGTTTGCTGATCTCTGATACATACTTAGGTACATATTATCACTTTTTCAGTAAAGAGATCAGTATACAGGCCTTGAAAACATTTGAAAAAAATCAATTTTTAAAACAAAAATTATTGTGTTGATTAATACCCCTCCATCTAATATCAGGAGCATGGGTTGTAATGACATAGGAATGCAAATTTTTGGACGAAATGGCTTTATTTAGTTTGAATGATACCATCTAGATTATTCGATAGGTTTTTAAAGATAACTTTTTTGATTACTTCTTTATAAAAGTCCATGTCTCTATAGCAAGGAGAAAATTGCTTTGTCAAGTCACTGATGTGACTCAGTCTCTTCTTTATCTTTAGAAGGAACAAAACTGAGAAAATATTAAATTTATCCTCGATAACCCATAAAGGAATTTTTAATGAATATAAATAATGAATTTTTCTATTCTCGTTCTTTTTTTTAGGATTTTAATGATGATATTAAAATGCTTTTCATGCAGCGCTTCAGGCCAAAAATATTTTCCTCTAAATTTGGCATTTTTCTGTTGCCTGGGTGGTGGCACTGTTAAGCAACAAATGGAAATTTAAAGATATTGTTACGGTTTTACCTTTTAAAAACGTTTAAAATATGAGCTCGTAGATTACAAATAAAATAAAAATAAATTTGTGTTTAATTTTAATTAAAATTCTTTATTATTCGCACAATTCTGTGTGCCACTGTTCACAACTTGATGTAAACAACAACAAATGCTTTCATTTGTTATTCCTTTGTTTACTCCCTATGCAAAAACAATAACAATTTCTAAACAATCTTTATAAGGGAGATCTTCAAACCACTATTATTCTCTTCAAACACATCGCGTCTTCATACAAGACTGAGTGAATTTTTACTAACTCAGTTGCCTGCTTGTTTTTTAAGTGGCAGAGTAAACAGTCTGATAAATATTCTTGAAGACGAATGTTCGTGGCTTCGCCTTTTCGAAATATCTATAAATGAAAACATTATTGTTTCATTATTGTCGTTTATGTATTTTGTTTACATTTATTTTTCTAGTATTTGTTGGTATATTTTTGTTTACTTGTTTATCATTTTCTTATGCAAGTGTTTCTTGTTATATTACGCAGTGCGATAATTTGTAAAGAAGTTCATTGTTTTGTTACTTTTGTTTATAAAGCAGCATCTAGATTTTACCATTTTCATAACAATATTTTCATTCCAGAAATGAGTTTTAAAGAGTTTTTAAATTCTAAAACAAACAACAATTACAATAAGAATTTTTAAAATAAATAAAAAATAAAACTAATAATTAAACATTTATTTCAGAAATATTTATTTAACCATTAAAGTCATTAAAGAAAACAACATGTTTTTATGATTCTTAAAGAAAACATAAATTTGAAGACGATTTGTTTCCAAAAGGACATTTTATTTTAAAGTCATGTGGGCTTGCCATAAAAATTTTGTTCATTTCTTTGGTTTTAACTTTTACGATTTCAATTTTATTGTTGTCGTTTCAAAAGCAAATTTCAGTTCCTGGAAATATTAAAATAGTGAAGAAGGAAAATGTGCCAAAAATAAAATCAGAATATTTCAGAAAGTAATTTTTGCATATACTCTGCAGGAGGTCGAAAATGTTAGCACCAGTAAGGGAAAATGTTTATATTTTTTGAATCCTGTTTTTATAGTATTTCTATTAAAATACTTAAAAAACTTATCCGTTGGAATTTATTTTTAATATTATTTATTTTAAAATAAATTCTAAAGCAACCTAAAAATAAAACTTTCTTTACGTCTACATTTATATTAATTTTGATTTACAATTTCATAATATATAGAGTGGACTATCTATCGTTTTAAATTTAAACCATTGGTTACTTCGAATCTGGCAATACTTATGTCATTCTATTGTGTTACAAAATTCTCTCCCCTAAACGTAATGGGTTGATTAACGCTTGAGCAACGATGGAATTTATTGGAAATTTATTTCCAAAACAAAACTAATTGTTCAGAAATTACACGAGAATGTCATATAAAATTTGGTAGCATAGAAGGACCTACAGCGGCCGGTATACGCAAGTTTATTGTTAAATTTCGTGAATCTGGTTTCATTGTTGATACGCCAAGACGTGAGCGTGCTCGTACAGTGCGTACACCCGAATATATGGAAGCTGTGGCTGTGACGAGTCAACTCGTCAACGTTCTCAAGAAGTGAACATTTCACACACCAGTTTATATCGCATTTTGAAAAGATCTCTGTATGTCGCCCTACAAAATTCAATTGGGTCAAGAGTTAAAGCCGTATAACCATCCGCTTCGCTAAATAGGCCAACGAGAAACTCCACGATGAGGTCGATTTTGCCAAAAAAAATCGTTTTTTCGGATGAATCTCATTTTCATCTTGGTGGGTACGTTAATAAACAAAATTGCTGTATTTGGGGCTCAGAAAACCCACACGTGGACTTACAGTAGTCAATGCAGTGGAGTGGAGTGGAGCGGAAGCATCATTGGCCCATATTTCTTTGAAAATGAGGACGGCGCAACCACTACGGTCAATGGAGATACCTATCGCACCATGATAATCGATTTTTCTGTACCCGCTCTTCATGGTATTGATGTGAACGATGTTTAGTTTCAACAGGATGGTGAAACTTGCCACACATCTCATGCCACAATCGATTTATTGCTTCAAACGTTTGACGGCCTTTTAATTAGTGGAAATGGCTATGATACTGGCCGCCAAAAAGCTGCAATTTGACACCGTTGGACTATTTTCCATAGGGCGCATTGAAAGGAAGACTGTTATGCCGACAAACCAAGGACAATTGATGATTTGAATGCCAACTTTTGTTCTGCCATTGCCGAGATACGTGCATGAAATTTCGTCTGATCAAATGAGGTACTAAGAGGTCAGCCGTGGCAGCCATATGAACAAAGCAATGTTCCATTTTCAAAAGTAAATAGAACAACAAAGTAAATAAATTTTCCAACATTTATGACCTATTTTTGTTTTATTACAGTTTTAAATTCAAACTTCCAAATGGCCCACCCTTTATATCCAAAAAATATTTGCCTTCTTGAAATTGTTTGCAAATACAACAGAAGGCCAACAGAAAGTTTTAGCATGATTGAAGAAAGGTTTGTAAATGAGCCCAAATACCTAAAACTGACGTTTTAGGTTTCCATGGCAATAAAATCTGTGATAATTTTCAAAGTATAAATTATACTTTGGACGAGACTCAAATCTAAGGAATAATTTTGAGACATAGCAGTAACAGCCATAACAATCGATCTTAAATGGGGAACTCTTTCAATTAGAAAATGTTTTAAAATTCCTTACGCTTCATGAGAAACATTGCTTGGTTGGAAACTTCTTTAATTTCCTAAGTATTTCATGGAAATTACATTCTTTTAATATGCAAATTTTGCAATTAATTGTTACAAAATAATTCTTTCTTGTGCTTTACAAGGAAACAAACAAAATTTATGGTTGTTAAATATTTAAATATATACACTTTAAAAGAATTTTCAACACGATTTGCATGTGTAAACTGCCAGCATAACTTTCTTCAAAAGCTAAATGAAACAAAAAAAAACTTTCTTTTTACAGTACTTTGCAGTGCGGCCTAAAAGCAAAAAGATATGAAATAAGTTAAAAGAATTTTGCTTTGAACAGAACATGCTGGTAATTATAAAACCCTTTAAAATCCCCTGAACAATGATATGCGTTTTGCACGAAAGTGTTAAGGAGTGTAAAACCAAGAAGAGCGTAAATTACTTTACCTACTTACTTTGGTTATTACAACCCTTCAGCCAAGTTTACGACTTTATTTGCTTAATTGGTCATTACATCCCCTTAAGTCAAGATTACGACCTAGTTTCTCACAACACTCGCGTTGTGTGTGTTAATTTCATAATAAGTGGCGGAACCTGCAGTTTAAAGTCAGCTCCGACAGATTTTTTTCTAAGAAACTTTTCATGGCAATTTTATTTTACTTTCAGAGTTTTTGGCAGGAAACTGCTATGAGAAAGTCGCTGAAAGAAATATTTTTTCATATTTCGTTTTGTTCGACATGTCTGAGCTTGAGGTTTGAACCACGGGCTCTCGTTTAATAAGCCAACACACTACCTACTGGATTAAGGTGAGTACCATTATTTAGCGGCCTTAATAGAAAATCACAACAAAGTTCTGAATGAAGTCGCCGTAGTCTAGTAGGGAGTGTGTTGGCTTATTAGAGGTAAGGCCACGGTTCAAACCCCAGGTCAGACCACAAAACGAAAATATAAAAAAATATTTCTTCTGCGACTTTCTCTCAGCAGATTTCTGGCAAAATCTCTCTGTGAGTAAATAAAATACCATGAAAAGTTTCTCCAGAAATCTGTCGTTCGGAGTCCACTTTAAACTGTAGGTCCCGCCACTCATGTATAAAATTAGCATACACAACGTGAGTGGTGTGAGAAACTAGGTTCATAATCCTTACTGAAGGGTTGTAATGATCAATTATATATGTATGTTATGGACAAAGCTCTGAATTGAGATCTAAAATTCAAATGAATTCAGTGACAAGACATTATCCGACAATTCTCACACCTTAAACTTCTCCGCGAACAGATGTTTGATCACGGGATCGCCTTAAATAGGCCGACATATCATCTACCAGACCACATAGCCCATGTATTCACATTTAAAATTCTTCGTGTGCCTTCTGTTGTTTTTTGTTTTCATTGTAGTTGCTATTGTAGTTGTTGTAGTTGGTTGACTCTTTTCCTAAAAAAAAAATAAGGCAAGACAATAGGAGAAACACGTAAATATTTAAAACGTTAATTTCACTTTGGAAGGAGATAAATTATAAATCCTTAATGTGTAAGCATATGTCCCATGAAAATAACAATGTATGTGTGTGTGGGAGTTGTAAACAAGTCACACGAATTTTAAAAAATTAACACATGCTTGCATGCAAACGAAGAACAAAACCAAGATGGTTGCCATTTTGGTGGCAAAACGAGGTAAACTCAAGTCTGTTTGTGTTTTCAATACAAACAGACGATTGTCTAAAACCATTTGTCCTACAGAAACAAGGTACAAAAAAATTCAAATCTCAATTATTATGTGCGAGTAAATAAGAACAAAAAAAGAAATGAGTGAGACTGTAAAAAAAATCAGCGAGTTTATGTGAAAATATTAATTCAATTGTTTATTTTAAGAGAAGAAGTTCATGGCTATGTATGAGAGTTTATCCAAATATTACAGTGATCGTCAAAAGAAACTTTATTTTAAAAAATATACATTAATTAGTAACATTAAGTATTATTTTAAAATTGTTTCATTGCCAGTATTTAAAATTGAAACAAAAAAAAAAAAAATTTCGAAGTATTGTCGAAATTTTTCGGGCACTCTCTGTAAGGTGTAAAATTTGAGTTTGGTGATTGTTAGAATTTTATCCTTACAGTACAGTTTCTTTTGATGCTCATTGTATGTCTCGTTCTTATTTTATAACTCAACCATGAAGTGTGTATTAGCAGAGACCCATAAGTAAACTTGGAATTTAATTATAAATGAAGGAGACTAAGGCGGATATAATATGTGTGTAAAAACGCTGATTTTGAGGATTAACTTTTGCATTGAATCTCATTGTAAATGTTTACTGTAAAGGAAAACATGCATATTGTTTAGCGATGTCAAAATTATAAACAAAACCTATAAAAACAAAACAATGCAGTAAACAAACCTTTTTATACATTATCGTACTGCTCAATATAACAACGAACACCAGCATAAAAAAGGTAAACAAGTAAACAAAATTACAACAACAAACACCAACATAAAAAATGGTAAACAAGTAAACAAAAATACACAAACAAAACTTCGGGAATAAATGTAAACAAAATACAAAAAGAACAATAATAAATGTAAACAACGATCTTTACATTTATTGAAATTTCGAGATGGAGAAGTCACGAACATTTGCCTTCAAGAACATTCATCAGACTGTTTACTCTGCCATATAAAAAGCCAGGCAAAGAAGGCGAGTGAAATAGTGAAGTTTAGTCACTCTTGTGTGAAGACGCGGTGCGTTTGAAGAGATTAATCGTGGTTTGAAGATCTCCGTTACAAAGATTTGTTGAATAATTGCCTAGTAATTTTTATTGTTTATGCGAAGAGTATAAACCGAAAAATAACAAAGAAAAGCAATTGTTGTTGTTTACATCAAGTTGTGAACAATGGCACACAGAATTGTGCGAAGAATTTTAAATAAAACTAAACATTTATTTTAAATTTATTTTATTTTAAATCTACGAGCTCATATTTTAAACGTTTTCAAAAGGTAAAAACATCATTCTTAGAAAAATTAAATAATACAAATAAAGGAATTATTTAAAAACAAAAGTTTTCATAATTTGTTTTTTTTTTAATATTTATGTTGTAAATAAAAACCACAGAAGAAAACCATATAAAACAAAGGTCATATTATGACCCATATTTAATGTATGGCAATAAATTGTTGTGAAAGAGATAATAACTTTTCTAAATGCTCTACACAGAATTTATTTTTTTGATAACAAAATTATGTTGGAATGATTTATAATGTGTTACCATAGAAATTATCTTTATTGATCTATTTTGTCTATATTTTTGTCTCTTTTCCTTTTCTTTCTTGTAAATAAATATTGGGTTTAAACTTATATTGTGATTATAAAGACACCCCCCAGCTATGTTTCTTTGAATTGAAAACAGAAACCACAAATTAATCTTTGATTTATGTGGACTTTATTTTGTACTTTTCTCATGTTTTTGTTTTTATTTATTATTGTTGTTTAGTTTTCTATTGAATAAAAAGAAAAATCAATAAAACAAACAAACAAACAAATAATTTTTCCTTGACAATCATTAAAAACAAATACTCATAATAATAATCATTTGCAAATTGTCATCTTAATTTTTTGGAGATAAATTTCAATTTCTTTAGAAATATTTTATCATTGGCATTTATTTCTTCATTTGTTTGTGTGATTGATTATTTGAGTTTGTGTGTTAGACAAGAAGAATTTATTAGTTTTCTTTTGATTGGATTATTATCATTAATAGTCTTTGATTTCATATTTATTGTAAAATTGTGAAAAACAATAAAATAATTAAGTATTGAATGCAGTCCAAACAAAGCAATTATTTTAAGGAGACTTATAAAAGGATATCTCTGCCTTTCACAAAGTTATGGGTAATACAATCAGAAAAATATAGAAATATTGATAAATTCAAAAAACGAAGCATAAAATAGCTTATACTATACATAGGGTGGACCATCTATCAGTTTAAATTTGACCTATGTCGTTCTCTTCTGCCACAAAAATTATCTTATCGCCATTGAACGTAATGTAACGATTTACGCTTGAGCAGCTTTGGGATTTATTAGGCCAACGAGAAACTGCACGATGATGTCGCTTTTGCCATAAACAAAACGTTTCTTCGGAAAAAGTTCATTTTCATTTTGGTGGGTACGTTAATAGGCAAAATTGGCGTATTTGGGGCTCAGAAAACCAACAATGCACCCATTATGAGTGACTGTATGGTGCGACTTGTAAAGCAGAGACATAACTGGCCCATACTTCTTTGCAAATGAGGACGGCGCAACCATTACAGTCAATGGGGACACCTATCATACCACGATAACCGATTTTTTTGTACCCGCTCTTCATGGCATTGATGTGAACAATGTTTGGTTTCAACAGGATGCTATAACTTGCCACACATCTCATCCCGCAATCAATTTATTGCGTCAAACATTTAATGGCCGTTTAATTAACCGAAATGGTGATGTGAATTGGTCGCTAAGAAGATGCGGTTTGGACTATTTTCTGTGGGGAGCCATGAAATAAAAGTATTATACCGACAAACCCGAGACAATTAAGCATGCCATTGCCGAGATACAACCCCATACTCTCGAAAAAGTACACGAAAATTGAACCGATCGCGATTGAGGTACTGTGTGGCCAACTGCGCCAGTCATATAAATGAAATAATATTCCATTCCTAACCGGAACAATTATACTTCACAATTAAAAAATTAATTTGGCAAAAACCGTACTTGTTTTATTGCATTTTTATATTGAAACTTTTAAATATGTTTGAATAACTTTGATCGAATGATCAGTTCAATAAAACTGAGTAGATCTTTATTTGTAAATATATTACAATATTAATACCATGCAATAGCATCCCTGTCGTTCAATGTATGTACTTGACGCTTCATGCATGACGCTGGATTAAATAGTTTTGTTGGTGCATTTCTGAACATATACGAGATTTAGTTGACTATTTCCATTGCATTGATAAGAACTAAAGCCGAAACTCTACACAGTACTGTACTCAGTAAAAGTTTTCCTGATCTACACTTAGGGCCTTTGAAGTCGCATACGCTGATTGGATGATGTGTACATACATTATGTTAAATGTGTCACATGGCATAATTGTATTGGCATAAAACCCAAATGAAGAATCAAGCAAGAATCAAGTGCCAATGATACTCGTGAGTTCGTTAATGGAATATTGATGCTATTCCTTACTGATTTAACTTACAAGAAGCAAAGACAAAAAAATTAAAAAGACACAAAATACCTTTTTTCGTTCGGAGCAGACAAGTAAGTAAGTAAATAAATAAATATGTTGGAATTCTTATATATAAATAGCAAATTAAATTTGTAGGCAAATATGGATTTAGACATATTAGAAGGTTAGTTTTTGTTTAAAAAACCTGTATTAGTATGAGTCAAGATAAACATTTTGATGTGCAACAAAATAAACATTCGTCTTCACATGAAATGCTGCTAGAAATGCCATGCTATCAAGTATGTTTTCATTTTATGTGGCCTAGTATACAGCAAGCAATGTCAACTCTTGATAAAAACAGCAGACATTCTTCTTTATGACTATGAGGAAACAATTGAAATTTTCTTGTAATATAGTGAGTAAGGTTTTTGAATAATTTTAAAAATATCGTAGCATTTACATGCATACATACATAATTGGTCATCACAATGCTTCTGACAAGATAACGACCAAGCTTCTCACAGCAATTATGAGTGAGGGGAACCTACAGGTTAAAATAGACTAAGAGCGACATATTTTCTGAGGAACTTTTTCATGGCAATTTTTTTATTTACACTCAGAGTTTTTGCCAGAAGTCTGCTGAGAGGTAATCGCCGAAGAAATATTTCGATTTTGTTGGCGATGTCTGACCTGGTATTTGAATTGAGGCCTCTTGGTTAATAAGCCAATATACTATCTACTAGACTATGGCGACTACTTCGGTTGTCGTATAAAGTGTAGCATTGGGAAATCGTAAATTTATAGCCAATTTTTTTCAGGGCTGAGTAAATTTTATTAAAATAATTTTAACATTTTTCTCTACTTTACTTTCTGTTGAAAAAAACTATTGTTTGAAAAATCTTTTTATTTTTGGTTTGCTATGTCTTGAGGAACTTTAATATTAATTTCTTTCAATTTTACAAATATCTTTGAAATTAATTTCTCTGAATTGCTTTAGAAATTTAACAAAAAATTTCGATTATTTTTTTTAAATTTCTTGCAATTTATTTTCAGTTGTCTAAATAGCTTTCAGTAATAATACCGAAAAATAATAGAAAATGAAAACAATTATTATTATTCATTCAATAATTTCATTTGAATGCTTTTTCCCATGAAAAACAAAAAGAATGAAAATGAAAAAATAAAATTATTTTAAAGCCGCTAATGATTTTGCCATGGACTTGACCACAATTTTTCAAACAAAAGAAAATTCAATGGAATGGCATTAGGCCTGTCTGCTTAACGTATTCATTATATTGGTTTTTATAAATTTAATTAAAATAATGATAAAATAAGAACAACAACAACAATACAGGGAAAGAGAATAACATTATTATTGAGAAGTTTATTTGTGTTTCATTTTTATTTTTGTTTTTTACAATTCATCTGTAAAAACAAAATATTTCAATAAGAAATTTACATGTTTTTTTCTTTCTCTCAATTTTTTACACGTAATTGGATAGACAATGTACGCATAAATCAAAGTAAAATATTCTTTCACTCTACTTAACTTGGTTTGTTTCATGGTAAAAACAAAAAAGGAATAAAAAGTGTTTACAAAGTATTTGAATTTTCATAAAAGTTTTTTTAATTCTTTTGTTTTCTTCCTCTTATGTAAACAAAGAAAATACTTTTCGACACGAGTTTTTAAAAATTACACGACCATTCACTAGCAAGACAGACAGTTAGACAAACGGATGGTCACTCCAGTAAGACCTGCAGACAGTTGAACACCAATGAAACATTTTATTTTATTTTATTTCGCTTGCTTGCTTCATGTCAAGAAGGATGAAGAACATTTTATGTAAATGTATAAATGCTTTCTATAATGGTCTTATTATAACAGCAACAACATCATTGACGGCGAAATAAAATTTTCAACTGAAATTGGCGAACGTAAGTAAGTGAACGAAATAAAAAAACATGGTAGAGGCACTTAAATATTGTACTTCCAGCTCTGTTGAACAGGAATTTAATTTAATTTCCTTTGTGCATGTTGTTTTAATTGTTAATTAAATATTACACTGAATTAATTTTAAATATGAAATATTAAATATTTTGAAAAATATTCTTTGCCAGAGATGTGGTCGAACCTCAAAATTATTTCAAATCAAAATTTGAATTTTTTTATCTCTGTAAACGAGAGGAATATTTATGAAGGAATGCTTAAAAGATTGTATGCAAAGTACATATATTTGCTGTACAACGAATATTTTTACATGTAATTGAGTACTTGATTTACTTTATTTTTTACTAAATTTGAAGTAAGAGTATGTAAGAGTATGTGTAACATATTTGAATCAGTGTTTGTAAACATAAAATGTCATCAACGAAAAAAATATTGACAGAATTTCTGTTAACTTGCTCGTAAATTAAAGCTTATGACATTGTTAAAGTCAATTTGACTTTCAAGGAATACAAGTCAAAAAAGAACTGAAACCCAGAGCAGTTGTAGGTAGAAATATCACTTACTTATGTCCATCATTCGTTCTGTCACAAAATTCACTGTATTATCTGAACGTAATGATTCGATTTACGCTTCAGCAACGTTGGGATTTATTTAGCCAACGAGAAATTGCACGATGATGTCGATTTTTCCAAAAAAAAAAATTAAATTTTTGGATCAAACTCATTTTCATCTTGATGGGTGCGTTAATAAGCAAAAATTGCCATATTTGGGGCTCAGAAAACCAACAACGCAACCATTACGACAGACTGTTTGGTGCGGCTTGTGCAGTGGAGGCTTCACGGACCCATATTTCTTTGAAAATGAGGACGACGAAAGCCTTACGATCAATGGAGACACCTACCGCACCATGATAACAGATTTTTTTCCAGCCCTCCGTGGCATTGATGTGAATGTTTCAATGTTTGGTTTCAACAGGATGGTAAAACTTCCCACACATCTCATGCCACAATCGATTTATGGTATCAAACGTTTGATGACCGTCTAATTAACCAAAATGTTGGTGTCAATTGGCCGCCAAGAAGCGCCGATTTAACACCGTTGGACTATTGCCTGTGGGGCGCCGTTAAATAAATATGTTATGCCGACAAACCAGAGGCAATTGGGCATTTGAAAGCCAACATTCGTGATGTAATTGCTGAGATACGGCCCCATACACGCGAAAAAATCCACTAAAATTGGTCAGATCGAATGGGGTAATGTGTGTCGAGCCGCGGCAGCCATGAAATTATATTCCATTTCTAACTGGAGCATTTGTACAAAAATTTCAAACAGTTTTTTTTTATTTTAATTTAAACTTTTAAATGGCTCACCCTATTTATGCTTTTCTATTGTTTTTTGGGTTTTTTCTGGTACAAGATTTTTGCCGTTTTTTATTTTATCTGCTATTATATGCTGTCCAAACAAGCTATGCATGGTTATCTAAATATTCGTAATGTGCTTACGTCTTTTAATATCTACTAAACGGAGTTTTTATTTAAATTTTTTTAATTCGATTTTTTAAGTCTTTACTCTGTGCATAAGCAACTCATTTAAAAACATGCTGGCCCTAGGAAGAGAATATTAAATATCAAAACATTCTCAATTGTAAACATTATTTAGAATTCATTTGATTTTAACCTTTCTACCTTCCTCATCATAAGAAAAAGCTTCTAACCTTTGGCAATAAAAAATTCTCTTTAATTTCGGTAATGAAATTTGCAAATCATTATGAAAATTTCAATTTCTGAAAATTCAATACCGAATATGAAAGGAATTAAACAAAAGATAATAGGTCCTTGAATATATTGGATCCCTTTTTTGTCTCTTTATAAGAATTTAATAATTCCGCCATTGCATATGAGACAGTCTACCAAAAGGAAATGAAAAAAATTAATGGCAGTAAGAATAAGTGTGGCGAGGTACAGATATAGGTTATTTGGCTCTCCGACCCTTGTCAGCTTGACGGAGCTATCGTCTATTGATGTCAAGGATATAGCCTCGTTTATCAAACTTTCCGACTGGTTTTCTAACGCGGGGTAGTCATGCTTTGGATTTGCAGATCTTGCGCTGACTGACCTCTCCCTCCTAGGTTCGGGGGAACGTGGTCAGTACAGGCACTGCGTTCACCTGCGGCGTCACAACGGGCCGCTATGCGTGCTCCAGTGAGCTTCTGGTATGAAGCTACCACACTAACCTAACCTAACCTAAGAATAAGTGTTAAAATGGTTTCCAATAAAAAAGGCTTATTGCTTCGATTATTTGTGTAAATGTATGCGAAAATTGCTGCTCAAATTTTTATCTATGTATAGCCATCATAAGCTTATCCTTGATCTGTGGCCATAGCATGAGAATGTGTATCAGCATTGTTCTGCTTTTGTGTCGTTAATATTGTCACAGTATGAGTGTTATTTTATATATACGATTATGTGTGTATGTGTATGTGTCTAAAAGAGAGTATTGTAAGAAATTGGTTGTTATTATATTACCACTCTTGTCAACGACATCGAATGCATATTTTATAAGAATCTTTTCCACACGTTGTTGTCTTTTATTTGAAATCTTTTGTGTTGAACATTATCCTTTTCTAATCGTAAACACTGTGTTTGGGTAGCCTACATTCATACGAATAATCTCCAACAGTTTGGAAAAACTAGTTAGAAGTGGTTGTTCCGATCGTTCGTAGTTAGCTAATACATTTGAAGGCCCTGTGGCTTATAAATTTTCTCTTTGTATGACAATCTCATGAAATATTCGATAAGCCAGACATGAGCGATGGCTCCATGTAGATCGTTGCATGCCCAACAAAGATTTTTTCAAGTATGAAGAAACAACACCATGCTTTGCAGATTTCAGACACATCAATAAAGTGCCCTTTTTTTCTTAATATTTACTGGTAGTCTTTGTCAATCTGTATACGTACATACATAATTCGCTGCAGTCGACAACAATCAATTTTTTTTAATCAAAAATTGTTGTGTTATTTAATATCCTTCCATCTAATGTCAGCAGCAATCTATCTATAGTTCCTTAAAGTTCCTTAAAACAGGTGTACATATATGTAGTTCTTATTAGTTTAGCTAAGTTGTGCTTACCTATCAGTATTGGACCCGTACAAATGCTTACAAATTATTCTAAAGCTGATAATGATGATGATGTCGAGGTTGAGGCTGAACTGGCATTAATAATAATAAAATGTTTAATTTTTGCGTTGTTTGGCACTTCAATTTGGACATTGTTTGCATACGAAAATTGATAAGAAAATTTCAATGTGATGATACACATGGACAATGGATTTATACATATAATGAGGTGTTGGCAGTGGCAACAGCAGCAACAGATGTTATAACCTTTGTATTTAAGATGGTAACGAGATAAGTAGAGTCTCAGACTCAGATTCAACTAAAGAGGACAAGAATTTCATATGGAATGAATGTCAAAAGTCAAACGAATGCCACCATTTGTAGCTATTAAAGCATAAAAAAACTGCTACAACTTACTGTCATACTTGAGAGTGTGGATGTGTGTGTGTGTTTGAATACATAATTTGGTCATTATAATCCTTCAGTCAGGATTACGACTTAGCTTTTCACACCAATTATGTATGCTGTGTGTGTTAATTTTATACATGAATGGTGTGACCTACAGTTTAAAGTCCACTCCGAACGACAGATTGTTGCAATTTTATTCATTCTCAGAGTTTTTGCCACAAATCTGCTGAGAGGAAGTCGCCGAAAAAATATTTTTTCATATTTCGTTGTGGTGACCTGAGGTTTTAACCGAGGCCTCATGTCTAATAAGCCAACAATAAGTCTGTACAAAATTAAACAAAAAATTCTCTCATCAGAGCCGTTTTTTTTTTAAGTGACATCAAATTTAAATCTTTTTTCCCACTGTGCCTTAAAAGGTTACACGATAAATCCATGGATTACATGTGTTACAAATTCCCCATTGTTTTTTACTGCTGTTGTTGTATTCTTCTCAGTTTCTATTTGTTAGATTTTTTCCTCTTTTCAATCGAGTGCTTTCCTAAAGGAGTGTATAGCTCTGTATTGGCAAAAACATATTTGGCTGGCAGACTGATGTTTTTGTATTATTTTTAAAACTTTTCTAAATTGACCTTATGCCACGTAGTCAATCGATTATTACCAGAGAAAAAACCCACAACCGATGACATGACAAGAAAAACCAAAAAAATTTACTTCATTTCCCTTCGAATCGCAGACGATTACGATTATGATGGCCAAGAGTATAAGTGGATTGTAAAAGTTGAACGAAAAGAAAATATGTTTTGAACGCAAGAAGAATAACGAAAAGACTTTGATTTTTAATTTCTTATTTACACCCACAAACCAAATGGCACATAAAAGTTTGATTATGAAATTTCTACTCTTACTCTTGGATGTTGCAACCGCGTACCAGTTAATTTTTGCTTTACAATTGCCTTAAAAACCAAGGTTTTCTATTTTTATTTTCGCTACTCTCTCTCTCTCTCACTTGGAAGTTATTTTGAAAAGTACAATTAAATTTGTTCGTTTTTTTTTTCGTCTTTACTTTCCTTTTAAAACCACTGGGAGGTCAATATAATTTGAGAGCTTTTTGTTCCATTTTGCCTTTAAGCACATGATAAATTGAAAAATTCCATGAGTTGTCCAACCATAAGCCTCAAGCAACATAAAAGGTAATGGTTAGACTGGCCATAATGTTGGTTTTTCAACACTATTTTCTTTTATCGCTAAAACAATTTCAATTTTGGTAATTTCCTTTTAACTTTAAGAGAGAAAAACTCTTTTAATACCATTGTAACCATTAAACTGAAGCCTTTTCATGGCCATAACAATTGCTATCGAGCCAGTGGAGAAATAATTGCACTTAAGCTCTTTTATTATTAAATTATTCAACCCTTTAAACAGAGAGGAGAAGCAGAAGTAGAAGAAGTGAAAATAATTCAAACGCTGCATCATAAATTCAATTTAAACTGCAATTTGTATTTGATTTTAACTTATGAATATTTAAATCGTATACTTTAAATGGCAATTAAGGCAATCAAATTCAAAACATCAGAAAAACAATAATAAATTATTCATTTATCATTAAATATCTATGAATATTTGCTTAAGTACTTTAAAAAAATTCTCATTTAATTTAATTATGATGAAATTAGGTTGAAAAAAATAAAGTAATAATAACGATAAAAATGCTGAAATAATGCCAATGACAGGGCCTTTCAAGTTTAAGGTTATTTCTCAAATTCAAACACTCATAATACCCTGATAATAATAAATAACAAATATGACAACATATATGTACATATACACAGCAGCTTAAATACATACATACTGTTACGTTTTTACCTTTTAAAACGTTTAAATATGAGATCGTATATTGCAAATAATATAAAAATAAATTTGTGTTTAGTTTTAATTAAAATTCTTTATTATTCGCATAATTCTGTGTGCCACTGTTAGATAAACAATAACAATTACTGGACAATTATTCGACAGATCTTTGTAACGGAGATCTTCAAACCACGATTACTCTCTTCAAAACGACGTCACACAAGACTAACTGAATTTCACTAACTCCGTTCACCTACTTTACTTTGCCCTGCTTTTTATATGGCAGAGTAAACAGTCTGATGAATGTTCATGAAACGAATGTTCAATTAGTGTTGTTGGTGTATTTTTTTTTTACTTTTTTACCATTTTTTTATGCTGGTGTTTGTTGCTTTATTAAGCAGTACGATAAATTGTAAACAGGTTTGTTTACTGCATTGTTTTGTTTTTGTAGCTTTTGTTTATTTTTTTAATGTTAGCGATGTAAAAACAAAACGCCATTATCTGGATTTTTAATTTAAGTAACAATACATAATTGGTCATTATAACCCTTTAGTCAGGATTAAAACCTAGCTTCTCATCTCACTTATGTTGTGTGTGTTAATTCTATACATGAGTGGCGGGACCTACTACAGTTTAAAGTCGATTCCGAACGACAGATCTTTTGAGAAACTTTTCATGGCTATTTTATTTTACTCTAAGAGTTTTTTCAAGAAATCTGCTGAGAGGAGGTCGCCGATGAAATATTTTTTTTATATTTTCGTTTAATTAGAGATGTCAGACCTGACATGCTCATAGTGTGGCTCAGTATTCTAGTTCAAATAATTCTTCTAAATAAATAGAAAATTATATTAAATTATTATAATATATTACATTAATTATTAAACTGTAGGTGCCGCCACTCAATTATAAAATTAAGGCACACAACATGAGTGGTGTGAGAAGATAAGCCGTAATCTTGACTGAAGGATTGTAATGGCCAATTATGTATGTATGTATGTTGCTTTAATAAAATTTAATACAAAACAACCAGATTCCTTCAGCTTATGTTAGAAACACAATAAACGCAAAGCAGCATATGCAGTAATTTTGCAATTGCAGCCTAAGCTATGCTGCATAAGCATTATTCATAGTATAGGCAGCAGTAGCAAAGCATAAGCAAAACAATTAAAAATAAAAGAATTCATTTATTCTTTATCAATGGTGTCACTAAAATACATTTGCGGGTTATATTCCATACATTACTTTTTTAAAACCTCCATGTATGTTTTTGTATTGATTACACTAATCTCTCTCCATGCCAATATAAATTCTCTCACTGTGAGCATAAATTCTCTAATTACTGTGAATAAAAATAGAGATTGGCCTAAATGCAATGCAGCAGAATCTTTGCTTGTTGCTGTGTTGCCATATACACCCATGTATTCTATTTTTGAAAGACTGCTGCGTTTGCTGCCTTGTGTTTATTGTGTTTATGACATTACATTTACTATTAAAACATGAGTATTAGAGAGCCAGAGACAGAAAACCCAAGAGAGCAACAAACTTATTTGTTTTCTTTAAGTTTTGTTTGTTTTTGTCTTCATTCTTTTGTTGTTGTTTGTTTGTTTTTCGTTTTTAGAGGATATAAAAATAAATAATGAGAAAATAAATCAAATAAAATAACCACACAGAAAGAAAGAGAGATAGGGAGAGAGTGAGAGAGAGAGATAGGGAGAGAGCGAGAGAGAGTTTAATAAATGAATGGTTATTTGCCACTAGCAAAGCTCTCGTTACAGGTTTTTCTTTTGTGGCAATATTTATATGCCGGGTGTATCATGGCGTATGATTAATATTTTATTTGTAACCAACAACATACGCTACAGGGGTCGGAAATTAATACGCGTAAAAATTAATTCTCTCACATTAAATGATTTCTATGTTTAAAATTATTAATATTAAATTTATTAAGTGTATGAAGGGCAAATACAGGATATTTATTAAATTAATTTTATACGATTTGTAATTTCTGGAATTGTAAAACGGCAAAGAGACAAGAACGATATAGAGACTGTAAGTTGTAACTCGAAGTATGCAAATAAAATCAGTAATTTGAAAAGTTTTCATACTACAGACTATGCCTCTGAGTGAATCAATTTTTGCTGCAGAATGAAATTTTCACCTTTCGATCTTCTACTAATAATCGAATAATATTTTAATTTAATTCAACAGTGCGAATATATTCAAAATAGGATTGAATTGAGTGGTTTATTGCCGTAACAGCTTATGAGTTGTGGTCTAGTATTCTATCTATGCTAGAGATTATTTATTAACATTTCTCGTGCCACTTTAAATGGCATCTCTATAGTGTATACATGCATAACGCCTAACAAACAAGCAACAATTTATCATTACTCTTCTTGTATAGAATTTCATTTCTTCTTCGTTTTCTTTTTAAAATGCTTGAAACAAAACGACACTGAAAAATTGTGGCCTTTTGTTTGTATCTTCAAGCAAACGCATATCCTCAACAGCACAGCTTGCCCAGACAGAAGTCGTTTTATGGCCTGTGAAATGGTATCGTGGAGGACGCAATGTTCTTCAATTTCTTATGCTTTATAACCGTTCGTTTGAGTACTGTTGCTCTATTCACGCCAATCAAATGTTATTCTTAAAGGAGTCATGAAATGTTCAAATATTTCAAATATTTTTATATTTTAATGGAAAAGTGTTGTGCATGATATCTTCAGCAACAAAAGTAATAAAAATAATAAAAGAAAACCCCCACAACAGAAATGTATTTGCTTCAAAATTTAGTGACATTCTAAAACGATTAACAACTCGGTGCAATGAATGCCATCATGGAGAAATATTATAAATAATTTTCCCTTGAAGGAAATGCAACAGCTTAAAATGTTTTCACAAATTCATTGTAAATTATAAAACATTACAGAAGAATGAAGCAAAGAGTACGTAGTGTTTACGGTATGACATAAGGGCTCTGTTTACATTCCAATGAATGGAAATGTTTGTACAGAAAGAAGCTTTCAGATTTGCAATTAGTATGCCTATTTTCCCTCTAATGCCTTTGAAAAACTAAGTCTAAAGCGCTGCTGTTCATACTAAAACTCTCCCCACAATCTTTTAAACCTACAGCATTGGGTCATAAGAAATGTTTCAGGCATATTCCAATAAATAAAAGAATTTCAAATTATCTAAATTAAATGAAAGAACCAACTCAAAGCCAGAAACCATCCACACCCTATCCTCTTAATCTTGGAAGAGTTGATAGGAAAAAGTTATTTTACTCTACTCATTGCTTATTTTTTATAAGCTTGATATGCTTAGATTACGTAGAAATTGGGAAGTAATTTTCAGAGATTTTTTGCTTTAATGTTGGAAATTATTGGAAGAACTACTGAAAGAATATTATATTGCGATCATCATGACTATAAAAAAAAGAAAAAAAAAATGAAAATATTTGTTTCAAGACAATAAATTTTTGAAATAAGTTTGTGTAATGCATTTCAATTCAGCAACGAGGGTTGCTAGGGTTATCTAATGTTAATTTATATCTTCATTTAATGCTAAGGATACGTATAGAATACTAAGTCCTATCTGAAGCTCAACACATATTTCTTTGACTGGATGCTGGCATCATGCAATTCCAATGTGAAATGAATGCAATTGTAAGGATATGAAAAATAAAATGCTGGATTCACAAAGGAGAATTCTGGTGATCTTTCGGTCAGCTAATAATGAGAAAATAAATCAAATACAATAACCACACACACATACACAAAGAGAGAGAGAGAGAGAGCGAGTGAGAGTGCCTAATAAACGAATGATTATTTCCCACAAGCACTGTTCTCTTATAACGTTTTTCTTATGTGGAAATATTTATGTGCAGTGTATAACAGTAGCCTATGTATGGGCAAACATAAAAACAATTCTCCTATCAAGTAAAAATTTAAAGCGCAAGTAGAAAAGACTTACATGAATGTTGAGCAAACAACCCCTCAACAAAATAAGAACTACTCTTGACTGAAAACCAAAAGGTGGATAAATCCGTTTGCCATTTATTTTTATGAACACATGGTCTATATTCTAAGTATAAGCATTCAATAAATATTCCACTTAACGAACAATCCCTGAGGCTTTTTAGAATATTGTTACAAAAATGAAAAAATCTAGATATAGGTGTTTTGCTTTTACATCGCTAAAACATTAAAATAAAAAGCTGCAAAAAAACAATGAAGTAAACAAACCTGTTTACAAATTATCGCACTGCGTCATATAACAATTAAAACTTGTATAAAACAGTGATAAACAAGTAAACAAAAATACAACAACAAAACAACAAGAATAAATGTAAACAAAATACACAAACAATAATAATGAAACAACGAGGTTTTTATAGAGATCTCGAAAAGGCGAAGCCACGAACATTCATCAGAATGTTTACTCTGCCATATAAAAGGCAAGACAAATCAGGCGAGGGAGTAAGTGAAGTTCAGTCAGTCTTATGTGAAGACGGTGTGTGATTGAAGAGAGTAATCGTGGTTTGAAGATCTCCGTTACAAAGATCTGTCGTATAATTGCCTAGTAATTGTTATTGTTTATGCAAAGGGTATAATAAAACAAAGCAAATGTTGTTGTTTACATCAAGTTGTAAACAGTATCCCAGAGAATTGTGCGAATAATAAAGAATTTTAATTGAAACTAAACACAAATTTATTTTCATTTACAATCTACGAGCTCATATTTTAAACGTTTTTAAAAGGTAAAAGCGTAGAATGTATAATTTATAAAAAATCATTATTTCTAATGATTTATAATGTGTATGCAATTTTAATTCTCTCAAGAATCAAATTAAATTCGGCATTAAGTTACAGCTGTTGTTATGAAAATCAAAACGAAGCCATGTGCATGCTAAACTCTCTTTGTTCTACTTTGGATTTCTCTCTCTCTCTCACTATCTACCTCTGTCTATCTCTTCATATTTCCCACTGACGCTTAAATCTGTTTGTATTCAATTAGACTTATATTTACACAATTACTTATAAAAAATAACAATAAAAAAACTTATTGCATGACATAAAAAAGATGCAAAAATAAATTACATTCAAAAGAAAACATAGTACTCCGGTTACGATAACAATACATTCACGCACGTGTACATATATAAAACGTAGTTTTTTTATTTAATGATTTACCAAAACACTGCTGTAACAATATATTTATCAACATGCCTGCATATACCTGCACACTTATGTAAATGCACTTGTGCATTGTATTTGTAAGCATGCAAAACAATGTCACTAAAACTATGATACAAGAGCAGAGAGTGCACAGAATCATTGCTTCACACATTGTTTACACAGACTTATAAATATAAATACCTTAGAGACAGCAATAACATAAGAAAATAAAAAATAGAGACAGAAAACAATGGCAACAAGAAGAGTGCAGAAGAGAAAGAGAGAATCAAGAAAAGTTTCTTGTTGTTGGTAAATAAGTTGCCGTAAATAAAGAAATTAAATAAATGGAGGGACAAAGAAGATGTGCATTATTTATAATGGTAAACAATACCACTTAAAACACATACACTTATACATACATACACTTGTATATATGTATACATGTAAACTAATACCTTCTTTACATTGCATGAAACATAAATCTTCTTACTCATACACAATATTAGTATGCTTGTGTGCTGTGTGTATGGTGTTTACAAGTTGAAAAACAATTTACAACTTGCCAGCTATTGTTACCAACATTCTCTCGTTCTCGATTTTTTTTATGGGTTTTCTTCGCCATCTTACTGTCTTCTGTGTGTGAGCGTGTGTTAATATGTTGTTTTCGATTTTGTGTTTATTTATGAAGAAAATTTTAACGCCAGAATAAATTATGGCCAGAATCAAAAGACTTTCTTGAACTGTTCAAAAAAAAATCTTGTATAATTGTTTTCTCTTTAATTATCTTTTATTGTTTTATTCATTTATTGTTGATGTTGTTACTGTTGTATGTTGCATGTGTTAATTTTATACATGAACGGCGCGACCTACAATTTAAAGTTGACTTTTTTCAGCAGAATTTTGAGAAGTTTTTCCTAGAAGACTGCAGAGAGAAAATTGCCGAATGAAATAGTTTTTCAGATTTCGAGATGTCTGAACTGTGATTTGAACCATGGCCTCACACTACCGTGGCCAACACACTACCTACTATGTCCTTCCTAAAAAGTATGTCAATGGTCACTAGATCGATTGGTTTGTCAAGATATGTCCTGTTAAGAAGCCTGCATTTCCCACTAAATCAATTGTCACTAGATGATATCAGACAAGTATCTTAAATTTTTAGAAGCAAATATCTTAATTTTTATGGAACGTGAATACCCCTAATATTTGTTTATGTAGGCACACACTTTAATAAAGTCGTTATTGCTTTTATTGGTCACTTAAACCCATACGTACATACTCTGTTACTAGCTCGTTAAAATTGTCTGACAATCCAACTTAATTAACACATTACAGCAACAACAACAAAAAAATTATCGGAGCATAACAACGAAAGCCTGCAATTTATTAACAATTTCCTGAAAATATTTGTCTCTTGCAAATTATCATTATTTGCTCATCTTGTTCGTGTATATTCTGCCGTGAATGTTGTTTATGTTGTCTTTTATTCCTTTTACTATTTCCATCACTTTCTCTCTATCGCTCTCTCTATCGAATGCTATTGAGCCTTGTTATTTACCAAGGCTCTCTCTGTCTTCTAAATATTGTGTTATACTGTGTTGGTAGTTGTTAGAAAAACTTAGCAAAACTTCCCATACAATTATGTTTACTTATGATGATGATAGACTATGGAAAACAGAAAAAACAAAGTACAGTGGGGCAATTAAATAAAATGAATGAAAACAAATTTAAATGAAATGCCACTATAAGCCCTAAGGCTAAAAATTGTCTGGCAATTAAATGTTTTGGTTAGCTTACGTACAAAGAACTATTCGACTGCAGTACTTATCTAGAAACCATCTAACACGTTTGTTTCAATGTTCGAATCTATAACAGCATACGACGAATTTCCCATTTTTGTTTCATATTTGGTCATTACAACCCTTTAGTCATGATTACAACCTAGCTTTTCACACCACTCACGTTGTATGTGTTAATTTTATATATGAGTAGTGGGACCTACAGTTTAAAGTCGAATCAGAACGACAGATTTTTGAGTAACTTTTCATGGCAATTTTTTCTATTTATTTTCAAAGTTTTGCCAGAAATCTGCTGCGAGGAAGACACCGAAGAAATGTTTACTCATATTTTCGTTTTGATGTCTGATCTGGGGTTTGAACCGTGGCCTTACGTCTAATAAGCAAACGTACTACCTACTAGACTACGGCGACTACTGGAAATACCTAATATAATGGTCAAAGAACGGACTCACCTTGGCAGTGCGTTGAGTTCCTAAATTCGAAACACTCTTATGGGGGTTTTCTAAAGCTCTTTGATGCCCCTTGTAGAACTTCTACAATAACATCTACCCGTGATAAAGACAAGTAAACATCAAACCCTCTTTGTGACTTGCTGGTTGGAACAACTTGCAATCTCTCTTGTAAGAGCATTGGCTGCTCTGTCTAAATCTTTTATATATTGTAAGCAATAGTCTCTATCTTTCTAACCTCTGTGAGAATAGTAGACCTGGAAGCAATCAATGTTCATAGCTTTCAGATGAGTCACTGCTTGCGCAACCATGTCAATGAATAGATTTCGCTCATTGCTTGCCATAACATTGTATACAGACAGAAATGGCCCTCATTTGCTGATCAGTATATCCATATAGCACGTATGTTTAAAACCTTACGCAGTTTACAGTCGTGTAAATGATAATTGCTCCATGTAATCTGAAACTACATCTCTCTTCAATTCAATTAAGAAGCAATCCACAGCTGCTATTTATGATTTACACCACCCTTGATATGGATCACTAATAGATTCCTTTCATTTACGTTCAGCTGAGCAGAGTGGGATTATTGCTTCTCTTTACACATTGGAACTAGGAAGAACTAGGGCTGTAGTAAACACTGCTAGTATATTGGTACCAAAATGAAAAATCTAGAGACTGGTGTTTTGCTTTTACATCGCTTAACATTAAAATTATAAGTAAAAGCTACAAAAACAAAACAATGCACTAAACAAATCTATTTACACATTGTCGTACTGCTTAATATAACAACAAACACCAACATAAAAAATTGGTAAACAAGTAAACAAAAATAAACAAACAACACTACAATTACTAACGTAAACAACGATGGCAATTGCATTGTCATCCACTGTAGCTGTTTGTGTATGTAATGCTTTGTTGTAAATGACAATATTGTTGTACTTCTTGTCATTAGTTTTGTAACTCAATTTATAGAAGCTAAAAAAAGAAAAAACAACACAATTTTTATTGTCAATTGAGAAGAGATGGAAAAAGTTAAAAGCAAAAATCGATGGAAAAACGATTTTTCATAGAAAAACTAAAAATTCTAAAGAGAGAAACAACAATTCAAGTAGTATTGTAACTGCAATTGAATTGAATGTGTAACTGCATACAAGAGTAGCAATAGCAGTTGCATTTCCACTTACAGAGGCAGTGACAGTGACATTATCATGGCATAGAATTCGGTTTGTCAATGTGGAAATTGTTAACAGAGAAGATGGGATATCATGTGTTGTCGTATTCCATTGAAATTTTTTAACAATTTTAACAGAAGACAAATGCTATTGTCAGGAGCTGCAATAGCAGTAATACCAGACATACAAAACTCATGTGGAAATACATATATTTAAGTGGAGAGTGGCAAACAATAATAAAGAAATGAAAAGAAAATTGTTTCTAATGGAAGCCATAAGCCATATCCATAATTGTAGGGATCCATTGAGAGATGATTTATTTTTTGAAAGCAGTTTTAAAAGTCAATGGAAATTATATTTTTGTAAAGAATTCTTGAAGTTGAAGAAAATTATTCAACTTAACGAATGTTACTCGATGAAACATTTCTGGAAAGACAGATTATTTATCCAATAATGCATCAGGAGAAGTGAACTCTAGAGACTTTTTCGAATAAAACATGCTTCATTGCGGCTTGACTTAGTCAAAAATCCAGAGGCCTTTCCATGACCGTCTTTTGAAATCCGTAAATACTGTAACATTAAATGTGAAAGCAAGATATCCGGTATATGTCTCCACTCTCCACAGTGTCTCTAAATAATGGTTTATATTGAAGACTTCTATGATCTCAAAGGATCTGCTGCATAAAGCGTACCATTCTCCAGATCTGGATAACGTTGAACAATACCATCTTCGACATCCTTTTGCAAGAGTAGAGGTAGGGCCACATACGCTATTATTATTGTATATGCAGGTCTGTGGTAACAATACCAGTAAACTAGTGCTGTCTATCGTTATCGAGTGTAATGTTTTTAAATTCTCTCCAGCGCTTTAATGTCATAGTGAACACTTTTATTTAATTCTCTAACACACTCGAAGCCCATATGGGCCATTATTGTGTTAGTTTTTCTTTTTCTTTTTTCTTTTTTATATTTGTTGTCGTACTAACTACGTGATAACATGTGATACAACTTTGTTTGTATCGTAGACTTTTGTTTGCATACCAATGTTTTGCATACAAATAAAATTTTATCTTGAAATACAAAAACCCTCCACATACTCTTCTCTTACACTCTAGTACTGTTGTGTTCTTAATATATTTCACTCTCTTTAAATTTATAGGACTATGAATATACAATACAATGCACAGTAAAAAAAATCCTTCATTGTTTACATAAGATTGTACAAGTTTGTGTGAGAGAGAGAAGTAAAACAAAGTTGTATTGTACTCTGTGATTGTTTTAATATGTGTATTGTTTGTCTAAAGAGTACAACTGTAATTTGAAACAACAACTAAAAATAAACACAAAATAAAAAAACCAAATTAAAATGAAAACAAGAATTTGATTTTATGACAGACCAAGAGAATGATTGAGTAAGTGACTGAAGATATAAACAATATAAAGTTGTGGTTTAAATACATAATATTTATGTACACATACACATACACATGTCAGGCATTTAAATGATATTTTTTTTAAATACATACACGTATGCATACATATGCATTTAAATATGAAAGTGAACGCAGTTGTGTGTGTTTTAAAGAAAGCATTTCTTTTGGCTTTCATTGCATTTTGTATGTTGAACATATGAAATCTTTACTGAATCTGAACATTTGTTGCTTGTTTTTGGTGCTGAGCTCAGTAAGTCTCTCTTTCAATAGATTTTATTGCAACTGTTTGTGAGCTTATCAGTCAACCAGCCTTTCTTTTAATTATTCAAAGTCAAGTGAGTTTGTTGAAATGGATTCTCTTCTTAAACAATATTTTATATTGTCCTAAAAGAAAAATATACGTCAACGTATGGAATGATATATTCGAGCTTAAAACACAACTGCCACCGGAATAGTCCACCAGAATTTTTGATGCTGCTGTTTCACAAGCAAGTGAAGGCCATAAAGTTTCTATACTATAGCACTGATAGACGAGCGCCCTACATAGTAGACTAAATGCTCATGATAAATTTCCATTTAAAATTTGTTTTTAATTTGCATTCGTGAAAACTAAATCCCAACTTAAGTTCCATATTATTTTGTAGCAAAATATTTATACATGTAACATTAGATTTGAAAAGGATTCTTAAAACTTCATATTTCATTTTAAATATATTTCATTATGAAAATAATAAAATTGTAAAAAAATATTAATTTAAACCAACAGAATTCCTTGAATGAAAATGTAACAAAGAAATCATATTTGATTACGAAATACTTTTACATACGAACATATCTCAAAATAATCTCCCCTTGCATGGATTTATCGAAACTATTCTTGCAAAATACCAAAAAAAAATTAAAATAGAGCTTATCGTATGCCACAGACAAGTAAAATGTTAAGAGTAAAGCATCTTACCTCCAATCATAGTTGCATAAAGAACATATAAATCTAGGTATGTACATATGTATACACAAGAGTTTATATAAATATATTTATGTGTGGCTGTGAAAATTCCTTTAAAGCTGATGCCAAGGCAATAATAATATGATTTATTATAAGTTTCACTAGCATAATGCTGATGGAGATCTCTCTTAAGTATACCACCAACGAAGAAAGTAGAGATAAAATTTGAACGTAGTTTCAACCCAATACGAACTTGGAAAATGGTTAAAGCAATGTTCGAAGATTACTTTGATAGGTGATAAAAATTTTGAAGCATTACTTCACTCTATCGTTCTCTCTCTCCCTCTCTGTCTAATGTACATTGAAGATATTAAAAGCGAAATGGATTATAAATTGTATTGACTTGAGTTTTGGCCAAATAAGTTTTAAATAAACCACGCCCATAACTGTCAATAAAACAATGAACGAATTTCTGTCAAATAGAAATGATCAAGAGGATTTTGTTCCGAGATGGAGGTAAATGATAAGTAATGCACTTTTATTACAAATGAACAAAAGAGAGACATTTCGCATTAAATACTGTCAAATCAAAACTCATTTTATAGAAAAATAAGAAATCTATCGATGGTTAGCTCATAAGACTTGCTAAGTATCTTGGCATATATTGGACAACATGCTGCGGGTTATTCAGAGAGCATGACGTGGTTCGAACTCTACCTGCTTAAACCCAATGGTTTTCTGCTGGATGTAAATGTGCTGATATGTATTGAGTCTACGTGTATTTTTCCTTTGAAGTATAAGATTTTAAGGAAGGTGGAGAAAACGGCTGCGGCTTATACTACTTGCAAGGTACAGCAAACGATAACGAATTTTTTATGGAATACAAATCACTACTTTGTAAACGGTAGCATTGGTTTTAACGCAAGAATTTCAATTCTCGTGCGACTAAGATAGTATTTTGCTAACGAATGCATTCTTTTAATTTATAGATTAAGAAAGAACTTCATGAACCATTACATACACATACATAATTGGCCATTACAACTATTCAGTCAGGATTACGGCCTAGCTTCTCACACCACTCATGTTGTGTGCCTTAATATTATACTACAGTGGCGGGACCTACAGTTTTACTACGGCGACTTCGTGACTAATGAACCATTACCAAATTGTATTAACACCTTAGGTAGCTAGTATATGTCAGACATTCTCCCTCCATCTCTCTCTAAGGCCGTCTGCATAATTTTGTATCCTTGACTACTTGTTTTGCATACACAAATATAGTATCGCTTACCACGAAAGCAAAATATTTTGCGGTTTTTAAACACAAATTGCTTAATTTATTTTCCATTTTTTTGTGTGTGTTAATTTTCGCTTCCTTTTTGGTTGTATTTTTACCTTTTTTACTTTTACTTCTGCTGCTTACTAGCATATATTTTGGGTCGCTTGTTCCTCTTTACCAAATTAAGTTATCATGACTTTTTCATATTGTTTTTTGCTATTTGTGTTATAACAGTGAATTTATCATCTTCTCCCTTAGTTTTCCACTGTTAACCTTTGTAAAAAAAATAAAGTTTCTCATTTTATCTCGTTTTTCTTCCATTTTTCATTTTCTTTCATTAGAATTTTAAATTCGTGGCGGTTAAAAACATTAAAATTTTTCTTAAATTTGTTTCAAGTTTACATGTAAAAAAGCTTTTGCAAACTGTTGCTGTTTTAATGTTCTATCACCTCTTTCAGTTTAAAACATAATAAAAACCACAACTATGTGGATAAAATTAACACATACAACATAAGCGGTGCTAGAAGCTAGGTCGTAAACTTAACTGAAGAGTTGCAATGTCCAATTATCTATGTATGTATGTATGTATACTAGACTACGTGATTACGACCTAGCTTCTCATACCACTTATGCGTTAATTTTATCCATGAATGGTGGGATCTATACTTTAAAGTCATCTCCAACGACAGATTTTTGCGAAACTTTTCAACACATTGCCTACAAGACTACAGCGACTTCTAGTACACTAAACAGAAATACGAAATATGGGAATATGTATACCTCTCCATCTTTACTTTAAAAAACTCCAAGTTTAAGTTTAAGTTAAATGCTGACACAAAGATATGCTCATTGTTTACTTACATACAGGGAAAGTGGAATTCTAGAGCCAGTATGGCGTGTAATTATCAAGACATTGTTGGTTAAACTTTTAAAATTTAACTCATATTACGCTCCTGAATATATTTATTACGTTCTAGGACAGCTTTAGAATTTTAAACGTTCTGAGAGAAAACAGTGCCACTAGGGTCCTATATGGAATAGTTTCCTACTATGGAAGCCTATTTATGTCACCGTACTGTAGTAGTTAGTGTGTTGCCTTATTAGACGAAACATCAAAACAAAATATGAAAAAAAATATATTTCTTCTGCAGATTTCTGGCCAAAACTCTGAGTGTAAATAAACCTGCCATGAAAAAGTTTCCCAAAAATCTGTAGTTCGAAGTCGACCTTAAACTGTAGGTCCCAGTAGTCATGTATAAAATTAACACACACAACATAAGTGGTGTGAGAAGCTAGGTAGTAATCCTGACTGAAGGGTTGTAATGACCAATTGTGTATGTTTGTATGTATGGAAGGCTTTTGCAAAAAACATGTGGTTATTTAGGCTGAGTGAACTACATAATGAAATACAGAAATAAAAAAAAATCAGAATTGAGTGTTTTTCAATTTATTTTGTCAAACCCTTCAAAATTTTTTCAAATTTTATTGTATTTTCTTAAAAAAAAAATTTTTTTGCTTCCTTATAACACTGCTTATGACAAGCGTTCAGCCAGCAAACCGTATAGAAAAAGAAAAGCGTTTCTAATCTGCTTATTTACCTTTGAAAACAACTCCATTTTATGCCTGTAATTTATGGCTGTGCTTAGAAATATTACGAAAAATAAATAAGAAAAGGCAAGGGAATCTTTTTGAATATTTTTCCATTAATTATGATTTGTTATTGAAATTAAAATTTTAAATAAAAAATACAAAGAGACGGCAAAGCCAGATTTTGCAGCTAAAGGATAGAGAATAGAAACTGAATGTTAAATTCCAGGGGGTCTACAGCATCACATTACTTGAGTTTCTATTGCGTATTTATTAATATTTTCTTTATTATGGCAACAACAACAACATCAATAACTCTTTAAAAAGAATAAAAACAAAAAGAAAAATGGAATCAAAATTACAAACAAAACATTTTTCCTACTTTGGGTTCTCCCTAGAAAAATATCATTAATTGCTACTTTTGCACCTGCTGCTTTATGGAAATTCTAATATTTGGTGTTAACTTTTCTCTTGGTCCTCTTTCACTTCACTTCCTACAAAAACATTTTTTTATAGAAGGTTTTGTGTCTCTTACGGTCACTTGGGCGTATGATTAATAAGATTTTCTTCTCCTTCACCGGTTATACGAATGACATGTAACCGATGAGGAGAAAAGATAGAAAGAAATGAGCAAAATATAGAAAATTGTGAAGCATATTAAAATATTTATAAATACATCCATATGTACATAAATAATGATTTATTCAGTGTCATTATTTCTCAGGGCTTTAAAGACAGTAAAGTAAACCATTGAAGGTGGTTTTTGGGAGTTTTAATCGCGAAATAAATATGATGTAATGATGTTGTACAATATAATACAAATTAATAATCAATTTAAATAAAATTTAGATAAAATTAAATGTATTGTTACGCTTTTGCCTTTTAAAAACGCTTTTAAATGCGCTCTTAGATTGCAAATAATATGAAAATAAATTTGTGTTTAGTTTTAATTAAAATTCTTTATTATTCGCACAATTCTGTGTGCAACAATTACTTTTCTTTGGTATGCCTCTGTTTATACCATTTGTTCACAACTTGATGTAAACAACAACAATTGCTTTTCCTTTTTATTCCTCTGTTTATACTCTTTGCATAAACAATAACAATTGCTAGACAATTATTTGACAGATCTTTGTAACGAAGATCTTCAAACCGCGATTACTTTCCTTTTACATGGCAATATAAACAATCTGATGAATGTTCTTGAAGTCGAATGTTCGTGGCTTCGCTTTCTCGAGACCTTTATAAACATAAACATTGTTGTTTCATTATTGTTGTTTGTATATTTGAGAATTTTCCCACTTGTAGGTTTATTCTCTAATACGCTGAGGTTACGTCACACAATTAAGGGATGTGAAGACCAGCCTTTGCCTTTGCATTGATCATAGACGTTTGGACTTTTGAATACAATGGATGCTGCTCTTTAAGTTAGAGTAAACACAGTGCATTACATAGGTGCCATAGATATGTTGTTGTGCTGTTGCTTCAGCTGGCAGTACAACTGGCGTTACAAGTAGCTGTTGGGCATCCATCCTTCATTGTTCGTAACAATGCGAGATATAAATTTTTAATAGCGATCAAGCAGCGTTTAACATTATCTCTTAATGTCTCTTGATATTAACTCGTGTTGAATTCAATTTCCGTGCTTTCGGTTTCTTTGTGGTACAGAACCATGGACTATGTACCGATACAGCAGCGTTGAAAGTATTCGAGGGACGTGGAAATAAGTAGTATATATGAAAATTTGTTGTATTAATTTTTTTTTTTAATTAAAAAAGGTATAAAAATTTCATTAAAATTCGAACTTTTGCATTTAAAAATTTCAATAAAATTTTATGCAATTATTTCAATATGTTTGTAAAACATAAATACGTTTGAAGTATGGGCCATTTGGGAAGAATTTTAATCATATTTTTGGCGGCATATGCCATTCGCTGGCAAACTTCACAATACTGTAATCTAAACTACAATGTATTCCAATTAGAGCATTAAATTTATTCAAAACAAAACCTTTATATCCTTACAGCTGAAGAAGTCTTATTACTTCTGATTAAAATGCCTCACGAAAACCTCATGTAATTGATTCAACACTTAAGTTAAGGCTCAACAACAGACAGAACACGATTTAATTATGCTGTCTTATCAAGAATAAGAAAAGATTAAAGAAAATTAAGTCTCAACTTATACTTACGAACATACTTTTGAGATAATTCCAGAATTGTTCTCGTTGCAACTCTCTCTCCCTCTCTCATATTTCTATGCGAAACAAAAACAATTAAAATCAGGATTAAAACTTTCTGACAGGAAACTTCAAAGTTTATAGGAAAACAACAGCTGGCACTGCTTAGAGTCACAAACGCTAATGAGCGTTAGTCGATAAACTTGTGCAGCTACACCGACAGTTTCCTGAAACACTTCTTGTTTGTTTTTTTTCTGTCATTTAATTGCGGTCAATGTTTACTTTCTTATTCAATGGCTATGGTAGTGGTTAAGCTGAGGAATTTGAATGAAGATGGAAAGATGTGGAAAGGAAATTAAAACTTCAACATGGAAAATGTTTTTGCTTTCGTTCTTTATTAAACAACGTTTATTATTCGAGAAATTTAAATAAAAATAACACTTAAAATGAATATGATTTCTTAAATTTATTTTAATTTGTAATTCTCTGAATTGTGGAGAGCGATAGCAGAAAGAAAAATGTGAGATCAAGTCGAGAAACTCTTACGCTTGGACAATATGTGGGAAGTACCTAATTTTTTTTTTTTGCTCGTGGTAAACAAGTAAACAAAAATATACCAACAACACTACAATAATTAACGTAAACAACGATTCTAGAGAAGGCAAAATCATGAACGTACGCCTTTAGGAATATTCATCAGACTGTTTACCCTGCCGTCCACAAACGACTGAGTCAGTGAAGTTCAGTCAGTCTTCTGTGAAGACGCAGAGTAATCGTAATTTGAAGATCTCCGGTACAAAGATCTGTCGAACAATTGATTACTAGTGTTATTGCCTATGCAAGGGGTGTAAACAGAGAAATATCAAAGAAAAGCAATTGTTGTTGTTTACATCAAGTTGTGAACAGTGGCACACAGAATTGTGCGAATAATAAAGAATTTTAATTAAAACTAAACACAAATTTATTTTTATTTATTTTCATATTGTAAACGTTGTTAAAAGATAAAAACTTAACATTGCTTTATGCCACAAGGTATTAAATTAAAGAATGAAAGTAAGTTGCGAATTTCGCATGCTGTAACGCTTTAACAGAGTAGATGAATTTTCGAGTACTCTATAGTCTGATAATTTCTCCTACAACACAAACATACGTTAACAAATTGTTTTATAAGAAGCTTTTTCTTTTTCCCAGACACTTACACGTAGTGTGTTTTCAAATATGTATGTGTGTGCTTCTCTCTCCCTATCGCTCAATATATATGAAAGAGTGTTGTTTATGTATGTACTCATTAAAGTCATTTAGACTGATTGCAACTTTTCGTCAACGCAACCAACCATAGTTAATGCGACAAATCGATGGAAATGTAAGTAATACACAGATTCTCTGATAGTCTCTCTAATGAAAACGAAATTAAAGCATTAAAATCGTTTTCTAATGGTTTATGCTGCTTAAATTCTATTTCGAATTAAAGTTTTAAACACGAGAAATTTTCAATTAAATTGAAGTTCGTATTTGGCTTATGCAAGACAAATTATTGTGGCAGTTTGTTATATTTGTTTGTGTGGATTAAATTAAACAAACAAACAAATAATGAATACCATACCCATGTCTTACTTTCTGGTTCATTAAGTCTGCTACATCGTATACTATTTGTGGCACCTGCATTCTTGTCATTCATATCAGTGCAGCAGCTACATATTTTTGAAGGGATGACATGTGCTCATTCTACCAATTGACATTGACTTTTTGACATTAAGAATAATTACAGGTTGACTGAAAAGAAGGACGAGAATATTGCTCAGAAAAATCTTGAATAGTCATTATTATTGAGGTAGCATTGCTACAGATTTTTAAATAAATCAGGCATTGTTGTACACTGCGTACAATAAAGGTAGAAGTTGTAGAAACAGACAAAATACCCACAAGTAACCTGCATCTGCAAACAATCAATTAAATATTGTATCTGTTTCTCTATCATCTCTCTCTCTCTTTTGTAGTCTTTCTTTTGTACTTCGCTGTTAATAGCTGATGATGTTTATTCTTTTACTCGTATCACTACCTGCACAAATCATTCAGCTCTTTTAGAATTTCGTCGACAGTAGTAGTACCATAACGCACAAGAGTCTCAAATATCTTTAAACTATTGAGAAGACGAAACCTAACACATATATACAAGCAAATAAAACTGCTACAGGAGACAAGGACAAAAAAATGAAAAGAAAGTGTACTGTCATGGTAATACAATGCTTGCCACAGCCTGTTATATGGTTTGATTGTCTTTTCCTGCTGGTATTATCGCACAGTATGTGTCATTGGTCGGTATAATTTGTGGCCTTTGCAAATATTTTTAACACCATGAAGCTAATTGAAATTCTATCAAATTCTCGTATTTTTGTTGTTTTTTTTTTTTTTTTTTTTTTGTAGTCTTGCAAACAAGAATCTTACGTTCCTTTTGGAAATGCAGTAAAAAGGGTGATAATGGGATCAAGTCGTGGTGTTTAAAACAATGAAAAGTGATTTAATAGAAGAATATGGCTCCCTTTGATTTGATTCTAAAAGTCTGGTGGAAAATATAAAAAAAAAAATTTAAGAAAATATTGAAATTTAAAAGCAGAGTATCCTTCTCAAACCTCTTTCAAAACTAGTTAGTCATTGAACTGTAAATATAAATAAATAAAGCGATGATTTATAGACTTTTAAAGGCCGAAATATGACAAAATATATTTTCGGCAATTTCTTCTCAAAATTGAAAAAAAATGTCATGAAAAATTTTCTCAAAAATTTGTAGTTCGGGGTCGTCTATAAACCATAGGTCTCACCACTAGTGAATATAATTAACACTCACAACACGGTGTGAGAATCTAGTTTGTAATTCTGGCTAAAAAATTGTAATGACCATTTATGAAAGTAAGTTCATAAGGCAAAAATTGTGCACAACAGGGTACAGAACTGAATTTACTTGGAAAAGAAAAAAGGTCACAAAGAAAGCCAATATGTATCTCCATAATGTTTTAAACCTGGGAAATATTGATATGAAAATGAAAAAATTAAGATCCTGGTCTTAAAATTAAATACAAAAGCTACAAAAACAAAACAATGCAGTAAACAAACCTGTTTACAAATTATCGTACTGTTTAATATAACAACAAATACCAGCATCAAAAAAAAATGGTAAACAATAAAGAAAAATACAACAACAAACACCAGCATAAACAAAAAATGGTAAACAAAAAGAATACCAACAACACTGCAATAATAAACGTAAACAACGATGTTTACAATTATAGAGATATCGAGAAGGTGAAGCCATGAACGTTAACTTTCAAGAACATTCATCAGATTGTTTACCCTGCCGTTTTATTTGCAATCTACGAGCTCATATTTTAATCGTTTTTAAAAGGTAAAAATGTAACAATATACATACTTCGGGAAAAACTATTGTTATTACTATTATTTAACAAAATTTACACAAGAATTGATGCTATACACAGCAATAATGCAATACTTCATAACATATTTCATTAAATGCAATTCAATGCCTTTTAAGTCTGTTAGCTTTTAAAGACAAATTTAATTCGTTAATGGTGTTTGATGAAAAAGCCATCACTACTTAAAATCCATAATTTGAATGCTTTCAGTAACAATAAAAACCACAAACGTAATATATATATATATATATTTATAATCGTAATGGTAAACAGATTACATTCTGAGCGATTAGAAACTTTTGTAATTATTTCGGCAATTATTTACACATCAATTAAAATCTTGTAAAAGGATTTTCAATTTACTAAGATCGTCTCTAAGATTTAAGGCAGCATTCAATTGTAGACGTTGTTGTTGCTGCTGCTGCTAATGTTTTCTTTATTTAAATATGATTTAATTTTATTGCTATTCTGCAAAATATTTGAAGTGTCTCACAAGTTGTTTAATAAATTTTTGAGATATGTACCTTTGAGCAAGTCAGACAAGTCTTAATAAATAGCAACAACAAATAAAATTTAAAACATTAATGGCCATTATTACAACTTGCCGTTAACTGAAGGGAGGATTTTAACGGGCAGATAAATTGTTTTTCATTATTATAAGTGGTCAATTATTATAATTGACATTGAGCTAAACATCCTACCGGTAATTTTCAAAGTTAAGTTTATATATGAACTTGCCATATTATATATTACTTTCAATATAGAAACTCCAAAAATAAACAAAATGAACAAACACATCAAAAAGTAAAAAGAAGCCCGTCGTTCCCACCGCGTTAAAAAAAACTTGTTTAATTGAACAGTGTTATCGACATTGCACCGGCACATCCATATTTTTGAAGATGTCAACTTTATTTTATCTGTAGTTTGTAATAACGAAAATAAGTTAAAGGTGACTTGTTTTTAATTTTTTGCTCGTGGTAAACAAGTAAACAAAAATATACCAACAACACTGTAATAATTAACGTAAACAACGATTATAGAGAAGGCGAAGTCATGAACGTACGCCTTTAAGAACTTTAATCAGACTGTTTACCCTGCCTTATAAAAGGCAAGGCAAAGCAGATGAGTGAGTCAGTGAAGTTCAGTCAGCAGAGTAATCGTAGTTTGAAGATCGCCGGTACAAAGATCTGTCGAACAATTGATTAGTAAGTGTTATTGTCCATGCAAAGGGTGTAAACAGAGGAATAACAAAGAAGAAAAGAAGTTAAAGGTGACTTTAAAGTTCACTTTAGCTAAAGTTACCTTTAACTAAACCTAACTTTAACGGCGAGTTGTAATAATGGCCCTAACAGTAGTCGTGTTAAAGATGATCTTACAGAATGATTTTAATTACGAACCTTTCAAACAATAATAACATAAGCAAACAATACCTATTTAATGGAAAAATTTAATAAATATTTGTTTAAACCTATAGCCTCAGGTATATGTGTAAATTCACAATTAAATACACACGCACACATACATATGTATAAAAGGATAATAATTTTATTACCAAAAACCTGTGTTTATTTGAAATTTTTTTGTTTTTTTCTTATGAAAAGAATTCGATTAAAAACTAATACTGGAGGCTAAAAATTAAAACAAATTTATGAAATTACTAATTGAAATTTACTTTAAAACAATTAAAAATGTGTGTATGCTGGCAAACTGAAAATTAATAGTTTCAACAAAGGCTTCTGTATGCAAAATGTAAAATTCTATGTCCTTCATAAGTAATTTCAGGCAAATTGGGAGAATATTTTGCATCCTTTATACGACAAAGACAAATTATGGAAGCGATTGTAATCGACTAATCGATCAAACGTTTGATGGCCGTTTAGTTAGCAGAAATGGTAATGTCAATTGGTCGCCAAGAAGCTGCGATTTGGTACCGTTGGACTATTTTCTGTAGGGCGCCCCTTATTTTTATTGTTTTAATTTGACTTTAGTAGTTATTGTTGTTGTTTTCATTTTTGTGGTTTAACATCAATGTTAAGAGCAACTTCATGTTCACGCCACCGTTCATGCGTTTGGTAATGTTTTTTGCCTCTTTTTTTTTGTTGTTGTTTCTTCAAATATGAGGGATTAGCTTTTTTACCACTACAAAAACAACAAAAATAAAGAACGAGAAAAAAGTGAACAATTGTCGAAAAGGGTAAAATAGTTTTCACTTGGAAGAAATGCAAGTTATGCAAGTGCTTTTACTTGATGCAGTCAATGATTTGTTTTGACATTGAATTTGGCAGCGTTATATCTGCCAGTGTGTGCGCGTTTCTTTAAATTTAATCCTACGCCTACATTTCAACATGATTTAAATCCCTTTACTATGTTCCCCTCTATGGGCTCAGTTATCATGTATATTCGAGTTCTAGTTTTCTGCTAGAGGGACATACATACATACGTATCACGTATGTTTAAAATAAGCCCACATTTCGGGATGGTATTTCCACGGACAGTTGTAAATGGGGTTCGTAATAGTAAAACAACAAGTAAAGGAGAATTATAACAACAAAACAACACTCTATTATGTGTATCACAGCTCTGTTAAATACAATGAAAAGCATGCACAAATTTTTTTTATAAATTCTGTTGTTGACATACAGCCACAGAAAAAAGTTTACATACACTGTTGTACCCTGCAGTATGTAGACTTTTTTCTCACCAATTTGTGTGGTTTTTTTATAATTTCTAGGTTTTATTTTCTTATATTCGATTTTGTTTTCAAACACCTTTTTCAATTTAAACAAAATCGCCGTCAAAAAATCTGCATGCAGAGGTGTGTGTAAACTTTTTTTCCTTGGTTGTATGCCCTGCATACCACAAGAATAATTGTAAAGGAAGGAAGTTCTACAGAACTTCATTTCAATTTCCAAAAATTTTAAGCGTCTTAATCATCACTGGATTTCTTCAACCTAACAAAGCGGATTTCAGTTGTGAAAAATAAATTTCAAAAGAAAGCATTTCATCCAAAAGTTCCATAGGTTTTGGAAAATGTTAACGTTTACTATCAAGGTTGTCAAATATAATCAAATATTTGCTATACCTATAAATCTAACGCAAGCCTATTATCAAATTAAAAGTCACTCTCATAACGTATGATTTCAGTTGAATTTCTCAATAATTTTCAGATTATTTACTGTAGCATAAGCCATGATACTGCAGCTTTCCCTTACTGCCACTACCCTTCTTTGCAATCCTTTTGTGAATTATATTTCAAGGTTTTCCAGTTAAATTCAATTCGAATTGAAAATGTTTTCAATACGATTTAGTAAGATCCGATTAACACATGCGCCGTTAATGAGATTCTTCCCAGAAATTGTTCAATTTTTGATTCTAAGAAACGCAAGCAAATGTTGTGTGTTTCGAAATAAAAAAACTTTCTTAAGAAAACCTTTGTTTTCAAATTCATTTTGGTTTCTTGTGTTTGTTGTCGTTAAGGGTTTCAGGTTTTCATAGCCTAAAGAAAGGAATTTTGATTATGAAAACGTTTAAGGGTGTCTAATGAAGGATTCTTCAAATTTAGAAGAAATAAATTTCATTACAAAACAAATCATTTGTAATTTGTTTTAAAATTAGATGCCATTGTTTGAAAATCACATCTAAAATAAATAGAAAGTAGAGTGGTGTAGACATTACGTGTATACGGGAGAACAAACCAACTCTCTTTATCTAAATGCCTCTTATTTAGGCCATAATTTCTGCCATACGTATTTTTACGAAAATGAAAAATCAAGATACTTGTGATTCGCTTTTACTTTGTTTAACATTAAAATTATAAACAAAAGCTACAAAAACAAAACAATAAACTTGTTTACAAATTATCGCACAGCTTAATGTAACAACAAACGCCAGCATAAGAAAATGGTAAGCAAGTAAACAAAAATACAACAACAAACACTACAAAAATAAATGTAAACAAAATACAAAAATAAACAAACCTGTTTACAAATTATCGTACTGCTTAATAAAGCAACAAACACCAGCATAAAAAAATGGTACACAAGTAAACAAAAATACGACAACAAACACCACCATATAAAATTTAATGAATGTAAACAACCATGTTTACATTAATAGAGATCTCGAGAAGGCGAAGCAATGAACATTCGCCTTCAAGAACATTGACCAGACTGTTTACCCTGCCATATCAAAGGCAAGGCAACGCAATCGAGTGAGGTAGTGAAGTTCAGTTCAGTCTTGTGTAAAGACGAGTAATCGATTGAAGAGAGTAATCGTAGTTTGAAGAACTTCGTTACAAAGACCTGTCGAGTAATTGTCTAGTAATTTTTATTGTTTATGCAAATGAAATGTGGATATATCGACGAATTTTGAAGATACCCTATACTTCCCACATTACAAACCAAGAAGTACTAAGACGAATGAATATTGACAGACAACTACTGAAAACGGTCAAAAGAAGGAAAATCGCGTATTTGCGACATCTGATGAGGAATGAAAAATATAAATTTGTACAATCCATTATAAAAAGTACAATTGAAGGGCGCCGAAGCAGAGGCAGGAGAGAGATATACTGGCTTAGAAACATTCAGGACTGGACAGGTTACAGGGATCAAACAAACATATTACACGCTGCAAAATATCGAGAGCTGTCACAATTAATATAAAATATGATGAAAAAAAAAAAGAAATATAATGAGATTCAGAACATTTTACTCTTGTATGATCGCTTTATATCCGAATAACGGATCTGCAAATAAAGAAGAAGAAGATGCAAATGATGTAAACAAAGGAATAACAAAGAAAAGCAATTGTTATTGTTTACATTAAGTTGTGAACAGTGACACACAGAATTGTGCGAATAATAAAGAATTTTAATTAAAACTAAACGTAGCAATTTATTTTTATTTCATTTGCAATCTACGAGCTCATATTTTAAACGTTTTTAAAATGCAAAAACGTAACAATATGAATCATTTCATGATTTTTATCTTTAAAGATCTTTTTCTTGTCAGTGCTGTAATACGTGCTAAATTATTAATTTATTGGAATTATATTCTGATAGTTTTATTTCTTAATTGCAACCAAACACTTTATTGTAAAGCAATCCCTTATTAATCTCTGGCGCACTTTTATCCCCTCTATCATATTTTTCTTGCCTTCCATGTTTAATGTAAAACCAATGAAAGTTCTTGTCTTCGATTTTATAACACACAATTATTCCTTCATTCGTCTGCTCACCTCATTCTTCATTTATTTATTCTGTATTGACATTAAGATGTCCATCTGGCAAGGATTTAAATGACTTCGTTTACTTCCTTTTTCTTTTTTGTCACCCTTTTCTGTTGAAGAACAATTAATATTTCTCTTAAGGAGTTTTCCAATTATTCTGTTCTGTACTCGCAAGTCTTAAACTCGTAGAATATTTTCCTTTAAGGATTACTCAACATGTTTTTCATTTTCCCTTTTTAACATATTTAAGCCATTTGCAGATGATTTATCTGGAAATAATGGCGTAAGAGAAGAAAATGAAAACGAAATAATAGTCAGAAACAGGAAAACGTATGTGAGTAAGATTTTACAACTTTTTCGCTGTTGAATGTTTTCCTTGGTTTTTGCTTTATTTCCATGTTTCCCTTTAAGGTTTTGTTTTTAAGCGTTTCAGTTCTTAAATTTCACATTCAACCTGATTGCGCACATTGTTCAGTCACTATTACAAAACCAAAATGATAAGAACCCTGATGAATTCAGTACCTCTACAACGGCGTACTAATTAAGTATACTGTTATAAAGTAGCCGTAGTCTAGTAGGCAGTGTGTTGGTTTAAACCTCTTTTAAGAAAAATTTCTCAAGAATCTGTCGTTCGAAGTCGACTTTAAACTTTAGGTCCCACACCACTCATGTATAAAATTAATACACACAACATCAGTGGTGTGAGAAGCTAGGTCGTATAATGAATAAGTATTTGTATAACGATAATGAACGCTGTCACCATAATGAATGGAGATATTCCAGCAAGATTTCTAATAAATATTATCATGAATAATCCACAAGAATATTTCCTTTCTTTGAATCTGTCAAGTGTTTAGCATTGTTTTTAAAGCCTTTTGTTTCGATGTTTTTGGGTCCACCCTGTAGCTGTGCACATAATGAATACTTAACGATAAACAAATATCAGGTGCAGGCAGCTGCCTGACATGTTTTCGGTACGAGAAAATATAATGTAAAGTTCTGATGCATCATTATTTCATTTAATATTGAACAAAAACAACAAAAAAAAAAAGAATGACAAACACAAGGGGACAAGAATTAAAAGTAACAAAAGTGTAACAAAAAGTAACATACAAGAAACGTACAAAATTCTCTTGAAACGTAAAAACGTAAAGTTTTTCATTCCCAATGATTGAGAATAGAAACATGAAGCTAATAATCTTGTCCAGAATTAAAATCAATACAGGCAATAGAAGGAGTTTAATTAGCAGCCTGTAGCCATCGAAAAAACCATATAAACTCATAGCGTCAGAAGTATATCAAAAGTGTATATATATCTCACGAGACAGATTGCCACAGAAATAGTCGCCATGTCTTGATAGTCTAGTGGGTAGTGTGCTGGCCAATTCGTGTAAAGCTCGTGATGGCGGAATCCTACCAGAGGCTGCACTGCACCGAGCATAAAGCCTATGTTATTTAGCTCGTTATAGTTAAATATTTTGTGTTTTGCATAGCTTAGTTGGTAAAGTGTTGGCTTATTAGTGGTGCGTCCACCGTTCAAACCACAGGTCATATATCAAAACGAAAATGAAAAAATATTTCTTTGAGAGAAAATAAAACAGAATTGCCATTAGAAATTTATCGAAAATTCTGTTGTTCGGAGACGACTTTAAACTGTAGGTCTCGCCATTCAAGTATAAAATTAACAACAACATAAGTGGTGTGAGAAGCTAGATTGTAATCCTAACCGAAGGGCTGTAATTATCAACTACGTATGTGTATTTTAATTAAGTTTAAGGCAAAAAAGGAAATAATTTGATTAAATTTGTTAAAATATTGTTACGTTTAAAATATGAGCTCTCAGATTGCAAATGAAATAAAAATAAATTTGTTTTCAGTTTTAATTACACTTAATTACTGGTTCATTTTACCACTGTTCACAACTTGATGTAAACAACAACAATTACTATCCTTTGTTATTCCTCTGTTTACACACTTCGCATAAACAATAACAATTACTAAACAATTATTCAACAGATCTTTATAACGGAGATCATTAAAAAAATATTACTCTCTTTAAACGCACCGTGTGCTGCTCGCCTGCTTTACCTTGCCTTTTATGCAGCAGGGTAAACAGTCTGATGAATGTTCTTGAAGATGAATGTTCGTGACTTCGCCTTATCGAAATCTCTATAAATGTAAACATCGTTATTTATGTTTATTATTGTAGTGTCGTTGGTATATTTTTGCTTAATTTTTTACCATTTTCTTATGCTGGTGTTTGTTGTTATATTAAGCAGTACGATAAGTTGTAAATAGGTTTGTTTACAGCATTGTTTTGTTTTTGTAGCCTTTGTTTATAATTTTAATGTTAAGCGGTGTAAAGGCAAAACATCAATTTCATTTTTTCATTTTCGTAACAATATTTTGAACATTTTGTGCCTTCAATACACAGTTACTCTGTAAATGTGTACGGCGAGTATAGGACTTCTGTTTACCTATATTGAAAACTTACAGTAGCAAAGTAAACATCATTATGATATAAAAAAACTATCAACAACTACTACAGTAATGTCATCATCCTCGCATTCTATAGTTTGTATATTTTATGATAATGGCTCAGGCAAAGTTTAATGATTAAAAATATTTTTCATTTCAGTTTTGTTTTCATATTTAACTTGTAATTGGAATACGACAAAAATGAAACTCCAACAAAAAATTTTTTAGCAGAATTAAATATTTAATATGGAGATAAACTGCTAAACTTTTGGTTGAATATTGTTTTTTCAGTACAAATTTTTTTTTTTAAACCAAATTTTTGAATGTTTAATTCATCTCTGCATTCGTTTACATTTGCCCACCACTGGCTCTGCCCACAATTTAAAGTAGATATACGGAGTGAATAAAAAAAAAAATAAATCAAAATAACAAGGACGACAACCAATAAGAAGAAGAACTACGAAATAATTTATGTACACAAAATAAAAAGTACTTTTTCATAGTTTTCAATAAAAAAAAGTATGCAAATTTTTATTTTATTTTTACATTTTCTAAGGCTTCTTTCTGTTTATTATACAAGCACTGGCAACAGCAGCAACATGTTGCAAATAACGGAAACTAATTTAATTTTAATTGTTACTGCAGAACACAAACTGCTGCAACAGACCGAAAGAAAATAATAAAAACGAAAACAAGAAAAAAACAGTTGAGTAGGACAACAACATAAGAAAAGTTTTTCACTTAATTTTCTAATTAAATAAATGTTGTTGAATGCAGTGATGAACAATTGCTAAGCTGTCACACTCATTTTATGTTCATATTTAAATAACAACAGAGAACAAGAGACGAGAAGTTGGTAGTTTAGATAGAGCGAGAATTACATAAGAATGTAATGAAATGAGAAAATGGATTTCAATGATAATTGACCTCATAGTACCCATTTAAGGGTTCTTAATTCCTTCAGGACTCTTAAATAAAACAGTGCAACAATACTAAAGGTGCAGATTGTCTTTTATACCTGATATTTCAATTTGAAGTTGGCTTATTAGACATAAGGCCACAGTTCAAACCCCAGTCCAGACATCTCCAACAAAATGAAATATGAAAACAAATATTTCTTCGGTGTCTCCCACTCAGTAGATTAGGTTAGGTTAGAGGAAGCGAACCTATCACCTGAGACAAGTACAGTACCCGGAGGTCGATTTGAACCATTGTACATAAACTCCTTAGAAGAAAAGATACAAGAGGGGTTAGGAAAAAGGAGAGGAAGTAGGAAGAGAGAATGGGAAGCGAAGGACTCACATAGACCAAACAAAACAAAAAGGGGAGAACGCGTCTACACTGATGAAGCCATAGCACTTCTCAACCAGGTCAAGTTACTAATGAATTAGTGGAGAGCCCAGAAGTCGGCTCTCGACACAGAATTCAAAACCTGAAAGAAGCCCCTGCCAAGGGACCTCAACCTCAACCTACCAAGGGCTGGACAGTTACAGAGAATGTACTCAATAGTCTCTAACTCCTCCTCATCGCAACATACTCCCCACTCAGTAGATTTCTGGCAAAAACTCTGAGAGTAATTAAAAAATTGCTATGAAAAGTTTCTCAAACAATCTGTCGTTCGGAGTCAGCTTTAACCAGTAGGTCCCGCCACTCATGTAAACAATTAACACAATAAATTGTTGCAATGACCAATTATGCATAATGTATGTATTCTACCAAGAGATTCCTGAAAATCTACGCATAAATCCAAATAGGTCTGATTGCTGCTGTATAAATCATTCAGAACAGTTTCCTATGTCTCGTTTATTCTTCCCGCATAAACCCAAAAAGGTCTAGATTTGTTACATCTTGTGAAAAGTACCACCTCCGTGATGCAACCAGATGTGGGTACTTTCCTCAAAGAAAGTTGAAACATACCCTAATAAGGCCTACAGATCAATTCGTGATCTATTCCAGCGTCACTTTTCCTCTCTTCGTGTACAATTTAATAAAATGAACAAGAGAAAAAACTGTTGGACTCCATTCTGGTTAAGAATATGCATTTACCTTCCATTAAACTCAAGGGAATTGTATATTGTGTTCCAAAAACTTCTCAAACAACCCTCGTATCGACAATTTTCCATTTAGAAAATATGAAACCTCATTATAAAGTCATTATAGGAAATGATTAACAAAAAAAAATTTTAGTTTCTAAAAATAATCTCCCGGCTTTAGAGGTCATTCCACAACTATTAAGCAGCAGCACTATTAAGAGACCTTCACTGGGCATATACTGCCATAGAAATCTATTAAAATTACCGGTATGCTTATGATATTCATTAACTTAAAACGGTTGAAAATATTTTCAAATTTCTTTGAAATTCTTGAATAAAATTTTAACATTCATTTGAATATTTTCCTTAACAAGCGTTTGTTGAAGGTTTTTGGCAGGAGAACACAATGTTTGACAATGTTTCACAGCAGTTACTTGCTTTTAAAAAAATTAAAATTTTCACTTGCCAATAGGAAAACCTTTAATTAAAAACAAACATTTCTAGTTGAATGAATGGAAAAATTTTGTACAGAAAAAAGTTTTTAATACGAACACATGTCTTCAATAAACTTAACGGTTGCAGAGAATACTTTTGAGTGCAACCCATTAATGAAAAAGTAAGTGAAAAAAGTAATTAGAAATCTATGGTCTCTTAAAAAAAAATATTTGAAAGAAAGTAAATCACAATGAAACTCAAGAAACTTGAATACTGTTTACAAAACTAGCAACATGAAATACTTATGTTACAATGATAAATCCTTTGAAACATTATGAGATTCAAGGAACATGTATCATAAAGTTTTAAATGTTTATATAAGTAATTCCGTACTGCAACATGTTGCTAAATTTAGAATTGTAGAGTCATTAAGAGAAGTCCTATGAAAAACTTACAATTAATCGTAAGAAAAACTTTATTATTAGGCATATATTGTAATACTGGTAAATATTTAAGCTAAACCCATATTTACACTTTCTTTAAAACTGTTGGATGTTCCACATTTATATTTTATTTTAAAATTATATTTTAATTCATATAATTAATTTTAATTAAGTTCTCCCGCTGGTATACTAATCACCACATTAAGTTGATATTGTAATAAGAATTTAATAATTTACGGCACCACAGGTACAAAATATTTTATCTTTATTACCATAGTCACCGCCATGACGTATGTGTATTTTTCATTGCTATTATTTATAAATCATACGTCGCAGTATACTAATTCAGCGAATGCAAAGGCAATTATTAATGGCTGTTATTTATATTGCGTAAATGTTTCTAAAATGTAATCTAAGCAAATATACGAGATAAATTAAATAAAATTACTCGTTACAATACTCACAGTTCATGTACAACCAAAAGGTAAGATATGAAATGAGCAGTGGAATTCAAATAAAAAGTCAATGACTTTTGAAATATTACATCAAGGTTATGATTTGTATGTTCATGGAGTGTTTTTAAATCAATTTATAAAGTAACGATGCCTAAGGCTTTATATGAGAAGAAAGAATTTTATCAAGCCAATCGTAAATGTGCCAATAGCCAATTAAGTTCAAAGATTTCCGTTTAACATGTGAGAAAACATGATTAAATTTCAAATTTATTCTTCCTTTTTAAAATCCTCTAATTAGAGGGAAAAATCAGTAATTTACGTAAAAGACCAATTGAAAGCCCTTAGTAAGCAAGAACATGCAAAACAGCAATTTATCTCAATAATAAATGTTACAAACAAAAAATTTTGTTTATATAATTGACTTGGGAAAATTTGTTGCTTCACAACAACAACAACATACTTATGAAATAAAAAAATAATAATAAAAAACCTTACCTCAACGATAAAGGCAATTATGCCACACATTGTCAACAAGTGTTTTGATTTGTTTCTCTCTCGTAAACAATAATTTCTATAAAATGTTGCCAGCAACATAAATGAGTGAACGAATGAATGATTGAATGAATAAGTTAACAAGCAATTGAAACATGAACCAATTCATGAATGGAAATCTCATTTTATTTTTACTTTAACATACTGTTAGGGTTTTACCTTTTAAAAACGTTTAAAATATGAGCTCGTAGATTGCAAATCAAAATAAAAATAAATTTCTGTTTAGTTTTAATTCAAATTCTTTATTGTTTGCCCAATTCTGTGTGCCACTGTTCACAACTTGATGTAAACAACAACAATTGCTCTTCTTTGTTATTCCTCTGTTTACGCCCTTTGCATAAACAATAACAATTACTAGGCAGTTATTCGACAGATCTTTGTAAAGGACATCTTCAAACCACGATTACTATATTCAAACGCAATGCGTTTTAGCACAAGACTGACTGAACTTCACTCACTCGATGCTTTGCCTTGCCTTTTATATGGCAAAGTAAACAGTAAATGTTCTTGAAGGCAAACGTTCATGACATAGCCTTCTCGAAATATCTATAATTATAAACATCGTTCTTAACGTTTATTATTGTAGTGTTGTTTATTATTGTATTATTGTAGTGTTGTCAAGTCGACGTAGTCTAGTAGGTAGTGTGTTGGCTTATTAGACGTAAGGCCCGAGTTCAAAGCCCAGGTCAGACATCAAAAACAAAATGCAAAAAATATTTCATCGGCGACTTCCTCTCAGCAGATTTCTGGCAAAAACTCTGAGAGTAAATAGAATTGCTATGAATAGTTTCTCAAAAATCTGTCGTTTGGAGTCGACGTTAAATTGTAGGTCCCGCCGCTCACATATAAAATTAACGCACACTACATGAGTGGTGTGAGAAGCTAGGCCGTAATCCTGACTGCAGGGTTGCAATGGTCAATTATGTATGTATGTGTTGGTACATATACATATGTTTGTTTACTTGTTTACCACTTTTCATGCTGGTGTTTGTTGTTGTATTGTTGTTTACTTGTTTACCGTTTTTTTAGTTTTAATTTAAGCGATGTAAAAATTATCAGTATCTAGATATTTTTATTTTCGTAACAGTAAATTTTTCAGACACAAGTATACCTCAGAAGAGTTTCATGTTAAAAGTGCATTTCAATGATTTTCCTTTAGTTTATCATTGTAAAAAAATTCAATTCAATCTAATATGATACAATAATAATGATACAATAACCAAAGTGACCCTGGGAATTCAATTTAAATCCTCATGGTTTCTCCTTAATTTATGGTTTGACTTTAATGAGCATAGCTAGTGATGCGAGAAATGAAGTAGCAGCCATCGCAATCATAGGGAAGAACAATAGCCGCAATAGGAAAACAAAAGTATTTTCTAACTACAATAAATAAACAAGGTAGCTACAATAAACCCAAATTGGGAATGAAAAATTTCCTGTAGCTGTTGAAATTTATTGCTAAATTCTGCTAAGAGAACGTGAATACAAAAGGAACCATTCAGAGAAAACATTAAAAACGGTACGAGAAACAGACAGACAGACAATACAGTAGACTGACTAATGGTGGTCGTTAATGCAAATTGATGGAGACGAGAATAAAAGACACGAAAAACATTTCAAACACACGCGTACATTTCCTTGCATACGCACGGTTACACTTTCATAATATGTACATTAACGTTAAATGCTTAATGTTTTGCTTGAGAGGCACAGCAAGCAATAAATATATGTAAACGAAAGCAAACAAACAAATATACGAACGAATTACGTTTTTTATTTTTAAGGAAAAGTTTGAAAATTGTCTCTGAAGTACAGTTCAATATAGGGGCCTATGTATGGTAAACACGCTGTAAATAAATAACGAAATCAGCAGTTGATTGCAAAATTCTGTTCTGGAGATGTTGATATGAAAGCTGTATCCCGCTCCAGACGACCAATCAATAGTTGGACCAATCAATGAAAGTCCTATATATAAACAACCATGTTTTTAATGACCAATTATATACGAATATATATATAGTGTATGTATGTGTAGTTGCATCTGCAGTCTTCAACCCTTATTAGCCAAAACTAATGAATTATGAATGAATAATGAAAAAAAGCAAGAATTGCAAACTGTTGATGCAATAAATATTAATTTCTGTTGAAGGTACATTTACTAGAGACCTCCTTAAAAGAAATATAGACCCACTGGATAGGTCAGGCTAGATTCAAGGACGTATGCTGGCCATTGGGTCAAATACAATGCCCAAAGGTCAGAATGATCCATTGTAATACATCCTAGAGTAGAGAAAGAGAGAGAGAGAGATAGAGAGGGAGATAGAGTATAAGTACAATACCCAAAGTCAAAATGATCCATTGTAATACATCCTAGAGTAGAGAAAGAGAGAGAGAGAGGGAGAGAGAGAGAGAGAGAGATAGAGAGCGCGATTAAATTTATGAATCTATGGACAGCCTTAATGTCAACTCCTGACAAAGAGTCCAAACCTGCCCAGGCTACTCAACCTCAACCATCTAAGAGCTGGACAGTTGACATAGCCTCCAACTCCTCTTTGTCGCAATATACCTTTCAATAGGCTTTCAATATCAGCCACCTATTCCCGCAGTGTCCTGTAATAAAAACAAAAATCAGTAATAGAACTGGAAATAAAACTAAATATTGGACTCATATAAGTTGGTCTGCGCAAACCTTGGCAAGATTTTTTTGTATGTTTGGTGGCATGACTTAAACTGCGATCACAATACTTAATTTTTTAACAAAGTATTCAAGGTTGGGCTATAAGACAGAAGGTATTAAATTTTGTTCAAGACAAAATCGGCCCCACATGGCCTGGGTCCTGTATCCAGTAATCGCGTTGCTGCCTGAAAAGAAGAGTGAGTAAGTCTGTACAAAAGCTAGCAAAGCCCGATTTTTATGGTTTTCCAGACAATATCAGGCCACACATTAATGTTGTGGAGGCTGCATCCAGTAATCACATTGCCTCCCGAAAGGAGGCTTTGTTTTCTCTTTGAACTGCAGAATTAATATGTCTAAATATCCTTAAAATACTTTCCCATTAGCTTGTACATATACTACCAATACGCACCATTTCTTAAATTGGTTAATAACGTCATCGTTTGGAGAATCAATGTCACAGAGAAAAAAATTAACAAATTCAGCAGAAAGCGTTTTAAATGTTGAAGACAATTTGCATAAAAATTTATTGGAGACAATATTTAAATCACTAGCTCACTCTTTATATCAGCTTGGCAATGATAACATGGTTAATTTAATTTATTACAACAACAACAACAACAATCTCTATTAACAAAATTATACAAAGAAAGACAAAAAAAACGAATCCAGTTTAATGGGCCATGCTATCTATTTGCTCTAAAGAGACTGGGAAAGAAGGCAATTATAGGAAATAAAATAAATCTCTCTCTCTATTATACCCTCAACTGGCTGTTGCCAAAGAGATGAATCGATGAAGAGTAATAAAAACAAAAAATTAAGAAAAAAAAGAAAAGAAAAAACAATTTCGAACTCGTGCTTACGTTAACAGTGTAAAAAGCAGAAAAAAAGATTTAAATTTTCGAAGAAATTTCATGGAAACTTTAAAAATATTTAAATAAGAACAACGTACTTACAGTTATTGTTATTGTTTTTAAAAAAAGGCAATAACAACAAAATCAATAAACAAATTTAGAAGTATTGGAAGATAAATCATCATCAATCAAGCCACTATTAGAGATTGAAGGAAACATTTAAAAACTTGCTAAACACTTAAGCATAGAAAAAGGCAAAGAGGGTAGTAAATGGAGATAGGAAAACACACACACACATGCAAAACAGCTTTTAAACACAGACAAAGTGTTATGGAAACTTTTCGATTTAAGCAATCCTTGAAGAAATGTCGTCTTAAAGGCGCCTTTCAATAATTTCTTCAATGTATGCTCCTCTATTTTTTTTAATCTTACGGCACACTTACACACACAGTAGATATTGACATGCTTTTGTGTCAGGCATTACATTGAATGAATTGAGAAAAACAACAACTACAACAACAACAACAACAAGAATTACAACAACTAGGAGATGTAACAAAAAAAGTAAGATAATATCAAATGGAGATCGTGATCAGTTTGAATATTAAAAGAAAGAAGAAGAAAATGGATTCATACTGATTCCCAAAACCGGTAAAACGCTAGGAGAATCCATAGCTTATAGGCCTACTAGTCTCCTTAATATGAGGGGATAACGGGTAGCCAGCAAAGATTGTCAGAAAAGTAAAAGAGTTAGAATAACTGTCAAAATTTTTTAAGTTGAAGCATATTCTAGCGGCTTTGCATACATACAAATTTGTCATTATAACCCTTCAGTCAGGATTACGACCTAGCTTCTCACACCACTTACGTTGTGTGTCTTAATTTTAGACATGAGTTACGGAACCAGCAATTTAAAGTCCCAGAGTTTTTTTACAGAAATCTGCGGAGATTAAGTCGCCGATGAACTATTTTTTCATATTTCCCTTTATCTGAGATGCCTGAGCAGGGGATGAGAGCCACGGGCTCACGTTTCTACCATACTAAGGCGACTACCATCATTTAGCAGCTTTAATAAAAAATCAGAAAAAATTCTGAATTGATTTCTAAACATACATACAACCCTTCAGTCAGGATTTCGACCAAGCTTCACACAGCACTTATGTAGTATGTGTTAATTTCATACATGAGTGGCGACCCCTATAGTTTAACCCTTATCCTGTATTCATGGGTCAAAATTGCCCAAACAGTTTTTATTGCTCATTTACTCTTTAAATACTCATCGGATTTTTTTGAAACTTTTGTACAATTATTTTTTTAGTGAATACTATTAAAATTTAAAATATAATTTTTTTAGATCGTTTCACAAAGCGTGTGTAAAAAAACTTACGCAAATGGTACTTTTGGGTCAAATTTGCCCAATGCAAAAAAATCATTTTACGCATGTGATACGAGCTTAGTAACAATTTTGTGTGCCTTGACAACATCATAACTAGCAACAAAACAAAAGATAAGTTAAAGCCCACAAATGTATTTTGTTGTTTTTGTTTTTTATGGCGGTACAACAAGCTGCAACAAAACCAAAAAAAAAGAACAAGTAGAATAAATATTTCATTCATTTATGTGTTTTTGTATTGAATACAAGGGACAAAATCTTCACTTATTTTGGAACAATAAAACCAGAAGAGACAAGAACTTTTCTTATGCAATTTGATTCAGGCGACGAAATCCCCCAGAACACATCAAGTGAAGATGAAAACGATCTCGTTTCTGAACTTGCATCTGACTATGACCTCAAATCCTCTGCAGGCGCTAGCTTAGACAATTCTGAAATTCTCGATCAAACTTCGGATGAAGATTTTGTGTATCTATATAAAAATGTGGGAAATATTTATGGTCAGAAACATAATTGAAAGATTTTCTAAACAGGACATAATAAATTTGACTCCTGGCCCAACGCGCTATGATATTTCAAGAGCTGATAATTTTATACTATTTTTCTGTTATGTATGCCCAGTGATAATATGAAATTAGTTGTTGATATTACTAATTTACAAGATTAATCTGTATTTGGAAATAATTGGATTGCTGTAGATGACGTAACAATTGAAGCATATTTCGGGCTACTTTTGTTGGCGGGTGTATTTAGATCTCATGTTGAAGCTTTATAATCTCTATGGGACGATCGCTATGCAAATCCACCATGAGTTTGCGCCGATTTCAAAATATGTCTCGAGTTGACAAAATGTCAGACAAGAGCGAAAGAAGATTCCGTGACAAACTTACTCCCATAAGCGATTTTTGGAACCATTGGGAAACGCATTTACGAAATATATTTAATCTTAGCGAATATGTGACAGTGGATGATCTCGTAACGCATAGTGGACGATGTCCATTCAAGCAATACATACCATAAAAAGCAGTAAACTATGGTATACATATGGGCGTTGTGTTATGTAGAAACAAATTATTCATGGTCCTTATAGGTGTATAATAGAAAAGACAGAAAGAGCTGAGAAAGTGGAGAAATATCTCGTAGACCGAACATGCCACAAAGTAGTCCTGCTAAAGCAGTCGTAAAAAGCCTTTAAAAGTGTTCTGCTGAATTTCTGCAGGCAAATAATTTAAAAAGGTTGTTACTTTTGTCCAAATCGTTCTAACAGCATCAAAAATGCAAATAAATATTCCGAATGTCTAAAATTTATTTGCAAATAGCATTCTGACACCAATATTGTACGTAATGAATGTAAAAAAATAAAAAACTGAATAAATATTATAGTTTTTTTGCATTGGGCAAATTTGACCAACTAATGTCACATGCGTTATATTTTTGAAGTACAGGATAAGGGTTAAAGTTGATTCCGAAAGACAAATTTGTGAGAACCTTTTCATTACAATTTTATTTACTCACAGAGTTTTTGTCGAAAATCTGCTGAGAGGAAGCCGCTGTCGTTTTGGTGGAGATGTCTGACCTGGGATTTGAACCGAGGCTTCATAGCTAATAAGCCAACACACTACCTACTAGACTACGGCGACTTCAGATCTAAAACTTAAATTATTTCCATGACAACACATTATCGGGCAATCCCCATATCTTAAATTACTCCGCGACGTGATGTTAAGTATATTCATTTAAGAAAGCTGCATTTGCTGCATTTAAATTCTCACACCACCCATGTTGGTGCAGGATATAGGGCAGCCACAATAATACGCCGCAGATTAACAAACAAATTACATTAAATAACATATGTAATCAACCACACAGTCAACACACACATACTACATACATATACCAGCATACATATATGTAACATCATTATTAAATGTAAGATTTAACCCCAAATGAGTGTGAGTGTATGCATAAATAAAGGATTTATTCCTCTCATTTCCATTTCATTTGTAGTTGTTGTTTTTGTTGTCATAATTTACACATCAAATTATCACAATTTTTCAAATAATTTTTCAAGTTGTATTGTGTATAATATTAAGGCAAATGAAACAGTAAATGGCTAGTTATGTATACATGTGTCGTCCCCACATAAGTGTCACTGAAATCCTATCTGCAATAATTGTGTGTGTAGTTCAAGTTTAATATGTTTATGTAGCGGTAAATATAAATACATACATAGAGGAGTGAGTATTTACATTCATTTATATGTAATAACAGTGAAGAAGAAAACAGTTTGTAGTAATTTTTAAAAAGGATTTTAAATTTTACATATGGTAGGAAGCCACTTAAATAGTTCCAGATGATTTGACGCAACAAATCTCATACTCAAAATTCTGCACTGAACCATCACAAATTCAGTACCTCTCAGTAGCGAGGAGATAAATAACAATCATGCAGGAAACGATGTACTTTGAGCTACTCCTCTGAGTCCAAACTAACGGGATTCGTATTTAACTTGGATAACGCCAGGCTTGTAGCTCCGGGAATTTGATTGCAAGGTTTTGATTACAACAGTATCGTCACAAATCTGCAGGTTTTTCAACCTGTCGCCTCTATTCACAAAGGAATTTAAACTGACTGCGCAATTGAGTTTGTACCACAGCCATTGCTTGCAGATAAACTCATAATTTGAGGAAGACAAAAAGAATTTTTCGAGCAATAACGATCAAAACTCATCAATCGAAGGCTAGATTTGCTCCCTTATTATCCCATGACATGTCGGGACCGAAATTGTTAAAGTCAATTTCATACGACAGATTTGTGAGAAATTTTTCATGGCAATTTTATCGACTTTCAGAGTTTTTGCCAAAAAACTACTGAGACAAAATCGTTTTGTTGGAGATATCTGACCCGGGGTTTGAACTGTGACCTCAACTCTAATAAGGCAACACACTAGCTACTAGGCTCTCCATTCCTTGTTAGCTTAACGGAGTTATAGTATATATACTCTTTGATGTCACGGATATACTTAGTTTCGTTTAGTAAACCAGAAACCAAATCCAGTAAACCAAATCCAGCTTCTAGTGCTGTAAAAATAGCTGAAAATATTACAAAAATCTCTGGAAAGCCAGTGAGCGCAAGTACTGTCAGAAGATCTTTACATCAAAATGGATTACATGGCAGAGTACCACGTAAAAAGCCCTTCATATCAAAGGTTAACCAAGGCAGACGTTTAAATTTCGCCAAAAAATATATAAACCATCCTCAAACTTTTTGGAATGATATTCTTTTCACTGATGAAAGCAAGTTTGAGATATTTGGTATAAAAAAAACACCTAAAATATGGCGAAATAAAAACGAAGCCTTCAGCAATAAAAATGTAACAAAGACGGTAAAGCACGGCGGAGGATCAGTAATGGTCTGGGGATCTATGGCGGCATCAGGGGTTGGTAACCTGGTGTTTATAGAATCCACAATGAAAAAGGAAGATTATCTAGATATTTTGAAGCAAAATGTAGCCCCTAGTGTAGAGAAATTACAACTGTCACAAAACTGGATGTTTCAACAGGACAATGATCCTAAGCATACCTCCAAAATTGTGAAAGAGTGGTTGCTTCATCATTGTCCAAAAACTCTGGATCATCCACCACAATCCCCAGACCTTAATCCCATCGAGCACCTGTGGGAATATCTCGACAAAAAAATTAGAGATAGACATATTTCTAGCAAGGATCATCTGAAGGCAGTTTTACAGGACGAATGGAATAAAATTCCACCCGATTTTACGAAAAAACTTGTGGATTCAATGCCTAGAAGGTTATCAGCTGTGATTAAGTCAAAAGGATTACAAACAAAATATTAAATACAATATTTTAGACAATTTTAATATATCTGTTGACTTTATTTTGACGCGAAAAATATGGTACATTTCCGCTAAAAGTGAATTAATTTCTTAAGTTCCTTAGTTTTTCAGTTTTTTGTTAATGAACTCTATTTTGCTTTAGTTATTAATGAATTATGTAACATATTTTTGTAATCTCTATCATTTAAGCATATTTAATAAAACCTTTTTTCCGAAATTATGTGGTGTTTACTTTATTTTGACGCTCACTGTAGTTTCGTTTAGTAAACCTTCAGGCTGGTTTTCCAACGCCGTGTAGTCGTTCTTTTAATGGACAGCCCTTCGGTCAGTACAGGGACTGCGGTTAACTGTGGCTTCATAACGGGACATTATACGTGCTCAAGTGAGCTTCGGTAATCAAAGCTACCACTTCGATCTAACTAGACTAGGGCGAACTCGTAATTACTTCTCATAATAACTGCGAGGTGACATGAAGTGAACGACCCATTTCTATATTATATTCTCCTCCACTATAAATTTAAATGATTTATTTAAATGATTTGTTGCGTAATATTATTGTATTTAAAAGCGTGATTATTTGCAAAATTTAATTAAACTGATGTGGTATAATTGCACGGTAAGGGCTACAATGAAAAGGGTCACGGTAAAAGGGGAATGTTTATGAGGGCAGCTTGTGGATTAAAAATCTATAAAAAAGATACAAAAAGAATGCTGGGCGGTTTTCTGACACACATGTTAAAACGTGAGTTGTAATGACCAATTAAGTAAGTATGCATGTAAGAATTTAATTAACATACAGACCTAATTGGCCATTACAACCCTTCTGACAGGATTACGACCTAGCTACTCACACCACTGATGTTGCGTGTGTTAATTTTATACATGAGTGACGGGGACCTACAGTTTAAAATCGTTTCCGAGCGAGAGATTTTTCTTTGAGAAACTTATCATGGTAATTTTTTAATGTACTCCCAGAGTTTTTGTCAAAAATCTGCTGAGAGGCAGTCGCCAAAGAAATCTTGTTTCACATTTCGTTAAGTTGGAGTTGAGTGATCTGGGGTTTGAAATGTGGTCTTACGTCTAATAAACCAACACAACCTGCTGAAGAAATATTTGTTTTCATATTTTCGTTTTGATGTCTGACCTGGGGTTTGAATTGAGGTCTCACATGTAATAAGCCAACACACTACCTACTAGTCACTGTAGGACTTCATACAAGTATTTTTATTAAACTTCTATTAAAAGAATCTACGACAATTTATGAGTCATGTTGCATACTAATATGCTCTTTTTTTGTTTCAATTAGTAGTTGAGTTGAAAAAATTAAAAAAAAAATTATTTTAAAGACTTAAAATTTCGAATATTAAACTATTGATGTATTTAATTAACAATCAAAATAATTCTCTTAAAATTAAACAACAATTTCATAGAGTTCGCGATACAACAACGTTTGATGGTATTTAAGATTTGAGTACCTCTATCAACTTTTTTTGTTCTCTCGTTCACTTAGTTACAACATTCTCTAATTGATGCTGGAAATTTACATTCGCAGTCAGTCAATCTTATTACAATTTGTTGTAATTGCTATTACTGTTGTTGTAATAAGAGCATTATTAACAAACATTCATTCACTCATTCATTCATTCAGTCATTCATTCATTTGCATAAAATTTTTTCCGCCCTTCTTGTCATGAAGTAAATCGAAATAAAAGAAAAACTTCATTGGTAGTGCACTGTCCAGGCTGTGTGTAAGTCTTCGTTTGTCTGCTTGTTTGTCTGTCTATCTGCCTGTCCAGTGGCTGTGATGGTGTGCTCCTCCTGTTAAAAATTACTTTCTTTGTTTATACAGGAGGAAGAATAAAACAAAAAAATTAACGAACTTTTACGAAAATTATAATATTCTGTAAACAATTTGAATATTCGTTACATTTTTTTTATTTCCATGAAAATTCTAAGTGTAGTAGAGTGCAGAAGAGGAAATGTAAAAGAAAACTTAACATGAATTCTTATTACTTACGCTTGTATTATGTATCCAATTACGTGTATAAAAATAGAACGAAAAAAACATGTAAATTTCTTATTTAAAGATTTTGTTTTTACAGATGAATTGTGTAACCAAAGACGATTTTTTCTAAAAAAAAGAAAAAAAAAATGAAACACAAATAAACTTCTCAATAATAATGTTATTCTCTTTCTCTGTATTGTTGTTGTTGTTCTTATTTTTATCGTTATTTTAATTAAATTTCTAAAAACCAATATAATGAATACGTTAGGCAGACCGGCCTAATGCCATTCTATTGAATTTTCTTTTGTTTGCAAATTGTGGTCAAGTCCATGGCAAAATCATTAGCGGCTTTAAAATAATTTTATTTTTCATTCTCTTCACAATACATCGTATTTGATTTCATTCTTTTTGTTTTTCATGGGAGAAAGAATTCACATGAAATTATTGAATGAATGATATAATAATTATTTTCATTTTCTATTATTTTTCTGTATTATTACTGAAAGCTATTTAGACAACTGAAAACAAATTGCAAGAAATTAAAAAAAAATCGAAATTTTTTTATTAAATTTATAAAGCAATGAAGAGTAATTAATTTCAAGGATATTTGTAAAATTAAAAGAAATTAATATTAAAGTTCTTCAAGGCATAGCATACCAAAAATAAAAAGATTCTCTCAAGCCATAGGTTTTTACAAAAGTAGGTAATGTAGAGAAAATATTCAAAATATGTAAAAAAAAATTTACTCATCGCAGTCATAAAGAAAAAAAATTGGTGATAAATTAACGATTTTCCAATGCTACGATTTATACGACAACCGAAGTATCATAGTAGTGTTGGCTTAGGCGACGTGAGGCCTCAGTTCGAACCTCAGGTCAGACATCTCCAACAGAAACAAAATGTGAAAAAATATTTCTTCGGCGACTACCTCTCAGCAGATTTCTGGCAAAAACTCTGGGAGTAAATAAAAAAAAAATCCCATGAACTCTTTCTCACAAATCTGTCGTTCGGAGTAGACGTTGAACTGTAGATCCCGCCACTCATATATAAATTTACACACAACATGGATAGTGTGAGAAGCTAGGCCGTAATCCTGGCTAAAGAGTTGCATTGGCTAATTATGTATGTAATCCACTAACATATCCATAGGCTATGGTCATTACAAAACAGATTTGCTTCTCGTATATGACAAATGTGGCTGAAGACGCTTTGGATTTCGTATTCGCTTTTTTAATTATTTTATCAGTTTTAATTTGAACCATCGATTATTTCGAATCTAGTAATATTTATATCATTCTATTCTGTCACAAAATTCCGTATATTTTCTCCACTGAACGCAATGAATCGATTTACGCTTAAGCAACGTTGGGATTTATTTATTTATTTCCAAAAACAAAGACAATTTCACGAAAATTACACAAAAATGCCGTACGAAATTTTGTCGTAAAGGAGGAGTAACACCGCCCGGTGTACTGAAGTTTATTGCTAAATTTCGTGAAACTGGTTTCATTGCTGATACGCCAACACGTAAGCGTGCTCGTACAGTGCGTACACCCGAAAATATCGAAGCTTTGGTTGAGAGTGTACTTCATCGTTCACATGAATTGAAAGTTTATATCGCATTTTGCGAAAAGATCTCTGTATGACGCCCTACAAAGTTCAATTGGTTCAAGAGTTGCAGCCGTATAACCATCCGCTTCGTTTTCGCTTCCCTAGATGGGCCAACAAGAAACTGTTCTATCATGTCGATTTTGCCAAATAAAATCGTATTTTCGGATGAAGCTCATTTCCATCTTGGTGGGTATGTTAATAAGCAAAAATGCCATATTTGGGGCTTAGAAAACCCACACGTGATCTCACAGAAGTCAATGCATCCATTCCAAGTGGCTTGTGCGGCTTGTGGAGCGGAGAAGGCATTATTGGGGCATATTTCTTTGAAAATTAGGACGACGCAACCATTACGACCAAAGAGAGACATCTGACGCTGTATGATAACTGATTTGTTTGTACCCGTTCTTCGTGGTATTGATGAGAACGATGGTGCAACTTGACATACTTCTCATGTGACAATCGAATAATTAGCCGAAATGGTGATGACAATTGACCGCCAAAAAGCTGCGATTTGAAACCGTTGGACTATTCTGTAAGGCGCCTTTAAAGAAAAGTGTTATGCCGAAAAACCAGTGACAATTGAACATTTGAAGGCCAACATGTGTGACGCCATTGCCGAGATACAACCCCATACACCTGAAAAAGTGTAAGAAACTTGGTTCGATCGAATGAGGTACTGTAAGGCTAGCCGCGACAGCCGTATGTATGAAATAATAAAAATAAATTTTACAATATTTCAAACCGTTTCAGTTGGATTGCATTTTTAAATTTTAAAACTTTAAAATGCCCCACCCTTTATAAACTACTTTAAACAAATGCCCTGTGTGGACCATAATCAATGATAAATTTTTTTTTGTTATTTTGTTGAAAAATTTAATTTCATTAATGCCAGCCAATATTCCCTTCGATTGTTTCAATAAATATTGATAAAATAAATAAAATAACCTTTAATGATCATAATCCGATCAAAAGAAAAGAAATTCATGGATTTCTGTTACAAAAACATAAACAATATAAATGAAAACATACATGAGTGGGATGAAACACTTACAAAAAAATGAAAATTCTTTTAAGGACCATTGACTGCGATTATGATTTCGTTATTATGCTGATGGCATAATGAAGCCATACCAATGAAGCCAATAACAAATACAATAAATAAACAAAAAGACAAAAATATACAAAATAAAGTCGACATAAATCAAAGATTAATTTGTGGTATTCATTTTCAGCTTGAAGGAAGATAGATGCAGGGTTATACTTACAATATAAGTTTTAAAAACAACAACATTATTTATCTTTATAAGGACAAGAAAAGAAAGCAAGAAAGATAAATGATGATAATTTCCAAATGGTAACACTTTATAAATCATTCCAACAGAGATTGTATATTAAAAATATATTGATGAGAGCATTTTAGGGAGTTATTATCTCTTTCACAAGAATTTGTTGCCAAATAAACGCACACATACCGTATGCAGTAGAGACCTACCTTTTGTATATTTTTTTTTTAAATATAAAAAATAAAAAATAAATATGTCGGAAGACTTTTGTTTTTATTTATATACTTTTGCTATAAACATAATTGAAGCAACACAGCAACACACAACAGTTAAGCAGCATAAACATTATTTAGAATAAATGCAGCAGAGGCAAAGCATAAGTAAAAGAAATAAAAATTAAACTCATCATTTATTCTTTATCAATGGCGACACTAAAATGTATTGCAGCTTATATTTCATACCTAACCGCCGTAGTCGAGTAGGTCTTGCGTTAACTTATTACACGCAAGGCCACGGTTCAAACCCCTGGTCAGACATCTCTAACAGAACGAAATATGGAAAGAGATTTCTGGTAATAACTTTGAAAGTAAATAAAATTGCCATGAAAAGTTTCTCAAAATATCTGTCATTCGGAGTTGACTTGGAATTATAGATACACCCACTGATGCATAAAATTAACACACTCAACGTAAGTGGTGTGAGAAGCTTGGTCGAAATTCTGACTTAAGTATTGCAATGATCAATTAAGTAAGTAAGTAATGTAAGAGGAATGCTGGCAGTCACATAGATCTTGTCTTTCTGTTACGTTCAATAAGAGTGCATCGTCTCTCACTTAATATCTAGTATATCTGTCCGCTTCTGGCCCTTGTGACTGCTACTATGCATGCGGGAATACATTTTCTTCTTAAGCCATATTCAGCATCATTTCCAAATATAGTCACGCCGTCTATCAAATTGGAGTCGTCGTAGTCTAGTAGGTAGTGTGTTTGCTTATTAGACGTGAGGCCACGGTTCAAACCCCAGGTTAGACATCAAAAGGAAAATATGAAAAAACATTTCCTAGGCGACTTGCCTCAGTCGGTATCGACTTTAAACTCAAGTTTAAATAAGTCCCACCACTTATGCATAAAATTAAATGGTGTGAGAAGCTAGATTGTAATCCTGACTGAAGGCTTTAATGACCAATTATGTATGTATGTGTATTATGTACGTCACTAGTTCTCTCATTGCCAGCACAAATCCTCTCACTGTTAGCTTAAGACTCTCATTGCTGCATATAAAAATTGAAATTAGCCGAAATGCAACGCAGCAGAATCTTTGCTTGCTGTTACGTTGCCTTTACAATAATAATTTCCATATACAAATATGTATTGAACTTTTTGAAAGACTGCTGTGCTTGCTGTGTTGCGTCTATTGTGTTTATAGCATTGCTGTTCCTCCACTAATGTTCAGACACTCTAATGCTACTGCCATCACTCAAATATTTCTTTTAATTTTAAACAAATTTTCATGCACAAAAGGCAATTTTTTTTCTTTTTTTTTCATGTCAAGTGGTAAGTTTTATGAAAATCATTACACAATACATTTAAAGAATAGAAGATATTGAATAAATAAATTTTCTTTTTAATTTCTTTCAATGTTATTTGGTTAAATTAAAAATATATATCTTTTAAGAATTTTTATAGAAATTCTATGACAGGAAATAATAAAAATAAATATTTTCCTGTACTGGTGTTGACATTTTCCCATAGACCTTCTGCCAGGGATATGCAATAATTTATTTTGAAATATCCGGTTTTATTTTTGGCATATTTTTTTCTATTTTGAAAGGACAACAAAATGAAATCATAAAAGTTAAAGTGAAAGAAAAATAAAAATAAAAATTTTTGTGACAAAACCACATGGTTTCAAAATTGTATGATATTTTGGACACAAAAAATTCTTCAAATTTATGTTTTCTTTAAGATTTTTAAAAATATATTTCGATTCATAAAAACATGACGTTTTCTGTAATGACTTGTGGCTTAAATTAATTTAAGAAAATACAATCATATACCAAAGAAAGTTTCAACGAAAAAATTAACACCGATAGCATGTAAAACGCCCCCTACCTTTTATATCTAACAACTCTTGTTGTTCTCCAATAGCCCGTATTCAAATGAAGATAAATATTCTTTAGAATACAATAATTTTTGCCTGCCTAAGATTTTCTAGCGTAAATTTCAAGCATGCATGTGTAGGTGTACAAAAGCTAACAAACTAATACCATATGAAGGCAGAGTGTAGCATGACATTATTTGTTGACTTTGAGTTACATGAGGAAGCATGACAATGAAAGTATGTGCTTTTGATGGATATTTTTTACAAATGAAAACACACTCATACATGCACTTTCTAACACACACATAGTGTTTCATAATCTCACGGCAGAATCTCATTCATTTTTGAAAAGTAAACAGAAAAAGACATATCACTCGCACAGAAACTCTTACTTACTGATAACAATTTCTGTTAAACAGAATTTTAAATACACACACATACACACATCTATTACGATTGGATGCAAGTATTGCGCCATCATCATTCTTGATGCCAAAAACGTCTTAAATTCGGCAGATTGGGATGCCACCCTGGCTGCACTCGATGAGAGGGACGTACCTGGATATTTGATGGAACTCATAATGGACTACTTCAAGGGTAGAGTATTTTTATATGACACGAACGAAGGCAGAAAGTCATAAACTGTAACAGCAGGGGTACCACAGGGTTTGATGCTGGGCCCAATACTGTGGAACACCATGTATGATGGTGGACTGAGGCTTAGGCTTCGTACGGGCGCACAAATAGTTGGATTTGCTTCCGATATTCCCTTGTGGTAAGAGGTAAACATCTTGATGAATTGGAACGAACGTGCAATGCAGCACTTGGCAGAGTTAGAAGCTGGATCGCAGGTGTAGGTGTGAAACTTGCTGATCATAAAACGAATGTCTTATTGATAAGCAGAAGGAAGAAAATGGAATTCATCACTGTAACTGTCGGCGAACAAAGGATAACATCGGCTCCCATTCAAGGAGTACCAGGCGTATATTAGTAGAAAGTGTGCGGCGACAACGGGCGCACTCGCGCGGATAATGCCTAGAATTAGAGGCCCGAGACAGGAGACGAGTCAATTGCTGATCGATTGCTCTTTATGTAGCCCCGATATTGGCCGTGGCCATGGATAAGATGACATATAATAGAATAGGAGTGGATGCTGCCTACAGGAAATCTGCCTTCCGAGTAATTTCTGCCATCCGCACAGTATCTATGGAAGCAACCTTGGTAATTACGAGGATGTTGCCGTTTCAAAACAAACATTTAATAAGTAGGAGAACAGGCCTAGTGCACCCTGATCAGGTGAATGATGATGCAATGAATAGGTGGCAGCACGATTGGACTTCTTCCACAAAAGGAAGATGGACTTACCGATTAATACCAAATACAGAAGAATGGAGTAGAAGGAAACACGTCCTAGGCCGACTTAATGGAAGTGTGACGAACTAGGTTGGGTTTAGTAAGTAAACGCTCAGCAAGCCGAGAATAAGTCTTGCGGCGAATCGTGCACATTACGTAGCCGATGCTACCAATGTCTTTAGAACATTCACAGCCTTAATTTAAATAAGAACTAGAGGTGAGAATATTTATGTTATTGATTTTGATATGATGAATAACTGTCAGCGATCGTGTATTAGCACTGTGTTTAGATTCATAAGCTCTAAGTAATGTTTACAAAAACAATCCGACAGTACGTAACAGTGTTTTTTTTTGTGGTTTTCATTTGTCAATGCTGGCTATTGTTTGTCGCGGTTTTGCTAATCACTTATCCTTACAATCCTAACTAAAACGTTGTAATAACCAAATAAGTAGTCGCCGTAGTCTAGTAGGTAGTGTACTCGCTTATTAGACGTAAAAGCCCGGGTTCGAGCCCCAGGCCAGACATCAAAACGAGATATGAAAAAAAATATTACTTCGGCGACTTCCTCTCAGCAGATTTCTGGCAAAAATTCTGAGAGTAAATAAACTTGTCATGAAAAAGTTTCTCAAAAATCTGCCGTACGGAATCGACGTTAAACTGTAGGTCCCGCCACTCAAGTATAAAATTAAGGCACACAACCTAAGTGGTGTGAGAATCTAGGCCGTAATCCTGACTGAAGAGTTGTAATGGCCAATTATGTATGTATGTACCCAAATAAGTAAGTATGTAAGCTGCTCGAAAAATCACAGCAGTTGTACAAAACTACTTCAAAGTTACTACAAGCAAAGTCACGATAATACACGAAATATAGTACATATTTGCGTAATAAAGCAGCTACAAATCGGTGAACCTACAGGCTTCTACTACAGATACATTAAATAAAGTATATAAAGCGAGAAGCTAGGCCGTAATACTGACTGAAGCATTGTAATGGCCAATTATGTATGTATGTATCTATGTATCTAAAGTATAATTTCTTTTATTTTTCTCTTGTAAAATATTTTTGCAAAAAATTTTGTTTAATTCAGTTTTTTGTTTTTTTTTTTAACTGAAAGCCTCGAACCATTGAAACTTTTGCAACAACTGCCAGTCTTTTAACACCATACTTAGATCGATTATATGATAACACCATCTAACTAACTGTTAAGTAAAATAAACAAAAAAGGGAAATGAAAATTAATTTTAAACTCTTTATTTAATTCTTCACACTCATACCATTGCACCTACTATTGTTGAATATAAATCCTTATAAATTTTGTGTCGTGTTAATTGTTCTTTCCGCTTCTTACTTTCGCTAATCTCTCTTTTAGTTTTCACATACACACATTTAACTGTTCTTATTCCCTTGTTTAACTACTTAACCTAAGGCATTATGAGTATTTACTTGTTAATTGATTTTTATGGGGTTTATTTCAAAGTGAAATTCCAATGAAAAGAGAGACAGAGAGAGAGAGAGAGAGAGAGACAGGAAGGGAGAGGATATGTGAGAACGGTTCAAAGGAATTATTTTTACTCTTCCCTTAAAATGTTAACCAACTTGTAATTAATAAAATAAGCATGAGCATTAATTATAATGTGCGATGTAAGTAAAGTATTGTATGTGGGATTATGAGTAGGTCGCTCGGTCTCCAAGAAAAAATCGTAATACTCTGCTCTAATGAGTGCTACAAAGCAACCACAAATAACTACAATAAAAACAAAAAGCAACACTTGCAAATTTAATGGAATTCAACTTATTTTATATTATTTTTGTATAATTAAGCAAAAAAAAAAATTAAACCAGAAAAACAACAAAAATTCAATTAAAAACTTTAATTGAAAACGTGCACTTGATAAAACTAATCACAGCGAAATTATGTGTGTTGAAATCATATACAAAATGAGAGAATAAAACTTAGAGGAGTGGGGGTTGAAATTGATTAAATGTTTATGGATTGAGTTCAAGAATTAATTGAACCACACTCTCAAATATGCTGCATGAAATAGTTTCATACACTTCAATTACACTTTCTCATACTTTTTTTTTTTTTAATACGTTACACATACATACATAATTGATAATTACAACCCTTTAGTCAGGATTACGACCTGGCTTCTCACATCACTGATGTTGTGAGTATTAGTTTTACACATGAGTTGCGGGACCTACAGTTTAAAGATTTTTGAGATACTCTTCATTGCAATTTTATTCACTCTCAGAGTTTTTGCCAGTAATTTCTGTCATCTGTATCTATGGGTAATGTGAATATTGAGGAGGCGGATGCTCTTGATGTTCTGGGCATGAGAATTAGTTGTGATGCTCGTTGGAACGATCACATTTTTCGAGTGTCGAAGGAAGCATTCAAGTGCCTTGGTTTTTTAAAACGGTGCAGAAAATACTTCACTCCATCCGACCTTCTTACTATTTACAAGACCTTTATCCGACCTCGCATGGAGTACAACTCTCATGTATGGGCCGGTGCTTCAAAGTCTATTTTGAGACTTTTCGACCGCGTACAGGAGAGGGTGAACGTGCAGTTATCCAACAGTAGGTTATCCAACTCTATTGATTCGTTAGAGCATCGTCGCAATGTGGCGTGTGTTTCATTGTTCTATCGGTACTATAATGGGAGGTGTTCTCGAGAGATAAGGGGCTTGGTTCCCGCTAACCACATATTTTTACGGGGTACTCGTACTTCTCGCAGAGCACATCCTTTTGTGGTTGATTGTCCAGTGAACCGCACAATGCATTACAGGCAAAATTCATTTATTGCCCACACTGCTCGCTTGTGGAATGATCTTCCTGCGGAAGTTTTTCCCGTCAGTTACGATATTGGTAAATTTAAATCAAATGTCCACAAACACTACTCCTTCTTTCCACCTTCCTATAACCTATTTTCCTAAACCTGCACAATGCACTGCATGAGTAGGGGCCATCCCCTGAGTGCTGGTTTTACAAAAAAAAAAAAATTTGCTTTTGATGTCTAATCCACTACCTACTTAGTCTACTAAAGCGTCCGCCAAATAACTTTTTTTTTTGAAAATGCTGTAAAATAAAAACTACTGAATATTTTCTCAAATTCCTTTTTTATTTGAAAGTACAATCCTTCCGGTTAATAATGGAAAATAATTTCATTCAAATGGCTGCCTCGTCTGGCCATGCAGTAGCCTACACGATCGGTCCAATTTTTAAGCACATTATCGATTGTGTGCAGCTGTATTTCACCAATGGCTTCACGAATATTGTCCTTTAAAGCGTCAATTGTCTCTGGCTTGTCGGCGTAACACTTATCTTTGACGGCACCCCACAAATAATAGTGCAACGGTGTCAAATCGCAGCTCCAAGGTAGCCAAACGACATCAGCTCTGCGGCTGATAATGCGATCTTCAAAAACAGGGCGCAAAACATCGAGTGTAGCTTCGGCTGTGTGGCACGTAGCGCCGTCCTGTTGAAACCAAATGTTGCCAATATCCCCCTCTTCAATTTTTGAACGATAACGATCGCCATTGACTGTAACGGCCAATGGCCCAATTATGCCTCTGGACCAAAATCCGCACCAAACAGTGACTCGTTTTGGGTGCGCCGGCTTTTCAATATATGCGTGCGAGATTTCTGTGCCCCAAATGCGAACATTTTGCTTGCTTACATTCACTCCAGGATCAAAATGAGCTTCATCTGAAAAATTTTTTTTTTGCCAAAATCGGTATCTTCTGTAGGCTACTCGTGTAGGCTACTCGAGTAGGCTACTGCATGGTCAGCCGAGGCAGCCATTTGAATGAAATTATTTTCCATTATTAACCGGAAGGATTGTACTTTCAAATAAAAAAGGAATTTGAGAAAATATTCAGTAGTTTTTTTTACAGCATTTTCAAAAAAAAAAAGCATATTTACTCATTTTATATATACTGCTTTAGAAATTAGACAACGTTACTGCATTTGCTATATTTGCTTATATAAAACGCGTACAATACATGAATAATTTAGACACAATTTTTTAGTACTTACTGCTGTTTGTTTTGTAAGGATTGTTTCACTTTAAAAAATGAATAAATGTTTTTTCTGCGACTTCCAATCAGAGAGCCTACTGGGAAGAACTCTGAGAGCAAATAAAATTGCCAAGAAAAGTTTCTCAAATAATCTGTCATTCGCAGTTGACTTTACATTTTAGATATCACCACATGTGCGAAAAATTTACACCCACATAATGGGTGATGTGAGAAACTAGGTAGTAATCCTGACTAAAGGATTGCAATGATCAATTAAGAAAGTAAGTAACGTAAAAGTAATGCTTGCAGTCACTTGCAGAGTGAAGAGTCCCCCAATTAACATGTACATCTGTTCGCTTCTGGCCCTTGTGACTGTTACTACGCATGTGGTAATACATTTTCTTCACAAGCCATATTTACCACCATTTCCAAATATGGTGGAACCGACTATCAAATTGAAGTGGCCGTAGTCTAGTAGGTAGTGTATTAGCTTATTAGACGTGAGGCCTCGGTTCAAATCCCAAGTCAGACATCAAAATGAGAAACTATTTAGTTTATAAAACTCTCGGGGAGTTAATAAAATTGCCAAGAAAAGCTTCTCAAAAATTTTTCATTCGGAGACGGCTTTAAACCGTAGGTCCCACAACTCAAGGATAAAATTAACACTCTTAACATAAGGGGTGTGAGAAGCTATGCCGCAATCGCAAACTGAAGGTTTGTAAAGGCCAATTATGTCTACGACTATCAAATTGTTGACAATGATATCACACTTCTCGTTGTCAAGAGGGTTCCTTATTGGGTGTTTCTGATACAATCATGATCTTTTGAGTACATGCAACAAACGATTGCAATGTGGTTTGATATTATTTTATTACTGGAGCTCCTTTTTACGATGCATATCAGAACGGTTGTGGGAAACTATGTCGTAATCCTAACTGAAGGGTTGTAATGAACAATTATGCATGTGTATCAGAATGTTTGTTATTACCTGATAGTTTTTTTTTATATAATATTTAATCATAAATTTCAATTTCCTGTACAAATCAAACTCACGTCCTCCTCTATCAAACTCTATCAAATACTCAGTTCATAGTAATACTTGTGTATGTGTACGTATTTATTTTGTAGTGCTGCACTTAAACCAGATTAATACTTAATGCTACAGATTCAAAACAAAATTATCCTTATACCATGTTCACATATAAGCAGGTTAGCTAGGTTATCGTGGTTATCGAGGTTATCTCGTAACCAAGCCACAAATGTATGAGGTTAGCCATACAATTTGTATGAAAAAATAACCTAGTTCAGCTGTAGGTTACCTCATAACCTAGTAAAATACGCATTGTTGCATTGAAAAGTATTCAATAAAATACTCAAAAATGCAACGCTTTATATCTATTGTGAATAGTATATTGACTAAAATTTAACAGTAATAGAAAAAAAAACATTTGCTATGGAGAAGATACATACAAAGATACATACATACAATACATTATAAATGCATACAGCTGTCAATTTCTGCCATTCTCGCATATGTTTAGGTTATATTTGTCATATGTGAACGCCACAAGGTTATCTCCAAGGTTAATTTTAGATAACCATAACCTTCTTATATGTGAACGTGCTATTAGCAATTAATTAGCTTAGTTATTATTAGCAACAACAAACAATAAAATTAAACATAAACAACATACAACACAATACAATAAATGAGTGATTATGTGCATATTGCTTGCTGTAAGTATGTGTGAACTGAAAAAGTATATGTGAGCACATGTGTGTTAAAGTACTTAGTACGTGAAGGTATTTCAGTGAATGTGACTACAAAAAAAAAACAAACAAGGAGGAACAGGAGCAGCACAATTATAGATTTTATTGCATATTCAAGAGAGGAATATGGCATGTATGAAAGCTTATATACAAATATTTTATGAACATTTAGTAAGGCACGTAAGCGAACAATGTGTGTGTGCATGGAATGACATCCAGGGAAGGTATTTTTATTAAAAAAAATAAAAAATAAAAGAAATATGTTTCGTAAACTGAATAAAAACAGAAGAGGAAGAAATAAAAAAAGTCATTACGAATAGAAAAAGAATTTTTATTGAATCATATTAAAGGAAAATAAAGTAACACTTCAAAAACAAATATTTTAGACGTTAGTTATGTGGATTCTTTTTAACTTTTCAAGATAATAATTTTTGTGGTTGGAAGGTTTCGAAAATTGTGTTGCTCTCAATGTGAATGTACAAATATGAAGGAGGTTATCCTTCCTCTTGTTATTGTAAATGTTTCAGATCAGATGCCACCAGATGTATTCAATTCTGTTGTAATTCAGCTCTATTCCTCATATTTCTCAATCAGTTCAGCAATTTTGTGAATGACAGCTATATTAGACTTTGGAAATAATAATTCAGACGCAAGCAAGGATCGCTTACTTACAAACAAAAAGAAAAATAGTAAAAGTCTTTATTCTTTAAATTCAAAAAGGCGTAGGATAATTTATAGTCGGTTCGGATCCTCTGGAGCTCTCTTATATACATACAAACATACATAATTAGTCAATACGACCCTTCAGTCTGGATTACGATCAAGCTTCTTCCACCACTTATGTTTTGTGTGGGAATTTTATACTTGAGTAATGGAACTTACAGTTTAAAGTCGTCTCCGAACGACAGATTTTTGAGAAACTTATCATGCCAATTTTTATTTGCTTTCAGAATTTTTGCCAGAAATCTTCTGAGAGGACTTCACCGAAGAAATATTTCTTAATATTTTTGTTTTGATGTGTGACCCGAGGTTTGAACTGTGGCCATAAGTCAAATAAGCCAACACGCTACTTAATATACATACTACGGCGACTAAACATATACACCAGGCAAGTAAATATAAATCGAAAAATGAGAAAAAGTAAATGAATTGACATTGACTTCTCCATGAGCTATTATTATCACAAGGACGTTATGCGTAACCATAACAATATTATGAATGAAAGTGTGATTGTATTGAGTTTGCTATTAACAGTGCAAGAACAATAGAAAGTATTTGCAGAACTGGCATATTGAAAATCCTCATTAAATTGGCACACAAATAACTGAATTATTTATTGCTGCTGCTCGTTGCTAGTGCCTACTGGAGCTGTTTTTGCGGTTATTGCTTTGGTGTCTGTTAAAGCATCTGCCTGACTAAATTTCTTGCAATATTTTTTCTAAATTTCTTTTGCTTTCTTATTACAATTTTGCATCAACTTGACATTAAGTTTCACAGATCACAGATTTGATATCGATATTTTTGCTTCATTTTCTTTATCTTTATGGAATTGGTAGTTTGATCAAATTACATCACTGAAACCAAAACAATTTGAAAAGTTTAAATTAATCCAATACATATATACATACATACATACTAAATTGATCATTACAATCCTTCAGTAAGGATTACGAACTAGCTTCTTACAACACTTATGTTGTGTGTGTTTATTTTATCCTTGAGTTTAAAGTCTTCTCCGAATGACAGAATTTTGAGAAACTTCTTCATGGCAATTTTATTTTACACTCACAGTTTTTGCTAGAAATCTGCTGAGAGGCAGTTTTCAAAGAAAGAGTTTTCTTTGTTTCGTTTTCTTCGAGATGTCTGACCAAGGGTTTGAACCGAGGCCTTACGTCTAATAAGCCAACACAATACCTATTAGACTGTGGGGACTAGTAAAAAAAACAATATGGAACTCTTCATGATTTCGCATGTCATCCTTGCGCAATTAATCCAATACTCTAGCAAAAATTTAATTGAGGGAAATAGAAACTAAAAAGCTTAAATGTTAAATAGATTGACAGACTTCTCCATCGATTTGTATTTATTGAAGCATTTTGTTTTGCTAAAATGAGTTAATGAAACTTCAAACACAAACTTAATTCTATTAAAAGCATCTGTTTACCTGTTAGGTTTTCTCCAAGCATTTAATTAATCATTTCCATAGAAAAAGTTAAAAAAGAAAAACACAGTAAAACTTTACAAATAACGAAATTAAAATGGGGGTCACTTTATCTTTAAAAACTTTAACTTTTTTTTATCATCCTGTTGTTTTTAAATTGTTTTAAACAGTGTTGCCTGTGTTATGTTAATATTTAAGTAAAACTAATTAAGTTCTTTGAACTTCAAAAAGAAAAAGTTTTCTGCTTTTTTTAAAAATAATTTTCATATCGTTTAAACAAATTGTTTACGGTTGTCACTGAAGAAGTTAAATAAATCATGTTTTATACTTTTAAAATGTAACAAACAAGCAAAGAAAACAAAAATTATTGTTTTTAGTTTCTATTGACTTATCATTTGTTCATCAGTCAGTCCATTAATCATTCAGTTTAATTATGATTCCGTAATAAAGTGTATAAATAGCACAGCAGCCAATAATTAATTTAAATACTACAGACTCTTACAAGATAAATTAACGTGATTTACACCTAATTTATTTATGAATTTAATTTAATTTGTTATTTTTCCTTGTACTTTAATGTAAACAAAGGAAAACTGAATTAATTTCCACGGCCAGTAACTGGCAATCACTTCAATTAAATTCAGGTGTCTCGTACACCAAGGCGTATGATTAATATTTTAATGCCGCAAACAAAAAATGCCACTAAGATTTCTCTCTCTTTCTTCCTTTCGATTACTCTCCAACCATTTTCTATGTGCTTGTGTGTGCATTAACTGTCGTTTACGTGTTTGTATTTTAATCGTTAAAAATACTTTAACGATGTGCTTGTATTGAATTTTAATTCTCTTGCAAATTGTTCACTTAAAGTGTTGAAATGGATTTTGGAATTAAAAATCTATAAGAGCTGGTCGCCATAAGTAATTGAAATAATTTATTAACTTTTGAGTGCCTGTTAAATAAAGAAATAAAGAAAAATTCTGCCAATTTTATGGCAAGTTTAGTTTTGTTTTTTTTATATAGCAACTGTCGATAGCTGGCAATTGATATTAAATTTTTGCTATTTTGATTGATGACTTTAGCCAATCGATATTAAAAAACGATCGTAAATTCTGTTAAATTGACTTCAATTTGTAAAACTTAAATGAAGACAGGCAAGGTGTCCCTATATACACCGAAAACTAAATGTAAACTCGTGTTAATTTTTATGAAATTTTCACTACTGATGGTTTTTGAATTTCTTTCAATTCAGAAAATCCTCAAAAAGATCACAATTCTCAACATTTTTCACTAAAAGACCATACAATCCCTGCAGCAAACCTGACATTTATTTGTCTTAAATTGAAACTTTCAATTTCTTGTCCTACCACTTGCTGTAAACCATTAAAAAGTTATTTTTTTATTTAAAAAAAAAATCATTAAAACTTTGCGAAAAAGAAAAGTTTTTCATTTAAATCTACTTTCATTATACCAATAATTCATGGGAATTTCTCTGCTTCTTGATATTTGTTTTTTTTTACTTTTTTAATCCGTAAAACTATTTTAAATTAACCACAATCGTTCACCAGGACATTTTCATTTCATAATAATTTGTGTTGAATTCTTAATTGAATTGAATATTTTCTGACATGACAGAGAGGCAAAATGTTGACAAGGTTTTCCACAGCATGTTCAAAAAGAAAAAAGACTTTTGACAGTAATTCTCGAAGAAGTGTTGACAGCATTTGAGTACAATTTTGAAAGTATTAAAATTTAATAATAATTTTAATTAATTGAAAAATTAATTGTTTATAAATTAATTTGAAGCAAACTGTGATACAAAGTTGTTTTAGAGTTTTAAAATAAAGTTTATATCCTATTAATGAGTAAAACTAAATGCCGCGTTTAGTTTTGAAAGTATAATTGACATGTTTTGTCTCATTCATCCACTTTATTAAGCATTAGATTTGAAAAATGTCTTTCAAAATGTTTCAAATGTTTGCCGTTTGAGAATATTTTGTAGAGTTTTTCAAATAACAATCGTTGTACAGTGTTAAAGCTTGACTAAAATTTAAGATCTTTTTGTCAGAATTTGACTAGCTTCCTCACGTCTGCATTGTTGAGCTGAAGATGTAAAATTGAAAACTAAGTCTTAGCTTGACAATTTGAAGCTTAATTCGTACAACATTTTCAAGACATAAAAGGAATTTCATGTCACACATTGTTAAATCGAACTTTATGCATTATATATACAGTGAGAGTCAAAGGAAACTGTATGTATGTATACACTATGGATAAAACTCAACTTTTACCACTTAAGGAGAGTGCCCGAAAAAATTTGACAGTATTTAAAATTTTCTTTTTGTTTAAATGAAACAATTTTCAAATAAAAATAACGGTAATTTATTAATGTATATTTTTTTTAAATGTACAGTTTCTTTTGACGCTCACTGTATTTAGTAAATATGTTGTACATACATCACTGGGTGAATTGGTTTGTATTTGTATTTGCATTGTATTGAGAATATTTGATAAATTATTTTGGTTAACCAGTAATTCTCCCTTACCCACACACACAAACAAAACAAATATGTTCTAGACTAACTTGTAAAATATTGTTTTCCATTTACTTCTTTATTTCACATTTTCTCTGGGTTTCATAGGAATTGAAAAACGATACATTGTTAAAGGATATCTCCTGGTTATTGCATATGTAACAAGGAAAACATGAGAGAGAAACCAACAAAGAATCAAAGAAATGTTAAACGAATGAAGAGAACACAATAAGAGTTTAATATTGCTTAGCAATTAAGGAAATTGATTCTCTCTCTCTCTTTGTCTCTCTCTCTCTCCCAATCTTTCTCTCCCTATCTCCCTCTGAGTCTCTCTTTCTACACTCAACATGAGAAAAGTTCAATGGGGCAGACAAATATAATTCCTTTTCCTTCCTTTAATGGCAATAACCTTATGATACAGTAAAGTCTCCAGTATGTATGTGTGATAAATGTGAAATAAGAGCGTGTGGTGTTTCTTCATTGGGGTGAAGAATGTAACTGTAATTAATACGTATTCAACATGCAACTTATGCAAACGAAAATAACAAGAAAAACCCAAACATAGACTTAAAGAAACTATTGTTGTGCACAACTGAACCTACAACTGAGCGAAAATAAGTTACAATGTAGTTTTGAATGTTTGGTTATATAATCTTAAGGCATTACATCGTATTTAATTGTTTAAATGTTTAAAGAAACATAAAACAATCGAAGAAATTTGTAAATGACTGTGTCAAAAGAGCGGTAGAGTACAAAAAATAAAATATTCTTTTTCTTTCATTTTGCGTTTACTTCTTACATAATTTTCATAAAATTGAAAACCAAAATTGCCTATTCTTAGCCTCCGAACATACATACATACATAATTGGTCATTACATTCCTTTAGATAGGATTACGAACTAGCTTCTCTCACTGCTACAATCGTAGTGACCTACTGCTTGAAGTCGACTCCAAACTACAGACTTTTGAGAAACTTTTTATGACAATTTTATATATTCTCACGGTATTTGCCATAATTCTGCTGAGAGGAATTCGCCGAAGAATTATTTTTTCATATTTTGCGTTTTTGGAGATGTTTGACCTGGAGTTTGGACAACACACTACCTACTAGACTATGGCGAGTTCACTGGACAATCATAGAAAAAATTTCCATCTGTTATTGGCGACATATTCTTTTAGTGCCTGAAATTTTATGAAGTTAAAGCTGATAAAGTAGTCGCCGTAGTCTAGTAGGTAGTGTGTTCGCTTATTAGACGTAAAGCCTGGGTTCGAGCCATAGGCCAGACATCAAAACGAAATATGAAAAAAAATATTTCTTCGGCGACTTCCTCTCAGCAGAAAACTCTGAGAGTAAATAAACCTGCAATGAAAAAGTTTCTGTCCTTCGGAGTCGACGTTAATCTGTGGGTCCCGCCACTCAAGTATAAAATTAAGGCACACAACATGAGTGGTGTGAGAAGAAGGGTAAAGTTGATTATTTTTCTCTTTCTCTTTTTCCGTTCAGTAACGGTTACTGTGATGGTTTTAATGTTAATACAACAGATGTTTTAAACTTTTTTTTTTAAATTTCGTTTCTAAGTTGTGACCACTAAACTAAATCTACATGCCAAATAGTTTTATGGTTTTGTTTGTTTAAATTTGTTTTAATCTTTTTATCTTTTTTGCATTACATTGCGGTTGAAATTAATAGAAAGAAACCTTAATTACAACCAATTAACCTTAGGCTTGTAGTTGTTCACCACAAACATTGTTATGCAAAGCAGAAAACAAACGCAATTCATGAGATAAAAAAAATAAATTAAGAAAAAATAGTTTAAAATCAACTGAAGACCTGAAGAAAGCAACCTACATATAATTTATTTTTTAAATATTGTTACATTTTTACCTTTTAAAAACGTTTAAAATATGAGCTCGTATTTTGCAAATAAAATAAAAATTAATTTGTGTTTCGATTTAATTATAATCCTTTATTATTCGCACAGTTCTGTGTGCCACTGTTGACAACTTGTTGTAAACAACAACAATTGCTTTTCTCTGTTATTCCTCTATTTACACCCTTTGCATAAGCAATAACAATTACTAGGCAATTATTCGACAGATCTTTGTAACGAAGATCTTCAAACCATGATTACTCTCTGCAAACGCACCGCGTCTTCATACAAGACTAACTGAACTTTTACTAACTCAGTCGCCTGCTTTGCCTGGCCTTTCATATGGCAAAGTAAACAGTCTGATGAATGTTCTTGAAGACGAACGTTCATGACGTCTCCTTCTCGAAATCTCTATAAATTTAAACATCGTTGTTTACCTTCATTATTGTAGTGTTGTTAGTATACTTCTGTTTACTTGTTTACCATTTTTTATGCTGGTGTTTGTTGTTACATTAAGCAGTGCGATAATTTGTAAACAAGTTTATTGTTTAGTTTTTGTAGCCTGTGTTTATAATTTTAATGTTAAACGATGTAAAAGCGAATCACAAAACACAATATTTCATTTACGTTTCGAAAAAACAGGCATATTTATTTAAGTTACAGAATTCTTCGATCCATAAAAACCTTTTGAATATTTTTTTATTGATTAAATTTGTAAATTTTTTGAAAAATTTTTGTTTATTTATTTATTTACTAAACAAACGAAAACAATTTTTATAAAAAAAAAATATTTGCAAACAACAAATTTTCAAAGGAAAAGAAAATTTTTGTCAGCCTACAATATATTGTAAGGTAAAACATGTCATGTCATGCATAAGACCACACATACGCACTTTAACACAAAATTTCCATTTCTCTGTACTCGCCCACAATGAAGATTAATGGGGTCTATAACAGAGTAGATTATCTCCATTGTATGGTTGGGTATTGGTTTAGCTAATGGTCATTCACTTTGAAACACTCTTGGGGGAACAGTTGTGTCCATATGTTTTGTAGTTGTGAAATAAGTAACCACTTAAGTTAGGTATTAAATGTGGTTAAAGGGGATAGGATATAAAGTAAGTCTACGTGGGTACAGCTCTTAACTGATGTAGTAGACCCATGTTACAATATAACCTTGCCATAGAATGGCAAATAGAATCCAAAATGAAGTTGTAAAGAATTCCTTTTTAGTTAACATTTAAAAACCTAAAAAAGAAAACGTACTAAAAAAGGAGACAAAATTTGAACTAGAAATACTTTTTTTATTTTAATTTTTGTTGATAAAGGAAACAATAATACAATACAGACATAAAATCCTACACTTATACTGTAAACACAAGCGTGGGTGTGGGAGTTTAAATGTTTACGTGACTGTTCATAGCATTCATGTTAACGCAACACATTAAATTGAGTTTATTTGAGTATATAAATGTGGTAAAATATTTTATTTACAACTAGTTACTCTCTACCACTCCTACTCCCTCCCCTCAATGAATTTCTTCTCTTTTTTTTTTTTGCAAGGGCTTTACAGTGATTTTCAATTCAATTTGAATTAAAATTTGACAATCTACCTTTATTTTGACTGTAAAATAAAGTCAAAATAGTTTGGTTTTATGAAATAACTTTATGAATTTAGCATTTAAACATATTTAACAAAATTATAATATTTGGAAATATTTTAGACGAGTGTTCATGACTTCCCCTTCTCGAAATCTCTATAAATGTAAACATCATTGTTTACGAAGGCATGAACGTTTGCCTTCAAGATCATTCATCAGACTGTTTACCTTTCCATATAAAAGGCAAAGCAAGCGACTGGAGTTGGTGAAGTTCAGTCAGTCTTGTGTGAAGGCGCGGTGTGTTTGATGAGAATACTCGTGGTGTGAAGATCTCCGTTACAAAGATCTGTCGAATAATTATCTAGTAATTGCCATTGTTTATGCAAAGGGTATGAACAGAGGAATAACAAAGAAAAGCAATTGTTGTTGTTTACATCAAGTTGTGAACAGTGACACACAGAATTGTGCGAATAATAAAGGATTTTAATTTAATTTAAACACAAATTTATTTTTATTTTATTTTTATTTTTAAAAGGTCAAAACGTAACAGTATAAACGAAGTTTATTCTGAAACTGTTTAAATTTAAACCATATAAGGATGGACCCAATCTTGTTCCGATGTTTACAATTTGTAAGAAACCAAACTAAAGTTCTTTACATCCCAATTTAAACAGAATTTTTTATTGCCCTCCTTTCTCTCGTAGTTATTCTGCATGCAATTACTTTAAAGGGTCACTGGATATATAGCATATTTTTCCTTTTTATAATATTTTATCATAACACGACCAACATAAATGTCAAAATACTGTATGTTACATGACAACGACAAAGAAAAACCTTAGCCACTGACCCTGTATGTGGCAATTGTTGCTAAATTTCACTCTCTCCACGCCATTCCTGCATCCTCCTTATAATGCCTGCATAAATAATCCTGAAAGCATGCTTGTTTTTGTGTTTTGTGTTCTAACAATGCGTGTGAAAAGTTTGGCATTTGTGTGTGTGAGCATTATTTAACACATCACAGCAACCATAACAGACAACTAGCCAGCCGACTAAGAGTAACTATTTACCGAAATAAAACCAACACCAGAATAGAGAAACACACCGCGCCATGCATACAATTAATGCAATAGTAAATAATGTTATGCTCACTAAACCATACACAAAAAAAAATTAAAAACACAAACATTAAAACCAAAACAAAAACAAAAAACAAATACAGAGAAACAAAAGTGTTGGTCAACTGATTGGAATTTTCGAAACCTTGTGTGAAAGTGTTTTATTCAACATTTGGTTTAATTTTTCAAATGTTTTTTAATTGTGTGCATTGGTTTCTGGTTTATAAATGAATAACTGTTTGTGCATGTGGTTTATAACTACAAAAACAAATTATACCAGTTAGTGAAATGTGATTATAAAACCCATAATCAATTAACATGCTTCAATACAATTAAAAATTTGCATAAAACAGAAAACAAAAGACCGGAAGTATCAAACTAAACTTAGTATGTGATTGCTCAAAGAGCCTCTAATTTGTCATATGCTTTTGTCGTAACCACACTAACACTAAACGTTTAAATAAAAACCCCTGGAACAAAACCATATACCCGTTTTATTTGAGTTGTTATTCGTCCCCAAATAATTATGTGGCCAGCAAAACAATAAAATTTTATTGGCGAAAAATTTAAATATTTGATGGCTATAATTTGTCTCTCGCATTACGTGTGCAATTGTTTTATTAACTACCGTTATAAATGTACAGATTTAGGAGATCCTAAAAGTGGACGAAATGACACCAAATAAATTTTTTTACAATGAAAGGCCACGTGAGCCAATATGATTGTCGCGTATCCTATTCAGAAGTCACAGTAGTCTAGTAGATAATGTGTTGGCTTATTAGACGAGAGGCCTCGGTTTAAGCCTCAGGTCAGACATCTCCAATCATATCATAACTGGCAATCAAAACCAAGAGTTCAAACAAGAAAGGACTACAGAGGTTGGTTGGACGTCCAAATTGCCTCGTTTCCATAAAGCTGTAGATTTTCTAAATTTCTTATTTGCATAAGGACTGAAGTACTGCAGCCAAATTTCACAACTTTTTTCATTTCCTAATCATCATTTATACGTTTCGTTTCACAATTTTTCTTATGCTCTTCTGCATTCTATAAAGGATGAATGATCCGTCACATGGTTGCCATGATAGTTTAGTGGTTAGTGTGCTAAGCTATTAGCATGAGCGTTGTGGCTACGATTCTCAACAGTGGTCACATGGCTCATTATCTGTATATTTCTTGGCTTTGTTTCAGTTCAACTCATCAAATAATGCGTTCTTAGCAGATGATTTAACTCAACATGTCCCAAGATGAAGGGGCTCCCAACTGTTATCCTATTGTACGAAGTGTAGTGATTAAAGTGAAGTCTCCGTAGTCTAGTAGGTAGGGTGTTGACTTATTAGACGTAAGGTTCGAATCCCAGATCAGACATCTCCAACTAAACGAGAAATGAAAAATTTTTTTTGGCATCTGCCTCTCAGCAAATTTCTGTCAAAAACTCTCTGAGAATAAATAAAAATTGCCATGAAAGAGTTTCTCAAAAATCTGTCTTTTGGAGTTGACTTTAAACTGTAGGTCCCGCCACTCATGTATAAAATGAACAAACACAACATAAGTGGTGTGAGAAGCTAGGTCGTAATCCTGACTGAAGGGTTGTAATGACCAGTTATGTATGTATGTACGTAGTGATGTTCCTAGTTGAAATTATCATTTTTAGGAAGGTCAGGCTTCTACCTGAATGGACTATCTATTTAAAGAGGGATTGGAGCATCTTAATTTAAAAATTTGAAAGTATGGTTTATAACATTTTCGCCTTCAAAGTGTTTCAAAAAAGGATTATGTGGTCTTTTAGTGAAAAATTTTCTGCAATTGTGGTCTTTTTGAGGATTTTCTGAATTGAAAGAAATTCAAATACCATCAGTAGTGAAAATTTCATAAAAATTAACACGAGTTTACATTTAGATTTTGGTACCTTGCCTGTCTTCCTTTAAGTTTTACAAATTGAAGTCAATTTAAAAGAATTTACGATTGTTTTCTTAATATTGATTGGCTAGATTTCTTAATATTGATTGATCACTCAAAATAGCAGAAATTTAATATCAAATGCCAGCCATTAAACATTGCTATAAAAAAAGAAACTAAACTAAACTTGATATAAAATTATCATAATTTTTTTTAATTTCTTCATTTAACAGATACTCAAAAGTTAAAAAATTATTTCAATTACTTATGGCGACCAGCTCTTATAGATTTTTAATTCCAAAATCCATTTCAACACTTTAAGCAAACAATTTGCAAGAGAATTAAAATTCAATACAAGCACATCGTTTAGTATTAACGATTAAAATATAAACACGTAAACGACAGTTAATGCACACACAAGCACATAGAAAATGGTTGGAGAGTAATCGAAAGGAAGAAAGAGAGAGAAATCTTAGTGGCATTTTTTGTTTGCGGCATTAAAATATTAATCATACGCCTTGGTGTACGAGACACATGAATTTAATTGAAGTGATTGCCAGTTACTGGCCGTGTAAATTAATTCAGTTTTCCTTTGTTTACATTAAAGTACAAGGAAAAATGACAAATTAAATTAAATTAATAAATAAATTAGGTGTAAATCACGTTAATTTATCTTGTAAGAGTCAGTAGCATTTAAATTAATTACTGGCTGCTGTGCTATTTATACACTTTATTACGGAATCATAATTAAACTGAATGATTAATGGACTGACTGGTGAACAAATGATAAGTCAATATAAACTAAAAACAGTAATTTTTGTTTTCTTTGCTTGTTTGTTACATTTCAAAAGTATAAAACAGGATTTATTTAACTTCTTCAGTGACAACAGTAAACAATTTGTTTAAACGATATGAAAATTATTTTTAAAAAAAGAGGAGAAAACTTTTTCTTTTTGAAGTTCAAAGAACTTAATTAATTTTAATTAAATATTAACATAACATAGGCAACACTGTTTAAAACAATTTATAAACAACAGGATGGCAGAACAAAACAAAGTTTTTAAAGATAAAGTAACCCCCATTTTAATTTCGTTATTTGCAAAGTTTTACTGTGTTTTTCTTTTTTAACTTTTTCTATGGAAATGATTTATTCAATGTTTGGAGAAAACCTAACAGGTAAACAGATGCTTTTAATAGAATTAAGTTTGTGTTTTAAGTTTCATTAACTCATTTTAGCAAAACAAAATGCTGCAATAAATACAAATCGATGGAGAAGTCAGTCAATCTATTTAACATTCAAGATTTTCAGTTTTTATTTCCCTCAATTAAATTTTTGCTAAAGCAATAGATTAATTACGCAAGGATGACATGGAAAATCATGAAGAGTTCCACATTTTTTATACTAGTCCCCATAGTCTAATAGGTATTGTGTTGGCTTATTAGACGTAAGGCCTCGGTTCAAACCCTTGGTCAGACATCTCGAAGAAAACGAAACAAAGGAAACCATTTCTTTGACAACTGCCTCTCAGCAGATTTCTGGCAAAAACTGTGAGAATAAATAAAAATTGCCATGAAAAGTTTCTTAGAAATCTGTCGTTCGGAGACGACTTTAAACCGTAGGTTCCACAACTCAAAGATAAAATAAACACACACAACATAAGTGTTGTAAGAAGCTAGGTCGTAATCCTTACTGAAATGTTGTGATGATCAATTATCTATATATGTATGTATGTATTGTATTAATTTAAACTTTTCAAATTGTTTTGGTTTCAGTGATATAATTTGATCAAACTACCAATTCCATAAAGATAAAGAAAATGAAGCAAAAATATCGCCTAGAACAGTAGCATCAAATCTGTGATGTACTTAATGTCAAGTTGATGCAAAATTATAATAAGAAAACAAAAGAAATTTAAAAAAAATATTGCAAGAAATTCATTTAGGCAAATGCTTTAACAGACACCAAAGCAATAACAGCAAAAACAGCTCCAGTAGGCACTAGCAACGAACAGCAGCAATAAATTATTCAGTTATCTGTGTGCCAATTTAATGAGGTTTCTTCATTATGCCAGTTCTGCAAATACATTCTATTGTACTTGCACTGTTAATAGCAAACACAATACAATCACACAATCACACTTTCATTCATAATATTGTTATGGTTACGCATAATGTCCTTGAGATAATAATAGGTCATGGAGAAGTCAATGTCAATTCATTCACTTTTTCTCTTTTTTCCACTGTATATTTACTTGCCTGGTGTATATTTTTAGTCGCCGTAGTATAGTAAGTAATGGCTTATTAGATGTAAGGCCACGGTTCAAAACCCGGGTTAAGCATAAAAATGAAAATATTAAGAAATATTTCAAGCAAAAACTGTGAGAGTAAATAAAATTGCCATGAAAATTTTCTCAAGAATCTTTCGTTCGGAGACGACCAACAACTCAAGGATAAAATTAACACTCTCAACATAAGTGGTGTGAGAATTTGGTCATAATCCCGACTGAAGGGTTGTTATGACCAATTATGTTATGTACGTGTATATTTATATGCTGATAAATATCATTATTTCTGTACGTATTTACGCAAAATATTGTTACGAAAATGAAAAATCCAAATACTGGTGATTTGCTTTTACATCGCTTAACATTTAAATATGATAAACAAAAGCTACAAAACAATGCAGTAAAGAAATCTGTTTACAAATTATAGTACTGCTTAATATAACAGCAAACATCAGCATAAAAATTGATAAACAAGTAAACAAAAATATACTAACAACACTGCAATAAATGTAAACAACGATGTTCATATTTTTAGAGATTTCGAATAGGCGAAATCAAGAACATTCGCCTTCAAGAATATTCATTAGACTGTTGAACCTGCCATATAAAAGGCAAGAAAAAGCAGGCGAGTGTGCTAATGAAGTTCAGTCAGTCTTGTGTAAAGACACGGTGCTTTTGAAGAGAGTAATCGTGATTTGAAGATCTCCATTACAAATATCTGTCGAATAATTGTTTAGTAATTCTTATTGTTTATGAAAAGGGTGTAAATAGAGGAATAACAAAGAAAAGCAATTGTTGTTGTTTACATCAAGTTGTGAACAGTGGCACAGAGAATTGTGCGAATAATAAAGAATTTTAATTAAAACTAAACACAAATTTTAAACGTTTCTAAAAGGTAGAAACGTAGCAATATATTTACCGAAGATATGGTATTTCTTCCATTCATTCGTTTACTTATTCATTTTCGTTATTGATTTGTATTTTAATTATAATGCAAATTTTGAATTCTTTCTTTCAAGGGAGAGAAAGAGTGAAAGTGAGAGAAAAAATTCAGAATATATGACCCTGGCACCGAATACCCCACCAAGCAAATAACACGATTGCTATCTGAAGTCTTTTGATTACTGGAGTTAAATTTAATTCCACTATCTCAATTAAATATTATTTAAAACTTTAAATTTAATTCTTAACTTAAAAGTCATAACAAAACGACAACAACAATATTGAATTGAAAATCAATACCTTAAGAAAACATTAGAATTTCCCTCCGAAATGCTTAAAGAGGATAAAAAAATAAAATAAAAGTGAAGATAACATGAAAAAAAAAATAAGTTGTTGCCCTGTGAAGTCTCTCATTAAAGTCTTTTCGATACAACAACCACACTCGCAAACTAACAAACTTCCTTATAAGAGAAAAACGAAACAAAAATTCAAGTATTTAAAATGGAATTCTCTACACAAAAATATTGGACGGGAAAGTGGAGCTAAACATGCAGAAAATGGTAAAAGGATAGAAAGAAAAAAAAAACACATTTACAAGTTGACCCTTTTCATGTACAAACAACAATAACAACATGAAGAAAAAGTGAAAGTTAGAGTAAGAGTAAGAGTGAAAGTGAAGGTAAAAGAAAAATGTTGAAAGAAAAGTATAGAAACCTTATTCATAATAAAATTATTGTGTGAATAGCAAACAGCCAACAACTGTTGTTGCCGTCTCACACCTACTTAAAGACATTTGAAGAAGGGGCAAAAAAATCATATCCAAATCAAAAATATGAACTCAAAGAGGAAACGGCAAACAGGACATGAATTTTAAAAGTTAGTTTTTAGTTGTTAGACACTCTACTCTCTTGGGAGCAATGTAAACACCTGAAATGAATTTGAAAACAACAACGGAAACAACAAAAGTTTTATAGAGAGGAACAGAGAAAATTTTTCTTAACCGTATTGTACATAAAGGGGGGCATTATTGCTCGAATACAATTCTTAAATTATTTTTTAATTTAAAAAAGAAAGAAAAAATAAACGAATAGCCATCTGCGAACACCACGACACTATCGTGTTATTATTTTTTCTGCGGCATTCAAAACTTTCAAATACACATCACAGACGTGTGTTATAGCAGGTGTTCAAATGTATACTTATGACTCTGTTGTCGCTTATCTAAACAGCTAACCATTCAAAAGGTCTCAACTTAAGAAACTTATTTGTATGCTGGTGTTATTTCAATGTCCTGTAACCTACTGATCTTAAATTTTAAAACGTTTTCATGTGTTTTCTGCACCTTTATGTATGAAAACAGTTGTAAGAATGTGTTCCTTTACCTTGGATTCTTTGGAAATAATTGGTTTTTGTTTCTGTTTTCCTAGAAGCAATCGAACTTCACACTAAAATAGCACTTAAGATTACATTATTCCCCTTTCATGGGCTCTAAGGGCAACAATTTATTTTTTCTTCTTCTTGTCTTCAAATATCTTAAGAAGAATTCTTTAGAAACAGAATTTATTCACGATCGTCTAAAAGTTCTGTACTTTGATGCAACTTTTCCATAAAAAAGGACAATTCCTTGAATGATTTCCAATTACAACAGCTGAATGGATGTTGATGCACTCGTCTGTTAAAATATTACAGCAGAAAAGCAACAAATAAAATGATTGAAGGTAAAAAAAAACATTGTTGCTCACGCAAAAAATGAACACAGTTACTTTCTTCGAAGCAGAACGTGAAATACTGTTGCAATTACACGTGATATGAGTTTTGAATAAAAAAAAGTTACTGAACAGAGGAAGGAAAAAAGACACACGCTTTATTTGTAGTCTGAATCTGAATCAAACTGAGTATGAAGGAAATATCAAAATAAGGAAGATACAAGGTTGCAAGTACTTTTCTGTCTTTGTTTAAATTCGTGGGTAATGTTGCATATTTTTCTTGGACTTAAAAGCTATTGTGTTGCCATCTGTTGACTGTCGTTCACGTAAAACAAAATTGTCAGAAAACTTAAATGAAAAAACCATTCCATGGCACATCTTTTTTTGTTGCCGTTGCCTGCCTTTTTGTAACTTTCTTTAGAAAACTCATCATTAGCATCATGATACTCAAAGGAAAGAAGAAATTGTAAAGAATACATTCATATATGTATTTATTATCTGAAGACAACAACATGTAGTGAAACAAAACCATGTAGGTTCTCTCGTCTATGCATCAGTTCAACTTTAATATAATGTCGCAATATTTTTGTAAAAAAAACGAAATTGAAAAGAATTTGAGACAAAGAAAAATTTTGGAGACAAAGAAAACTACGAAAAAAGTTTCCTCCGAAGAAGACAATGGGATTTGTGCCATTGCAGCCAAAGTCTTGCAATGCGATAATAATAATGCAATGTAATGATAACTTCAGCAGCAAAAATAGGGAAAAAATCTCAATAACTCAGGATAAAAGAGGATAAAAAATCAACAACAAAACATATTTTAAAAAAGTCAACACGTCTGATGAAGAAAATATAAATCTGAGAGCCTATGCGACGGAGATTCTGTAATTGAATTTCTTTTTTTTTTTTTTTAACAAATTTTAGATTGAAAATTAACTGAAGAAATGATTTCAAATTAAAAACCAAAACTATGACAAGAGACAAGAGAATCTGAAATATTTCATGCATCATCATTACATATGTATGTACATACACATACATAATTAGTCATTACAGTGCTTCAGTCAGGATTACGACCTATTTTTTCGCTCCTTGAGCTTATGGTCCTAGTGCTCTGTTATTGTTAAGCTAATGTGTTGCTACTTTAAGTTTATTATTCCATATCAAAAATTCTTAGCTGAGCACCCAACAAGTATGAGGTGTAATAAAAATATATGCAATGCTTTTTAAAGTGGACCTACTACATGGCCACGTGCCACTTGATCCCACACTATCCGTCACATACTCCGCTAAAGGACAACATACCAGAATAATGTCGGATCATACACACATATCGCGACTAGCCAGACATTTTGGCAGCTTGCTTAGGATTTGATTACCATGTGATTACTATCTCTGCCTGTTTATGAAGAAAATATCGAATATCACGGGAAAACCACTTTCAAAACAGCAATAACTGTATACTAGACTGAATGGTATTCTACTTTCAATGCCAGAAAAAAACCTAGAATCTCTTGCAAAATGAAAATTTATTTCTATTTACTATACCTCATACATACTATGCCTTATATTTTGGTCCCGCTTCTTTGGACGCTTTGGACTTTTAGTTGAGTTTTCATTTACATTTGTTTGTGTAACATTTCGGTGCTTTGCTGATGCCAATATGTTGTTGTTTTTATTGTTACTGTAGTCTTTGCTATCACTTCGCTGTAGTTACTGTTTATTGTTGTCATTGCCAGTGTTTCGTTATGGGATGTCCTGCGGCGACTTTCAATCTTTTTCTGTCATTTAATCCATTTTATTAACGTCATGTTAACAGTTGAAAGCTTCAAGTATAAAAAGAAAAACAACAGTTTTTATATGCCCGTTTGTTGTGAAACAATACACACATACGCACAGTTACATTTCCCGTTGAATTTGAATACATCGTTATATATAACAGTTTACAGTTAAGATAAGAGCTCTGAAAGCTCAGTTAGCGCCAGAGAACACAAGTGTTTAGAAAAAACCTATGACATCATTGACAGAATTAACCCTGTCTGCCATGAATAATAACAATTCTATTTAACACAACAGCAAGAGAAACCTTTAAACACACACACATACTCATACAAGCAGTTATAAATCCAATTTAAAGGTGTTGGTGCCACACATTAACATTTATTTCTCTCTTTCTTTCTCTTTCTCTATCTCTCTCTCTTTCTCTCTTCCTCTCTCTGGTTTAACCAAATTTCAAGCAGAGCAAACTGAAACGTCATAAAACATGAGTTAATTTAAATTTAACACTCTCTACTGCTAGCACACCTTTGGTAAGGTTAACGGCAGTCAAAGTATTACTCAAGCTGTGGTAAAATGTTTTGATGACTAGCTTATTGGCATGTGGATACAAACATTAACTTAAATAGGCTTCAACCCTTTTACAGCAAAGCACATTGCACACAAAATTAGCTTCTGATAGACACCTTGCTTTCAAAGGTATCTGTTTTAATGTCCTTAAATATTAATAACCTTTAAAGTGATATAGAAAATATAAACTAGTGACCTTGAAGTCCTTATAGGAAAATCTTCCTTTGAATAACACAATAAATTTCGTTGTGAATATGAATGTGAATATTAAACACAAGGTTTTAAAAAATAAAACCATGATTGATGAGTTAGACCAGATTAATAGTAATAAACTGCTAAATGTCCTTGTCTAAATGAACAATTTTGAGCCGTAAATGCATGTGATCTTCTCTTTTCATTATATTTGTTTAATAGACCTGACATGAGAACAGCAAACAAAAAGTTAAGCAAACATACTGACATGTTTCTGTTTCTACATGAAATTGAAAAATATTTTTTTGGACAATTTGTCACCGCCTAACGATACTCATGATACAAACAACATGTCAATGCATATGGTGACTAAGCAAAATACTGCTGCACAGACAAATGATGATCAAATTACCTCCGCAGGCCTGTTACAGACTGTTAGGCAATTATTTTCAACTGGTCTGGTCGATAATAATTGTTTCTTTAGAATTTCTGAAATGAAAGGATAATTGATCTCTCAACAGTTTTAAGGGCAATAAACTCTTAAATAAATATCGTATTACTTAAGGCCAAAACAATTTAAGACTGTCATTAAATTTTTGATTAAGGCTCACAGAAGTCGTTCTGTTGTGTGTGCTAATTTTAGCCATAAATAATAGCACATGCAATTTAATGTCATGAGTGTAATACTGATTTGAGAAGTTTTTTTCGTGCCACTTAGCTTGCTCTTCAGAAGTTCTTTTGGAGCATGTTTGCTGCAAAGGGACCGCCAAGAGGTATGCTTTCTTCGTGTTCCTTTTCTTCAAAACATCAAAGCTGAGGTTTGAACCCTGGAGCAATCGTTTAGTGAGCTAACATACAATAAACTAGACAGACTACGTTTACCGAAAAGTCTCTGCAATTAATATGACAACAATTCTCAGAGAAATTTTAGTCGGTATTAAAGGCCTTACTCTAGCTGTGGTGAAATGTGAATGGAAATCATTCACAGATCCTTTAGTAGGTTAGGTTAGGTTAGGTCGTAGTGGTAGCTTTGATTAACAAAACTCACTTGAGCATGCATAGCGGCCCGTTAGTGCGCCACAGGTAGGCGCAGTCTGTGTACAGTAAGGGCTGCATACAGAACCTTGATTCTGTTGAGTATTTCAGATTCTTAGAAAATGAAAACACCTCCATCAAGAACATCAACATCATGGTCAGCCAGCTGGCCGTCCTTCTTGTCTTCTCCCTTTTCATAGAGAGCACATTCGGAATTCCTACTTCTCTTAAGTGTTTCTTGTTGATAGCATTCCAGTTCTTTTTTCTATCATTCTCACGTTTGTTCTATTTGCAATCGTTAGATTCCATTTGAAACAAATATTATCTGAATAACGGGTAGAAGAATTTTCTCTAAGTTGAAAGGGTGGATCTATTTTTTCGACACAGTCAGACACAACACGTTCAATCGAAACCATTAGGCATTGAATTCAATCCAAGTTGCCCTTACGATGACTGCAATAATTTATTTTTCTTTTTTTTAGTGACTACAAAGCCAACAAAATCTAACTGGGGATAAATAAAAGCTCTTACAACTAAACCTTAGTTTATATCTGTAGCAGAATAAACTTGATTACATCAATGTCTCTGCCTCTATGCCAAAGAACACAAAGAAGGTAAGCTGTCTGGTATATTTCACGTTTTATTTCTTTTTTTTTTTTTAACAATTTTCCTTCATCATGATTTTCTATAATTTATTTTATTTCTAGGTAAACTAACGTATGTATGCTCACATATTCCAGAGGATGACGTTCTAAAGGCCAACAACATATTTACCTTGTCAAATTTTCCTATGTCACTTACAAGAAAACAAAGAGCTTTAAGGCAACCAATACAACTATAAACTACCAGCCCTCTTACACAACCAAACAATCAGAGTTATCAACATCCTATTCAGCGTTGTTATAATCTTCAATGACATCACAAACAGAAGAACTTGAAATCAACACATAGACAACTACAACAGCCTTACCTGCACATACCAGAGTAAACTGTGATAAATAAAATGGGAAAAAAAATGTAAAATAAAGGCAAACAAAAAAATTTTTATTTCATTATTGTTTTTGTTGTTGTTATTGTTCTATTTTATATTTTTTTTTTTTTTGCATGTCATAACACATAAGCAAGCATTACCTCCAAAGCCATATTTGATTTATTTTTTCTTAATGAAATGTGAAGCTGTGAGACAAATAGGAAATCATACACGTGTACACACATTGTTATAATGGACAAGTTAAAGGAAAACTGAATATCAACCAGAAAATCCTTCAACTGAATTTTTATATAAAAAAATATACGTGAACTACAGCAAAATAAGGGGCACGGGAAGGGATGTAAAAATGAAACAAGTACACTGCATTGTCTTTATATTGGTCTTGTTACATTTTTACCTTTTAAAAAACGGTTCAAATATTAGCTCGTAGATTGCAAATAAAATAAAAAATTAATTTGAATTGTTGTTCACAACTTTATGTAAACAACAACAATTGCTTTTCTTTGTTATTCCTCTGTTTACACCCTTTGCATAAACAATAACAATCACTAAGCAATTGTTCCACAGATCTTTATAACGGAGATCTTCAAACCACGATTACTCTCTTCAAGCTCAACGCGTCTTCACACAAGACTGACTAAACTTTTACTAACTGCCTTTTATATGGCAAAGAGTTATCAACATCCTATTCAGCGTTGTTATAATCTTCAATGACATCACAAACAGAAGAACTTGAAATCAACACATAGACAACTACAACAGCCTTACCTGCACATACCAGAGTAAACTGTGATAAATAAAATGGGAAAAAAAATGTAAAATAAAGGCAAACAAAAAAATTTTTATTTCATTATTGTTTTTGTTGTTGTTATTGTTCTATTTTATATTTTTTTTTTTTTGCATGTCATAACACATAAGCAAGCATTACCTCCAAAGCCATATTTGATTTATTTTTTCTTAATGAAATGTGAAGCTGTGAGACAAATAGGAAATCATACACGTGTACACACATTGTTATAATGGACAAGTTAAAGGAAAACTGAATATCAACCAGAAAATCCTTCAACTGAATTTTTATATAAAAAAATATACGTGAACTACAGCAAAATAAGGGGCACGGGAAGGGATGTAAAAATGAAACAAGTACACTGCATTGTCTTTATATTGGTCTTGTTACATTTTTACCTTTTAAAAAACGGTTCAAATATTAGCTCGTAGATTGCAAATAAAATAAAAAATTAATTTGAATTGTTGTTCACAACTTTATGTAAACAACAACAATTGCTTTTCTTTGTTATTCCTCTGTTTACACCCTTTGCATAAACAATAACAATCACTAAGCAATTGTTCCACAGATCTTTATAACGGAGATCTTCAAACCACGATTACTCTCTTCAAGCTCAACGCGTCTTCACACAAGACTGACTAAACTTTTACTAACTGCCTTTTATATGGCAAAGTAAACAGTCTGATGATTATTCTTTAAGGCGAATGTTCGTGGCTTCGCCTTCTCAAGAACTCTATAAATGTAAACATAGTTGTTTACATTCTCTATTATTGTTTGTGTATTTTGTTTGCATTTATTCTTGTAGTGTTGTTTGTGGATTTTTGTTTACTTGTTTACCATTTGTTTTATGCTAGTGTTTGTTGTTGTATTAAGCAGTACGATAATTTGTAAACAGGTTTGTTTACTGCATTGTTTTGTTTTTGTAGCTTTTGTTTATAATTTTAATGTTGAGCGATGTTAAAGTAAAACACCAGTAACTAGATTTTTCATTTTCATAACAGTATGACTAACTCTTTCTATCCCAAATAGCGCACATTTGTATTGTAGGTACCAAAAATAATTGTGTAAAAATAGGTGTAATTTTCATTGTAAACGATGTACGCCTTTTGGATAATGCAATAATGATCCGTGATTTTTTTTTAAATCGATTTAATGGAAAACTTCCCAATTTCATAGACCATCTGCCGACTTGTAGTGAAAAACTTATCATAGTCATTTGACCATCAACAGTATTTTGAAGGATACGTAACAATTGGTAGTCAGACGGTACCTTTTCCCGACTATACGTTGGCTACATCAAAAACTTACTCTTTAAACGCAGTTAATTTTAACAAAAAATTTTGTATACTTTTTATGATACCCAATGTATATGTATGTGTGAATGTGTGGGTATAAAATGTTCATGTCATTTACAATCTCTATATAAGCGGAAGATAAATAAACAAAACAAACTTCTACTAGAGAAAAAAACAGGAGAGAAACAAAAAAAACAATGTTTGATTAAAAAAAAATAAATAAAACGAAAGGAAACAGATGAGGCATATACAGCACACAACTACTCATGATGACATGTATGAGGGCAGCTTAAAAAGAAAAGCACAGTCATTCGAAAGAGAGAGAGCGAGAGAAAAAAAAACAAATGAACACTTGATGCATGTCACTTGATGTAAATCCGAGGCAAAGAAACATTAAATGATTAATATTTTCTATATAAACATGGGAGAGACAGTGAGAGAGAGAACAAAAAAGGAAGAAGGGAGGCAGATACAAACCAAAAAAATGTAAAATCATATTAAAATCATCGTTCATATCAATAGTTTTCGAATCAAATGCTAAAAAACAACACAAGTTTACCCACGAGAGCAATTTATAAGGGCATTAACACTTGGTTATGAAAGTAATGGTACACTTATAATATTAGAAAATTTTACATTGCCATTCGGTAATATTTTTACAATTAAGTCTTTAAAACTGGATAGTTTTTGAAAATGTTTTTAACATTTCTACTGTAAGAGGGCATAGTGCTTAACAAGGAAAACATCTTAGTTAGTGTAAGTTCCCAGCAATTCTATACATACTTTTATAGTACCTGAAAAGTTCTGAAAACTTAGAAAGACAGTTCACCAAGTCCCTAGAATCATAAATAATAGGTCCACCAGGAGCAGTAGGATTGACCTTGATCGCGGAACTTGATTTTTATTTAAATTGGTTGACTGTAGAGTTTATTTGTTACCACTCAACTTATCAGATATATGGTGGCCATAGTCTACACCGGGTACTTTGTGAGCTCAGCAGATAACACACGAGTACAACCTTTAGCTTTGGCAATTTTCTAGCAAAAGATGGGAGAGTAATTGGTAGGAAAATACAAAGGAGTGTTAACTCAAGAGGTCGCAACTTGACCACGGACCATTGTGATATCACAGCCATTCTTTTCACCTAGTTTGTGGTACCATTTGAAGCTTCTGACTAACCCTCTTAGATTCCCAAGTGCATCTTTAAATAAATCAGTAGAATTTCGTTTTCCTTCAACGTAACGCTGGCCATAGTAACTAAAAGGTTTCCTTCTCTTTTTTTCATTTCTGTTACTTCATCAGAATTCATTGGTCATACGACCAAGCCCAATACGTTTGTCATGAGTAAACTGCCATAATGATTTCCGTAAGTATGTTCAGTGTTCTCTTTCGGAATAGGCTTTTGGGTAGGCTTTTGGTGCATTTGTACTAACCATTGGCATGCTAGGCTATCATGGCTTAATTGTCTTTCATTTGGAATTGCTTTTTAATTGCAGATCCTGTCGCTTTTATTGTTTTATTGGTTGTGTGAGAAGCTAGGTTGTAATCCTGACTAAAGCACTGTGGCAGGCAATAATGGATGGAACAAAATCGGTTGTCTGTTTCTAGAGTCGGTCTAAACGTAAGATAAATCGAGAAGCCTTGGAGTTTTGTTTGGTAAAATGTTCAGGCTGTGAAAATCGATTGTCCGAGGTTTCCTGCTGCAGATTTATTAAATAAAAGAAACAACCTTAAACGAATCATCACAGGAAATGATGTCAAAGGTCATTATATTTTGAAAAAAAGAAATGGGTTTTATTACTTGGCTTTATTTTCTTTATCTTAGGCTCCGTGAGTTGCAATGAAAATATAGGGTGTTTTTTAAAGAGGTATAGAACTTTAAGTTGCAATAAAACAACGATGGATTATTCGATTGACATGAATTTTATTTATCCGAAAGATAATCTTATGGCATTACATTTTAAATATGATTTCTGGAATATGACCGCCACGGCTGGAGCGGATGGAGTCCAATCTGGACGTCCAATTTTCGATGACTTTTTCCAACATTTGTGACCGTATATCGGCAATAACACGGCGAATGTTGTCTTCCAAATGGTCAAGCGTTTGTGGCTTTACCGCATAGACCAATGACTTTATATAGCCCCACAGAAAGTAGTCTAGCGGTGTTAAATCACAAGATCTTGGAGGCCAATTCACAGGTCCAAAACGTGAAATTATGCGGTCACCAAACGTGTTTTTCACTAAATCGAAATAAAATTGCACTATTTGCAAGCGTTGTTCAGGCGTGAGTCTATTCATGATGAATTGCCAAACCAAACTGAGAATAAATCACTTGACAGCTGTTAAATCGGTTGCCATCTTGAAAAGTAATGCCAACTTAAAGTTCTATACCTCTATAAAAAACACCCTCTATATTGTGTTGGAAGCTATCATAAGAGAAAAACTTTTGAATATTAAATTGAATTAAAGCAAATACAAAACGATGTTGATTTGCATTTGTAAAAACAATCTTTAATGATTCTTTATTCTGTATTCACCATTAAGGTGAATTTAAAGATGTAATTACGTAGAGTAAAAAAGATATCTACAGAAACCTTGACAATTGTATTCCAATACTTTCGTAAAGGGCATGCAAACAGGAAGAAATCTTCATTATTTCCTAAGCCCGAGAACGCAATACAACGACAAATGAGTGAAACAGCAGCAGCATCTGTTAATTGCTTGTAACCTCTTTATCTCTTCTATCTCACTAGTCTGCTTAGTAATGGCCGAACTCACAGATTCAATGATTTCCTTTTGATTTATACAAGGAAATAAGAAATTATATTCTATTTCAGAGAAGTATTCCTCTCAGCTAAGTATGTGCCAGGACAGCAATTGCTTCATACTTTATGGTGCTGTTAATACCACCACCATGACTAAGCTTAGATGGCTGGTCATTAAATGGCCTGCTCGTCTTTTATTTTTATTTCGTTGTTCAAAAACAGAAAATGAAGCGCACCAGCAATAGAAAATTTGTAAAAATTTAATGAAAATTTAAAAAAGAACATTTATTCTTTCAATTAAAATAACTTTCACTGTCTTTTTTAAATGCGAAACAAAAAAAAAGGAGAAAATACTACCAGATGATCATAATAAGCATAATGGCTGACACGGATACAAAAGGAAGAGAAAACATAATGCAACAAGTAATCCCACTGAGCAGTTAAATATAATTCATGGACGCTTAATGTTGCTTAAAGGCAGTAACAGTTTAACCGAAGCACTCAGAACTTTAACGTATGGCTAATAAAATATTTTTAAACGTAAAGTTTTAATTGAATTTGAATTTCTTATGTTTTAAATTAATTTAAAACATTAACTAACTAATCCACCGCCTATTACCGCCATTTTCCGTTCGGGTCATAAGTATATGAAAGCATTTTAATGACCAAGTTTGTTTGCTGCTTCAAACTAATGGCCTGTCATAAATCAAGCACTCGGAAATACACACGTGTTTCTGTTAAATTTTACCATTTAATCTCTTCGTCCCTTATCGTCTTACCCTTATTTTGACAGCCTTTCTCCTAACTCTTTACGTTAAGCTTTAAGGCTGAAGTTTAATAAATTGCAGAATTTCCACCTCACTCATATATTGTTGGCTATGGCTGTAGCTGGTAATTATTATTATTGTTGTTAGTTTTGTTGTATCAAAAACATTAATGCTTCCCTGAATTACAACAATCAGAACAATCCAACAACATTAAATAGTTGCAACATTTTAATTGAAATTTAATTGCGGAGTAAATAATTCACAGAAAGTTGTACAAAAGCTCACCTCAGGCCATGGAAAAAAGCAATTAAAATGCGTATTTTACAAGTGGTAAATGGAAATATGTTGCAGGACAAAATTCAAATAGTAAAGCAAATATTTTGGAAAGTTACCTGAGGGCCAAAAACTTATGTAATAATTTTTCATTATCATTAATTTTTTTTCTTGTTATAAATGTAATGCCACATATTTTATTCATTCATATCATATACTCGTATAACAAATGAAGTCGCCGTTGTCTAATAGGTAGTGTGTAGGCTTATTAGACGTAAGGCTATGATTTAAACCATAGGACAGACATCTCCAACAAAACGAAAATATGAAAAATATTTCTTCGGCGACTTCCTCTCAGCAGATTTCTGACAAAATATATGAAATTGCCATGAAATGTTTCTCAGAAAATCTATCGTTAAATTGTAGGTTCCAACACTCATGCATAAAATTAACACCCACAACATAATTGGTGTGAGAAGCTTGGTCGTAATACTGACTGAAGGGTTTTAATGATGTGCATGTATGTATGTTTGTGTAAGCAATAAAATATTGTTACGCTTTTACATTTTAAAAACCTTTAAAATATGAGCTCGTAGATTGCAAAGAAAATAGAAATAAATTTGTCTTGCGTTTTAATAAAAATTCTTCATTGTTCGCACAATTCTGTGTGTCACTGTTCACAACTTGATGTAAACAACACCAATTGCTCCTCTTTGTTATTCCTCTGTTTACACCCTTTGCATAGACAATAACATTTACTAATCAATACAAATTACTCTGCGTCTTCACAGAAGACTGACTGAACTTCATTAACTCAATCGCCTGCTTTGCCTTACCTTTTATATGGTAGAGTAAACAGTCTGATGAATGTTCTTGAAGGCGAATGTTCATGACTTCGCCTTTTCGAAATCTCTAACAAAAATACTCAAATAATACCACAAGAATAAATGTAAACAAAATACACAAACAACCCTACAATAATAAATGTAAACATCATTGTTTGTCCATAAATGTAAACAACGATGTTTGTTTGTGTATTTTTGTTTACTTGTTTGCCATTTTTTTATGCTAGTGTTTGTTGTTGTTTTAAGCAGTATGATAATTTGGAAACAGATTTGTTTACTGCATTTTTTAGTTTCTGTAACTTTTGTTTATAAATTTAATGTTAAGCGATATGAAAGGAAAACACCAGTATCTAGATTTTTTATTTTCGTAAGAATATCCTTGTGTTCTTTCACTTTTTTTTCTCTCACTCACTTTTCTTTAATTAGTGATTTCATACAGATTATACATACAGTATAGAGACATGTATGCCTACATGATGTCATCTTCAATTCTAAAATCAATTGAATTACATACGGATCAGCTTAAGCAAAAAGGAAGGTTTATTTTGGTAAGCCTAGATCCTGACCAAATCAATTTTGTAACACAGGGATGATAGTTCGGTTAGAACTTGATTCTACGTTGGGAGAATTAAGGAAGACAGATGACAGAGCATTAAACGTAAACCTATTAAACACTTGTTTTAACTTAATTACATACATCATAGAAACATAATTGGCTATTACAACCCTTCAGTCAGGATAACAACATAGCTTCTCACACCACTTATGTTGCGTATGTTAACTTTATATACATATGAGTGGCGGCATCTACAGAAACTTTTTCATGACAATTTTATTTACCCTCCGAGCTTTTGTCAGAAGTCTCATTAGAGGTAGTCGCCGAAGACTTATATTTTTGCATATTTTTTGTAGGAAATGTCTGACCTGCGGTTCGAACCGTGGCCTCACTATATATTAGACTAAGGCAACTACAACTTAATTAAACTTAACCACACTACCCGTGTATTATTCTGTCTTTCGAATGAAAATTTTATTAATAAAGAGTGCAGTATAGTGTTGTAAGCATTGAAGACGATCACGCTTATGGACCGGAATATCCTTTTGCATTAGAAAATCCTTTGACCCGATTTGGTATGCACTACTGCTCCCATTCGAAGCTTTCGCTGTGGACTTAATACAATCTATTATCAAGTAAAATTGAGCGAACCGTTCGTGGTATTCTCTTCGATTTAAATTCATTTATCAAGTAAAATAATAAAAGTATCGCCACAATATATTTGCCATTTTAATTTTTGTACAAGCAATTCATTTTTCCATCATTTTATTCATTCAATTTTAGATTTCAGTCATCGTTTTTGTTGACAAAATAAACAAAACCAAAAATAACCAGCCAAATAAAACCTCATCTCTTAATAAAATATAATAAAAGGAAAGACAACAATAACTGCACACACAAATAACATATAAAAATACATACTCTGTGTGTATGTATATAAGGACAAAAAAGGATACCACAAGAAAAATGAGTTTTTGTAATAGAAGTAGAAAATTTGTCGCCAATCGAAAGGACAAAAGAAATACCAAAAAAACAAGAAATGAAAACAGAAATGAAATATAAAAACATTAACTACGAGTACCAGCATAAACTGGTAAAGAAAAACAAAATAAAGGAAACAACAAAAAAGAAAATTCAAAAAAAAATATATTCATTCGCTCAGTTTAACAATGAAAACTAGACTTTTATTTTCTCTTTTATAAAATAGTTAACATGTTGTTATCGTAGTTGTTGTTGTTGTAAGAAAAACAAGTCATACGAGACCAAAAAAAAAATAATACAGGAAAATATTTAGACCATGAAGTATTGACACCACAAACCTACTGCTTTGTATTAATTGTATCTGCTTGACATCGTTATTTTCTTCATCCAAATTTCTTTTAAACCAATACACACATACACGATGAGTTGTCTTTAAAGTAAAACAAAACAGAATGCAAACATGCATGTAAATATTCACTATTTACGCACACACTCACTCCGTTAGGATAACTTGTGCTTTCTCTTACTCTCTCCCTCTCTCTCGATCTATCTATCTTGCTGTTGAGTACACAAATAAACGTTTCCATGTATTTTTTTGTTGCAAAAACAGCCGTTGCTTTGCTTTCTACTGCAAGTGAAAAATCAAAGGACGAACAACAACAACAAAAACAGTTACAATAACATTTATCATGAATTTTTAATGACAACAATGAAAACAAAAATAAAATAAATAAATGGAAAACATACAGAAGCAAGAGAAGGCTCAGACTAGGGGAAAAAACAGAGAGCATATCAAATAAAGCATATCGCGAGAAAGAAAGAAAAAACAAGAACCATAGAGATAAAGAATAATGCTTTGGTTTGGTAAAAGGAAACCTCGCCAAAAAATACTTGAAATTTTGAAAAAAAAAATACAAACAAACGTTGAAGAATAAAAATACTTGACCTTGTGTTTTCAGCAAAAAAAAAAGGAAAAACAACAGAAATGAATAAAATAAACAACACGAGTAAATTTCAGTGTAAAAATTGTTTTTTCTGCAAAATTTTTATTTGGCCTACAAAAAGTTTAAGGAACTTTTAAGCAAACCCATGTGGGATTTAAACACAGATTTTTTCAAAAAAGAAATCCACGGACAGTGTAGAATACAAAAATTTAATGTTTTGTTGCGAAGGTAGAACAAAAACGAAGTTTTTCTTTTAGAAAACGAAACAAAACAAACAAATAAAATTACGAGAATATAAAATAAATATTAAATTACAGTAACTACATAGATAGACAACAAAAATACATTAAAAAAAAAATTAAATATCAACCGCACGTACTGGATTCAAAGTAAGTAAAAAAAGATTGTCAACCAATTGTATTAAAAAGAGCAATGCATAAACACTTTTGTATTTGTATGTATATTGTGTAGTTTGGGGTTTGAACCATGGACTTGCTTTTATCACAACAAACAATACAACAATACATACTAGACTACGGCAACTTAATTATACTGGCTAACATTAAGCTTTTTCTCCCTTCCTACTTCCTCACTTTTTTTTCCTATCCTTCCTTCTTAAGGACGTTACGTACAATAGGTCAAGTCGACATCCAGGTACTGTACTTGTTTCAATTGACAAGTAGACGTCCTCTAACCTAACCTAACCGAACATTAAGCTTAACTTACTTACAGAGTCGATGAATTGATTTTCAGTTTTTTAATAGAAAATTATACAAACAAACATAATTTTATTTAACAAAATTGTTAATCAAATAAATATTTGTCATTATTGTATACATACATATGAGCTTTTGTTTTTATACGGGTGTTTCAGTGTTTTAGTTTGAAAATCTGAAAATATTGGCTGGACCATCTGTCAGTTTATTTTTGAACCGTCGCACTAAGTGGCATTTACCCTCAAAAGCAGGCCAAAAAGGCAAAAATGAATTTTAAGAAATTTAAGAAACTGAGTATGCAGTTCGATAGACAACAAAATTCTGCATTACACAATGAATTTTCACGACTTTAAGTTGAGATTTGTAGATTTAAGACGATGTCAAATTCAGGAAAGTGAAGAAAATTAAATGCGTTTTTGGTGTTTTTTTTTTGAAATTTTAATAGGTTTATATGATATTTTTTTGTGGCTAAACGAATAGAGGTTTTATATTGATTTTTTTTTAATTGAAAGATATGACCAACTGCTACTTTCAGTTTTTTTTTTATATATATGCATATCTCATATATTAATGTTAAAATTATTCGTTCAAAATTTAAAAATAATATAAATATCACATTTTTTTACCCTTCAGCAAAAAAAGATAAGGATTTTATAGGTGAAAGTAGTTTTTAGTAGTTTAATGTTTTATGCCACAAGAAAATATGAACTCTCTACATTCAGGAACAAAAAAAAAAAATGTTTGCGGGGGAATTTGTAGGGGGCTAGGCGAAATCACGGACCGATTTGAACAAAAATCAGTTGGGTTCATCCTTGGGCCTAATTATCACTAACACTATCAAAAAATTCCAGCCATTAACTCATAAAACACTTCTATTAACTTTGGCCAGGTTTTCAGGCAAAATGTCCCTCTGTGCATCGGTTATTTCGAATCTGGCAATACTTATGTCATTCTATTCTGTCACAAAATTCAGTATATTTTCACCACTTAATATAATGAATCGCTTTACGCTTCCGCTTATTGGGAATTTGGACCAACGAGAAACTGCGCGGTGATGTCGATTTTCCCAAAAAAAATAAAAAAAAAATCATATTTTCGGATGAATCTTATTTTCATTTTGCTGGGTACGTTACTAAGCAAAATAGCTGTCCATGGGGCTCAGAAAATTCACACATGGTCTCACAGAAGCCAATGAACCCATTATGACTGACTGTTTGGTGTGGCTTGTGAAGCGGAGGCGTCATTGGCCCATATTCCTTTGAAAGTGAGGACGATGAAACTATTACAGTCAATGGAGACACCTATCGATTTATGATAACTGATTTGTTTGTACCCGCTCTTCATGGTAGTGCCGTGGACGATGTTCGGTTTCAAGAGGATGGTGCAACTTGGCACACAACTCATGCCACCATCGATTCATTGGTGATGTCAATTGGCCACCAAGAAGCTGCAATTTGACACCGCTGGACTATTTTCTGCGGGACGCCGTTAAGGAAATGTATTATGCCGACAAACCAGAGACAATTACGCAAATGAACATCAACATTCCTGATGTCATTGCCGAGATACATCATCATACACTCGAAAAAGTGCATGAAAATCGGTCCGATCGAATGAGGTATTGTGAGGCCAACCGCGACAGTCATATGAATAAAATAATATTCCATTTCTAACCGGAACAATTGTACTTCACAACAAAATATAAATAAATTTGCCAAAATTTCGAACAGTTTTTATTTTATTGCGTTTTTAAATTTAAACTTTTAAATTTCCCACTCTATACAGTCGAGTTTGGAAAAATTTTGGAAAATCATGAGAAATGTGTGTGACCTGTCGCCGTAGTCTAGTAGGTAATGTGTTGGCTTATTAGACGTGAAGCCACGGTTCAAATCCTCGGGTAAACATCAAAACGAAATATGAAAAAATATTTCTTCGGCGACCTCCTTTTAGCAGCTTTCTGGCAAAAACTCTGAGAGTAAATAAACCTGCCATGAAAAAGTTTCTCAAAATCTGTCGTTCGGAGTCGACGTTAAACTGTAGGTCCTGCCACTCATGTATTAAATTAACACACACAACATGGGTGGTGTTGAGAAGCTAGGACGTAATCCTGACTAAAGGGTGTGTGGCCTGTCATAATAAAACTCAGTACCTTTCCTGGTAATCAATTCTAGATAGTCTTATTAGATTAATTCACCCAAACTGTTAAACTGTAAGTGGTAGATCATAAGGAATAATTCCTTTTGAAAACACTAAATATTGCTTCCCTAGATGTCAATTTATGCTTTGAAAACATTTGTAAATGCCTTTTTCTCTTTTAATACGTGAGTATTGAGCCCGATATGAGTTCATTGATTTTTTGTGATCTAAAAACCATAAAACAATATGCAAACCTTCCATAATGACTATAAATTTCATCAATTGTGTACACACATCCAATGGTCCAAATAAAAATGAAAATCACTTCATTACGCGTATTAAAAACTCTCAGCAACTTTTTGTTTTACTGTAGCAATCACTGATAAAAAGGGGTTTCATACGAAAAACTCTTAATTAAACCATAATTCGTATTTTAATTGAAAAATAAATTTAAAAAAACAACAAATTAAAGTAGCAAATTGATCATAAGTAATTACAGGCTATAAAAGACCAACACCAACACTACACACACACGTAAATAAAACTCATTCATAAATTACCCTACCAACTACAAGGAAATAATGAAAACTCAAAGCCAAACCTATACACTAAGAGAGACGGAGAGAGAGGAAGAGAGAGATATAAAGTAATTTATGCATAAAATGTAAAATATGCCTCATCCAACATAAACAGAAAACAGATATATCCTGCTTAACTGGACAAATGGGTGTGTGTGCGTATGTGTGTTTTTTGTTCTCCGCTTAAATTTTTTTACCTTATAAACTGAATTCATGCTCTAAAAGCAATGTTAAAAACACTTATTTATCTTTGTTTACATTCTTTCGCTCTCTCCTTTCCTTCCAATTACGCATTTAATAGGGAAACATAATGAAACCACCGACAACTGCAATTATTGAATGCTGTTTGATATTTTACACAAACTGGCAACTTATCCCACGCTAATGAACTCACTAATGATGTGTGTAGTAATGATGATGCTCATGACGGCTGTTAGAAATTCTTTTGAGTACCGAAGTGATAAGTACCTCAGCATACTGTTACGTTTCTACTTTTTAAAAACGTTTCAAATATGAGCTCGTAGATTGCAAATAAAATAAAAATAAATTTGTATTTAGTTTTCATTAAAATTCTTTATTACTCGCACAATTCTGTGTGTTACTGTTCACAACTTGATGTAAGCAACAACAATTGCTTTTCTTTGTTATTCCTCTGTTCATACAGTTACTAGACGATTGTACAACTGATCTTTGAAGATCTCAAACCACGATTACTGTCGCCTGCTTTGCCTTGCCTTTTATATGGCAGAGTCAACAGTTTGATGAATGTGCTTGCAGGCGAATGTCCATGTTCATGACTTCACCTTCTCGAAATCTCTATAAATGTAAATATCGTTGTTTACATTTATTATTGTTGTTGGTGTATTCAGTTTACATTTATTCTTGTAGTATTGTTGGTGTATTTTTGGTAAACGAGCAAGTGTTTCATACTGGTGTTTGTTGTTTTATTAAGAAGTACGATCATTTGTAGACAGGTTTGTTTAATGCATTGTTTTGTTTTTGTAGCTTTTGTTTATAATTTTAATGTTAAGTAATGTAAAACCAAAACACCAGTAGCTTGATTTTTCATTTTCGTAACAATGTTATTCAGTTGTAGTGCTAGTGTAGTTTAGGTCCCTGCTTAAGGACCTCCATAAGCCACCAGCTTTTTCTATCGAATTTTTTTTAATACTGAAGTTTACATTGCACGAAAAGAAAAAGAAACACTTTTAATTCACGCTGGCATTAAACTTTACTTCTTTGTCACTTCAAGTTTTTGTCTTTTTTGTATTTATCGTATGCCAAAAAAAGCGATGACTTTTTACGCCGCTTGGGAGAGAAACAAAAAAAATTTCAGAATGTTCGTTTTTAAGGCTATTGTGGTCAACACAATACACACGCAAGCAAATGTCCATTCATATGTAGGCTGTGATGGTTGCATACAAAGTCTTGTGAATACTGTACATATGTTCAAGCAATGACCCACTTTGTTGTCGGCGTTTCGGTAGCCTTTTAATATCGACAATGACTTACGGCTTCCGGTGTTACAATAACAAAAACTGGCACAAACAAACCGAAAAAAAGGCTCAACAATATTGGATATAATTCTCCAAAAAAAAATGAAAAACAATTTTGTTCTTATGCAGTGTCAGCAAATGGGACACGAAAAATTGATATGCATGCACATGTAGACGTTTACACACACAAAACCCCGTATAGAAGTGGTATATAAGAGGGCTGTTTGGCGAATTTTGCAATGGCGTTGACTTCTAAATTCTGGTAATGATTTTGAAGGCTTACCAAGACAAATTTGAAATAAAAACCAATAAATTTTGTCTCCAGATTATAATAGTACGACATATAGGAAAGAAAAACTACCAGCTTGTTAAGGGCAAGATACAGTCGCGCTTATTCTATGAGGAATAGTTTAATCTGCAATAATATGGAACTTTTAGTAGTTAAAAAACCTCTTCCCGCCCTCGTAACATGGTTGACTACCTTTATTTTTCGATTCCAAAAGAATCTGTTATGTGATGTTTGGGGTTTTGCGTATAGCTTGAAATGACTTTTTGAGGTTTGGGGTGAGAGTTAACACACATTTCTCTTTTACCCACCCCAGTATGCGGTTACATGCATATGCGCCATTGAGTTATCTGTATAGCAACGGAAGTGTATGAATTTCACTTTTCATATGCATTTTATTTTTCACTGTCATTGGCTTTTGTGTCCGAAAAAATCTTCATATTTATGGTACTCAGTTGTAGTACCCTCAGTACTTACAGAACTGAATCTGTTGACAGCACACACGTGCTATTTACAAGAGACTTGATTTTGTTAAACGTTTCATCAGCAAATGTGTTCCATCTACTGAAGTAAGCAGTTGATGTACAATGAGAGCAGATGTCTGATGGCTTCTGCCACTTTCTCAAAATAGTTTGATTTTCTTTGTTTTGCCACTAAACGGTAAGAGGTTAAGACGTTAGGAGAAAGAGAAAAGGAAAACAGGAAGGAAACCAAACAAATAATTTGGGATTTACTCATAAGCGGTAGATTTGAATTTGGATCAGGCAGCTAACGAAGATAATAATGCCAGTGATTGACTGTCTAAAAATTTAAAATTTTTTAAAGGAATTAAACTTTTGGTCAATTGTTAAATATTATTATGTTCTTATCTTTAAAAACGTTTAAAATATGAGCTCGTAGATTACAACTAAAATAAAAATAATTTTGCGTCTAGTTTTTATTTAAATTCTTTATTATTAGCACAATTCTGTGTGCCACTGTTTACAACTTGATGTAAACAACAACAATTGCTTTGTTTACTACTCTTCTGTTTATACCCTTTGCATATATAATAACAACTACTTGAGACAATTATTTGACAGGTCTTTGTAACGGAGATCTTCAAACCACGAGTACTCTCAAAAGCAACGCGTCTTCATACAAAACTGACTGAACTTCACCAACTCACTCGCCTGTTTTGCCTTGCCTTTTATATGGCAGGGTGAACAGTCTGATGAATATTTCTGAGGGAGAATGTTCGTGACTTCGCCTTTTCAGAATCTCTAAATATAAACATGATTGTTTACATTCATTATTGTTGTTTGTGTATTTTGTTTACATTTATTCTTGTGAGGTATATTGTTGTATTTTTGTTTACTTGTTTACCACATTTTTTATGCTGGTGTTCGTTGGTATATCTTACGCAGTGCGATAATATTGAAACGAGTTCATTTCTTTATTTTTGTCGCTTTTGTTTATAATTTTAATATAAAACGATGTAAAATCAAATAATCAGTATCTAAATTTTTTCCTTTTCGTAACAATATATTAAAAATTTTGTCACATGAAGAAATATTGATTTCATTTACATGACATACAGTGATCACGTCAAAAGAAACTGTACTCTATGAATAAAATTCTAACAATTACCAAACTCAACTTGTACCACTTAAGGAGAGTGCCCGAAAAAATTCAGCAATACTTCAAAAAATTTTGTAATTTTTTTGTTTTAATTGTAAAAACTAGCAATGAAAGAATTTTAAAATAAAAATAACGGTAATTAATTAATGTATATTTTTTTTAATGTACAGTTTCTTTTAACGCTCACTGTATATCCTCATAAATGTAATAAAATGAATTAAAATTGTCTGCCAATAGCACATACTCAAATTAAATTTAATTTGTTTAAAAATTTAAATTTAAACTATTTGTTGTTTTATTGCCAATCGAAAATTTATTTCCTAATGTCAGTTTTAAATATTTTCTTTTCTCATTAAAAATTTACAAAATTATTTTGTTTACCAAATAAATATAAATTTTTCAAAATTCAAAACTTATACACACAATTATAAATAATTGAAATGGTTTTTAAGGAAATTTAATGTGAATTTAAGCATTTTCAAATAAATTTGCAATTAAATTCTCGATATTACCTTATTTTACCCTGCTATATAATGACCAAATCTCTCTCTCTCTCACTTTCTTATTTACTGTGTTACATTGTGAACATTTGCATTTTATTTCCTATAATTTTTGGAGATTAATTTTGTGGTTTATTTCAGGTTTTTGTTGTAATTCAAATAGACCATTAAGTTTTATAACCCTAATCTCTCTGCAATTATTATTTATTATTTATTATTATATTTAACAGGTAACCAGAAACTTATGCATTATACATTGACATTATTCAACTTATTTAAATATTTAAATTTAGCCAAAAAAATTTTTTTTATGAAAAAACAATAGTTCAGGTTGGAAATGGAATATTATTGCATTCATATGGCTGCCGCAGCTGGCCTCACAGTACCTCTTTCGATCGGACCTATTTTCTTGTAGTTTTTCGAATGTATAGGGTTGTATCTCGGTAATGGCATCAAATGCTCAATTATATACGGTTTGTCGGCATAACACTTTTCTTTAATGGCGCCCACATAAAATAGTCCAACGTGATCAAATCACAGCTTCTTGACGGCCAATTCACATCACCATTTCGGCTAATTAAACGACCATCAAACATTTGACGCAATAAATCGATTGTCACATGAGATGTTTGGCAAGTTGCACCATCCTGTTGAAACCAAAGATCGTTCACATCAATACCATGAAGAGGGGATTACAAAAAAATCATGGTGCGATAGATGTCTCCATTGACCGTAATGGTCGTTAGACTTTTCCTTGTATTATTTTTTTTTTTATTGAAAGTGTATGCGAATGAGCCAAAAATCACAGAAAATCTTCAAAGCCATGCCATTATTCAAATTAAGACAGATTTATAGGACAGAGTCATAAAAAATTTTACATTTCGAATGCGTTCTGCCAGAAAAGACTAGGTGCCGGGCATGCAAACGAAGTTATATTCCACAGAATATGACATCAACATGTCTTTCTAACAAAATACAATTTAAATGACACTTTGTTTTGCGACATACACGTATAATTGGTCATTACAATCCTTTCGTCAGGATTACGACCTGACTTCTCATACCACCTATGTTGAGAGTGTTAATATTATCCTTGAGTGGCGGAACCTACAGTTTAAAATCGACTCCGAATGACAAATTTTTGAGAAATTTTTCATGGCAATTTTATTTACTCTTCGAGCTTTTGCCAGAAATCTGCTGAGAGGAAGTCGTCGAAGAAATACTGCGCTTTGTTGGAGATGTCTGACCTGAGTTTTGAAACGTGGCCTCATGTCCAATAAATCAACACCCTACCTACTACTTAAGGCGACTTTAATCTGTTGTTTTATTTAAATTTAAATATACGAAGTGCTTAATGGAAGCCCCCTACTTTAAATCGTTAACTAATCGGCATATTAATCGATGGAAAACAATCATCTTTTTTAGTTACAAAATAAGAAAAAATATTTCAAAACTTTTATTAAGATCTTGTGATTATCACTAGCTAAGGTGGACTGCGTTATCTCATTTTAGAAATTTTATAAAAAAATATTACGTGCTAAAACACACATTCGCTTTTTTGGCAAACTATCTACGATGTAATGTTAGAGGGAGAAACAAACAAAAAAAAACTATTTTTACATACCAAACATTCTGCATATCATTGTGCATACAATACATAACAGACGTGCAATACCCTTTCACACGCCCATACACCTCAATAGACAGCTTAAGCTTAAGGCAAAAACTTTTGCCTGCCACAATATGCTGCAGAGAACTTTGGTTATAAACAAACGACAAAATGGTTACTTGGCTTTCAGTAATAACTGTACATCTGCAAGGCAAATATGCTAATGTAGCATAACAAAAAATGCAAATGCAAACAAGAGGTAAGGAGAGAGAAAGATAGAGAGAGAGAGAGAGAGCAACTAAAGTATTCCGGATATGAGTTTATGAAACTATAATCCTGGTGCCTGTTCCACTATAGCCAACATCATTTTTATTTTTGGCACCGCATTTATTATCGGGACTTCCATGAATGTTTGAAGATTAATTTCTCTTTCATTTTTTGAGTTTGAAGGCGGGAAAATTTTACAAAACAAAAACTTCACAAATTGCAATGGCGATGAAACAAGGTTTCCAGTGTCAATGCCATGGCATATGTGAACTGAAGAGATATGTTTACGCTGCATATATGATTTCGAATTGTGCTTTACTGCAGATATAAACAAAGTTTTTTGAGTACACAGGCTATCGCAAGAGAAATTTTATATTTAGTGAATCGATGGATTGATTTGTAGTTGCCGCAGTCTAGTACGGTTCAAACCCTAGGCCAGATATCTCCAACAAAACGAAACATTAAAATATTTCTTAGGCGACTGCCTCTCAGCAGATTTCTAGCAAAATCTCTCTGAGAGTAAATAAATTTGGTATGAAAAGTTTCTTAAAAATATCTCGTTCTGAGTCGACTTAAAACTATAGGTTCCACTACTCATGTATAAAATTACCACACACAGCATTAATGGTGTGAGAAGCTATGTACATACATATGTATGTACATGAATAGATTTATAAATAATTTGTGCCTCAATTTAATTTATTTTTTACTAAGAGCGCTGAAAATAAAACGGAGCTGCTGTTACTAACAAGACGACATATTCCGACCGAGATCGAAATCAATATAGGCGAGTTGAAGAGATCGACTAAATACCTTGGGGTTAGACTGGACTCGAAACTGACCTACTCAAAGCAGATAGAATATGCAACAGCGAAACCAGCTAGAATAACAACACAGCTGAGTAGACTGATGGCAAATAGTGGAGGACCACTCACAAGGCTGGAGGAAGCTGAAGGCTGGAAATAGTATACTCCTTTATGGCTCTGAAATCTGGGCTTCTACTTTGAAAACTCGAACCAGAGCTAAAAAACTACTATTTGCAGAGAGAAAATGCAGCTTTACGGATCACATCCTCGTATCGCACGGTATCAACACAAGCTGCCTTAATAACAGCTGCAATGGTTCCCATAGACTTTAAAGCAATTGAGCGCCAGATGGTTTTTGAACGCTAGACAGAGCACGACTCTGTCGCAGAGCATAGAAATGATACAGAATGAAGTCTTCTTAAAATGGCAATATTGCTGGGAAAATGAACGGCATGGTAGGTGGACATATAAATCGATTCCAGAATTGCAAGTGTGGAAAAACAGAAACGAAGTAGACTACTATATAACCCAGATGCTAACCGGTCATGGATATTTCAGAGAGTACCTGCATCGCCATGGGGAATGTCGCTCGCCATTCTGCATCTACGAGGAGGAAGAAATGTTAGACGATGCCGAACACACTTTCTTCGGTTGCAGTCGCCGGGCCGAAAGACGTCAGGGTATCGAAGCTGAAATCGGCATTATTAGTGCTACAAACGTTGTGCTAAAAATGACAAACAGCAGAGAAAACTGGAGCGCAGTAAAACAATTTGCGCACTATGTCCTGCGAAGTAAAAAAATATGACCTAGACGCAGTAGAATAAGAAAAGAGCGGAGCCTGGACGCAGGCTGACAATGATGGAACTGGCACAGGTGCCAAAAAGGGGTCCATCTCGAAGTAATACAACCTTGGTTCCGAGATGGAATGATACCCCGGTGGGGAGAGAAGGCAGGTTTTTAGTTGGTATACCCAGTAGGAGAGTCCGACATACCATTTGCGGTGACGACCTTAATGAATGCATAAAGCATTTTCCCTCCTTCCCGCGTAAAATAATTTTCAAAACCTAATGGAATGGCCCATATTTATTCACATAAAATAGCCACATCTAAATATAGGGTGATTTTTAAGAGCTATAGGAAATTAAAAAAAACACATAAAATTCAGAAAAATGCATGAAATCTTTATTTGAATCGATAGTACGGTCCATATAATTTAATGTTTGAAGATTATTTCATGCAAATGTTGACCGCGACTGCGCCTCAAATGGTCCATGCGCTTAGTCCAATTTTGGCATACTCTTTCCAACATTTCGGCCAGTATCTCACGAATAAATGCTTCAGTGTTGTCTTCCAATGCGTTAATTGAAGCGGGCTTGTCTGTATAGACATGAGCTTTAACATAGCCCCACAAAAAATAGTTTGAAGGCGTTAAATCGCACGATCTAGGTGGCCAATTGACCGGTCCCGAACGTGAAATAAAATGTTCATCGAACTCGCCTCTAAATAAGTCCATTTTTACGCGTGCTGTGTGGCATGTGGCACTGTCTTGTTGAAACCACATGTTATGCTCTTGTATTTTGGACAAAAACAAGTTGGATACCATCTCACGGTAGCGCTCACCATTCACAGTTACGTTACGATTCGCAGCATCTATGAAGAAGTACGGTCCAATGATGCCATCAGCCCATAAACCGCACCAAACTGTGACTTTTTATGGATGCATTGGCTTCTGATTGATCTTCACTCCAAAATCGACAATTCTGCTTATTTACGTATCCATTGAGCCAAAAATGAGCCTCGTCGCTAAACACAATTTTTCGATAAAGAAGTCGATCTTCGGCCAACTTTTCAAGAGCCCATTCACCAAAAATTCTGCTTTGCGGTAGATCGTTCGGCTTCAATTCTTGCACCAGCTGTATTTTGAAAGGCTTCACACCTAAATCCTTCCGCAAAATTTTCCACGTTGTTGAGTAACAGAGGCCCAATTGCTGCGAACGGCGACGAATCGATAATTGATGGTCATCATTAACGCTGGCCGAGGCAGCTGCGATATTTTCTTCAGTTCGCACTCTACGTAAGCGTGTTGGTGGTTTAATGTCCAACAATGTAAATTTGGTGCGAAATTTAGTCACAATAGCCCGAATAGCCGCTTCAGTGGGTCGATAAAACTGACCATAAAATGGGAGAAGCGCTCGATGAACTTTCTTAACAGAGCACGCATTTTGAGAATAAAATTCAATGATTTGCAAGCGTTGTTCGTTTGTAAGACGATTCATGGTTAAATTATAGACCAAACTGAAGATGTTTGACAGTGAAACAAAACACGAAACAGGCGTGAGCTGTTTAAACCAGTGTTGCCAAAAAGATAATTGCTAAAAAGTCACCCGTTATGTGTAAATGAAGGAGTGTGCCTCCTTGTATGTTGAACAATATTTACTTAGAAATGCTTGTGTTCATAAATAATTTTACATTAAAAAGTTTGATGGTTTCCTATGGCATATGAAAGAGAAAGAATGTCGTCACACGGTGGTATATGTGTTACTGTGTCCCAACAGCTATCAACTACAACTTCGCTCTCTCTCTTTATGGTTCACTGTTCTTGCTTCTCTTTGTCTAAAACTTTCTGTGGGTACATTGCATACGTCAAACCAGAAGAAAGGATACCTAACGGATATAAAGAGTATGTTTACGTAAATATTTCCGTAGGTGTATGATTATTAAGAGAAGGAAAGCCAACAATGTACAATATTTGCAAAGTTTAATTTAAGTTTTGTTTATGTAAAGTCAATTTTTCTTTCTTCTCTCCTCCATCTTTCCATCATTCTTCGTTAGTACAGGGTAAGCAACATTAAATAATTTGAAAACCTTGGCAATGCTTATAGTTTTTAAACTAAAAACTTGGTTTCCAAGTAGAAAAGCCAAGCAAGAAGACTTCAACAACCTATACAATAAAAAAAACACAAAAAGCACAAAATATTGGCAACATTTAAAGGAGTTTAAAAACTATTTGACCACTTTTAATGAAAACTTTTAATGAGACACACCTACACACGAATATGTTTTTAAATATGTTTTTTTAAGATTGTATTTGTATGCCTGTATCTGTAAAAGTGTAGGTGTTGTTACACAATTTATGTTACAGGATATTTGTTTGCAGTTTATCTGTTGCTATTATTGTTGTTGTTGTGCAAGTGTGTGAACTTTATATTTCTTTTCTATTGAGGTCACACACATACTATGATAATGAATCTGGGAATATCTAGAGCAGCATAGAAGATTAATGAATACAAACATGGAAACAAATTGAATCAAAAGAATATAGAAAAAAATGGAAATGAAAAGAAAAACGATTCGATTCGAAACCAAAATAATAATTCAACTAAACCGCAGATAAGACCTTGAGATTAACAACAAAATAATAGAAAGTGCAACAGGAGAAAGTGAATTTAAAGCAATACTTTACGATATGTACCATAAACAGTACAAAAACATATTTCAAGAGAAATATTTTTTCTGTTATTTCAACTGTATATTGTATTCAAGTAATTTTGATGGTAAAACTAGCTGCTGGGACAGCAACATAATTAGTTTATTTCTTAAGAAAATACTAACACTGATATTGGAAAGTGCTTTAGTTTTCTAGAATGTAAATTCATTTGAATAGTTCCCCAGTATTTAGACAATCAAATGCGAACTTCTAGAATTCAATCGCGAAATTTCAAACGGCGAATGGTAATAGCAAATCGTTATTGGGAATCTGATGTTGATTGAAATTATAAAGAAATGCCTGTTAAAGCGAATAAATGGAGGGTTTGTGAGGCAATGAAAAGTAAATTTACAAAGAAATCATTAGTAGCACCAGTAAATAAGGGGTGATTTTTTAAGAGCTATAGGAAGATTAAAAAAAAACACATTATACTCAGAAAAATGCATGAAATCTTTATTTGAATCGATAGTACGGTCCATATAATTTAATGTTTGAAGATTATTTCATGCAAATGTTGACCGCGACTACGCTTCTTACTCTTTCCAACATTTCGGCCGGTATCTCACGAATAAATGCTTCAATGTTGTCTTCCAATGCGTCAATTGAAGCGGGCTTGTCTGTATAGACCTGCGCTTTAACATAGCCCCACAAAAAATAGCCTAAAGCGTTAAATCGCACGATCTAGGCGGCCAATCGACCGGTCGCGAACGTGAAATAAAACGTTCATCGAACTCGCCTCTCAATAAGCCCATTGTTACGCGTGCTGTGTGGCATGTGGCACCGTCTTGTTGAAACCACATGTCATGCACGTCAAGTTCTTCCACTTTGGGCAAAAAAAAGTTGGATATCATCTCACGATAGCGCTCACCATTCACAGTTACATTGCGATTCGCAGCATCTTTGAAGAAGTACGGTCCAATGATGCCACCAGCCCATACACCGCACTAAGCTGTGACTTTTTCTGGATGCATTGGTAGCTTTTGCAATGCTTCTGGCTGATCTTCACTCCAAAATCGACAATTCTGCTTATTTACGTATCCCGAATCGCCGCTTCAGTGGGTCGATTAAACTGACCATAAAATGGAAGAAGAGCGCGATGAACTTTCTTAACAGAGCACGTATTTTGATAATAAAATTCAATGATTTGCAAGCGTTGTTTGTTTGTAAGACGATTTATGGTTAAATTATAGACCAAACTGAAGATGTTTGACAGTGAAACAAAACACGAAACATGCGTGAGCTGTTTAAACCAATGTTGCCAAAAAGATAATAGCTAAAAAATCACCCTTTATAAACCAAATGGAATCGAATAATGAATGTTTTTCTTTGCATTTCTATTTCTATTCTATTTCTATTTATCTGAATATAAATAACTATCTGTTTTTGTTGTTTTATTTCCATATCTCCAGAAAGTTAACAAGAAAAATAGACTGTACACGTACTGCACTCATTTACCTCAGCAATAAATGCAATCAACTGCAACTGATTGTTACCAATAGAAAATAACTGAGTTGGCAAGAATTCAAGTTGATATGGAATCCAGGTATACTTAAGCCTCAAGATGTCAAGAGTCTTTGTAACCAGGAATTTTTTTTATGTTTTTTGAAAATAGCAGAGTTACCAAGAAATCAAGTTGATATCGAATACAGGCGTATACTTAACCCTCAAGCTATCAAGAGGGCTGTCTTAACACGGTCACACTGTACAGAAATATTTTTTAATGTTGTTTGTTTGGCGTGTTTTTTGATTGTCAAGACTTTTGAAAAGTTTCTGCTTTTTATTACACATAGAAAAGGAACTAAACAAAATAATAATGGCCTTTAGACAAAAAATTTCCTTTGATTTCTTGCAACCATTTTACTACATCCTTTCAAACAGTGACTAACAAACTTTAGTTTGTTTTGGTAATTGAAATCTAAGCACTTTTTTCGATATCTAAACATTTTGAACACCAAATTCTGCAATAACCTAGTAAAACATCATTGTTATGTAGAAAAAACTTTACGAGCCGGTCACAAGATCGAAAACTATTGACCATAATAGCGTTCCTATAAAAGTTTTTTTAATTTTTTAAATTACTGCAGTGTATGTTGGCTTATTAAAGGTAAGGCAATGGTTAAAACCCACCCCAGACAACTTGCACAAAAACGAAATCTGAAAAAATAATTCATTCGGCAACATCCTCTCAGCCGTCTTCTGGCAAAAGATCTGAAAGTATAATAGAATTGCCATACAACGTTTAAAATATGAGCTCGTAGATTACAAATAAAATAAAAATAGATTTGTCTTGAGTTTTAATTAAAATTCTTTATAATTCGCAAAATTGTGCCACGCTTCACAACTTTATGTATACAACAACAATTGCTGTTTTTGTTATTTCTCTGTTTATACCCGTTGCATAAACAATAACAATTACTAGGCAATTATTAGGAGGTCTTCAGACCACGATTACTCTCTTCAAATACACCGCGTCTTCACACAAGACTTACTAAACAGTCTGATGACTGTTCTTGAGGGCGAATATTCATGACTTCGCCTTCTCGAAATCTCTATAAATGTAAACAACTATGTAAACAACTATGTTTACATTTATTATTGTAGTGTTGTTGGTGTATTTTTGTTTACTTATTTTTTATGCTATTTTTTGATGTTATATTAAGCAGTACGATAATTTGTAAACAGGTTTGTTTACTGCATTGTTTTGTTTTTTGTAGCTTTTGTTTATAATTTTAATGTTAAGCGATGGAAAAGCAAAACACCAGTCTGTAGATTTTTCATTTTTCTAACAATATATACCAGAAAACTGATTAAGAATTCAAGAATTATGTCTGTCTATAGAAATAAAACACGAGTGAAAGAGAAAATCGAACTTGTGAAGACGCAATAGCATTGTATGATATAAAAATCTCTACACATTCTGTATGGCTGTTCTTTTGTTGGTCTGGGTATTGGTCTGCCGGTACTTAATAAATTATATTGCATCTGCAGTAATGCATCACAATCTCTAGTTGTTGTCCTGCCTGATGTTTCCTTAACGTTTGCTCTCAAAATTTTGCCTTTTTTCATTTACTGCTCGCTACTCTACCTTTCAACACTCATCTAGTTTTATTGTTTAACTTGGCTTTGATTTCCCTTTAGAGATTTTCCTTTATGTCTTGTTGTTATTGTTTGTGTTATGGTTTTTCATTTTCTTACAGAAAAATTAAATTTAATACAGAAATGCATTTAATTTGTATGAAAATTTTAATTTCGTTTTGCCTTCACCTCCGGTATATTTTCCTTTTTTTTTTGTGAAGCATTTTATTCTAGGAATTTTTGCTTGACTAAAATTCTTTTGGGGCATAACACAGTAAAAATTATGGAAAATGTATTCACAAATAGCTACATGAGCAATTTCAGCAAGAAGTGGCCAAAATAATGTCGTTGCATTTTTGGGTGTCCATTTTTTTTTTTGCTCATTTCTTCATGTAAAATAACAGCCCTGGGATCCTTGTAATACACAGTGCATTATAATTTCTTTTTAAACGAAGAAAGTAAATTAAATTTAAGCAGACTTATAAAAGAGTGCAATCACTGGACATATTTGATCAAGAAATTAAAAAAAAAGAGGAAGACCAGATGGACTATTTTGGCACAGATGTCCATTGGGACATGTTTCTACTCATATGGCTCTAAACATGGAGATTAGGACGAGACTGGGTCTCTATATGGAAAAGCCAGAATACAGAGTTTACCAACGCCTACCCAATCAAAACGAGATCTGGGCTTGACCTATATATACATAATCCTCTTCACTGACAATTGGTCATTATAACCCTTGAGTTGGTATAACGACCTAGCTTCTTACACCACTTATGTTGTATGTGTTAATTTTATAAATGAGTGGCGCAACCTACAGTTTAAAATCGACTTCGTACGACAGAATTTTATTTACTCTCCAAGTTCTAGCCAGAAATTTGCTGAGAGAAACTCGCCGAAGAAATTTTATTTTTTCATATTTCGTTTTGTTGGAAATGGTTGGCCTGGGGTTTGATCCGTGGCCTCACGTCTAACACACTACCTACTGGCCTGCGGCGACTATCTTCACTGATAGTCAAATGATAATTAGGACAATAACATCTAGGCATACGGGTTAAAGTACCATCGTGAAGTGTAAAAAGACGATTAACAATGACCCAAAGTATGCAACGGTGCGCATTATTTGAGTACCTAGTCGTCATATAATGATCCAATAAATGAGAATATTTTGATTTATAGAGCCAAAGAGTACTTCCATAAACTTGGATGGTTCAATGTCTTTCACTGCATTGAAGGCCAAGCTGAGAAAGTGGGCGGAAAAGTCACATCGCGTGTTGTGGAATAATAAAGTTACAAAGATTCTTAAGGGCAATTAAAATGAGAGGAAAACTAGAAGTATTTTAAAACAAAATACAGGGGACTTGAGTCCTCTAAAGTGTACACTTATGAGACGAATGGGACGATGAATGAATTCAGGGCATGTGATGAAAATATCGAAAGTCTGTTAAGATTTTCATACGATTGCCCAGCTTACGTAAGCTGGAGATCTGAATATTTTGTGGATGCTATATCAGACATAACTCGCCTCAGAGATTTGGATTGGAAAAAGTTAAAGAAGTTTATAAATGAGGAAGGGGTCTTATAGAAAGTGTGTAACGTGAGAACAAAACAATGCCCATTTTGTGGTTGAGGAAACTGCGATAGTCATGAGATCTCTTGTTGCTATTCTCTTCGTCATCCTAACTATCTGCCTTATGTTATGTAACGGGTGTGACTGTTCTTGGTGAAAATATCGAAACTCTGTTAAATTTTTTATACGATTGCCCAGCGTAAGAACAAAACAATGCCAATTTTATGTTTTAGGAAACTGTGATAGGCATGAGATCCCTTATTGGTACATATTTCCTGCTTCAACCTAACTATGTACCCTATGTTATGTAACGGGTGTGACAATTTTTATTCTTCTTTCCATTCATACTATCAATTCTGAATTTCACCCTTCAATGTGAAGAAGTGGTTTGTTTTCTTTAAATTTCAATTGTATTTGAATATACTCGCGCTTTCTTTGCTTCATCTCTTGCGCATCATCAGTACAGTACAATACTTAGCAATGATAAAAGTTTCCACTTTTTATAAAATAAAATTACAATTTTCTTCTAATACAAGATAATAAAAATTTATTTTAATTTCAAGTTCTTCATTCGATAAAAAATAAACTCAATAGTGGATAGTTGGCAAGGACACCAGTAGAGAAGCAAAGCCATTGCAAAAAAAAAAATTAGGATTTAAAACTCTCCTTTTGTTCTCCATTATTTTGAAAAATAGTCGACAACGAATAAGAAGTTTCTGCATTGGAAGGAGAATTCCACTTTCATAATATAAACTAATAATGGAGGAAATTGTTTCAAATTTCCTCTTTTGGGTATTTAAGGTTGCTGCAGCTACTGCTGTTGCTACACTAACTGCTTTTAATTCATGTTGCCAATGAATAGAATTGACTGTAGCACTGGCAATTGCTTCTATTCAAGAGTTTATTATTCTAATCGGTAATATGTTTTTGTAATTCAATTGAATTTCTCTTATCTCTTGAAATTCATAAATATAATTGAGAGTAAGCGTATAAATTTCTATGGTTTTCATAAGCTTTTCTAATATACAAGTACAAGTATTGTAATATTGTTATTATAGGGTATGTCATCTATCGTTTTAAGTTTGAATCATCGTTTATGTCGAATCTTGCAATACTTACAGTCATTCAATTCTGCCACAAAATTCAGTATATTTTTACCACTGAACGTAATGAAACGATTTACGATTGACCAACGCTGGAATATACTCGTATTTTTTCGGATAAAAATCATTTTCAGCTTGGTGGCTACGTTAATAAGCAAAATTGACGTATTTAGGCATCAGAATATCTACACGGAACAACTATACTTCACAACAACAAAAAATTAATTTGGCAAAATTTTGTTTTATTTGATACATACATAATTGGCCATTACAACCCTTCAGTCAGGATTACGGCCTAGCTTATTACACCGCTCATGTTGTGTGCTTTAATTTTATACTTCAGTGGCGGGGCCTACAGTTTAACCTCGATTCCGAACGACAAATTTTAAGAAACTTTTTTATGGCAAGTTTATTTCCTCTTAGAGTTTTTGCCAGTAATCTGCTGAGAGGAAGTCGCCGAAGAAATATTTTTTTATTTTGTTTTGATGTCTGGCCTGGGGTTCGAACCCGGGATTTACGTCTAATAAGCGAACACACCACTAACTAGACTACGTCAACTTGATTTTGTTTTATTTCACTTTTAAATTAAAACTTTTAAATAGCCCACCCTGTACAATTGAAACTGTAACAACTAGAATAAAAGTTACTCGTATTCTTGGGTTCAAAAAAAAAGCATTCAAATTCTGCAAAAATTAAAACCACCTCAAGGCAAACATTGACAGAAGAAATTCCCAGTAAAAGTAAAAACATTTGAAAACGAAACATAAAAATTAAAAAAACAGTGAATTTCATTTAAAATGTATCCTGCATACATGCTTCAAAAAATATTCAATTGTTGCATGAAAGCATTGAACAAGAGATAAAAACAAAAAACAACAACTTTTATGGACGAAGCTTGCAAAGAAACAAATTTTTGTAAATCTGTAATTAGGCTCTCATCTTTAGAATGCTTTCCAATGCTTTTTATGCATAAACAAATAATTAAAAAAAATTCTTCAATAGACGTGTGGCCTCACGTCCAATAAGCTAACAAACTACCTACTAGACTACGGCTACTTTATTTGCTCCCGACATGTAACACTTGAAGCCTCAACTACAATGTATGTGTGCGATTTTATAACAAAGTGGGTGAGAGAGAGAGAGAGAAAAAGTGAGAAAAAAATAACCAAAAAAGCGCTTTTATTAGAGAAACATCATACACAGATCGGACCATGAAAATTTAAATTTTAAATCCAAAATTTGCAATTTTTTTCTCTTAACAATTCCACTTGAATTTTTGTTGCAAATTCAATTAAAAACTATTTGAGGCTTCAAAAGGAACAATAACAACAACAACAACGAAATGAAAATAAAACAATAAAAATAAAAGGAATAAAAGAACTGAGGAAACAATAAACATTTTACAACACTTGGCTTTGGAGAAACGGGAATTACATTCACAAACATAAACTCATACACACATACAGTTGTAAAGAAACCAGTACGCCTGTAAACACACAATATGTATGTATTCTGCTAACTGCAGCGATATATGAAGTAAATGAAGTCACAAATTTCTAGTGTGCTAGTGTGTAAATTTGTTTTTCTGACTGTATTCGTATATGTGTATGTGTTTGTCGGGTGTAAATGTTTAACAAAAAGTGTTGTAGAGTTGCTAAAAAAAAACGACAGCACAATGGCATGAAAACATTGTTACGAAAATGAAAAATCTAGATAATGATGTTCTGCTTTTACATCGCTTAACATTAAAATTATAAACAAAAACTACAAAAACAAAACAATGCATGTAAACAAACCTGTTTACAAATTATCGTACTGATTAATATAACAACAAACACCAGCAAAAAAATGCTAAACAAATAAACAAAAATCCACAAACAACACAACGAGAATAAATGTAAACAAAATACACAAACAACAATAATGAGTGTAAAAAACTTTGTACACTTATAGAGATCTCGAGAAAGCGAAGCAACTAACATAATATTCGTCTACAAGAACATTCATCAGACTGTTTACTTTGCCTTATAAAAGTTAAGGCAAAGCAGGCGAGTGGGTTAGTGAAGTTCAGTAAGTTTTTTCGAAGGCGCGGTGCGTTTTAAGAGAGTAATCGTGGTTTGAAGATCTCCATTTTAAAGAACATTCGAATAATTGTCTATTAATTATTATCGTTTATGCAAAGGGTATAAACAGAGAAATTACAAAGAAAAGCAATTGTTGTTGTTTACATCAAGTTGTAAACAGTGGAATATTTTAATTTAAACTGAACACAAATTTATTTTTATTTTATTTGCAATCTACGAGCCCATATTTTAAACGTTTTTAAAAGGTAAAAGTATAAGACTTTGTATGCCGATTAAAGAGAAGAGAAGTTTAAATTGTTCATAAAGTACATATGTATTGTGCTATGAGTGAGAGAACCATGGAGGAATGTAATGATTTTGTGAAGATTTGATTAACAGGAAATGACTTACGTTTAACGCATATTTTTTTGTTTGATAAAAAGTTTTGCCAGTTAAACTTGTTTTATTTACCAAAACAAATTCATATTATTTGTCTGTATTTGCCTGTTATGGCCCCACTGTTAGGCTCTTTGGTAAACAGCCAATGTGTGTACATTAAAAACCCATCAGCCAAAGCAAATTTTTCGATTCGTTATTTTAAGCGTTTTTTTATTTTCATTTTCATTTATTGATAAAAAGAGAAACGAGAATTGTTTTTGTGTGCAAACCAAATTCTGTTTGGTTTGTTACAGGAAACGGAAGTAACATTTGCATTTGATAAAAGTTTTTGATCGATATATGTTTGGTTGGCATGTGTATATGTATTTGATTATCAAAAAACAAAAAGCCAAAACAATATAAAAACAAAGGTTTTTATTGTCCTTTAATACACACAAACAAAAAAACTCAATATCTTTCGCACACACACATCTATACTGCTCTCTCTCTCCTCTGATTTTCCATCTCCTTTTTATACAAAATTAAACGAATTTTCTTTTTTTTTTTGCTGCTCACATTTATATGCATTGCTGTGCCGGCATTAGGCAGGCTGGCAAACATGCAGTCAGGCATTTAGGAAGACAGGCTGGCAGAAAAATATTTATTGATTGGAAAATTTCAAATCTGCTGCATACAAAGCCGACTAAAATGGCAACAATTTATAACAGCAACGCTAGCAAACAAAAATTGAAAAAAAAGAATTGAAAACGTATTTCAATGTGGATTTTATGGAGCCTTCAAGCAATGATTTTTTAAATGTTTCACTCCGTTTTTGTAGAATTTTTTGTGGAGAACTAAGCCTTCTCTTTGATTGCCATTCATTCTAAAAGAAATGTTAACATTAGAGAACTCTATAGAGAGCAGAATTATTACTCGTAAACGTAATGAAACAAAAATAAAAATTTCCCATCGAATGTTCAATCAACAAAAGCATAACTGATGGAGTGCAATGTTTCATAGTTTAAACGTTCATAGTAGATGATGTTCGAGAATGTTGAAACAGTTTCTTCCATTTCTTTACATTTTAAAATGCATGCAAGGGGGTTTTGCAAGTATGTATGGAGAGAGCAATTTAAATGTATTTTTATTGCTGTTTTGCTTTTACATTGTTTAACATTAAAATTATAAACAAAAGCTACAAAAACAAAACAATGTAGTAAACAAACCTGTTTACAAGTTATGGTACTGCCTAATAATAACAACACCAGCATAAAAAAATTGGTAAACAAGTAAACGTAAATACAACAACAAACACACGCATAAAAATGGTAAACAAGTAAACAAAAATATGCCAACAAGCACCAGCATAAAAAATGGTAAACAAGTAAACATAAATACAACAACAAATGCTAAAAGAATAAATGTTAACAAAATACACAAACAACAATAATGCAACAACGATGTTTACATTTATAGAGACCTAGAGAAGGCGAAGCCACAAACATTCTCCTTCAAGAACATTCATCAGACTGTTTACTCCGCCATATAAAAGGCAAGGCCAAGCATGCGAGTAAGTGAGTAAAAGTTAAGTCAGTATTGTGTAAAGGCGCGGTGTGTTTGAAGAGAGTAATCATGGTTTGAAGATCCCCATTACAAATATCAGTCGAACAATTGTCTAGTAATCGTTATTGTTTATGCAAAGGGTGTAAACAAAGGAATAACAAACAATGCAATTGTTGTTGTTTACATAAAGTTGTGAACAGAGGCACACAGAATTATGAAAATAAGAAAGAATTGTAATTAAAACTAAACACAGATTTATTCTCATTTTATTTGCAATCTAAGAGCTCATATTTGAAACGTTTTTAAAAAATTCTACTCTAAAAAAAAAAAATTACTTACTATATAAAGAAGTAAATAAAGCACAACCGAAGGAAGATAAATTTTTCGTTTTTTTTTTCTTTTCCAAGGAAATGGTGTAAATTTCCTATAAAACTATATGATAAACGCAATTTGTTTATTGCTATTGATTTCCATAAATATACAAGAGTTTTTATAAAAGAAATCGAGACACCCAGACCGGCAAAAAATTCTCAAAATCTTTACAAAAATAGAGAGAAAACGCACAGCAAGCGATGTGATATTAAAACATTTTCATTTACAATGAATCGTTAATAGGAGTAGAGGAAATTGTTCAAGATTTTTACAACTGATAACATAAACATGCCAAATCCTTCCTTAATAATGTCCTTTTTCCTCTCTTCTTCTATTTATAACAAGTGCTTTGCAAAATAAAAGAACATGACTAAGGAAACCCTGAATCGATATTTATAGATTTGGTTGCGTTAGGGTCATCTTTATTCTACTATTAGCCTTAGAAGCTTTAATGAGGCAGAGGGAAAAGAAAAATATATAAATTTGGTAAGAAAAAAAGGAAAAAAGAAAATCCGAAAAAAGTATCAAAATCGAAAAGAAAATGCATACACATCTCGAACAATTCATAGTCAATAGAATGGAAACCATTTGAACACTTAAGAAAAGAAGACAATTTTGCAAAAATTATCACAAAAATTGAAACGTAAACTTTATGTTACACATACACACGTACATGTTCAGACATTCTCTCTTCTTCTCCTCTATCCTGACGGCAAAAGAGCCATTTGAATGAAATACATTTATTTGGGAGATACTCGATATATACCTTATAGCGCTATGGCATTAGCATCATGCCGTTGGCTTGCTTTTAAAATTGAAAAGACAAATTTAATTGAGAAAGCAATCAATCTGCTGAGATTGAGAGAAAAGTGCAATACCAAACCATACAAGTTTTATGAGAAATTTATAATTTCTTCATCTCAAAATGGATATTAATGTGAACGAATTTAATCGCATTTAATACACGCACTTAAGTTTGGGCTTAAAAGTGTTTTCAAAAGAAATGCATTCTAACCTTTTAAGATAATTTTCAATCACTTTTTCGCACTCTTCAGACAGTATACCCGTAATAACTCGGATATAGTCGGATATTGGTTTTCCAATTCTTCAAGAATGGAAGAAGATCTCAATAGACACGGTTATTGGCTTAATCGTCCAATGACGTCAAGCCATAAAAGTCATCATACGACAATAATACTCTGATTGAACAGTAACGGTTCTTTAAAAATGCGCATCAAGGAGTAATTTTATCAGAATGCAACTATCCCTTCTGGATTCTCCGAACCCCATAAGCAATTATGTTGCTTATTGATGTTCGAAAAATCAACATTGAAAGCTTGTTGCACTATCATTCAATACACATCTACGACGTTATGACCGGCGCTGCGGATTTAATTGTTCAGCAAGTTGAGAAGACCAACTGCTGAGAACGTCGTGACATTGGCAGTTCAAATGATTCGACAACCTTTCTTAAACAGAAGAGATATTTTCTTTTGTGCATGTATTAATATATTGCCAATGCCTGACCGCGTCTGTAACATCTACAGTCTATTAAAATTTCTTTATAGTCTTGGCAAATCCTTGCACAGCAGACCCATTGTGCATATATCATATACACATGATTTGTGGTTATAAACCTTCAGTCAGGATTTAAACCTAGCTTTTCGCAACACTTATATTGTGTTCGTTAATTTTTATACATGAGTGGCGAGAGCTACACTATAATGTTGACTCTCAGCGACAAATTTTTGAGAAACTTTTCATGGCCATTTTATTTACATTCAGAGTGTTTACCAGAAATTTGTTGAAAGGAAGCGGCCGAAGAAACATTTTCTTATCTTTCGTTTTGTTGGTGATGTCTGACCTGATGTTTGAACCATGGCCTCACATCTAATCAGCCAACACACTACCTACTAGACTACGGCGACTTCAATTTCCCCAACCGAAATGATATTTTCGGCTTTACGCACATTGATATGATTCCCATGCATGACCGCCTCTTCAACGTCTCCAGTCGCTTCAAATTTCTTTATACATACATACATAATTGGCCATTACAACCCTTTAGTCAGGATTACGGCCTAGCTTCTCACACCACTCATGTTGTGTGGTTTTTTCATATTTCGTTTTGATGTCTGGCCTGGGGCTCGAACCCGGGCTTTACGTCTAATAAAGCGTGTAATAAATAAGCGATTTTACAGAACCTAAATGGATAGCACTCTATTGGATCAGAAAACAATGTTTCTGATAAACTGAAATTCTGTTTCCTTTCCTTTAATTTTTTTATAGTATTTTCAGGCAATAAAATGTTTTAAATTATCGAAAAATGTACATGAAGTGATGGCAGGAAAACAATTTTGTTCGTATAAAATTTGGATTCCCTTTCATACTACTTTTTTATTATTTTAACTTTATTATACGTTTTCATCTCTTTCTGTCCATTTTAACTCACTCTCTCTATGTCTGTTTCAGATACTCTTTTAGCGTTTAGATAGTGTTGTGTGTCCTACAAATACTATCCTTCCATACAGCAGTAAAGACTTGGCATCATCACTGCATCAAAGTTTTCAACATCTGCAAGTCAAATGAGTGCCGTAATGATGACAACGATGATGCCACTGCTACTGCTGATTTTACTGCAAACCATGCTATTCATGCCACACAACTTTTTAACAAAATTTATGATCAGGTTGCAATTTTGTTAGACAACAACACCAACTATTGTACACGTTCACCTTGCAAAACTATGTACATTGTTTCAATGAATCTTCTTTTATTTAGTTTTTTATGGACTTGAAAACAAATCAACAAACAACCCGAGTTGATTGTTATTTCTATTACTGGCTGACTGTTAAAACTAGTCACTGTTGTTTGCTTAGCCAACCGTTTCTTGTATGCCCTTAACGAAACCCTTTAATAAACACCTTTAGAATTTAGTTTCCTTTTATTATGGCTCTTCCTTCCTGTATAAGATTTTTACTCCTTTTTTTATGTCAAGGATTTGCATAAACGAATTGCTAAGGAAAACAAGCGAAAGAGATTGAAACAGGATTTTAGAGCGTAAAAATACAAAAAAAAAACATCCTTCATAAAAAATGTCGAATAATATTACGATTGCAATGGCAGCAAAGTATGCATTTCGTTTTAGCACTACTCCAGTTGTTTGTTTAGAAGGTGTTAGGAGGACTTAGCCAAAGCCACATAAAAGCTGTAATTTGTTGCCACAGATTTGAGTAGCATAACATCTAGGGTAATAATTTTTATTTGGAATTTTTGTTTTTCGTTCAAGCATAACTTATGAGAAATTTTTATTGTTTTTGAAGGATAAAGAAGGAATATTTTGTGGAATAATTTTGTACAATGGATTGTATTTTCTGAGGATAGATTTGGTAGAAAAAAAATATCAAAAAAATTGTATACATAAGTAAGTTCGATTTTCTAATTCATACTGGAACGTAAGATAGGTGGTGATTAAAAATGCTTCCCATACGATAATGTCACAGAGAGCCATACGTATTTTAAAACTAAATAAGGGCAAACTGAGCTCACTAATAACTTAACTGCAATCACGTGACATGTACACCTGGTCGGTATTGGCGTGATGGAACAAGATTAATACAGGACATGAAGTGAAGACATCGCATAACAGCCTATAAGAGACTATGTTGCTTACTGATGAAATTAAATCTGTTTCAGAGTGGAAGAATATTTTTTTAACAAAAAATCAGCATTGAAAGCCTGTTGGTCTATCATTCAATACACATTTAGGTTAGATAAGCCCAAACGCTGTAAAACCGATAATTTGAATTATCCGAAACTTTTTACGTACATACAGTGAGCGTAAAAAGTGAGTAAACACCACTGAAATAATTCTTTTTCTTAGGATAGCGAGAAAAGTAAATGAGAATAGTCGAATAAATTTCCAAAAATAAAAACGTTTATTTATTACTTATAAAATGTTAAAACAAAAACAACAATTCATGATAAAGGAACTTTTTTTATACTTAAGAACATAATAGAAAACTTAAAATTATAGTGGGTGGTTTTGTTTTCACTTAAGGCGCTCACTGTATATGATTTGCCATTATAACCCTTCAGTCAGGATTACGACATAGTTTTTTCACACCACTTATATTGTGTGTGTTAATTTTATACATGAATGGTGAGACCTACAGTTTAAAGTCGACTCCTAATGACAGATTTATAAGAAAGTTTTCATGGCCAATTTATTTACTATCAGAGAGTTTTCGCCAGAAATCTGTTGAGACGAAGACGCCGAATGAAACATTCCTTCTTCTTTCGTTTTGATGTCTGACCTTGGGTTTGAACCGTGGCCATACATCCAATAAGCCAACATACTACTTCCTAGACTACGGCGACTTTAATCATGAGTATTAGAAAATTAATTAAAAGCCAGCTGAGCTCACTAATAAGCGTACTCACGGGCCACTCCGCTTTACTGGTACGCCTCCTCCTTATTGGCGTGGCAGAGAACGATAAAACCAGCAAATATGGTGAAGACATCAAAGCGATGTCCAGCTTTCGTAAGCTCAAGATACCAATGTTCTGAAAAATTTAGATTTTTATTTGGTGGGATTATCATCGTCTATTGAGTATGTATTGCCGCGCAACGTAATTTTAATGAATTTTAGATGTGTTGAACTAATCTTGAATATTCATATAACTTAAACGAAATCCTAAATACCCTTAAGTCACACAATTAACACAACTTAAATTAAGCTGGTGTCTCTTGGCTTTGCATTTTTCACTTGGCTTTCTAAGCTGTATACACATTGCATTCAAGAAAATTTCAAATTTCCTTCGAGACATTACATATTTGTCTTTCCATTTATTTCTAAAGAAAATGTACTCCTCCTACAGACACACTAGCCTTCAAAAGCAGAATATAATTCGATTTTCAAATACTTGTATACGAAATGTATGTTTGTTTACGGTAGTAGTGGTAAACTTTAGAGATAAAGAGAGTAACACTTACACTCAATTCAATTCAGCATAACCATTTGGTCATGAAAAGGCATATAATTGTGAAATTTTATATATGTGTGTGTGTGCGTGTGCTCGCTTTAGTTTGTTTAATTGTGTTGGGGTATAATGGGCCTAATCGTCTTGCAAAATCTCTTCTATTCCTAAGTTGTTTATCAAAGTGTTAAGTAGAGAGAGAGAGAGTGAAACAAAGAGAAAGTGAAAGAGAGAGGGAGAGGGCGAGTGAGTGAAACTGGATTGGACTGGACTAAACTGAACAGGGTTGGACTGCACTAGCACTGATATATAAACAGGCAAAATGGTTAAGAACATTAGTGGTTGGCTTGCATCCACTACGATACTTGTGTAGGTAAGAGTTAATAATCTCAGATGCACATATGAGAACATACTCTCAGATATGCTACTTTATGTTCAAATTCTGAAGAGTTTAAGACCCGTAAGCATATGTATGAATTCAATTGAAAGTTTCAACAATAAACAGTTTGTATTTCAAACATTCTAACTGCTCCAATGCATTTTACGAAGACAGCATTTGCTTTCTTTCATTAAAATTATTAAGAGTATGGTATACACATACGCTCATTTATGTACTGCAACTGTATAACATATATTTAAATCCTATGTCCTTATAGGAAAATAATTTAAATTTTATGAAAAATTTGTTTCAGTGCACTTTATGTCAGAAACGTAATAGTTCTACCTTTTTGAAAACGTTTAAAATATAAGCTGTTAGATTGCAAATAAAATAAAAATAAATTATTGTTTGGTTTTAATTGAAACTCTTTATTATTCGCACTATTATATGTGCCACTGTTCACAACTTGATGTAAACAACAACAATTGCTTTGTTTGTTGTTCCTCTGTTTACATCCTTTCCATAAACAATAACATTTACTAGGAAATTATTCTACAGATCTTTGTAACGGAAATCTTCAAACCACGATTACTTTGCTCAAACACACCACGTCTTCACACAAGATTGATTGAACTTCACTAACTCAGTTGCCAGCTTCGCCTTGCCTTTTATATGGCAGGATGAACAGTCTGATGTATGTTCTTGAAGGCGAAAGTTCATGACTTCGCCTTCTCGAAATCTAGATTAATGTAAACATCGTTGTTTACATTTATTATTGTAACGTTTTTGGTGTATTTTTGTTTATTTGTTTACCATTTTTTTGCTGGTGTTTGTTGTTCTATTAAGCACTACGATAATTTGTAAACCGGTTTGTTTACTGCATTGTTTTGTTTTTGTAGCTTTTGTTTACAATTTTAATGTTAAGCAATGTAAAAGCAAAAAACCAGTATCTAGAGTTTTCATTTTCCTAACAATACAATTACAAATTTTGTTGTAATTATTATGAGCTAAGTAATGTAGACCTTATGCTGGATGTAGTGTAAGAGATCAGAGTCTCTGATGGCAATCGAACCCACTACCCTCACGGTAACATCCTAGCACACTACCCAGCGTATGTATTTATTAATACCATCCCATGCACTTGAGTCCTACAACAACAATTGAAGATGCAAACGCAATATACTATGATGTACCATAAACACAATTTTTTATGCCATATGCCACACAACGTGTGCCATTTAATGTATGTATGTCTTCAGTTTTTTGGGTTTTCATTCTGAAAGTACTAAATAGTCGACACCAACTGTTTATGAAGTGTGACACAATTCCGTCGTTTAAGATACAGGAAGAGCGAGGAAGTTACAGTAAAAAAAAGAGGAAATTAAAAAGGAGAATTATAAACAACGAAAACTTATTCTTTTTTAACAACAAATTATTTGGGACTGCAACACAACAACTTACATGTAACATGTCTATATATGCCAACATATACAGGGCACTAGTACAGCAAGTATATGAATGCTGGAATACGTTGATATTGCAGCTATAAACACGTGTAACCTTTTGTAAATGAATGAAATAAAAAAAAGAAAAACCTTATATTGGCCCCCAAAAAATATTGTATCGTGTACACTCCGTACATGTGCAAAATGTATTTTTATTTGTATGTACAAATGAAACTATAGTACGTGCGTATGAATTATTTTTTATGGTCCAGAGAAACAGTACAAAGTGTATAAAAACATGCATCATGAGAATATACTTGCCACATGAACATTACTCACGTGCAAAATATTTACTCATGCGACAGATACAATACTCATGTGTTCCAATGAAAATCATATTCGAATACAAACATTCATTGCAGCAATACAATAAAAATTAAAAAACAATATGAACCAGCTTTGGTACAAGCTGAATAGCCTGCAACGCCTACACTAAGCAATGAAAAAGTCACACGGAATGAAAAGTCATAAAAAAGAACGAACGAACAGCCATCAAACAAAACGATAACGATTATCGAGTATTACTACTAGCAACAGGAATAATAGCAATGACATCATAAGCAGCTGCAACAGCAACCTTCGCAGTAACTTGCAGTGGCACCAATGGTGTGACAATAATTGACAGGAAAAAAATATCGTTCGACATATTCATGCAACAAAACATTACAAAATATTGTGTGTTATCGTGTTGCAGTAACACGACATCAGCATGATGTCATTCATAGCAAATGCATGACTTTATTGTTTTCAGACAGCCGTTTCAGATAGTTATAGTATGTTATGGTAAATGTTGCAACTGCCTAGTTTTTGTAAGCTCTGACGTATGATTAATATTTAATTTGCAATTTAATATTGCATATACGCCGTTATAAAGAACTGAGATATTTTATGCATTCCAAATAGAGATCATACATACATATGTATATAATTACAGGATTACGACCAAGTTTCTCACACCACTTATTTTGTGTGAGTTAATTTTTTTTATACATGAATGGTGGGACCTACATGGCAATTTTGTTTACTCCAGAGTTTTTGCCAGAAATCTGCTGAGACCAAGTCGCCGAAGAAATATTTTTTCATATTTTCGTTTTGATGTCTGACCAGGGATTTGAACTCGGGTCTTACGTCTAATACGCCAACACACTACCTACTAGACCACGGCTATCAAACAGAGATCAGCAATGAGTAATCAAAACAATGACTAGAATCGAATCATACTAATAATTTCTGATTCTTATACGCATTCATACTTCCATTAATATCATGGAATCTCTACTCATATTCAAAGTTTGAAATACTCATATTCATACTTAACAACACGTATGATGTTATTGATTTCGACTCTCCATAACTCAACATACACACGAATCGCAAAATCACTATGATTCGCGTACAAACACTAAAATGCTCATTAAAAGGTTGTGTGTCTGCTCTGCTTGCTGCTCTGTCTTTAAAACACGCATGACATTATTGATTTCGGCTCTACATAACTCAACATATACAAGAATCACAAAATAAGTATAAATACTTACTAGAAGGTTGTGTGTTTGCTCTGCTTGCTGCTGTGTCTTTTTTGCTTATGTGTCTGTTTCCTTTTTTTTTTGTAAATGCAAGAACAACTAAGATTGTAAATTTTGATGAATGATTCGAGTGACTCAAATCATTTATAAGTATATTTCTAAAGTTATAGATCTAAATGAGTAGACTTATGAATCAAACATATTTCGAATGGTATGAGTTTGATGTCAACGTTGTACGCATACTCATTGCAATCTGTACTTATAAATCAACATTATAGTGAGTATGAATGAATGAAGAGTAGTTAAATTTCAATATTTTTGACTCACTTATATTCAAAATTTCATGAGTGCCTATTAGTAGCGAAAAAACAATTCATTGTTGATTTCTGATTCCAAAGTTAAAAATTTAAAAGAAACAACACGAATGGGAAATCCTACTGTCATGTATTTCATGCCATTATTGCTTCAACTATTCACTACTAAATAAGCGATAGTTATTCAGAATTTTTTATTGTTGTAAAGCATTACAAATGTAAAGTAAAATGTGTAAAAAAAAAACATGTGGCAATGATACCAACTAAAATAATAATAATTATCTGCAATGCTACACATTACACTAACGTTTATACATACACATGCCAATACACTTCTGCTCCTCCTCTAACTAGAGAATGTCAATTAGGCTGTACACCACAATACTACATGGCATTGCGTTAGTAAATTATTAATTTTGATATTGTGTATACAAAATACTGACACGTATACAATACAAATACAGACAAGGTAAATAAATAATTAGCATACGACACACCCAATAAAGAAAAAAAGAAAGTAAACACACACATACACACATGTTTATGGCAATAATATTCTCAACTAAAGTATACAAAATAACAAAACAAAATAAAATAAAATGTTATGGCATAACAAATAATAACAGTAACAATAACTGTAATAATTACAGTGATAATGATTGTAACAGTAATAACGGTGTGTCTACATATAATAATTACACACGATAAAAAATCTTAAAAAAAATATTTTGTAGTAAGGCAAGGACATGACTTTGTTGCAGAGGTTGAAATTTCGACACGTATTTTCTATCAAAGAGGGCAACAGTGTTAAGAGGATATGCGAAACTAAACTTACATTTGTTTAGTTTTTGAGGCCTTCATCACGACTTCTTTCATTAGAACTGGCTGTAAATTATTTAAATTATATCGTGAGCATCTGATTTTACATACTCCTTGATTGAGAGTGTAATTTGATTTATAGTATTATTTACTTTGAGAGTTTTCCCACTTCGTTTTCTTCAGGATACACTACCTAATAGATTTCGCCGATTTTTGTATCCTTATGTGGTAGAATATAATGATTTACTTTCAGATTGTCTCGGTATTATATATTGTTACGAAAATGGGAAGGGTGTGACATCGTTTAACATTAAAATGATAAACAAAAGCTACAAAAACAAAATCAATGAACTTGTTTGCATGATCAACAAGTAAGCAAGAAGGCAACAACAAACAGTGTGAACAAATTACACAAACAACAATGAATCCACAATGGAGTTCTCGAGAAGGCGAAGCCACAAACATTCGACTTCAAGAACATTAATCAGACTGTTTACGTGGGCATATAAAAGGCAAGACAAAGCAGGCAACGAGTAGCATGAATTCAGTCAGTCTTGTGTGAAGACGCGTTGCCTGTGAAGAGAATAATCGTGGTTTGAAGATCTCCGTTATACAGATCTATCAAACAATTATTGCTGTTTACGTAAAGGGTGTAAGCAAACAATAATAACAAACAAAGGAAATTATTGTTGTATACATCAAGTTATGAACAGTGGCACACAGAATTGTGCGAACAATAAAAAATGTATCTGAAACTAAACACAAATTTATTTTTATTTTATTTGCAATCAACGAACTTATATTTTATTTTTAAAAAGATAAAAACGTACCAATAAGCGTACCATAAAGCTTTTGTCTTTGTGGTGATGCTACAAACATCAGATATTAAGCTCAAGTGGTGAAAGGTTACGGTATGTGTTCACACCTATCCCCATTTGCTATGGTGAGAGAGTTAAAGCAAAGAAACCTTTAAGCGTATAATAAGATTTCGAATAGAACTTGAGTAGTCTAGTAGGTAGTGTGTTGATTTGTTAGATGTGAGACGACGGTTCAAGCCCCAACTCAGTCATCTACAGCAAAACAAAATATAAAAAAATATTTCTTCGTCAACTTCCTCTCAGCAGATTTCTGGCAAAAAATCTGAGAGTAAATAAAATTGTAATAAAAAGGTTTCTTAAAAATCTGTCATTCGAAGTCGAATTTAAACAGTAGGTCCCGTCACTCGTATATAAAAATAACATACACAACATATATAAGTGTTGTGAGAAGCTATGTTTCAATCCTAACTGAAGGATTGCAAAGACCAATTATGTACATGGTATGTATGCATGTATAGAAATTTATTAAATTTTTTCAAAATATTTTTGATTACTATTTGTAACGTATTTAATGGCCTTAAGCTTTTTGTCATTGACATTCTGTTGATTGAATTAATTTTGAAGCGAAAAAAATTTTCTTTTTTAGAATTTCTTTCAAGTTGCTTCAAGAGTTTTAAGTAGTATAAACGGAATAATAATAGAAAAATTCAAATTTATTTTAATTGTGCAATTAGATTTGCATATTATTTGCCATAAAAAAGGGAATATAGAGGTCACTATGGATTGACCACAATTAACAACCAAAGAAAATTTCATACAAAGTAGATATTTTGTAAGGAGGGTGCTTATGTTTTTGGTTTTATAAATTTAATTTAAAGTAATAATAACAACAACAATGTATTACTTAAATTTATTTGTTTTTTTAAATATTTTTTTACTTTTCTTTGGTTTTTGCAATTCAAAGAAGAAATTTTCACTCTTCTTCAAAATTTGTTGTCGAATTTTTCAAGTAATTGCATGAACGGACAATATACCGACATGTAAATAGTTTGACTTCAAAACTATTTCCTTTTTCATAATTTTTTCACTTTATTTCTCATGGAAAATGGAATAAAATTGAAGCGTTTTTATTCAAAGTATTTACAAAATATTATAATTTTTACGAAATGCAAGCAAATAAATACTTTTCAACACGACTTAACAGACAAAAGACGGATACCCAGACAGACAGACAAGTCAGGACGACTTACAGATAACTGGCCATACACCAGGGCAAACCAATGAAAATTTATATTTTATGCTTTAAATAATGCTCTTATTACAACAACAAAAACAACAACTAAGTGAGTTGCAACAATTTACTGTAATCAGATTGACTGGAAAATAAATATTTTTCAAACATTTTCATCTCAAATTAGTGAATATAAGTGAGTGAATGGGAAAAAAAAGTTGGTAGAGCTATTTTTTATGTCACCTGAAACATTGCCGGTCATGGTGAATTGATGATGGTGATGAATACAATCATTATCGGCTACAATAGTTGCAGCATTAAGAAGTGCAAGTGTAGCTGTAAGTGTATAAGTGCATGTAATTGTAACTGCAGTTGTCGTACGATGTTAACAGTTATGTCAGTTCATAGTTAAACAATGAGTGTTCGACTGGATTTTTACACAAGTAAAGTAAAGAAAGTACAAAAGTCTACTGGCTGAATTAGGCACAGAATTAAATGTGAACTAAACTAACTTCTCCCATCACCTATGCTGTGTGGTGGTATTTTAAAGTTTAAAATCTACTTCAGGTAACAGATTTTAGACAAAATTTTCTTGGCAATTTTTTGTCAGAAGACTGTTGAAAGGAGGTAATCGAAAGGAATGTTTTTTCATGAAATTTTTATTTAAGATTTCTGATCTAGAGTTTAGTATTGTTCAAATTATGGACTTCTCTTTCTATCCCCCCCCCCCCCCCATTTTTTAATTCTAACTCTAACACAGGTTCCTTTTGGTAGACACTTTTGCACATTTCTATTTTTCTCACAGTTTTTTGGTGCTGTTTCGCTTCATTTCATTTCGTGTAGATTCTGTCATTTTAATTCAGTTTATAAAATTAATTACAAGTAGCAGAATGACAAGAAATAATTTGATGTGAAGCATAAACCCCCTTAATTGGTAATACAATATCAAGAAATGATGACACCTACAAAACTAAAAGCCAAAAAGTCGGAAAGAATAGAGAATATAAAGGAAACGTGAGTTTTTTCAACATCAGTAGCTGCTGTATTTGGAAATCATGTCGTAGTTGGAAATTATTTCGTATTTGGTAATCTTCTGACAAATAGAAGAGAAAAAATTTAACTGACTGTCCTAGAACATTCAATATCTGTTACTCTTGCCAATTTTGTTGCAGTTTTCTCCTTGTCAAAGTGTTCAAAAGATCATTCGCTAATTATGATAAAAGAGAAATAGGAAGTTATAAAAAATGCAGTTAAAAAATTAAAGCTTATTAAGGGACAGCTTATTAAGGGACAAGTTTACTGTTTAAATAACCTGCGGTATCATGAGATAATAAATTGTCTTATACACCCATTTAATGTAAATAATTTAGAGCATTATGTGCTTTAGGACATTACTAACTCCTTACAAATAGGTCGTTTGTTTTCCTTTAAAAATAATAAATTGATACTGTTTAGCCACGATTTAAAACCTAAAAAAATGGTATACGAGTTCATGCAGAACTTATTTTATAATTCCAGACGTGAACACTAAAGCATTATTATCTATATTTTCTTAAGCTTCTAAAGCTATTTCTTTCAGTGTTTTACATAAATACCTAATTGGCCATTACAACTCTTTAGTCAGGATTACGACCTAGCTTCACCCATTACTTATGTTGTGTGTGTTAACTTTATACATGAGTGGTGTGGGACCTACAGTTTAAAGTCGATTACGATAGACAGATTTTTTTGAGAAATTTTTTAAATCTTGGAATTTTTGCCCAAAGACTTCTGAGAGGAAGTCACGGCGACTTTCAATGTGTTATTCGCACAAGAAAATGTTTACAATTTATTTCGATCAGACCCATAAACTACAACACCAGCACCACATTTTGGGCTTAAATGGAGAACATCCAGTTATCATGTGCATTTACATGAAAAACACTTTTATTCCGTAAAAAAAGCAACAAAATCAAGATAGAAAATTACATTTAACTACTAATACTAATGCTTTTACCTTTTAAAAACGCTCAAAATATGAGCTCTTAGATTGCAAATAAAATAAAAATAAATTTGTGTTTAGTTTTAATTGAAATTCTTTATTATTCACACAATTCTGTGTGCCACTGTTCACAACTTGATGTAAATAACAACAATTTCTCTTCTTTGTTATTCCTCTGCATAAACAAAAATATTTACTAAACAATTACTCGACAGATCTTTGTAACGAAGATCTTCAAACCACGATTACTCGCATCAAACACACCGCATTTTCACACAAGACTGACTGAACATTTACTCACCCACTCGCATGCTTTGCCTTGCCTTTGTATGGCAAAGTAAACAGTCTAATGAATGTTCTTGAAAGCAAATGTTCGTGGCGTCGCTCTCTCGAAATCTCTATAGATGTAAACATCGTTGTTTACATTCATTACTGTTGTTTATGTATTTTGTAGTATTTTTTGTCGATTTTTGTTTACTTGTTTATAATTTTTTTTTGTTGCTGGTTTCTGTTGTTATATTAAGCAGTATGATAACTTGTAAACAGGTTTGTTTACTGGATTGTTTTGTTTTTGTAATTTTTGTTTATAATTTTAATGTTAAACGATGTAAAAGCAAAACACCAATATCTAGATTTTTCATTTTCGTAACAATAAAAAGCCGTACAATATGGTTAAAAGTTAAGAGGCAAACATAAACATTTTAGCACATTTACTTTTACATTATCTTTTCGGTAGTAAAGAACACATCTCACTAATACAAGCAATGCTATCGCATTGGAGGTCCTCTAAAAAGGATCAATTACGCAACTTAAATTAATGGCCATCTCTCTAGCCTGAACTGCTGACTACAGTAGTAGTATATATTCTAAGATTTTCTAAGATTGTTTTAATCTCAGGTTTAGAATCCTCTACGAATAGGTAGAAATAATTTTATTTAGAGCCTCGGTATCGTTCAAAATAAATGAAAATCTGTACTCAAAAATTTTTAGACGTCTGTTTGCAGATTTTTCGATTGCTTTGGACATTACAACTCTTTTAACAAAATTTGTTTGACCAGTGCAACATTCGCAAAACCAAAATCATGTGGAATAATATTACTGACGTAGTTTTGTTTGCTGTCAATAATGATAACTGGTGGGTGGAATATTGCAAGTTTATCATTATAACGTATTACAATATCAATCAAATGTCAGGATATTAGACTGGGTTACTTCAGTTACCATTGAACAGTTTATCCACCATATAACGTGAGCGAAACTCTTTAACTATTTTTCGTTTGCTTTGGCCATCAAATCCAATCAAATGTAAACGGAGCTTAAATCAAAATTGTTTAGTTTAGCAACAGCTCATTGGCTTCAAAATATTTCTGCGTTTTACGAATTTAAACCAAATAAAAATAGTTCTCGAATTAATGCACGTCGTTTCTCATTAACTTTTCACTGCTGTCCATACAACTTGTATGAAAATAATAACGTTACCAAACCAACACAAACAATATGAACTCAGGGACACTATTACAACAGCCATGAGAGAGAGAGAGAGAGAGAGCAACAATAAAAATAACAAAAATGCTGTAAATAAACAGTTTTTAAAAACCAGAACCAATACCAATTGATTTTGTTGGTAAACAGGGCTAAGTAAGTAAATAAACACAAATGCACACACTATTACACTCTTATACACTTACAGTAGTAATACAAGCATGCAATATTCTATACAGTACCGTACACCCATATTGACACAGACAACAACAACAACAAAACAAAACCAGAGACAAACAAACAATCGGGGAAAAAATAAATAAAATTTATGAAACATAACTGAACTAATAAATGTATAACAATGCCGTGCTCTTCTCTTTTTTAGTATTTCTCTCGCCTTGTACATATGTTGCCACATTCTCCATACACATTCATGTATTTGTATGTATGCATACAAAGAGAAAATTTACAATTGAATTGTTGCAAACAATGCAGTAACAAGCGACGGTTGCCAACTCACATTCGACCAAAAATATACGTGTCACGACTTGATTAGTTACTGATGCACTAAAAATCTATTTATTCTGTAACAATATCCATAATCAATACATTACTCTCTCTCTCTCTCTCTCTCTCTTTCTGATTTTTGAGGAAGAACAAAAGGAAAAAGGAGTAAGAACCGAATTTCTTGATTGCATGAAAACCAATTTTCAATAGAAAATATACGGAAGTAATTTCAAATTATTTTCAATCAAAAGAAATTGCAAATAAAGTTGCATCAAACGATGTGAAAGAAGTGAAATTTGATACACGAATTTGAAATATAATAAAATTTTCCCAAAATGATAGGAAGTTCTTAGTCGTTGCTTAAAAACAATGCCATCGTACTTACTTACTTACTTAGTTGGTCATTACAACCCTTTAGCCAGAACTATGACTTAGCTTTTCCGACTAGCCATGTTGTGTGTATTAACTTTATCTATAAGTGGCGGCGGGATCTGCAATTCAAAATCGGTTCCAAAGAATAGATTTTTGAGGAGCTTTTCATGGCAATTTTATTTTACTTTTAGAATTGTTTTACATTTTTTGCACAAACAATAACAATTACCAGATAATTGTTCGACAGATCTTTGTAACGGAGATCTTCAAACCACGATTATTGTCTTCAATCACACAGCGTTTTCGCATAAGACTGACTGAACTTCACTCACCCAGTCGCCTGCTTTACTTTGCCTTTTATATGGCAACATAAACAATCTGATGAATGTTCTTGAAGTCGGATGTTCGAGACTTCGCCTTCTCGAGATCTCTAGAAATATAAACATCGTTGTTTAATTATTGTTTGTGTATTGCGTTTAGATTTATTCTTGTAATGTTTGTTGTTGCATATTTGTTTACTTGTTTAGCATATTGTTTATAATGGCGTTTGTTGGTATAATTTTGTTTACTTGTTTATCATGTAAACAAGTTCATTATTTTTGTAGCTTTTTGTTTATCAATTTCATATTAAAGGATGTAAAAGCAAAACACCAGGACCTAGATTTTTTTCATTTTCGTAACAATATTTCGTTTTTTTCCTAATAACTAAGCTGCGACTTTACCTACTAGATTACAACAAAACAACCTTAATTTTTTACCATTGGCTCGTGATTCAAGTTTCTTTGACTATTCCGAAAATCGTTTTCGTTTTCCCCGGATTTATATTTGAGAACTGTAACCACTACAGCATGACATTTCTCGACTTTATGAAAATATTTTTCTCTTGAATCGTATTTTATATAGAATCTTGGCTTGATGGGCCGTAAATTAGTTTAAAATTAGTTGTCTATTTAACAGCTGCTTTCATAGTACTCTTCCTTACAATTGTTCTTCCTGGCTTCCAAATAGCGATTCTTGAAGCTTTCCTTTTGAATTTTCTCTAAAAAAAACAACGTAAACAACAAATATCGTATCAATTTAAATGAATGTTACTGTTGTGTTCAATAGTAATTGAAAAAGAGAGTAAAAATAGTTGTAAATTTTTTACATTTTTCCATTCACTTGCTTGATGAGTTTGTTTTAAAACAATCAATCATTTGTTGTCTGGCAGGCCAAACGTCAATTACGATTGCAACTGTAAAACATGAAATTCTTTACTTTATGCTATAAATTGCTGAGGATTTATTGTATTGCTCTACGTCCTCTCTAATCTTTCTCTCTCTCTCTCCCTGTCTATCTTTCATATTTTATGGTTGATCCATGTCTGCCTTTGGCCATCACTAGCATTGTCATCGTCCCTTGGTATTGTATTGTTCGTGCTCGCAATACTTTGTAAAACTGATTCTATAGAAAACAATTACGAGTTAAATCAAATGATTTTTGTTTTTGCGGAAGCCGAATATTTTGTTTTATTCATGTGCCAAAATATTTATATTTGACTGTAATTGGGCAACTGAATTCTGTGTTTTTACAATTGATTCTTTTCATTTTTTTTTCGCTTTCAGTGACTAATGTAACAATAATAATAAAAAAATATTGCTTTTGTTGTAATAATGATTCACAGCTAATTGCCTTCAAACAATTTCAAGGAGGAAAAGGAAACACATTTGAAAGGGAAATATTCTCAGAAATTATTTTTTTTTTTTAAATTTCATGGAAGAATTTTTACAAAGTTTTGGATCGTACCAAAGGTACGAGCTGTTATCTCAAAATATTTATTGCTAACAAATACTTGAAATCAATTGTCATACACTGCCTGCGCTGTCATCTACTTAATTCATTAGGTCGCGACATTTCTTTATAAATTTTATGCTAGACTTGTCTCCCATTAACCTAACCATTGCCTTCAAACCTTCCATATGTAGCGCACTTAAGTACAAGAGAGTTTCCTGCGCCCCTAAAGAACAGCTTTATACCAACATTTCACTGTAACTCATCCATCTCCATTTGAACTGTTTACAGATTTGAGTTGTCTAGCCATAGGCCCTTAGTAGTCTGATCATCGTGGTATACATCCAGTGCAGAATTTATGCAATAATTCTGCATATCATTATGGCATGTAGCTGCTGTAGTCTAGTATGCAAGTATGTTGGTTTATTAGACCGAAAGGCCAGGGTTCAAACCCTAGGTCCGACATCAGAAACGAAAACATAAGAAAATATTTCTGCCACGACTTCCTCTCAGCAGATTTCTGGCAAAAACTCTCTGAGAGTAAATAAAAATTGCCATGAAAAAGTTTCTCAAAAATCTGTCGTTGGGAGTCGACTTTAAACTGTAGGTCCAGCCACTCCTGTATAAAAGTAACACATACAACATATGTGGTGAGAGAAACGAGGTCATTATTCTGACTAAAGGGTTGTAAGGATCAATTAATTATGTATGTACCAGAGATCAGCAATGAGTATTAAAAAAAAGCGTAAATTCGAATCATATTCATAATTTCTGATACTTATATGCATTCATACTTATTTTAATATCATACCCATACTACTCATATTCAAAGTTTGAAGTACTCATCGCACTCATATTTAACAATACGCATGATGTTGTTGATTTCGACTCTCCTTTACTCAACATTTACAAGAATCACAAAATAAGTATCATTCGCGTACGACCACCACAATACTCACTAGAAGGTTGTGTGTTTGCTTTGCTTGCTGTCATTTTATTTTTCTTTCTTCTTTTCTTGTAAATGCAACAACAACTGGAAATTTTGATGAATGATTCGAATCATTCAAATCATTTATGAGTATTATAAATATTTTTCTAAAATTATGAATCTTAATGAGTAGGCTTATGAATCGAACATATTTCGAATGTTATAAGTTTGATGTCAACGTTGTACTCATATTCATTGCAACCTGTACTGAATAAATCAATGTTGTTGTGAATACGAATGAATCAGAGTAGTTGAATTTCAATACTGTTGACTCACTCATACTCGAAATTTCATGAGCACTTATTAGGATCCAAAAAACTATTCATTGCTGATCTCTGATATGTATGTTTCGTCTTTCTCCAAAATATTTCATGGAGTTATTTGTCTGCTCGTGTCTTCAGTTGCCACCATTCATTCAGGTGAAATATAAGATTTTCATGATGAGATGAAAGTTAGCACTGTACTTACTACTCTACTATGTGACACCAGTTAATCCTGTCTAGTACAATTTATTTTTATAAACAATCCAATGTTCTCTTTAACAGATGTATGTATAAAAAATGTCCATATGATTAGAAGTGACCTGCTAGAGGTATGAGCAATAAAAACTCGCAATTAATAATACGTATACGTCTGAGTGTTTTCAGCTGCATATTTTAGAGCTATGATTGTCATTTTGTTGATTATTTCGAATTAAATCGATTCCATGGTTTTAGAATTTAATTTTACAATTTTACAAACAATTTTACAGAAAATTTGATCTGATACTTTACCTATTGGCTACATTTATTCATTAATTTACATTAGTGTGCCTTAAAATACTGAATCATTGATGATGCCTTTCGCATATCAACATTTAATAGAGGATTTCTCTTTCCCTCAAAAAACCCAAACGCATGCATACAGGTTGGCTATAAAGCATAGCTGCAGTCGAAATCAATCGACTTAAGTCCAATACACTTGCATTGGAACTTTTATATGTTTTTACAGTTTTTGTGTAGTCGTTGCTGCTAGCAATGTCGTCTGCTATGAATATTGCAGTTCACGTTACTGTTGGTTGCATGAAAACTCGCCAACACCAATATCAACAGCCCATGGCTGCAAGTATCCTAAGCGAGTGTAAGTGCTTAGGGGGCATACCCCTTTGTAATACAAACATTTAACCAACATTGGAAGCATAAGAAGCAGAGTCATGCCAAATACCGAACGAAGCATATTTACAATCAAAGATAAGCTAACGGGCAAGAGAGACAGGGATAAAGTGAGAGCAAGTTTGAGTGAAAATAAAAACGAGTAAGAGATAGTACAGCACAGTTTAGGGATAGTAAACGATTTATGCAAAATTACTGTAAACTTTAAATCTATTCTCGTGCATGTACGAGTATTTGTGACTAAAAGTTGCAAAATATTAAATAAATTGGGTGTGTGTGTGTACATTTTGTGTTGATGTTTCCTAGGCGAGTATTTCGAGAATGAATATGAAATGAATTTCTGCAGTGCCTTCGACAGCTATAATATGCAGTTCAGCACTTCAGTTTTTGGAGATCAAATGTACATCATGCATCGCATTCATATTCACTTTCGTTGTTACATTGAATAATAAATTCGTGGCGGCACTGCAATCTTCTCTAATTCTCTTCAATATTTGGTCACACAAGAATCTGCTACAAAAGAGTGAATGCACGTTAGTAAGTGATGAAATTATGAATTTATCCGAAACATGGCTCAATATTATTGCATTTATAATGCCAAATTTTTTAATTCGAAGTTAGACTTAAAAGGCGTGAATATTGTTTGTATTTTATCAATATCACCGTATATTATTTATTGACTTGTTCAGTTCTTACCATAAAGCACTGATGGGGTCGATAAAATCAACTGGAACTTCTTTTACTTGGAAGTGCATTCCAGATATAAGAGAGTGGTTGGTGTTCCGTTATTCATTACGAAGATCTAATACATTTAGAAATATGTCCAACTAGTTGGTAGTAAGCCTTATAAAATTTTAAATTTCAAATAAAAAAAATTTAAGAATAAAATAAAATAAATTAGCCTTAAGGAAAAGCTTTGTCTTTTTCTACTTTTAAAATCCAAAAGGTTAAATTACGACAAATATATTCCATGTGTCCTTGTGTCCAACAAAAAATTTTATATGCCGAAAACACTAATGATGGTGATTAAATAAATTCTTACGATTAGAATTACTGTGTATAGTTACTATTAATTGCGAGAGTGTGTAAAAGATATCTTCATGTTATAAATTGTTTGACGTTCATGTAAACAAAAGTACACATATCAGTGCTTGCAAGTCTTGTGGTGTTTCATGATAACGATGATGTCTGCATGAATATTCACCATAAAATTGTGCCCAAAAATGCCATCAACAGCAGCAACACATAACTCTTTTGAACACTTAGGCATTTGCATACTTTTGCGTATATGTTTAGTACTCAAACCATTACACACACACTCTCACAATTGCAGATGCAAATGCCAATGAGGCAAGAGGTTCATATACAGACTTAGTTAACCAAAAATGTATGACTGTTTGTTGTTATATTTGTAACAAAAATAGTGTAAAAAATTACTCTCTTCATACGTTCGTGAATGACAATTTATGAGTGTGTGCAAGGATCAAAAGTATGAAACGAAATTTCTGCATATTTAATATTTACCTGCGATGCTATTCTTAAGCGTATAAATCCATACATTCGTTCCACAAAAGTTCTTTTCTTTGAAAACCATGAACAAATCTATTATTATGTTTTTACCTTTAAAATATGATCTCGTTGATTGCAAATAAAATAGAAATAAATTTGTGTTTAGTTTTAATTAAAATTCTTTATTATTCGCACAATTCTGTGTGCCACTGTTTACAACTGTAAACAACAACAATTGGTTTGTTTGTTATTCCTCTGTATATACCCTTTACATAAACAATAACAATTACTAGACAATTGTTCGGCAGATCTTTGTAACGGAGATCTTCAAACCACGATTACTCTCTTCAAACACACCGCGTCTTCTCACCAGACTGACTGAACTTCACTAACTCACTCGCCTGTTTTGCTTTGCCTTTTATATGGCACAAAATGGTGGAATGTTCTTGAAGGCGAACATTCATTATTTCGCATTCTCGAAATCTTTATAAATGTAACAACGTTGCTTACAATTATTATATATATGTTTACATTTATTTTATTTGTTTACATTTATTTTTGTAGTGTTTGTTGTAATATTTTTGTGCAGTACGATATTTTGTAAACAAGTTTGTTTACTCATTGTTTTGTTTTTGTAACTTTTGTTTATAATATTAATGTTAAGCGATGTAAAAGCAAAATACCAATATCTTGATTTTTCATTTTCGTAACGTAACGTAGCCTCTGAAATTCGTCACCAAATCTATATCATGATAGAAAAATTACAATTATTTCTACTACACATGCAGTTGTTTGTTACTATCTTGACTACTACATTCCTTCTTTCTCTCTTTCTTACTCTCTCTCTCTCTCTCTCTCTCTCTCTCTCTCTCTTTCAAACAATGTAGATGTATGATTGTTAGGTAAATTCACGTTTCCGTTAGTATGAACCATTATTATACCATTAGCCGTATTCATTAAAAAAAGGTGGCGAACACCAAAAGAAACTGAAGCACAAAATGTGCGTGATAATCGATAATTTTTATACTTCACATAAAAAACATAGATACATACACACACACAAACAGGCACTCATACGATGTATGTTTTAAAATTGCGGTTAATTTAAATTTAAAATCGCAGCTTATGAAGTGCTTCACTTATTACTTCGTGAACATTCTTGATTGTAACTGATTGACCAAATTACTTACATACTTAACTTGCCATTACGTACTTACTCACTTACTTAACTGACAACCCAATTAACGGATTTCAGCCAGCCTTAAAACACCAATCAATGACATGGCTTCCTCAATTTGGTCCTTCCAACCCAAACAAGGTTGTCCTTTTTGCCGACTTCCGCAAATCTCCGCATCAAATACCCGTCTCGCCGGAGCATCCTCCTCCATTCGAACGACATTGTCTAGCCTGCACAGATGCTGGATGTTTATTTTGATTGACGAAATTACGATGAGTTAATCAGTGAGAAGTCGCCGTAGTCTAGTCGGTAGTGTGTAGGCTCATTAGAAGCCAGTCCATTAAAAAAAGCATTGCAGCAAGTAATGTGTGTTACATTATATACTCTAATATACCCTCGTATGTATGCATAGCTGATTTGCATGTCAATAAAAACTTGTAAAACGCCACTAAAAAGACATTAAAAAATATTAAAAAAAACAATTTTTTCTCACATTTAGCCATAGGCGTTTATTTATGGCCAGATGTTGAATTGGAACTAAATTCTCATATGAATCATTTAATAATGAATAAACATTAAGCATATGTACATGTACTCATTTACAAACATTAGGGTGGTACAAAATAGTATGACAAAAACAGAATAAATTAATTCAGAAAAATCAGAAATTTTCGATTACAAAATTCTCAAATTTCATTCATATGGCTGCGCCGCGGCTTGCCTCACAGTACCTCATTCGATCGGACCAAGTTTCGTGCACTCTTTCAAATGTATGGGGTCGTATCTCATCAATAGCATCATGAATGTTGGCCTTCATATGCTCTGGTTTGTAGGCACAACACTTTTCTTTAACGGCTACCCACAGAAAATAGTCCAACGGTGGCAAGTTGCACTATTCATCACATCAATACCATGAAGAGCGGGTATCATGGTGCGATATATTTCTCAATTGAGGTGGTTGCGCCCCTCTCATTTTCGGGTGTGTACAGTGCGTACGATCACGCTCATTAGCCAACAATTATTTTTTACTTTTTGAAGTGCTGCACTACAAATGAACGTATTCCTGATCATTAAGTATATTTCAGTGCTTATGTGGGGAAGAATGCCAAACTATATAGGTTGTTAGAATGTATATGAGCTTGTTATCTTACCTGAGCACACACACATACATTATTCCTTTACCTTGAATCCTAGTTGAAAGCATAAACTTTCTTCATCATTTGATGCACAACAACTCGTATTTAAACTCATAATTTTCATTGTCTTCTACTTTATCTTTCTTCTCATCATCACATGCATCGTTTTGACGTTATTTTAAATCCTATTATTCATCACTCTCATTATCATTATCTCCTGTTCGTTGTAATTATCATTATCGCTGCAATTAACACAACGTGCGGTTGTGGCAGTGGTAGTGGCAGTAGTGATGGTTACCAATGTACTAGACTAGAGCCTCTGGCTAAATGCAACGTCTTTGAGTGCAACTGAAATCTGCTGCCTAGTCGGGGTGAAAGTGATGTGATCCAATGAGCAGATGAGTTGTAAATGTCATCGTTATTGTTGTTGTTGTTGAGTTTAATTGCAGCATTTATTATGGTTCAACATTTAGTTGGTGTTTTCGAAATTTGTTGCAACATTTTCAGAGAGTATCTATCCCTCTAAAAGCAGCTGCAGAAAGAAAAGAGAATTCCAACAATAGAGAGAAAAATTTTAATTAGTCACAGAGTCACACAAACTAAGGTCGTCTTCATCATTTGCATACTGTGTTGAATTTTTTTTCTGGTTTTTTGTTGCATTTTTGCCGCAACATTTGAATAATGAAGCCAAAAAGGAATAAAAAATTATTGAAAACAGTGTCTACCATTGCATTGGTTTACATTTAGATACACTCATGTGATTACAATTTCAATTTTTTCAATATGAAATATTTCCAAAGTATAGTGGGCCCTATAAGTAGAAATGTTTGTTCATTGGCATTCATACGACCTTCCATCACTGTGTAATTATTTGAGACTGTTTCACAATTTTTATTGCCCACTGTATATGGAAATGTTTACTGACACAAATTCACTATGTAATGCTCACTTGTGTATGCATGTCTGTCTCTCTCTCTGTCAGTTTTATTAACGGAAACGAACATTTTTTAATAATTCATACGCAATGGCAGAAATAATTGCAAATGTTTACTTGGTTTTTTTTTGCACATTTGTGACTGTAGATGGAAAATAAGTTTCAAGGTCATTAGGAAAAAAAAATCCATTGTCGCATTGGAATTTTTAAAATTCATTGCACTGCCATGTATGCACCAGCATTTTCGATGTACTGGTAGTATAGTGGTGGTAAATCTTTATCACTTGAATTGAAAGCCATACAGGGATTAATGGAATAAATCTCTTGGGATTATCAGTTGGATATTTAATGGCTTGATTGAGACAATAAAATATAGTACTGCGGCAAATAAATATACTTTTAAAAACGGCTGTAGTTTGAATAATATTGTTACGAAAATGAAAAATTTAGATACTGGTGTTTTGCTTTTATCTCGTTTAACATTAAAATTATAAACAAAAGCAACAAAAACAAAAAAATGCAGTAAACAAACCTCTTTACAAATTATTGTAATGCTTAATGTAAACAACGATGTTTACATTTGTAGTGATTTCGAGAAGGCGAGGTCATGAACATTAGCCTTTAGCAACATTCATCAGACTGTTTACTCTGCCATACAAAAGGCAAGGCAAAGCAGACGATTGAGTTAGTTAAGTTCAGTCAGTCTTGTGTGAAAACGCGGTGCATTTGAAGAGAATAATCGTGATTTGAAGATCTCCGTTATAAAGGTCTGTCGAATAATTATCCAGTAATTGTTAAAAATAGTTTCTCAAAAACCTGCCGTTCGGAGTCGACGTTAAATTGTAGGTCCCGCCACTCACGTATAAAATTCTGACTGAAGGGTTGTAATGGCCAATTATGTATATATGTATGTAATTGTTATTGTTTATGTAAAGGGTATAAACAGAGGAATAACAAAGAAAATCAATTGTTGTTGTTTACATCAAGTTGTGAACAGTGGCACACAGAATTGTTCGAATAATAAAGAATTTTAATTTATTTTTACTTTAGTTGCAACCTACGAGCTCATATTGTAAACGTCTTTAAAAAGTAAAAACGTGACAATATTAATCAGCTGTTTGTTGGGTGATAGAGCCTTAATTGCTAAATTAGCACAAATTCTGTTTCATTTTAAATTTGTTTATTTGTTTTACACTTTACATCGGAATCTCTTCAAACAGACTTTAAATAATACATCTGTTACACCGCTGCTGGATCTAAAGGCATGATTAGCCAAACGTTCGCGGAACGTACATTCATTCCTAGCTTGTGAAAGGCAAGGAAAACGATTATACGTTAACCGTAACGGAAATACAAACGCAACCATTTGCATTATTTTCGAAAGCTATAAATGAACGTGTATATCGTTACGTTCTGCAAACTTTTGGCTAATTCTATCATAATAATGCTAGGAACACTTGGAAATAGGAAGTTTGTAATGTTAATATGCCTGCAAAAAAGTACAGAATATTTTAAAAGCAGCGTCAATGGCAAAAACTCGCATTATTATTTGGCAGCAATCATAGAATATTAATGGAGATATAATAAATGACTCTTAACACTAAACTGTGACCAGACTTACATTGAAAATGATAGCGGTAAGCAGCGATAATGGATCAGAAAGGAATATAAACATACATGATGAGAATAGACGTTTCGAACTTCGGAATGTGATGGCATTCATCTCATGACAGTTCTTTGGATTTTCTGTATGACAGTGAGGATCAAGGCAAGGGAATGCATACATACATACATAATTGGTCATTACAACAATTCAATCAGAATTATGATCTAGTTTCTCACGCTACTTATGTTATGTGTGTGTTAATTTGGTACATGATACATAGTGGGATCTACAGTTTAAAGTCGAATCCTTTTCATGGCAATTTTATTTACTTTCAGAGTTTTTGCCAGAAATATGCTGAGAGGAAGTCGCCGGAGCAACATATTTTTCTTTATTTCGTTTTGTTGGAGATGTCTGACCTGGGCTTTAAAGCGTGGCTTTACGGTCGAATAAGCTAACACGCTACCTACTAGACTACGGTAGCCATATTATAAACGCCATATTATGATGACGATCATCTATTGGGAGATTTTTGGATTTTTTAAATGTCACTGAAGGTGATTTTGGTGGATGGATTTATTTTGAACTTAAACTACTAGACTAAGGCGACTTCCAATGCAATGTCCATTACTTTAAAAATATTACTACTGAACAGAGTATCGTATTTTTTTAAAAATAATTATTGTTTTTATTTGTGATAACTCATGGTGCTTAATTTCAAGGAAATGAAATTTGCTTGTCCACCACATGATATTTATTGCGTAATATTTTTGTCGATTATTTTTATTAGAGTTTCGTAAATTCGTTTTTATTTCCGCGCCTTTTTAATTTGATTGATTATTTAATTTCCGTATAACAACATTATAAATCAAAAATCTCTCTCTCTGTGTTGATTTTAAATTGATTTTTTAAATTGCTTTCAGCAATTAAATTTTATTTAAATATGAGATTTTGTTTTCCTTTTTTTTCTCTTTCAATTTAATTTTTTATTTCAAATATTTAATCGCCGCCATTGGTTTGCCTAATTGAAACATTTAATAATAAATTTACGATTTATTGCGAAAAGGTGATTAAAAGAAAGAAATTAAATATTTAAAATGCAATGAAATTAAATTAAACGTATAGAGAGGGTGACACGCAAAGAGTTATCAAATTAAGTTTCTCATATTTTAAAATGAATTCCATGAACGATAGCTTTCTTTCGTTTTTTTACTCTTTTGCTATGACCCTTTACATTGTAACTATTGTCTATTATGTCACTTACTTATGTAAATATGTGTTATGAGATGGCAATTGAATTTAATTTACAAATAATCACGCTATTAAATACAAATATTATGCTCAACAAACCGTTTATAATAACAGTGAAGGATACAAATGGTTTGGAAAAGTGTGAACACATGTTTCCTAATTATTTGGACTGCAAAACTAAGTTACTGGTAATGAAATTTGATTTAAAATACGATAAATGTTTGGCTTACTTACTTACATAATTGGTTACATTACAAGCCCTTAGTCAGAGTTAAAACCTAGCTTGGTGCGTTTAAAGTCGAGCTCCAAACGATAGATGCCTGAAAAATTTTAATGGCGATTTTACCAGAAGAATGTTGAGAAATACAAGTTTATCTCATTGGAGTAACATAAAGTAAATGGCTCTCGGCATGACCGCTATTTTCGCTTAACTTTGTAAATGCTTCAGCTTACCACAACACTCACCAGTAGTTTCTAAACACAAATTCAATTTAATTGAATGAAGCTTTCTCCTTTAACTAATGCCGAACCCTTAAATCGTATTTGTTTTGTATACAATCTTATTCACTTGACTGTAGATGATTTTTAGTGAATGCTAAGCTTTCAAAAACATTTCAAAAAATACTGTAAACAGTTTTCTTCTACACTGTTACTATTAGTAAACGTATATATACTACTTACTGTATTTATGTTCCTACCACTACAGAAACATATTAAATGGCAATTTGAAAAATATCATACACACTATTGACTTGAACTATACACACACAATTATAACACAGAGATACATACAAACACACATGTTCGAATACATGCACACACACACAATTAAAACTTTCACTGCTCAACTCTCTCTCTCTCTCTCTTTCTCTCATTTAAGTTATTATATTTTTATGTATACACAACCGTTTAAAAATTAATCTGAAAAATGTGATAATTTGTTGTGTAAATTATGACAATAACAACAACAAAAACAATAAATTAAATTAAAATGATAGGAAACCCCTTTATTGGCATCCACACATTCATTTGACTTACATTTCATACGACTGTGATATGGAAACATATTTCACATACATACTTACGTTTCTACTTTTTAATAAACGTTTTAAATATACCCTCGCAGATTGCAAATAAAATAAAAAGAAATTGTTGTTTAGTTTTAATTAAAATTCTTTATTATGCGCACAATTCTGTGTGCCACCATTCACAACTTGATGTAAACAACAACAATTGTTTTTTTTTTTGTTATTCCTCTGTTTATATCCTTTGCATAAACAACAACAATTACTAGACAATAATTCGACAGATTATTGTAACGGAGATTTTCAAACCACGGTTACTCTCTTTAAATACTTGCCAAATATTTACTGACTCACTCGTCTGATCTGCCTTGCCTTTTATATGGCAAGGTAAACAGTCTGATGAATATCCTTGAAGGCGAATGTTCGTGAATTCGCCTTCTCGAAATCTCTATAAATGTAAACATCGTTGTTTCAATATTGTTGTTTGTGTATTTTGTTTACATTTATACTTGTAGTGTTTGTTGTTGTATATCTGTTTATTTGCTTATCATTTTTTATGCCGGCGTTTATTGTCGTATTTTGTTTATAATATTAGTATTAAGCGATGTAAAAGCAAAACTCCAGTATCTAGGTTCTTCATTGTCGTAACAATACATATGTTTACAAGCGTTGGAGTATGTGGTTACATGTATAAGGCGTTGTCAAAAATTAAAAGTTTCTGTCAAAATTCATGTTATTTTTGAAACGAACGAACATGGGCAGACAATACAGGATATTTTTTTGAAAGTTCTTATCAAACTCGAGAAGAGATCAAGACAATAAGAAAAATTTGTTAAATTTTCTAATTAGTTGACTCCGGCTGTTATTACTTACGTAATTTGTAGGTAGAACCTGCAGTCAGGATTAAAACCTACCTTCTGACACCAACCATGTTGTGTATGTTGACAAACTCTTCATGGCAATTTTATTTCACTCTCCGAGTTTTTAAGTCTAATTAGCCAATACACTAACCAATAGACAAAACGGTTTATAAAAAATATTTTTTCGGCGACTTCCTCTCAGCATTCTTCTGGCAAAGCAGTAAATGGGAATATAATTGCCATGAAAGGTTTTTCTAATATCTGTCCCGCTCCTCATGTATAAAATAGTAATTTTAAATACACGGTTTTAATGGCCATAAAAGGTTGGTAAGAACGAGAAAAGAGAATTAGCCGTGTATTTCCGATCATGCGTAAGTATGCTAAATAAATGAAGATGAATTGAAATTAAATCACAAACGCTAGTAAATGCTAGTTTCCTGAATATGAGGACTTTTAGGCTTAGAGTGCTTAAGCAACGTTAAGTTGAGAGCTTCAATTGAAATGATAGTTTCAAAGTGAATTTTTCTTCATGTAAAGCCTTTTCACCCTAACATCTATATGGCTAGGCCTAAAGTCAAAGATATTTGAATGTAAAATTTTGAAATAATTTGCAAAATCATATTTTCAGATTTTGTAGCTAAGTTCCTTACTCTCTAGCCTAATGGTTCAATGACTTTGCAATTATATAGTATGGAGGATAGTAATCCTTTTTAACGTTAACATATTTCCATTTTATAGTTTTAATCTGTAGCTGTAGATATTAAACCATTTCTACTGAATGCTTCGGCTTACAACCTATTCATGATACACTAACTTTTGGGTTGAAACAGCTAGTAATATGCGTATATACATACCTATATATTGTACATTGTATCAGTATTTTAAAAACTTCTCCTTTTTGTCCTACAAATTCATTAAAAACTATTTTTGTTAAACAAACATGCTCTCAGCCACACACAAACTAATGCACTCAATAAAATTCAAAATCTAAAACAATTTTTTTTTATATTTTTTGTTAATTTGTTGAGTCTTAAAACAATAAGGATTTCCAAAAAAAAAAAAGAATAAAACTAAACAATTATAAACTATCTATGTATGTATATAGCCAACAACAGCAACAACAATAATAATTAAAACAATATGTGTGTGAGTTAGCAGAGAGGATTTAGGAAACCAAAATATGTTGTTTCAAAAATATGTTCACATTTTTATTGTTGCCAGCAAAAAAAATAGTTGGCTCACCACAGGCAGCAATAAAATAACAGAACTGAATGAAAAGTTATAAAAAAATTTCTAATTTTTGTTTTAATATGTTGGGGTTTAAAAAAAAGAAGAGCATCCAATGCTGTCTTAATTTGTTCATTCATGTAGTATAAATTGGGGTTTCAGAGCTAAAAAAAATGTCACTTGAAAGTTAACAATTTGTGACCTTGAATGTGAAAATGTGAGAATGTATGAGGCAAGCCAGGGGAATTTAAATAATTCACATTCTAATGGGAAATAATGTAATGTGTGTGAAGATAGATTTTAAAATCTATCTCTCCATGGTAGCTAACAGAGCTCTGTTATGTTATTAACGGAACTCTGTTAAATAATTAATTTAAGACTGGAAAAGAAAAACAGGGAAATTAATTAAATTCCCGGAAAAAAAGCAAAAGTTGATAAAAATAAGTCCTATAGTTAATCACAGTTACAAAATATTGCGTAATAAGAACTACAATTAACAGATAATCACACATTTCAGAAAGCTATTGTACTCCGATAAATAAATCGATATTGTGGGAAAACAGGACTAAGTGGGCGGACAATGTAAATTGTTTTTAAAGCATTGTACATCCCTTTAACTAACCCAATCGCCAGAACCTTTAACAAAGCGTGTTTTCATAGTAGATTTTGAAATTTTCCTAGATTTCAGATTTTAAAATCCACTGTAAGTCCTTTTGTAGGACTCACAACGTGCCTCACACCGTGAGTCCTCACAGTGTGAGGGACGGTGTGAGGGACGGTATGAGGGACAGTGTGAGGGACAGCGTGAGGGACGGTGTGAGGGACGGTGTGAGGGACGGTGTGAGGGACGGTGTGAGGGACGGTGTGAGGGACGGTGTGAGGGACGGTGTGAGGGACGGTGTGAGGGACGGTGTGAGGGACGGTGTGAGGGACAGCGTGAGGGACGGTGTGAGGGATGGTGTGAGGGACAGTGTGAGGGACGGTGTGAGGGACGGTGTAAGGGACGGTGTAAGGGACGGTGTGAGGGACAGTGTGAGGGACAGTGTGAGGGACAGCGTGAGGGACGGTGTGAGGGATGGTGTGAGGGACGGTGTGAGGGACGGTGTGAGGGACGGTGTGAGGGACAGTGTGAGGGACGGTGTGAGGGACGGTGTGAGGGACAGTGTGAGGGACGGTGTGAGGGACGGTGTGAGGGACGGTGTGAGGGACAGTGTGAGGGACAGTGTGAGGGACAGCGTGAGGGACGGTGTGAGGGACGGTGTGAGGGACGGTGTGAGGGACGGTGTGAGGGATGGTGTGAGGGACGGTGTGAGGGACGGTGTGAGTGATGGTGTGAGGGACGGTGTGAGGGACGGTGTGAGGGACGGTGTGAGGGATGGTGTAAGGGACGGTGTGAGGGACGGTGTGAGGGATAGTGTGAGGGACGGTGTGAGGGACGGTGTAAGGAACGGTGTGAGGAACGTTTTGAGTCCCACAAAAGGACTTACAGTGGATTTTAAAATCCGAAATCTGGGAAAATTTCAAAATCTACTATGAAAACACGCTCTGTTAAAGGTTCTGGTGATTGGGTTAGTTAAAGGGATGTACAGTGCTTTAAAAACACTTTATTTTGTCTGCCCACTCTGTCCTGTTTTCCCACAATATTGATTTATTTATCGGAGTACAATAGCTTTCCGAAATGTGTGATTATCTGTTAATTGTAGTTCTTACTACGCAATATTTTGTAACAGTGATTAACTATAGGACTTATTTTTATCAACTTTTGCTTTTTTCCTTATTTTACCCGGGAATTATATGTAAATTATTTAACAGAGTTCCGTTATGTTATTAACAGAACTAACAGAGCTCTGTTAGCCAACATGGAGAGATAGATTTTAAAATCTATTTTCACACACATAATAATGTATAGTCATTGAGACATTGTGTTTGGTTTTATGCCAACGACTATGACGTAGTTTCTCAAACCGATCATGTTGTTGCTGTTAATTTTATCCATGAGTGGGGGAACCCACAGTTTAAGGTCGACTCCAAACGATAGATTTTGTTACAATTTTTCACGACAACAGATAAGTAATGGTCTGAAGCTCTGGAATCTACAAAAGAAAAATTGAAGAGAATTGCTGAACCTGAAACGCATTTATTTAAGTTTTCAATTACAAGCAAAAATACTACGTTGTTTCTCTCTACACCCTGTAATATTTTTGAATTACAAAAATGTATTAAAGTATGTGTGCTTGTCTACTCATTGTACTCATTTACGAAGTGACTTCTTTAACATGTTACTACCACTACAACATACACACGAACATGTGCGAATGCTACTCAGTCAGAAATCATTTACATGCATGCACAGTAAACAAGGACAACTGATTACAGATCAAATCAAATCAGAAAAGAAAACAAAAAAAAAAATGCACGACACTCTGCTAAAATATTTGGTTCATGGGGCGTGATAGTTAACAACAAAAAAATACGAACATTAAGCGGAATATCAAGGAGCAAGAGGCAGGAGAGGAAGGGCATTTTTTGAAGGAAGAGTTATAAAAACAATAATTGAAGATGAAAATAAATCAAAAGTGAGAAAAAAATTTCTTTAAATGTGGTTCTCCGTGCATATCTCATGTTGTTTTCATTGTAGTTTTTATTTGCTAAACAAACAATCTCCTCTACAGTATGGTGCACGTCATAATGTAATGCCTGTAATGGAGATAGGGAAACTAATAAAAAAAAATATGAAATGAATTGTTAAAAACAGAAATAGAAGAAAGGATGGAGATAGAGAGAGAGAGAGAGAGAGTTGAAATTTGTATAATGAAATGTTAAACATTCTTCACCAACACTGCTCTGGCCAATGTGAGGACACTCGTTTCATTGTGCTCTGCTTGGTACCACAAACATTTTTTAACGTGGTTTTGTTGCAAAAATAGAAAGAAAACTTTTGCCATTTAAAGGTCATGGAAAAGAGCTCTAAAAAATAGCAAGAAGAACAACTTTTACCAACTAAAATAGAAAAAGAAAACATAAAAAAAAAAAATGAAAATAAAATCAAGAAAAATGAAAATATGAATTGAAATAAAAATTTTAAAGTTATTTCCATGGAATTGTATAGGATAAGTTGATATTGACTTAATAGTTACATAACATAGTCAGTGACATGTTTCCAACATCGTAGAAATTTGGGTGTCACCTACTTATTCAGAGCTTCATTGAATTTCTATAGCCTTTCTTTAGTTTCTTTAGAAGCTTCATGTTCTGCCGACATGACAGACCTAATATTTCACTTGATTTTATTATATGACAGATAGTAGTAGCGAATCTTTTTTTTACTTTTTCGAAGTCCATCAAGCCTAGTCTGCAGGCTATTATCACCCAACTACCGCTTAGATACTTGTGGGATTTCGATTGCGTCAGACTAATGATTTTGTTTTCAACGAATTTGTACTTCTTCAGTATAATCTAGTGCTCCAACGTCTAGTAAAAACAATACCATACTCCATAGTCTGCTTAACATAAACGGGTTTGATTCATTATGTTGTAGCACAGGCATTACCGATATTTATGCATAACTGTATCGGTATCATTGGCTCGGTTTAACAGAAAACTGTATCTACAGTCCTTGTATTAATTGCCTTAATATCTGATCAAAATTAGGAGCCTAGAAACTGCAGAATTTAGACCACAAAAGCAACAGCAAAAGTGTTCCTTCGAACTTAATACTAATACCTAGAGGTTCAAAAATTAGGGTTACGCTCATCATTTAATGGCAATCAAGATCTGTTAATTTTGATTTTAGACGATGATGATTGCGCACAAGTCACCGTAATCACTTAGATTGTGTGTTTGGGCTGAAGCCAAAAATCTCTAACAAAACAAACAGAAAAATTATTTCTTCGGCGACTTCATCACATCAGCGTCCTGGCAAACATACTGACAGTAAATTAAGTTTGTCGTGAAAAATTTTACAAAAATCTATCGTTTGATGTCGACCATAAACTGTGGATTGCACCACTCATGGATAAAATTAACAGACACAACATGATCGGTATGAGAAACTACGTTATAATCGTGACTGAAGGGGTTGTGTGTAACTGCAGTTTAAAGATCAAGTAAACCTCCTTAGAAAGCATACATTTTGGGTATGCCTGTATATATTAGTAGTCGTCATAGTCTAGTAGTTAGCGTGTTGGCTTATTAGACGTGAAGCCATGGTTCACACCCCTGGTCAGACATATCCAACAAAACGAAATATAAAAGAAGATTTCATCGGCGACTTCCTATCAGCATATCTACGAGTAAATCAAATTGCCATGAATAGTTTCCCGCTGCGCATGTATAAAATTAACACACACACACAACAGATGTGATGTGAGAAGCTAGCCTGTAATACTGACTGAAGGAGTGTAATAACCAATTATGTATGTATGTATGTATCTGTTATTGAACATACGTACATATGTACATATGTACTTCAAATAAAATTTTCCTTATGATGGACGTTATTAAATGGATTTATTGCTTTTGTTGTATTTTACAACAATACTTTGAAAATTATTATTTTCAATAAATTTCCTGTTTTAGCGTTAATGACCGTTTTTCCACTATAAACTTGCCGAACACATTATCATGGTCATAAATTAATTGTAGGGTAGCTTTGCAGTAGCAACAGTAATAATAAAAAACAAAAAAAAAAGAAAAGAGTAAAAGTTTTTATAATAAAATGAGCAAAAGTACGCAAAAAAAACTATAAAAGAAAAACAACGAAAGAAAATAAACTTTACATTTAATGTTTTCATATACCCCCCCCCCCTCTCCTTTCTATTGTGCTTTTTAAAGTTTTTAAAACTAAAACTCACACGCTTTATCGACACTCTTCTTCTCTCTCTTCAACTTTCCTTCTTTTTTCGTTGGGGTTTAAAGTTACCCCCCCCCCCCCTTCTGTCTTTGTCTATCAATAACAATCAATTTCATGCGACGACTTTTGTCTTTCAATATAAAGTTTGGTTTGTGTATGAGTATAATGTGTATGCACAGTGGGTCCGTTGGTAACATAAATTGTGCTAAATTACTGGGGATTTCATTTGTTTGAGAAAGTATTTTAATATTGTTACGAAAATGAAAAATCAAGATTCGGGTGTTCTGCTTTTACATCGCTTAGCATTAAAATTATAAACAAAAGCTACAAAAACTAAACAATGGAGTAAACAAATCTGTTTACAAATTATCGTACTGTTTAATACAACAACAACAAATACCAGCATAAAAAATTATAAACAAGTAAACAAAAATCCACAAACAACAATAATAAATGTAAACAATGATGTTTACATTTTTAGAGATGTCGAGAAGGCAAAGTTACGAACATTCGCCTTCAAGAACATTCAACAGACTGTTTACTCTTCCATATAAAAGGCAAAGCTAAGCAAGCAAGTGAGTCAGTGACGTTCGCCCAGTCTTGTGTGAAGACGCTGTGCGTTGAAGAGAGTAATCGTGGTTTGAAGATGTCCGTTACAAATATCTGTCGAATAATTGTCTAGTAATTGTTATTGTTTATGCAAAAGGCGTAAACAGAGGAATAACAAAGAAAAGCAATTGTTGTTGTTTACATCAAGCTGTGAACAGTGGCACACAAAATTGTTCGAATAATAAAGAATTTCAATTAAAACTAAACACAAATTTATTTCTTATTATATTTGCAATCTACGAGCTCATATTTTAAACGTTTTTAAATGGTAAGAACGTAACAATATCACAGAGTGTCAATTGCTTCTTACTTTAAACATTTGCTGGCAATATCCGAGACATACACTGCGGTTCATCAGGATAGAACCAACATATTTTAAAGTAAAAAAGCTGTATAAATAGCAAATACAGATAGAATAAAAAAAATTTAGTTTTGCAGAAAAATAGGTGATACTGTAAACGATAATTAAAACACAAAAAATATTATAAAAATGGATTATAACGGTACTTTTCACTTTTTTTGTAGTCAAGTATAAAATTTTTCATTTATTTTTTAGTTCAACAGAATAGAACCACGCGCATTTTTAACTTAAATCAGCATGTGGTTGTAATAAAGCTTTATAAAAACCAAATAAAATTAAAATTACAGTTTGTGACTGCAGTTAGCTAAATCAATATGGGAAGAAAAAGTTCTTTAAATTCGTCGGGAATGGTAAAAATTGATGTTTACCATTCTGAACATTATTTTTATCGCGAAACCGTTAGAAAAATCGGACGAAGTCATAATGTGGTAATGAATTACATAAGACATCGTGAAAAATGAATTAAAAATTACAAAGGAGGTACTTACACAGCTCTAACACCACAGGACAAGCGAAAAATTCTTCGAATTGTCTAAAACTCAGCCCATTCTACCTCTAAAATTAAGCATTTAGCAGGAGTTAATGCAAGTAAATCAATAGTTCGTCGCGCTATTTTAATCAGTGTACATTTACAACTCCGAATACTAAAGAAAGAACCTCCATTAAATGCAACCCGTCAACAACAACGCCTTCAGTTTGCCAAAGATCATATGGCAAGTGATGTTCAATTACATTCTATACCATAACTCCCCCCTCTCTGCTGTGATGGCTACTTAGAAATTTTTCGTCCTTATGCATATCTTGAAAATAACAGTTATAGCCATCGGGGCCATCCAAAAAAATTTAATTTGGGTTTAAATTTACTTCTCGCCAATCGTTATCGCTTAATTGTCTTTGAACATTCCATGCCATTTGATCTTTGGCAAACTGAAGGCGTTGTCGTTGACGGATTGCATTTAATGGAGTTTTTTTCCTTAGTTTTCGGAGTTGTAAATGTTCACTGATTAAAATAGCGCTACGAACTGTTTATTTACTTGCATTAACTCCTGCTAAATGTTAAATTTTAGAGGTTGAATGGGCTGAGTTTTAGACAATTCGAAGAATTTTTCGCTTGTCCTGTGGTGTTAGAGCTGTGTAAGTACCTCCATTGTAATTTTTATTGCATGTTTCACGATGTCTTATGTAATTCATTACCACATTATGACTTCGTCCGATTTTTCTAACGGTTTCGCGATAAAAATAATGTTCAGAATGGTAAACATCAATTTTTACCATTCCCGACGATTTTAAAGAACTTTTTCTTCCCATATTGATTTAGCTAACTGCAGTCACAAACTGTAATTTTAATTTTATTTGGTTTTTATAAAGCTTTATTACAACCACATGCTGATTTAAGTTAAAAATTCACGTGGTTCTATTCTGTTGAACCAAAAAATAAATGAAAAATATTATACTTGACTACAAAGAAAGAGAAAAGGTACCGTTATAATCCATTTTTATACTATTTTTTGTGTTTTAATTATCGTTTACAGTATCACCTATTTTTCTGCAAAACTAAATTTTTTTTATTCTATCTGTATTTGCAGTTGATACAGTTTTTTAACTTTAAAATGTGTTGGTTCTATCCTGATGAACCGCAGTGTATAGGCTTGTAAACCTGGCTTTTACTCACTTGATTTAAATGGCGTTGGAATCACTATTGATTTAAAATATTTTCTTCCAAAATTTCAAATATTACTTAACCGCACCACCGTACCGCTTTTGTACTTTTTTCCTCTTTACCATCTCTAACGCTGTTGTTGTTATGGTTGCTGCTATTTCATTTCACTGAACTCATTCATTGTAATTCCTGACACAAAAACATGTCAAAAACTACATGGCAAATACAAAAAGTGTAACTGTATATACACTTGTGCATGTGTGTGAGTAATATATGCTGAAATATTGAATGAAGAAAGAGAGAAACACGAGAGCAAAATAAGAAATTATTGGCAGGCGCCTTAAAGACGGTATTGCTTCAATGATTGCTTAAATAGAAAAGTTGTTGTAATACTTTAACTGTTTCTAAAAGTGTGTGTTTGTGTGTATGTATGTTGAAACTTACTAAACCGTAATAACATTTAAATGTTTATATATATGTAGATACGAATACATGTGCCCTCCCTCTCTCTCTCTCTCTATTTTCTATTTTTATGCTAAAGTGTTGAGTAACTTTTTAAATGTTTTCTATTCTGTTATGTTGTTGCTGTTGTAAGTAAACGAAAGCAATAACAACTAATGGTTTGACTGATGATGGTATTTCCATCAATTCTAAGGGCTCTTTATTATTCAAAAACGATAACAATTATGGAACTCTTTTTAAACATTTAAATAAAGTTTTTCCATTTTTGTTGTCTTCCATTTTTCTTCTTTTTTTGTAACTTTTTCGTGCTTTTTAAAACGTTAATGTAGGCACGGGTATAAAATTAGTTTTTTTTGGTTGTTTTTTTTTATTGCTCTTTACCAATTCATCTCTTTTTGTCGGCCTAAGAGAGTTAGAAGAGAATGACTGGAGATTTATTTCATTTCCTATGATTGCCTTTTAGTCTCCATAGGGAAAATATTATGGGCCATTAAACTGAATTCGTTTTTTTTTCTTTCTTTTTATTTTGTTAATAGAGATTGTTGTTGTTGTTGTAATAAATTAAATTAACCATGTTATCATTTCGAAGCTGATTTAAGAAAGAAAGAAAGATTTGAGAAAGTAAGTAAGTGAGTGAGTGACTGATTTAAATATTGTCACAATAAATTTTTATGTAAAAAGTCTCGTTCATTTCAAATGATTTTTGCTGAATTTATTCTTTTTATTTTTTGTGCTTTTGTAATCCGTTTCGTCAAATGATGACGTTATTAACCAATTTAGCAAATGATGCATATTGTAAGGAGAGTATTTGATAAAATTTTGTGGTTTGATAAAAATACTCAATTTTAGCAATGTATGTAGATTGGAGGAGAGAAAAGGAGTTGAAAGGACACACTCAGGTTACACGAGGTCCATTGTGATATCACAGACTACAACTCTTCTCTGTTTCCGAAACTATTTGAAGCTTTTGATGAAGTGATTTAGACTGTCAACGTTTATGTTTGACTTCTCAGGCTTAGCGCTGGGCATGTATCCAAGAGATGCAGATCAGTGTTCTCCTCTTCCTCATGTCTACACCTTCTACAGAAGTCTTGAGGCAAATATTCAAGAGCAATACACCTTGCATGACTGCTCGTAATGCAATACCATGTAAGGATTGAGACTACTGCAGCCAGCATGCTCCATTGAAGCCTAGGCAGACTATTCACACACTAGATTTCTTAGTTTAGATGAGATATTCTATGCCATTCGGCTAGCATCCGAAGAAGTCCGTCAGGCTTTGACGGAATCCCTAACTGCATTTTCAATAATAGGCTCACAAGTCCTCAAAAGGATTTCCAAAGCAGAGAATTTATTTAATACCTGTTTTCATAGTAAATCCCACTCCTATTTGACAAAAACTGGCGAAGTCAGTTTGCCCTCTGTTCTGAAGAGAAGAATTGTTCATCAGAAAAAAGAATTATTCGAGACATGAAACTATCCAATCATTGGCCGCCAGGCCAAGATCATGTAATAGTTGCGAAACAGAGCTGTAACCCACATAGAGTAAATGTTCCGTCTTATACAAGCGTTTGCTTGCAGGATATTTTATTCCATCATCAAATGTAATTCCTATCAGTGTGTCCAACACTTGAATAATTTGAAACAAATTATTACCTGTTAATCCTACCAAATATTAAACAAATCGCCTTTTGTTAGCTTTTGAAGCTTTAGCCAGTTCCATATTCTATTAGTTTTGCATTGTGTGTATTGTTTAGGCATCCAGTGTATCTAAGACTTTACAGTTTGTTTCCGTTCCAAAACCATCATCTTTTCTAATTTCTGTCTCGACCAACGAGTAAATGTCCTGCTTCTTCCCATAGACTTTCAGTTGGAATAAATATTTAATCAAGGACCGAGGCAACGGTTGATAGAAATAATATCGTATGAAGCTTTCGTCCGTTTGCAGTCCATAATTACTCTCTAGGTGAATATTATTCATAATGTTATCGATAATCTCTATAAATTAACACAAAATGTGTTTTCATACTTTACTGAAAATCTCGTTGAGAGAATGAAAAATCTAAATACTGGAGTTTAGCTTTTACATCGCATAACATTAAAATTATAAATAAAAACTACAAAAACAAAACAATGCAAGTAAACAAAACTGTTAACAAATTATCGTACTGCTTGATATAACAACAAACGCCAGTATAAAATAATGGTAAACAAAAATCCACAAACAACAGTGCAAGAATAAATGTAAACAACAATGTTTACATCTATAGAGATATCGAGGCAGGCGAGAAGGCAAAGTCATGAACATTCATCAGACTATTTACTCTGCTATATAAAAGGCAATGCAAAGCAAACGATTGAGTTAGACGCGGTGCGTTTGAAGAAAATAATCGTGGTATGAAGATCTCCGTTACAAAGATCAGTCGAATAATTGTCTAGTAATTGTTATTGTCTATGCAAACAGCGGAATAACAAAGAAAAGCAATTGTTGTTGTTTACATCAAGTTGTGAACAGTGGCACACAAAATTGTGCGAATAACAAAGAATTTTAATTAAAACTAAACATAAATTTATTTTTGTTTTGTTTGCAATCTACGAGCTCATATTTTAAACATTCTTAAAAGGTAGCAATATTGATGATGCAGTGCCACTAATTATAGGCTGCAGTGATCTAGACTACCCAGAGCTCATGAATGTCAAATGAATGCCAAAATTGTTAAAGAAAGAGTGTTTTATTTAACAAAACACAGCAACCTTTTGGTCTCTGATGCTTTACCATATTTTAGCTGATAAATAACTGCAGTTCAAAGCTCCAGCAGCAGCTCTATTACTGTTGCACGAAATTCCCTCTCGCAATATGAGTTCCACTTGATATAATTTTCCATGTAAGCCATGAGGCTGTTGTGGAAAAACCAATTACAGTTGGATATGCATGTGATTGATTTATTGCATGTAATTAATACAAAATGCAATACATATATTTCCCCATGCGAAAGAATGAATGAATGTAGTCATGTATGCATGTGCATACCAATAACAGTTCATTGTGCCACATGATGATGGAAAATGAAACTTGTAACGAACGCAGAGCTCTGTTGTTTCCAAAGGGAGAATACATACAAAAAAATTATTAAAATATTTCAGTTAAATTCTGACCTCCTTTTTATTATAAATAAGTTTTACCTTTTATTGTTGTTTTATTTTGAAATCTGTTACAAAATAACAACACAGTTCGTTACAATATGATGAATAATGATGGTCAGGACAATGATAATAAATGTAAAATATCATATATTTTATGCAAAATAAAGCAAAATAAAGTATACAAAAAAAATTTTATAATAATAATGATATTAAAAACAACAACAATAAATACTTAGACAGGCGTTCAGTTTTTTACATTCATTTATCAACACAACAGCACAGAGCAAAAGCAAACAAAATTTTTAAATTATCGCAAGAATTTTAAATACAAATTCTCGTATAATACAACTTGATACATACATGCATAATTGGCCATTACAGGCACTGCAGGCAGTGTTACAGCCTAGCACATCACACCACTTATGTTGTGTGTATTAATTTTATGCATGAGAGGCGTGCTCTACAGTTTAAATTCGACTCCAAAGGACAGATTTTTATTTTATCTTATTCTCTGAGAGTTTTTTCTAGAAATGTGCTGAGAAGAAGTCGCCGAAGAAATATTTGTTCAATTTCGTTTAGTTGAAGATGTCTGACCTGGGATTTGAACCGTGGCCTCATAACCCAACAACAACCTACTAGATTACGACGACCAACGTGTGTTTTCTTTTCTCAGTTACATTAGGTTAGGTGGGAGTGGTAGCTCTGATATCATAAGCTTACTTCAGGGAAGAACAAGAATTTGGTCAGGGCAAGGGCTGTACATCAAAAGCACGACTATCCTACGCTGGGAAAAACAGCATCAAAATTTGGTAAACGAAGCTATGTACATATATCCTTGACATCATTAGATGAGAGCTCCTTCAGGCTGACAAGAAATGGAGTCTTTTCTCAGTGGCGAACAGATTTTTGTATAATCTTCTCTTTTCTTAGATCATCTTCTTAGCAATCTGCTGGGAAGTAGTCGACGGAGAAATATTTTTCCTATCTCGTTTTTCTGGAGATGTCTGACCTGGGGGTTGCACCGTGGCCTCAACTAGTAAACTACTGCGACTTGAGATATTTTTGAAACAAAAAATTATAATTTTTAACAGAAAACTAAATTAGAGCAGAGGATTGAGTTGATGGTAATAAAACTAAATGCAGTTAATTCCATGCCTAGCACGGAATTTGGGTACGTTACAATCTAAGGGGGACCACAGTCACATTCGAATGTATTATACGGATTGAATAATTATTTTTGAATTTTCTCATCAATCTTGCATTAAAGTCTGTTTAAAGTCTATAGTGGGAGTCCCAATTGTTATACGTAAAGGACTTGAAGTTGGTTTTCATAAAAGTTGAGTGAACATTTCAGTGTATTTGTCAGTGAGGTCCTGGCTATTCTTAAAGGTTTACAATGCTTAATGGGTGGTGGAGCTTTTCACAAAAGCTCCTTATTTTATCACACAGACAGGTTACAATCAATTTTTTTATGAATTTCCTTCAACATATATCCTCGTCTATGAATGTCGTTTTATTTTTTCCTACGAAAATTTCTGATCCTTCGAATGTAAATCTTATATGGGTTCCGAAGCATAGGGATATCAGTGCAAATTGTATTTTTAATGGACTGAAGTCTGTGGTACTTTACAAACGAAAAACAAATAAAAAAAATTTGCAAATGGTTTGATGTAGCTGCAGTCTAGCTCAGACATCTCGAACGAGGCGAAAAATGAAAAGACATTTCTTCGGCGACTTTCTCTCAGCATAAAAAATTATAAAAAATTTCAAAAATCTATCATTCGGAGTCGACTTTAAACGGTAGATTCGGCCTTTGATGGATAAAAATAATACACCCAGTATAAGTGGTATGAGTAGCTAGATGGTAGCTAGATGATAGCAGCATTAAGACTTCTCAGACAAGTGTAATCAATTTCCAGCAAAACATGTGGGATTGTGCAAACTTCTGCTGGATCCATTATTTATTCCCAGTATTCTTACATAAGGGTATACATTGTATTGTATTTCAAATATTTTTTATTTTTTTGTAATTTTTCATTTAAAAAAAATTTTAAATCCGTTTACATTATTTTTTTATTTGTTTTTATTTTCAGATTTGTTGTCTGTTGTGCTCTCAAGCTTAAGACAGTGCTATTTTCTTAAGTTTAACGTTGATGAACCTGTAGAAGAAGTGTAACCATGCATAGGTAAGTGAATGAATGCGTGTGTTTAAAATGTTTTTCATGTTCTTTTATTCTCGTCTACTTGTTTGCATTGAAAACAATCATTTGTCAGTCTGGCAAATTGTCTAGCTGGTTGTTACACTTGTCATTTCCAACGTTTTCTCAGAATGGTTTCTTTAGTCTTCTGAAATTGTTATTTTCATGTTCTCTTAGCAGAATGTGGCAATAAATTTCAGCAGCTACAGGAATTTTTCATTTTGCTTAGCAGCATTTGGTGCACTTACTTTGTTTATTTATTGGCATTAGAAAATATTTCTTTTGTATACCGTATGCCACTATTGTTATTTGTGGCCATGATTGAGGTTGCAATTCCATTTGTCGCATCACTGACTGTGCTCATTAGAATCAAAGCAACCCATAAATTAAAAAGAAACCATAAAAGACTGAAATTTAATTTCCAGGGTCACTATCTGTAGCTCCTTTTTTTTCTTTATAATTGCTTACAAAGGTGAAAAAAGTTGAAACCATTGAAATGTACTTTGATTGTGGAACTATTCTAAACTATACTTGTAGCTAAAAAAATGTTTATATTTTCTATGAAATTTACTTCTGTTTCATTTCATTGTATGTTGCACCAAAATTTTATTGAGTTTCAATTGGAAAACCTTCATTCCTTCATTCATTTATGCATTTATTCATTGATTCTTTCTTTCCTTTGCATTTCATTTACTCGTAAATTCTTTGAAGAATAAAACCAATGCGTTTTCTCTATTAAATTGTTGTTCATTACATCAGCTACTGCTGTAAACTAAACAGAGATTCCATGCAGACTATGAAACATTTTTTAATCCTTTGCAACATTTTGTTTGTTTATGAAACAAAAATTTTGTATCACTTTCAGCAACTTTCTCAATATACTCTAGCGCTTTAAACATGTTTCTCTATCTCTTTAATCAACAGAGTTTCTAGCAAGTCCATGAATTCTGTTATAATTTCACCACACATGGTTTTTTAGTCAGTATCGTATATGCAATGATATATGTAAGCAACAAGTTGCCAGCAACATTTCGGAGAAATTTTAGTTTACAAATGAGACAAATTGAAGGCACTTGTTGTTATACTGTAGACATGTTTAAAAACGAAATGAATATGTTTATAAGGAAATAAGGTACCTTTTGTATTTTTGAAATATGTTTAGGAACAATGTTGATGGCCACTTTAGTCAATTAAGTAAATCAACTTTTGTGTATAATACAATGAGATAAATTGCTGTATAGCATGATTGTTATCCATTAATGGCTTTAAGATGGTATTAAGCATATGGTAAATATTTGATTTTCTTAAAGGCTATGCCGTATTTGAAATGATATGTTAATAAAGGAGTAATAAGGCAATCAAGCTCTTTTTTAACTTCTCAAATTTTGAAAGGAAACCATTAAAGTCGAAACGCACATGACACATTCATAATTAGAACAGTGGGAGACTTTAGTCAGTTGATGTCTCATGCCACTTACTTCAATAGAATTTCGTAAAGATACTCTTCTTAACCTTGATATGTATTTCAAATGTCATTGACTTTTTATTTAAATTGCACACTCAATAGGATTCCTAACTTTTTAATGAGCATGAGAGTGAGTATTGTCATGAAAACTTTTATTTAATTTTGCTTGTTTATTTGCATATTTACGATTTAAAAGTTATCAGACATAAATATTTGCCAAATTTTAATTGAAATTGTGTATTGTACGTATGATAAATAAAAATAACATAGAAACACACGTATACCACGCAGTGGCTATGGTAATAAAAATTTGAAAAAATTTTGTACATGTGGAGGCGTAATATGCTGAATTAAATTCTGTTCAGCGACAACCCATTACGATTACGAACGGCTGACATTCATAAATCCTTATTTTCTGCCTTGTGCGTACGTAATATAAAGAATATGGCTGATAATAGAACAACCCAATATTTTGTCTGTCACTGCCATGGTTTTAAGAAAATGTTGATTTATAGATTGATTTACTGATGGCCATTTGCTATATTCTTATTTAATTTACTTGAACATTTTTTAAATGTGGTTCCCATAGCAAAAATTATTTTTTTCTCTTTTTTCAAAGCAAATATTTAACATTTTATACTCTACCACACTACCAAACCGTCCTCAATAAAAAGTTGTTGAAAAATTATGTCATGTGCCAATCAAATGATTGGTATCAATTTAATAAAACTTTAAACCCTAATTTGCATCGTAAAGGATTACAATTTATTGCTAAACTTAAATACTAAAACTTAATGTTACATGTTGATTACAGAAGAAATAATGTGTCAGTTTCTTACTTAAGCAACATGTGTATATAATTTATTATCAAATCCATGCAATTTATAACGTTTATATACATTGATATTAATCAATGTTGCTTGGTTACTAAAAGAGCAACATGCATAAAAACATTTCATTGCATCATGTTTAATTGCAGCTTGTTGCTAAGCTCAACACTTAAAGTTCAATATACATGTTGCCGTAGATACAATGTTTCTATATTCTTGTTAAAGCAACATGTTGAATATTTTAATGTTGAGTTTGGCAAATGTTAATAATGTTTCCATTTCTTTTTTTTTTTTTTTCTATTTTCTTTTCAGAAACTTTATATTTTCAATTATGTACTTACATTTCAACTTCTCCTCTTAATTTGTTGCATCTTAAATTCTTCTGTTCTCTGTTCTTAAGTTAATCAAAGCCATGTGTTTCATGTTTCTAAAACTTCTCCGGCGAATACATTGTTTTTCATTCATTAATTAGAAATGCTGGTCTTAAATTAAATGTTTTTCCATTGCAACTGAAAATTTCAAATTAATTTAACAGCAACAGGCAGCAACTGAAACATTGTATTGGAGAGCAGCAGTTGTCAGAATTCGATTTAAAAAGCTTTCTTGTTTTAACTGCCAAGTTTTCTTCTAAACATTAAAGCAACTTTCTTTCTTTCTTTCTTTGATTATTAAAATGAGAAGATAAAAGATTTCCAAGAATTTCAATTTAATTTTCAAATATTTTCAGTTATTTTAAGTAAATGAACACCATGACCTTGTAAGTAATTTTAATAGGTTTCTTGTGGCGTTGTGTGTGTATGTGTGTGTTACTTAATGAGAATGGCATTTTCCCTATGTTTAGAGATGACCTCCAAGGATGAGTAATTATTTTTAGAAATTGAAAATCATTCGTGTTAATGATTTTCTATGATGACTTTATAATGATGTTTCATACTTTCTAAATGGAATATGCCAATAAGGAGGGCTGTCAGAGAAGAAGATATGACATAACAAATGCTATTGGGGATGCAAAGGCGGCGAGCTAAGCAGCTCTGCAAATTCAGACAAGGTTAGATAAATACGAAAAATCTTCTCAAACAGAAAAAAAGCACGTTTGGCGTAGTTATAGGAGAAAGAAAAGGAAACTTCCTCTTCTGAGTATAGTCCCAGCTTTTCATTGTAGATGAGGGAAACACCTCTGCCTATACAATGTATTTGATGTCACTGCTCTGTAAAGTATGTACATTGTGATATACGTTATGTGGCTTCTTCCGAGCCTTTGGAAATGATAACACAAAAGGCTGCAAGCAGCCAAAGTGCTTTCATCCTTTGACGTTAACAGTCCGTGTGACATACTATACCTACCTTCATAAACCTTTTTCGTTATTTCATCTCCTTCTTATGTAACCCTCGCCCTAACACGAATTCCAGTTTCATTTCTTCTTTGTTGTTAATTAAATGTAAACGTTAAATAAATGTTGCAACCAGAAACTGTTCATCGGTTGCCTGCAACACACACTATTTATTTAATTAGAAAAGTAAGTGAAAAACTTTTCTTATGTTATTGTTATTGTTGTTGTTCTCTTTATAATTCAAACTGATTTCCATTTTTTTCATTTTATCAACTCTCTTGCAGCAGTTTATGCTCTGCAGTAACAATTAAAATTAAATTAGTTTTCATTATTTGCAACATGTTGCTGCTGTTGGCACTGCCACTGTGTAAGAGAAAGAAGCCTAAGAAAAAAATTTGCATACTTTTTATACGAAACTATGAATGAATATGCATTAAAGTTTCATTTCTTTTTTTTTTTTTTCTTCTCATTATTGTTGTTGTTGCTGTTGTTATTTATTTTCATTATATCCTCCTGGTGTATTTTCTATTTAAAATTAAACACAGACCCAGTAGATTGGTTGAATGTAAATGAACGAGAAGAGAAAAATTTGAAATTTCAAAACTTTTCAGAGTTTATTTCAAGAACAAATTTTACTTGTATGTGTGGTCCATTCATTCATGACAAATGAAAAATAATATTTAAAAACCAGGATACATTATTTGAAATGTTAAAAAGTTCCACTAAATATGTGAATGTGAAGGTTTAATGCCAGTCATTTTAAAAAAAAATCGACAAAAAAAATCATGATAATTATTTAAACGTATAATATTACCTGTGACCCATTAGTGTTTTACATTCCATCACTGGTGATGATGGTGGTAGCAGTTGCTGATATTTTTTTTATCATAATAATGTTTACTTTACTACTGTAAGTTTTCAATATGAATAAACATAAGTTCTATGCAGTCATTCATTTACAGTGTAACTTGGATTTAAGCAAACAAAATGAAAACAACCTTCTCTCGTCCACTATTCTTGACATCATATTTCTTTATATACAATGGCTTCCAGTCTATTTTAATTTCAGCTTTTTCCACGTCTTAGAAACTTATTTAATAACATGGTTGCTGTATGTTATCTTCTACGATGGGAAAGGATTACGGGGTTCCTTACAAACTACTGTTAATAAATCTGTATCTACTTACACTTGCCTACTTAATTGGTCATTACAATCCATCAGCTAGGATTACAACCTTGCTTCTCATACAACCCATGTGGTGTGTGTTAATTTTCTACATGAATGACGAGACCTACAGTTTAAAATCGACTCCAAACGACATATTTTCGAGAAGCTTCTCATTGCAATCTTATGTACTCGCAGAGCTTTTGCCAAAAGCCTACTGAGCGGACAAACTCTATATTTTCTATAAGTTTTCGTTTCTGTCAATATTTATCCATCCTTTACTTTGTTTTTGTTCTTGTTGTTGCTGTTGTCAGATTTTAAATGAAAATATTATAAATCAGTTCCTCATGCATGCATTCTCTGGCATTTAAAACATTGCATCTGTATGCGCCTCATATTTATTTAACATTAAACATTCATCATCATACGCAAAGTGAACAGGGTGAACACAAAAAGATGGGGACAAGAATAAATTAAAGGAAATAATATAGAATTGGTAAGAGTTTAACAGGTAGCAGTGAGTAAATATTTTAATTGAAAATATATATGAAATATTGTACGTCCCTAAACTATTGTGCACCGCCGTTTACAACCTTTACTCAAATACTTATTTACTGTGCATTATATTGGTATTATTATATGCATGTCAACAATATTTTTCTCTCTTCTGTTGTTTTTTTTTTCTCTGTTTAAACATGATTGAGCAAATAACACGTAAATATGCAAAGAAAAGTATAAAAATTTAATGAAATTTTATAAGAAAAGAAAAGAAAAACAGAATAAACTTAAGAAAACTTCAATACAATGATGAGGATTTTATTTATTTTATACTGCAACCGCAGATTTCAGTGCGAATTAACTATGCAGATAGCCGGTAAGATTGGAGGTAAAAATTCTGAATACATGCATAAGAAAACTTAACTAAAGAACAAAGGAATTAAGTACGACGATAAAGAAAACCGTAAGATTTTTCGCTGTTTTTGGCTATTATTTTCCATTTCCATTTTTATTTTTCTGGCAATTCTTTTTGAATAAATCATTGAAAATCCATACCCTGCAGATGGCTTAAATTTAACAAAAAAGACAAAGAAAACTGTTTCACTGTAGTTTTCTCGAAATACATGGAATAGCATACAACCAAGGCTTGTACATATGTATGCGGTTAGTGAAGTATGGGCCTGATGGGCAAAAGATACATTTTCATCGTACTTTGTTTGATTAATTGGATAACACCTTGAGGAAAATATTAATTGTTGTCTCGCGGAACAGCCGGCAAACCTAAAGAGAACATTATTGAGATTCTTGCTGGAAAAGCTTCTTTAATGTCATCATGGAATAAATGAAGAAAACGGTGCAAACAAATTCGAGAATAATTGTTGTAGAAAATCGAAGAAAATATCTGTCACTGGTCTTTTGAAAACATGAAAGACAAGAAGAGTAAAATAGAGATAGAGAGAGAGAGAGCGTGAATAAGGAATAAGTACACAATGAAGTGTTCGAGAACAATTAAAACAACAGCCCGAAGAAAATTCAAATAAATCGATTATTTTAGCACGGACATGCAATATAAACGAAATTTGTAAAGACAAAAGCATGGAATGTCTCATACAAATGATGTCAGTTAAGGTATACAGTGGAGGCATTAAGAAAGAGAGTAATAATTATTATCATTGGAGAAATTCTATTAGATGGTGGGCATATGTTAGGTGAGCAAGCCCTCATAAGCTTACACACAGAATATCACAAAAAAGTCTATAGTTTCGTCACTTCGTTGTTCGTAAATATTTGCAGATCAAACAGAATACATTGATCAACCAACTCTGTTTGTCTCTATCAACTCAACAATCATATACGGAAACCGAAACAATTTGATCGTGTTTATTTCGCCTCTGAGGACAATTTCAATTCAATTTCTTGCGGTTCAAAGAATATCGAAAGTGAAGAGAATTACAATGAAACTTAGCCAAAACAATGCTGCTATGGAACCATAAGTAATACGCCAGTATTGAGACGTGAGCGTGTGATCAGATCAGAACGAGAGTTGTATGAAAGCTGCGCGTTAAGCAGGCCAAATGTTTAATCTTTGATTATAAGAATTGCAAACAAAATTGATAGCGCAATGCTAATAGTGAATAAAGAAACGAGTATCGTGTAGTTATAAAAGTTTCTTTTATTTTGCTTGCAATAATCAAGGTTTCTTGCCTTAGCTATGTTGCATTTGATAATTTTATCGCCCAATGGTGCGACCAATAGTTTGACGTTGAATCCAAATCACAGATTTGGAAAGATTCTTCATGTCCTTTAACATAATTCCAAAGCTTTTGGCAAGAATGCTTTTGGGAATAATATTTCTTTTCATATTTCCCCATTTGCATATCTTATAAATACTATAACGAATTATGTAAAAGTAGAGACCCCATTATCTGTCTCTACTCTACAAATCGGTTCTGGCCCCATCAAAGGCGTAGAAGCTCCTATCCACCTACCTCATCTGCCTGCTCTCTGGCGTGAATTGTCACATAACCCTATGACCCAGCAGCGGGTAACCATATATATTGACCAGTTGGCTAATTCCGCTTACCCGAATATTCTCATACTATCTTCGTTTGAACCTCATTCACATAGTATTGTCAAGTCCTGTTTCTTACGCCACCTTTTCAAGTTGAATTTGTATCTTGTCAAGCCAAATTTGAGATGCCCAAAGAATTAACCCCATTTGGCCTAGGATAACATATATTTTTATTTACCTAGTTTATTATACTCGGGGGCTTATCATACCTTTGCTGAGATCTCAGAAAAATCTACAACAATCCGGTTCGCAATAAAGTGATGTTCAATGCACCAGAGAAAGGAGGTTGGAATGAGGAACCTCTGGACTATCATTTGCATATAGTCTGTGTAACAAACGTTTTTTTTTTTTGATTCTGAGTGTTTTGCTTAAATATAATTTGCGATTTTTGTCTAATATTTAGTCTTAAATTGAGGAAAGGTGTATGTCTTTATTTTTGGGATGATATTCAAGACCCAGGTGTATATTTTGTTTTTATCAGTATTTTTTTTCTTGTTGTGTTGTATGTTTGCTAATGTATACAAAATTTTGTTGCTAAACATAGCTGAGAATGTTGATAAAAAAAAACTGAAACTCAGTTTGTTGCGTTATTTGGTCAACATTGTTCAGGTTACATGTTTCTTATGGTTGCCAGTGATGGTTGACAGTATGTTAACCATGTAAGTTGTAAATAATGTTAATTTACCTGTGCATTATAAATGCAATCTATTTTATATTGCTTTATTTTGGTCAAATAAAAAATAAAAAAATAATAATATTAAAAAAACTCGCAATAGAATACATTTTGAAAGGAAAATTCGGTATTATACCATGGTTACGGTAAATTGACAATAATAGTAATTGACAGATAGTCGGTACTTCTATTCTATTAGTTTTAACTCGTTACTACGCGTAGAATTTTCTGGTGATAAGTTTCCTTCTACACGAAAGCGTGTTAAAGCGTTCTTTTTATTTTGACCTCTACAAGAGTAAGGAACTCCCACAGTAAAGGAAAAGTAGATTACAAAGTCATTCCGAAAATTAAAGTGAAGCTTAACTTTAAAATAAATTTTAAAACGTGGTCAGAGTGTGACACTTACTTTTTATTTGCCAAAAAAAAAAAAAAGGGCAAAGGAAAACCTTCAATTATTTATGAAAATTTTGAGAAGAGTGTCATCAATTATTCCTTCAAATTATCTATTTTGTACACGGCAATCCTCGGCAATAAAATTTGGGATTTGGTCACGTGAGACTGATCTTCAAGGAAAAGTCACTGAAACGTTGTCTTAGCCAGGTATCCGCGTAGTTGGCGCCAAGTGGATATCAACGTTGGAATAAATTTGGTATTGGGGCTCAAAATTAACCTATTTGCACCTAAATCCGTTTGGAAGAAGTTTTACACGTATAATTGTTCCAATTACGATAGATATTGCAAGATTTGTTAATTGATAGCCAGTCAACTAAACATTTTACGAAGAAATATTAATAAAAGAAATTAAATTTTGCATATATTACGTGTAAATTGTTGCTTTTGTTCTTTTTTTTAATCTTGCTTATCTACCGCTTTAAATAGAAGACAAAACAAGAGCAAAACAAAATATGAACAAAGTCCTAAACCAAATGTAATATTATTACTATATTTTTGGGTACAGTGTGAACCAAAACTAATCAAACAGAGGAAATTACGGAAAAATTAAATCTTTGTGTAACAACATCTTAGAATATAAATATCTAATGCAGTTGAAATACTAAATTTAAAATATGAATAATGTATAAGTATATTTCTAATAGCCTAGAAAGTTAAAGTGGAACGTACATATTCTATTCCTAATGTAAAAGAGAAACAACTCTATCTTTAATTAAATTTTATATATTTTTTTATTGAAATAGGATTTCCTTTAATAAGTCAATAAAAATAAGATATATTATTATTAATTGCTAAATATTAAAATTTAAATGTTAAACATAATTATATCAAATTCTCAAAAGGTACGTTTCACAATCCCTAATTTTGTTAAATTTAACCTGAAATGAAACCCTGTAATTATATTTATATCTAAATTAATTCTAAACACTTTTATATGCAAGATACTTTAAAAAAGAGAAAAAACCAAATTTATAACATCCACAACAGCAAAACCATTCTGATCAGGAGGCCTCTTCATCATCATGGATTTTGGTGAGTCACAAACATTTTATTAAAATTGTCAAATTTAAAGAGAGTATCATTATTATAAAAGAAGAGTAAAAAAAGACAGTACTACAAAAGATAAATTAATTTAAGAAAAAAAAAAAAGAAAAGAGAAACAAAAATATAAAGAAATACAACATAGATAAACAAAAGAGTAAATAACAACAACTTTTTATATTTTCAAATTTAACAATTGAATGGAATTATCCAAATATTCTCTTAGTATGATAGCATTATTTGCTCTTAAATTTCGAGGATAATAAGTTTGTATTCTCGAAATTAATCATTTGCAATCGGTAACGTATCTCTTTGAGAACGTTAATTTTGTCATTACAAAGTTTTGATATTTACTCGGATGTTTTATAAAATATTTATAATGCTGTCTTGAATATTTTAGAAGCATAATCATTTCTTATTTTTATATATGTATAAGTATTATTTAAGTATTTTCTAAACTTTAAAAATTTTTTTTTTTTTTTTTGAAAATTTACTAAAATGTTCTATGAAGGTTGATATATAGATAGTGAATAAATTTAATATGGATTGATAATTGAGAAAATTGTTTTTTCAATCATGGTAGAATAAGTTAGGACGAAATGATTAGGGATCCTGAAAATATTCTTTGCCATCAGGATAAAGGTAGGCGTGGGTTATGAGGCACTGTTTCCTAATATGTAACACCTAGGAAACTCAAGTGGAAAGTACTATAGCGTAGTAAAGTAGATTATTATTGTTTTTTTTTTTTTTCTCATATATAGCTATATTGGGGATTTGGTTTGATATTATATAGCTATTTAGTCCATTTAGATTTTGAAAAGTAGTTTAATATTAGGGAGTCTATATAAAATGACTGTAAATATAGATTCTAGGAAGAGAGACAAGAACCTCCCCAGCCGACTGTTGCTAGCGATTATATGGCTCCCGCAGTTTCTCTTTTGGAATCATCGCAAGTAATGTTTAAAATATTAAACATGAAAGAACACCTGAACAAGGAAATCAGGATTAGCGTGCCGGAAAGTAAAAGGGGGAATCAATTTGGAGTTTTGGTTGAGGAAAGTTACGCTATTTTGGCCAAAGTTTCTGGTTTTTTTAATTTAATTTTTTTTTAGCCGTATCTTATTACGAAAACTGACGCAGTATTTTATTTTACCGGGTTTGGCGTTTTATTATAAGTAGTGGCAAGTATCTCTTGGTTTTACGTTTTCTCCAAATAGATTTTTTCTTCTTTTCGTTACGGCGAATGGCAAGTTTTCTGATTTTGTTTTCCTCAAAGTGAAGATTTATTACAGTAAATGGCGCCCAACGTGGGCCGAAAATGTCCACAAAATTTTATTTTGTGACATTATCGGTTCCGGATTTTTTTTTATTGTGTTTAGAGTTCAGTAAATGCAATTCTTAATGGTTATTGTTTAGTTCGGTTCCTTTTTGCAAATAAATAGTTAAGTATTACAGGACATTTAGATACTTGAGGTTCGAGTAACTGACCGTTTTACCAATGACTATTCCTTTTGTTGAATTGAATTTGGATTTTACAACTTCTATTATGTTTTGCCTAAAGATTATTTTGCGTTGTGTTTTTGACAATTATTACAGACTTAGTTACGAGTGACCTTTAATATATTTGAGAAATGTTAGTTGATAGCTTGCTGATTAACATCCAGAATATTAAGGGACATTGTTGTCCAATGGGATACAATGCTCACTAGTTGTCCGTTATAGAACGCAAATAATTTCATAGCCCAGTTTAGTATCCAGTTATAGACTTTCTACTTATTTTTTTTTTTATCCTAACTTATTTTTACCATGAGAGAGGAAAACATTTTTATAAAGTATTTTTTTATTAATACATTTGATCTTAATACACAATTTTTTTTATTAAAAATTGATTATTAATTACGTACAATTAATTTTTTTCTGTTGAATTGCGTTTTGAGTGTGTTTGTCTTAGACATTAGTTTGTTTGAGAATAATTTATTTGTTTTTTGATTATTTAGAAGAAGTATTGAAATTACTGAAAATGTCGTTAGAACATTCTCCACCTCAGGCAGCAAACTTGCTACCATCAGATTCTCCTCAAACTTCTTCTACTGGCTCAATTAATAATGTCTGTCACATTTGTCGCAATCGAATGGACGATACCGTTGAATGTTTGCTTATTGTTAGGTGTAATCATGCTTTTCATAGGGCTTGTATTGAAGACTTTTTATCTAAGGAAAGTGAGTGTCCTATATGTCGCCTTAGTTGTGAATTATCGGATTTACGGAAAGTTAATTTACCTTTAAAACGAGGCAGAGGTAAAGGTATTGGTCGTGGAGCAACAGCAAAACAATATCAGACTAGAAGTTTTGATCGGAAGGTTGATAATGGGCAAAGCGCACCGTTGATTAATATTAGCACCAATACTGTGGAAACGTTTACATCACCCCCAAGAAATAAGGACAACATTATATCTGAGAATATGACTTTGAATGATAACTTAGAAGTTCCAACAATAAATGCTTCTAATGAAAAGCGTACACAAAACTCAACCATAGATTATAATGAAATTAATAGACTAATTGAAAGCAACATCACAAGAATTTTACAAGATTTAAATATCGTTCCTAATAGCGTAAGGCCAAATCTTCCTCCGGCCAGACAACAGAACATGCCTCCTAATGTTGTGAATCCGACACCTAGTAGAAATTTGAATCACGTATTTTCTAATAATCAAAGTTTAAGTCCACTTTCATCTAGTTTTTCTAGTCAACAAATTGATAAAGTGACTTCCATTATACAAAATTGGGGACTTAAATTTGACGGCTCTTCTAATGGTCTTACAGTTGAAGAATTTCTATATCGGCTTAAATCTTTAACTCTCGATAATTTCAATGGTGACTTTTCTGTAATTTGTAAAAATTTACATATTTTACTAGCAGGAAAGGCGAGAGATTGGTATTGGCGATACCACAAACAAGTTGAAGCTATTAATTGGCCAGATTTTTGTGAAGCAATTAGATCCCAATATAAAGATTTTAAATCCATTTACGACATACGGGAAGAAATTAGAAATCGAAAGCAGAGAGCGGGAGAAACATTTGATATGTTTTATGAAGCTCTATCTTCTATAATGGATCGTTTAACCAGTCCAATATCGGAACAGGAATTAATAGAGATTATTATGAGGAATTTAAAACCGGAAATACGTCATGAGTTATTGTATATACCAATACATTCGATTCCACATCTTAGAAAGCTAGTGCAAATGCGCGAAAGTTTACTAAACGATGAATATGTTCGTCGTAATATTTCTCATAGGAATCAAACTCAATTTTTGCCTAGACGACAAATCTCGGAAATAACTACAGGATTAGAAGACGACCAAAAGTACGAAATGCCTGCTGCTTCTTCAGTGGATGCGATGGAAAAGTCCCAGAAGATTCCATGCTGTTGGAATTGTGATCAACTTGGACATTTTTATGAAGACTGTTTAGAAAACAGGACTGTATTTTGTTACGGATACGGGGCAAAAAACACATATAAACCGCAATGTCCTAAATGCTTAGCAAGTAAATCTTCAAAAAACTTCCAGGGGATAGTTCCAAAAAAGGAACAATAGCAGAATCGAACTTGTTAATAATTGACAATAATTTACCTAGATGTGACATTAAATTACCGAATGTGACTAATGCTTCCACCCAAACGGAAAATGATACACAAAAGAATACGAAACATTCTGATGAGTACAAAATTTTAAAGCAAAGTACAAGTACCAATGATAATCTGGCGAAACTGAATTTTCCAAGATTACCCTACCATAAAAGATTGGAGATGTATAATGTTAAACGTAAGGAAATTTTTGAAAATGCAGTAATTTCCCAAATGGATCAAAAGCACCCTACTAAACGTTCCACACGTCGTCTTAGAGAGTTTTACAAACGAAGAAAATATTGTTCGAAATTACTTGTTTCAGCTATAGTAAGTAATTCTAACGATGGTCGTTTTTATGCTAAAGTTTCATTTTTAAATTATGTTGAATTAGGTCTGTTAGACACAGGCGCAAGTATAAGTTGCATAGGCGCTGATTTAGCTAGAGAGGATTTTTCAAAATTACCAAATTTTTTTAAGTATAAATCGTTTGTTAAGACTGCTGATGGAAACGTTCAGGCAGTTGTTGGATGGCTTAATGTTGACATGACTTTCAAAGGTAAAACGAAGAACATTGATCTCTTCATTGTTCCATCAATTTCGCAAAGGCTTTTGCTTGGTGTTGATTTCTGGAAAAAATTTCAGTTATTACCAAATATAATAGAATTCGTCGACATAGTTGATAGGTCTAGCCTTGATTTTTATTTTGATGTTCATAATTGTAAAGCACCAGAGAGTTTAGGTGATGATGATCAAGTAGCCAAATCGGAAGGACAGGAAGAAAATGTATACAAACTCACAGCGGAGCAACGTCAGCAGCTTGATGCAGTAATTTCTGTATTTCCTAATTTTGAGAAACAAGGTCTTGGTAGGACAAGTCTCATTAAACATGAAATAGATGTTGGCAGTGCAAAACCAATTAAGCAGCGATTCTACCCTGTCTCTCCAGCGGTTGAGAAGCTAATGTTCAAGGAAATAGACAGAATGTTAGAGCTAGGAGTCATTGAACCATCTTCTTCTGCTTGGAGCTCACCCATGAGGTTGGTTATAAAGCCTAACAAAATTCGCTTGTGCCTTGATGCGCGTAAGGTGAACAGTGTAACTAAAAAGGACGCATACCCATTACCATCGATAGAAGGCATATTTTCTCGCCTCCCTAAGGCAAACATCATATCGAAACTTGATCTCAAAGATGCTTATTGGCAGATAGCCTTGGCGGAGGAAGCGAAGGCAATAACAGCATTTACAGTACCAGGTAGGCCACTGTACCAATTCGTTGTAATGCCTTTCGGCCTCTGTAATGCTCCTCAGACAATGTGCCGTTTGATAGATGAAATTATTCCAGCCGATCTTAAGAATAGCGTTTTTGGTTACCTAGACGACCTCATTGTAGTTTCAGATAACTTTCAGGAACATTTGACAACTCTACTCAGAATTGCAGGGCAATTTCGGAAGGCCAATTTAACTTTAAACATAGCGAAAAGTCATTTCTGTGTAACTAGAGTGAAATACCTCGGATACGTAATTGGAGACGGAGGAATCACTACCGATCCTGAAAAGGTTAGTGCCATTAAAGATTGGCCAGTGCCCAAAAATATCAGACAGGTGAGAGGATTTTTAGGACTTGCAGGTTGGTATAGGCGGTTCATTGAAAATTTTTCAACCATCGTTTTTCCAATAACGGAAACTCTTTCTGCTAAAAAGAAATTTGTATGGACACCTGAGGCTAATCAAGCTTTTGAGAAAATTAAGACTCTTCTTACATCTGCCCCTATACTTGTAAACCCAGACTTCTCAAAAAAATTCTTTTTGCATTGTGATGCCAGTGACTTCGGCATTGGAGCAGTCCTTATACAGTTAGACAATAAAGGTCAGGAAAGACCTATTGCCTTTATGAGCACAAAACTTAACTCTGCTCAAAGAAATTATAGTGTAACTGAGCGCGAGTGTCTCGCTGCCTTGGAAGCCATACAGCGTTTTCGCTGCTATTTAGAGTTACAAGAGTTTGAAGTGGTGACGGACCATGCGAGCCTAGTGTGGCTAATGCGTCAGCCTAACTTGAGTGGAAGACTAGCTCGATGGGCGCTTAAGTTACAAACCTTTAAGTTTACTATTAGCCATCGCAAGGGTAAGGACAACATCGTACCCGACGCTCTATCGAGAATTCATTCTAATGAATTAAGTACTCTTGCAACCGATTATCCTATAATTGATCTAAAGTCGCCATGTTTTAAGGAAGCGGATTATATTAATTTAAAAGAGAAAATAAAGGAAAATCAAGATAAATACCCTGACGTTAAAATAGTTGATGAATTTGTGTATATAAAAACTGAATGCAGTGACGATACCAATAGTAACCGGGAAACAGCATGGAAGCTTTGGATTCCGGTGAATATGCGTAAGAGTTTAATAAAGAATTTCCATGATACAGGAACATCTTCTCATGGAGGAATTGGAAAAACTCTGGAGCTACTGCGAAGGACTTTCTTTTGGCCAGGGATGATAAAAGATGTGCAAAATTATATTAAGAATTGTGAAACTTGTAAAATGGTAAAAGCTCCAAACCGTATTATGAAACCTGAAATGGGGAAGCAAATTATTTCTGAACGCCCCTTCCAAAGATTATATATTGATCTATTAGGTCCCTATCCCAAGAGCAGAGCTGGTAATATAGGTTTGTTGATCGTTTTAGACCACCTTTCTAAGTTTCATTGGCTTTGTCCTCTACGCAGATTTACCTCTAAGGCTATCCAAGATTTTCTAGAGACAAATATATTTCACGTGTATGGTATACCTGAATACATAGTTAGCGACAATGGGTCACAGTTCAAAGCAAATGATTTGAATGCATTTTTCACCTCCCTTGGAATTATTCATATATATACCGCCTACTATTCGCCGCAGTCCAACGCCTCCGAGCGTGTTAACAGGTCAATAATTTCTGGTATTCGATCGCATTTGAAAAATGATCATACTCATTGGGATGAGAAATTAAGTTTCATCAGTTGTGCCCTTCGAAACACTCATCATCAAAGTATAAATACCTCCCCGTATCACGCACTTTTTGGACTCGATATGATAACGCATGGGTCAACATATGCTGTGTTACGAAAACTAAAACTTTTAGACGAACCTTCTTACAAACTATCTCATGATGATAACCTAAAGCTAATTCGACGTGAACTTCAAAAGTCCATGAAAAAAGCATATGAACAGAATCAATACTATTATAATTTGCGTACTAGACCACCAGCATTTCAAGTTGGCCAACAAGTTTATCGGCGAAATTTTGTGCAAAGCAGTGCTGAGAAAAAATTCAATGCAAAGTTTGCACCTTTATTTGTTAAAGCAAAAATCAGAGAAAAACTTGGAAGTCATTATTATAAGCTACAGGATGTTGAAGGAAAGGCTATTGGCACATACCATGCAAAAGATTTGAGAATATAACGTTTTTTTTTCCATCTAATCTCGTTACTCAAGAGTCGATATTATCTGGTTTGTAACAAACGTTTTTTTTTTTGATTCTGAGTGTTTTGCTTAAATATAATTTGCGATTTTTGTCTAATATTTAGTCTTAAATTGAGGAAAGGTGTATGTCTTTATTTTTGGGATGATATTCAAGACCCAGGTGTATATTTTGTTTTTATCAGTATTTTTTTTCTTGTTGTGTTGTATGTTTGCTAATGTATACAAAATTTTGTTGCTAAACATAGCTGAGAATGTTGATAAAAAAAAACTGAAACTCAGTTTGTTGCGTTATTTGGTCAACATTGTTCAGGTTACATGTTTCTTATGGTTGCCAGTGATGGTTGACAGTATGTTAACCATGTAAGTTGTAAATAATGTTAATTTACCTGTGCATTATAAATGCAATCTATTTTATATTGCTTTATTTTGGTCAAATAAAAAATAAAAAAATAATAATATTAAAAAAACTCGCAATAGAATACATTTTGAAAGGAAAATTCGGTATTATACCATGGTTACGGTAAATTGACAATAATAGTAATTGACAGATAGTCGGTACTTCTATTCTATTAGTTTTAACTCGTTACTACGCGTAGAATTTTCTGGTGATAAGTTTCCTTCTACACGAAAGCGTGTTAAAGCGTTCTTTTTATTTTGACCTCTACAAGAGTAAGGAACTCCCACAGTAAAGGAAAAGTAGATTACAAAGTCATTCCGAAAATTAAAGTGAAGCTTAACTTTAAAATAAATTTTAAAACGTGGTCAGAGTGTGACACTTACTTTTTATTTGCCAAAAAAAAAAAAAGGGCAAAGGAAAACCTTCAATTATTTATGAAAATTTTGAGAAGAGTGTCATCAATTATTCCTTCAAATTATCTATTTTGTACACGGCAATCCTCGGCAATAAAATTTGGGATTTGGTCACGTGAGACTGATCTTCAAGGAAAAGTCACTGAAACGTTGTCTTAGCCAGGTATCCGCGTAGTTGGCGCCAAGTGGATATCAACGTTGGAATAAATTTGGTATTGGGGCTCAAAATTAACCTATTTGCACCTAAATCCGTTTGGAAGAAGTTTTACACGTATAATTGTTCCAATTACGATAGATATTGCAAGATTTGTTAATTGATAGCCAGTCAACTAAACATTTTACGAAGAAATATTAATAAAAGAAATTAAATTTTGCATATATTACGTGTAAATTGTTGCTTTTGTTCTTTTTTTTAATCTTGCTTATCTACCGCTTTAAATAGAAGACAAAACAAGAGCAAAACAAAATATGAACAAAGTCCTAAACCAAATGTAATATTATTACTATATTTTTGGGTACAGTGTGAACCAAAACTAATCAAACAGAGGAAATTACGGAAAAATTAAATCTTTGTGTAACAACATCTTAGAATATAAATATCTAATGCAGTTGAAATACTAAATTTAAAATATGAATAATGTATAAGTATATTTCTAATAGCCTAGAAAGTTAAAGTGGAACGTACATATTCTATTCCTAATGTAAAAGAGAAACAACTCTATCTTTAATTAAATTTTATATATTTTTTTATTGAAATAGGATTTCCTTTAATAAGTCAATAAAAATAAGATATATTATTATTAATTGCTAAATATTAAAAATTAAATGTTAAACATAATTATATCAAATTCTCAAAAGGTACGTTTCACAATCCCTAATTTTGTTAAATTTAACCTGAAATGAAACCCTGTAATTATATTTATATCTAAATTAATTCTAAACACTTTTATATGCAAGATACTTTAAAAAAGAGAAAAAACCAAATTTATAACATCCACAACAGCAAAACCATTCTGATCAGGAGGCCTCTTCATCATCATGGATTTTGGTGAGTCACAAACATTTTATTAAAATTGTCAAATTTAAAGAGAGTATCATTATTATAAAAGAAGAGTAAAAAAAGACAGTACTACAAAAGATAAATTAATTTAAGAAAAAAAAAAAGAAAAGAGAAACAAAAATATAAAGAAATACAACATAGATAAACAAAAGAGTAAATAACAACAACTTTTTATATTTTCAAATTTAACAATTGAATGGAATTATCCAAATATTCTCTTAGTATGATAGCATTATTTGCTCTTAAATTTCGAGGATAATAAGTTTGTATTCTCGAAATTAATCATTTGCAATCGGTAACGTATCTCTTTGAGAACGTTAATTTTGTCATTACAAAGTTTTGATATTTACTCGGATGTTTTATAAAATATTTATAATGCTGTCTTGAATATTTTAGAAGCATAATCATTTCTTATTTTTATATATGTATAAGTATTATTTAAGTATTTTCTAAACTTTAAAAATTTTTTTTTTTTTTTTTTGAAAATTTACTAAAATGTTCTATGAAGGTTGATATATAGATAGTGAATAAATTTAATATGGATTGATAATTGAGAAAATTGTTTTTTCAATCATGGTAGAATAAGTTAGGACGAAATGATTAGGGATCCTGAAAATATTCTTTGCCATCAGGATAAAGGTAGGCGTGGGTTATGAGGCACTGTTTCCTAATATGTAACACCTAGGAAACTCAAGTGGAAAGTACTATAGCGTAGTAAAGTAGATTATTATTGTTTTTTTTTTTTTTCTCATATATAGCTATATTGGGGATTTGGTTTGATATTATATAGCTATTTAGTCCATTTAGATTTTGAAAAGTAGTTTAATATTAGGGAGTCTATATAAAATGACTGTAAATATAGATTCTAGGAAGAGAGACAAGAACCTCCCCAGCCGACTGTTGCTAGCGATTATATGGCTCCCGCAGTTTCTCTTTTGGAATCATCGCAAGTAATGTTTAAAATATTAAACATGAAAGAACACCTGAACAAGGAAATCAGGATTAGCGTGCCGGAAAGTAAAAGGGGGAATCAATTTGGAGTTTTGGTTGAGGAAAGTTACGCTATTTTGGCCAAAGTTTCTGGTTTTTTTAATTTAATTTTTTTTTAGCCGTATCTTATTACGAAAACTGACGCAGTATTTTATTTTACCGGGTTTGGCGTTTTATTATAAGTAGTGGCAAGTATCTCTTGGTTTTACGTTTTCTCCAAATAGATTTTTTCTTCTTTTCGTTACGGCGAATGGCAAGTTTTCTGATTTTGTTTTCCTCAAAGTGAAGATTTATTACATCTGTATGGTTTACTATTTCTTATATGTCCCCAAATGGCCACTGATCTTGTAGAGAATTCTCCTATATTTTCGACTAAAAATCGATTTTTTTAAAATTTAAAATCTCGACTCACAAAACTATTTCATTCCACGGTTGGAAAGAGGACCCTCTGGACGATCATTTGCATATAGTCTCTATGGTGTACTATTTCTTATATGTTCCCAAATGGCCACTGATCTTCTAGAGAATTTTCAATTAAAAAATATATTTTTGCAAAGCCAATTTCAACAATACCGTATTATGATTATGATTCTGGTACTCAAAGGCCTAGTATATGCCCTAAAATTAGCTTCAAAACAAGTGACCTTGTTCAGATGGATACTGTTAAACAGTTAACATTGCTCCGTTAAGAGCAAATTTTGCACTGTTAACGCTAAATTTGGCGCTGCTAAAATTTATGGATTGCGTCTTGGGTTTTCAAATTCGAATTTATCTTCACACACATGAATCAGTAATATACAGCATCGATCCACCTCTAGACCTATTGCATGGATCTAAGTTTATCCGAAGTAAAATATGTCCTATCTCTTATCGTTTTTTTTCTTTTAATAAAGAAAACAAATGAAGATTACTTGTCATGTAAATCATACTGCAAAGTCAATAACAAAACGACTTTTGTTTTGCCTGCTCCCTTTGTGTAATACCGATAAACACTTTTGGGGGGGAGAGGAAATGGAATGTTAATAGACCCATATTAATTGTTTTGTACTTAATTTGTTCCCCTTTCTTTTTCCTTTTTTTCGCCCTTTTTTTAATAACAAAAATCTAAATTTCAATTGCGTTTTTGAAAAGAAAAGAAAAGCACTCCCTTCAAACATTTTTCCAAATTATCGTGACTATTTTTTGCGGTTATGTTTGTTGATGTCGCTACTGCTGCCAGTAGTGCTATTAAAATTGAACAAATATTCTATTGAGGGAGGCACAATAGTTAATCGGGCATGCAAATTTAACAATAAGACTGCAGGCATTTAAGTCCAACAAGAGGAAAAATTAAATTCCATTAACCGACAGACTAACATTGCGTAAAACAATGTGAGGCGGCCGATGTTAATCAAGTTATGGCCTCAATTCCACAATCATTAACATGCTTTGGTAAAATTAACATGCATGCGGTATGGCAATGTAGAAGAGTGAGAGTGGGAGATAGAGAGAGAGAGGCTATTTTAAAAGTTAAGCTGGACAACATAAAAGTAATGGCCGAAACGAAAGTAGAAAAATAAAGGAACAAAACGGAGTTAAATGGTACACTGAAAAAAAATCTCGAATTCTTTTATTGCTTGTATGTTTATTAAATATGATTTTATTTTGTTTACATTGTAGAATATTTGAAAAGTTATTAGATACTCAAAATGATGTTTAATTTAGCGATAACGGATGAATGGCCTAAATCAACAAGAACAAGTGGACTTTAAAACGTTAACAGCATTACCGAAGAAAACTGATTTTAATTTTATGTTTTTAATTTTTAATTAAAAATTAAACAAAAACAACAATAATAACAACAAATAATAAAAGCAATGAATTTAGCAAATATTTGTTTAACCCTTTAGCTCGAGGAAGAAGACCATTAGTTTGTTCTTTGAAAACGTTTAATAAAAATGGATGTGTATTTACACAAATACTAGTACATACATACACAAACACACATACACACAAGCGAATAGATAAATATTTAAAATGAAATTTTAAACGCTTTATAAACAAAAATTATTATGTATTTTAAATTGTTTGCTTAAGGCTTATGGAATATAATTAAAAATTATTTCCAGAAGCTATTAAATTAAAATAAAATTAAGAAGAATAAAGTGTTGTTACGAAAATGAGGAATTTAGATACTGGTGTTTTGCTTTTACATCGCTTAACATTAAAATTATAAACAAAAATGCAACAACACCAGCATTAAAGAATGGTAAACAAGTAAACAAAAATTCAACAACAATCACTACAAGAATAAATGTAAACAAAATACACAAACAGCACTACAATAATATAGGTAAACAACGATGTCTACATTTATAGAGATTTCGAGAAGACTAAGCCACGAACATTCGCCTTCAAGAACATTCATCAGACTGTTTACTCTTCCATATAAAAGGCAAGCTAAAGCAGGCGAGTGAGTCAGTAATGTTCAAGCAGTCTTGTGTGAAGACGCGGAGTATTTGAAGAGAATAATCGTGGTTTGAAGATCTCCGTTACAAAGATCTGAAAAAAGAATGTAAACAGAGGAATAACAAAGAAAAGCAATTGTTGTTGTTTACATCAAGTTGTGAACAGTGGCACACAGAATTGTGCGATCAATAAAGCATTTTAATTAAAACTAAACACAAATTTATTTGTATTTTATTTGCAATCTACGAGTTCGTATTTTAAACTTTTTTAAAAGGTAAAAACACAACAATATGATATTCTACTCAGAGATTCTGATTATCAATGAAATCCTATTCCTAAAAATTTTAAAATTATGATGGCTTACAGCAAATATATTACTCAAGATTAGTTAGATCAACATCCGTCTGCCTGTATATTAAAACTACGCTAACATCCCTTAAGATGAAGTACAGACAATGCTTGTACGCTTTAGTGAAAATACAGCATAAATCGTTTTATGATAATTGCTTACGTCTCCCTGAAAATGTCATCCAAGCATTTGGAGATGTCCCTTACATTACACAATTGATTCTATGAAACTTTGTTGAATAACAATTCCTTTCAGTGTATAATTAATATGAATTGGTTGCCTTATAATGTGTGTACAATTGTGTAGAGTTGAGATTGAACACAATGGGGATGTTGAGGGTCGAACAAAACCCAACATGAGCGTTATTTGCTCACGAAAACCATACAAATTCCAGACACTTTGTTAGCACGATAACACCAGCAGTAGTAGGTGTAAGGTGATAGTTGTACAACAGTAACTACAATATTTATGTTATCGTTTACAAAAAAAGAAGGAGAGAAAAAACCAACAACCACCAGAACTTTATAGAACAACATATACGCACCCTTTTACCTTAAAATTATTTGTTAACATTTTTATAATGTCTACTCACACTCTCTCCTGTTTTCATTCTATCTCGCTCCCCCCCTCTCTAGCTATGTCGCCGGGTTTTTTTTCTCGGTATTTTTCAAAAATTTGTTTTTATTTAAACTTTGCTTCTCTTTTTATGTGAAATTTTTGGTTGGTAGTTGAATTTAATTGTTCGACGTACATTACTTCCTCGGCTACTGATACTGATATAAATATGTATGTGTTTGTGTACATACATACATATGCATGTATTGATATTCTGTCTCCGTTGTTTTCTCGTACAAAGTTATTATTTTTGGGTTTCTGTTTACTTCGCTGCTCTTACCGAAATTTTGTTTTAATTTCTCTGCTTTTGTTTTTTCATGTCTCTTTTGTTTTGTCTTGCATGGTCGTTGTTCGATGTCGTATTCGTATTGTGTTTGTGTTTTGTTGTGTTGTAGTAGTGTGTCGCTGTTCATGCTGTTGTTCAACACTGAAGATTTTGCGATTGTATTGTTGTCGTAATTATGTCACAGCATGTATGTATGTTGAACAGGGTGCGTGTATTAAAGTTACTGTGCGTGTCCGTGTGCGTGTGTACGTGTGCTGTATCATTATGGTTGGTTTTCGTGTTGTCGCATTAACTGGATTTTATGAGAAAATTTCGTTGAAATTTAATTTTCAATGCCATAAAGAGACACAACTTTGCTCTACAAGTACACATACAATCACACTCTCAACGTTGAATATACACTTTAAGAAATTTAAAGTGAATTCACTGTAATTAAAATAAAATTAAAAAAAGGCCTTTTTATGTCATTAAAAATGCTTTTAAAAAATGTTTCTAAGAATCAAGTAAAACAGTTTTTTATAAGGAAATGGTGTATTCCCAATTCACTTTCTAGCAGCATTTTTACTTTTTGTATTTAATAGTAAATGTATGCGAGTTTTTATCTTTATTTTGATGATTTTTTTTTCTTTAATTTTAATGATAATTTTTTCCTTTGCTTTCATATACAATTTGTTTGTGCAATAATTGAAAGATATTTTCCGTCAAAATAAAAGGATTTCATTATCATTTTCATCATTCTTTAATATTTTTTAAGGATATTTGCTTTCATACATACATACATACAAGGAGTCGTAGTTTTTTGATAATTATTTTTACATTTTATTATTAACGCCTTGAAAATAATAAAAACAATTAAATTTTGTATAAAAAAGTATTCAATTCTAGTTTTAAGAAATATTTCTTTTAACATCTTACATCACACCGATAGTATTTCGAATTACAAATACAGCCTGAACCGATTCTGATAAAGGAGAGAAGCGTGAGGATTTTTTTTTAAATTGAATAAGAGCGACTTTAGGACACTCCGCTTTATATATGTATATGTACATACATACATACTTAATTGGTCATTATAACCCTGCAGTCAGGATTACAACCTAGCTTCTCACACCACTTATGTTGTGTTTGTTAATTTTATACATGAGTGGAGGGACGCACAGTTTATAGTCGACTTTGAACAACAAATTTTTTATTGAGAAACTTTTCATGGCAAATTTTATTTAATCTCAAACTTTTTGCCAGAAATCTGCTGAAAGGAAGTCGCCGAAAAAATATATGTATTTTCATATTGCTCGAGATGTCTGAATGTGTGTGAAGATAAATTCAAATGTAACTAGCAAAGACAAAAACTAAAAAAAAGAGCTAATGTTAAAGTTAACAGAGCAATGTTAAATGGTTAACAGATATTACGAAAAATAGTCAAGGAGTCGCCGTAGTCTACAAGGTAATGTGTTCGCATATTAGATGTAAAGATGTAAAGATGTTTTCAAAAAAAAAAAAATTTTTCGGCGACTTCCTGTCAGCAGATTTCTGGCAAAAACTCTGAGAGTAAATAAATCTGCCATGAAAAAGTTTCTCAAAAATCTGTCGTTCGGAGTCGACGTTAAACTGTAGGTTCCGCCACTCAAGAATAAAAATTAAGGCACACAACATGAGTGGCGTGAGAAGCTAGGCCGTAATCCTGACTGAAGGGTTGTAATGTCCAATTAAGTATGTATGTATGTATGTATGTAGTCGAGAAAGAAATCAGCCATTCCATTCCTTTAAAATTGTGCTCCACGCGTTTCTGAGTGGAACAACAGCTGTGATAATACAGAAATTCTTTTAAAAAATTCAGAATTTAGGCAAGAATGTCTGGATAGGATGATCGATATTGTGAAAAAATGGGACTTACTGCAGATATCCCACTATATACAAATTGTAGCCCAAGGTGTACCCAATTAAACCCAATTAGTGGTATACTCCAAATAATTTTGGAACTTGAGATATCAGCAAGTCCCATTACTTCTGCTCAAATTTTTGGTTTTTGTCTTCGCTAGTTAAATTTTAATTTATTTTCAGACCCGTGATGTCTGAGCTGGGGTTTGAACCGTGGTCTTACGGTCTAATAAGCCAACACACTACCAACTAGAGTATAAGTACCCCTAAAGCATATTGGTAGGGTAGAACGCAGGGCCTGTGATGTAGACATCGCTGCAACGGAACATGTTTGATGTCATTGCCCAGTTTTTGTAAGTCTAGATTCCAATATTTTGATACTCTATTAGACATAACTCGTGATAGAGGTAACAACTGGAAGACGTTGAGAAAGTTAGTGCAAGATTCAGACTTTCTTCAGCACAGGATTATGACCTAGCTTCTTACACCACTTATGGTGTAAGTGTTAATTTTTACACATGAGTGGCTGGACCTGGACTTTAACGTCGACTACGAACGACAGATTATAGAAGGTATGGTGGGTATCAGTTAATGATGAATGCACAACAAGCCTAAATGCATAAGACCCTTAATTGATCTTCTCTCCTTCAACTTCTCCAACAAAGCTATCAAAAGTCTGTAGCATGTAATGCAAACTTAAATCTTTAGCAAAATACTGCAATCCATCCTATTGCCTTACATTTGATTTCTCTTTTCCTTCATTTCAATTTCAACTTCCGTGAATAGCAAGTGCTGATTTTCACTTTGAATGCTTCTAAAATACTTTCTTTTTTTTGGTCTTTTTGGTCCCTTAACAATGAATTTATGTTGCTTGTGTTGCTCTAAATTTAGTTCAGTTACGTGCTGCACTTTCACTAATTTGAAGCATCATAGCGTGTTGAATACCGACCTGGCATCTAAACAGCGCATCCACTAACACACTGTGACTCTGTCAATGTGTCACTATGTTACTGCCATTGCAGCATTTATGTACGTCTGTTTGAAAAAAGTACATGAAGCATATTCTTACCTGGGGAAGTACAATAGAGAGTAAAATTTTAGCAGAACTTTAAGAGAAAACGCTTTAATTTTTTTTAACTTATTACGAAAAGTATAGAAAACAGTTAGTTAGGAGAGATAAATTTCTTTCTTTTTAATGATTTTAACTTAAAATTTTTTTTCTTCAGAAATATTCTTTTATCCTCTGCTGTAATTGTGTACAAAAAAAAGTTTGGCTATACGTGTTCGGCATATATATTGGCTTTGATGTGTGGTTGTTTATTATTTACTGTACTTTCTTTAATTTATATTAGAAGGCTTATGATGCATGTACTCATGTGCTTGCTCATTTGTTGCGGCTTCAAGTATTCGCTGCAACAGAGCCAAACCATAGACACGGTTACTGCTGCTAATCACAATGTCGATGCTGCAATTGTTGAATGCTAGATGCTAAGCATAGTTGGGTTGCTTTTGTTGTTGTTTTGATTTTGGTTTTAATATGTATTGTTGTTTTTGCTTTTGCTTGTTTTGGTTTTACTACCATGTCAAGAGCAACTTCATGTTCATGCCACCGTTCATGCGTTTGGCAATGTTTTTCGCGTCTTTTTTTTCTCTCAAATATGCGTGCTTTTGTTCTTTTTTTCTGTCACAGCGACATGTGTTGTTGTTGTTATAAAACCAGCAACACCAACAACAATAAAGCAAATGGAAGAAGGAAACAAGAGCCAAACGGTTAAAATAGGTTTTCATTTTGGAAAAAATGCCTGCAATGCTGTTGTCTTTACTTACTGCTGGAGAATGGCTTGTTGTGGCATTGAATTTGAGGTTTAGCAGCACGATATTGGCGTGTATCTTTGTTTATGAATTTAATCCTAGGCATACGTTTCAGTGCAATTCAAATCCGTGTATGATTTTTGCCTTATGTTTTCACAATTTCATTAAAATGAACTTTTAATGGCCAACCGAAGTGGGCATTTGAGCATAGGAATATGCCCGGATGAAACAGAAATCATTCAGTAATTGGAAATTTTCCTTTAGGAACTAAAAGCAATCAACTGATATTGCTTGCATTTATCTTTTCTTTTTCCAATTATTTTCTTCAAGAACGCTATCAGCAAAAAGCAAGAGCTTTATATTGTTAACTATTGCATGTATGTATATGAGGGATTGACTGGCTTTAGAAAGTTTCACAATTGTTGCATACTTTAAGGATATCAAATATCAATCCTCAATACTCTATCCTCTAAGCTGTAGAAAGCCTTTTATCGGTTTAAAAAGTACTTTTGTTACAGATTATTTAAGAATATACAATATTTTATTTCTTACAGATTAATTTTCTAACAACAATACAGTGGTATTAATGAAAAGAGATTGTAATATGCCTAAAAGTATGTTTTATATTCTCCCCTATTTCTAATGCCTTGTTGTATGCTTTAATCTTTTCATCAATTATGTTTTAAGGTTGATTAGCCAAATTCAATCAAATAAATGTTCACACGCTTATTCTTACAGCAGCACGTGTCCCAATCACTGATAAGGAAATACAATATGTTTGCCACACCATTGTTCAGTTCAAATAAAACATATTGCGGGAAAAGAATTTCTATTAAGAAATTGTAAAATTTTATTGTGAATAAAAGTATGTTTCTAAAGAAAAAATTCTCTTCGATTTCATTGCTTGTCTTTGTTATCGTTAAGGGGTTTAGCGAAAAGAAGGCCTCAGCTGTTTATAGCCTATAATAAGGGATTGCGATAAAATTCTTCAAAGCCAAAAACATTCTTAAAAAATGGCATTTTGTTATGAAACAATCACATTATTTTTGATTTAATATCAGCTTGTGTTGTTCTAAATCGAATAAAACTTAATGGACCTTAGGAAGGGTACTCCACAATAAATCAATGCCAAGAATCAGTGTCCTATAATGATATGGTTTGTGTAGACAAATTTTATGACCAGAATATTGATTTCAAAAAATTGTTTTTTCTTTCTTAAGGGTGAGTAGTAGCGTTGATTCCTTTCAAGGAATGAAGGTGAAGTGATAATAGATTCGTTAGGAAATAAAAATCAAAAATTGAAATGTTGGAAACGAAACCATAACGAAAGCATTCTAAAGAGATTTAGAAGTGTAGCGATGCATGACTACTACAGTGGAACCTTGTCTAAAGTGACATGCATTTTAAATATTTTAATATTGTTACGAAAATGGAAATGGTCTTATTAAAATAATAAACAAAAGCTCCAAAAACAAAACAACGGACTTGATCATGTATAAAGTAATAAACAAAAGCTCCAAAAACAACATAAGGCAGTTGTTTACATGATCAACGAAGAAGTAAACATATAGCAACAAAACAATGGGCTTGATCGCGTGATCAAAGAAGAAACGAGAATATAACAACAACATCAGTAAACAAGGGGACAAAGTAAACAAGCAACAATAACATCAGGTATAAGAAGAGAAAAGGGACAAAGTAAACAAACAACAACAACGCTACAAGGATAGATGTAAACAAGATCCACTAACAACAATAAGGGTTGTTTACATTTTTAGATTGTTCCCGAAGGCAGTCATTCTCTGCCAAGGGCATGCATTAGACTGATGATCCAGCGATATAAAAGGCAAGACAAAACGAGCAACGATGAGTGAGTGATACTTCAGTCAGTCTTGTGTGAAGACACGGTTGCGTTCGAAGTAAGCAGAAGATTGATAATTCAATCAGACACGTTGCGTTGCATGTGAAGAGAATCGTAGTTCGAAGTGCTAACGAACGAGTGTACCAAGGAGAACAACAAAGGGAATTGTTGTTGTGTACGAGAGGAATAACAATTAAAGGAAATTGTTATTGTGTACAAGAAGAATAACAATTTAAAGGAAATTGTTATTGTGTGAATAAATTTCAACACAGGGTGCACACAGATTTGTGCAGACAATAAAGAATTGATTTTGAAATTAAACACTAATTTACTTTTATTTCATTTGCAATCCACGAACTCATATTTTAACGTTTTTAAAGGGTAAAAACGTAACAATATGTTGTTTTCCTTATAACAAGTAAATATGAAGTTGCCGTAGTCTAGCAGATACAGTTTTGGTTTATTAGACAAGTGCCTGTGATTGAAACCCGTGCTAAGGCGTCTTGAACACAATGAAAGTTGACTTTCATCACAGTACTCTTTAGGCAAAAATTCGGAAAGTAATTAAAGTTACTTTAATCTGTCTTTCGTCAAGTCAACGTTAAAATATAGGTTCCGCTTCTATAGGATACAATTTACGCACACAACATGGGTGGGTGGTCATGTGGCAAGCTAGAATGTAATCCTGACTAAGGGGTTGTAATGAAATATTTAGAAAGTAATCTTAGGCAGTGAGAGTCACCGTAGTCTAGTAGGTAGAGTGTTCGCTTATTAGACGAAAAGCCCGGGTTCGAGCCCCAGGCCAGACATCAAAACGAAATATGAAAAATAAAAATGTTACTTCGGCGACTTTCTCTCAGCAGATTTCTGGCAAAAACTCTGAGAGTAAATAAAATTGCCATGACAGACAATATTCAGATCTGCCTAACTACCTACCTATCGAGCACAGTCTTACTTACGTACTTACTTAATTGGCCATTAACAAACCGGCCTACCTTAACACATGCTTTCAGGCGCCTCTGCTTTTTGCGCGCCTATGCCAGTTGATCACACACCAATCGATGAGAGGGCTTCCTCGATTTGGTCCTTCCAACGCAATCAAGGTCGACTCCTTCGCCGACTTCCGCATATATTCGCATCTAATACCCGTCTCGAACAAAATCTTTTGTTCGGAGTCGACGTTAAAGTATAGGTCCCGCCACTCAAGTATAAACTTAAGGCACACAACATGAGTGTTGTGAGAAGCTAGGCCGTAATCCTGACTGAAGGGTTGTATTGGCCAATTATGTACATATGTATGTATGTAATCTCAGGCAGTTGGGCATTGTTAAACCTTTCAAGGTTTATGTAGATTGCATCAGAAGCGACTGGGTTTCGAGCTAAGCTATCTGTAATCAGCTTGTCAATTGGACATTGGCGACACATTAAATTAGCTGAGATCTCATGAGCGAGACAGTCTATTTCAGTAAAAACTTCTACTATTCATAACTACACTGGAGCTGAAATTTATGCTTCCTTACCTTTGAGATAAAGAGAGGAACGACTCCCTTCAGTTCTCAGATTGCATTGCCGTCAATGGCACAAAACGATTCCCACGGGCCACTGTCTGTTTCATAGACATACCGTAAGACTTGGCATTCCCACAAATGACTTCAGCAGGAATTGTGCAATGAATCGTTTTTTCGCTACTCATAAGTACTCATGAAATTTTGAGTATGAGTAAGTCAACAATATTAAAATTCAACTACTCTAATTCATTAGTACTCACTACAACATTGATGTATAAGTACGGGTTGCAATGAGTATGAGTACAACGTTGACATCAAACTCAAACCATCCGAAATATGTTTGATTCATAGACAAAGACAGCAAGCAAAGCAAACACACAACCGTCTTGTGAGTATTGTAGTGTTCGTACGCGAATCATACTTATATGTACGATGAGTCATGGAGAGTCAAAATATTGTTAAGTATGAGTACGATGAGTATTTCAAACATTGAATATGAGTAGTATGAGTATGGTATTAAAATACATAAGTATGAATGCGTATAAGTATCAGAAAGTTTGAGTATGATTCGAATCTACTCATCGTTTTGAACACTTATTGCTGATCTCTGGTTCAAACCTATGATCAGAGAACTCCAACGAAACAAGAAAAATGTTTCTTCGGCAACATAATTTCAGCAGATTTCTGGCAAAAATAAAATTGGCATGAAAAAGTTTCTTAAAAATTTGTCGTTCAGAATCGACTTTAAACTGGAGGTGCATACATAAGTGGTGTGAGACCTGAATATTGGGTTGTAATGACCAATTATGTACATACATATGTAATTAAGAATGCTTTGCTTTTAAATTAAATGTTTTCTTAAGTTCCGTTTTTTATAGAATTCCCGTAATTAAAAATATGAAAAACAGTCTCTTCAGCTCGTTTTAAATAAAAAATTTAAAGGCATTTCAATTAGTTTCATACTAACCCCCCCAGATTTGAACCGCCATCACTTCAAAAGTCTTTGAGTGTCCCTAAAACACCGTGTTATCTGTACAAAAACTGAAAGAGAAATTACAGATAAAGACGGCTTTTATCTGTGAAATTACCTGTGCAATGTAGTTTTTTTTTTTGTTTTCCTTTTTTCCCTTTTCCTATTCTCTTTTTTCCTTTAGTTTTCCTTTAAATATGCGTTTTGGTTTCATGGCTTCAATAGCTTCAATACTATTGGAGACTCTTGTGTTTATGGCGCTATTAAGGCAGTCGAATTTCTAAAGAAGCCGCATGATTTGTGCAGCTAGTGATAAAAGGACCACCACCAGCAGCTATTAACTGAAGTACAAAAGAGAGAACAAATAGAAGAGGCCGGCAGGCAGAGAAAAAGAGAAAGTGTTTACATGTCGTTTTGTGGTGTGCTTACTTGCGTGCCAGTTTCCAGAAATTCTTTTCAAACCAATTTTTTCCTTCTTGTTCTTGTTGTTGTAGTTATGCAGCAGTTAATGTTGCATGTTTAATACACATTTTTGTGTGCATGCCACAAATGGCAAAATGAATGCTTGCTTGCTTGGTTGCACTGATAGTAATCATAAATGGCTTAAATGCTCTCTCTGAACAATTTTATTTCTTTTGTATTCTTCCCCTCTCTCTCTCTCTCTTTCTCTCTGTCTAGTATCGTTGCCATTTCCAATCTCTTCACATTTGTAATTTGGCGTCTTTGAAATGAAATTTTCTCATTTTGTGCTTTACTGTTGTAAGAACCATACAAGAAAAGTCTTATGCTGGCGAATTTACAATTTGAAATGGAAAAATTTTTGTAAACATTTGATTGAAAATGACAGAAACATGACAAAAAGCATGTCATTAGAAGAATTGCAAAATATAATCGAAATTGGTTTGAGATATTAGAGAGAGAGAGAGAATGGGTGCACTTCCAGATAACGCAGGCCGATAAAATTGTAAAATAGAATAATTCAAGAATCACATGACAAACTCTTCTAAAGGATATCCATTGTATTGTATTATTAGGATATCGGTTTCGGATTTGGTGCACCAATAAGTATAGTTAGGTTTCTGGGTTAAAAATCTTGTCGTACTGTAAGCTACAGAAAAACGGTTTAGAAAACTTTGCATGTAGTCGCCGTAGGCCACTATTCACACCCCAGGCCAGCTAAATCCAATAAAAATGAAATATAAAAACAAATATTTCTTCGGCAACTTTCTCTCAGCAGATTTCTGGCAAAAACGCAAATAAAATTGCCATTAAAATGTTTTCAAAAAAATTTGTCGTTCGGAATCGACTTTAAACTGTAGGTTCCTCCACTTATATGTAAGATTAACACACACATCATAAGTGGTGTGAGAAATAAGGTCGTAATCCTGACTAAAGGATTCTAATGACAAATTATGTATGAATGTATAGCAGAGCAAAAAGTGTCTGCCATAAGCAGCACAATTCTGTGCGCCACTGTTTACAATTTGATGTATATAACAACAATTGCTTGTATTATTAGGCAATTACTGGACAATAATTCGACAAAACTTTGTAACGGGTATTTTTTCTAGACTATTATTCCACAGATCTTTGTAACGGAGATCTTTAAACCACGATTACTCTCTTCAAACGCACCGTGTCTTCACACAAAGCTGACTGAACTCAATCGCCTAACTTATTTGCCTACTTTGCCTTGCCTTTTATACGGCAAAGTAAACAGTCTGATGAATGTCCTTGAAGGCGAAATCTCTATAAATGTAAACATCGTTATTTTTATTATTGTTGTTTGTGTATTTTGTTTACATTTATTCTTGTAATGTAGTTGATATATTTTTGTTTACTTATTTACCATTTCTTTATGCTGGTGTTTGTTGTTATATTAAGCAGTACCATAATTTGTAAACAGGTTTGTTTACATGCATTGTTTTGTTGTTGTACTTTTGTTTATAATTTTAATGTTAAGCGATGTAAAAGCAAAACACCAATATCTTGAATTTTTCATTTTGATAACAATATTACTTCTGTTGGGGAAATGATGCCGGGCAATCTTAATTTATCGTCTACACGTCGTCCTTAGCAAGGACTTATTATGACATATTACAGAGGTAGATTTACACCTCCAATCATATAAAGTCCAATATGTTTGATAACTCATGACGGGTGCTAAAGGAACACATTCTGAATTCCAATCTTTTGAGCAAAATTTTCTTTTACTATGAAGCTTATTCGGTAGTGACGTCTACAAGTTGTTGCATTTGGAATTTGAAGAACATAGAAGTGATTGTGGTAAAGCTATTGTAACTGGAAATGAAATGGTTTGATGGTTGACCACGAAAGAAAAGTGTCTGCTTACGTTGAACGTTTTTCTGCTTTTTTTTCAATTTATTCGATTTCAATTCGATTACGTATTCAAATGCTATATCGGCCGCATTAATTTATGAGCCTCGCAACCTCATTCACTCTTCTGTTAGCACATACAAGCACTACTCTCTGGGCCGTGATTTAAGGGATTTAAAAATAATTTTTAATATTTCTACTTCATCCTCGTTGACATGTATTCATTTATGTTTTCCGTAATTTTTGTTGCTTGATTGTATTGTTTTCCAAAAAAAAAAAATAAAGAAATATCAAAGGGTTTGGAAACAGGATACAGGATACAGAGAGAGAGAGAGAAAAAGTCGACTGCCTTAATTAGATTTGCGCGAATGCATTTTAAATGACAAAGTTTCAACGAAAAGTGGTTAAAAACTTAAAAAAAAAACAACAACAACAACAAATTTATCCATATTTGGCTGAGTTGCTTAAAAACTTTGTCGATTAACTGATGTGGAATCGACAGGGAAAAGAAGCAAGAAAAACAAAACAGAACACGAACGAACGAATGAACGAACTTTAATGTAATTTTTCTACCTTTAAAATGGCAAACTGTTATGATTTTTTAAAAGCCAATTATAGTTGTTGTTGTCATTGTTGTTTTGATAACATTACTGCCATTGTTACTTGCTTGCCATTATAACTGTTGTTCTCGTTCTTATTTCTCTTTCTTTACGAAATTGCAGACCCAAAATGTTGTGCCTTTTTTCAGGCACAATAATAAGAGAAAATAAGCGAAAATTAGCAGAACAATATCGCCTGAGAGAAAAAGTTTTTCATTTTCAACATCAACTTGCAATTACTTCGCGTATGCCAGCACTGTTGTTGTTGTTCGAAAAGTTTTGTTAATTTGCTGTTGCGGCATTTTGATTTCGTTTATTGCCAAAAACTTCAATTCACTATTGGTTAATGGCAACAAAAAGAATGTTTTTTGTTTTTTTTTTTTGTTCTTTAAATATTCGTCTAAGCGTTAAGACTTACGGAAGTGAGCATTTGAAAATGCAAAGGGAAAACATCGCAGGCAAAATGTAATATTTCTGGCAAAAATTTACAATTGAAACTGAAATTCGAACCAGTCTAAAAATTTGATTATGAAACGGCCATAGCACATTTACTTTAAGATAAGGACTCTTTTAAACTCGTTTTTTAATAAAAAAAAATTTCATGTAATGACGCCTCCAGACCACAATATGCACTCAGCAATTAAGTTCTGCAGGCCTTTCATGTGAAAATATTTCGTTGTAAACGTTAGCATTGAAGGCCTGTTGAAGCGTAGAGTGTTTGCTTGTTAGACGAGATCTCATGGTTCTAGCCTCAGATCTGACATTCCAAACAACATATTTCTTCTGACGCATTTCTCTCTGCAATCTTCGGACAGTAAATAAAAATGTCATGAAAAGATTCTCAAAAATATGTTGTTCGGAGTTCGACTTTAAACTGTAAGTCGCGACATTCATGTGTGAAATTAGCACACGCAACATGGATGGTATGAGAGCCTGGGTTGTAATCCTAACCAATAGATGACTAAATAAGTAAGTAAAACGACGTTGCGTGAAATGTAAATCCAACTAGCAAATACGCCTTAATGGGCCTTAATGAGCCATAATGAGCCTTAATGAGCTTTAATGAGCCATAATGAGCCAGAAGATAGACACAACTTACCGACAATTTCCTGGAATTGAGGAAATTGAAGAATTCAAAACTCATTGTCTAGCAGAAGCGACATTTTAGGCAATGCTTACATTACAATGCTGCATAGACCTGAAGACATGTGTAAAACTTCCACTATCTTCAAATGTCTTTATAGTCCATTAAATTCATAGCTTCTCAGATGTTCAATTAAAACAAACCATAAAACATCACTGTTGTGTTTCAAGTAAAGTCTGCTCATACTTCATACTTTAAATGCATTGATTAATGGTGGCGTATGATTGATATTGAATTTCATATTCAATACGTAGTAATATTACTCATACGTCTGCTGTATGCAAGAATAGTAAAGAAAAATCTGATTTTCAAGATTTAAGTTATGATTACAATTGGAATTTAAATACAACGATTTGTGTCAGACTTTCAAGTCATATCTGTGGAGGTACCGCCCTTTAATAAGCCCTAAAGGGTTGCAAGGACCAAATAAGTAAGTAAAGCGATGTGAATTGGCAGCATAAATTTTTGTTTCTTTTTGTTGTTGCGTGAAATGTAATTCCAACTACCAAATACAATACAATCAGCCGTAGAATACCCCATGGCTGAGAATGACTGAAATTTTTGCATTATTCAGCACATATTCTCTAATAGAAGCAATATTCTATGCAGTGCGTACATTGCAATGCTACATAGACCAGAAGCCATCTGTAAGACTTCCACTCACTTCCAATGTCTTTATAATCCATCGAATTTATATCCTTTTACCTTCATACATACGTAACATACATACATACATACATAGTGGGTCATTACAACCGATTAATCAGGATTACGACCTAGTTACTCACACCACTTATGTTGTGTGTTTTAATTTTATACAGCTTATAGTCGACTCTGAACTACAAATTTTTGAGAAACTTTTCATCTAACTTACTCTCAGAGGGAGAGAGAGAGAAATTCGTCTAAGAAATATTTTTCTTGTTTCGTTTTACTGAACATGTCTGATCTTGGGTTTGAAGAGTGGCCTCATGTCTAATAAGCCAACGCACTTCCTACTAGATTAGCTCGACTTCATTTAGAAAAGCTTTTGCAAATTAATACAAGCCATAAAATAATTTTTGTGTGTCCAGTAAAATCTTCTCATACTTCATACTTCAGATGCATTGATTAATGGTGGCGTATGATTGATATTGAATTTCATTATTCAATACGTAGTAATATTACTCATACGTCTGCTACATGCAAAAATACTAGGAAAAAAAATCCGATTTTAAAAATTTAAATTTACAATATTGCAACAACATTTTGTTTTATTAATTTTTAGGAAAAATGAAACTTTTATACAATATTACTACGTTGGCTATTAAATATTCCAAAAACTTTGATTATTTTTCTATCTAGTATGCCTGTAACAGTTGTATTATAAATAATATATTTTATTTTATTTTATTTTAAGCAGATTATTGATTTAATTTTTCTCTCTCTATTTTCTTATTATTAATTTTTTGTTTACATATGTGAAATTTCTAGTTTTTATACATGTATTCTCTATGTACGCAGGGGGTGCCTTTACAATTTTCAAATATGACAAGTGATTGAGTAACTGAAATTGTGCTACAAACATATGTACATATTTCCTTTTCTATTGAATAAATTATTTTCTGTGGATTTGTTGAAATTTTTAACAGAAACTTGTTGTATGCCACCAAGAGTATGTATGCACTCGTTATTTTTATTACATTTCAGTTTCATTTCGTTTTTTTTATATTTTTTATTTGTTTGGAAACCCAAATTAATATTTAAATTTGAATACGAATTCTTTTTTGCTTTTCGTTTATTTTATGTGAATATTGGAAAGCGTTTGAGTAGTTAAAGCAGAATTTAAGATATTCTGACAAAACGAAAATCAAAAAGCACAATCTCTGAATGGGCCTCTGAAAAGCTTAAGTGATTAAAGCTTAAGTGATTAAAGCCTTGATTTATTAAAGCTTATGTGATAAAGTGTAGATTACGACCTAGCTTCTCATACCATCCATGTTGTTTGTGTTAATTTTAATCCACTAGTGCCGTGAGATACAGTTTAAAGTCGACTACGAACTACAGACTTTTGAGACACTTTTTTGGCAATTTTATTTTACTCTCAGAGTGTTTGCCAGAAGATTGTTGAGAGGAAGAAGCCGAAAGAAATATTTTTTCGTATTCCGTTGCTACTAGATTTTGCTGGACTGGGTTTTGAACCACAGACTATCGTCTAATAAGCCAATACCGTACCTTTTTAATGCTGCTCAAATGAATATGAATTGTAGCGTAGTAGGTAGTATGTTGGCTTATTAGACATGAGACCGCGGTTCAAACTCTAGGCCAGACATATCCAAATAAACGAAATTTAAATATTTCTTCGGCGACTTACTCTCAGCAGATTTCTGCCAAAAAGTCTCTGAGAGTAAAATAAAATTTACATGAAAAGTTTCTCAAAAAAATCTATCGTTCGGAGTCGACTTTAAACTGTACGTTCCGCCACTCATGTAGAAAAGTAACACTTACAACATGAGTGATGTAAGAAGCTAGGTTGTAATCCTGACTACAGTCTTGGAATGACTAATTGTGCATTTATAGTTAGTGTTACTCTTATGAACAGTGGCTGGATACTGCCTACCAAAGCTGCATCCTTCCTGCCATTCTCGTTAACTGAAGGTTATCTGTTGTATTTCGTACATTTAAATTTAAATTATTACTTCAGATCAATATCATGCAGGAGGATAAAACAAAAAAATTTCCTTTTTTACATAAAAACACCAACATTAACACTCCCGACCAAAATCTTTCGCTCAAAAATGGTTTTGAATCTGATAAAAAGCATGCCTGTTTTGGCAATCAGATTTGCAATGCTAACGAGATTGCTGTATTTAATTCATCTTATTATTTAATTTGAAATATGTCTTCCAACCCTCTTATTACACGCTTTAATAATTATTTTTGAATTCTTGTTTTTCTTTCTTCTCTACAAGAACATGAAGAAATAATTGAATTTGTTCCAATGGCCAAAATATATTCTTGCAAATGTAAAGTAAACTTCAAAGTATAACGCATAGTCATGATGAAATTCATGACATAATTACATATCTATTGTTGTATTCTTGTGCTGGTATTTGTTGTATTGTGATATTATTTTAAATTAATTCAAAATGATTTGAGAAATTGGGAATACAAAAAGATGCTAGCTTCAGGCAATAATTAAAGTCCATTTAGGAACGTGTATGCAGCAGTGTAGAGATTTTAAGTCGTTAGTTACTGACTGTGGAACTGAGAATGAATACGGCCAATGCCACAATAGTAGCATATCCAAGAAGATAAAAAGTGGTTGAGTTAAATATCATAGAAAATGGACGAAAAATATTGATTTCGGAATAACAACAGAAAGTAAATCTACATGGACGTGGAATGGCTCCTAAAATAGTATTTGAAGAAAGGCCAGACATGCCGTAGTGGTTCTTAAAAGGCTGTCAGAGAAATTATAAGCTGTACGGATACCAAGATGAAGTCGCCGTGTTCTAGTAGGTAGTGTGTTGGCTTATTAGACGTAGGGCCTTGAATCGTCTACGTCTAGGCCTACGTCTAGGCCTCGATTCAAACCCCAGGTTAGAAATCAGAACGAAAATGTGAAGAAATATTTCTTCGGTGACTTGATTTCAGTAGGTTGCTGGCAAAAACCCTCTGGGAGTAAATAAAATTTGTCACAAAAAGTTTCCCAAAATCTGTGGTTCGAAGTTGACTTTTAACTGCAGGTCCCGCCACTCATGTGTAAAAATTAACGCACACAACATAAGTGGTGTAATGACCAATTATGTCTGTATGTATACCATGATGGTAAGATCACTAATGGCCTAAAGGATGATTTTCTGGGCAGATAAAGGGAATCTGTAAACAACTCATATGGTGATGGAAAAGATATAGAGTCTAGCGTATGTTGGCAATGAGAGCCTGTGGTAGAGTGGCGCTGTAAGCTCTGTTTAAGCTTAATATGATAGTGAAAGCCAGAAGTTTGAAAACTACGCTTAGGTTCATGGCGGACAATTTTAACATCAAACTTATAACGCGATTTCGTGATTATGCGGTTGATTAGCTGACAGCTCACTCCTTAACTTGCAAGAGGACTTAGAAACATACATTGAATTCATTTAAATTTATTAAAGAAATTGCAGAAAACTCGCCATATTAAAGTCTCCTCTTTAATTAAATAAAGTTCCTCAAAAAAAAAACAAAAAAAAAAACATTAAAAACTTTTACCCCCAATATAAGGTCTCATCAAAGACACTTTTCTTTTAGGCTTCCAGGCACTTTCATCACATGATGAACAGCAGAAGACAGAAAGCATCCACAACGCAAAAGATAAAGAAAAGAAACGGAAAATTATAATAGAATACCAGGGCATAGATGGATGTGTTAAAGATAAGGAGATGCAAACCAAAGTTTGTCTATTTGCTGCGGAAAACCGCCATTGATAGCTAACACAGACAAAAAGTTACATTGTAGCACGAGCTGTTGCAAGTGGGAAGGGCAACAACAGTGTTTAATATGTGCTAAAATAATTTAATTTCATTTTATTTTGTCTTTCATTTTTCTTGGCCATAAGAGAAGAGAAAAATTACAACAACAAAAAATAAGAAGAAAACAAATTGAATGCTAAAAACTAAAACACATTGTATGGTAAAGATATTCTATTTTGATGAAGCAATCGTCGACATCATTTAAATTTTATCTAAAACGCTGTGGTCATTTATTCATTGTTTATGTTTGCTTTGGTCCATTGGGCTGATTTGAATGGCCAGCCGTTGGGTGACTTACTAGCCAGATAATGTTTTGCTAAGTAAATTAGCAATGAATCTGTAAAGCTTTTTCTCCCACTGCAACCATATTTAATAAGCCGGAAGAGGCTTATTAAGCATAGTGGCTTAGGAATTTTATGGATAATGAATGGCCCACCCACAATTGCTATTTTTAGCCAGCATCATTACTATGATTATCATTTACATTTTGAATGAGTGAGAGTAAATGAATATGTGTTTGCTTTCGAAGCAAAATAAACGAGGCAAAAGTACGCCTCTACTAAAACCAGCCTTCAAATAATCAAATAATAATGCGGAGGTTTTATTTTGTTCCGTTAGTGGGAGTTTCCCCCATCTGTTATGCATTATTTTGGAATATTTTTGCAGTACAGTGATAACGTTGGTATACACAATTGGGAAATTTGTTTGAAAAATTATTTTAACCCGATGTTTTAAGCCGAATTATTTAAGCCGATGGCCACAACACCATTATAATCACAGCAAATTACTGGTTGGTGAGCTTTATAGGCTGGCCGACTGGTCCATATGTCTTCAACAACAATGAAGGGGTCAGCATATTCCTGTCAATGGTACTTCGCTTAGCTGGTGCTAATCTTCGCTGACATGTGTGGTTTCAATAGAACAGAGCCACATGCAACATAGCACACGCCTCAATTGATTTACTCAAACAAGCCTTTGATGAAAGCATAATTTCATGTAAAGGTCTTTCAAAATCAAGAAGAACATCTTAACCAGACATGCGACCTTTTAAGAGAATCTATCATTGTTCTTATGCAACACATATAATCTCTTGTTGACTAAAGCTGAACGCTAGTTGGAGATTATTTTTCGAAGGAGAGATCTGTTTGAATTTTATGATTTGGACACAAAATTATTTCAGTTGGCGGTCGGTAAAGCCACCTATTTTCTGCAATTACCGGCGATTATTTTATTGTCAGATAGTATTTTGGAAACTCAATTCCACTTTACGATAATTTCATGGGCGTAAGGATGTCATTGATGTCGCCGCAGTCTAGTGTGTGTAGTGTGTTGACTTATTGGATATAAGGCCTCGGTTCAAACTCCAGGTCAAACATCTTCAACAAAACGAAATACGAAAATATATTTCTTCGGCGACTTCTCCTCAGCAGATTTCTAACAAAAACTTTGAGAATAAATAAAGTTGCTATGAAAAGTTTCTCAAAAAATCTGTCGTTCGGAGTAGACTTTAAACTGTAGGTCCCGCCACTCATGTATACAAGTTAACGCATACAACATAAGTGGTGTGAGAAGCAAAGTCGTAATCCTGACTGAAGTGTTGTAATGACTAATTATGTATGTATTTATGTATGGATGTATGTAAGGATGTCATTTATAATTCGATTTTGTATAAAATTTGACAAGGCAATCCCACCAGTCATCGTAGTCTGGTACATAGTGTGTTAGGCATGAGGCCTCGGTTCAAACTCCAGCGGAAACATCAAACAGCAACAAAAACAAAATATGAAAAAATATTTCTTCGGCTACTGCTGTGAATAAGTAAAATTGCCATAAAAAGTTTCTCAAAAACATCTGTCGTTCTTAGTGGACTTTTAAATGGAGCACCTAGAGGTGGTAAACCTGCCCGAAAAGTTGTAATGAGCAATTAAATAAGTTAAAGTAAGTATTTACTCTTTGATGCCACAAAAATTTTTCAATTAAAATTCCCTTAAAAACGTAAATAAACACCCCCTTTAAGTTGAGAAACTTTTCTTCTATAGTCTCTACTTTTTTTTTAATGAGGCAGGTGTTCTATTTGCCTTTTAACGCCTTTGTTAAGAAAACAATTTTATTTACAGCCAAGAAATGTATGAAAAATAAACTTCGAAATTCCTTTCTCTTCTTAATTTTTTTATCAAAATATTCTGACTTCCTGACAACTTTCACATCACAAGCAACACACACAAAGAAAAAAACGACAGAAAACAAGAAATTAAAATTAAAATTCTTAACATTTTCAAAAGAAAGAAAGAATTTAATTAAAGGAGTAAAACTTCTTCCTTTACTTCTTTGCATATGTAAAACTCAGTCATGTGTGTAGTAGGTAAGGAAGCGTTTGTAATGCCTTGAATTATTTCAAACACTCATTTATTAACAACAACAACAGCAACAACACCTCCAGCAGCAGCCTGCGTAAGGCGTAAATGCCTTTTTGAGCATTAAAACAAGGCAGAGCAGTGCCTTCAGCAGAAACCAAAAATACTTTTTTAATAAATTCTCTTTAAAAGCTTAACACAGCCAGCAGTGCTATTAAATTAATACAATTGTGTACCACTGTTGTTACTCACTGTACATGGGAATAGGGGGGAGGCATTAGCCCAGCAGAGGATATATTTTAACAACAGACACTGACTAACTGACTTAAATAACGCACTTAACAGCAACATAAGATTCAATTATGCCCCAACAACAGCAACATAATATCCATACAAAAAAAAACCACTACAATAATAACAATAACAACAACAATACGAACAACATATACTTATTTACGAAAATAAACTAAAAGAGGCAACATTTCATTGGAATGAAAATAATGATGATCAAGATATTCTCTGCACTGAGTTAGTAGTATTGCTGTTCTAATAACTGTTATTTCTATTGCTTCTGCTGCTGTTGTTGTTGTGGGAGACATTTGCACCAATAATAATAAACTAGAAACAGCTATGGCAACAACAACAGCAGCAACTCTATAATAACAACGTCAATGTGAATGATGAAGCACCAGCATATAGTGGTAGTCGTAGTAGTAGTAACGACACTCACTGCCAATAAAAGCCACCAGAGATAGCTGATGAGAGAGAGAAAGAGAGAGAGATAGAAGAGAAATATAGTAACAAAGTGAAAATGTTAAAAAGTAAGAGTATGATTTTGTAATGGAAAATACAACATAATGTGTGATAATGCCACAGACAGATTCTATTTCCGAATGTACAGTACAGTACAGTGTGACAGAGAATAATTAAAACAAAGTTTTAAAATATATTTTCAAAAAGGGCCTGTATTGTCACCATCAAACTTACGTACATAATTGGTCGTTACAACCCTTTCTTTATCATAGTTTCTCACACCATCCATGTATTGTGTGTGTGTTAATTTTGAACATAAGTGGCAGGTCATAGAGTTTAAATTCGACCCCGAACAACAGGTTTCTGAGAAGCTTTTCATGTCAATCTCATTTACTTTGTAGAGAAAGTAGAGGAAGAAATATGTTTTATATAACCTAACCTAAGCATAGACTACGTTTGTTAGATTTTTACATTTTAAAAACGTTTAAAATATGATAAATTGTTACATTTAGTTTTCAGTTAAAATTCTTTATTATTCGCACAATCCTGTGTGCAACTTGATGTAAACAACAACAATTGCTTTTCTTTGTTATTTCCCTGTTTATAGCCTTTGCATAAACAATAACAATTACTAGGCAATTATTCGACAGATCTTCAAACCACGATTACTCTCTCAGTCACACCGCGTCTTCACAGAAGACTGATTGAACTTCACTCACTCAGCCGCCTGCCTTGCCTTACCTTTTATATGGCAAAGTAAACAGTCTGATGAATGTTCTTGAAGGCGAATATTAGAGAGTTACTCTTCTCGAAATCTCTGTAAATGTAAACATTGTTGTTTACATATATTATTAAAGTGTTTTTTGTGTATTGTTGTTTACATGTTTACCATTCTTTTTGATGCTGCTGTTTGTTGTTATATTAAGCAGTACGATAATTTGTAAACAAGTTTGTTTACTTGCATTGTTTTGCTTTTGTAACTTTTGTTTATAATTTTAATGTTAAGAGATGTAAAAGCAAAACACCAGTATCTAGATTTTTCATTTTCGTAACAATATTTTGTTTCGTTCGATAAGCGTGAGATGGGTTTTGAACCACGGTCTCATGCCTTTTACCATTAGGCTACAACAATTTCAACCATATCAGCTTCTAACACAGAATTTTATTCCTTAAGAGACCCGCAAATGACTTTAAAGTTGAAATATTTCTCATCCAAAAAAATTACTGCAAAGGAATGCTTTAACATACTGAAAAGAGATGTATTACCCAGGAGGTACCTTTAAAAGTTTTTTCAGCTTGCAAGCTGTGTACATATTTGAAATAAGCTCCTCAGAGTGTCAGTTATTACTAGTCATAAGTGCTTTCACTCACTCTTTTATTCAATTACTACTCTTCTCAAGTTTTTTTTTGTGTTGAAGAATTTTGTCTCTTTTCTCTTCAGTCAACCTGTAAATAACTCTCAATGCTGTTCAATGAACACAAAAAGTCAATGTCAATTGGTGAAATGAACAAAAAAATAACAGAACCATGGCATCCTTCAACAAATAGCTGCAATGATACGAATGACAAGAATGCTGGTGCCACAAATGCCATGAGAAGAAAGCCAGAATAACGAAACGATACTCTGTAACAGACTTAATGAACTAGAAAGTAAGACGAGTAAGGCAAAGTAAAAAAAAAAATGAAAGCAGCTCCTCCGGTATAGTTTATTTATTTGTTATATTGTATTAATTAACACATACAAACATAGAAACACTGAAAGGAAAGACGAAAACCAAAAACCACCCACAACTATTTCTCTCATACACAAGCCAATGAGGAACCACAATTTAATTTAAAATTTTTTGGTTCAGTCTCTGGTACTTTAATACCCATCATCTCTTCGTAGTGAAATTTAAGCTCGGAGAAGCATTACGAAAAAGTCTTTAATGATTTACTTTCACTTTTACAGACAGTGAGAAGCGTCGTCACTTACTTGCCACACAAACACAGTATTACACACACATTACCAGATACATTTATCCAATTATGGCATTAACATTCGGTTGCGTTGTGTTGAGTTGCGTTGAAAGCATTACTAAAGCGTTGACGAAAAGTAGCAATCACACTAAATGCTCTTAATGAGTACATTACAAACACAATACACTCTCACTTTCACACACATACACAGAAAGAGAGAGAGATAGATAGACCGAGAAATGTATATACACACATTGAAGTATATGAGTACCATACATACTGACTCTCAAACAGTATGTAAGTATGGCTGGGAAGAAAAGCTGCTCATTAAACAATTTGCTAATGTATGGCATATATAAGGGAAAAATAACTGTAAATGCGACTACATTACACTGCAAAAAACAATTGTGGTGTGAGAAACTATGTCGAAATCCTGACCAAAGGTTTGTAAAGACCAATTAAGTGTGTGAAAACTCTTAGAGTAGCTGAGAGATGCTAGCCAAGAGTTGAGCGAAGAGATGAAATAGCGTTACAATGGAATCTTAAAAGACCCAAGTAAACAATGCCCACTCATTCAACCTAACCTAACCTTAGCATAGACTACGTTTGTTACGTTTTTTACCTTTTAAAAACGTTTAAAATATGAGCTCGTAGATTGCGAATAAAATAAGAAATAAATTTGTGTTTAGTTTTAATACAAATTCTTTATTATTCGCCTAATTCTGTGTGGCACTGTCCACAACTTGATGTAAACAACAACAATTGCTTTTCTTTGTTATTCCTCTGTTTATACCCTTTGCATAAACAATAACAATTCCGAGACAATTATTCGACAGATCTTTGTAACGGAGATCTTCAAACCATGATTACTCTCTTCAAACACATCCCGTCTTCACACAAGACTGGCTGAACTTGTGATGGTAGAGACTCAAATTAAATTAAAGGAATTCCTTAACAACAGCCAAATACACACTTATTCCAGGAGAAGATTTATTTTTCGAGTGTAGAAAATATTAAAGCATCTGTGTATGTGTGTAACTCCTTGAATGTTTACGCATTTTTGTACACCAGCGAATATCAATTATTCTGTTAAAAGCTCTTGTACACATACATACACACAGCCATATAGCCATAAATACATCGCCATGCATTAAACTTAATATGTATGTAGTATGTATGTGAGTACCATAATGAGAATATTTTGCTTGTGTGTGTTACTTACTTTACTGGAACATACTTATACTTATGTAAAGCAGCGTGTGCGTAAATGTTTATGTAAGTGGCGTGTATTTAGCAAGTATGTTTCACATATTTTTTGGAATTTTGTTTCTACGACTTTTGCCATCTCACACCCAAGAGCCGTTGAGTTTTAAAAACCACAAGACAAAATAAAAACAAAAAATCGGCTTCAAAAGACAAGTAACAACCATTCCCATTGAGGCCTTTTTTTGGTGTAAAAGCGTTACATGCGTTGCCTTTTACACTTTGAAAATGTGTTAAAACAATTAAAAATTTATTATGTATGCAATAATAAATTAAAAAAAGTCACATTATTTTTTAAAAGAAAAAATATTTAAATTTTTAACATAACAGGCTGTGTCAAGAAGAAAAAAAGAAAGCAAAACTTTTCATGTTTAAAATTTTAATTTTCTGTTTTTAATTCTTGACATCTTCATTTAAATTGTTAATCCAAACCACTGGCAACTGCCACTGTCCCTTCCAGTCCAGAAACAGATACAATATTTGCCACCACAATAAAATGTAAAGAAACTGAGAAGTGTTGCAAAAAGTGTAGCAGTTGCCGTAAAAGTTTATTGACTTTCACTCGTTCATGTTTGTCTGCCAGCATGGCCTGCCACGTGTTGTATTCTTTAAGTACTTTGGACATACTTTCCAAATACTTCTCTTCTTTTTGTAGACGAGAGAGCGAGAGATCACAAATTCGTAAAAGTCTTAAAAATTTGTCGGTCTCGTTGTTTAATCCGTAAGCAGTTTGAGTCTTTATATTTTAATTTTCTCATACCTAATGACAGCATAATTAAATCGCGTACTTTTTTTTAGGCTGCAGCTTAACTTAAGTGTTGAAGCAATTACATGAGGTTTTCTTTTCATTTTAATTAAGCCTGGTGAGGCTACATTGTCAATGAGAATCTCATGTCAACATTTGTGACATTTTTGTTGAAGAAATTAATTTCGAAATTCAGAAAGAATTAAATGGAAGGTTTGGAAATTAAATGTGTGGGCGACAACATATATACATACATAATTGGTCATTACAACCCTTTTTGTCAGGATTATGGCCTCGCTTCTCTCACCACTTATGTTGTGTGTTTGTTAATTTGAGACATGAGTGGCGGTACCTACAGTTTAAAGTCGTCTACGAACGACAAATTTTTGAGACAATTTTCATGCCAATTTTATTCATTCTCAGAGAGCTTTTGCCAGAAAACTGCTGAGAGGAAATCGCTGAAGAAATATTTGTTCATATTTCGTTTTGTTGAATTTGCCTGCCCTAGGGTTTGAACCGTGGCCTCACGTTTAATAAGCCAACACATTACCTGCTAGAATACGACGATTTCATCTGCCTGCTTACTGCTTTTAATGCCACATGAGCCTATATCCCCTGCCTATCTGATTCAGTTTGTTCAGACAGTCGGATACGTACATACATACATACATAACTGGCCAGTACAACCCTTCAGCCAGGATTACGGCCTCGCTTCTCACACCACTCATGTTGTGTGTGTTAATTTTATACTTGAGTGGCGGGACCTACAGTTTAATGTCGACTCCGAACGACAGATTTTGAGAAACTTTTTGACGGCAATTTTATTTACTTTCAGAGAGTTTTTGCCAGAAATCTGCTGAGAGGAAGTCGCCGAAGAAATGTTTTTTTTCATATTTCGTTTTGATGTCTGGCCTGCGGCTCGCACCAGGGCTTTACGCCTAATAAGCGAACACACTACCTACTACACTACGGCAGACAGTCGTATACTCTTCTCAGTTTGTCCAATATGATACAAGTGCTCTAATGGCGCCGTATCCATGTAGAATTGAGCATATCTTTCAGTGGCATAAGCTTCTGCTTGAAAGATACTCGAAATTTTGATTATTGATTCTGAATATTTTACTCTGGCACTAATACTCTCCGCTCCTGTTCCACAATCTGTCCTGTACCCATTCGTGTATCACAGAGATAAAAATCTTTAAAGAATTTGAAGCTTCCATATTGCTTCATTCATGCTTATTACTCAGTCTGCCATTTACTGAATTTATAATGTCACTATGCCTTGTTTTCCGGTATCCAAAAGGTAGATTCTTCAGTTTAGGTCTTCACTTCCATATGCAATGGGCTTAAATACAACAGATTATGCAGCTGTAGAATGGATTCTCATTGTCATATGCCATGATAAGAAAAATATGGGTAAAGCTTCGGTAAGTTTTTCTTAAAACCTCCATCCAGAGACTCTTTACTGGTCTCTTTAATACAAATTATCTCCTTCTTGGTAGTGGATGTACCTTCATTTCTATTTCTATTTACATATGTAAAGTGGAGTGACCACACATTAAATGTTTTTGAAAAATTTTAAGTCAACCCTTGAATGCGACTTTGTCAGCAGCTGGACAAATGAAATAAAATTCAATTTTGTGTTTCGTTTTAATTAAAATTCTTTATTATTTGCACAATTCTGTGTGCCACTGTTCACAACTTAATGTAAACAACAACAATTGCACTGTTTGTTATACCTCTTTGCACTCTTTTGCGTAAACGATAGCAATTGTTCGTCAAATCTTTGTAAAGGAGATTTTCTTTTCAAATACACCGCATCTTCACACAAGACTGACTGAACTTTTATTAACTCACACGTCTGCTTTGTCTTGCCTTTTATATGGTAGAGCCAACAGTTTGATGAATGTGCTTGAAGGTGAATGGTCATGACTTCGCCTTTTCGAAATATCTGTAAATGTAAACATCGCTGTTTTATTCATGTAGTGTTTGTTGTTGCGTTTTTGTTTACTTGTTTACCATTATTTTTTTTGCTAGTGTTTGCTGTTGTATTTATTTGATTCGAATTTTAATGTTAAGCAATGTAAAAGCAAAACACCAGTATCTAGATTCTTAATTTTTGTAACAATATGAAAGGCTGGCAAATTTTTATGGCCCAAAAGAAATAAAATCTGTTTTATGGCTGGAACTGACAGAATTATTCAAAGTCCATAAAAACACATTGATTTTCTTCGTTTTGTTGTTATTTGAAATGAATTTAAAATTCATTTTCTTTGCCTATAAATTTCGCATGCGAACATTTAAAAGAAAACTTTTATGACTCTTAGGTCAAGAATTTAAAAATCTCTGGAAATTGTTGGGGCTCAAGTAGTATAAAACAAAGTTTCCTTTACATTGTTTCCATTCGAATTGAGATTTTATTCGGAATTCGATTGTTTTATGTTTCAAATACTTATTCTGACTTATGACTCAAATATTGCTTATTCTGAGCACTACATTTCTGGTTAATTTTTATGAGCATTTCTATTGCATTTCGTTAAGTGTATGGCAGTTACTTATTATGCCTGGAATTATTTTAACATTCCCTTCGTTTTTGCTTTGTTTTTTTCATTCCTTTTTTTCTCATTCTTTATGTTTCTTTAAGTTGATACGGCTTAAATATCTCATGTTCTTATATATGTACAGTATACAAGATAATATTTTTAGTGAACATATATGAACGCACTTTTGTGTTATAGCTTTTGAAGCTGCTCATGTGTGTATATGTGTGTGTCTAAGTATCTAACCAGCTACTAAATGTCCCTAAATGTATGCGATAAAATTAATGTTTCTCTCTCTCACTCCCTCTCTCTCTTTATCGTATTCTTTTTTAGTTATACTGGCATTAAAATTTTTTTTTTCTTTTTTGTTTCTTACTTTCATTTAGATGAGCATTTGTTTATGTAAAACAACAACAACAACAACAACAACAACAACTGTTTTGAGAAAAATATCAGCAGCAGTTACTTCTACATCTACAGCAACAAAATCAAAAAACACAAACACAAGAGTCATCTCTCGACAAGTAGTTTACGTAAGTAGCACAAGTACATGAATTATTGTCATAGTATAAGTGCGTATACATGTGTAATAAATAAACACACGCATACGAATAGAATTTAAGTAAACAAAAAGCAGAAAGAGCATAGTAAGAGAGCAAGAGTAAGAGTAAAAGGCAAAAGGCAAAACGGAATTCATGTATTATTACTGTGAATCGAAATCGAAATTGGAAAGACCACTGAGACCATTATGAGAAGAAAAAAAAATTCGAATTTTTCTTTGATTTCAAACAACAAATCGTAATTAGAGGATGAATGCAAAAGAAGTTGAATGTTATTGAAATCTTTCATTGTAAAAGAAAGAAAGACAAGAGAGAGCATACATTTTGAATGTAGATGAATGTATGTACGTATGTATGTATGTATGTATGGTTGTGTAATGAGCATAATTATTAGCACATCATTTCCAGTAATTCGAAACTAATTCTCATGAAGTTTTAATTCATTTAATGTGGCATAAATATTTTACAATTGTGCATCATTGATTTGATGAACGAATTTTGTGGGAGATGGAGATGATGAAATATTCTGTAGTGATATAAGAAATTTTAGTTCTGAAGAAATGTTTAAATATGTTGAAAATAAAAATGAAAAGAAAACTAAAGTTTTAATGAGTCAATGATGAGTTTTTGCCTTCTAAAAACGTTTAAAATATGAGCTCGTAGATTGGAAATAAAATAAAATTAAATTTTGTATTTCGTTTTAATTAAAATTCTTTATTATTCGCACAATTCTGTGCGCCACTGATCACAACTTGATGTAAACAACAACAATTGCTTTTCTTTATTATTCCTCTGTTTATACCCATTGCATAAACAATAACAATTACTAGGCACTTATTCGACAGCTCTTTGTGACAGAGATCTTCAAATCACGATTACTCTCTTCAAACGCACCGCGTCTTCACGCAAGGCTGACTGAACATCACTCACTCAGTCGCCTGCTTCGTTCTTGAACTCAAATGTTCATGACTTCATCTTCTCGAAATCTCTAAAAATTTAAACATTGCGACATACATAATTGGCCATTACAACCCTTCAGTCAGGATTATGGCCTAGCTTCTCACACCGCTCATATTGTGTGCCTTAATTTTATACTTGAGTTTTTTTTTTTTTTTTTTTTTTTTTTTTTTCACGCCGAGGAGGGGTGAATGTTCCTAACCGCACCATAGAGGAAGTCGTCACATCCTCCGTGTGTGGGGCCCTCACCCACTAAACTCCCCCCCTCGTCTCGTGGACTTGTGCCCACTCCGGAACTACGGTGGTATTACTTCGGAGTGGAGTCCTTTTGGCCATTTGGCCCCTGCGTGTTCATATCCGCGTCCGGATTGCGTGTCGTAAGTTGAGGAGACATTCACGTGTCTCCACTATTCCTTTAGATCAGGATCCCGTGTCGTTTTCCTCTGACACATGTGTCCGTATAAATTATGCCGGCGTGCCTGCCTGTTCAGCAGCCTCAAGGTCTCTCTTCTTCAGCCTTAGAATGCGCTCCACGTAATTCGCCACTGAGGCCCAATTTTCTCTGCTCGAAGTCATAACACCGACAATGTTAGCGGCAGTGATCATTCCGATTTCCGCCGTCAGTACAGAGCGATAGCTCTGCCAGCGTGCACATTCGAAAACCGTGTGCTCTGCATCATCAATAACTTCCCCTTCTTCGTAAAGACAGTAAGGGGAAGCGGTCTTGCCTATCCTGTGCAGATATTTTCTAAAATATCCGTGACCCGATAGCATCTGCGTAAGGTAATAATTTACCTCTCCAAATTTCCGACCAATCCATGGCCTTATGTCCGGGATAAGTCTCGCCGTCCACCTTCCTCTTTCTTCATCGTTCCAACGTCGTTGCCATCTTGAGACGGTGTTTTCCCTGAAGTGGCCGGTTATGTGATCTCCAGCCGATTTCGCTCTATATATCTCCTTCCGCTCTGCCGCCAGCAGATCCACAGGGATTGTACCTGCTATCACAAGTACGGCTGGGGCGGACACTGTGCGATATGCCGACGTGATACGCAATGCAGCCGTTCTCTGTACCGATACAAGTGAGCTTGCCCGCTTTTTGACATCTAGCGTTTCGGCCCAAATCTCGCTCCCATAGAGCATAATACTGTTTCCGATCTCCATCAGGAGTCTCCTTCTCGTCGGTAGCGGTCCTCCAATATTCGCCATTAATCTGCTGAGCTGTCCAACGATCTTCTGGGCTTTGTTAGCAGAGTACTGAATCTGGTACGAAAATGTCAGTCTGGGATCCAGCCTTATTCCCAGGTATTTTACCGAGCTCTTGGTCCTGATTACCTCGTTTCCAATACTCATGTCCACGTGCAAAGGGATACGACGACCAGTGATCAGTAGTAATTCCGTTTTATGCATGGCCAGGTCTAGGCCGTGGGAATCCAACCATGTTTTTGTTCTTAATATGACACGTCTAAGTTTTCGCTGTGCCTCTTCCGTATTCCTGGCCGTAATAACAGCTGCAATATCATCCGCGTATCCAACCAAAAAAGTTCCCTCTGGCATATCCTCTCTCAGAATTCCATCGTAGTTAACGTTCCATAGGTCGGGGCCTAGGATAGATCCTTGTGCCGCACCTGATGTTATGAGCTTCACCTTTGGTCCCGAGCTTGTGTTATACACCAGCTGTCTGTTACTCAGATAACTACTTATCATGGCCAAGATGTAGTGTGGCACCGAGAATTTGTACTCCAGAGTATTTAATACATCGCTCCATCTAAGACTATTGAACGCGTTTTTAACGTCCAAAGTCGCAAGCAGTAGCACAGGCCTCGAAAAGTTATTTCCTCGCTGTGTGACCATGGCCGCTTCAGTCACCTCTCTCAGGGCGCCAATTGTAGACCGACCAGGTCGAAAACCATATTGTCTATCCGATAGTCCGCCACTATTCTCTATAGCAGCTGTAAGCCTTGGCTTCAAAAGCCTCTCGAGCAGCTTCCCTGAAGTATCCAGCATGCACAGTGGCCTGTAGGCGGATGGGTCCTCTGGGTCGCCCTTTCCCTTGCTTATTAAGACTAGTCGTTGTTTCTTCCATATTTCGGGGAAAATACACTCTTTTAGGCACGCGTTGTACATTCCTAGTAGGAGTTCCGGTCTTTGATTGGCAATTTCCCGCATTACCTCAGGCGGGATGCCGTCGGGCCCTGGTGCCTTACCGGGTTTTAGACCTGCTGCGGCTACTTTTAGCTCCTCTGCGGTGAATGGTAAAAATTCCGTATTGAGCATATTCTGTCGTCCTTCGTTCACTGGTTCATGAGTAGGGAATAGTGTATCCACTATATTTCTCATTATTCGCTCGTCCATAATCTCCATTGGTTTCCTCCTGTTCAGTTTGTCCATTACAATTTTGTATCCAAGTCCGTAAGGGTTTACGTTCACGTCATCTCGTAGTTCTTGGAATGCCTGGTTTTTCTTGAGCGTTATGGCCTTCTTCAGCGACTTTTTTGCCTCTTTGTATGCCCGCATTTCCTCTTCAGCTGGTCCGTCGGGTCTAGCTCTAGTGTACCTCCGCCGTAGTCGTAGGCACTCCCGCCTGAGTGCTGCGATGTTGTCGTCCCACCAATACACGGCCTTCTTCCTGATATTCGGGGGTCTGAATAAGGGCATTGCCTTTTTACATCCGCGTCTTATTACCTCCATGGTTTGTTCTACTCTCGTCCTCGCATCGTCCGAGAATTCAACTCTGCTACACAATCTGTCCACTTCTAAAATTAGCCGATTCGCATTCAATTTCCGTGCATCCCATCTTCGACTATTCGTGGTGGAATTGTCCTCCTCTACTCTATTCCTTGAAGTAAAGGTGTACGATATGTACTGGTGATCACTGCCCGTATATATTTCCAAGACCTTCCAGTCCCTCACTCTGTGATACATGCTCTCTGAGACCATAGTTATATCAGGGATGGTCCCCTCGCAGCCTGGTCGTCTGAAGGTAGCTACGCTCCCCTCATTCGCGAAGACCAGACCGGTTCGAGCTGCCATATCCACAATTCGCCTGCCTCTTGGGTTGGTATTCTGCATTCCCCACTCTACAGCTCTGGAGTTAAAGTCGCCTGCCACTATGAGGTTGCCGCCGATCCGCGCCACTGCGTCCTCGATTCTGGCCAATTTTTCCTCAAAGGTTCCCACGTCGTCATTGGGAGACAAATAACAACTCATTAGAGTAATCTCATCAAACTGTACCCAGGTGAAACAATCTCCCCTACCAGATCTTCTCGGTCGGGGACCCTGGTTATCCGGTATCCATATGGCTGCTGTGGATGTTTCATCGCCCAGCCAGAATCCGTTATTTTTTGATGCATACTGTTCGCTTATAATGGCTACGTCAACGTCCTGCTCCCTGACTATTTGCGATAGCAGAGAAAAAGCCACCTTCCCTCGGTTCATATTCAGCTGCAAAATCCTCATGCTGCCTTTCGTAAGCTCATCTCACAGCCCCGCGATCCCGGGAGGTGATCCAGACGTTTTCCCGGCTTCTCAGAGCATATGCAACATTTCGGTGCATTACGGCACTCCTTTCTCTTATGTCCCTTTTCGCCACATTTCATGCACAGGTTTGACCTGTCCGGTCCATCACATTCCCACTGTCTGTGCCCTATTTTAAAGCATCGGTAACAGCGTGTCGGTTCGTCTCTGATAGTTACTCTGCAGCGTGTCCAGCCTATTTTGATCCTCTGTAGTTTCAGAAGCGCATTCGCACAACTTGCAGAGGCTGTCACGAAGGCTCTTTTCTGTTCTCGACTGTTTGCCTCGGTTAGACGAATGGATATATCTGGATTCATTTCGCCCGCTTCTCTTTGTACCGCTGCCAAAACTTCCTCGGTGGTTGTGAGGGCATCCAGGTCGCGAATCTCCAAAGTGACCGTAGGTACAAGCTCCTTCACGGTTGCCTCTTGATTTAGGACGCTCTTTAGGTTCTCCCTGAACTCGTCTCTTTTGCCTCCTTTACCCATTTCAATCAGAATGGCCCCTGTTTTTGTCTTCCGGACGGCGCGTATCGCTATCTCCGATTCCTCTGGTTTTACTTTGCTCCGTATGTTCCGCAGAACATCAGCGTAGCTGCGCCCCTCGGTTGGGTGAATGATCACAGCTTCTGGACGTTCTTTCACAGTTTTTCGTCGCTCCTTTTTCTCTTTCCTCGTCGATTTCTTGCTCTTAACTGTTTTCCATTCTTCGTCAGCTAATGTTTCCTTGAGCTGTGCCGTGTCTGCCGGTTTTGCTCTCGGCCTCTTTTCCGGGCGGATCTCCGCCGGGCTTGAGGCGCCTCGCTTGTTGAGGGAACTTACAGGTGTGGAGACATCACACTCGTTCCCGGTTTTCCTCGCGCCCTCAAGGGCCTTACTCGCTTCCTTTTCCTTTTCTGCGGTCTTCCAGTTTTCTCTATAGCTCCTCATTACTTCAATGAGCTCCTCTAATTCTGATACTCCGCTCTGAACTTCCATACTGATGTTCCTTGCCTTCGTCATTGCCGCTCTAATCCTGCGGATAGCACTTTCGCACTTAGCAAAGGTCTCCTCCTCTGAGTTTCTCATCTTGGATATAAACTCCTGTCTCGGGGAACTGTGCCCCAAAAGCGGTTCTCCTGTTCCTCCACGTACTGGTTGCAGTGCATGCGATTGTGCACCTTCCCGCGCAGGTTTAGGTGTCGTGACACCTTTCTCAATCCCGGTACTCCTCGTAGATGTGCCCTGAGAGTTCGCCACCGTTTGGGATTTCTTCACCGGTGATCGCCTGATTTTTGGGCTGCTCATAAAGGCAACCTCGCCCTGAATCATTTCTTCTACTTCTGTTATTCTTTTATTCATTTTGTCTATTTGGGTTCCATCTTCAAGCCGCTATCTCATATCGGGTATGCAGTTGTCCCTTAAAGACCCCGAGGGTGCCTATGGTAATCAGTGAGGTCCTCGCGAGGGTTGACGCAAATCTTCATGGGAGTTTGCGTTCAGAGCCAGGTCGGACACTAATTAGGAGTCATCTCAACTAAACCTGCACCACCAACTAAATGGCGACGATATTCGAACGTACTTGAAGCCCTGCCACGGATTTAACGGAACGGAGGCGTCTGCAACATTAGCCTGAAAGCCATTTCGACCGGTTTTCATCCGGTGTACTCAGGTAACAGAATGCAACAAACGTCAGCCCACATGCGTCATCTTCATAATCGATTTTTCATTCATAGTCAAGGTCGTGCCGAGTCGCCAATCTCGCCTTCTCACATTAGCAAGTACTCAGCGGATGCTGAGTACCAGTACCCGGGGAGCGCCTGATCTAAGATACGGAGGCTGTGAGCTGCTTGGCATGCACCTACAAGGATAGCCCCGGGCCCCGCCAGGTTGGAACCAATCAGTAGCGTTGCCTTGTAGTTACATACCCGCTCCCCAATTTTATACTTGAGTGGCGGGAAACTTTTTCATGGCAGGTTTATTTACCCTCAGAGTTTTTGCCAGAAATCTGCTGAGACTAAGTCGCCGAAGAAATATTTTTTTTTCTCGTATTTCATTTTGATGTCTGGCCTAGAGCTCGAACCCGGGCTTTTCGTTTAATAAGCGAATACACTACCTACTAGACTACGGCGACTACTTAACATTGTTATTTAGATTAATTATTGTAGTGCTGTATGTGTATTTTTGTTTACTTGTTTACCATTTTTTTATGCTGGTGTTTGTTGATATATTAAGCAGTACGACAGGTTTGTTTACTGTATTGTTTAGTTTTTGTAGCTTTTGTTTATAATTTTATTGTTAAGCGATGTAAAAGCAAAACATCAGTATCTTTTTCATTTTCATAATAATAAGTATTCTATTGCAGTTCCCGTACTCCAACATTAACAAAGAGTTTCAATTTCTCTAATAAACTGCTTGTAAATGTTTAGAACTCAAGATAAAATGTTAAGATTTTCGTCCTTGAGTTTTAAACCATTTTATGGTCACCTTTTATCTTATCGGCCACCTTAACAACACTTTATTTCTTTTCTTACCAGTGCCATTAAAGTGTCCATGTTAAACAGATTAATTCTCTTACCTTTTTAAACATAAGCATTACGAGCACATAAAAAAACCATTCGAAACAATCTTATGTTTTTGTGATTAAAAATAATCGACCAGAGAGGTTTTTTATGAACCACAACAGCTTAGAATAATGAAATGAAAAGAAAATAATAAAATGTCAGTAACAAAGGAAACAGTGTAAAACATTTTCTTTATTGTCTACCTCTCTAGCAAATGACAGGGAAGTCTATAAAATCTAATGCCAGGTTTAAGCACTTGCTTGCTCTCACAAAGACATTTTAACTTAAACGTCATGACATTATGCTTAAAAATGTTAATAAGTGTTGGTGTTGTTGGTGTTGTCGGTGGCATTATGAAGGAGTTGGTGCAAAAACCGTTGAAGACAAAGTTGTCAAAACATTTGTTTAAGCAAGCAGATGGCTTTGACTTTAAACGTGTTAAAATATTTTGACAGCCATTTCTATTTTGGGTAGTTACAGGCGTTAGGTACATTGGACCAACGAAAATGTAGGCAGAGAAAGAGATTAACATCTCTGAATCCTTTGTTTTTTGCTTTTTGTATTCTTCTCTTTAATCTTAGTATTACGCGGTATAATGAGTATATTTTAAACAAAAAGCTACCACAGCAACAACAATGAGATTGTGGTTGAGAGAGAGACTAACTTTGGAATGAAATTTTAATAAAATTAAGCAGATAATTCAACATTTTTGTCATTCCACGCTAATGTCCTTGAAGACATACACACACACACACACGCATACTCAGCACACAGTCAATTGTACATATACAAGCACACACGGATACTCAATTGAAACAAAAGCGAACAATTATTCCAAGAGTATGGAGGCAAGGAAATAAACAATGAATGGCAATACAAATGTACAGTAATAAGTGAGTGTGTAAAATAGAGAGAAAGAGAGACTGTTTGTAAATGTACTGTTATCTTTAAAGAAATTATGGTTTGTTAAATTATTTCTTCGCGTTGAGTGTATACGGACACATTCGAATAAAATGAAAGTTTACGCGTGAATGTTTGTTTCTCATTTTATAAAAAAAAAAAAAAAATACATTTTGTGGTGTAAGTTAGGCCACATCGCTTTTGTATTTTTAAGGATAATAACAACAACAATAATAATCATTAAAACAATTTCACTGCTACTGTTAGTACGTGTAGGTGTGCGTTTAATTGTATTGCGCGTGTATTGTTTGTAATTAAAACCACAGAAATTACTTTTTACAACACGATTATTTCTGTGTATCCTTTTGTTTTGCTCCCCTTCAATACGTCTTCATCTCTTCGGGTTTTATTGTGCAATTGTTATCATATCGCGCCACCACCGTTCTGATAATAAAATCAGCTGTTGTTTTTACCAACAAATTAAAATTAAATTCTATTTGTTGTTATGATTTCAATAATTTTTAATTAAAGTTGAATTACGCAAACTACTCGCTTATGAATCAATAATCATCATCATCATCATCATTATGTATCATACGCAATATAATTTGATTTAAAAAAACAGCAAATAAAATATTATCATCGTGAATTACAAATTAAAATCAAAATTCAATTGAAATTTTAAAAATTATGAATTATATTAAAAAATATAAAATATATATGTAATTAATTAAAACGTTAATATTTTACAAAAGTTATTGTAAAGGGTTCGCCAAATAACTTTTCTTTTTTGAAAATGCTTTAAAAAAAACTACCGAATATTTTCTCAAATTTCTTTTTTTATTTGAAAGTACAATCCTTCCGGTTAATAATGGAAAATAATTTTATTCAAATGGCTGCCTCGGCTGGTCATGCAGTAGCCTACACGATCGGTGCAATTTTTAAGCACATTATCGATTGTGTGCAGCTGTATTTCACCAATGGCTTCACGAATATTGTCCTTTAAAGCGTCAATTGTCTCTGGCTTGTCGGCGTAACACTTATCTTTGACGGCACCCCACAAATAATAGTCCAACGGTGTCAAATCGCAGCCCCGAGGTGGCCAAACGACATCAGTTCTGTGGCTGATAATGTGATCTTCAAAAACAGGGCGTAAAACATCGAGTGTAGCTTCGGCTGTGTGGCCCGTAGCGCCGTCCTGTTGAAAACAAATGTTGCCAATATCCACCTCTTCAATTTTTGTGAACAAAAATTCATTCAATATGGCCCGATAACGATCGCCATTGACTGTAACGGCCACTCCTTGCTCATTTTCGAAGAAAAATAGCACAATTATGCCTCTGGACCAAAATCCGCACCAAACAGTGACTCATTTTGGGTGCGTCGGCTTTTTAATGTATGCGTGCGGGTTTCCTGTGCCCCAAATGCGACAATTTTGCTTGTTTACATACCCGCCAAGATCAAAATGAGCTTCATCTGAAAAGATGATTTTTTTTTGCCAAAATCGGCACCTTCTGTAAGTCGATCGCAGGCCCACTTAGCGAAGCGAAAACGCATTAGATGGTCAATTGGCTTCAACTCCTGAACCAATTGGACTTTGTATGGCGTCATACCAAGGTCTTTATGCAAAATTCGTCTCAATGATGTCTCCGAAATGTTCAATTGTTGAGAACGACGGTGAATTGTTGTTGATGGCGCTTCACGCACACTTTCTGCCACAGTAGCAATATTCTCGGGTGTACGCACTGTTTTTGGCTTTTCACGCTTTGGTTTATCGATGAGGACGCCAGTTCCTTTCACTTTTTTCACAAGATAACGAACATACGGAGCTGACGGTGCTTCTCTTCTTCCAAAATCCGTACGCAATTTTCGCACACATTCTGCAACATTACCATGATTTTCAAAGCAATGCCGCAATATTTCCCGGCGTTGTTCAAGCGTATACACAACCATATTCGTTCAGCGGAAGGATAAAACTAATTATCTGTCAAATCAGACATGAGCTAAGTGCTACCATTCTCGAAATAAGCACTAGTTGAAAAAAAAAAGTTAGATGGGGGACCCAATTGAATTCAACTAAATAGAACAGTCACACATCATCATCATCCAAGTAACATGTTTGATTTCGTCTGAACAAAAGATCTACTTTAGTAATCACTGAGTAACCCAATAGGCAATTAATGCTGAACAAACCTTGGTTTGCTTATAATTGTAAAGGGACATCATTGTTTTCTTACCAATATATCTTTTAAATTTAATACATTACGTTTTATTAAAATACAATAAAAACAAACTATTTGTACGAAATAATCTTCAAGATATTTTCATAATAAATGTGTACTTAAGTGTACTTCATTAATAATTTTATTGTGAAATAAATTCTTACTTTTATTGTTTCAAATGTAAGATGTTTTGACGTCTACAATCAAGGCAATTAAATTTTCAAAAATCTCTGTAAAGCAATGGAAGGAAAACGTTTGTCCTTCGAAACAATTTGACAAAAGAAATCATTTCAACTGATGATGGCAACGATGCCTTAAAACATTAAATTGTTAATAATAAAATAACAATTATTGCTAAACCATCTTTCAACTCTTAATTAAGATAAGGAAATAAAATCTCAATTTTAATTCAAAAAATCTAAAGTCAAACACATGTTATGGAGTACTATGTTAGTGATTGCATGGATCAAATAATTTATTTATGATTAGTTTTTCAACACTTATTTTGTAATGCTTTGAAATCCTTTAATTACTATTACGAAATCTATAGTTTGCTAGAGAGCGAGAGAGTATATATATTACATGGATATGCATTAACAAATATTGAACATAGCTTCAACCACAATGCAGCAGCTGCAACTGCAACTGCAACAGCAAGCAGCAGCAGCACCAGCATGTGGTCATAATTATTATTTTATATCTCTGATTATGATTTTCTATCTGCAAATGCATACACGTATGTATTATTTAACTGATGGTTTCTCTGGCTCTTTTATTGAACTACCAGCCCTGAAGCATGCGTTTGGCTGAAATTATTACCAAAATTAAAAAAAAAAAATTTTGTGAATGCAAATTTTTTAATTCGCATATGTTTTGTTTTGCATACAGCAACGTATTTCACAAAAAAATTACACCCTACATCATTACTGTAGAGTAATTAGTTCGTATGGATTTTTATAACATTCTTAAAGAGGCACAGTCCTCGACTGATATACGTTTTTTTTAATACTCTTCCACTCGGCTTAATCGAGCTAAAAAGTTTGTGACCCCTGTTGGTGTCCGTAATTATAATTACCTTGTTACCATAAGTTGCCGTAGTCTAGTAGGTAGTGTGTTTGGCTTATTAGACATGAGGCCACGGTTCAAACACAATTTCAAATCGAAATATGGAAAAAATATTATTTCTGCGACATGCTCTCAGCAGTCATTAGGCAAAAACTCTCTGAGAGTAAACAAAAATTGCCATGAAAAATTTCTCAAAAAATCGGTCGTTCGGCATTGTCTCTAAGCTGTAGCTACTGCCATAATATCAATGCAAATCTAATGCTTGGTTAAGGAATCATGATGAGTACTCCAGAAGAGTACCTAGCCAGCCTAGTTACCCGTATTTTTCTGTATTCAAAATTTTATTTTACCTTGCATGGAAATAAGCGAGCGTCATGTGTTGCAGTCACTTAAATAGTCGACGTTTTTCTCTATTAAAATTTAGAACCATTTTTTTGGTTTTAGTGAGTGCCACGTAGGTATTTCTCTATAATGGGCATAAACAGTTTTATTGCCTAAAATTTCACAATTATTTTGCAATTGAATTCAACGCTATTATATCTGTAGGGCAATATTTGAGTTGCGGTTTCCATTTTTTTGTTTTTTTTTTTTATTCGCCATTGTGAAATGTATTCAATTCCCCGCAGATCCATTTTTGGGGCAATATTCACAAAAATATGATAATGCATACGAGTCATATGGTCATAAATTATGAGCATAAATAATTCTATAGATTTGCCTCAAAATGTAAGTAGAATTTGTGTGTGTGTTGCTTTGTATTGGTTTTTATGCATTGATTTTAATTTAAAGTACAAACAAAAATTATTGAGATAAACCAGAAATAGGATTCAAAAATACAAATTAAAACAGTGTAGGCAAAACAATATGAAATTAGAGAGAGTGAGAGAGAGAGAATATTGGCCACGAAAATGAAAAATCTAGATACTGGTGTTTTGCTTTTACACCGCATAACATTAAAATTATAAACAAAAGCTATAAAAACAAAACAATGCAGTAAATAAACCTGTTTGTAAATTATCGTAATGCTTAACATAATAACAAACACCAGCATCAAAAAAATTGTAAACAAGTAAACAAAAATACAACAACAAACACTACAAACATAAATGTAAACAAAATACAACAACAATACTACAATAATAAAGGTAAACAACGATGTTTACATTTATAGAGATTTCGAGAAATTGAAGTCATGAACGTTCACCTTCAAGAACATTCATCAGACTGTTTACCCTGCCATATAAAGAGAGCAATCGTGGTTTAAAGATCTCCGTTACAATAATCTGTCGAATAATTTTCTAGTATTTGCTATTGTTTATGCAAAGGGTATAAACAGATGGATACATCAAGTTGTGAACAGTGGTACATAGAATTGTGCGAATAATAAAGAATTTTAATTAAAACTAAACACAAATTTATTGTTATTTTATTTGCAATCTACGAGCTCATATTTTGAACGTTTTTAAGCTATAAAAACGTAACAATATGAATGCAATTTTTAAATTTTTAATTCAGGACAAAAGAAACGCTTTGCTCCATAGTATAAGGATTAGTATAAGGCTGCTTCAAAATCTGCTTCCTTTCTTTTAGTAGGTTTGTAGCATCACCAACCCTTTATGTTTAACCGGCTTATCAAATTGTTTGTTGTTTTTAAAATGTTTTCATAAAACTTTTCTTGTCATGCAAATATTTCTTTATGGCTTGAGAGATCTCTTTTCCAGTTACGCATATTTAACTCAGTTTTGTTATCGTTTGTAGACAAACCAATCCCATTTTCATGTATTCTGTCACATAAATGTCACACAGTCGCACAGTAGCATTAGACACTCGCTCAACCATTCATTAATTTTACATTTTCATAGTTTTGCTTACAATTCCGGGAACAATACATTGTATTTCGGTGCGTGTCTTTGTGTGTGTATGTGTTTGTGTGCTAGTATTTGTGAATAGGTCTTCCGCTTAATTTTTGTTGCCATTGCGAATCTATTCAGTTGTTTATACAGTCAGTCATTCATTCATTCTTACATTTCTTCATTCATTCATTGTTTTTATTTGTGTTGTATTTATAAAAGGAAAGAATAGAAAAGAGAGAAAAAATTATAATTCTTTTGTCTACGACTTTTGCTTTCTTATCCTCAGCTGTTATTGTCGAAATTTCTATTCTTCTGTTTTCTATTCTTTCCCGTCCTTCTTTTTGTATACAAGTGGCTGGTTGTTGCTACATTAACACCTAAACTGGTGGCTAAAAATAACTAAATAATGCCGTAAACAGAGTAGGATGTATATTTTCGAAATCAAGCTGGTTTCTACTTTTCTAACATAATAACTGATCTGTAAGGGAAGAACAGTTTCCTCCTCCGCCTTTTCTCTCTTCCTCCTCTACATACAAACATACATAATTGGTCATTACAGCCCTTCAGTCAGGATTACGGCCTAGCTTCTTACACCACTCATGTTATGTGTGTTAACTTTTATATATGAATAGCGCGACCTACAGTTTGAAGTCGACTCCTAACTACAGATTTTTTGAGAAACCTTTCATGGCAATTTTTGTTTTGTCTGAGAGAGTTTTTGCCAGAAATCTGCTGAGGGAAAGTCGGCGAAGAAATATTTTTTTTTCATATTTTCGTTTTGATGTCTGACCTGGGATTAGAACCGTGGCCTAACGTCTAATAAGCCAATACACAACCTACTAGACTACGGCGACCCCTTCCTCCTCTCCTCACAGTAATTTATGATATCTCCAAGATATAAGTGCCAAATGAGTCTCTATAATGTAGGTTCCAGTAGAGACTCTAGTAGCTTAGGTGAGCGTTTTCCTTCATACTTTGAGCAGACTTTTCATGCGCTTTTTATAGAGTTTTGGCTAGATTTTCTGTACCCGAAATGTCCACCCTAGCGCCTCACATGAGTGTCTAAATTGCAAGCTCCGGTAGAGACTTTAATCGCCTTGCTGCGCGTTTTCCTTAAGCATTTGAAAGGACTTTTTATGCGTCTTTTATAGAGACTTTCTGTATCCCAAACGTTCATATTCCTGGTGTTGACGGAATCCATTACTTTCATTACACAGAGTACGACGGTTTAGCCAGTCCAAGCTACTTTATTTGCTCTGTGATATTCCGTAATGCCACAATGCTCTGGTACTCATATGATGTGAATGCGTTATGCTCGTTCATTTCACTGACAGCTATAACCCGTCTTAGTGGTCGTCGTGGTAAAACCCAGTGCTCTTGTAAACGCCCAGGTATGATAAAGAAAAATCTGCTGAAATCCTTCCTGGAAATATTTTTATCTTTAATAACCCTTAGCGGCGTACGTCGTACGATCGATATTTCCACTTGAAAGATTACGGTAGTCCGGCATCATCCTAACGTTATATGTAAGTGGTGTGAGAAACTTCTGCAAACGGAGTGAACCACATAAGGACAGTGAAGCAAAGTGAAGAGTGAATTCTCTCTGTTCTGCAATGTATGATTCGCTGACTAATCTACTATGAACGGGAATGCCCTCTGTGCCGGACATGTCCTACGTGAAATTATACCATTTTGGATAACAAGTCCGTTTCCACTGAAGGAGACGTGAAACAGTAAAACATAGGACACATTGTGACGTTGCTTTGGGGAATTAATAGAGTTAGACAGCCTACTTAAACCCTTTCTTGTAATCGAAAGCAGAAAAGCTTCTCGTTTTATTCCCGTCATACTTTCAAGTGACGTAATACTATTGTCGCACTATATTGGTTATTCCGAGCACAGAAATCGATCCTATTCGCATAACTACTTTCAGATTAAGGGCTATGCGGTCAAAGGAATGTGAATGACAAATACTACAGTCGTCTGCAGAAGAGTTGATAAAAATTGAAGCCAAGGAGATTATGTCATTAAGGAAATTAAAATATAAAATGGGAGACTGAATAGAACCTTTCGGTACCTCTGAATTCAGCCTAAGTTCATCTGTTGAAATCTCCTCTCTAGAGCAACCTGTATAGTGCTTTCGTGTTAAGTACCGATACCAAAAACTATAGGTTTCGATAAAAGTGCATCATGCCACACTCCGTAAAATGCTTTAGAAATAATTACATGACTGGCAAGACCACACTCTTAACTTCTGTTTTAAAAATGCCCGTTAAGGGTTAACAAAAACAATCACAAAACAAGCCCATCAAAATACCATTTCTTAAGTCTTTTGTTTATCTTTCTCTTTGTAATATCACGATTTACAAAAATTATTATTCTTTTACTCGTTTTTATTGTAATGATAAGCCGTATTAGCGGATACAATGAAGCCATTGTCCTTATCAAACAAAAACAAAAAACAGTCAAAAAGTCTTTTAAAGCTCTGCCCACCCCCTTATGATAAGCCTTTAATTATGCACTTTAAAGTGTTTCTAAATTTATTATTGAGTAAGCTCCTGCTCAACATTATTAAATCGATTTTTCTATGAATTTTTAATTTATACTTCAGCCTTCAGCTTTCATTAATACGTGTCAAAATTGTAGTTTTCGCAAAAATATAACATATTTTCCATGGCAATGTCTCATTCAAAATTAATTATAATCCGGTATTGTTGTTGTTATCGGCCAAATTGATGTGCTTTTCTGATCATTATTTAATGAATACGCGGAACTGAATAAATTTATTTCGCAATTCACATGCACATGCACATTCACACAACAACTTTTTTAGATTTATTGTAAATCAGTTTTCGGCTTGAATTATACGAGGTTCACACACATAATTTTGGTAGATTTAAAATATAATTTAATTTGTGGAAAAAATATGTCATGGTACCTCATTCGATCTGACCATGGCATCACGAATGTTGGCCCTCAAATGCTCAATTGTCTCTGGTTTGACGGCAGAACACTTTTCTTTAAAGGCGCCCCACAGAAAAATCCCAGCTTCTTAGCGGCCAATTGACATTACCATTTGAGCTAATTAAACGGCCATCAAACGTTTGATGCAATAAATCAATTGTGGCATGAGATGTGTGGCAAGTTGCCCCATCTTGCTCAAACCAAACATCGTTCACATCAATACCATGAAGAGTGGGTACAAAAATAACGATTATCATGGTGTGATAGGTGTCTCCATTGACCGTAATGGTTGCGCCATCCTCATTTTCAGGACGAGATGATGTTGATGGATTCTAACGTACACTCTCAGCGAGCAAAGTGTACGAGCACATTCACGTCTTGAGGAATCAACAATGAAATCAGTTTCATGAACCTTAGCAATAAACTTACGTATACCGGACACTGTTGGTTCTCCTCTGCGAAGAAAATTTTGTACGCCACTTTCATTCAATTTCCGCGTAATTGGCTTTGTTTTGAAAATAAATTTCGAATAAATCCCAACGAGGCTCAAGTGTAAATCGATTCATAATAATTCATAATTTTGTTGACATTATTCCATATATTTTGGTTGCCCAACTATCGACACCAGCCCACCAGCGACACTGCAAACAGTTATCTCTTCTTCAGACCACAATAGCAGCTCTAAAATAGATCCTTGGGGTATATCTGTCAAAATTCCAGTTTGGATTTCTTCACATAAAACCCGTTAGAGGAGTAATACCCCTGTAGTAAAATCAGAGCTGCAACAATTAAATATTTTTCTACATCAAGAAAGTGATTTCTCGCATTTAAGCTCAGCAAACGTCATAGCTTCTTTCAGAACAATATTGCTGCGTTTTTACCTTTTAAAAACGCTTAAAAATATAGGCTCGAAGATTGCAAATAAAATAAAAATAAATCTGTGTTTAGTTTTCAGTTAAAATTCTTTATTATTCCCATAATTCTGTGTGCCACTGTTCACAACTTGATGTAAACAACAACAATTGCTTTCCTTTGTTATCCCACTGTTCATACACTTTGCATAAACACAAACAATTACTAGACAATTATTCGACAGATCTTTGTAACAGAGATCTTCAAACCATAATTACTCTCTTCAAACGCACCGCGCCTTCACATAAGACTGAGTGCATTTCACTAACTCAGTCGGATGCTTTGCCTTGCCTTTTATATGGCAGAGTAAATAGCCTGGTGAATGTTCTTGAAGGCGAATGTTCATGACTTTGCCTGCTCATAATTTCTATAAATATAAACAACGTTGTTTACATTTATTCTTGTATTGTGTTTTTTGTTTACTTATTTACCAAATTTTTTATGCTAGTGTTTGTTATTATATTAAGCAGTGCTATAATTTGTAAACAGATTTGTTTACTGGATTGTTTTGTTTTTGTAGCTTTTGTTTATAATTTTAGTGTTAAGCGATGTAAAATCAGTATCTAGATTTTTCACCGGAATGGACGCCAGTTTGAATTATTATTTTACAATAAATTATTAATTAATTGCATAATCTTAGTACACCCCTCGTATTAGTATTTAATATGATTTATTTTTAAAAATATAAATAATTTATTATAGAAAATAAATTCAATAATTGATGCCAAAGCCCAAAGCCGAAAATATAAATGTTATTAAAATATTGAATTATAGGAGATAAAATCTGTATTTATTTACAATTAAATTATCAGTTTTATTACGTTTTTAACTTTTATTTTCATTTTAAATTGAATTGAATATTTTATTTTAAATTATATGTACGATTATGTTACATTTATGCCACGTATTTTTTTCAATTTTTAAAATTCGCAAAAGGGGAACCACCACTAATGATTCCCATTAACTGACTCCACCAACATTGGAAGCAAAATGTAAACAAATAATGACACGGCATACCATATAAATTTATTTATTTTGTTTTATAAATATTTCAATATGATTAACAATTTGTTGCCACAAATTGCCAATAACAACAACAGCAACAACATTTTATGCCATTTTATGCTACAAAAAAATTAACGTCAACATAGCATCAACACAACAACCCAATGACACAGTTTAACGCACTCCTTTAACCGCAAATATTGAAAAAAATTTCTCTGTTACGTGCAGTTTATTTTACAGAGGAAGCGATACTTAAACAAGCAGACTCGAACGCTCGTAAATACTCACACAAGTGCTTATACTCACCATATAAATCTTTGATAGCAAATAAATAAATTATAAGAAATGAAAAGCCCTGGTAAATAGGCTAAGGATAGCGGCAGGGTGGTTAGAAGAGACAAAAAACCGCATGACAAAATACTATATCGTGTTAATAATTTTTTTTTTAGATACTGCAAATACAGTCGGTAAGAAAAGTAAACACTTAGTGTACATATTAAGGAAGTAATTTCTTTGTAATATTGGGACGTTTTTACCTTTTAAAAACGTTTAAAGCTCGTAGATTTGAAATAAAATAAAAATAAATCTGTATTTAGTTTTAATTAAAATCCTTTATTATTCGCACAATTCTGTGTGCCACTGTTCAACTTGATGTAAACAACAACAATTGCTTTTCTTTGTTATTCCTCTGTTTATATCCTTTGCATAAACAATAACAATTACTAGACAATTATTCGACAGATCTTTGTAACGGAGATCTTCAAACCACGATTACTCTCTTCAAACGCACCGCGTCTTCACACAAGACTGTCTGAACTTCACCAACTCAGTCGCCTGCTTTGTCTTGCCTTTCATATGACAAAGTAAACAGTCTGATGAATGTTCTTGAAGGCGAAGGTTCATGACTTAACCTTCTCGAAATCTCTATACATATACATCGTTGTTGCAAACATCGTTGTTTACGTTTATTATTGTTGTGTTGTTTGTGGATTTTTATTTACTTGTTTACCATTTATTTTATGCTAGTGTTCGTTGTTATATTAAGCAGTACGATAATTTGTAAATATGTTTGTTTACTACATTGTTTTGTTTTTGTAGCTTTTGTTTATAATTTTAATGTTAAGCGATGTAAATGCAAAACACCAGTATCTCGACTTTTCATTTCCGTATCAATATATTTCTAGTATGTTTACTTTTATTATGCACTATGTTAAGCAATTTATTATTTATTTTGTATAGATATATTGCCATTAATGTTACTTATGTCTGACAGCTTTCCATTTTATTGTTGCCCTGTTTGGAACACTTAATTTTCCTTTACAGAAGGAAACCCTTCCCTTCCTTTTCTCTTTACCTTTCTATTTTTCAACCTCCTGGTTCAGATTCCTAGAAAAATCTGTGTTACTTCACTATCAGTCGTATAACCCGATAACAAAGGAAAACAAAATACAATTAATCATACGCCCAGGTGACCATAAGAGACAGAAGACTGGCTACTAGAGAGAGAAAAAAAAATTAATTTAAACAAATGCTTTGACAGGAACAGTAATATTAAGGGAGAAGAGGGGAATAGAAATTAATGTCAAATATTAGAAATCATATGAAACAGCAGCAGGAACAGCAGCAGCAATATCAAAATGAGTATATACATATTTCTAAGTAAATAAGGAAGGTGCAAAGCAAGTAAAACTGTTTTGTAATTTTTCTTTTTTTCCTTTTAAAAGAGTTATTGATGCGTGTGTTGCCTTAATAAAGGAAATGTTAATAAATATGCTGAAATAAACTTTTCCATTTTGCTTCTAAAATACTCCCTGGGGTTTCTCTTTTATACTTTCACTCTTCGTTTTCATTCAATACCTGTCACATAATGAAATTTCCTTTCATTTCCCTGTCCTGATTTTTTTATTTAAAAATTTTAATTTTTTCACAACAAATCTTAATTACAACAAAAATATTAATAGGGTTTCCTTTCCCTTTTTCTCTACCATTATTTATTATTATTTTTTTTTTTTACAATGAGACCCATAAATTAAAGCCTTTGAGAGCATAAAACGTAAGCAGATTAGAAACCCTTTTTCTTTCTATAGGGTTTGTTAGCTAAACGCCTGTCATAGGCAGAGTCTTTCTTTGCTTATTTTTCTTCTTTAAAACAATAAATAAAAATTCAAAATAAATTTAATGAAAATAGGACACCCTTTTACTTCTTTCTGGTAAGTTTTCCTTCAGAAATGTTTTCAATTTTAATTCCATTTAAAAATTTTATTTTCTTTTAATTAACATTCTAGGAAACTATTTTTCCCCTAGAATGCTTACAATTCTCTTTGTAAGCTTCTTAGTAAAGTTTTTGGGGTCCAACTTTAAGAATTTTTTCTACAAAATCCAATCAATTATACTCAATACTCTCTCCTTCATATGAAAAACAAAAGAAGGATATGATTTGCAAGCTCATGAAGATATTAAATTCAATTCTAAAACAACAACAGAGTGTTTAAAAGTTTAACAAGTAAAGGAATGAAAGAACGTTGCTATGGTATACTTATTTACTTACTTAATTGGCCATTAACAATCTGATTAACGGATTTCGCTCTGCCTTAACACATCGTTCCAGCGCCTGTGCTTCTTGCGCGCCTTAGCCGGTTGGTCAATCAAATCGATGACAGGGCTTTCTTGTTTTGTCAATCTTCGCTGACTTCCGCAAGTCTCCGCATTAAATATCCATCTTGCCAGAGCCAGATTCCTCCATTCGAACGACATGGCCGAGTCAACCCAGCCACTGGATGTTAATATGCTGCACAATATCGTTGAGGTGCTCATACAACTCACTGTTAGATGGAATGTGGAAATCATCGCCAATTCGCAATGTACGGAAGATCTTACGTATAATTTTTCTATTGAATATTATCAAGGCTACTGCATCAGTACTTAATAGTGTACATGCCTTTGCGCCATAAAGAAGAACGGGTAGGATGAGCATATTGTAGGGTATTCATTTTGTCGTACCAGAGAGAGGTCTCTGCTACTCAATTGTCTATTGAGACCATAGACCTGTAGGCCAGAGTAACTCTGCGCTTTATCTCCAGGCTGACAACATTTTCGGTGGTAACGGCAGAGGCTAGATAATGTTGAATTTCTAGGCACCTGACAAAGCACAGTGGCCTATAAGATTTCATTTTAATACTTACAATTGTATACTCTGCCTCACTCAACTTCTAGTTGACAGTTTTATGAAGATCTGGATTCAATACAAACCATCTTTGGCTAGATGCGTTCTGTTAATATATTCCGGTTGCCCAAAAACACTTTGTATTGGAATTCTTGGTTCTGTACACTAATAGAGAAAATTTTCTGTGGTATTGTATATTTCCTAGTCATTACACCTTCGGCAGAAAATTTCGCTACAGAGTCGATATTTATTCGCCACGAGAATGGCCACAGCTTCTGCAGGAAAAGCACTGCAGATCCTGCAATTCGTAACGTAACGTAATTGTTCATTAAAAATTACGACCTCGCTTTTCACTTGTGTTGTGTGTGTTAATTTTTTTTATACATGACTCGTGGGACTTATAGACTTATAGTCGACTCTGAACGACAGATTTTTGAGAAACTTTTCATGGCAATTTTTTGCTTACTCTCCTAGTTTTGGCTAGAAATCTGGTGAGAGGAATTCACTGAACAAATGTTTTTTCATCTTTTGTTTAGTTGGAGATATTTGAACTGGGGTTTGAACCTAGGCCTCACGTCTAATAAGGCAACATACTACCTACTAGACTACGGCGACGTTCCTGAAATCCCAGTCTTCTTTAGAGACATCACAACCCGAATGGGCTTTTAACTTTACAGAAAGTGGTCCCAACTTTCTTCGCAGAGAGTAATGACCAATGCAATCCCGAACCTTAACCGCTTGGTTTTCTGGATTTGACCCATTCTGCTGTACAATATGCCAGCTAGAACTTAAAAAATGAAACTTTCGAGTGTCAAGTATTGCATTCTTGAGAAAACTGATTGGTATTGCAGTCATCAAAAGTGATTACCTTTAAACAGAATTTTTTTTTTCTTTCTTTCAAATATTCACATGATTTATGAGCCTCTTTAAAGGAAATTAAAAATTAACGCTTTTTTATTAATATCAGGAAACAAAACTTTTTATGTTGAAATTTTTAACATACTTAAGCCTAACCTAACCCCTTATTTTTTTAGCAAACCTACCAAAAAATATAAAATTTGTTCCCCCATTTATTCAGGATGCCATTAAAACTAATAAAAAAAAATAAGAAAAACTTTGGTTTTGTTAAAAAAAAAAATAAAACAATCATAAATACCTCGTCATTTCGTTTAATTTTCTTTCATAAATTGAATTTCTACCATAAAATGGCTTCACATAGTAGGCAAATAAACTGTGAATAAATATTTGTGAACATAAGCTTAAAATTGTGGCTTTTAAAAAGGACGAAAAAAAAAACGTTCTTCACATTCCAACGTCAGTACTTCTCTTATCCTCTTATTCGATATACTAAACTCCACATAGTTGAGGTTTTTCCTTTAAAACGTTAAGCCCGAATAGAAACTCGTAGGTGGAGTACATTGAAAACCGTCACCATTTTTAAAAAGTTATTTACTTTAAGGGTTTGAACAAAAAAAAAATAATAGAAAAACAAAACCAAATTCAATAAAATATAAGTGGTTTTTCAGTTAAAAACAGGACCGCAATGAATTCATACCCAAAAAAGAAGTGTAATGGCAGCGTAACAAAAAAGGGTTTAAATTTTGCAGTCAAAATAATATGAAATGAGATCTCATTTTACAAATTAAACATGAAAAATGAAAACTTTATTAAAGCAAAGAGGAAATATACAGAAGAAGACATAAAGGAAAGAAATCTGTGTTATAACCCAAATAACAAAAACAATACCAAAAACAATATGAAAATAGCCATGATAACATAATTTCAACTCTTTTTTATTTTCTGCTAAAGCAACCAACAGAAGGAAAAAAGAAAAGCAAAAAATTGAACAAAAAAAAACATGCGAACCAACCAACAAAACCCCAAGCCAGTCAGTCAGCAACTTGTGCTGCTAAGGACCACAGATGTTTTGTTTTTTGTTTTTGGTGGTAAGCAATGCCATATTTATGTACTGAAATCCAATGGGAGTCAAAGGATAGAATAGGCATTGTGTCTCACTGCTTGTTAGGGAGGGTTTTGTTAAAATTAGCTGGTCAAACAGTTGGTATATGAAAAGTAACTGCTTTAGTGATTGGATAGTAAACATAACTCATTTCATTGTTAAAATCGTTACTCCATCAGAGTAGGAATGCTGTGTTGTCTAGGCGAAAAACTGATTCAGCGCATTTTATAAGTCTCTACTGTATTTAAATTCATACAATTAAGAGAGTTTGGCAGAGTCCGGGCTATATGGTGAAAGGTATTCACTATCGCCGTAGTCTAGTAGGTATTGTGTTGGTTTATTAGATGTGAGGCCATGGTTCAAAAATCATTTAAAGCGAAATATCTGGCAATAAACTCTCTGTAAGTAAATAAAAATGCCATGAAAAAAAGTTTCCCACAAATCTCTCGCTCGGAGTCGACTTTAAAATGTAAGACCCGCCACTCATGTATAAAATTAACACGATCACAATATAAGCGGATTGAGAAGTTAGATTGAAGTGATGACTCACGGGTTGTAATGATCAATTATGTTATGTATGTATGTGTATCCAACATTCTGCGTTATGATGGAACAAAACTCTTTTTCTGTTGATCAATTCTGTATTACTAGCTTCAACCGCGTTAAATTGTTAATAGTAGACGTCAGAACAATTCGTTTAACTAGTTTGTAGAAGCCCGTAATAAACAATTCTTCCTTTCTCGGTGACAATCTTTATTTTTATCGTCATATGCATAACTTTGCCTTGCTTTGTCAATCATTGTCGTACATTAAATATTATTTAGCGTCTGTCAGCCGCGAATAGAACTTGGGTGCATTAAATTTTCCATTGAACAGACACCCCAAAATAGAGTTTTTTTGTGTATCCAGCTTTCTATGGTAAATAACTCTATGTTTAGTAATGAATGCCACGATGTTATCGTTTTTTTAGTGATTAGTCAATCAGACCATAAAACACATCAAAATTGACAGACAGAAAATGAGAAAACAATTTCACTGCTGTTTTTCTAGCTACGTTATCGTCGACATAAACTTCATAATGTTTTCAGCTACCTGGGACGCATGCTTTTCTATGCATACATACCAGAGCTGAGTAATGAGTAATCAAAAAGGTGAGTAGAATCGAATCATACTCATAATTTCTGATACTTATACGCATTCATTCTTATTTTAATATCATGTAACCTCTACTCATTGATTCTCCATAACTCAACATACATATACACAAATCACGAAATAAGTGTGAATCGCGTACGAACACTATAATACTCACTAGAAGGTTGTGTGTTTGCTCTGCTTGCTGCTCTGTCTTTTTTCTTTTTTTGTAAATGCAACAGCAACTAAGACTGTAAATTTTGACAAATTATTCGAATCACTCGAAACATTTATGAGTATTATACGTACTTTTCTAAAGTTATGAATCTAAATGAGTAGGCTTATGAATCAAACATATTTCGAATGGTATGAGTTTGATGTCAACTCATTGCAACCTGTACTTATAAATCAACGTTATAGTGAGTATGAATGGCTCCGAGTAGTTAAATATCAATATTGTTGACTCGCTTGTATTCAAAATTTCATGAGTGCTTTTGAATAGCGGAAAAAAGGTTCATTGTTGATCAGTCTAAACTACGACCTAGCTTCTCACACCACTTATATTGTGTGTGTTAATTTTAGCACCTAGCACCCATAGGACAGATTCTGGAGAAACTTTCCATGGAAATTCGATTTACTCCCAGTGTAGCTGAGAAGAAGACTGCGAAGATTAAGTCGCAGAAAAAAATATTGTTTCATAGTTCCAGATATCTAGCCACGCACTCCAAAAAACTACCAACTAGGTTACGACGAGTTTAGAGCTACTAGAGTTTAAATAGTCACCTTTCGAGTAGTGTATCGTTGTAATACCAGATGTGTTATATTTTAAAATCATGTACCGACAATACATAAACAAACATTTTCGTGCACAAACGCATTTGCAATTTATCAGAAACAGATTTCCTTCCTTCGAAATAGAACTTGAAAATACGTTTTGTTTAGTATTTATATTTGTATGCTTTTCTTGTGTAGGGTATTTACAAATTTATGAAATGAATATATTTTTTTTTTAATGAAAACAAAAATTTTTTAGAAATTTATTTGAAACATGCCTTAAATGCTTATGTTCGTGGTATGTTTTTATGGTTTTACGGTACGTATGAGTAATTTAAATATTCATACGCATACCAGATAGCGGGTATTTAAAAGAGAAATAAAAACTGAAGCATGCACAATTACACACACACACAACTCACACAAACAAAATAAAAACTGCCATAAATAGAAAAATTATTTATTTTCACTCATGTTAATGGTTATTATTATTGTTGTAGTTGCTGTTGTGTTTTATTTAACTTTGTTTGCTGCTCTTGCGGTATGTTCAAACTTCAGATGAGCGAAACAAAAAAAAAACGAACTCACACACATACACACGCATACAACTCTTTTCGGTTCTCTTATTCTACGCCCCCCCCCCCCCCCATCCCCATTTTTAGAGATATAGAATACGTGTATGAAAACATAAATTTAAGAACAAATTTTCTATGGAACTCCTTCTATTCTACGAGTACGTGTGTGTATCTGTCTCGCTCTCCTAAACACAAACATTCTCTTTAAACAGCAAGTTTGGTTTTTATTTGTATTTAATGTTGGCATACAGGTGTGTTTATCTTTTTCTCCATCTCACTCTATCTCACTCTCTCTCTCTCTGTATGTTTCTATTTAATTTCACTCGTTTATTATAAAAAAAACATTTCCCTGTAGTGGTAAAACATTTTTTTTCGCCAAATAAATCATTTTATTTCTGGGTTTTGCAATCATATTCCGCTGCTGCTACCCACACACAAGCTGTGTATGGCTATGCAACAAATTTCTTATTTAAATTATACGCTCTTATACGCATACAATAACACATTGATATTGCTTTTATGAATACGAAATTTTATTGTTATATTCTGTGTGCATGTGTACATGTGTACAAATGTACATTTATGAATTTATAGATTTTATGAGTTTTTCTCTGCTTCGTAGTATTTTTTTTTAATAAATTCTTGATTGTAGTGAAGTGGAAATCTGGTCTGGGGTTTTAATGATTTTTAAACATTTTTTTTTATAATAACATCATGGGCAAATATCAACGAAATTGTTTGCTTCTTTTCTGTCAAATAATTTGTATGCAAAAAATTCGCTTGCGTTAGATCAATCAATTAAATAAGACGAGGAGAACTGATACATAAGTAGCTTAGACGCTTCTAGGGACTTAAGAGGTCCACCACAATTTGGTTGTTGACAAGCTTGTTGGCAAGCTTGTTGGCAAGCCTGTTTGCAAGCTTGTTGGCAAGCTCTATCTGTGCACTACATTACCTGAGTCTTTGTCTTTCATATTTTTACTTGTTTTGATCTACGCAAGGCTCTCGTAATAGCATAGACTTAAGATGAGTACAGATTTTCTTCAGCAACATCTTCTCAACAGATTTCTGGCATAAGCTCTGAAAGTAAATAAAATTGCAATGAAAAGTTTCTCAAAAATCTGTCGTTCGGAATCGACTGTAAACTGTAGGTACCAGCACTCATATATAAAGTTAACACACATAACATAAGTGTTGTGATAAGTTATGTAGGTCGTAACCCTGCCTAAAGGTTTGTAATGAACAGTTATGTATGTATGTTATATACGATAGACGGAATAGTTTTAAGAATATGTATCAATTTTAAAATTTCCAAAATTATTGCATTTCTTTCTAATCATTAAGGTTCTTTCAAAGATGGTGGTCTTTTTAAATTTAAAATTTTATTTGACTAATGAAGTCACTGTACGACAATGGTGTTTTTGTCATGTTTTTTCTTATTAAATCCTCATTTAATTTTCTTCATTACAGAGTTACTCATCCACTCACATCATGCAGTAATTTATTCCTTCATTCAATTATTCATTTATTATTATGATTTTCAACAGAATGCCAGGAATGAGAAAAGAAAGTACAATTATTACACAAGCATTCTTTGGATACATTTGTTTTTCTTTTTCTTTCTCTTGTTATTTTTATTGCCTATAATTGCCACGTTGTTGAATTCATGTATAATTTATTGTAATTATTTTATCTTTCTTTTCTTTTCTTTTCTTTTCTTTTCTTTTCTTTTCTTTTCTTTTATGTTCTTGTCCTGATAAACAATATTAAAAAAGAACATGGTTGGTAAATATTATTCTAAATAAATTCTAGTGGGTTATTGAGTTGCCAAAGACTCAACTTAAAAGATAGCGATTGTGTGTTGAATACATTGAAGTTTTCCTAGTCTAACAGATAGTGCGTTGCCTTATGAGAAGTTAGGCCGCGGTTCTAAGCCCAGATCAGACATTTCCAACAAAACGAAACAAGAAAAATTGTTTCTTCGGTGACTACCTCTCAAGAAATTTTTGGCAAAGACTCTGAGAGTAAATAAACCTGCCATGAAAAAGTTTCTCAAAATCTGTCGTTCGGATTCGACTTTAAACTGTAGGTACCAGCACTCATATATAAAGTTAACACACATAACATAAGTGTTGTGATAAGTTATGTAGGTCGTAACCCTGCCTAAAGGTTTGTAATGAACAGTTATGTATGTATGTTATATACGATAGACGGAATAGTTTTAAGAATATGTATCAATTTTAAAATTTCCAAAATTATTGCATTTCTTTCTAATCATTAAGGTTCTTTCAAAGATGGTGGTCTTTTTAAATTTAAAATTTTATTTGACTAATGAAGTCACTGTACGACAATGGTGTTTTTGTCATGTTTTTTCTTATTAAATCCTCATTTAATTTTCTTCATTACAGAGTTACTCATCCACTCACATCATGCAGTAATTTATTCCTTCATTCAATTATTCATTTATTATTATGATTTTCAACAGAATGCCAGGAATGAGAAAAGAAAGTACAATTATTACACAAGCATTCTTTGGATACATTTGTTTTTCTTTTTCTTTCTCTTGTTATTTTTATTGCCTATAATTGCCACGTTGTTGAATTCATGTATAATTTATTGTAATTATTTTATCTTTCTTTTCTTTTCTTTTCTTTTCTTTTCTTTTCTTTTCTTTTCTTTTATGTTCTTGTCCTGATAAACAATATTAAAAAAGAACATGGTTGGTAAATATTATTCTAAATAAATTCTAGTGGGTTATTGAGTTGCCAAAGACTCAACTTAAAAGATAGCGATTGTGTGTTGAATACATTGAAGTTTTCCTAGTCTAACAGATAGTGCGTTGCCTTATGAGAAGTTAGGCCGCGGTTCTAAGCCCAGATCAGACATTTCCAACAAAACGAAACAAGAAAAATTGTTTCTTCGGTGACTACCTCTCAAGAAATTTTTGGCAAAGACTCTGAGAGTAAATAAACCTGCCATGAAAAAGTTTCTCAAAATCTGTCGTTCGGATTCGACTTTAAACTGTAGGTCCCACCACTCATGTGTAAAAATTTAAACACGCTTCATAAGTAGTGTGAGAAGCTGGGTCGTAATCCTAACTAAAGGGTTGTAACGATCAGTTATGTATGTAGTATGTATGCATGTATGTCTGTGAATATAGCAGTCCTCTTCGTCCAAAAAAAAATTCTTCTTTGATGTGTTTGTATTTGATATATAAAAGTACTTTTGGCATCACAAATATTGGAGATCAAATTGTTCAAATGCAGATGCCTCCCCTTAGAATGAAATAAAAACATTATGATAAAATAAATTTTTTCAACTAGTGCTTATTTCGTTAATGGTAACACTTAGCTCATGAATGATTTGACAGATAATTAGTTTTATCCTTCCGATGAAAGAATATGGTTGTGTATATGCTTGAACAACGCTGGGAAATGGGACTGCGATCGACATACAGAAGATGCCGATTTTGGCAAAAAAAAATCATATTTTCAGATGAAGCTCATTTTGATCTTGGCGGGTATGTAAACAAGCAAAATTGTAGCATTTGGGGCACAGAAAACACGCACGCATACATTGAAAATCCGACGCACCCAAAACCAGTCACTGTTTGGTGCGGATTTTGGTCCAGAGGCATAATTGGGCCATTTTTCTTAGAAAATGAACAAGGAGTGGCCCTTACTGTCAATGGCGATCGTTATCAGGCCATGTTGAACGATATTGGCAACATTTGGTTTCAACAGGACGGCGCTACGTGCCACAAAGCCGAAGCTACACTCGATGTTTTGCGCCCTGTTTTTGAAGACCGCATTATCAGCCGCAGAGCTGATGTCGTTTAGCCACCTCGGAGCTGCGATTTGACACCGTTGGACTATTATTTGTGGGGTGCCATCAAAGATAAGTGTTACGCCGACAAGCCAGAGACAATATTCGTGAAACCATTGGTGAAATACAGTTGCAGCGGCCACTGCATGGCCAGCCGAAGCAGCCATTTGAATGAAATTATTTTCCATTATTAACCGGAAGGATTGTACTTTCAAATAAAAAAAGAAATTTGAGAAAATATTCAGTAGTTTTTTTTAAGCATTTTCAAAAAAAAAAGTTATTTGGCGGACAACTTTATCGGTAGTGTTGGAAGTCATCTGCATATAAAAGTCTGTAATAGAGCCTCCGGTTATATGGATGCAAAAATGCTAACCTTTTTTTTCATTTAAAATAGAGCTTCATAACTTTGCATCCAGCACTTCGAAATGATTATTTTACGTATATGTTTCTCAACTTAAGAAAGAGCTCCGTTTTGTTCGAGACCCCATTTAAATACGTTTATCTCTTCATCCGTTTTCTGAACATTCGCCTTCAAGAGCATTCATTAGACTATTTACTTTGCCATACAAAAGGCATGGTAAAGTAGACGAGTGAGTTAGTGAAATTCAGTCAGTCTTACGTGAAGACGCGGTGCGTTTGAGCAGAGTAATCGTGGTTTGAAGATATCCGTTACAAAGTTCAGTCGAACAATTGTCTAGTAATTGTTATTGTGTGTGCAAAGGGTGGAAACAGAGCAATAACAAAGAAAAGCAATTGTTATGGTTTACATCAAGTTGTGAACAGTGGCCAATAATGAAGAATTTTAATTAAAACTAAACACAAATTTATTTTTATTTTATTTGCAATTTACGAGCTTATATTTTAAACGTTTTTAAAAGGGTAAAAACGTAACAATATGAGACTACATATATAGTGAAATTATAAATAATTTTCATATCAATCAAGTTATATACGTATTTTTTGTAATATTTATGTCCCATAATTTAAATTAACGTCAATTTGATTTTATAAATTACGCTTATGGCAGACATAAAATAAAGTAATTCATCATCGAAAGGCTTAACAAATTTATGACAATAAAAAAAATCATATTTTTAGCTCTCAGGTGTCGTTAATCCAATAAAAACAAATTTTTTTCAGTTTCTATTTCATCTCGATTATTCTTCTCTAATAACTGTCCTGATCACAATCTGCACATGATGATGGAAATACAATTTAAAAGTGAAATAAATCTGTTTACATATGGTTTTTATTGCAGTTTTTTTTTTATTGTTTTGTAAACAAACCGCAGAGAAGAAATAAAAAACGTCCATAAAAGTAAAATATTATGAAAAAAGAAAAAAATTGCAATTTAAACAATAAAAAATGTTGACAAACTTACTTGCATTTGAATAAAATACTAAATAACAGCCTGGCAGTCAGGACTGACAACCAGCCACAATAATTTGTATTGTAAATGAAGGATTTACTCACTTGTATGTATGTATAGTTTAGTTAGAAACATGCAACAATTGTTTGAATTTTAGAGAAGTTATCACAAATTCAACAAAGAAATACAATTGGAAAGACCAAAACAAATGTCTCTTTTTGGAAAACACACACACACACTCGACACTCAGTCATCAGAATATTTATTTGCATGTGTATGGGCAGCATAACCAGCAAAACATCATTTAAATGCATAACACAGTCTGTGTTTATAAATATTACGTACACCACTATATTATTTAAATGTTAACGTTGTGTGTATAAGTGTTAGTTTGTCACTTGCATGCTCATTCAATCACTCAATCGCACACTCTCTCTCTCTCTCATACACACTCTGTCTCTCTCTCTCTCTCTCTCTCTCTTAGTCTATTTTAAAATCAAATTCAGTTTTAATTTTTATTTTATTTTTATTTTTCTGTAACACTACTGTCGTTATGCATTATAGTTTAAAATTGCAGTTGTATGCGCAATACACATATACGTACACATATGGTAACAATAACAGAGAACAGTACATTCTCGCCCTCTTTCTATATCACTCTCCAACTCATACTTATTTACTTGGAGCAGGGCAAACAAGGTAAAACGAATGCATTGTCAGGCAGTTGCTTGTTTCCTTTAGAAATTCGTATCAATTGCAAGAGATTGAAATTGTTTAAAAGAGTAAAGGAGAGAGAAAGAGAGAGAGAGAAAAGGACAGAGAGAGAGTTTGTTTAAAGAATACATGTTTTGTATTTGTATGCAAACATTGTTAAAAGTCTACGAAACAAAACTTCTGTTGCATTACATATGCTCACGTATTCGGCATGATAACAAATACAAACAAAGAGAAAACAAAAAAAGATAACAACAACAATGGGACATATGGGTTTCGAATATGTTACAGTAGAACACAAAACTGTTTACATTTTCATTAAAGAAGTTACATGAAGCCTATCTAATCTGATATTGAATTTCTATAGCAGACGGTTCAGTAAAATTATAAATTTTCTCAGGAATTACCACTTGACCAGGAAAGTCCAAGCATTTCTTAAAATTTTTTAAAATTACACTTTGATCTTATAGTGCAACAGGACCATATAATCTGTGAGACAATGTTGCTCGTTTTACATATGCAGTCAACAGTTATTTGGTTATTTAGCATTCCATAAAGCAGTTCATATGGCCACTCTACTATCATATTGATAAGACATCTGAGTGTGGCGAAATAGTAAACAAATATGTGTTCTCCTCAAAAGAGGTACACATGATAACATTATCCGATAATATGACAGATGTTATGTGATCTACTTAGATCAGTATTCCAAAAGCTCTACGCGTATGTATGATGGTATAGGTAATTCACATGAGAATTTTAAATATTATGCGCAATGGCATGGGCCAAATTATACTAATGTAGAGGAAATAAATGTTTATTTTCTCAAATAGTTTCCTTTCTTGTGCCAGATTCCTCAGTAATGACAACAAGAAGATCTGACGGCCTCACAAACTGTTAAGAACGCATCGACATCGCGATATGTAGATGCCTTCTAGAGAAATTTTAATTTTAGTCTCAGTTATCAGCGGCAATACTATCGCAATCTTCTTGGATTTTTCCAAAGCTGGCCATGGGAACAATTTTTTTTTTTTTTTTTTTTTTGTTGGAGACCTGCTTGATGACAAGGCAATGATCAGAAGGCAATGAAGATTGATGTCGTTGTGGTTAGTCACACACCGAATAGGCTACAGAAACCTATCACTGTACACTGAAAAAAATATCGTAGGTAATATTAACTACAAAATTTAGTAAACCTTCAACGAAAAATATATTCAAATCTATAGATTTTTTATTCAAGTCTACACAAGTGTTCTTCAAATCTACATACATCTTATTAAAAACAAAGACTTTTCTTCAAATTAACGAAATTAGTTTTATTTTTAAAATTTAATTAAGTCGGACCTGTTGATTTGAATAACATTTTGTTAAAAATAATAAATGTTGTGTAAATTTAACTAAAATTTACCCAAAATTAAATAAACCTTTATAATAAAAATAACAAAAAAATTTAGTTATTTTTTAGTCATATTGAATAATTATTTTTTGTTAATTTAGATATAATTTTGTAGAATTGAAGAAAATTTGTTAAATGTACAATGGTACTGTAAAATTAAGGAAATTTCTTCAATTTAACTCTTTTATTTTTGAAATTAAAAAAGAACGAAGTAGGCGTTGGAAAAATTATTCTGAGAACGTTATTTATTTTTGAAATTTTAAAAACCAAGTAGGCGCTGGAAGAATTATTGTCAGAATATTAGTTTCACATGTGCTACGAAAGTGTCTATATTAAAAAATTGTGTTTTTAATTACAAAAAGTGTTTTTTTATTAATTTAACAAAAATATGAAGTGTTATAAGTGTAAAAAATTAAGACATATAATACATCTTGGTGATGCTGTTTATGACGATGTTAACACTGAAGTGATTTTGTTGCCTATTAATTCAAAAAATACTTCGAAAAAGACAATGTTTTATAGAATCTCGTGTTCTAGAAAATTCTATATGCAATCAAATAGTACCATTCCACGTGGTTGATAACTAGGCCGTTGATATGATGCATGACATGATCGATATGGATTTCATGCACATGTATCCAAAATCAGAGCCCATACGTAAACACTTTAAAACGTTTTCCTTAAAAATTTGTCCAGTGTTGGAGGATCGAATTAAAGACAAGACAAATACAATTTTATTTAATACTATGAAAGAAATGACAATTATAAGTGAAAGTAAGTTTACTATACATTTTATACTCTGCGCATGGGTGTAGACATGCATTTGATGTGTATTTTTATTTTTTTCAGATGATGTTATGTTATTGATGGAAAGAAGTTATACGAGATATTTTATTCGCGACTCCCAGCTAATTTTCGCTGCCTGTGAAGAAGAAATACTAAAGAAATACGAAACTGAAATACATATACACTCTTAGTATTAGTAGGAAACAAAATTTTAGAACCAAAAAAAATAGTTGTTTCCTTTGAAGGCATACAATATTGTATGCACTCAGCATAAACCGCTTGAGATATATGTTTTGAACTGTTTTTTGTATTTAATTTAGAGTATCCAAAGGAATATATACTGGTTTAGTCCTTTATTCAAAAATATGTTTATAATATTACCACAAATACAGACAGATTAACACGTTAATTTTAAGTTTAAAAGTTTGTTAATTGTAAACCTAGGTTTTTTATTATATGTTTTAATGTTATTGAATTTACATGTTCTTTTTTCGAAAATATCTTTAAGTTTCTTCTTAACTGTTCACAAGACTTTTTTACTAAAAGCACATATGTATTATACATGTATGTATATATAATAATTATAAAACGTTTTTAACTGAATATCGTTTTATTACATTTATCGTTTAATTTACATTTTGTAATAATAATATTGTATGTATATGTATATATTAATACATATAATATATACAGTATACAAAAACACTGGTTGATAATAGGTTTTTATTTTAAAATTAACAAAATTTATTAACGAAAAATATTAATACAATGAAATAAAAATTCTTTAATACAAATAAAAATTATTAGTAAATTCAAATAAAATTTCTTCAATATGAATAAAGTTTTTTATTAAATTCAATTAAATTTCGTCATATTTACATCCTTCAAAATAACGAAAGCATTTTATTCATATTGAAGAAATTTCTTTAATATGAATAAATGAAGATATTTCTTCAATATGAAGAAATTTTTTCAATATGAATAATTTACTAAATTTCTAAATTTTTACTAAAAAAAGACGTAGATATGAATACACATTTTTGTTAGCTGATATATAACGAAATTTCTTCAGTTCTACACCCCTTTTTACAGTATTTACGGAAATTTTTGGTTCAGTGTAATATCGATTCTCATATGCAGTAGCAGTGGCATTCGGTCTACCAGGAAAACTATTTCATCGAGTTTAAGCATTGCAACCAGTTAACTTTACGGGGAAGAAAAGGAAATAATTCTGCAGGTTCTGTGCTAGTGTCCGGTTCTGGGAGATAACAGACTGAAACTTAGAAAGTTCATTGCATTTGTGAATCTGAGAAAAATTGACTAAACTTGGCTGATAAAAGCTTACGGAAACTGATTACTAAGGTAAATTATTTTCTAACAATCTGAGACTTCCATTAAAATCAAATTCCTCTTCATTGCCATATTAATGTTGTTGTTTTTATCTTTTAAAAACGTTTAAAATATGAGCTCGTAGATTGCAAATACAATAAAAATAAATTTGTGTTTAATTTTCATTAAAATTTTTTAGTATTGGCATAATTCTGCGTGCCACTGTTCACAACTTGAGGTAAACAACAACAATTACTTTGTTTCTTATTCCTCTGTTTACACCCTTTACATAAACAATAACAATTACTAGGCAATTATTCGATAGATCTTTGTAAGGGAGATCTTCAAATTACTCGATAACTCTCTTCAAACACACTGCGTCTTCAAACAAGACTGACTGAACTTCACTAACACGGTCGCCTGCTTTGCCTTTTATATGGCAGAGCAAACAGTCTGGTGAATGTTCTTGAAGGCGAATGTTCAAGACTTCGCCTTTTTGAAATCTCTATAATTGTAAGCGTCGTTGTTTATATTTATTATTGTAGTGTTGTTTGTGTATTTTTTGTTTACTTGTTTACCAAGTTCTTTATGCTAGTGTGTGTTTGTTATATTAAGCAGTACGATAAACAGGTTTGTTAACTGCATTGTTTTGTTTTTGTAGCTTTTGTTTATAGTTTTAATGTTAAGCGATATAAAAGCAAAACACCAGTATCAAGATTCTTCATTTTCGTAACAATATTCACCACACTTCGGAGATTAAAGTCCTCGCTGTATTTTGTCAATGCCTGCTACTGTTCTTGTCTAAAGTGCTTGCCTTCTGTTAACAATTGTTGTAAAATTTCAATGAAATACGACAACATATGATACTCGTTCATGTACTTTAACAATTTCCACATTGACAAACACAATGCAGAGGAATGCTGCTCTGTCACTCTGTCTCTGTAACTGCAATACCTTCTGCTACTCTTGAATGCTGTTAAGCATTCAATTCAATTGCAGTTGCAATAACACTTGCACTTGAATTTCAGTCCCTATCTCTCTCTATCTCTCTCGCTCTCTCCACTTTTCTTATGATTGATGTTTTATTTTTTTAAGATTTTTGCTTTTAATATTTTTCTTCTTTCACTTCTCAATTGACAATAAATATTTATTTCTGTTCTCTATGGACGGAATAAATTGAGTAACAACGACAATAATGACAACAAATCCAACAAATATTGTCATTTATAATGACGCATTACATACACAGGGCTACAGTGACTGATAAAAATGGATACCAAAAATAAGTGCGATTCGGAAAACTGTTCATGAACCAATTTTGCCATGGATTCCTACAAGCCAATATTGTCAGATCAGATCAGACAGTTTAATTTTTGTTTTTCTTTCTTTTTCTTTCAATATTTCCACTGTACTTTCCGTGCTTTTGTTTTCTTTTTTCTTTATTTTGTTTTGCATAAAATGTCATCATGATCATAAACAAACATAATTGTGTGGGTAGTCTTGTGGTTACTCTTACAAACACCAACACAATACAATACAATACAATATTTTATAAGTAAGTGCAATCCAGTAATACGAGTATAGAAAGAAAAAGAAAGAGTGCGAGAGAGCGAGAGATGGGGTAATAAGAAGAGGAAATAATAAAAGACAACTGAAACTACAGTAATATACACAAGAACATGATGAGCAAATACTGATAATTTATCAGAGACAAATTTATTTTCAGGAAATCATTATTAATTTATACACAGGCATTGCTGTGTTATTGTGATTCTTTCGTTTTATTTCTTTTATTTTCTTTGCTTTTATTGTTGTATGCTTGTAATTAAGTTAAGAATTATGAATGCAATGGCCAGACATTTTTAACGATCAATAAATGAGTTTATATGGCCATGGGTTTATATAAAAAATAAACGAAATAAGAACTCAATTAAGAAGCATTAATTATTGTTGGCCATACACTAACATTTACTGTCAATGAAAAAAGTTTTCATACAGTAATTTATGTAGACTTTTTCCCTGCTAATTTTTGTATTTTTCCCCCAATAATTTCTACGTTATATTTCTTTCAAACATTATTAATTCGAAATACCTTGAACAACGCTATAACATATTTTTCAATTTGGAAAAAAACACCATGTGTAGACTTTTTTCTTTGACTGTATGTGCCACATAAACATTTTTATGAAATTTTTAATTTTCTTTTTCGTCAAGGCTATAAGGCAATAAATCTTAAAATTAAAAAAAAAATCCAAAGGACGTTGCGTTCTGAGGTACTGTATAAAATGAGATCGCCAATGAACTTGTGATCGAACGAGGCGAGTGCAGATGGCTTTTTAGGAGCTTCTGTGGCTTACTTCTTCGATCAGGCGAATAGTGGATGCGTTATGACTGAAAGGAGGATAATTTAAAAGCTTCAAAATTGTTCCAGAGTGGATAATTTTGTAATGATATGGTGCCTAAATCTGGGACACTCTCACTCGAACTTTAATTGAATTCATACTGAAAACATAACTCTAAGACCACAGATTAGTTTGTCTGCACTGGCATACTAATTTTCTGCACAATTTTTTTTTGGGATAAAAAAAACCTCCTTATACACCATGTACATTTGTCCTGGAACTCAGAAGCTCAAGGGTTTAAATTCAGGCTTTTAGGCCATGATGTCTTTAATAAGCTTAAGGAGTTAGCGGTCCTCTGTTCATTAGTAATCTCAGTCATTGGCTGGTTAGTGAAATAACTCTCTACACATACCTAACATATATGTATACATATATTTCAGCTAGGATTACGACCTAGCTTCTCACATAACTTATGTTGTGTTGTGTTAATTTTTATACATGAGTAGCGGGACCGACATAATTTTTTGACAAACTTTTCAGAAGAATTTTATTTACTCTCAGACAGTTTTTACCAGAAATCTGCTGAAAGCAAGGTGGCAGAAGAAATATTTATCGTATTTCATTTTATTGGCGAAGTCTGACCTGTAGTTTGAAACGAAGCCTTACGTCTAATAAGCAAACATACTACCTACTAGACTACGGCGACTTTATAATATCATATTACATATCATATGTTTCTTGTTTGAGTTGTAAAATATTTGAAACAGCTAATGAAAGTCTTCATCTACTATCCTTAACTTTGATCATTGAGGCATGAACGTAGAAAGTCATATATTCCACAGAAATATGAAAACAGTTGCATTGACAGCTGAAGACCAATTAAATATTTTATTGCTTTTTATTTATTTATTTTTTTTTTTCAGTTATTATATCATATCACTGATTTACTATAATTTTTGTATGAAAATTTTTAATTATTTATTACTCATACGCATCGTAACACTGAAAAGTATGCAACATTTTAATAAATAATTTTTCTTATTACGTTACTCATACGATCCGTGGTACAAAAACATAATTTAGCAGGGAATCGTTTCGCATTTGGTTTTGTTGGTGATGTCTGATCCGGGATTTGAACCGTCGACTTACGTTTAATGTGGCAACTTTCACATATCAACATGAAATACAGAACTTCTCTTTCCTTAAAAAAAAAAACAAAAATAGACTGGTTAAAGCACAGCTCCAACCGAAAGGACATTAGTTCATTACGCTTGTATTCGAACTTCACGTCTAATAAGCCAATACACTACCTATCGGACTCTCGACATACCTTTCATTTTTTCTCCTCTCTTCTATATTTCTTTTCTTTTTTACTGCTACTTTATATTCAGCTTTAATTTTTTGTTTTCGTCTTCCTATTTCGTTTTTTATTTTCTTTTTGATCACCTGCGATATAGATGTATATGTATTTTTTATAACCCACCTTCGTAGCATATTCATGCCTTCGTTTATACTGATACCACAGTAGAAAACTTTTTTGGATCTGTTCCTAAGCATTTAATGAAAAGCAAGAATTGAGTGATAAATTAAAATTTTATTTCGTTTTTGAACTTTTTTTTTTATTCCAAATGAGTATATGTTTTGTAGTATTTTAAGCCCTAAGGCCAGGATCTACTTTCGCAATCGCAAAATGGTATCAGCAATTAAAAAAATTAGTCTCGGCATACAATTCATTAAACGGAACACATTATTTCTTTAAAGTGTTTGCCAAGAAAAATTGTGATTTATGAGCAACGAAATGCAGCAAATGAAATCAAAAAATTCGTGTGTGTATACGCACACATGCATACAAAGAAAATAAGAAATCAATTACAATACAGAATAAAAAGAGAAAAAGAGCGAGAGAGAGAGATAGGGTAATCCATGCAATTATGGTATGCATTGTTTTGTGTTTATTTATTCTGTTTTTATTTTATTTCCCCTGGGGTTATAACAACAATAAACAACAGCAACAGCAATAACAAGGAAAATGTGGACACAAACAAGAAAACTATTTCACACAGTTTTGAGCAGCTCACAAAAGAAAGAAACAAGTCTTTTGATTCTGGCAATAATTTTTCCGGCATTAAAATTTTATTCAAAAGTCAAGACAAACAAAAAACCAAAAGTCGAGAACAACAACACATTAAAACAAACCAGGAAAGTAAGAACAGAAATAAAACAATCAGAAAAAGAAGAAAAAAAATGAATTGATAAAGAGAGAGTGAGAAAGACAGAGTATAGGAAACAATAGATGGCAAGAAGTTGCAAATTGTTTTTCGACTTGTAAACATAAAAGTCTACACACAGGCACACACTCACTTACTTGTATTATGTTTCTTCGTATGAAAAAAAGCAAATTTTAGTTCACTTACATAAGTATGAGTATAAATATGTGTATGTGTGTGTATGTTTATGTTGTTGCTAGTATTGTTTACAATATAAACAATAGAACAGCTTCTTAACTTAACTTCAATTTAATTTCTTTATTTATGGCAACTTATATACCAACAACAAGAAGTTCTTCTTGCTTCGCTCCCTCTCTCTCTCTCTCTTCTCGTTTTCTTATTGTGCTATTATCTGTATTATATTTGCACTTACTAAACTCTTTAAACTATACACTCACGCTCTCTCTCTCACTCTCTCCCTTTCTCTTCTTGGGCTATAGTGTTACTGACATTGTTTTTACATCTTTATGAATACACAGTGGCACAAAAGTTGTCACACGATATCCTTTGACTGTCACTGACAAACTTTTGTTTTGCTTTGAGATTGTTGTTGTGTATGATCATCAGATGGCCGCCAGTACAATTGATGATCATGCGGACCCAATTTTGGCATTCTTTTTCCACAATTGCCGACTCTAAGTTTCCATATTCGTGACGGATATTCCATTTCCGGTCGTGTAGAGTCTCAACCTTGTTGACATGGACACTCAAAAAGAAGTACAGATTAGTGAAACCGGAACCAAGGCGACAGATTAGACGATCAGTAAACACAGCTGTCAGAATTTCGGTCTCAGGTCTTGTGCATTCCATACTAGAACTACTCCAGTCATCTCTCGAGAAAATGGTAAACAGATCAAGCGAGGACTGTTAACACATCATGTGATTTTCAGAGACAGGAAATGCAATTATAAAGCTTTCCTGATGAGTTCCGAGCCTTGCAGGATCAAATGTTTGCGATGCCCGATGGAAGCAGGTATGGTCTAGTCACTTAGGTGGATAGTCGTGGCTTCTCTGAATACTACATACATACATAATTGGCCATTATAACCCTTCAGTCAGGATTACAGCCTAGCTTCTCACACCACTCATATTGTGTGCCTTAATTTTATGCTTGAGTGGCGGGACCTACGGTTTAACGTCGACTCCGAAAGACAGATTTTTTGAGAAACTTTTTCATGGCAGGTTTACTTACTCTCAGAGTTTTTGCCAGAAATCTGCAGAGAGGAAGTCCCCGAAGAAATATTTTTTTTTCTTATTTCGTTTTGATGTCTGGCCTGTGGCTCGAACCTGGGCTTTTGCGTCTAATAAGCGAACACACTACCTACTAGACTACGGCGACTACAAGAGTATATCAATACTAAGAGTGGTAATTTTTTGACTCGATTTTGTTTGCTTCTTGCCGGAAGGATTTCACAATGTTTTCAAACAATTATTGGATAAAACTGTGCTTGGTTCTGAAGTATTGTGACATTGAGGAAACGGAAAATGCAGATGTACTGGCAAAATTGCAGGGATTTGGCGGATGAGACTGTGAAAAATTCCTATGGTTTACTACAGATGTTCGGACGTAAATTTTCTTTATGGACTTCAATGGTTTAACACTCCTTAACATTGCCAGTAGTGGATAATAATTTTAAAATAAAAACTTCCAAAGAGAAAATTCGTTTACATAGACTCCCAAAAAGAAGAACAGAATGATTAAAGTGGGCACCTAAATAAGAGATTAGGGGATTCAGAAATGTAGCCCTCAAGTTGTGTTTGTTCATGTTTTCCAGGATAATTTCATAAAGTTGAGGAAGTCCTTAAGAACGGCTCTATAATTTTCTATTGTCCTTCATATATAATATCCAATGTGTATCGTAAATGTGTAAATTGTACACCATTCAGTTATTCTGAGGCGATATTTTGTGCCACAGAAGTTATAATTCTGTTGGCTCAAGTATCTACAGAAATGGAAATGGGGCTGATGGACTAATGATGGCCTTTAGGATAATGAAGATTTAGGATGGCTTGAGTATAAAGACCGCTTGACGCCCAATTGCATGCCACATCATTAGGTCATGCTACGGGGCCCTTTGCATAACTTCAGTACAAGCCGCATGATTCTTAGCCGGGTGCTTCAATACAGCCCAGGCGTAATCCCACATCTTGCTGTCCCATCCTTTTTTTGGTGAGCACCTAAATGCCACAGTGTTTGTATAGTTGGCGTTGAAATCCACGCCAAAAAAATCTGAAATGTATGTATTCTGTGTATAGAATACCAAATATCAGAGCAAAACTGACATTTACTGCGATTGTGCGACAACTTTTGTGACTGCTTGTATTACAGTGCAAGTGAATATTTCTCTGTATGCATGCCTATATGTATGTGTCTTTGTGTATATGTTTCACTATTCATTGTATGTTTAAATATTTTTACAAAATCTTTTTCTATGTCATGCGATAATTTCTTGTTATATTTTTTTCTCCTCTCTTTTCAAGCAATTGTGTAAATATAAGGCGTAATTGAATACGAAAAGATTTAAGCGCCAGCTATAAATAGAAAACTGATATGGAGGAGAGGGAAGGCTATGTAAAGCACACAAGGAAGAGAATTTTGCATGCACTTGGTAACAGTTTTGTTTTATTTAAGAAGCAGTTGCAACTCAATGTTGTGCTAATTTTAATTAATTTTAAAGACCTTTTCTAGAATAAGTCTCCCCCTTAAGCAAAAATAATAAAAAAAAAATTATGAAATAATTGTCAGAAATTAAGAATGCATTATGCTGCATTATGTATACATATGTAAGTATGTATGTACTTGAATGCAGCGAAGTGTACTAATAAACGTTTACAAAAAGATCAAAGAAAACAAAGAAAAACAAAAGAAAGAACTTGTGTTACAAGATTGAAAAAAGGTACATATCACAAAAGAAAAATATAGAAAAGAAAGAGATAAAAATATAACGACAACAATAACAAACCAACAGTGAGTTTCTAGAAGTTGTCAAGCCGAAATTAAATGTATAAATAGAATGCAAAAAGTAATGCTGCAAGTCAATTGTAATCAAAACTGCAATATATTGACGTTATGAAGTATTAGAAGTGTAATTCCGGGACGTATGAACACACACTTACATCCATAATTGGTTATTACAACATAGTTTCTTACACTCCTTATCTTATGTGTGTTAATTTTATACGCACGATAGATTTTTGATAGACTTTTCATGGCAATTTTATTTACTCACAGAGACTTTTTACAAAAAAATCTGCTGAGAGGATGTCGCTGAAGAAATATTTTTTCGTATTTCTTTTTGTTCGACCTGTGGTTTGAACCGTGGTCTCACGTCTAATAAGCCCCAACGCACTACTACTACTACTGCTACTGCTACCAGTACTAGACTACGGCGACTTAAACGGGACGTATGAATATCGCCCAAAATTGAGGAAACTATACCCTACAGTAGGGGAGACTAGTATTTAAATCACGTAACAGTTCTTGCTATCAAGCGGCAGAGAATCTTGACCTCTAAATTTCTGGCTCCTTTGACTGAAATCTCTAAAATGAAGATTGGCAAAGGAGAATAGTAGCGAAATGTATATTTTGGAGTCGTTATCATTTTCTATAAAAATTTTTGGATCCCTTGGCCTATGGCCTATGTGGGACCATTACACTGTAAGAACAGTCCTTGTCTAACCATCCCTTCGAAGCATTTCCATAAACTATGTTCCATTTTATTCTCTAAATAGCGGCCATTTAATAACAAAAAAATGAGTTTTTCTTCCAATTTTCCAAAATTTCTTTCATTCTTGCAGGCCTTATGATTGATTAATTCATTATTTTCCTTGCCAAAGGAATTCCCCAAATTGTTTTAAAACTGTTGCATTCTTAATTCATAACAGAAACGTATTCGTGTTCTCTTTTTGATGGCATTCCTTGCCACGCAATTATTAATCATTTTAAAATGCCATCAAATTGTTAAACAAAAATATTTCTGTTAATGGCGTTGTTTGTTTTTCTTTTTTTTTAATATTTTTTCTTGCTTTTGTTGTTGAATATGTCACACTGCAAGAGCCCCTGTATCCATTAAGAAATATTTGAAAAATTTTAACATTTCCATGACTCCCTTCGGAGTGATATTTCAGTGGCATAAATTGGCCGAAAACAGAAAATGAATGGCTGAAGCTTAAAGCATTCATAAATATATAATAGCAGGAAAATGAAGGATAAAGTATCCATCATTTCCCATTACAAGCATGTAGGCTTACAGGTTATAAGACAACTTGTGTCCGTACGCCTAGGCAAGCAGTAGGCTAAGTTTATGCGTCCATTATTGTTTTTGTCTGTGGCAAAACGCCTCCACTTTTCAGTTTTTTATTGTTTAAAGAATTCTTAAAGACGATGAAGAAAAACAACAAGAAATTAAATTCTATAAGAGAAGAAAAATGATAAATTGTTGCTGCTTTTGTGTGGCATTATGCATGTACTACACTGGAGTTGGCCTTTAAAGTGGCACAAGCCATGCAAGCAACCTCTCAACCACCGAATGTCAAACATATCTTCTCAAAATAATACGACAAGTATCCCTAAAGGTTAAAGTACAAGGGATTACAAACAATACCCCGAAATAATTTCAATTTTCCATTCAAAAGGCTTCCTTTCCATCCGTCATTAATTATTTCGAAATATTTTACAACATCTTAATGGCAGAAAGCAATACGAACAACGCATTGTATCACATTCATTAGCTTAAAATGCCCACCCAAAAATGTTTTTTCTCTTATCATTTTAATATGCAAAATAAGGGATATGTAGGCAGCAGGATATTGTCTCGATGACATTATTACTGTGGTAAAGCCATGATAATTTCATTTGACGGAAGTTAAAGCCTTTTATGGTTTTACTAAAGTAAAGTTTGTATTCTGAAGAGAACGTGCTTTACTCTAAGATCCCCAATAATTCTAATGAAAGTGTTTTGTAATTGCAGTGTTAATCCTTAAGGATTTCGACACTTCATAGAGCTTAAGAAGCTGTTGTTTGGTTAACTAAAGGCCTGATTCAATTAATGTATGGAGTGTTAACTTTATGAAATGATTAGGATGTAATATTTGAAGATTTCGTGAATGGAATTATTTATTCACTTTGCCATAGAGAAGTAGAAAAGAAGTCTTTCGCTAGCATAATTTTCATTTGAAATAATTATGATGCTTTACACCATAGAATCATTGAAATTTAACACGATATTAAGTCTGTTGTGCAATGAAAAGTAAAATTCCTAAAGGATTTATATCCCCCAGGTGAAATGTGAAAAGTAGAATGGTCGAAGTATCGGTATCACTGACACCCCAGTCACCTTGAAAGGTAAAACGTTTAAAATATGAGCTAGTAAATTACAAATAAAAATAAAAATAAATTTGTGTTTAGTTTTAATTAAAACCCTTTATTATTCCCACAATTCTGTGTGCCACTGTTCACAACTTGATGTAAACAACAACAATTGCTCTTCTTTGTTATTCCGCTGGTTATACTCTTTGCATAAACAATAATAATTACTAGGCAATTATTCTTCAGAATCTTCAGATCTTCCAACGCACCGCGTCTTCACATTAGACTGACTGAACTTCACTAACTCATTCGCCTGCTCATTGCCTTGCCTTTTATATGGCAGTCTAATGAATGTTCTCGAAATCTCTATAAACGTAAACATCGTTGTTTACATCTATTACCGTAGTATTGTTTGTGTATTTTGTTTACATTTATTCTTATAGTGTTGTTTGCGGATTTTTGTTTACTTGTTTACTATTTTTTATGCTGGTGTTTGTTGTTATATTAAGCAGTACGATAATTTGTAAACAAGTTTGTTTACTACAATGTTTTGCTTTTGTAGCTTTTATTTATAATTTTAATGTTAAGCGATGTAAGAGCAAAATACCAGTATCTAGATTCTTCAGTTCGTAACAGTATCTTATGGTAGCAAAACATATAAAATTATTCGTGCCCCATTTCATTATCAATGTAAAATTCTTCTGTGGTTTACCATGTGACATCTGAGACATCAGCTGAAAGATAGTCTTTTCACTGTCCTCCGAAACGCAGCTCCTGCACAATTCATTTGAACCTAGACTATCGACATTTCTTCCGATAGTGCAGTGGCCTGTGAGAATCGCATGTCATGCGATTTAAGAAACGAAAACAATCAGTCGCGTTCCTATTCATATTAGTTTCGGATGATGCCTGTCCTGAGCCTCTTATAGGAATTCCTTCCCTTAGAAATCCTTGGTATTCGTTAACATAGGGAAGACATCAAGGTGACGTTCATGAGTATATGATTGCAGCCTGACTGATTGAGTAAATGAAAATTTTCTCAACAACTGTAGTTACCGCCATTTATGTATAAAATTAACACACACAACATATCGACGCCTCCGTTCTATAACATTCTAAGTCGAAAAAGTGTGTTTTGAGTTATGAGCTATCAAAGTTTTCACGTGACATACGACTATATGTGTATTCTAAGTAGATTTTTCCCTATAAGTTCGGAATGGATAGGCGCATCTTAATCAAAAAAAAAGCAAACGTAGAATTTAAAAATGCAAGTAAGTAAGTAAGTACACTTAGAACGTTATAGAATGGAGGCGTCGAGATGTGGTATGAGAAACTAGGTCGTATTCTGACTAAACGCTTGTAATGACCAATTATGGATGTATGTACATATGTATATATGTTCGAGTAAATTAGTAAAAGATTTTAACTCTATAAGCATTGAGCTGTTTTCAATCCAGCAGCCTATACGAAAATCTAATGCTAGAACCCTTAATATATGTCCCACAGTATATTCTGTCCATTACGAACCAGTCGATATACACTTCAACCAGACTACCGGGATCAAAACATCAGTCCCTAAGTCCTTAGTTAGAATTCTAGACTAAAATCTCCAATAGGATTGGGTGGTACTCAATGAAAATTTAAATCTGCACTAAGAGATACATTTTTTTTGTTTCTTTGTTTACTGCCCTTTTAAATGTTCAATTGAGCTGTTTGTAGAATTGGAGACGGTCCGCAACTGCCATTTAAAGTCGCCACCAAAGCAACTCAAATTTAATTCGATTTGTTTTGTTATGTTCTCGTTAACCTCAACATCCTTGAAATCAATTCCGAAGCAAAAACCATTACAATTCAAGTGAAAGGAAATTTTTCAGCCTGTAACCATTTATGCACGCACGTCTGACATACAAGTGTGACAAATGCAAACACGTGACAGCCTCTTTGCTAACACAATAACACGAGATAACGAGTCCTTTTGAAAGTAGGCCAAAAAAGACTGTGTTTGATTTCAATTAAATTTTCTTCCATTGCTGATATCACGCTAAGCTTACATGTTTCCTGATACTCTCTCGCTCTTTCTGACTTTCTGTGTGGCATGAAGTAATTGCAAAATGTATCTGGTGGCTGGAATATGATACGAACATGTCATATGACCAACTATAGCGTATGACAGTGTAAAACAAATGTGCGTAAAATTCGCACAACGAGGGCGTTAACTACTGCTCACTGCAGAGTTCAGAAGAAAGTGAAAAAGCTGGAGGAAGGAAACAAGAGAGTATCACCGTAATAGTAAAAGAATGTTTATGCCACACGAAGAAGAAGTTTCTCATTTTACGTTACAAGCGTGCGTGATTTATGGCTTTTAATTTTATGTAAACACGTTTACTGCATAACTGCACAGAACAATAGCGTGAATAAAAACTGGAAAGAAAAGGATTGTCAGAAACGTTACGAAGCTTTACCAACACCCACCCATCCCCACCATATTATTCTTCCCCTTTTTTGGTAAAATATTTCCCTCTTTTTGTCTTTAAAGAAACAAAGGTGGTGTTGGCAAATTTACCACATCCGTTGCCTAATGGAAATACAAATACAAAGTCCCTCTACCACGACCGAGACAATTTAAATTTCAAAATTTAAGACAAAAAATAAAACATGCCGCGTAATATTTTCAATTGAGACATTATCAATTACGTTACATTACGTTACGTTACGTTACATTACGTTACATTACTTTATGTTATGTTATGTTGTATCATATGTACGATATAATGTTTACGGTAATTAGATTTTATTTCCCCTTGACTTGAGCTGGGTATTAAGTTGCGCCATAAGTAAGCGTGTCAGCATTACCGGAGAAGCATAATAAACATAAATTTTATGCCATGAAAAGAACAAAATGCTACAATTTTTATTGGCTTGCAACGAGCCCATTTCCCTCGATAATTTTTTTCTCTTTATGAAAAATAAAAAAAAAGAACATAAAACAGTGAATTGGCTCAGGTTGTATGCAAATTAAAAATTTACAACAATAAAAAAAAATAATATGAGAGGATCACGAACAAGTAACAATGCCCATAAAATACCACACAACTTTATTATTCACCTTTAAAGTCGTTTACACAGCAAAATATGAATTTAAGTTTTTCGTTTAAAAAAATAATTGCCTACAGTGGTGAATATTGTTACTAAAATGGAAAAAATCTGGACACTGGTGTTTGCTTTTACATAGTTTACATGATAAACAAGTACTCAAAAATATACCAACAAGCACTACAAGAATAAACGTAAACAAAATGCACAAACAACTATAATGAAACAATGATTTTTACGTTTATAGAGATCTCGAGAAAGCCAAGCCACGAACATTCGCCTTCAGGAACATTCATCAGACTGTTTACGTTGCCATATAAAGGGCAACGAGTTAGTCGAAGTTCAGTCAGTTATGTGTGAAGATGCGGTGTATTTGAAGAGAAAAATAGTGGTTTGAAGATCTCCGCTACAAAGATCTGTCGAACAATTGTTATTGTTTACGCAAGAAAGAGCGCAAAGAGGAATAACAAACAAAGCAATTGTTGTTGTTTACATCAAGTTGTGAACAGTAGCACACAGAATTGTGCGAACAATAAAGAATTTAATTAAAACTAAACACAAATTTTTACTTTATTTGCAATCTACGAGGTCATATTTTAAACGTTTTTAAAAAGGTAAAACGTACCAATATATTAAAGGGAGGTTAAAAACATACCAAAAGTATTAAAAATGACATTGCCAGGACAGTTACACAGCGACTATGGAAGTCGTATTAACAAGAATACAAGAAAAAACGTAAAGACTTTGAATCTATTTAGAAGGAAGATTAGAGGATTAACGATTTAAAGAGTTTGTACTGCTCACATGTCCTGCAGAGATGAAAGAAGACATCTTAGTATACAGGGGAGAAACTCAGCTCAAGATTTAGAGAGGCAGATTTCTAAAACTTCTTGTAATGAGGGCAGACTCCACAGATAACAACATTCCGATTGTCAAGAAGTTTCCCAAAAAACCGAGAAAGCAGAAAAGCTGTGTCCCAATTAAAAAACAACAAAGATGCGGTGGATATTAATGAACTAACTGCTGAGCTTTTAACAAAAAAATTTTTTTAACAAAACCGTGGTCTAGTAGGTAGTGTGTTGGCTTATTAGACGAAAGGCCCGAGTTCGAATCCCAGGTCAGACATCAAAAACAAAATACAAAAAGTATTTCTTCGGCGACTTCCTCTCAGCAGATTTCTGGCAAAAACTCTGAGAGTAAAAATTGCCATGAAAAGCTTCTCAAAAAAAAAAAGAATCTGTCGTTCGGAGTCGACTTTAAACTGTAGGTCCCGCCACTCATGTATAAAATTAACGCACACAACATGAGTGGTGTGAGAAGCTAGGTCTATAATCCTGACTGAAGGGTTGTAATGGCCAATTATGTATGTATGTAACTGCTGCGCTTCTAAAGCATAATGGTAAAGAACATTCTTGATTCATTCATCATATAAGGAAATCAGAAAATGCAAAAACGATTTGAAACGGGGTCTTCTGTACGTAGTTTACAAACGGTCTGAAGCCTTAACAAGTAGAACTAACCTAAAATACCAGATACGATCAAGCAATCTATGCAAAGAGCTAAAGCTTATTGTCAATGAACTGATTGGTCCTAATCAGTGCAATTTCAATCACGGAAAACAAATAACCGATTAGTTATTGATACTCACGCCAATACACTACCTACTAGACTACGGCGATTTACTGGTACAAAGTCTTTGAAAAAATTGATGAACCAATCTCCGAAAAACGTAACAGTGTATTTTACAACAGCGTTAATTCAGTTCGCTTATTGCCAGAACTGACCCGCAACTCTACTGTATTCATTTCCGATCTGGCAACTTCTGTAATTTTACTGTTGATTTGTTACTGTTATTCTTTATCCATCATCATTTCATGTAGTTTTCTTATTGTAATTCGATCTTTGTTTGTCTTTATTACCATAATTTTTTGTTTTTTTATTTTTTTATTTTTTTGCTCATCTTTCTTCACGTTTCCAAATATAAGATTAATTAAGAAATTTGATTAAGCTGAAAGCTATCGATTAATTCTCCTTAAAAAATATCAAGTCGGTTAGGAAACCCACATGTTTCTAAACCTCTACCTGCAAGGCAACGTATTGCAAAGGAACGTTTTCAATTATTTTGTGCTGCAGTTTTATTGAGTGTTACGGCAATGAATGAATGCAAAATAAAGATTTTTCGGCGTACGTTCGCTTTGGCATACAAACAATAACCTCAATAAAAGAAAAAAAATTAAAAATAAAAAAACTATTGCGAAACGCAATCAAGTTTATTACAGTGTCACGAAACATTTAAAATGTCAGACAAACATTCAGAATAAAAAAAGAAAATGAATAAAACTCAGAGTTACTCATATACATACGCTACCTAAAGCCATAAATATGGACTCACCTAAATACCTTTATAACTTCGTGGCCATTAATAAAATGAAATTGCAAAAAATGCGATGGTAGTCATGCAATTTCATATAAAATGTGAACTTTTAAAACAAACAAAAATATTTAAAGGAAAAATCGTCAAAATAAAATAAACACTGAGATCTTTTTCTTAATGAAATATGAAGAAAAACTCAAAAAAACCAAACAAATAACAAAACAGCATAGACATTACAATAACAAATCAACAGTAAATTTTCTAGAAATTGTCAAACCGAAAATAAATCAAGTTTAAATGGCAGACGATGAACTGGAGGTTTTACGTTAGACATGCAGATCAAAATCGGAGAAATTTTTAATAGAAACTTGAAGTTGCCACCGACACCTCGTACTGCAGATGTCTCTCTATATGCTGAAGTCATGGTGTAAATAATGACAAAATTCTCGGGCTTGACAATATAACGCCAGAACTGCTAAAATTGTGGCACTCTTACTTACCTTAAAAAGTCTATTATTGGACCCATAAAATGCTACCATTCTAATTAAAAGAAAAGAGACCATAACCTCAAAGAGAAAAATGGGTGTTCAGAATGGATGTGATAATTTGCAAAGGCTTGCTCTGCTGCATATGCTGAATAACAAGCAGTGGTAAAGTACAAGAACTTAATGAATCGACCTTGCTTGGTAAACTATTTCGTTTATATCAATCAGATGTTAAGACAAATAGTGGATCCTTCTTGTTGAAGTGAAGGAAAATGGTTGAATCTCAATGTGACCTAAGTTAGAACGTTCCAAAGCGGAAAGATTTCTCAAAATTGAAGAGAAGATTAATGAGAACCGCACATTGGTGGTGTTTTTGATCGGTCATGGTCCTTAGTCTAATAGGTAGAGCGTTGGCGTGAGGCCACGGTTCAATTCCCAAGTCGGATATCTCCAACAGAATGAAATATGAAAAAAATATTTGATCGGCGACTTCCCCTCAATAGATTTATTTCAAAAACTCTGAGAGTTAATAAAAATTGCCATGAAAAGTTTCTCAAAACATCTGCCATTTGAGGTCGACTCTGTAGGTCTCGCACACTCATGTATACAATTAACACACACAACATAAGTTGTGCGTAATCCTGACTGAAGTGTTGTAATGACCAATTACTGTATGTATGTACTGGCCTTCACTAGCGCAGAGACAGAAACATATCCTCATGGGGTAACCGTAGCTTATTGAGTATCTTCTGTGTCCTTGTATCTGGTTCGCTGAGATGAACTTCTTCTCTGGTTTCAGCTGCTTCGTAGCATAATTCTGTTCTGACAGAGAGTCTGTCTTCCCTTCTTTTCTTTTCCCTCTTCATTACATTTCTTGCATCTATTCCTATCCATTTGAATTTTTAGTTGTTGATTAGCGAAAATTGTGACTGATTTGAGTCATGCTCGTGATGGTAACTACTATGGATCGTTTCTGGTCTTAGAGTGGAGATATCTTATCGGATTTTTAAATTTATATTACCTTGAGTCTACACTATTAAGTGCTGATGCAACAGCCTTTAGAGCATTCGAGAGAACAATCCTAAGTAAGATCTTCGATCCAGTGCGAGTTGGCGATGATTTCCGCGTCCGATCCCACAGTGAGCTGTATGAGCTCCTCAATGACATAGACGTTGTACAGCGTATTAACATCAATCGGCTGCGCTGGCTCGGCCATATCATTCGAATTGATGCGGGGATCTGCGGAAGTCGGCGAAAACGATGACCAGGTTTGTGTTGGAAGTACCAAATCGCGGAAGCCCTGTCATCGTTTAGTGTGTCCAACTGGCGTAGGCGCTTAAGAAGCAGAGGCGCCTGCAAGGATGCGTTAAGGAAGGTCGTAATCCATTAATCGGCTTGTTAATGGCCAATTAAGTAAAAGTAAGATTACCTTGGGTCTACACACATTGATCCATGTAGTTCTGGACAACATGTGTCTCACATCAGGAGAATAAATCTGAGTTGAATCGATACGACGTTTAGCAATCATATTAGCCTAGAGAAAAATGTGGTAAAAGATCAAAGCTGACCAATATTTTAGAACAATATTTCACAATGAATGCTTCAAATTTATCACATATTAAGTTTTTAAAGATTAAGACTTTATTTTATATTTCAAATCGATTCTATCTCCTACCACATGGGGTTTCTTTATGCCTGCATGCTGTCATAAAACAAATAAAACATGCGTTATTAGTGATAAAAGGACAGCAAGGACTCTTGTTTATAAATAACGCCAACAAAAACTACATAAATAAAAAAAATGAAGCACAGAATTCAAAAGAACAATGTCATCCTGTGCTACAGTAATAAATAAAAAGAAAACAAACTTCTTGTCTTTCATTCTGTTTCCAGTATTACACTTGATTTACAGACACTTCAAAATGCCAAGAATCATTCAATCATTCTAAAAGGAAACTCAGTTAAGGGGGATGGTGTGATGTGTGTGTGTGTGTGTGTGTGTGTGTGTGTATGTTATAAAAATATTCCATAAAACTTTTTCGGAATAGTTTTAATTACGAGTATAACGAAAGAAGAAGAAGAAAAAAAAATTGAAATCCTTGTGTGTCTATTTTGTTAAGTGACTTTGAAAATCCTGCTTAAGGACATGCATAAGCAAAAAAGAGAAAAAAGAGAAAACAAAATTCGAATAAAATTTTCCAAAAGATAAATTCTGTTTCGCCTTGGCAAAAGTCTGGCCCAGATTTATGTGTCAATATGACAAACTGCCAAATGCAAAGAAGACACGCAAATGCTAAACATTTGTAGAGTCGTAGATATGTGACAACGTCATTAATTTGTCAATTTTTATGTCATTTGCTTTCTGTTGCCTTTGAAGTATAAACATCATTTCAATTTCTTTTTCTGTTTGTTTCTTCATTCTTGGAATGTATTTCAATTGAATGTCTTTTTCTTATCGTATCTTCCCTAATCCTGTAAATAAAGTTTTGAAAACATAAACTCATATACGTACATACGTTGTGTATGGAAATCCAATAAAAGAGAAACTTTTTAATATTGCGAATGACAAACATGGGGGACATGGGGATGAGTAGGATATGCCTTGAGGGCTTAATCGCAACATGATTTATAAGTAAAACTTACATCCGGTAATTTTGATGATCAAAAAGAGATGTTTTTTATTGTGTGTGCGTGTCTGTGTGAGAACAAAAACAAAAAAACCATAATTTCAAATGCGCAATCATATTCAGTCTATCTCTCTCGCTCTCTCTCTCTCTCTCCATCCTCCTCATATGTATGTATGTGTATACATATTGGAGTTTCAATAAATAACAACGATAGTAAGGGTCATAAATTCTCGTACGGGGGCAACACTTCTCTTACAATAACAATAACAATACCAATTCCACCATTATTAGACTTCTCAACATCTTTATGTTGCATCGAAAAAAATTAATACTGACGTCGAGGAGGTACCGTATCACTGCTATGAAGAGCCCAATACCATAATTCGATGACTTAAAATTACTACAGCTGCAGGCACTGATGGTTTGCATTTCGATTTATTAAAGGTCGGTGTACTAGCTTAAAGCAGAATATGACTGGAAAAAAGTAAACTCAACGATTGTAACATCAGAGTCTTCTGTCCCAGTTACAGTTTCACGACCTAAGCCACTTGCCGGAGCATGTATGTAATTTAAGGAGCAATGGCATGGCGTAGCTATTATATTTGATGGTCACGCAGTCTAAAATAGAGGCTGGGAAGGGGGCTTCGGTTTTACTTTGTGAATGGCACTAAGCTGTTCGATAGGTTCCCAGATGAAAACATTGTATTCTGTGTTTTTTGTTGGGTACCACAAACAGTAGATCTGGCCCGATCATTGATTGCAACGGTTGTGGTTATCTTTATGGATAGCCATGTTGGCTTGAAGACACTGACCAGGTACTGTGTCAACTTAACATTTATTTCAATCTGTAGAAAAGCCTTCAAGCTTATACATAGATAGGGTGTTACTGTATTAGATTTCGAAACATTGTAACAAGTTTGGTAATGAGACTGCAAATGAGCTGGCAAGAGTCGCAAAGTTAGATCTCCTCTGGTACACTTCTTTGTTCTGATCAATTAGGTTATGAGGCGGACAATAGACTTTTTGTGGCAAAATAAATTTATAACAGAATTTTTTGAAACTTTTTACAATGAAACGCCTTCTAAAGCTATGAAGAAAATGTGTTAGAATTTGATAGGTTTACTACTGAAACATTGCGCCTCATTGACAAGAACCAGAATATGGGACAGGAGCGCCTCTTCTTTCTGACAGATTTCTTGTATGCAGGGGAGTCACAGTCTGTTGAATATATCATCTGTCTTCGTCCTAACGTGCACAGGCTGTTATTTAAAATTCTGATTTGGAAATTCTTCAACAACAACCAGGGCCTCGTTTAAGCTACCGAATATCAAAAGTTTCATCTCTTTGTCGTTCTTTTTCTTTCTATCCAATCTTATTTTCTTTTGTATTCATTATTCCTGCACTATTTTTCCTGTTCATAGTAATTTGTATTTGTTTTGAACCACTTTGTATTATCCGCCTGAGTCCTCTTCATAACGGAAGCTCCATAATGTCTGACTAATTGGATTATAAAACAACAACAAAAATTTCATTATTTTGATTACATTCGATACATTTTTTCCCATTTCATTTTTGTTTTTTAATTTCAATTTATTTTTAATATTTTAATTTAATCCACACACGCACTTGCATACACCAACACCCATATGAAGTGTCAGGGTATCAGGGTCGATAATCAATCATTGAATTCTGAATTCGAATGGAATTTCCTTTCACATGTCAGTGTGTTACAATATTCCATAAGTTTTTCAGAATATGTTTCTCAATTTGAATTTAAATTTCCATATCCTACCCCTTGCCTTCCCTACCCTACCAAATTGTATGTATATTTTAATGCCCTTCATTTACAATTATAATGTACACAACAAAAATATGATGAGAAATATAATTCGCAATGAAATGATAAACAAACATACACGGAGAAGAATTATGCTGCTTACGGCAATTAATTCTTTCAGTAAAAAATTATATATTTGGGAAATTCCGTGCAATTTTTTTGGAAGATTAATTGAAGTGCAAATAATAATTTTTACATTTAAAATTTTCTTACAAATTTTCTTTCAGTGTAATTTATAATTTTCTATATGTACGAGTAATTAGTTGGTTGTGCTATATTCCGATTGTAGCACTTTCCATTACTCTTGTTCAATAATTATGGCAATAAGTTCCTACATTCGTGATGAGTGTGCTCCTTGACGGCTTCAACAGTTTGAGACAAGGTATTGATGGCACAGAAAAGTAGCTTCAGGAAGCCTAGAATAGTTTAAGGATGCCATTTTGCCGAAAAATGTAAATTGCTAAAAGAAATATATAAGGAAGCCATTGGCTTTCAGTTATAGGTTGAGCAGGAGGCGCCCATAATGCATCCTGTTGATGCCACATATTTTTCTACATGAATTTGCTTAGATGAGCTAAGAGTACTTTATAACTGTATAAGAATAAAACCGGCTGATGCCTTCAGCATAAAAACCTCATCAACCAGTGTCTTTTGGATGCTGTACAAGCAACACTTAGAAGATGATCCTTACCCTTGCAGTACATTGTGTTGATCTAGTCGATAGGCTTGAGGTTACAAGCCCATATCATGCATTTGGTAATATTTCACCAAAATTCCTTATAAAGCATCACGATTAACTTCCAACTTCAGTCAGGATCACAACCTAGTTTCTTATACCACTTATATTGTGGGTGTGTTAATTTTACACATGAGTGACGGGACTTACAGTTTAAAGTCGACTCCGAAAGACTGATTTTTGAAAAACTTTTTCATGGAAATTTTGTTTTACACTCCGAGAGTTTTTGCCAGAAATCTGCTGAGAGCAAGGAAGCCAAAGAAATATTTTTTTGAATTTAATTTTGTTGGAGATGACTGACCTGGGGTTAGAACGGAGGCTTCAATTCTCATGGATGCTCTGAGATATTCTGCTATAAATTTAGCCTCATCAGAACGACTGCTACGATGAGCTGCTGAACATTATATCGCTACCTTAATTGGTGTTGGCCAATTAAGAAAATTCATGCTGTACGAACAACAATTTGACGTCATTAAGTCCTTGATTTCTTCTTACCACGCTTCCAATCAGTGTCCGCAAAAATACTGTACACTAACCATTGTATACGTAACTGCTAAAATACTTTTAACTTTCATGTAACTGTTTCTGAACTCGTACGCAAACACATTACGTACACAACATGTACATAAGAAATGAATGGAAACTCAAACTTAACGTACATACTGAACAGAGTTCACAAACACTATTTTTTACTGTTTGTGTACAAAGTGCACAAAAAAGATCAGTACACAACGAAAAAAATTGGGTTTTAGTGAACTTTATGTTCTCATTCATAATATACATACATAAACTCTCGCGTATGCTAAAAATGTTAGTGTACTCAAAAAAGTTCACTAAAACCCAATTTTTTCGTTGTGTACTGATCTTTTAGCGTACGTTATGTTAATCTCTGCGTACATGGTCATGAACATTAAAATAGAAACGAAGCATTTTGCTCTCGTTATAGTGAATGTGTTTGTGTTCTTTACCCACAACATTCAGTACAGTATATAAACGTTGCGTTCTTTAGAGTATTTTTTCTAAGTCTCCAACTCGATATTGCAGCAGACAGTGTTGTAGGGTTGCAAATACACGGACCTGGCCGACTCTAATTTTTTTCACTCGTGGTATTTCTTTTTTACTATTTTTATGTATGATTGTGTGTGTTTGCGTGGGTGTTTGTTTGTGTTTATTTAATTTTTAATTTCAATTTACGTAATTGATCCATGGATGTAAATGCGAAAATTATATTTCAAATGTATCAAGTAAATGCGTTCACCTCATCATGTAATTTATTCCTTAACCAATCAATACAATTGTATCTGCTTTTTTTTCAATTTTTTTAAAATACGAAAAGCATGTAAATATTCGGAATCACATTCACATTTGTTTGGTGGTTTGGAAAAAAGAAATTAAAATCGTTCGAAATAGACAAATAAATAGATGAACACATGACTGAATGCAACTGAAACTGAATTTTTTTTAATTAAAAAATAGTGTGGAAATACATCAATAAACAGCAAACAACAAGGCAGTTGGGAGTTCATATACGGGCCCATAACTTGTGTTTGATGCTACTTATGAAACTTGTAAAAGGCCTTTAATTGATTGGCCTCACTGACATTACTCCACCTACGCACACATCATATTAATTTACCACAGAACAATCAATGATGATGATGAGCGCGTGCGATTGTCTATAAAAACTGACTCGTCGTCAATTACAATTTATGGATGAATTATTCAATTAAATGAGAAAAATATGATTATTGACATGACTGATGACTGAACATGCTAAATTCAATTAAATTACAAACGAATAAAAGAATTTAGATCACACACAGTGAAAATGGAAACTGAAACTATTCAGGAAGGCACACAGTAGGTGAAGGCATATCTTTGGTTGCAAAAACCCTTTTTTTACAAACTAAGTTGCATTGTGATTTTTTCTCTATCATTTGCAGTGCTTTCCTAACAGTTAGAAGATTCATCAGTAAAGGGTTTCACAATTCCATTCACAATTGAACTCAATACGTGTCGCATAATTGCGTCTTCATAGAGGCCTTCGGAGACATTTTAGTCATCATTCGGAGACATTTATTTCACATTCTATGCAGACACACAAAATTGTTCATTACAACTCTTCAATCAGGTTTACGAAAAAGCTTCTGGCACCACTTATGTTGTACGTGTTAATTTTAAACATAAGTGGCGAGGCCTACAGTTTAAAGTCGTCTCTGAACGACAGATTTTGGAGAAAATTTTCATAGCGATTTTAGTTAATCTCAGATTATTTTCTGCTGAGAGGAAGCCGCCTCATATTTTCACCTGGTGTTTGAACTGTAGCCTCACGTCTAATAAGCCAACGCACTACCCACTAGACTATGGCGACTTCAGTACTACGTAAGTAACTCCAATAATTACGATTACTTCCATGGCCCCACTAAGAGTTCAATAACTTGAGGTGAAAATTCAATAGGACCGCCCGAAGTGATGTTATAAGAGTCATTAGTTGTAAGACATTGAGTTATAGTTACTCATGCGAGAAACTTTGTGGCGGGCGTTAAGATCAGTGGTTTGTCTAAGAGCGTAAGGAAACGAGAGACCGTTCTCTAGCACTGGGAGTTTACTACGCAGATAATCTCACTGATAGGTTAAGGCTAGAGTTTGGGAGTCTAAATGATTTCATCAAAAGTTCTGTAAGTTTCTAGTGTTGTGGCACGGTGGTATACACTTTGTTGGATAGCCGCTTTTACATACCTAATGGGTGGAATAAATCATCCTACGACTCTAGCAGATTTATTACAGTTGTCCCCAGTATGTTAACAGTATAAGAATTTCACAAATCACCTCCATTCAAGTCGATTTCCTCTTTATTGCTTTTCAACTAAGCAGCTCTTTAGTCTATCCCAGGAGTTATTACAACAAGTGTGGTGGCAAGATAATACTCTTTGAATACTGCTCTTTACCAAGAGCCGATCTAGTCAAAACTTCCTTTAATGTCCTCTCTAGATGTTTAGGAGATTATGATTATTAAGATTGAAGTCCTCAACAAAGCATCTGTACCTTTCTAAGCTTTTTTACGTTCCTAGTAATCTACAGAAGTGATCCTTAAGCAAGAGTCTGAATAACTATTTCTATACGTGCCTAGCTTATCTTATCATTGCTGGATTTGAAACACAGGATCCTATTAAACAAATACTTCTTGGTAGACAAGTATTTCTAAAGATACGATATGACTACACTCAGTCAGAGTTAGAATTGATTTCGCCGCTTGGTTGGACGCGCGAAATATTTTTTTGTGCATATCCACTGCATCATAAGAATACTTGCTTAAAAGGCTACCTACATATCGTATCAAACAGGCAAATTGGGTTTCAACCGCTCTGGCAGAGATTTCCATTCGCTCTTAAAATATATCGTTATTTAGGCAGTTGGTGAAAAGATTGTCGAATATATTCACTTTGGTTCGGAATTCAATATTCAACGATTTCTTCTTTAAATTTGATACTCTCCTGAAGCTTTGTTATCTACAATTCTCCAACAATGACTCATGACCTCTTCTGTAATTACATTCATATGTTGCAGTGGTTTCGCATTGCATGTCGTTACTTTCATATGCATTCTAAAATGATTGAATATTTAATTCCAATACTTTTTCTCTTTTTTTTTTTTTTTGCTTTTTTCACTTGAGGCCTATTTCACGTGTTTTTAGGCATTTTATTGTACGTGTTATTGTTGTTGTGAATTACAATATTTATGGAGCAAATAAATACGTTTAAATTATTCTTTGTATTATATACGGCTTTGAGCCATTATATCAACACGCTGACATACATTCCGAAAAGGCCATTAAAACCATTTCCTTTATTAAACAATCAAATTAAGTGCAACAACAAAAAGGAAAATCTGTTACAACAACAGCCACAGTATGGTCTACTACCATGGGGCGTGATACTCGAACAATACGAACTGTATCTGTGGTTACATGAATTTCATTTCAAAACCAGCATAAATTAAATCGTGTTAATGTTTATTGGCCTTTAAATTTGCTTGGCAGTTATTAACCCATAAATGGCAGATGCGTAAAAGTTGCTCAATTTGGCTCATATACTCTTTGGATGACATATTGAATAAGGAATTTAAAATAGGAGGCGTGGTTTTACAAATGGTTTCAGTCTGTGCTAACCTTTCTGACATTTTGTAGGATAAACATGCCCCACATAGTTCTCAAACGAAATTTGAAAAAAATACAGCATAGGCTCATCAAATTCTCTCTCGATTTATTCGTGAATTCGTGAAAAAAATGCTTCTTTCGAGATGCAGGTCAAAGGAGTCTCATTGATTTCACATTTTCTGTACCCAATTTGTACTGATCGATTAAAGCATGTTTGGGCTGGAAAACGGTCAGTCAAACGGGCAATGGTAGTTAAGATGATAAGAGGGAACGCCAGCGTTGTTAACTGTTGAGCTAACTGACTAGCGCTGTGCGGATTTAATGAATTTAATGATCGATCCGATATAAAGTAACGATAGCCCAGTTAGACTATCGAGAAAAGGTGAACCTGAAAATAGCCTCTTATTTCCTTTGCGTTTTGTTCACGCTGAGTTCACGCTTAACGCTGTTTCAGTATTACGCGGTAGTACAAAAGCGGTGCACTATATAGCGATGGTGTATACTATGTATATTTTTCAACCCTCTTTTGTTAGTCTGTCCAGAATAAAGATTCCAACTGTATTTTCCGAAGTTCCAATCACAGTACGAACGCGTCTTTCCTGCGTCACAGTTGATTTATTAGTTGCCTCGTTTAACGCTGTTTCGTTTAGCGCTTTAAATTATTGGAACATATCCCCCGCGTTAAGCGGGGTATTACTGTAGTAGGGCCCAACAAAACTGCGAAAGCGTTGACTAGGTAATGATCCTTAGCCTTCTATGCGGCCATACAGTTCTAGTATGCAGCAACGCCTATGCAAAGACTGGACCCGAATTGATTAATTCGTTCGTTTATTTGAGTTACGCGTTATCCTTCGTATAATCCTTCAACACAATATTTTTTTTTTTAGAACATTTTTAACCCATTTGGACCCTTCGACATATTTCGAGTGTTAATAAATTTTATTAACAGACCGACAGCAAATTAATGGCAAAGGGAAAGAGCAAATAAAAAACCAGGCCAGGCCTAACAAATAAATTTAAATTTATCAATTATGCCGCTCTCTCTCTCTCTCTCTCTCTTTCACTCCCTTAGCCACTCTATCGTTTTCTAAACCAGACTTGTTTAGCCAGAAATATATTATGGTTGTTATAGATTTTAAAAACCACATTTTAATGATACGCGCGTATTTTAAATGGCTATGGCCACGGTTTCCTATGGCCACAATAGATGGTAATTTAAATGCAAAAAAAAAATTTAATTTAAAATGTTTGGCAAGGGAACGGAGTACGGAAGGATAATGAGATTGCTTTGCTATTGTTGTGTGCGTGTTATTATAATAAATCCATTGGCATTCAGCGTTCAAGGCAATTAATTTTTAAGGCCAGATGATCAAAATTTGATTATTTTGAATGCAATTTAAATCAATGCTTAGCAATCATCATCATTATCATCATTTCTTAATTGTTTTGTTGTTGGCTTTAGCTTCCATAATGCTTGTGATTGTTGTTTGAAAAACAATAACAACAACAACATCAACAATAATACTCTAATTATTGGAAAAAACATCCATTAAATGTAATTACGAGCATTACACAATTGCTTTAAAAAGGCTAAAATTTAATCATTTTTGCTGGAATTTCACACAGAATTGTTTGAAATTTATGATGTCATATCAGAGAGGCTATTCACTAAAGTTGTGTTGTTCGGACTGGTCTAGAGGTTTATGGAGTATTTGTTTGCCAATAGGTACTCTCACTTAACTGATCAACTCCAAGTAATGTTCCTTTGCTGGTTGGCTGATTTCCTTATCGCAATATCTAATGCCCAGTTGAAGAATAAATGTGACAGAACACTGCCCCTGACTTACCACGATATTGTTCTGAATTTTAATACAAATTCCTAGATTCTCCTAAAGAATACGACAACTATCGGGTGGACCATCTATTGGTTTAAATTTCAACCATCGGTTATTTCGAATCTTGCAATACTTATGTCATTCTGTTCTGTCACAAAATTCAGTATATTATCTCCATTAAACGTAATGAATCGATTTACGCTTGAGCAACGTTGGGGCGAACGACAAACTGCACGATGATGTCGATTTTGACAAAAAAAAAATTTATCAATGCGGATGAAGCCTCATTTTCATTTTGGTGGGTACATTAATAAGCAAAATTGCCATATTTGCAGCTCAAAAAATCCACACGTCGTCTTACAGAAGCCAATGTACCCATTTCTTGTGACTGTTTGGTACGGCTTGTGGCCCATATTTCTTTGAAAATAAGGAGGAGGCAACCATTACGATCAATGGAGACATCTATCGCATCATGATAACCTATTTTTTGTACCCGCTCTTCATGGTATTGATGTGAACGATGTTTGGTTTCAACAGAATGTTGCAACTTGTTACACATCTTATGCCACAATCGATTTATAGTGTCAAACGTTTGATGGCCGTTTAATTAGTCGAAATGGTGATATAAATTGGCCGCCAAGAAGCTGCAGTTTGTCACCGAGGGACTTTTTTTGGGGGGCGCCATTGAAGAAAAGTATGGTGTCGATAAACCAGAGACAGAGATACGACCCCATACACTTGAAAAGTGCACAAAAATTGCTCAGATCGAATGAGGTGTTGTGAGGCCAGCCTCAGCAGCCATATGAATTAAATAGTATTCGTTTTCTAACCGAAATAATTGTACTTCACAATAGAAATATAAATTTGGCAAAATTTCAAACCATTTTTGTTTGAATACATACGTAATTGGTCATTACAACACTTCAGTCAGGATTACGACCTAGTTTCTCACACCACTTATGTTGTGTGCGTTAATTTTAGACATGAGTGGCAGGACCTACAGTTTAAAGTCGACTCCGAACGACAGTTTTTGGCAAACTTTTCATGGCAATTTTATTTGCTGTCAGAGTTTTTTTTTGCCAGAAATCTGCTGAGAGGAAGTGGCCGAAGAAATATTTTTTTTTCATATTTCGTGTTGGTGTCTGACCTGGCGATTGAACCCTGGTCTAAATAAGCCACTTTGTTTGAAAGCATTTTAAAATTGAAACTTTTAAATCACCCACAGTGTGCCACGGAGCACAATTCGCTGGTAAACATCTACTGAGTAGAGTATTCAATCATCAAGTCTTTATAGCATAAACGTTGCTCGTTCAGAAAATTCAGTTTTGTTAGCTCAATAATAACACATAACTTAAAAAAATTCAGGAATTACATCCTATAATGCAACATTCAGATCAGACATCAAAACGAAAATATGAAGAAATATTTCATCCACCACCTCCTCTCAGCAGATTTCTGTCAAAAACTCTCTGAGAGTAAATAAAATTGCCATGAAAAGTTTCTCAAAAATTCGTCCTTCAGAATCGACTCTAACCTGTAGGTCTCGCCACTCATGTATAAAATTAATGCACACAACATCAGTGGTGTGAGAAGCTAGGTTGTAAGCCTAACTGAAGGGTTGTAATAACCAATTACGTACACACATATGTACTTATATAATGCAACATTCAATTTTAATAATAATTTAATAAAGAGAGCCATACAATTCGATAAAAGAAAAGCCACTCTTTATATTATTGTACAAATGAATCAAGAAATGAATGAATGAATGAATGGTTGAATGAATAAATATTTTAATAATGGTTTGTTTGAATGAACGCATGAATAAGAAATTGCGCAACCAATTCCAATTGTGTTGAGTGTAAAACCACCAACGTAATGAATGATATCGAGAGGGTTTTTTTTTTTGTTAGTTTGTTACGAATGAATTCAAAATGAGATTCTTTTTTTTTCTCTTTTTTTATTTCATTTTATTTTCATTTTAAATTGTTTATGCATTAAAAATGATGCATACAGTGGATGAAAAAATTGAGGCATTATATTCGGATTTGAATGGTTTATCCAATTATTACAGATAGTATTACCTATAAAAAAAACTGGCATACATACGTATGTAAATACGTAATTGGTCACTACAACCCTTTAGTCAGGATTACGATCTAGTTTTACACAGCGCTTATGTTGTGTGTGTTAATTTTAAACATGAAAGCCGGCGCTTACAGTTTAAAATTGATTCCGAATGATAGATTTTTAAGAAACTCTCCCAGAGTTTTTAGCCGAAATCTGTTTAGAATTAGTCGCTGAAGAAAATCTACAGTCTTGTACTCATCATAAGTCTACGCTATTACGAGAGCCTTGATCAAAACAAATAAAAACCTGAAAGAGAAAATGTAGCTTCCCAACAAGGCTCTCAGATTTTTTATATTTCGTTTTGCTGGAGATGTCTGACCTGGGATTTGAACCCAGGCCTCACGTCTAATAAGCCAACTCCCTACCTACTAGACTATGACTTGAATGAATGAAATAGAGCTTAAAGTATTGAAGACATTGTTTTAGATAGTATGGTCCCTTCAGGGTATATTGATCCGTTAAAAATATTCATGAGTGGTGGCACCTACTGTTTTAATGTCAACACCAAACGACAGATTTAAATAAATTTTCATGACAATTTTATTTCACTCTCCAGGTATCTGTCAAAAGACTGCTGAGAGGAAAACGCCGAAAGAAATATTTTTTCATATTCCGTTTTGTTCGAGGTGTCTAAGCTGGGTGTAGAACTATGAGCTCTCGTTTAATAAGCACAACACATTATGTACTGGACAGAGACGACATTCTGCTGTACCAGACTTTGCAAGTACGTTAGCTTTGTTAGCTTTAGTGTCCCTATGTCCTGGAGGCAATATGAGTGTAAACGCTATGCCCTCTTGAGACATTCGGCATTCCTTAGTAGCAGTGGGGTACACAATAGAGATCAGCAATGAATTGTTTTTACGCTACTCATAAGTACTCATGAAATTTTCAGTATTAGTGAGGCAGAACAGTATTGAAATTTAACTATGAACTTTGATTCATTAGTACCCACTACAACATTGATTTATAAGTACAGGTTGCAATGAGTATGAGTACAACGTTGACATCAAACTCATAATCATCTTTCGAAATATGTTTGATTCCCTACTTATTCGGATTCATAAATTTAGAAAAATATTTATAATACTCATAAATGATTCGAGTGATTCGAATCATTCATCAAAATTTACAGTCTTAGTTACAAGAAAAAAGAAAAAGCCACTTAAGCAAAAAAGACAGGCCAGCAGGCGGAGCAAACACACAACCATTTAGTGAGTACTTTAGTGTTCGTATGCGAATCATACTTATTTTGTGATTCTTGTATATGTTGAGTTATGGAGAGTCGAAATCAACAACATCATGCGTATTGTTAAGTATGAGTACGATGAGTACTTTAAACTTTGAATATGAGTAGTATGAGTATGATATTAAATAAGCATGAATGCGTATAAGTATCAGAAATTATGAGTATGAATCGAATTCTTTTTGAATACTCATTGTTGATCTCTGATATAGAGCTAGCAATCTCCTATATGTTACAGGGCACAAGTATTCCCATTGATTTGGTTAATTTGGATATTGTGCACTCATTCTACAGGGAGGCTCAATCTCGTTGGCAGCAGAAGACTACGTGCAATATTGCCAGACTCTGTGTAAGATGGAGTTGATTTGTGGAAGAGAGTAGATTTCATATTTGAAGAATTTTGAAACAGTACTTTTTCAATACTTTTGTTAATTACTGTCTTATTTGAAAAGGAATTTTTTGTTACTTTCGTAATACTTCTTGGCCTATTTTCTAGACAATTTCATAAATAATATTCTCATAATAAAAAGCCTTTTCTTATCTGATTATTCTTATTTTCTTTCTCCTTTTATGAATATTTCAGTTTTATTTAGCAAATTAAAAGGTAAATTGTTGTAATAAAATGTTATTTTAATATCCTGGAATACAATTTTTTATCTTCTATTTTCAACACAAAAGAGAATTGTTTTCTTAAGTGTTTTTCTGTTGCTATTGCTCTTGCTGTTGCTATGCTATTTATTTAATACCACATTTTTATTTATTTAGTTGTACGTTTATTTGTTAACATTTCTGATTTTTATTCATTCATTCATTCATCATATTCATTATTTTTATAGGGTCTTCAATAGCACTCTCCGGCCTTAAAGATGCTGATGTTTCTACACTGGCCGCCCCCCATTTCAAATGTTTGCATTGCGTTGTTGTCCTAAGCCAATTGATTAATGTTTTTCCATTACGATATATTGTTGGAGCATAAAAAACCAAATCCATGGGTGAGTAACTGTTTACAATTGTCAAATAAAGTACCTAAGTATTGTTGAATTTTGGGGGGAAATGAAAAATGAATGAAAAAAAAAATATAAAGAAATCTCTGTATTCTGTGCTCTGTGCACAATCATTGTAATTGAAGTGTCCTTTTATTTTGATTTGTAATTTGTAAAGTCGGCCCTTACCTGTAATAAAATGAATTTCTTAAGGAAGTTTATGTTGTCATCATGCCAATGCAGGTTAAGAGGCTTTTAAGGAATATTAAAAAATTGTAAAACAAAATAAATTTAATTTAATTGAAAAATAAAGAGAAATTACAATTTACAAACCAAATGTTTTAATCTACCATCGTAGCTTATTCCTTAGACTCCAGTAATAAATTCGTTTAAATAAAGTTTTATATTTTTTTCATCACAATTTTTATGCAGATTTTATCTGGCGATATATCATCATGAATAAACATATATTTTTTGTGGCTTAATAAACTCTTTAAATAAATACGATTAAATTATAAAATAATTCCAAATTTTTTGCTCTCTTTGTTTGATTTTTTTTTTGTTTGTTTGTCAACAACATGTATTTATCACAGTGATATTTTAATGACTATTAAAGTGGCAATTCATAATTCAGAGAAAAATCATTCGATACAAAAAACAGCAATAATAATCTGATAAGTTTAAAATTATTTAAGTTAAACAAACGAATACTAAAAACAAGGAAAAAATATTAAAAATCAAGAGAATTATAATATGTCCTCTTAAACCCCTATAATATTGAATATGAGCTCATAGATTGCAAATAAAATAAAAATAAATTTGTCTTGAGTCTTAATTAATATTCTTTATTATTCACACAATACTGTTCACAAACTTATGTAAACAACAACAATTGCTTTTCTTTGTTATTCCTCTATTTATATCCTTTGCATAAACAATAACAATTACTAGACAATTATTCGACAGATCTTTGTAACGAAGATCTTCAAACCACGATTATTCTCTTCAAACACATCGCGTTTCACACAAGAGCGACTGAACTTCACTAACTCACTCGTCTGCTTTGCCTTAACTTTTATGTGGCAGAGTAAACAATCTGATGAATGTTCTTGAAGGCAAATATTTATTACAGTTCTATATAGAAAACATTTGTTAAGAAATCTATAATTTTGATGGATGATCTTTTTTAAGCCGCTCAAGGAGCACATAATATTTCTGGCTGTTTACATTGTAAGTTATATGGCAGAACTTAGCAGAAAAAATATTGGATAAATGCCTTGAAAAAACCTTTTCCCGGCTGCGCTTTTGCTTTGCTTTGGTGAGGCTGCATCATAACTCTTTCGAAATACGTGTTTTGCATGTTCCATCAAAGTTAACTTCTAAATTACATACGTATAATTGGTCATAAAAACACTTCAGTCAAGATTTCCACATTGAGTCTCACACCACTTCTATTGTGTGTATTCATTTTATATATGAGTAGCGGAGCTTACAGTTTAAAGTCGACTCCGGACAACAGATTTTTTGGGAAATGTTTTCATGACAATTTTATTTTACACTCCGAGAGTTTTTACTAGAAATATGCTGAGAGCAAGGAAGCCAAAGAAATATTTGTTCATATTTTTTTTTTTTTTTTTTTTTTTTTTTTTTTTTTTTGGAGACGTCTGACCGGGGATTCGAACCGAAACTTATGTCTAACAAGCCAACACTCTACCTACTAGACTACGGTGTCTTATCTTACTACTGAATTACCTCTCACAAAATTTTCCACACATTTACAGTCCTCTTCGTCTTCTATAATTTTCTGAACGATGTTTTTCTGGCGTTAGAGGTTCAATTCTTAGATACATAACCTCATAATGGCTCATAATTGCCTTTGATTTTATTAGAAGAAGGTATGTTGTACATACATAATTTGGCATTACAACCCTTCAGTCATTATTGCGGCCTAGCTTTTCACACCACTCATGTTGAGTGCCTTAATTTTTATACTTGAGTGGCGGGACCTACAGTTTAACGTCGGCTCCGAATGACAGATTTTTGAGAAACTTTTTCATGGCAGGTTTATTTACTCTCAGAGTTTTTGCCAGAAATCTGTTGAGAGGCAGTCCCCGAAGAAACATTTTTTCATATTTCGTTTTGATGTCTGGGGCTCGAACCCGGGCTTTACTTCTAATACGCGAACACACTACCTTCAAGGCTACGGCGTTGGTGTTGTACCACACCAATTAATTTCTTTCTCCCTCTCTCATAATTACAGTGTGGTTTTCTATTTATTCTCTTTCAATATATTCTGAAATATGCTGAGCAGCTGCATTATATAAAAGTGTATGTCGCCATCTTTTATACACCTCTCATTATGGCGTATTGGTTTAAACATTCACTTTCCTTTTCTTTCACTGTTCTACCACCTTACCAAATTCACTGTTTAACTACCTTGAACGTCACATAGTGAACAGGGTTTAATGTGGTTGTGCCAGAAATATCTTTTTCCGATCTACCACCTGAAGTTCAATCGGAAGCTTTGCTAATGAGATTTGTGCAGCCATTGCTGATTGAGCACAACGTACAACGTACAATGTATCACTCTTAGTGCTAAGATTTCGTATACAGTTAGTGTGGGCAATAAAGTATTCTCTTCGCTCTGCACTGTGCAATTCTTTGGACAATCTACTCGGAATAGATGTGATAATATTCCATTTTTTTTTAAGAAGTTTCTTTATTTTTCTACATGACATTCTATAGGTAGCTGTATCGAACAGAAACGAACAAGCCACATTGCCATGGTGGTCTAGTAATACAATACAGTTGGTTGTCCATCACTCATAAGTATTTTCGGCTGTCCTATAAAACTTTGCTCTAAAAGTGTCATCAGTGATAACTTAGGGTATCAAAACTACAGTTATTCACTCACAATAAAGTTCTACGTTGTAATATTAAGAGAAAGAGAGAGTGAAAGCAAAAAATAATTTTTTTAATTTATTGCCTCATAAATCTTTTGTTTTTTAATTTTATTTTGAAAATGTTGATGAAAATAAATTTTTACTTCTGACCAGTTGTTTGCATACTTCTGGTTAAGAATGATTTGATTTGATTAGATATGGTCAGCATGGATAGCATAAATTTGATTCTATTATTATTATTGTTGTTGTTGTTATTATTTAAATTAACAGTAAAAATAATAAAAGAAAAATTAGAAGAATTATTCCTTTTCAAGTTATTGTTGTATAAACTAAGGCCAGCAGTTCATGTAAAGAAGTTTTATTTATTAGACCAGCATCATCTTGAGTGTGTGTGTGTGTATGTGTACCCTGGTTTACCAGTTTGTCATTTAAAGTCATTGATTTGTGTGTTTTTTCCTTTGGTTTGCTTTGCTTTGCTGTGCTGTGATGTGTTGTTGATGCTGATGCTGTAATGCAGGAAACAATTTAATTTGTTGTGGTGTCAACCATACATTTGCATGTGTTGACAGAAGAAAAAGCAATAAATTTTTACTTTCTATTTACCATTTTTTCGTCTCCCTCTTTCGTTGTTATACACTTTGCATCTCTTTTTATTACTTGTTACACTTACTCTTGGTCCCACATTGCATATCAAAATACTAACACACTGACATCATCACTCAACGACACAACATCAAGGAATACTCTCGTAGTTTTACTTAAGGCTCTAGCACTCAAATTCAATTGAGTTTTATTATCATTTATTCACACTTTGAAGAGTATTGAACAAGTCCAATAACAACAAAAAACAACAACAACGACAACAACAACAGCAGCAGTAACTGTAGCAATAACAGTAATTGCAAAAGAAAACGTATCTACTCACAGTGACAGAGGAGAGTAAGGAAACGGAGAAAAGAAATCATTCCAGCAAGAAAACAATCACAATAAGTAACGGAAAGAAATCAACAACCAGCAAGAGAGGAAGACAAGAGGTTAGAGTAGAGAAAGTTAAGAAATTGTGTTATATTGTGTGCTTTAAAGCAGAGAGTGAGAGCCAACGTAAACTAAGTAATGTGAGTGAATGGTCAACATTTTTGTTAAACTTTGAATGTGTTTGTGTGTGTGTATTTCAATGAATATAAATAATGTTACAATATTGACAGTTTAGATGACTTGACTAAGGCAGGGACATCTAGACAAATATCATTGCAATGCTTGGGGCCCCTGGGCTTATGCTATGGTTATTTGGTTACTGCTTTGCATAATCGAATACACACACACTCAAGAAAAGAAAATTCAACTTAAATCTGTTGGTGTAATAAATCAATGAAGGAAATCATTTTAAATAAATATTTAAAATTGAAAAACATTTCTTATTTTCTTCTTTTGATATTGTGGAAGTAAAGAAGGCAAATTGCCAGTGTTTGGCTAAAAGAAAAACCAAAAAGAATATCAAAAAAAGTATTTTAAAAAGGTTGTCTACCTTTTTCAATTGTTTTTAAGGGAATTTAATGAAACAAAAGACCCAAAAAAAAAAACAAAAAAAAAATTTGGAAACAAAACAGAATGACAAGTAATTGTCAGAACTTGAAAAATGTAAACAAAATCAAGACAAAGTAAAAGTAAAAAGAGGACCTTTAAAGATTATGTTAATGATTGTTGTTTTAGGGTGTATAAAAGTGTTTTGTAATGATTCCTAATTATGTGAATAGGATGTTAAAGCAAATTGTTATCTTTCCATTCTTCTTGTTTTGGTCAAACACAAATGAATAAGCGTTATAAGCCATATTCATCTGGCACTTGATTGAATAGACCCAATCAGATGTAAATAGAAGAGTTTAGTGATTTTTACTTCATTATTCATTTTTATTCTCAACTATAGGGTGAGTGAATTAAAAGTTTAAATTTAAAAATGGCAATAAAACAAAAATTATTTGAAATTTTTCCAAATTTAGATTTTTGTTAGGAATTCCAATTGTTCCGTTTAGAAACGGAATGTTATTTCATTCCTATGGCTGCCACGGCTGGCCTCACAGAGCTCATTCGATCAGACCAATTTTCGTGCACTTTTTCGAGTGTATGGGGTCGTATCTCTTTCTCTGATTTGTCGACACCATTCTTTTCTTCAATGACTCCACCCAGAAAATAGTTCAACGGTGTCAAATCTCAGCCTCTCGGCGGCCAATTGATATCATCATAAACGGCCATCAAATATTTGACGCAATTAATCGATTGTGGCATGAGATGTGTAACAAGTTGCAACATTCTGTTGAAACCAAACATCGTTCACATCAATATCATAAAGAGCGGGTACAAAAAAATCGATTATCATGGTGCATTAGGTGTCTCCATTAACCGTAATGGTTGCGCCGTTTTCATTATCAAAGATATATGGGGCAATGATGCCTTCGGTCCACAAGCCGTACCAAACAGTCCCGCGTAATGCATGCATTTTCTTCTGTAAAAAATGTAAGTGTGGATTTTCTGAGTCCCAAATGTGGCAATTTTGCTCCTTAATGTACCCACGATGATGAAAATGAGGCTTCATCCGAAAAGATGATTTTTTTTGGCAAAATCGACATTATCGTGCGGTTTCTCGTTGGTGCAACAAATACCAACGTTTCTCAAGCGTAAATCGATTCATTACGTTCGGTGGAGGTAATATACTGAATTTTGTTGCAGAATAGAATGACATAAGAATTGTTACGTTTTTACCATTTTAAAAACGTTTAAAATATGAGTTCGTGGATTGCAAATAAAAATAAACTTGTGTTTAGTTTTAAATCAATTTTTATTGTTCGCACCATTCCGTGTTCCTTCTTTGAAAATTGATTTACACAATCACCAATTAATTTTAATTGTTATTCTTTCTTTTACACTCATTCGTTAGATCTTCAAACAGAGATCTTCAAACCACTATTCTTTTCACACGCAACGCGTCTTCACACAAGACTGACTGAATTCTTTCTCATCGTTGTTGCACGCTTTGCCTTACCTTTTATATCGCTGGGTAAATAGTCTTATTCTCGAGGGAGAATTGCTGCCTTTGCGAAATATCTAAAAATGTTAACAAGTTATTTTCATTCATTCATTGATTCATTTTCATTTCAGTTGTTTGTGTATATTGTTTACATTTACCCTTGCAGTGTTGTTGTTGCTTGATTGTTTATCCCTTTTTTTATACACTGATGTCATTGTTATATTCTTGCTTGTTCCTTGATCATGTAAACAAGTCTATTGTCTTTGTTGCTATATTTTTACTTATTCGTTGATCATGTAAACAAGCCCATTGTTTTGCGTTTGGAGTTTTTGTTTATCATTTTTATAACACCATTTCCATTTTCGTAACAGTATTGTTAGTTTCGAAATAACCGACTGTTCAAATTTAAATCGATAGATGACCCACCCTATTTTGGGTTGTTGCAAAGAAAACCACTCATTGATGTCATTTTATCTCAGTAGACCGAAGGTTAGATGATTTGGTTGGATAAGATTTCAGCGTCTTGAGTTTATAAATGAAAATTTTATATCAGAGAAACAGGCAGGCCATCATGTCATGTCACACTGCACTTCCTTACTTTCAATGACATAAAACCAAATTGAGTTTTTAAAGTTTATTTTTGTATGTCTTCAATTATATTGCAATTGTATTAACAGCTACACCTTATCGCATGAGTATTGTCATGTTATTAAATATTTATCATACGTCTCGGTACGCCCACAACTACAAATATTTACTAAGTATGTATTCCAAACGAACGACTCGTTTTTCATTATTCTGTAAACAAATAAACAAACAATAAAATTAAATAAAAAAAATCGAACGTTTATTATTTAATTTATTGACTTTTTTATTGAAAGCAGGAAAATAGAAAAACGTGTTCAAAAGGCCTACAAATAAAACACAGTCTATGGTCATAATAATGATTACAGAAGTCATTTCAAAAGTGTTTACTTTGTCTTCAGTGTGCTTCTAATGGAAGCGAGACATACGTGTTTAAACACAGCAAATGTCTTAAACGCATGGGAAAAAGATAAACGTTAGGATTAGCAAAAGTAGGTGATGTCATTAGTCATCGGTTTGAAGAGGGTTAATGGAGCTAGAGTGAAATTTATGTTGAATAATGTCAACAAATATCACATTCGTGTCTTGGTTGTCTTGCTATCTTATTTAATTTTGTTACGCCCGCCCTCCCCCCTTAAGCTGTGTAGTCTAATGGATTTTGACAGTGTTGACAATTTATGTGCCTGAGGGTATATTTCAATGAAATTTCCTAAGGGATTTCAAGCAGGCATGTCTTCCAAATAGAATTAAACAAGAAACTAAAACGAACCTCAAAGGTTGTACAACATATTGCATTTGCCAGTGACAATATCTCTTTAGGCAAAACAACAACTTTATCACGTTGCCTTTAGTTCTTGAAAAACAATTATTTTCTATGCATTTAAGTATTGCAATTGGAATTAAAAAATTGCTTGTGTTTATACTTTATTGATACATATGTATTAATAATGCTTTTTAATTGATTGAAAGAAAAGTTAATTAAACTTCACACTTTTTAAGTATGACGACAAATATACGGTGCATTTTTCACTGCAATTATTGTCTTTCGCTCTATTGATACTTCATTTTCTTTCGATTTGGTAACTTCGAGAACTATGTGTATTCAAATGTAGTTTTGTTATTGTAATTTGAGAAGTTACAGCAATGGAGGTAAACTATTGTAGTCAATTTTTTGTTGTTTTTTATTGTTTGTTTTTCTATTTCTTTATTTTGCTAGTGTGTAGTGTCATAAGATCAGAAAGAGACTGGACATATAGGAGTGTAATTAGAATCTTGCTAGCATACGCCTACGGGGAATAAATGGCACTATGAGGACAACGTTTACTAATGGTTTGCAAACGATTCTATCGGCTTGCTCAGCCAATAGACTTGAATCGTGAGACATGAATCATTTCTCACACAAACATCAGCTATAGTTGATGAGAGACTGGTTTATCCAGAGCTACGGCATATCCATTAATTTAGAAACTGCAACAATCCTGATCTGTAGTCGCCATACTCTAGTAGGTAGTGTGTTGGCTTATTAGACGTAAAGCCCGGGTTCGTATCCCAGGCCAGACATCAAAACGAAACATGAAAAAAAATATATTTCTTCGGCGACTTCCTCTCAGCAGATTTCTGGCAAAAATTCTGGGAGTAAATAAATCTGCCATGAAAAAGTTTCTCAAAAATCTGTCGATCGGAATCGACGTTAAAATTAACGCACTCTCGTATAAAATTAACGCACACAACATGACTGGTGTAAGAAGCTAGGCCGTAATCCTGACTGAAGAGTTGTAATGGCCAATTAAATATGTATGTATGTAACATTCCTGGTCAAACTGATCTTTACCACAAAGAACTCTTAATATACTAGGTCTAGGACTAACCTGAATTTGTTAATCATTCTATAACCAGAAATCCGACTATGCTGCTGTCAATATAACCAGAATACAGTTTAGCAGGCGGTGGTACGTGTTATTAAGGAGTTTTTGAGCTGAACAAGGTCGGAATAGGTTCAAATAGATATTAGTTTTGCTTGTGACAGCCAAATAATAATAAAAGCAGTAACGTCCATGACATAAAATCAGAGTCTGATTGAAACTCTAGACACCCGATTAGCAATTTTTCAAAATGTGACACGGTATGCATAATTTAAGTACCAATTTGCCAAAGTGAATGATGTTGTCGAAGTCAAGTGGGTAGAGTATTGGCTTATTAGACACAAGTGCGTGATTCAAACCCGAATAAAACGAAATGTGAAAAAATATTTCTTTCGGCAACAGTCTTCTGGCAAAAATTCATGAGAATAACTTGGAAAATTTCAAACTTTTCGCAGAACTGAATATCGAGTAAAAAACTATCGCTTCGAACAATTTCAAACAACGACACACAGTGGACAAAATTAATAGAATTTTTTCGCGGCAATAATAAAAAGAACATGAACCTATAATACTCAAATAAGAGTGATCTGAACAGCATATTGTTCACTGGTTCAGAAGTATTTAAATGACATTTAATGCCGGGTATACATAGAGCTAATCGATATAATGGAAGTCCTTCTTAGACAGTTTTTGCATGCATAACGTCCTAACACCAATACGTGTCATACTCTACCACGCATCACGCACTTAGTAGAAGGAAATTTAAAAAATACGTACATGATACAGATTTTTAATAAATTAACGTGATCCCAGGTTAGACATCAAAACGAAATATGAAAAAAAATTTTCTTCGGCGACTTCCTCTCAGCAGATTTCTGGCTAAAACTCTCTGAGAGTAAATATAATTGCCATGAAAAGCTTCTCAAAAAATCTATCATTCGGGGGCGATTTTAAAACTGTAAGTCCCGCCACTCATGTATAAAATTAACGCATACAACATGAGTGGTGTGAGAAGCTAGGAAGTAATCCTGACTCAAGGGTTTTAATATATATATGTATGTATGTATGATTAATATCTGTGATTTCATAAACTCACAATAACACAAAAGTAACGATTTTAATTTCGTTTTATTGATAGTCGCTTCTCGGCAAGTCTTTTCAGTTGTCACCGTAAAATCGGTCAGAAATCTTATTCGCAGATGCGCCTTAAATTTAGTTTAATGACTCCTATTTATTGTATTTAATCAGTAAAGCAACAGTGAGGACAATCTAAGACAGTGTAAAATAAATGAATACAAGCGTTGTTGCAAGTTCGTTCTTCATGTTTTAATTCCATTGATAAACTCTGAATTAAAGTGGATGTGAAGATGCATATTTTTATTCCATGTGAGATTAAAAACGAGTCCTGCTTTTCTTAACTTATTTAGTGATGTCAAAGCCTATCACACTACACTAGAAGAGTTTATCTTTCAAAAGCTAATTAAAAATTAAAGGCTGTTAGTAGTTGAGCACCCCCTTTCTTTGTTACTTTAATGGCTTTTTGTGTTGCTGTTAAAACTTCGTGTGTGTAATTTCTTTTTTTTTCCATTTTTAACTCAGTCAGTATCATTATTAGCAACTTGCGTGTCTCACAGACATATCTGTGAACAGAAATATACATTTTAAACATGGTACACCCATTCAAATATGTTGTGTGGTTAATTATTAAAAGCGAATACATGCTCGTATAATGATATAGTAAATGTACACCCAGACGTATGATTAATATTTAAAGAAATAATAACACACATACGACACCCATCGATAAAGATAATGTGACACAGTGGCAACACAATACAATACAGTCATCATGTTATCGTATTATAATGGAACAAAAGGAAAGTAGAAATTGATACTTGTCAACTTTACTAAAACTATAAACGAAAACACACACACACACCACCCCCTTTCGTACTAAGAGAAAGGCAATATTAGAGAAGGGTCTGCAACGCATGCTTAATTAAAATTCAAATGGAAACAAGAGTATTAAAGCATACGATTTTCATAAACAAGAATTAAATTCGTACTCACATCTGTAATGAAATCCACAAAGAAGTCGAGGCAAAAAAATGTCTTTGTTCTCGCCTGCCTCGGCCTCAATGCTTCAGTTGGTGGTTTCTGTTGTAAATTATTTTATATTATTCGTTTTTTATTTCTTTATTTTATTTCATTAAAATTAATATCGTAATACATGATGACATATTTATGGCAGATTTAATTTTATTAAAAATCCAATAAAAAAAAGTATTTTTTCTGCTTCAACACATCCTGTGCGAGTGTAGCCACATGTGTTGGGTAATAAAAAAAAGGAAGGAAAAAAATATTACAAATCAATACGTATGTATATATATTAAGGTAACGACGATTTATAAAACTGAAAAATATAATACATATGATTAGGTTAGATGGCGGTCTCCCTCAAAGGGAGAAGTCCCACTTAGGCCACCATTTAGGCTCATTGTGATACCACAATTAATTCCAGCCGGAAATCAACCATTCCTTCGAGAAAACCAGCCCGAATCCAAAATAAATCTTGCTATTTCAGCTCGGTCAACGATGTCCGAAACCTCCACTGAGGTGAACTGACACATAAGGTTAAAGATAGTCTCTTTCTCTTTCTCAGACCTACACCTCCTGCAGAATTTTTTAGTTGGAATTTCACGTCTTTTGGCATTCTTACCAAAAGAACAGTGGCCCGTAAGAATCGCCATTGTACGATAGATGGCCACACGATTTAAGGACAGAAGGAAGTCAACCATCTTCCTGTCCATACGTGTCCAGCAGAGTGTGACAATATTCCACATAACCTTCTGCTGCCAATGAGATTGAGACTCCCAGTAGAATAAGTGGCCAATATCCAAATTAACCAAAGCAATGGGAATACTTATGCCCTGTAACATATCGGAGATTGCTGGCTCTGTACCAGAAATCTGCAATCAGTATTCAAAAAGATAAGTAGATTCGAATCATATTCATAATTTCTGATACTTATTTTAATATCATACTCATACTACTTATATTCAAAGTTTGAAGTACTCATCGTACTCATACTTAACAATTCTTATGATGTTATTGATTTCGATTCTCCTTTACTCAACATTTACAACAATCACAAAATAAGTATGATTCGCGTACGAACACTACAATACTCACTAGAAGGTTGTGTGTTTACTTTGCTTGCTGTCTTTGTCCTTTTCTTTCTTCATTTTTTTGTAAATGCAACAACAACTGAGACGGTAAATTTTGATGAATAATTCGAATCATTCGAATCATTAATGAGTATTATAAGTATTTTTCTAAAATTATGAATCTAAATGAGTAGGCTTAAGAATCAAACATATTTCGAATGTTATGAGTTTGATCTCAACGGTGTACTCATACTCATTGCAACCTGTACTTTAAATCAATGTTGTAATGAGTACTAATGTATCAGGGTAGTTAAATTTCAATACTGTTGTGTCACTCATACTCAAAATTTCGTGAGTACTTGTGAGTAGCAAAAAAACAATTCATTGCTGATCTCTGCTCTGTATCCGGCCTGGCCAGCTCACCAGCATTTCAATTTCCAAAGATATTTCTATGTCTCGGAACCCATATAAGAGTTATCATTTAAATGATGCGACATTTATCAAAGAAATACTAGGCGTTCATGGACAAATACTACAAGATTGAAATTACGATCGTCAGGGACTTAATTGCAGTCTGATTATCCGAGAAGATCAGGAGATATACCGTTAATTCACGTATAAATCATTTTTATTCTGAATTTAATCGCTAGTATTTCGAATAGTATCCAGAAATACTTTCATTAAAAAGGCTTTTCATAGAATGTTAACTTTATTGGTCATTATAATCCTTTCGTCAGGATTACAACCTAGCTTCTCACACCATCCACGTTGTGTGTGATAATTTTATCCATCAATTGGCGGAACCTACAGTTTTTGGAATTCCTAATCCTGACTGAAGAATTCTAGTGATAGACTAAGTAAGTAAAGTACGGCTTTAATGCATAGTTTTGAAAGTTCACAAGCATTTACTAATGAAAATACAACTGTTAGTTAAACATAATAGCGTACCGGAACAATATTGCTTGCGTTCCACTATTTTTTTGAGATTCCATTGATTTTGATTTATTGGATTTCAATAACATTTCAAGCCTTCATTTTAAAACACAGGGCAGTATAAATTTTCTCGGGGTGTAGACTTGCCATTAAACTTGTTTACTAAAATTAAGTTTTTTTCCACTACGCTTTCATTCTTCATATAAAACATGCATCCGTATATTTGGCAAGTTTTTGCCAGAAAGAGGAAGTCGGGGATGAAATAATGGTGGCCTCTCGTCTAATAAGCCAACACATTATCTAAAGGGTGATTTTTTGGCTATTATCTTTTTGGCAACACTGGTTTAAACAGCTCACGCACGTTTCGTGTTTTGTTTCACTGTCAAACATCTTCAGTTTGGTCTATAATTTAACCATGAATCGTCTTACAAACGAACAACGCTTGCAAATCATTGAATTTTATTATCAAAATGCGTGCTCTGTTAAGAAAGTTCATCGCGCGCTTCTTCCATTTTATTGTCAGTTTAATCGACCGACTGAAGCGGCTATTCGGGATACGTAAATAAGCAGAATTGTCGATTTTGGAGTAAAGATCAGCCAGAAGCACTGCAAAAGCTACCAATCCATCCAGAAAAAGTCACAGTTTGGTGCGGTTTATGGGCTGGTGGCTTAATTGGACCGTACTTCTTCAAAGATGCTGCGAATCGTCACGTAACTGCGAATAATGAGCGCTACCGTGAGATGATATCCAACTTTTTTTTGCCCAAAATGCAAGAGCTTGACTTGCATGACATGTGGTTTCAACAAGACGGTGCCATGAACCGTACTATCGATTCAAATAAAGATTTCATGCATTTTTCTGAATTTTATGTGTTTTTCTTTTTAAATTTTCCTATAGCTCTTAAAAAATCACCCCTTACTAGACTACGGCCACTACTAAAAGGAGGTATTAAATCTTGCAAGATATTCCCAAGATTCCAAAGTATGTGAAATGCATTTCCTGTTAAAGTCACTACTAATATTTTACAATGAAAATAAATTCAAAAAAATTGTATATGTTAGCACTACTCCCTCCTTCACCAACCAATAATGAGGAATAGTTTTCATCGTGTAAGTTCTCTAAGTGAAATTATTTTTAAGAATACTTTTCCTAAACCAAACTCTATGAAAACTCCTATAAAACTTACTGGAAACAAAGAAATTTTGTTGAGATTAGGTGGGCTTTTGTAAACGTATGTAATAAAAGGAGGCTGTAGTGTAGGAATATAAATTTTTTTTTTTAGAAAATATTTCTTTAAATGTCTCAAGAAATATTTCTGCAGTGTCTGCATAAATGGATTTTTACAAAAAATAAAATAAATTAAATTGGCAATATTTTGCTTTCTTTATGGTATTTTTGGCATTTTCAATATGCAAATAATTATCTGTTTTTCCTTTTCTTATTGCTTTCATAGTCTAGTTTTTCTTTTTCTCTTCTATTTTTTATTTTCCTGAAACTCTGGAGAATTTCACTTAATATTCTGGAAAAACAAGAATAAAAGAAAACAAAAAAATAATTTAAATGAACTTTTGCTTGACGTTTGTTTTATTTCAAACTCATTTTTTATTGGCGTTTTATAGACAGCCTTGTTAACGAAGTCAACGAGCTGACAGACTTTGCTTAACGCCATTTGCAAATGCCAGACCAAGAATGTATTTTTTTTTTCTCTTACCTTTGAATCCAATAAGAGAGAATGAAAATGAAAAGAAAAAGTCTACGTTTTTAATGTTTCTTTCCATACAACATTTTATTCGTTTTTTTTATTTTTTTTCATTTTTTTTAATTCTTTGTTTGTTTTTATATGAATTTAAATTTAATTTAAATTATTATTGTTGTTTCTGTTTATGTTTTTTCATTTTTTCTTTTCTTTTATTTTTTTATATTTTCCTTAATTTTTTTTTTTTCTTGTTTTGCATTTTAAGTTTACTTGACTTATTATTATCACTCTTATACAATAATTATTATTATTTTTATTTTAATTTTTTTTAAATTTATTTTCTTTATTTTTTTTTTACCTAAAAAGACAAGTACAAAAATACTTAAAAGCTAAAGACTGATGAAAAAACAATGACAACAACAAAATGAAAACACATTGAAATTTTATTATAAAATAAATAAATAAATAATTTATTAAATAAATAAACAAATCAACAATATAACGTATACATACTTACATAATAATAATTATAAAATATTTATTTATGAACGCTTAAAACAAAACAAAAAAAAATTCTTGTATTTACAATTAACACTCGTAACTATTTACATGAGTTTTTCTTTCTCTTCTTCGTTATGACTATTTTTATTTGAATTATTTTAATTATTAAATACATATATATGCGTATGCACGTGTCTGTGTGTGCATGTGTATGTCTTCCACCACCATTACATTTATTTAAGGCTGTGTTTATGTAAGCCTACTTTAACACAAGTAAACAAAAAGTCATATTAATGTAACTAAAAAGTCATAAAAAGGCAAGAAAAGAAAGAGAGAGAGAGAGCGAGAGAGAGATTGCATATAACGGTTTATACACTTAGCGGTTTCCAAACAGCATATCTAATAAGACATACATACACAATTGGCCATTACAACCCTTTAGTCAGGATTACGGACTAGCTTCTCACACCACTCATGTTGTGTGCCTTAATTTTATACTTGTGTGGCGGGACCTACAATTTAACGTCGACTCCAAACGACAGATTTGGAGAAACTTTTTCATGACAGGTATATTTATGTCAGAGTTTTTGCCAGAAATCTGCTGAGAGAAAGTCGCCGAAGATTTTTTGTTAATATTTCGTTTTGATGCCTGGCCTGGGGCTCGAAACCGGGCTTTACATCTAATAAGCGAACACACTACCTACTAGATTACGGCGACTATATCTAACAATGCTGGCAGCTGTTCAATATCCTCCATCTGTCAAATGTTATTCATTTAGAGATAGGACGGCCGATAACGTTTACGTGGAAAAATGCATAAAAATTGTTAAAATTGCTTACAAAAGTGAAAATTTAATCGTGAGCATTTTATCGAGCATTATTAGATAATTATAATGATTATGGTTCTAAAAGACTGTGTACGCAATTGTCGAGATTATCAGAGGTGGTCCAACCAAAGCATCATTGCAAAGTGTGCACTATCTAAAAAGTCTCACTCGATCATTGGTCATTACAACCCTTTTAATAACGATTACAACTTAACTTCTCCCACCACTTATGTTGTGAGTGGCTCTGCTTAATGTCGACTCCGAACATCGTTTCAGATTTGAGAAACTTTTCATGGCAATTTTATCTAATCGTAGAGTTCTTAACAAAAAATTGTCGTGAAGCAAATCATCTAAAGAACCATTAGTTCATACGTATTTCGTGTTGTTTGAATTAAATTACGGGCTCTCATGTAGACTGCGACAACTTCAAAAGGCCAACTTACTTACTTACTTACTTAATTGGCCATAACAACCCGATTAACGGATTTAGGCCTGCCGCAACACATCATTCCAGGCGCCTCTGCTTCTTGCGCGCCTACACCAGTTAGTCACACCAATCGATGACAGGGCTTCCTCGATTTGGTCCTTCCTACGGATACAAGGTAGTCCTTCACTGACTTCCGCAGATCCCCGCATCAAATATACGTCTCGCCGGAGCATCCTCCTCCATTCGAACGACATGGCCGAGCCAGAGCAGCCGCTGGATATTAAAACGCTGCACAACATCTGTGTCGTTGAGGAGCTCATACAGATCACTGTTGGATCGGATGCGGAAATCATCGCCAACTCGTATTGGACCGAAGATCTTACTCAGGACTTTTCTCTCGAATAATCTCAAGGCTGCCGCATCAGTGCTTAATAGGGTCCATGCCTCTGAGCCATAAAGAAGAAGCACGGGGAGGATGAGCGTCTTGTAGAGTACTAGTTAAAGGCCGGTCGACCATATAGAACGCTGTTTGAATGCTACAGCAACAGGCTTTTATTGGCAATTTTTCGAACAAAATTTTCTTCAGCCGTGAAGATTATTTTTTCACGGTGTATACTTCAACAAATAAAATTATGGTTTGGAGAACCCAGAAGTGATTGTGGAAAAATCATTGCACCCGGAAAAGTGTGTGTTTAGTACCCATTATTATCTGCGTCGTATAATAACCGACTTTTTTGCCTTCAAATTAATATTATGGAATGGACTGTATGAAGTTTCAACAACACGGTATCGCAAGCCACCCACTTCTGACTTTAGGTCGTGAGAAGTTTTCATAAAAAATTATTTCAGTCATTCACGATGTCAATTGGAACCATCATCAGTTATCGGATATGAGTTGTTAGTCTTCTTTTGTGAACCTTTGTAAAGGACTGCCCGTAAGTAGAAGATTTCCTAGTGTTGGAGTATTTCAAACCAAAGTTTTTCACTTTAGGACTGACATACTTCACGAAATGTACGAATAAGTGATCGGGGAAACTATTTTCAAACGCTTGACAGTGTATTTCACACATAATGGCAAGGGATGCAAGCATTCTAATGACATAAAAATTTCAGCAAAATGACACCGTAATTAACTTTATTTATGAAACCGAAAAATGGTTAACCCTTTACAATGCATATGCATATTTTGCTCTCTTAAATTCTTTCTTTCCTTTTTAACTTATTTCCTTATTTTTAATATATTTTTGACTCAAGTGTTTGCACTTAAAAGTAAAATAAAAGAAATTTTAATGAAATGCTTAATGAAATCCTTAATGAAAATATTCACATTCTTTTTTTCTGCAGTAGCTCAAAGGGAAGGTATAGCTTGTTGCGTAGATGTTTTGTGTTATGCACTAAGTTTACATCAGTTTGATTCTATAAAAATATATAAAATTTATATGAAAATGATTTGATTTGCTATTTTGATATTTAGTTTCTCTTACAAGTCTTAAGCAGTAATTAATTAATTTTATTTAGCTATACTTCCCCATTTTAATGGATATTTCGCTACAGTTGTTAGTAAACAAAAACGGTAGAAGAATGAGGGAAAAGTTTATCACCGTTTAATCACAAAGGTACTACATACAGCGACAATATTTTAAAATGAATCATAATTTAACCAAAATTTCATTGTAGATCTCTTAAATATTTCAAACATTTTCTCCTCTTTGTTTTGCCCATAACTGTAGGTCATGAATGTGTATGTTAATCTTGGCATTTCCATTTAAAGAATTTTTTACTTTTTCTTTTGTTGGGAATTTTTGGTCACAAAGTACTTTTTTCTCTTTCTTCTTAGTCCCTTACATTTTTGTCTTATGAAATACTTCTCTATACCTACACATACACATACATATGTACACATTTTCGAAATGTTTTATGTTTGCTGTCGCACTTATACCACCATACACCTTACACATACACCTACACACACTCACATTCCAGACTATAATACGATTCATCAAATATTAAAAAAAATCAAATCAAGAATTTATTTCATTGCACAACTAAACGAAGAATTAGTCAAACGTTCTCGAAACATAACGCAACGTAAGTTTGTTTTTAGAATATGAAAAGCATTGAGAAAGGTTATCGAACCGTAATATCATATCGGTAAGCATTTGTATTGTTACGAAAATGAAAAATCAAGATACTGGCGTTAACATTAAAATCATAAACAAAAGCTACAAAAACAAAACAATGCAGTAACCAAACCTGTTTACAAATTATCGTACTGCTCAATACAACAACAAACACTAGTATAATAAATGGTAAATAAGTAAACAAAAAAACTGAAAATACTTCATTAATAGTAAACAACGATGTTTACCACAACGATGTTTACATTTATAGAGATTTCGAGAAGGTCTGTTTACAAATTATCGTACTGCTTAATATAACAACAAACACCAGCATAAAAAATGGTAAACATGTAAACAAATATATACCAACAACACTGCAATAATAAATGTAAACAACGATGTTTACATTTATAGAGATTTCGAGAAGCGGATAGTAATGAACGTTAGCCTTTAAGAACATTCATCAGACTGTTTACTCTGCCATATAAAAGGCAAGGCAAAACAGGCGACTCAGTGAGTAAAGTTCAGGCAGTCTTGTGTGAACACGCGGTGTGTTTGAAAATTTCCGTTACAAAGATCTATCGAATAATTGCCTAGTAATTGTTGTTATTTATGCAAAGGGTGTAAACAGAGTAAGAAGAGTAATCGTTGTTGTTTACATCAAGTTGTGAACAGTGGCACACATAAGTGTACGAATAATAAAAAATTTAAATAAAACTAAACATAAATTTATTTTTATTTTATTTTAAAAATTTTTAAAGGTAAAAACATAACAGTATTGCTGTTCATATAACTAAAAACCAACGTACAGACGTTCTATAAACGTATGACAAATTCTACCTTTGAAATAACATTTTTATAAAAATAAGTATTTGTGGCTCTCAAATGTTTGATTTCTTCGTTTCGTAAATAAAAAATTCCAGAGAAAAAACAGATGAAAGAATAAAAAACTTTAAGCATTAAATTCCATTCAAAAAAATGTGATATTTCGTAAAGCATTTGCTTGTAAGGATGTCTATCTGTCTTTGGATTATTTTGTATATTTTTCAAATGCTTAGGGTTCCTTCATTGTTAGCAGCAGCAGCAGCAGTAACAACAAAGGCAAATAAGTATGTATGTTAAGAGAACAACACCTTCTTGACTAGAGCATATGAATGTTGATGACACTTTTTCCAACAGTGGATGGAATAGAAATTCCTTTCAAAAGAATTGTAAAAAATATACTATTCTTGGTGTTGTTGTTGTTGTATATTCATAAGGATTCTTTAAGAAAATTGTTTCCTTTTTAAGGATATTTTTCTTTTGCCTTTCTTGAGTTCATTTTAAATTCCAATAATTGCCAGGAACTTAATTAAGAACTTTAGCATGTGATTACAAGTATTTGACTATACTTTCCTTATTATTGTTATTGGTCTGCATAAGTATGTAAGCTTATATGTATGTATGTATGTATGGTATAAGTGTATGTATACCTGTATCTCTCAACCATAGATAATCGTTGTCTGAAATGTTTTCAAGAATGTGATTAAATCGAGAATATTACACATTGACTTTAAGGTGAACTGCAGGTGCTTAAATTAATGTCTACAGATGTATGCATGTGTGTCACATAAGTTCATAGCATTAGCTGTTGCCAACTAAATACAGAAAGGAAAAATTCTCTCTTATTTTACTTTTTAAAAGATTTCGTTTCTAATTACCTAACAACAGCTGTATTTTTTACATCTGTGTATGTGTTTCTTTTTCTTTTCTTTTATTTCTTATGTGAATTTGTCTATTTGTTGTTGCTATAGATGAACCATTTTGAGCCTTAATCGATACGTTTTAAGTCTTATACAGAGAGAGAGATGAAAATATAATTAAAAGAAAAGCTTAAAAAGCAAAGAAAAATAAAATATATGTGTATATGTGTGTGTGTTGCCCTCCAACATATACTGCTTAGCTGTCTCCCATATACAATCACTTGTATGGCTTCTTGCTATGATGGTCTCATAACGATGGCTGGCAAAATGAATGTAAGTCTTACAGTTGTTCAGCAGGAATTTATACACGGTAGTTAAGCTACAAAAGACATTAAAAAAACACACACACACACAAGTAAATATACGAAATTAATAAAATATGTGTACATTATTATGAAAAAGTTCACTTAGTAGCACAGTGGAACCAAAAGTTTTAAAATAATTTGCCTCAGAGACATCTTTTCCTGATTACTGCGGTTAGAAAAATGAAAGATTAAGACCTTCTCAGGAGTCATATTACGAGGCTATCGTGTAGACAATAAGAATGAACTCAAAGCATGGGTTAAATTGAAGCGTATCATTATGACGCCTTTAAAATAAAAAAAAATCTGTCCAAGAGATCTTTACAAAGGCAAGTTATTAATTTATTTATTAATTACAATACAATTACAAATTAAATTCTAATTATATACGAGCGGACTAACTTGACCATATGTCTCTGGTGGGAATCGAACCAACGACCCTCACACTAATAGTCTAGCACACTACCCACTAGAGTAGCAGGGCATCCAAGGCAACTTAATTAACCATAATACAGCTAACCTGCTGACAGACCACCGGGACTGATAGTATCCCAACTAGAGCAATAAATATTGCTTTCATTAAGTCACAATTAATTAATTAATTAAGGTCACAATGACTCGCAAAATTATTTACAGATCATTTAAAGGAAGCTAAATTCCTGCAGATATGAAAGAGACCATGAAACGAAATGTAAGTTGAAAGAGAGAACTTCTTTAGAAATCACCATTAATGTGTACCAACCACATATACTACACGCAATCTGTACTTGTCATGCTAGTCATGTTGAGCTAATTCTTATATTGAAGTCGCCGTAATATAGTAGGTAGTGTGTTGGCTTATTAGACGTGAGGGCACAGTTCAAACCCCTGTCAGACATCTCCAACAAAACGAAAATATGAAAAAAATATTTCTTCAGCGACTTCCTATCAGCAGATTCCTGTCAAAACCTCTGAGAGTAACTAAAAGTGCCATGAAAAAGTTTCTCAAAAATCTCTCGTTCGGAGTCGACTACAAACTGTAGGTCCCGCCACAACATGGGTGGTGTGAGAAGCTAGGTTCTAATCCTATTTGAAGGATTGTAATGACCAATTCTGCTATGTAGTACTTTCTTTCCCGTCTACCCTTTTTATTTAATTGATGTCCCCAATATATGGGTATATCGAGCTTTTGAAAGCTAGGCGGCAATAACATAAAAAGTAATCCATCCTTTCGATATCTTCACCATATGCTTTGCATGTTTCCCCTAAGGACACTTCTATTTTCATGGTTTTCCTTCCAACGGAATCATCCCTAAGTAACTTTTTTTTCCTCCCAATGTCATTATTTCACAACGTCCGATGTGAAGTTCTTGGCTATATTCTGAGTCTTATTTTTAATGCGCAAAAAGCTATTGGATTATCCAGCTTCATTTTTCTTTATTCTTTAGCCCTTTTAGTTCAGTCACTCGCTGCCTCATTTCCAATCACTGTGGCATAAGGAGGCACTTTCATATTGTGTATTGCAGCATGCCTGAAGTAATTGTTAGTCGCCTTCATATATTCCAGAATAGTCTTTGATCTCGTGACCCTGGACTTTATTGCCTTTTCTATCATTTGATTATCAGTGAAAATATTTAAATCCTTATTCGTCAAGTTTATTGAATTATTGGTGGCCCAGATCATGCATTGCTAACAGCAAATTCAGGCCCAAAGTTCCAGAAGATGATGTTTACAGTACCGTCAGTAATGTACAGTCAACCATCCTATAACGCGGTGAGTGCGTACCGCGTTGTCTGGAAACCGCGCTATAAGAAACTCGGATTTAACCGTACAAGCCAGGCAAATTCGTAGCGCGGTCTATGGAAACCGTCTACCGTGTTGTATGGAAACCGCGCTATAAGAAACTGGGAATTAGTACAAATCACATCATTCGTATCGCGTTATATGGAGGCCAAAACAAGATAAATTATAAATTATTTTTATTGACTTAAAGAGTTCATATAAGGATTAATAAAAAAATTAAACAAAACCTAAACTAAAATACTGTTTTCCAACAAACATTCAACATTCATCCTTACTGTCAGATATGAGTTCCAGAAAAATTTTTAGAATGTCGTAGACGGCTATGAGATAAGCTGGGCTTTTTATATAAAAATGTGTTTGTATATCTAGGCTGTGCTTTTGCTTTTAAAATAAAGCTGATATTATACCCTCTTACAATATCTAGTTACTAGATTCATTCAGGTGCTGTGCCGAAGGAACTTATGACATGTTGTTGAACGTAAACCGCTCTGTACGATTACCGCGCTATACGAAGGCTGTTGCAATTTCAGCTCAGCGTTATGTGAGAACCGCCTTATATGGAAACCGCGTTCTGAGAGTACCGCGTTATAGGAGGGCTGTCGCAATTTCAGCGCTGCGTTGTATGGAAACCGCGTTCTGAAAGTACCGCGTTATAGGAGGGTTGACTGTACCACTAGTAGTAAAGCCCCGAAGTCTACTTACATGACCTGCAGATCTATGCAAGTAAACCTATTAGGATATGGCTGGAGACAGTACCAAAGAACCAAAACGTGGATGTCATACCATTACGAAATAAAATACAACTACGGTAGAAACTTAGAGTAATACAACCAAAAAGCCAATGGAGAAGGTTTTAATCGACATAAATTCGTCATTCGTTCACCACAAAAAAATAAATAAAAATGTATGTCAGTAGACTTCGAGAAACATGACTATTTCTATGAATAGAATATAAATAAAACCCAACCCTTTATTAGCTCTTGAAAAAAAATTACCACTGTGCCACAGAGTAGAACATTTGCAATTATTTTGTTCTCTCGTCGTTTACACTTCATATTAAATTAGTTTCCTTTCTCTTCGGTTTCTACTTGAATTTTCTTATTAATTCTCTTGTTTTCTTTTAATTTTTTCTTTTTTTTTCCTCTTGTTCTTATTACATTACATTTAAGCATAAACTTACCTTTCAAACTGTAATCTTCAGCCTTTAATAGGGTTTTAAATACAATGTCTTAAAAGAAGACTTAATGCTGTTTGCTGCTAATGCTGCTTGACTATGCAGAGTCCTACGACAAGTATGCTGGTCTATGCTATGCTTACGAAGATGGTATGTATGTGAGTATGTGAAAGTATTTATACATATGTAAGGTTATGTAACGATGTGAGAATATGAGTGTATATGTATGTGTGTTTGAATTCTTAGTCTTCATTTATAATCTTAACAATCTTTCGTTCAGTTCGTTCGTTCATTATTTTTTCCACTCATTTATCAGACGAAATTTGTTGCATGTTTGTTACGCTTCGTTTTCGTGGTTCTCCTGCTACTAGTGGCGGTGGTTAATGTAATTTATTACTGTTATTACTTTTTGTTGTTGTTGTTCTTTTACTCTTGTTCCTCTCGCTCTCTCTCTCTCTCTCTCGAAGGAGAAAGAAAGAGAGCACATGAAGTTGTTTGTTGATTTAAGCAGACTATAGGTTGTTAGTAGTAGTTGTTGTTGTTGTTGTTTGATGGTAGTTTCATTTAATGACTCGTTCTAAAATCTAAATAAGAAAAGAAAAAAATAAATGAACGGAAATGAACAAGAACAAAAAGAAAAGAGGGACAAAAAGAGTGAGAAAGAGAAAGGAAATGAAATACAATTAGTAAATGAGTTTAAAAAGCATTCTCGCATTATTTTAAATCAGTTACACAAGTTAATGGCAAATTGTGGTCACAACCAAACTATGTACTTAAATAACTACACTCTGTGTGTGTGTGCACCACCATAAATAAGAAATAAAGCAGTCTCTCTCGGGCAATTTATGTCCTACATGGCTACGCCTTGGAAAAAAAATAATTCAACGAATAGTTAAACATTTAAAAGGAAATTTATTTTCTGAAACAAAATTAAGTGTTTAAATACGAATGGAAAATCGAAATGAATTCAATGAATTCTTTAAAACCATACTGTTACGTTTTTACCTTTTAAAAACGTTTAAAATATGACCTCATAGATTGCAAATAAAATGAAAATAAATTTGTATTTAGTTTTAATTAAAATTCTGTGTGTCACTGTTCACAACTTGATGTAAACAACAACAATTGATTTTTTTTGTTATTCCTCTGTTTATACCCTTTGCATAAACAATAACAATTACTAGACAATTATTCAACAGACCTTTGTAACGAAGATCTTCAAACCATGATTATTCTCTTCAAACGCACCGCGTCTTCACACAAGACTTACTGAACTTCACTGACTCTATTATGACTGTTCTTGAAGGCGAATGTTCATGACTTCACCTTCTCGAAATTCTTATAAATGTAAACATCGTTGTTTAAATATAAACATAGTTGTAGACATCGTTGTTTACATTTATTATTATAATGTTGTTTGTGTATTTTATTTACATTTAGTCTTGTAGTGTTGTTGGTATATTTTTGTTTACACTGGCGTTTGATGTTATTCTGTATACTTTTTGAGTTGATAATGCCCTTGCTGCGATATGTAGATTGTAAATATTAAACAATACGTAGTCGAAACCAATGCGTAAAAGTTCCTAATAGAGCAACCTTAAGTCTTAACGAATCACAAAGGGTGAGACAACTTCAATCAATCTTGAAGGTTAGATGGTTCCGGGTTTCAACTATAAGTTCGTATGAAAACAAGAAGTAAACAACACAAACAATATTCACGGAATTGTAAGGCAAACACTCATTAAGTCTCATCATGAGAATCTGATGAATTTTTTTTTTCCTTTTTCCTGACAAAAGCTGAATCACAATAGCTCCGCAGTTTTACCAGGAAGACGCTTTATTCTCTCTATTAGTAAAAGCGTGTGCATAGACCCGTTCAGTAAAAACATAACTTTGAATTCCATCACCGTCAGAATAGGGCTCATATATCTCACCGATTTATAGGCTCATCGTAATATTTCTCTATATTGTCCACCGAAGTCGCCGTAGTCTAGTATGTAGTGTAAGACATCAGAACGAAATATGAAAAAATATATCTTCGGCGACTTCCTCTCAGCAAATTTCTGGTAAAAAACTCTGAGAATTAATAAAAAAAATTGCCATGAAAAGTTTCTCAAAAATCTGTCGTTCGGAGTCGACGTTAAACTGTAGGTACCACCACTCTAGTATAAAATTAACACACACAACATGAGTGGTGTTGAGAAGCTAGGCCGTAATCCTGAGTGAAGGGCTGTAATGTCCAATTATGTATGTATGTATGTATTGTCCACCAAACGATTATTTATTATTTCTGGTAAATATTGTATATTTTTTAGGAATTTTCTTAAGCGTTGTAAGGGATTGCCCTAATCTTTGTCTGAGAAGACTAAGAAAATTCATCTTCAAGCACTTTAAAAAAGATAAAACTATTTTTTTTTTTGTTGTTTGGCTTTCCTTATGCCATTACATTTGTTCTTTTCCTTTTTTTCTTTAACAAACTTTAGTTATTTATCTCGTTAGTATACTTACATAGAAGAACGTTAGTATCACTAAAAGGCTTTGTGGTATATGCAGTCGTGACGCTAACTCATGTTGCATGGCGGCATGTTTCTCACTATTGATGATATGTACAAATACACTGTCGCTATCTGCGCAGGGAAAAATGGAAATGAAAAAAGAACAAGAAAAACTACACAAGTTAGTAAATTCCAATTAAAACAGAGAAAAAAATTAAGGAAAAAAAATTGTGAAAACTTTCAAATGGTTTCTGTTACGCAACGTTGGCTTGACTCACTTGAATTGTCTGCCGCACAGGTATAATTCCCCGAATCGGTGTGTGTAACACGTGAAATGACTAAATTGCTGGTTTTCATTTGTTGTTCGGATACAACACGTATGCCGCCACGTGTTGAGTCATTGATTAGTTCGCTGTCTTTATACCACAGCATATGGGTATAGGGCCCGGGAGCCTGTGGTGCAATGCAGGTTAAATTAATGTCACTGCCGCTTTGCACAAACAGTTCACGATTGGCTAAGATTTGTGCTTTAGAAGCTGCAAAGAAAAAAAAAAAGAAAGTAAAGAAAATAACAACAAAAACAAATGAACTTTTCTTTACGATTAAAAGGATTTGGCACTTCAAATACTTACTAACTACCATTAATTTATAGGCTTGACTTATTTTTGGTTCCACTGACACTTGGCATTCATAGACGCCCGCATCACGCGGCTGCACAGACACTATTTTCAATACCCACTCATCGGAATTGTCTATGTGCCGCGCCAGAAACCTTTGGTCATTTGTATAGGTCATAATACCTATGGTGAGTATGTGCAGATCACGTTTACGTATCCACGAGACGGCACGATCTCCTAAATTTCTCACACGACAATGAAGTCGCGCTGTTGTGCCCACCGCTGCTATAACATCTCGTTCTGTGGAATTATCAAATTCCGGATGTGTATTGTCATAACTGTCTAAGATAATGTTGTTGTGATGACTGAAATCGTGAAAAGTATCGTTTGTGGGCATTTTTAAGGCTGTAGAAAGAAAAAGATAGAAATGTTGTTTATCAAATTTAATTTTCAAAATTGTTTAAAAAGGTTTCAAAATAGTTTTTATTCTTTTTTTTTTTTGCAAAAAAAAATCCATTCATTCATCCATCCATCCAGATAAGCAAATCAAAACCTGTTTAATAAATATCATGTATTTACCGTTAATAATTTAACATATTAAATGGTTTTTATTAACTGTAAACTCATTTAATAAAAAATTAATCAGTTTTACACACATTAATTTCCCACCACTGTGGCGTATACGTATAAATTAAATATTAATCATAAGTCCTGTTATACCCAACATATGTACACAACAAGAGCATAGTTAATACAACACAATCATCCATTTATTAGATTCTATAACCTCTCTCTCTATCTCTCTCTCTCTCTCCCAACAGTGTAGTTGTATTGTATTTGATTTATTTTCTCATTATTTATTTTGATGATATCCACTTAAAACAAAAACAAATACAAACACAAACATAAACATAAACACAAACAAAAGAATGAAGACAAAAACAAATACTTTTAACTCAAAAAAAAACAAATCTCAGGCTGTTGCTCTCATGGGATTTTATCTCTGTCTGTGTTTTTCTCTTGTATGAGTGTTTTAATAATAAATGCAAGTAACTTCTCCGTTTGTATTCGTTTAAAGCAAAGTAAAGAGTATTAAACAGCTTTTGTTTTGTTTTCATATTTAAAAAAAAATTTTTTCTTTTTTTGGAAATTTCTTGTAAATTGTTTTCTTTTTTCCGTTTAAGTTTTAAACAATTACTGGAAATCTCTTGTGAGCAAAGAACATAAGAAAACATCATAAAAGAATTTAAAAACAAACAAAATTTAATGGATTTTTAAGCCTTAAATTGTGTGTAATGCAGAGTAAATTGCTTAAATTCCCAGTTTAATAGAATTAGTACCCCATTACCCATAATTTTTTGCTTTTTTTTTCAATAATTCATAGACTTTTAAACCGCCTGTGTGCAGAAGGTAGAAAGAAACAAAGTGGTAGTTATAAGGATTAGAAACTTTAATTACTACAAGGAATTGTAGGGTTTTCAATATAAGGCAGTATTTTCTAAATATTTAACTGCTCAAATAGTCATGCTTAGCCTATTTATGTTTAATTATATTTCATGTTCAGCAAGGGCTTAGATTGAAGTCGCCGTAGTCTACTAGGTAGTTTGTTGGCTTATTAGACGTGAGGCCATGATTCAAATTCCACGTCAGACATCTCCAACAAAACGAAAATATGATAAAATATTTCTTCTGCGACTTCCTCTCAGCAGATACTTTGGGAGTAAATAAAAACTGGCATGAAAAAGTTTCTCAAAATATGTCGCTCGGAATAGGTTCCATCACCTATGCATAAAATTAACACACATAACATAAGTGGTTTGAGAAACTAGGTCCATAATCCAGACTGAAGGGTTGTTATAACCAATTATGTTTATGTAAGTATATAATGCGTACAAATCACATGTTTCCCGTACAGCTCTCCATAATAACGGCTAACTTTCAATCGTTTAGGATTTTAAAATAGAAAAAATAGAAAAAAAAATTTTTGTTTGGGGCGTCAAACGAATGATTCACATTTTGTTTTTAAAAATTATTTCACAGAAATGTTGGTCCCAGATCTGCAATATACTTATAGTGGTTCTTTATGAGCTGCAATTTTAACAATATTTTCCGAGTATTTCAGCGGTTATTGCAGGGATGGCAGCCTAAATATTCTTGTACAGAAATTATGTTAACACATCTCACGTACTGCACAAAAAATAGTGACACAATCTTGTTAAAATCACATAATAACCAAGTCGAATTTGTCCATTTTAGGTTAGGTCGGAGTGGTAGCTCTGATATCACAAAGCTCACTTGCGCACGCATAGCGGCCTGTTGTGATGCCACGGGTGAACGCAGTCCCTGTACTAACCAAGTTCCACCAAAATCAGGGAAAAGGAGAAAGTTGGTCAGCGCAAGGTCTGCACAACAAAAGCACGATTACCCCGCACTGGAAAACCAGCCAGAAAGTTTGATGAACGAAGCTATATCCTTGATGTCAATAGATGATAGCTCCGTTAAGCTAACAAGGAATGGGGAGCCAAATAACCTATATCTACACCTAGCAAGAGACGGGCACTGTCCATTTTAAACAGGAAAAAAGTACTGTCTACACAAGCTGCACTAAACCAAGTCTCTTTCACAATGTATTGGCAGCTCTTGAATTGCCACTGGCTGCTCTTTACAACAAATTCGGCAATTCCATATGTTGTTCTAATAATGAGCTTCCTTAATACAAAGATTAGAAACATGCCACAAATAACAATGACACTTGTCACGAATCTTTCTTTATACTAAAAATGTTCCACTGAAAAACAAAATAACAAAAAGAAACGATCCTTTGTATGGATTCCTTTTGTTTACATCAAATACAGTCTTTACTGCATAAATTTTGAACTTTTCATGGCTTTCAACGGTGAACTATGAACTCTGCTGCTTACAAATATTTTAAAGGGAAACCTAATTGTATACTCATGACCTTAAAAATATTCTTGAAAAATATTCGCATGCCACCAAAGAGTAGAGTAATGCCTCTCGTATAAGAGAAAGAAGAAAATGTACATCCGTTGACAAAGATTAAGACTCATAAAAAGAAAAAATCCACCACCAGTAAATTCTATATTTGGCAATCCTGTTATTCAGTAGACAATTCCCCTGCTTACCTTGAAAAACCTGATCAATAGAATTGAAACGAAACGAACAAAAAATTAACAGGAGTATGCAGGATATGATTTGTGTTCTTTGAAGGAATAAAATGAAATAAAAAATACTTTTTGGGTTATCCTTAGCGATCTTAGTCTGTGCAATAATTACTTTTGAATATCAAAAGCTTTGATGATGACTTTTTGTGATGATTTGCCAAAGAGTAGAGTAATGCCTCTCGTATAGAGGGAAAGAAGAAAAATGTACATCTGTTGACAAAGATTAAGACTCATAAAAAGAAAAAATCCGCCACCAGTAAATTCAACATAACAACGTAAAATTGTCTATATTTGGGAATTCTGTTATTCAGTAGACAATTCCCCTGCTTACCTTGAAAAACCTGATCAATAGAATTGAAACGAAACAAAAAACAAATTAACAAGAGTATGCAGGATATGATTTGTGTTCTTTGGAGGAATAAAATGAAATAAAAAATACTTTTTGGGTTATTCTTAGCGATCTTAGTCTGTGCAATAAACACTTCTGAATATCAAAAGCTTTGATGAGCACTTTTTGTGATGATTTGCTATAGAATATTTTTTTTACCAATTTTCTCGATATTTACGGAGCAACAAAGCTTTGTTGTTTACACCAAAATAAGGCACAATAATATAAAAAATAAGGCATAATAAAGTAAACATCCCATAAAAGTCGTGTATTCCTGGTAAATCGATGACTGGCTACGATTTATGTATACCAGGATATTTAAATATTTTTATATAGGATAATGCTTAACTTTAGTTTATTATATTAAGTATGCCCTTTCCTTGGCTCTTTTCATTTCCTTCATAAACTCCAAACAAAAACAAGAGCCAATAATTTCGAAAAATTAGAATTTCAGAGATAAAATATGTATAATTTTTTATATATTCAACATTTAGTAAATTGGTCTTGTATAACATTAGAAAAATTTTTCAAAGCAATCGTAATTTAATACCAGAATGTATTTTTCAGAAAATTAAATTTAAACTGATAATCAAATGAAAAAAAACTGAAAACTATATCCCGAAAAGTATTGAATTATTTATCGCATTAAACACTTTGGAAGTACAATTGAATATTGAAATTCCTGGGTGTTTGTATTACAATTAATATCATGAAACAAATAAGCGAACGAAAAACTGCAACCACAATATTTTAATTAAATTTCAATAAAATTGCACGCAATGTTTCATTTTTATCGTATTAGAAATATAATTTAAAACAATATTATTTGAACTGGAATTTTAATTTATTTTATTGTTAATTTCAATTTAATTTAGTTTAAAATATAATTTTATATGTATTTTTTTAAATCACATTCACATTTGCATGAACAAATTTACATGAATCTCTTAAACCCTTAAATCTCATACTTCAACAGGAAAAATGTTATTTCAATACACTTAAGGGTACAATACACTTGTATTTGCTTTACAAATCTATTGATATTGTCTCTGTAAATATACTCGTATATGCTCCACTCACTCGCCAGTAGTAAGTGTAAAATATGCTACTACTGTTGCCGCCTATTCAGTTTCATAAACAATAGCTGCATGCATGGTATGCACTTATAATGTAAACAAAAACACATACATACACACACATACCACAGCCTTGCCAAATAGAGAAAAACACTACAAAACATCGAGAGCTCAATAAATTCTCATCTCTGATATTATGACTCATGCATATGTATCATGTATGTGTATAGGAGAACAATAACATAACATTTGTTGACAAAACTCATGGCTTCCCTAGCTACTACACAGCAATAACAATGGCTGACTAACAAACACACACACACACGCACACAAATGCAATGTAAAAGTAAACAAAACTAGCATTTACGTCCTTAAAACAAAAGAGGACACATTAATGCGCTCGTTGAATTATTGTTTTTTAATAAACAATCTTTCTCCTGCTCTCTCCCTCTCTCTTTTTGCATTTAATGCTTACTGCAGCTGTTCTTTTATTTGTTTTGCCATTTTAGTTATTCTGAATATTTATTGTTATTGTTTTGCAGCTGGTGTGTTTAGAAGGTGAACTTTTTTAAAAGGAAATTAAATTAAAAGTGTTGGGGAAATATTAAGAAATAATAATAATAATAAAAGAAGTGTGCTAATGGAGTGTTAATTAACATCGTAAAATCAACACAATAAAAACTAATAAAAGAAAATTTTCATTTTAATATGAGCAAATGTGTTGAGTATTACAACGATAATCAAGCCATCATAAGAATGAGTTTTTAATGAACTCAACGAATTTAACACAGTTAAGGTGAAGGGGTTTTTACATTCCATTCTTTTTGGATTTTTGTCATGATTTTTAGTAAGACCTCCTTCCATTGAAATTTTATAAATAAAATTTCTTTTTAATGTTGTGTTAAGAAAATTTAAAGGAATTTATTTTGAAATTTTTTATTAAATTTTATGATTTTACTCGTAATAATTTTAATTAAATTTGAATAAATTCCCATGAATCTAGTAGTAAATGGAAATACTTTTAAATAAAAACTATATACGCTGTAGTATTTATCCCATATACTGCAACTACAAATATACATATGTATGTATTTAAGGGTGGTATAATAAATCTGTAGGAAGTGCTTTAAAATACATGAAATAATTACAAATTGAGTCCAGGTTACTTTTTATGATTTATAGTGGAATACTTTTAGTTATTTATATCGAAGTTCCTTTAGACAGAGCATTTTGGACTCAAAGTACGCTTAATCAGGATGGGGGAATCTTCTCGAACCCAATATATAGATTCTGTGATGATGAGAATGAATCTGCAGAACAAATTCTTTGTGCCTATGAGATCTGCATGAATGCCACGTATATACTAGGCAGAGAATCTTTTTGTTGACCTCGAGCAACAGTCTGAAGTTTAACATTACTCTAGGCTTAGAGGCTACCATATATATACATATACAATCAAAAAAAAGTCTATTTACACCACCGTATGTATACTGTGATACCTCTTCACAATAGTCGTAGTAATATACATAGGTAATCATGTCATATAATGTCTCCCCTAAACTCTTTGCCCTGATGAACATCAGCATATTATTCAGCATCTGCCTAGTATTTGATAGACAAACCAGGTGTTTCGTTTTGAGTAGATTTTACATGCCACAGTAGATTATCCTCTGTATGCTGAGTGCTGTGTATTCACAAAGGATATACTTTGAGTGCTCAGCGTTTAGAGCAACAAATGATGTTCTCATTGGCTTCATGAGCCGTAAGTGTGCTCTTTGTAGCGAAAGCTGCTTATTCGACACTCTGTTGTTCGGGACTAGATGTCATTTAGCTTGATATTGCACAGCAGAATTGAGCCAAAAAATGAGATTTTATGTCCCTCTAGCTTCGAAATATCTTGTTTATCAAGCTCAGATAGACCTAGCTTCTCCCATCACTTATGTTGTGTGTTTATACATGAGTTTTATACATGAGTTTCATATTGGCCATTGCAACATCAAAAAATAATAATCGGGAATGATGGCTATTCAATGGCTTTTTCATTAAGCCATTAAAACATTTGAATTTGCATAATTTATTACTCTTTTTAAATTATAAATTCCGTAATTAAACTCATAAAAACTTATTCAACACTCTGGCAAAAGTTAAACTAAAGCCTCTTACTTGCCACAATACTCGTCATTAAGTGACTGACTGCCACGCGGTTTATTTTTTTTTTCAAATTTCGTTGCATTACTTCCGTTGAAAGTGAGTTTTAAGCCAAATTTGATGGTTTTCGATTACCTCGCTAATGGCACTTGAAGGGCTTTTTATGATTACGATTATATTATGTTATTGTTGTTGTTGTTGTGCTTGTTGATTTTAAGAGTGCTTAACAGGGCCAACAGCAAATGAAAAACAGTAGTTTTTTCATTCTACCCTTTGCCATAAATCATGGGCATTATTAGTATGAAATGAGCAGTGGGAGGATTTCAAATGGTCCTTGAAAAATTTACGGGATTTTGAATAACAAAAAAAAAATGGTGGGTGAGCAGAACAGAGAGAGCGAAACTATTGTTTCATAAATTAATTTCAAGTGTTAGTTGCTGTTTATTTTTTAGTTCATGAATATTTAAATGGAATACATTAAATGGCTATTAAACAATGCAAATGTAATTGAAATGCACAAAAACTTTTGAATTAAAAATTCATTAATTCGCTCTCCAAATATCAATGAATATTCATTGAATCATTTTATCAGCCATAAATGAACAGGAAAAATAAAAAAAATAAAAAATATTAAAAATTCAATTCAATTTTGAATAACAACAACAAAAAGTAGAAAAAAACATATAAAGTTCAGCTATTGACAGTTGCGCTAGTTTTTTTTCACCATCAAAATACACAATTTCACGGAAATTTATCATTCCTGTTGCTGGCTTCAATGGGTTAAACACAACCTGTTGGTATTTAGTTTGCATCAGGATTGAATTCTATATGTTACTTCCCCGTTTTTTGTCATGTTCCTATCCACTATGTGGTCAAGCTAACACAATTGTTGCATATTAATAATCCTAACTACACCACTATGGTTCAAGCCCCAGGTCAGACAACTCCAGCAAAATGAAATATGAAAAACTATTTCTTCGGCCTCCTTGCTCTCATCAGATTCCTGGCAAAAACTTTCTGAGAGTAAATAGAAAATTGCCATGAAAAAGTTTCTGAAAATTCTGTCATTCGGAGTCGAGTTTAAACACACACAACATAAGTGATGGGAGATGCTATGTAGCTTGTAAACCTGACTAAATAGTTGCTAAATTAAGCAACTAACATCTACCTGGACTTGATAAACAAGATATTTAGCAGCTGGAGGAACATAAAATCTCGTTTTCTGCCGTAATTCTGCTGTGCAATGTCAAGCTAAATGTCTTCTAGTCCTGCACAACAGAATGTCGAATAAGTAGCTTTCGCTACGAAGAGCACACTTACGGCTCATGGAGCCAATGAGAATACTATTTGTTGCTCTAAACGCTGAGCACTCAAAGTATATCCTTTGTGAATACACAGCACTCGGCATACAGAGGATAATCTACTGTGGTATGTAAAATCTATTCAAAACGAAACACCTGGTTTGTCTATCATATACTAAGCAGATGCCGAATAGTATACTGATGTTCATCAACGAAACGAGTTTAGGGGAGACCTTATAGGATGATTACATATATTACTACGACTATTGTGAAGAGATATCACAGTATCGCTACTATATGATCAATTGTACTGCCATCAATCTATATAGGGTATCTATGTACATATAACCAAGTCGCCGTAGTCTAGTAGGTAGTGTGTTGGCTGATTAGACGTATGGCCACGGTTCAAACACCAGGTCAGTCATCTCCAACAAAACGAAATTTGAAAAAATATTTCTTCAGCCTCTTTGTTCTCAGCAGATTTCTGGCAAAAACTCTGAGAGTAGAGTTAAATTGCAATGAAAAATTTTTCAAAACTCTGAAGTTCAGATTCGACTTCAAACTGTAGGCCGCTCCACACATGTATGGAATTAATGACCAATTATACATGTATTGGCCAATTTTTCTTTTTTTTCTTTTATTTTTCGGGTTTATGCGTGGTCAACCCATAAAATTTTTCAATTTATTTGGTGGTCAAAAATCAAAAGCAAAAAAAAACTTTCATATCACATTGGCCACCACAATTTAATGGCAAAATTGTATCAAAAAAAAAAACAAACAAAAAGAATTCCAACAAATTTATTTCAAGTTTTTCAGAAACAACTTGCAAGTGAAAGAGATTGGCGGAAGCAAAAAAAAAAGTATTAAAAATCGTGCTGTTTTGTGGCATTTTTTAAGCAAAAACTAACTTTGGCCAGCCAGCCAGCTGCACATGCAATATCGAGCGAAAGTATAAATTTCAAAAACAAATATTTTTGTGGCAATTGGTTTGTGGGTGTTAATAAAGGAAATAACAAAAAAAAAACGACAACTTCCCTTTGCCCCTCTTTACAGCTCTTAAAACAAAAATTTTTTTTTTCATTTTTAGTTTTATTTTCTAAAAGGATTTCTTACGAAATTGAATGCATTGCAGTAACGAGCAAAAAGTCAACCGACAATACATGCTTAAAATCATGCTGATCATCATGCTCATCAGCACCATCATCATCCCCAGCACTGGCTTAGAAAAGAAGAAATTGAACACATTTTTTGGCTTTTTCGTTCGTCTCTTTTTGGTATTAATCGATTGGCTACGTGTCATAAGGTCAATTGGAAAACTTTTGCAAACTTTTCTTCCTGGCAATGATACACAAAATACCAGCCAGTCAAATATATTCTACACTTTCTTGCATATGGTCGGTTGAATTGGAAGAAAGGGAAAGGGAAAAGGAAAGAAAGAAAATGGGAAGCTTCAAACACATGCACTAACACGTGTTTATCGTTTGTAGCTCTTAAAAAAGGCACAGTGGATAAAAAACATACAAAAAAATTAAATTTAGTTCAAAGCAGGGCAGAGTTCTGTTGACGCTGTGCACACGGCATGGGAGCGACTATCGATACGACAACAATTCTACGATTTACCAGAAACAGAGAGACAGAGATACGCTTTTTGGAATAAACGGAGCTTCCTCCCAGACAAGTGGGCGAATATTTGACGTGGTATCTCATGTTAGGGATAAAATAACCTACAATGGCACCCAAGTGGACATATATCCAAATGGGACGACATGCAATAATATATTGTTATGTTTTTTTATGAGCTCGTAGATTGCAAATAAAATAAGAAATAAATTTGTGTTTAGTTTTAATTAAAATTCTTTATTATCCAAACAATTCTGTGTGCCACTGTTCACAACTTGAGGTAAACAACAACAATTGCTTTTTTTGTAAATCCTTTATTTATACCCTTTGCATAAACAATAACAATTACTAGACAATTATTCGACAGATCTTTGTAACGAAGATCTTCAGACCACGATTACTCTCTTCAAACGCACCGCGTCTTAAAGACTGATTAAACTTCATTAACTTACTCGCCTGCTTTGCCTTGCTTTTTATGTGGCAAGGTAAACAGTCTGATGACTGTTCTTAAAGGCCAATGTGCGTAACTTTGCCTTCTCGAAATCGCTATAAATGTAGACATCGTTGTGTATATTTATTCCTGTAGTGCTGTTTGTGTATTTTTGTTTACTTGTTCACCATTTTTTGTGCTGGTGTTTGTTGTTATATTATGCAGTACAATAATTGGTAAACAGGTTTGTTTACTGCATTGTTTTGTTTTTGTAGCTTTTGCTTATAATTTTAATGTTAAGAAATGTAATTTTCGTAACAATATGTATGACGGCATAGTATGGCCTACAAGCAAGAGTAGGGTGCGATACAAAATGCTTGCACTAATGGATCCAAAATACTCCATGAATCGCGAGTAGAAATAGTAATATCGCCTTAGTCTAGAAGGCCACTGTTTAAACCCCAGCTCAGACATCTCAAATTCAAACAAAATATGAAAAAAACTTTTTTCTGCATCTCCCTCTTCTTCTCAGCAGATTTCTGGAAAAACTCTCCGAGAGTAAATCAAATTGCAATGAAAAGTTTCTCAAAATATCTGTCTATCTGCCACTCATATATAAAAGTAATACACACACACAACGTAAGTGTTGTGAGAAGCTAAGTCGTACTCCTGACTGAAGGATTGTAATGATCAATTGTGTATGTATGTATGTATGTATGTATGAATAATAATACCTAGAGCACGCAAATCTTTAAGGATACTACAAAATTGCAAACAAAACTGTTTGCAACAGTAGAGCCGGTGGATATCTACTCTCAAAAGGGAAGACAATCTGTGTTAATAGCTCTTTGGAGTTATAAATCTACCTCCGAGTTATTGTTGGAGAAAGGCGTTGCACTCAATATGCTGGTCACTCCAAATGAATGAGAAATTATAGTCTTAGGGAACTTACAACAAAGCTGTTCCATCTTACATCTTCAAAAGCAATCCCCTGAAAGAGCAGATGAGGAAATGGTCAACATCCATGGTTAGTCTCGATAATTTTGGAAAAATTTCTAGGCTTTGCCGCAATAGAGTGAATATTATTATAAGACTAGATATAAAATATTTTATGAAGCTTTTGGATGCTTCTACAGATGATTATACGTGCGATAAGTAACTGTATTTAGGCTGGAGATGCTGACGATACTGCTTAATACCTGCAGCTGTGTAGCGCTGGAGCATATATGCTACTGGTTACTATACGTATATGCTCTACGTGAACAGGACTTGCTGGAATTCTCTTTGAAGGCACTGACTCCGTTCTTCGTAGTACTAAGTCTTTGATTAACATCGGGATTCAGAAAAGACCAACATTGAAGGCAAACAAAACGGAATTTTAGGCCAAACATCTTGTTCACTACATTACATGTTCAATTTATTTGAATTTGAAGGCAGTTCTAGACACTGCCAGCCACCACCGTATATTTCAATTTATTTAAAACAACAAAAATAACAGAAACAAATCCTTTGGAACATGTAACAAGAATTGTTAATTCCAAAAGAAAAAAACGCACACACACACATACACACAAAAATAACAAAAATAACAGAAACAAATCCTATGGAATATATAACATAGAATTGTTAATTCCAATAGAAAAAATGCACATACACATACACATACAACAATAATGACTTGTTATCCTTCCTTGTACTACTGTAAGTACAAGATTTATTTGTTATTTCTCTTGTTGCCACTACACTTTTACCATATTTTTTCAAAAAGAAATGATAACAGACAGACACATCATACACACACATGCACAATTTGCTATAAAACCCTTTTTCGAAATGAACAAAAGAAAGACAAACAGACAGCCATACGGATAGACAGAGAGACTGACAAGAAAAGCCAACAAATTATTTTACGAAATGGTATTAAAAAACCCCCCAAACAAAAACTACTCGTGATCATTGCAAAAAAAAAAGAGGAAGAGAAATGAAAGGAGAAAGATAAGGGGGGAAGGGAGAAATAAAGTTTTTATTGATGTGTCAGAAATTTGCTAAACATGATGATGATGATGATGATAATGATGTGGTTGATGTTTTACTTGCAAGAATTGCTTCTGCTTTAGCTACTAAAAAAATATTATTGCTGTTGCTGTTGTTATTACGATTATTGTTATGATTATAATATACTCGTATTGCTATTGTTATTGTTGTTTTTATTTGTATGAACAACATAAATTTCACTGGCTCAAGATGATAAAAAATTGAGCAGAATTTTTTATGAATTTTGTTGCTGATTCTGCTGCTGCTGGTCGTGTTCATGTTGCTGATGATGGTGATGATGATGTTGATGTTGTTGATAAAATAAAATATTGCCATAAACTTATAATAAAAAGCTCTATTAAGTAGAGCGCATCACAATTTATTTATACACGTCTACTCATCGTTCTCATTCCTGCTATGTTACGACAACATAATTCGTTGAATTGCTACTCCAGAAGCATCTTCGAATGCGGTTGAAAAGAGGTCGAATATAATAGTGAGAAATCAGAAACACTTAAGAAAATCTACAAAATGACTGCGCTGATCGTTGTTTAAAAGCGCTTGGGGTAGCTGAAATGCTAGGCATTCTAAAAAGTGATATTCATCGCAAATTAAATGAAAATTTCTAGATGAAAAAGCAGTGCAAGTGCAGGCTTGGCACTAATTTATTGGCTAACAACGGAATAAAAGCAGTATTATGAAGATATTTCACGTAGAGTGACATGAGTTCATCACCTCACACTTGAAACAAAGGCCAGATTATGAACGCAATCATTGGACAGCACTGCCACTTTGATACTCTTTATGATGAAAAAGAGAAAAGTAACGGTATGCAATGCGTATTTGTTCCACCAATTATTTTGGTTTGGTTTTAAATTTGCCAGAGGGTTTCATTGGCAAAAATTGTGGAAGAGGCCGACTTAACGTCACACATTCATTACTTCGATGACCAAAGCAATTGTTTGTGAAGTGTAGCTTTTTCTTTTTTCGTTGCCATAGTCTAGTAGATAGTGTGTAAGCTTATTAGACGTAAGGCCATGGCTCAAAGCAATCGTCAGACATCTCCAACTAAAGGAAATATAAAAAAAATTTTGTTAAAGCCGTACTCTCAGCAGAGATCTGGCAAAAACCATCTGAGAGTAAATAAAATTGCCACGAAAAGTTTCTCAAAAATCTGTCATTCGGAGTCGACTTTAAGATGTACGTCCCGCCACTCGTATATAAAATAACACACAAAATAGGTGCTGTGAGTGACTAGGCCGTAATCCTGACTAAAGGGTTATAATAAGCAATTATGTTATGTTATGCTAATTTTGAACGCTTATCCCGGTGACAAAAGCGTTCGCTGGTGATTGCTACTAAAATAATGCAAACAATGCATTAAACAAACCTGTTTACAAATTATCGTACTGCTTAATATAACAACAAACACCAGCATACAAAAACTTGGTAAACAAGTAAACAAAAATACACAAACAACACTACAAGAATAAATGTAAACAACGATGTTTACATTTATAGAGATTTCGAGAAGGTGAAGTCATGAACACTCGCTTTCAAGAACATTCATCAAACTGTTTACTCCGCCATATAAATGGAAAGGCAATGCAGGCGACTGAGTCATTGAAGTTCAGTCAGTCTTGTGCGAAGACTTGGTGTGTTGTTTGAAGAGAGTAATCTTGGTTTGAAGATCTCCGTTACAAAGATATGTCGCATAAGTGTCTAGTAATTGTTATTGTTTATGCAAAGGGTATAAATAAAGGAATTATAAAAAAGCAATTGTTGTTGTTTACATAAAGTTGTGAATAGTGGCTCACAGAATTGTGTGAATAATAAAGAATTTTAATTAAAACTCTAAACACAAATTTATTTTTATTTTATTTGCAATCTACGAAATCATATTTTTAAATGTTTTTAAAAAGTAAAAACATAACAGTATTTACCAAATTGTTTCTGCCCTCACTCGTATAACAGCAATGTACATACAATATTTGAAACAAAAAAACATCAACTAAATGCGAAACTAAAGCATAAAAAGATTAAGTTTTATTCCATTAAAAACTGAATATAATTTGATGTCTTCGTTTGGATGGATGGAAATCTTTTTCCATTTCAACTATCGCTTCTTCTACATTCTTTATTAGTTTAAAAGCTAATTTTATTGTTGTTTAGTTTTAATAAAATTTAATTCCATTCCCTTGTTGTCATTTAATTAAAAAGTTTTTTCTATTTTTCAAACATATTTTAAAAGTTTTTGTTTTTATTTTCCGTTTATGTGTGTTAATAATTGAATTTTTATAAAAATTTTCCAATTTTCTCATTTTTTTCTTTGTTTCTCAGTTGCTTTCCAATTTAAGTTTTTCAAAAACCCACTCAAATAATTCAAATGAAAATAATAATTGAGAGAGGTGTATGGGGGCAGGGGTAATGGATAAAGAATTTCAATATATGTATATTCAATATATTTCTAGAGGGATTTAATAAATACAACAAAAATTGTAATTGAAAATACTTTGTGCCACATTCTGCTTAAAAAACAAAAACGGAAGTCAGTCCATATTCTATGGGAGTCACATTGTTAAATGCAACACAATATAAGTTTACACGTGTGTGTGTGTGTGTGTGTGTAAGCATTACTATTTTAACCATTTTATATGTCTGTGTCCTCTTGTCTTTTCTGTTATTTAGTCTCCTTTAGTTTGAGTTCAATTTTTCCAATTTTTTCCTACGTTTTCGTTTTGCCTTTAACTCTGGCTCTGCCATCGTAAATACAACGTAATAAAGTCAGTATCTTTATCGGTTTTTCTTCTTAGAAAATCTAGTTTTTCCAATTTCAATATATTTTATTTTCATACACCTGAGATTTTGTGGTACTTTTGTGTTGTGTAGAAGTAAAAGAAAAACACCAAAGCCTCGAGTTACGGCTGTACATTCAATAGATCATGTATTGTGTCATTCAGTTTGTTTGCATCTGCTGCGCACGAAAACCGTATCATTTTCTATTGCAAACACCAATACTAGGAGAAAGGTACACCTTAGAACTTCTCAAGGAGGAGTATTACCTCCATTACTGTGAAACTCGGTCATAGACACTCTGTCTTTAAAGGATTGGAAAATAGGTTCAAATGATCATAGCTATCTAAGGCACACTCTCTCTCCGAGAAATGCAAAATTATCTATAAAGCAAGCAAATCAAACGATCTAGGTGTTAATGCACTGAAAATGTAGTTCAAACTACCCCCTAGGAAATATAAAATCATGAGAACCAGTCCTCAATGAACTCAGTTTATCCTGAGCTTTCTGACTCCAAGCTCTTCTGGAGGTAGAATATCCTCGAAAGTTGCACGAAAAGCTTATATGGTTTTCTTTTCCTGCATTTTACGTAATGCTAAATGGGCATCCTACTTTCCTGGAGCAGCACCACACTGTAAATTGATTTATTAAAAAGCTTTATAGAAATACTTAAGTCATAGACCCTTATTCTTCTGTATCGATTAAACTATGGTCCTCTAACTAGACATCAGAAGATAGACCCTTGTACGCATTCTACAGAAATATATCGATCGACAGCTCGAAGTTTAAATGAAATACGGCATGTGATGTGTAGGTCCTAAGCTATCTTTGGGGCATTAAAAATGGCTGCTCTGTAGAGGAAAATTTTTTTAAAAAGTGCAGTTATGTTGGCCTAAGGATCCGCAAGTCATATTCTTGTCCACGCTTGCCCATGAATGTCAACTATTTTTCCGGTAAAGGGCGAATTTCCCTAAGTTCTCTCTTATCTGGGTCTCTAAAATTGGTGTGGTATACGAAAACTGAGTTGCAGACACCAGAACGAATACTATAACGAAGAACAGCATATAATATCTGTTTAAATGGGTTCGCTAGATCGCAATTAGACCGGATATTAAGGAGAATGTCCCCTACTTGACTAACTTCTTCTCAATAGAAAATAAAGCAGCTTAGCTGAGTTGGCTGAATCTTATAATGGGGGAGGAGAAACAACTCACATTTTTCTTACCACTTGGCATCATTCATATTGCCTCTGTCCTTAAGGGACGCTAATAGGGCAGCTTACCCAATGGATTGTAAGCCCCCTTGCATGATTTATGCACACAATGCCTCTCAGAGGAAGACTCACTTAATATGTCACTAGCAAAAGCAATCTTTAAACGAAATTATACCGCGTATCTTAAGCCTTCAACCAAACGTAAACCGAATCATCAGTGTAATCAAATCTCTTAACGTTGTACTACTAACCTCTTATGCATGTAGAGTAGCATATTAAATGAAACTTATTTAAAAATATTCTTCTAACAACTCTTGTACACACTCAAAGTAAACAAACTTTATTCAGTACAAAAAACTAAAAACTAAAAAGAACAACAACAAATCTATTATCAAAAGCAATATTTAATAATAAAATAATTTGGAAAAGAAAATATTTTTTAAAAATTTATATTCCTATTAAAAAAATAATTGTTAGTTAGGATATGAGATTCTTTCGCAAATCTTTCGAAATTAAAAAGTTTCATTGAAAGGTCAAAACATAAAAATATTAAGAAATTGTTTGGAACAATCAATAGAGAAAAGTTTAAGGCAAAGTATAGTACTACGAAGTATAGTACTATGGACAATACTAAGCATAGGTATTAAAAAGGATACCTGGAAAGTAAACGTAACGTACTTAGAGATTGCCTCTTCCTGACCAGGCTAGTTTTTACTGAAATATACCAGGACACAATTAAAGCCTCAAAAAGGTATCATTCGACATAAAATTTCTAGGTAACAGTCGCAATTACAAGCAAATACATATTATCTGCGGTGAGTATCGAACCCACGAACCTCACGCCAATAGTCAGGTACACTACCGACAACACTAGCAAGGCATACAAAACAAAACATATCAAATTAACGTGTGGAACAATTTCTTAAAAGATGCCAAAAGAAAACTAAAACCTTCTCATATGAGTGCTTTAGACATGAATCAGCAAAAAGAAAGAAACTCTATTAAATGTTACGAGGGCTGTTCTTAAATTAGGCAATCTAAAAAAGAAAGCTTAACAAATTTGGAAACAATTTTCTGTATATCACACATAAGCTTTCTCATATATTTAACGCCTTCGACGATGTTCAGTCGTCACCATAGTCTAGTAGGTAGTGTGTTGGCTTATTAGACGTGAAGCCACGTCCAATCTTAGACATCTCCAACGAAACGAAATACGACAAAATTTCTTTGGCGACTTCCTCTCATTAGATTTCTGGCAGAAATCCTGAGAGTAAATAAATTTGCCATGAAAATTTTCTCAGAAATTTGTCGTTTGGAGTCTACTGTAGGTCCCGCCACATCATGTATAAAATTAACACACACAACATAAATGATGTGAGAAACTAGGTCGTAATCCTAACTAAAAGGTTGGATGAAAAAAACTCAACTTTATTACAAAACACTCTATTGAAGCTCTCTTAAATTATTGACAAAGGGTGGCCCAAATCAGAGATATCTCAGCTGAGCTAGCTAAGGACATTGACGACTGATCTAAAGCCTCTATAGAAGTTATTAGCTGGGAATTGAAATCTCTCTGTATTATGTAAGGACCTGTGAGACCATATGGAGTGCAGAGATTTCCCTAGAGCCCAGTTAATATCATTGATTGTGAAACTTTTTCTTCCATTCTGGCAAAAAGATTTCCACTCGTCCAATAAAAGCCTTTGCCTGATGGAATCTATTGGACAAGAGAGTGTCCGATCTAGCAAGTATATCTGCTACAGAAAATAACATTGTCATCAGGAGCCCATATGAGACAGACACTGCAAGAATTGATCCATTGACTTACTACATTTACTAACAAGTTTGCTGTTAGAAATTTAACTCGAAAGAGATTCGATTACAGCTTCTTTGTTACAGAAAATAACGATACTAGTACTAGGAGCAAGCTTCATTAATGGCCATTGTGTTGCTTTGAAATACACTAAATTAGTCTGGGAGACGATAAGACAAGTTAACCTTCAGCTCTTTATACTCCAATACTCATATCATTCTCAATTTTAGAATGTCGTTGTAAGCTTCCACTGAGATAATCATATCAGAGGACATGTCCATGCCAGGGGTCATACTTGAAATTTCTGAACCGCACTTGGTTCAGATGCCTTAAAACTTTTTTCTCCCATCCTCTTCTACTTTCTTTGCAGTATTGCTATTTGCCATTGTATAGAGACAATGCAGTCTGCGAAAATATATTGAGCTGTTGTATGGGATGTTATAGGGGAAACATTTTTCCATTACCTTCCACCTTTTCTGAAGTGATAACTCTGCCTAATCTACCCACGATATTTATTGTTGATACTTCTCTATCTGTAAATTCAGGGAACAATTGACGTTCTGGGTAAAGTTATTTAAAGCAAAACTAAAGCCCTCTTTGGGCTTGAATCGTTTTGGATTTTAGTCACTTTAATCACTATACTACGTTCTCTTTGCTATCGTATGTAAGGAAAACATACATATAAATATAAGGGAGTATGTACATATGTATATGTGTTTATATGTATGTGTTACGTTGTGTATACCATTTAAGCAGATGCCAAGACATCAAACTGTTATAAGCTGCCTAGGAAAATGCTGACGAAGATTTTAACATCAGCATGCAGCAGAGAAAGAAAAGAAATAATTTCAAAATAGTTTTGCAGCAACATACACACACTCATTCAAAAGGATTTAAACATGTACGAAGATTACTTTGATAGTCTATGAAAATAACGAAGAAGCATTTCTCTTCCCCCCTTCCATGTCTCTAGTATATCCTGAAGATGTTTTTGTAAAATAAAAAAAAAAAAGGAGAAATAAAAGAAGATAAACAGGAGCCAGATTAAATGAAATTTACACGAAATAAGTTTTAAATAAAGTACCGCTATAACATAATATAACAGTAAATAAAATAAAAAATGGAAAAAGATAGCAAAGAGTTCAGCTTATCACTTTCAGTGTTTTTTTTTTTCTGTCTCTTTGAAATTAATATACCCACGTAAATTTCATTTCATTCTCTTCGTATTTATTACAGCCGTTGTTTTAACCTGTTTTAATACACGGAAAATAAATGTGACCACATTTGTTCAACTGGCATTATAGAGGATCAAAATATTATTTGCCAATGTAGGAAACAAAAACGGAAAGAGCAAAAAATGAAAGGGATTTAGGGACGACCGACAAACTGTCTGTGTAAACAACAATGTCTACTAAAGGCTGACCCAATTGCCTGGTTGGCTGGCTGTCTATCTGGTTTACCTTTGCTTTAGAACTCATAAATAACAAAATCCAACACAAGGCAATAGCAATGACCACAATAATATTTATTTTGCCATTTTATATCTTTGCAAAAAAACAAAAAAAAAAACAAAACAAAAATAACAGGTTAAAATGAAGTGTTTAAGAAATGTCATCCGGTCACGTAAGGGAGAGCTTAATTTTAAGTCCAGCAAGTTGCTGTAAATGTTGCCGTAATTCTTAGAAATTCAAAACGAAACGAATATTGTATGTATTCCTGTCGGCTTATTTCTTTTCTTTTAATTGAACTGAGCATATGGCATGGCTTAAGAATTACGAATGGTTTGTTAGAGATTAACTTTAATTGCGTTATTCTAAGCTTGAAAATTAATTCTCTTTATCAATTAGTGATAAACTCTAATAAATTTATCTTTTGAAATACTAATTCACGACGTACCAATTCATTTAAAAATTAAAAGAATTTTGTTAAGTTTTCTTTTAAATAATTCAACCAGAAAGTCAATTAATCTCTGAATTTACAGATAGAAAAGCATTAATAATAAATATCTTGGGAAGATTAGGCAGCGTGATCTGTTCAAAAAAGGTGGAACATAATGAAAAAATGTTTGCCCTAAAACACCCAATACAACAGCTCAATATATTTTCATACACTGTATTGTCTCTCGACAAAGACAAATAGCAACACAGCAAAGAAAGTAGAAGAAGATGGTAGAAAAACTTTAAGGCATCTGACCCAAGTCTGTATTTTACACTGAAATTTCAAGTACAGCCCCTGACATAGCTTTGTCCTCTGATACGATCATCTCAGTGGACGTCTACACCGACATTCTAAACGTAAGAATGATGTGAGAGTGATGTGAGTATAAGTAGCTTAAGATTAAGCTGTGTTTTCGCCTCCCAAACGAATGTAGTGCTTTTTGATCATGGAATTGCTATTGAGTAAGGCAACGCCTTTACTTACTTCACTTAATTGGTCATTACAATTCTTCAGTCAGGATTACGGCCTAGTTTCTCACACCACTTATGTTGTGTACGTTAATTTTATATATGTATGACTGGCGGCTCCTACAGTTTAAAGTCGACTCCGAACGACTGATATTTTGAGAAACTTTTCATCGCAATTTTATTTACCCTCAGAGTCTTTATCGCCTAGGAAGAAATATTTTTTTCATATTTCGTTTCATTCAAGATCTCTGTACTGTAGTTGGAACCAGAGACTGGTGTCAAGTAAACCAAAATACTACCTACCAAATCACGGCGTCTTCAATTCTACTACGGAAGAATATGTATATTATTTAAGCTTTTGGTAACTAACTGCCCCATACACACACTAATATGCCTGCCCAATATGTTCTTTCTGTTTCTTTAAAGAACTTACATAAGTACATAATTGGCCATTACAACCCTTCAGTCAGGATTACGGCGTAGCTTCTCACCACTCATGTAGTGTGCCTTAATTTTATACGTGAGTGGCGGGACCTACAGTTTAACGTCGACTCCGAACGACAGATTTTGAGAAACTTTTTCATGGCAGGTTTATTTACTCTCAGAGTTTTTTTTGCCAAAAATCTGCTGAGAGGTAGTCGCCGAAGAAATATTTTTTTTCCACATTTCGTTTTGATATCTGGCCCGGGGCTCGAACCCGGTCTTTCCGTCTAATAAGCGAACATACTACCTTCTAGACTACGGCGACTACAACTTTACTTTAAAGAACTAAGGGATGTCCAAAAGTAACTCTCGCAGCTTCTTATACTTTTATTTCCCCCTTTTTGTATGCCTTTAACAAGTTTTTCTCAGTTAAGCAAATCATTACTATACTGTATACTGTCCGTCCGTATATTTATTAAAACTACAACCTTCTCCCCCTTCGGTTACCTATATTTACTCATTAATAACTTGTGTTTTTTCCAAAATTTAACACTCTGCTGATTTCAATTAAATAAAATGATTTCATCATATTTCTTTTACAATCCTGACAAACCTTCACGTAATTACATATCTTATGTGGTTACGAAATGGGGGAGTGTAATACACCTACACAGGAGAGAGAGAGAGAGAGAGACCAGAATACATAGTGGCCATTACATATAGTAGTAATTATCATTACAAACTTGTGTTAATTGTATTTAATTGTTATGTATTACATTACCTTGTACTAAATATCGGCTCCTTTCAATGTGTGTCGTCGTTAATCCAAAAATAAACAGCATCGTCAGATATTCCAGCAACATTTCATGTGAATCGTTGACGTGTGTTACGCACACAAAAATCGTTTTTTGAAAATTAAAAATTCTATACAGTTGAGTATAATTTTTACTTTGCTTTTGTTTTTGTTTTTGCTTCACTATAACATAACACACAGCATCACACATGCACATACACAGGCATAAACTTGAGAGAGAGGGAGTACAACAGAAAAAAAACAATACAATACAAAACAAGAAATTAATTACGAATTATCACTGACTGTGTATAATTGTAGGACAAAGTCGTCATATAACGTTGTCTTTCACTCGCGTTTACACTCTCAGGCACACTGCGCTACTATTATACGGGTGAGCAACTATACAGGGATATATGTATAACGGTAATAGCAACGACATTGACACCATATGTAGCAACGATATTATTTACATGATGAGCTTACAATTACGTTGATGGCTGACGTTGGCTGCTGATGATGATGATGATGCTTGTGTTTGCATACATATACGAGTACACGCGGAAATAAGAGAAATACTCTCCGGGGGGTGTATTTATATTACACGAGTGTTGTAATCATTAAAAACAGCAAAAGGTAAAGGTTATTATTGTTGTTGTAGTAATTAAAGCTTTACCCACAGCATTAATAAAAATTTAAATTTAGGGAGAGCATTAAAACAAGATCAACGATTAGATTTTCTCTTTGTTATACACTTATTTTATTTTTTTTTATTATTATTGTTGTCTTTAGTATAATAAACTCACTTGTTTTTAATTTTCTCTCTCTCTCTCTCTTACTTTCTCCCTCTCTTTTTTGTTTTGTTTACTTATGTATACAAGCACTTATTTGCTAAGATAATATTCAAATTAAATGTGGCAGCCAGCGCCTAAAAGACTACAGTGAATATAATTTTCTTGGTTTTTATTTCCTTTTTCCTTTTTTTCCTTCTCTTTCTTGTTTTTTATGGCTTGCTTAACACTTACACACACACACTCAATTAAAACAATTAAAGTTAAACGACACTTTCTTTTTGATAATTATGCTTGAAATTCTGTTTCCGTTTGAATTTTTCTTTTCTTTTATAAAATCTTTGCAAAACTTTTTATCTTTCTTTTTCATTAATTTCTTTATTTTGTTGTTTGTATTAAACATAAAACACTTAAAATTAAATCCAGTAGGAGACCTGGTGGCTCTGGGCTTTTAGATGAGGGTTTTCAATTAAAATTTTTGGTTTAATGAACTTAGAAGAGTTTTAGTTGTTGTTGTTGTTGTTGTTGGTAATTTAAATAGGCAATCTTACAGTGACCAGTTGTTTGTAAGAAGTTTGATTTTTTGCGGAAATTGTTGTTGTTGTCTTGACAATAATGATGGATATGATGGTGGCGTGGATGTTGACGACGATGGGCATTGTTGGTTTTCAAACACTTGTTCATGCTGAATCATGTTTTTTCTATTCAAACTCAAGGAATTGTAAAAAACAAAATGAACCCAAAACTTTTCTCAAACCACTGTTTTCATAATTATTTGATTTTTTTAATTATTTTGTTAACACTTCTTGAAAACCTTTTATAAAAACCATAACGTTTACCACGTTATCTTTTAAAATAAAAACGATTTTCTTTGTTTGGTTTTTCTTTTTTTTCTATATAACCGGGTTAGGCTTCCTTAGTTTAGCGAAGAAAAATAAAACGGGAAAAACGAAAATACAAACGAACAAATTTTTTTTTGTTTTCTCATGCACTTCGGTTTTATTTTTAAAGGAACTTTTGTTTAAAATGTAGAAGAAGAAAAGGAAACTCTTCAGTTTTGTATTTCTTTTCTTTTGTTTTTGATTTTTGAACGTCAACCGCTTTATAGAATTCTCAATGACCTATTGGCAGCGCGTGTCTTTAACTACTAAAAATGTTGTCTTGTATGGAAAAAGCAATTCCATGTTGTCTAAGGACCATATGAAATACACACAACTCCAGTATTAAAGCGCATGAGCTTGTTATAAATGTTTCATTGAGTAAATCAACTTGAAAGAGAGTATCTTAATACTCCAGTAGGTCATAAACATATTTTGCCGAAGCTAATGTTGTGCAACATTGTAGCTGACCTTAATATCATGGAAATGTTGAGCAACCTTCGCATTCTCTTAAATTTTCTTTAAATATTAAATAAAATTATTATTTTTCTTTTTCTTCTTCTAAAGTTTCCTATCTGCTTATATTTTGTTTCTTGCTACTTTCAACTTTGTGCAGAGTAGAGTAGCATACGGAATATGACAGATGCTTCAAATACATATATCCCAAAGGATTTAAAACTATTTATTAAACTTCGTATATAAACTGTTATCTTGGCACAGGAAATATGATAACTAAAGTTGTATTCGAAACAAAATGTTGTTGTTTTAAAGCAACATTTGAAAAGTATTACAATTTAAGAGCTTTAAATTGTAAAGAAATACAAAAGTCTGTGGACTGGCCAGTAGGTGCTCTTAATATGGAGCAAAATATTGTTACAAAGGCTAGAGTGGTGGTTTTGGAAAACAGAAGAAAGAACGTACGGTGTTATGTAATATAAATCAACATCAAATTACAATAACAAAACTTTATAGAAAGACTACCGGAGAAAAAAAATGTTCCAGAAGTTGCCAAGCCGTAAAAATAAATAAAGTATAAATAGAGAGAAAGTTGTAGTTGCCAGTGAGTTGTAGAAAAATGTGCAACGTATAAATACAGTTGAAGTCACCGTAGTCTAGTAGGTAGTGTCTTATCTTATTAGACGTGAGGCCACGGTTCAAAACCCAGCTCAGACATCATAACGAAAATATGAAAAATATTTCTTCGGCGAATTTCTCTCAGCAGATATCTGGCAAAAACTCTCTGAGAGTAAATAAAATTGTCATGAAAAGTTTCTAAAAAATCTATTGTTCGGAGTCAAATTTAGACTTTAGGTCACGTCACTCATGTATAAAATTAACCCCCACAATATAAGTGATGTGAGAAGCTAGATCATAATCCTTGCTGAAGGTTTATAATGACCAATTATGTATGTATGTATGTATACTTACAGTTGAAGTTAGATCTTTCCAATAAATTGTGTGATCAATTAAAGTATTTTGTTATCCCTCGAATCCATATAAAGTACTCTCTTTTAATAGCCAGGCAACATACGGTACTCTTTGCAATGCTACTTAATACCCTATAACGCTGGTACATTTTTACTTTTACAATGACCAACTGTGTATGTATCTATGTATGTATAACTACATTTCAAGTCTGATCTTTCCAATAAATTCTGTGATCAATTAAAGTATTTTGTTAATACCCTGTAACGCTGGTACATTTTTATTTCATTATTCTCTCTGGGCATTCTTCTCTATCATCTGAGTCTCCTTAGACTCGTTGTGAAATATATTGTTCCACGTCTGAACCTAGTTTAATTAACAGCATTCACAGTAGAAGTCGCTGTGGCCTAGTAGGTAGTGTGTTGGCTTATTAGACGAAAGACCCGAGTTCGAATCCCAGGTCAGACATCAAAATGAAATATGAAAAAATATTTCTTCGGCGACTTCCTCTCAGCAGATTTCTGGCAAAAACTCTGAGAGTAAAAATTGCCATGAAAAAGCTTCTCAAAAAATCTGTCGTTCGGAGTCGACTTTAAACTGTAGGTCCCGCCACTCATGTATAAAATTAACGTACACAACATGAGTGGTGTTGAGAAGCTAGGCCGTAATCCTGACTGAAGGGTTGTAATGGCCAATTATGTATGTGTATTCACAGTAGAATTCCAAAAATGAAAGCCTTTTTATCTGGGCATGGTTTGCTTCAAGGATTCTTTGGATGTCTACAAAGTGTGTTCTAAACTTGAGGATAACTTAGACTGTAAAACCTCTCTGATGCAATCAGAAATTGGAAAAGGATCGTATAGATTCTTAAATATCGCACGATAATCCGAAGTTACGAAACGTTGCAAACACTATACAACCTTCCAAAGTTTTTATATGAAGAAGCAAAGGCATGCCAAAAGGTATTCATAGAAAAGTTTGTATGTAAAATTGAAACTGTTTGTGAAACCTCTGGGCTAAGTAGGTTTCCAATAGCCATAACTTTTATACCTACTATGGGGTGTTCCAATAGAGACTACCGAACTTTGACAGTTGATGACAGACAAAATGTTTGTCATTTATTCAGCCTGTTTCACCAAGTCATCGCAGGCCATAGACAACGACATGTGCTTGTTAAATGGTCTCTGGAGCAGTTGGCAATTGATTTAATAATTTATGTTATGGATTAATGGGTACGTGCTTAAGCTAAATTGTCGAATGTAGAAGTCGCCGTAGTCTAGTAGGTAGTGTGTTCGCTTATTAGACGCAAAGCCCGGGTTAAAGCCTCAGGCCAGATGTCAAAACGTAATATGAAAAAAAAATTTTCGGCGACTTCCTCTCAGCAGATTTCTGGCAAAAATTCTGAGAGTAAATAAAAACCTGCCATGAAAAAGTTTCTCAAAATCTGTCGTTCGGAGTCGGATAAAATTAAGGCATACAACATGGAGTGGTGTGAGAAGCTAGGCCGTAATCCTGGCTGAAGGGTTGTAATGGCCAATTATGTATGTATGTATGTCGAATGTGAAACGATACCAGTCCACATGAGATACCAGAGCATCCAATGCATAATGAGAAAATTGCTATTTGATGTGGATATTGGGCCTGGTGGTTTTACCGGTTAGTCATGACTATGATAACGACGTTGACCTGCTTTCACTACTAACGGCGCGTTTTGAGAAACTTTTCCTGCCAATTTTATTTACTTCCAGAGTTTTTGTCAGTGGACTCAGAGAGGAAGTCGTCAAAAAAAATATTTTTCATGTAGTACTATGTTCATGCATGCATTCTTATTGGGTAAATCACAATAAACGCCATTATTGAGGTCAATATTTCATATAAAATTTCAATTAATAATTGCGCAATAAATACGCAAATTGTTATAATATTGATTAAAACTTAAAATACAGCACTGTCACAAGTATGTTCAGTGAGCATATTACAGTTTTCCGAACACTTTCTGTTGGTATTTGACAACTCAAATGTCAACAACGACAAAAAAAAAAAAAAAAAAAAAAAAAAAACAATGTTGTTAAAACAACCAGCTGCTTTGTTTACAAGCTGTTAAATGAATATTGCTTATATTATATATGTGAACACTTAAAATATTGTACTAAAATAATCGAATATTGGCTCAATAAAAGTGCATGTCTGAACAAAGTATAACGTTTGGTTCAAGCTGTCGGAGTAGTGGTTTAAATCACAGCCTCTTGTCTAATAAACTTACACATTACCTAGACTTTGCTCATTTCAATTGTACGCATACATACATACATACATGCATACCATGATGTATATCAACTTCTTTTGACCTGAATTACTTGATATTGATTTCGAGTGGACACTGTAGTACAATCACATCAGAATATTACAGTGAGTGAGGGAGTACTTGGTGGACACGGTGCCATTAAATGCAATATGATTATATTTCACTAATTACTTTATAATCATTTCATTTCATTTTGTTTTGTTTTGTTTTGTTTTCCATAAAATTTTAATTCAAATTATTTCTTTTCAAAATCCTAAATTTGCGGGCATACATTTTGTTACGTTTTTCCTGCTTAAATTACTACGCCTAATTGTTTGTCATTTCCTAATTAAATTCAGTTTTCCAAATATTAAGTTTATTTAGTAATTACAACGAAAAATAATACAAAAACGAACCAACAGCCGTGTAATGTAAATGAAAATATGCCATGAACGTGTTAGAAAATCATACTTTCTACCATCCCCTCCCCCTCACCACCATCATAATCATTAAATCTCTGTGCTATGGATGGAAGGTTTGCGTCAACAAATTAATCTCAAATGCTTTTACCTGCGTAAATATTTATTTAGACGCGTAATTATTTTTACCACCTTCACACCCAACCCTTTGATTTTATTACCATTCGTGATGGACAGCTAGAAAACAATTACGTTATTGGCATACTTTCGACATCATCATCATCATCGTCATAGTCATCATAAAAGTGTCATATATTTGCACCACCTGTCACCTGCTGCTTTACTGACAGTCTGGTTTCTATTTTTATTTTCTGTTTTCTTTTCTCTCTTTTTGCTTTCATTTAAAAATTTTCTCACCTGCTTTCATGAAATTTTTTTGATTTTAATTTATTAAAATCTCTGTTTGTGATAACCCACACCCACACTCTCACCCACACCCGCAGCCACTGTTTAGAAAATGTTTGAAAATAAAATATTATATTCTCCCTTTAAATTTCCCATTCCCTAGACGCCCCCTCGGAAAAAGTAATATAATTAAAATTATGTTTAATGCATATTATACAAAAAAAAAAACAAAATAGGAATTATAAAATATTTTATTTAAATTGCGTTGCTATGGTTTCAGTCAGATAACCCAGCAAATGTTTTCAAATAATTTAAATTCAAATTAAAATTTCACTTTTCACCGATTGATCGCTGTAGAAAAGTCTTAATCATCCGCAAAAAAACACTTAAATGCTGTAAGAAGAAGCGTAATAAAGTTAAAAGTACCTTAAAGAAGTACAATTTTGAACAAAAAAGTACCAGTTTTAGAAAAATCTTCATGCCTGAACCCGCTTCCGATTCTGACTGTAATACGAAACCTTCCTCTTAATACACCTCCCAGAGATTGTCACTCAACTATACACTGACGTATTCAGATCAGAGACCAGCAATGAATCGTTTTTACGCTACTCATAAGTACTCATAAAATTTTGAGTATGAGTAAGTCAACAATATTGAAATTCAACTATGTACTTTGATTCATTAGTACTCTTTACAACATTGATTTATAAGTTCCGTTTCCAAGGAGTATGAGTACAACGTTGACATCAAACTCATAACATTCGTAATATGTTTGATTCATACGCCTACTCATTCAGATTCATAAATTTAGAAAAATACTTATAATACTCATAAATGATTCGAGTGATTCGAATCATTCATCAAAATTTACAGTCTTAGTTGTTGTTGCATTTACAAATAAAAAGAAGAAAGAAAAAGACAAAGACAACAAGCAAAGCAAACGCACAACCTTCTAGTCAGTATTTTAGGGTTCGTATGCAAATCATACTTATTTTGTGATTCTTGTAAATGTTGAGTAAAGGAGACATCATGCGTATTATTAAGTATGAGTACGATGAGTGCTTCAAACTTTGAATATTAGTAATATGTGTATGACATTAAAATAAGTATGAATGCATATAAGTATCAGAAATTATGAATATGATTCGAATCTACTTATCTTTTTTTTAATACTCATTGCTGATCTCTAACACAGATTACGTTATAAACGTGTACGTGGAATCTTTTTAGGTTGTCCGTTGCGCTAACCGACTGGTGCTATGTAAATCCGGCATCAGAGTATATCGAGCGGAGATATTCACATACATACATATTGTGTAGGCTACGTTTAATATTGTTACCATTACGTATGTCCCTAGAAACGGAGACATGGAATGGAGTCAGGATTACGGCCTAGCTTCTCAGATTTCAGACGTGGGATTGGCATTTTTCTGTTGAGGTGGTGCTGCAGAGAAAATTCTTGTACAGAAAGCAAAGAAATGTGGCCAAAGTTCATGTTAGGAACCTTGTGACCATGCACCGCATACCCTACAACGACTTCTGAACATGGTTTATCAACAAGTAAGAAGAGGAAGCTGCGCAATATTTTCTTTGTCATTGTCTGGCACTTGTATGCCTATGACAAAGTACTCTAGCACCCAGAATTTGTTGGCAGAATCACACACACACATTTGACTTGAATTCTGACGTTCAATGGGATGTTATCACACGCAAGTCGGCTATGCTTTCTGAGGCAGCTTCGAATTTCAACTAATCTACGGCGACTTCCTCTCAGCAGATTTCTGGCAAAAATTCTGAGAGTAAAGAAACCTGCCATGAATCTCAAAAATCTGTTGTTCGGAGTCGACGTTAAACTGTAGGTCCCGCCACTCAAGTATAAAATTAAGGCACACAAAATGAGTGGTGTGAGAAGCTAGGCCGTAATCCTGACTGAAGGATTGTAATGGCCAATTATGAATGTATGTATGTATGGGACGCAAGTAGGCTATGCTTTCTGAGGCAACTTCCAATTTCAACTAGTCCATCAGGGTAATAAACTGCTTTCAGCAGACTCTCGTATGGTTTCGACTCTAGCGATTTGAGACATTTTTAGCGTTTAATGTGAAGTACTGAACACTAGTACATGTCCATTATGCATAGGTAAGGTAATATAATAGCTTTGGGTAAATAATTAGAAATCTCGCTACCTTTCGCTTTCATGTTCTACTTCATTTAGTTTCGGTTCGGCAACTTCTAGAGAATAGGGAAACGTTAGCTGTAACCGTCCTTACAACGCAGTGCTTCCGAGGCAAAAGTACTTCTATAAGTTCCAGTTAATACAATTTATTGCCTTTGAAGATTTTTGGTGATTAATCGATGTGTTTCAGTACAATCGCTTTCTTTTTTTTATTTTTTGAACAAGGTAAACAAAACTTTTGACAGATGAAAGCTGTTGACACAAAACTCAACATTTAAGAACCACAACAAAAATTGTTGTTGTTTATTCTATTTCGTTCAGCGGCTAATTGATACTAAGTGACAGATGTTTAAAAACACAAACCAGGCATAAAGCGTCCACCAATGTGTAACTTTAATTAAAACAAATATGTTTTCCTTACAGCATTTATAATTCCTTTGGGGGGGCCTTCAAATGAAATAAAATTGTTTGCTGGCTTGACACGCCAATACCAACAACTGTTACAAATAAAACTTTGCCCAAAAAAGAAGGAACTCACAGGTAAAATTTTGAATACCATTTTGTGTCAATAACATTAAAGCATAAAATTGATTACAATTTTATTGGCAGCCATAATATCGATATTAAATTCAACGCAAAATGTATACCCAAAAATAACGAATCTCTAATACGCATACGAACACAAAATAACGCAGATGCCAATACCAATACAAACACAATATATTAAACAGCAGGAGTGACAGTTATACACAATCAAAGAGAAGGAGGGAGAGTGAAAGAGAGTGAGAGAACACCAACATTATATACACAAATACTGTGCACATATATTTGTAGTAGATATTTAGGCTGTAATAACAAAAATAAAATGGTACCGTGTCGTGTGACAACAAAAATTTATTCAATCCTTGTCATCATTAGTTGTGTTTGATGCCATCCATACTCTACACATCTCTTTACCCAGTTTAAATGCAAATATTATGGTTGCTGTTGTTAACACACTTCATTTTATAAATTGCTGTTCATCTGCATCATCATCATCTTTATCATCATTTTCAATCTTCATATCAATTTTATATGCAAACAATGTCCAAATTGAAGTGGCAAACACAATGCAAAATTCAAACATTTTAATATGGATTCCTGCTGCTTGGTCCGTAAAATACTTAGTCCAGCCTCAGCCTCAGCATCAGCCTCAGCATCATTATCAGTTTGAGAATAATTTGTAAGCACCAGTACATGTCTATTATGCATAGGTAAGGTAATGAAAAGCATTGGATAAATAATTAGAAACGTATTTGAGTTTAAGATTTTCATTTATTTTCAGTTTGGCAACTTCTAGAATGTTACTGTTGTTTTGTTATTGTAATTATTTTCTATTGTGGTCTTCCTATGTAATTCTGTTACTGTAATTGAGACTTTGCTTAGGCGTTTCGAGTAACAAGTTTTGCTTATGCTAGACCTTGAAGGTAAGAATTAGTGCCAATATTTACATCACATTACTAATTAATTCTTCCTTGCTGTTTTATTCCATATACAAGCAAGTGTATATTTGTAAGCGTTCAAGTTTTAAAAGTGTTCCATAAGTACATATTCCATAGAATATTGAATAGAAACCATTTGAAATGAATAGCACAGAACAATATGAGCATTTTCTTATAAAATATTCATTAAATGTGTTGTAGAGACAAAAGTGGTAACACATCAACAACCAATTGCTTGAAAATACTCACTTAAACATATACACTCGCATTCACACACACATTTACCAAATGGCTTTCAAATATAGACAATATTAGACCCATACAAAAGCAAAACCAACAATCCGTATAGAATTAAAGATACTCATTCTATAGCCACAGATAAAACGATAAGCTTATGACAGCTTCAACCCGATACACATACAGATACAGCAGATACACAACCATTTTTACATTAATTTTCGTATAAATTTCCACAAAATAATCGAAGCAATAGAATCTTTTGTGGCTTTCTTGTTTTTTTTTTTTCTTTATTGGGAAACCATTTCAACACTTATCTTTACCATTACCTACCGCCTCCGTTTCATTTCCTTCCTTACATCCGTGACGGAAGAAAGTGGTAAAGTGGTTAGAAGAACGTTTTTGCAAATTTGCTGCAATTACCGAAAAATTCTAACAAAAAAAAGGAACATTTTTCTTATTCCCACTCTTTCTCCTCATGCTTTTGGCATTGGCATTGTTCACAGAAGATATGGTCACACTACAGAAAATTTATTCAGACGGAGTATATGTATTGGCTCCGCTGTTACTATCAAAAATAATGTCACGTCTAGAGATTAAGTCTAGGATCGCTCTTGCCAACAGATGCTACAATAGGTATGTAACTCTCAATAGGTAACTCCCTCGTACGACAAAACTAATACTCATACAACACGCTCATCCTCCCCGTGCTTCTTTATCGCGCAGAGGCATGGACCCTATTAAGCACTGATGCAGCAGCCTTGAGAGTATTCGGCAGAAAAGTCAGACGTAAGATTTTCGGTCCAGTGCGAGTTAGCGATGATTTCCGCATCCGATCCAACAGTGAGCTGTATGAGCTCCTCAACGACATAGGCGTTGTGCAGCGTATTAATATCCAGCGTCTGTGCTGTCTCGGCCATGTCATTTGAATGGAGGAGGATCATCCGTCGAGATGGGTATTTAATGCGGAAATGTGCAGAAGTCGGCGAAGAGGACGACCTTGTTTACGTTGAAAGGACCAAATCGTGGAAGCCATGCCATCGATTGGTGTGACCAACTGGAGAAGGCGCGTAAGAAGCAAAGGCGCCTGGAAGGATGTGTTGCGACAGACCAAAATCGTGTTGTTAATGGCCAATTAACTAAGTAGGCAAGTAATGTTTGTTGAGCAATGGCAACTCAAAATAGAAATACAATTGTTGTACAACAATTTCTTGAAAATCCAACATGTTTGGATGCAATGATCACACAAAAACCTAGAACGTCGTATCAGGGAATTTGAAGATATCTTTCAGAACGATATCTGCGCGATGTCCTGTATAAAATTGCTACCGAAACTACTCTATTACCGCAGCTAGGGGTCAGCTGGGCAACTAAATAGGAAGTGTACAAATATCCTTCCGCATTAACACAGTCATGACGATGATATAAATACTGTGTTGCTATCAAACGCGTACTCATCAAATTCCAATGTGTCCGGTCAAAGTATTCATTAGCTTACATACATATATATATGCCTTCTACTTCCACGTAGTATATCCATTATCGGATGCGGGCCGTGTATGGCTTTAAATCTGACAATAGTCGCTTGTCTTATACCAGGAGTTTGCTTCTTTAAAGTCAAAATGCAGTTTAAATTTTAAACCTGATGCGAGACACTTGACACATTTTCCTTTCGATATAATTCATTCGCTCATTCCTTTTCATTTCGTTTGCAGTCGCCGTGGTCTAGTAGATAGTATTTTGGCTTATTAGACGAAAGACCTGAGTTCGAATCCCAGGTCAGACATCAAAACGAAAAATATGAAAAAATTGTTTCGGCGACTTCCTCTCAGCAGATTTCTGGCAAAAACTCTGAGGGTAAAAATTGCCATGAAAAGCTTCTCAAAAAATCTGTCGTTCGGAGTCGACTTTATACTGTAGGTCCCGCCACTCATGTATAAAGTTAACACACACAACATGAGTGGTGTGAGAAGCTAGGCCGTAATCCAGACTGAATGGTTGTAATGGCCAATTATGTATGTATGTTATTCGTTTTCGTATAAATTATGATATTCTTGAATGCAGACAATGGTTACCCAAACAAGATACGTAACGTGCTCAATTTTTTCTTACACTTTCCAACTAGATGAGCGATAATCGCTGGTGATCAAATGACAATGAGGGCTGCTAGTCCAAAAAATATAAAATCATTCATATAAATGTAGTTCTCCGCCTGAAAGCTGTCTCTCTATAGAGATGCACCTCAAGAACTTATTTGGATATATGCACATATACCCTGATTTCGAACTCCGTGGAAGAAGTCACACCGATTTCACTCCGTTCTGAAAGATCGCAGAGACAAACCGACGCAAACCGTGCAGCAAGAAGGCATTCTCCTTTCCCACATCCTGGTCCTTCTACTCAAGCAGCAATGAACCGTCTAAAAATCTATCAAGATCCCAATAGAATGCCGCCGAATTTTGTATGAACAATACTTAACTGAATTTAATGGGCACAGTTTTTCTCTTAAGAAAAGAAAAACTTTCTTGTTTTTTATGGCTCTTGCTTCTGCTGCATTTGATTTTATGCGAAATGAAAATGGAAAATTTTCAATAATAAATTATTTGATCATCATAAATAATAAATCAAATCAATTCAAATTGTGAGAGAGAAAAAAAAACAGCAAACAAAACTTTTTATTCCGCCCAAAATCAATAGTTTTGTTCGCAATTGAATAATGTAGACAGACACACACAGAGAGAGAGAGAAAATTTCAATTCAATTTCAGCCTGTAAAACAGAGGTAGTGGATGGGCTTTTAAAAGCAAAAACTCATATGCGATGTAATGTAATGGCAAAATTATTAAAATCTTATAATGAAACAAAAAAAAAAAAAACAAACAAAAAAATGAGATTCAATTTACTCAAGGACATCTCAACAACAACATCTCTGGCATTGTGCTCTTCCTTCATTCGGTATTGAATTTAATGCAATTGAATCTTTTCATAATGATTTGCAAATATTATTACAGAATTGTTCAGAATAATATTTATAACTAAAGGCTATGGAGCTTATAAAAGAGCAAAAAAGAAAATTCTCAGGGTCAGTGCAAAGTATTCAAAGTAATGATTTCAATTCCTCAATATCTTCCTTTACTTTTTGGATAATTTAATATTTTCATAAGATGTTCTGTTAGTAGTTCAAAGGCATTAAAGGAAGTGCTTGAATGCTTTGCCGATATCAAGAAATACTCAAAAGTATATTGAAACTATAAATCAAGCATAGCGACACAATTTAATTATTATTGATCGCTTTAATTCCCTTAAGGAGCATAGGGCTGTAGGAATATATTTCCTTTATTTATTTATATATATATAATTTTTTTTTTTTGTTTTTGTTTATTAAGACTTGATGACTTGATATTGGTCCACTGTAACAAGTCCTGTAGTCGCCGTAGTCTAGTAGGCAGTGTGTTCGCTTATTAGACGTAAAAGCCAGGCTTCGTATCCTAGGTCAGACATCAAAAAGAAATATAAAAAAATACTATATTTTTTCGGCGACTACCTCTCAGCAGATTTGTGGCAAAAACTCTGAGAGTAAATAAACCTGCCATGAAAAATTTTCTGAAAAATCTGTCGTTCGGAGCCAACGTTAAACTGTAGGTCCCGCCACTCAAGTATAAAATTTAGGCACACAACTTGAGTGGTGTGAGAAGCTAGGCCGTAATCCTGACTGAAGGGTTGTAATGACCAATTATGTATGTATGTATGTAACAAGTTCTGGTATGGTAGGGTTGCCATATGCCTTTGTCTGAAATAACTTTCTCTGTGAAAATGTATTGGACTGTTGAGTTAGGCGTGGTGAAAAATAACTTTTCTCCTTAAGTCCTACTCTCTTTCCCAAGCGGTAATCATTCTTAAACTATCCGGGATTGCTTTTTTATTATGCTTTAAAGTTTTCTATACTTTTATGCACTAAAAGTTTTGAAATTCAAAACAACTTGGATAAGGAATTGTTTTCCATCTGCTAAACTTGACCCTAAAATAAAACGATCAACATCTTCACACCTTTTTCCTACACTTGAGTTATATTTTTTGCTTGTCCATTGCCAGAGACACCCAAGTCCTGTAAAGGACTTACAATTTTGGAAAGCTATAGCTTTGCTTTAAATTCATTCGCCCTTTATTAGGTCTACGAGTGTAACTCCAAATTTGAAAGTTTTTCTACGAATTTTCTATTACGCAATTATCTGCAAAAATTTCAGCCAGGACACTACTTTTTGATTTCGTATGACGTCACTTTCCCTTTATACTTTCTGATTGCAATTGAAATTTTAATTCGTTATGGAAAGCATAGTTCAAGGGACACCACGTTAAAGATAATGTCAGCCATACATCACATACATATTTAATGGACTTCAAATCGCCTATAAAGCAAACGATAACACTTTTCTTTCTTTGGATTAGAATGACAGTTTTTATATTTGACTGTGCTAGTTGTAGATTCTTATATTCGAGCCATAGTTGCATCGCCGTAATAATTTTGTTGGCATTATTTCATGTATTTTGATTGCCCAACTGTCGCCATATCACCAACGGAACTCTCAATAATTATCTCTTCAAGTCTGATAGTTCACAATAGCAACTCTACAATAGATTCTTTGCGTATATCTGCCTAAATGACATGTGATACATTGGCATTTTGGCATTCTTCACACAAAACCTGTTAGAGGAGTAATACCTCTGTAGTAAAATCAGAGCAGCAACAATTAAATATTTTTCGATATCAAGAAAGTGATTTCTTGCATTTAAGCCACAGCCACATACGCCACAGCTTCTTCCAGAACAATATTGTTACCGTTTTTAACTTTTAAAAATATGAGCTCGTAGATTGCAAAGAAAATAAGAAATAAATTTGCGTTCAGTTTTAATTAAAATTCTTTATTATTCGCACAATTGTGTGTGCCACTGTTCACAACTTTATGCAAACAACAACAATTGCCTTTTTTCTATCGTTTTAATTCGTTTTTTTTTTTTTGCATAAACAATAACTATTACTACAAGTACTCTCTTCAATCACACCTCATCTTCACGCAAGACTGCCTGAACTTTACTAACTACTGTCGCCTGCTTTGGCTTGCCTTTTATATGGTAGAGCCAACAGTTTGATGAATGTGCTTGAAGGCGAATGTTCATGATTTCGCCTCGTCTCGAAACTTCTATAAATGTAAACATCGTTGTTTACATTACATTTTTGTAGTGTTGTTGGTATATTTTTGTCTACTTGTTTGCCATTTTTTAATGCTAGTGTTTATTGTTATATTAAGCAGTACGATAATTTGTAAACAGGTTTGTTTACTGCATTGTTTTGTTTTGGTAGCTTTTGTTTATTAAGTTATAATGTTAAGCGATGTAAAAGCAAAACATCAGCAACTAGATTAGAATATGTACAATGTTTTATCTGTCAGAAAATATTTCTAAACAATTGAAGCAAAAGTTATAAGATTTTACGAAAAATTCTTAAAGTACGGAAAGGATTAAATTTCCATTCTGATGTTTTTCTTTTCTCTCTCTCTCTTTCTTAATCATTGAAGTGCAAGGGAAAACGTTTATTTTTTGTGTTTTTTTAACTTAAAATGACAGAAAAAAACATGCAAACTAAATTTTCAAAGTCAACAAGTATTTAAATACATACTTATATTTCTTCACAATTTCCTTTTAAGTATTACCCTTCTCTCCCTCCCCTCCATGCAACAAAGGCAGATTATTTTATTTCTTATTTCAAAACTCATCATCTCTATGTCTGTAGCCTGTCGGATATTCATAGTCGAAAAAGGAATATTGTTTCATAGCAATTTGCCGCAATCATAAAAGAATTTCTAAGCCATTTATTTAAATCAATTGGTTTCGTAAACCTTTTCTATTTTTATTTCATCGGAATTTTCTTTTGAAATAATTTCTAGGAAAAAAATTTTGTTTTTTTTTTTTTCTTCATTTAAATATATGTATGTATGTTGTTAAGAGGCCTATTTTGCCAAATATTTACATTCTGATAAAAATAGGGGGAACACAATCATAAATATGAGATAAATAGGGGATGGAGGGGTTGCTTAGTTGGGCTTATCACAAGGCGATTTGTATTTATATGCCTATTGATGATATTTTTTATGGAATTTAAAAAGTATTCTTGAAAGAAAAGTGGTTACCAGAGATGTAAACAAAGGAGAAATATTTCGATCATCAACAAAAAATACACCAGAAATGTAAGAGAATGCTAGAGTACCAGAGTGGATAGAATTTCACTTAGGCTGTGTATATTGTTGATACGGTTTTTACTGTAACATAACATAACTTTTCCGTTCCCTAGTCTTTGAAAATTCGAATGTGGCTTTATATTATGCAAGAATCTAATGAAAGTATTTATTTCTTTACATATTTTAAATCATTATTTATGTACGACCGGCAATAGGTTAGGTAAACTACTCCTATGACAGGTGCAAGAAAGAAAACAGATCCCAAACAATCATGCCACCGTGATATCTGTTTAATCAAGAGTATCGTTATTAAAACGTTTTCTTATAGAACTACTAAAGTAAAGTCCTATCTATCTTGCATATTATCCGATTTCTTCTCTCCCCCAACTCGTTGTAGATTAATCCGCCTCAGTAAGACTAACTAACTGCCTAATAATGTATTAACGACTAGATATATGCTATATATGTATATATGCTATGCTCTTACTCCTCTAGGGAGCATAGGGCCGCGAGGTATGTGCTCTCGTAATACGATTTTCTCATCACATAATCAGCATATTGGACGTCAAGGATTCCTATATTGTTCCCTGAGTCTACAATGCCCCGCAATAAGTTCGATTTCAGTTTTGTGATGCAAGACTCAAATCTCTTCCATTTATAGTTGCCTAACAATAGGCTTGCTCCGCTTTTACCACCAAAACTGATGTCAGTCTGATCAAGCATTGGATCACTCTTGCCAACAGGTGCTAGAATGGTCTAAATGGACAATTAAGTTGCAGAGACCTCTCTCGTACGGCGGTACTAATACTCTACAAGACGCTCATCCTCCCCTTGCTTCTTTATGGCGCAGAAGCATGGACACTGTTAAGCACTACGTAAGGTCATTGGTCCTTAAGAGCATTCGAGAGAAAAGTCCTACGTAAGGTCATTGGTCCAGTGCGATAATTTCTGCCTTCGATCCAAGAATAAGCTCTGTATGAGCTCCTCAATGACGGGGATGTTGGTGCAGTGTATTAACATCCAGCGTCTGTGCTGGCTCGGCCATGTCGTTCGAATGGAGGAGGATACTCCGGCGAGATGGGTACTTGGTACGGGGTTTTGCGAAAGTCTCCAAGTCGGCGAAGAGGACGAACTTGTTTACGTTGGAAGGACCAAGTCGAGAAATCCCCATCATCGATTGGTGTGACCAACTGACGAAGGTGCCCAAGAAGCAGAGGCACTTGGAAGGATATGCCAAAGCAGATCGAAATCCGATAATTAAGTAAGTAAGTAAGTGACTATATCTTCTCTTTCGCTAACCATGTACCTTCAAATTGCTATTCCCTCTCCACAAAAACGGTTTTGACAACTTCATCTGACTGGTCGTTTCTCTGATTCAGAAAGTGACTATGACTAGTGAGCACCGCAACCATCACGTGTAAGTAGTTTCTTCAGATGCTGGACAAAGGCAGATGATATTTTATGATTATGTAGGTATCAAATCTGACTAGGAAATTTCTCTGGCCCATCTGATAGTGTCTAAGCAACCCCATTTTTCAGTGACGGAAGTGGAGCACCAATACAGTGAAGTACGCTGGAGGCACATGCGAAGCAGATTTTGCTTGCATATCAGCAAACAAATTAGTCTCAATGTTTGAACTATCATGCTTGCTTCCCGGTATTGATAATTGATGAATGAAGGCTTGCCATCTTCTTAAGAGGTGCCTGGTGTTTTCCAATTGAGATTGAAGGCATGCAAGCTTCACTTCCGACCTTTACATTGATTGATTGACTATCCGTAAGGATCATAATATCTTTGTAGAGTACTCGCTTTATTCGGTAATAAAAACTTTAAGTGAAGATGTTCCAAATCTGTCGACTGGATTGGCAGAACCATACCTATTTAAGCAACAAACTTTTACTCCTGCATACAAGATCAAGGCTGTGGGTAGAAGAAAATCAAGTTAAGATCCTTTATTGTGTTTTGCAATCTACTGTTTTAACAAATTTGTGCCCTTAGTTTGCATATTCAATTTCAATTTAATCTTCACTCAACACTTATTTACGCTAATCTGGTATTGCATGTTCGCAAATTAGTTTCGTTTTTTCCAAATCGTTTAAATGCTTCATTGGCCATGATTATGTTGCTTTTTTCACCGTCTTTTTTCTCTCTTCTCTCTTCTCTTTATGTTTTCTAAAATAGTCATAAAAAATTCCTTGTCTTTTAGGAAAAATAAGTAAAATTGTTTAAAATATTCTTTGCTCCCCCCTTTGGGAACATATTCTTGCTAATCTTTGTTGAACAAATTTTTCTTCAAATTCTAAGGACACCAGTTACCAGAAAGGAACAAGTGAAAGTAAAATCAGAAAAAAGGGAACGGAAATGAATTCATTTTAAACATAAGTTTTTTCAACAGCTTTTTCTCTTCTGTTTTCTTTTCTTTTGTCTTCGACTTTAGGTTTTGAGAAAGGAACTGCTACTTGGTCTAGTTTTACTGTGTAGCAAAAAAAAATGTGTCCCTTTACGAAAGGATATAAAAGAAAATGACAATTTTTTAATAAAAAAAAAGCAACAGTGAGATTGAGAGTAAGAGAAAAGCAATTTTAGTTAAAAATCCTAGAAATAGAAATAAAATTGTTCGAATTTTTGATTTTCAGTTTGATTTCGAGTGATGTTTTCCTCTTAACATTTTGTCCTTAAACAGTTTCCGTTATCGGTGTACGTCATTTTGTTTAGTGAAGCGTTACAAATACCGGAAATAAAAAATGTAATTTGCAATTCTATTGAAGACTTCTCTCTCCTCCCCCCTGAATACATTCCTTTTTCGTTTGCAATTGTTTTTTTCTTTTTCATGTTTCACAACATTTAAGCCAACAGATGTTCCATTTTGTGAAATGGTAATTCAATACCACTCTGCTGCTCGGCAAGTAGTCAATATTGTGTTTTATTTGAAAAAAGTTTAATAAAACAGAAAATATTGTGCTTTTAAACAAAATGATCAAAAAAAGCTCTTTCAAACTGGTTCTGAAGCAATAAAAAATTGTCAGGTGGCAAGCAAAAGTGGAATTCCCTTTATTACTTGCAGACAATTATCAAAAAGTATCTGCCGAGAAGGGCTAGTTTCCATAAGCCTACTGGAAACTATAGAAAAGATAAGGACACTACAAAGTCAACGTCTTTAAGAAAACACAACAAATTTGTAAAACATGTTGTACCTATGCATCCAATCATTACAACAAAAGGACCTTAAAAGTTGATGCCAGCAATCGTGAAGTAAATCGGGGCATGGCAAAGCACACTTCGAGTTGATGTAGGCACCCAGACCAGCCACGAGAGTTTCTCAATGCGGCTTGACCATACGAAAATATAATTATGGGCCCACCTCAGATAATGCAGGGTAGTCCAAAGCATCGCCTACTGAAATTGCCTAAATTTCAATTTGCAATATACTAGGTCTTTTGTGCAGATATCCTTTAATGTCTGCGGACTTTAATGTCATCAGGCAGACTTACGCTCTTACAGCTTTGTCCGCCTTTAACCAACCATACATACTTACCCTAGTAGGTAGTTTTTTTTTTTTTTTTTTTTTTTTTCACGCCGAGGAGGGGTGAATGTTCCTAACCGCACCATAGAGGAAGTCGTCACATCCTCCGTGTGTGGGGCCCTCACCCACTAAACTCCCCCCTCGTCTCGTGGACTTGTGCCCACTCCGGAACTACGGTGGTATTACTTCGGAGTGGAGTCCTTTTGGCCATTTGGCCCCTGCGTGTTCATATCCGCGTCCGGATTGCGTGTCGTAAGTTGAGGAGACATTCACGTGTCTCCACTATTCCTTCAGATCAGGATCCCGTATCGTTTTCCTTTGACACATGTGTCCGTATAAATTATGCCGGCGTGCCTGCCTGTTCTGCAGCCTCGAGGTCTCTCTTCTTCAGCCTTAGAATGCGCTCCACGTAATTCGCCACTGAGGCCCAATTTTCTCTGCTCGAAGTCATAACACCGACAATGTTAGCGGCCGTGATCATTCCGATTTCCGACGTCAGTACAGAGCGATAGCTCTGCCAGCGTGCACATTCGAAAACCGTGTGCTCTGCATCATCAATAACTTCCCCTTCTTCGTAAAGACAGTAAGGGGAAGCGGTCTTGCCTATCCTGTGCAGATATTTTCTAAAATATCCGTGACCCGATAGCATCTGCGTAACGTAATAATTTACCTCTCCAAATTTCCGACCAATCCATGGCCTTATGTCCGGGATAAGTCTCGCCGTCCACCTTCCTCTTTCTTCATCGTTCCATCGTCGTTGCCATCTTGAGACGGTGTTTTCCCTGAAGTGGCCGGTTATGTGATCTCCAGCCGATTTCGCTCTATATATCTCCTTCCGCTCTGCCGCCAGCAGATCCACAGGGATTGTACCTGCTATCACAAGTACGGCTGGGGCGGACACTGTGCGATATGCCGACGTGATACGCAATGCAGCCGTTCTCTGTACCGATACAAGTGATCTTGCCCGCTTTTTGACATCTAGCGTTTCGGCCCAAATCTCGCTCCCATAGAGCATAATACTGTTTCCGATCTCCATCAGGAGTCTCCTTCTCGTCGGTAGCGGTCCTCCAATATTCGCCATTAATCTGCTGAGCTGTCCAACGATCTTCTGGGCTTTGTTAGCAGATTACTGAATCTGGTACGAAAATGTCAGTCTGGAATCCAGCCTTATTCCCAGGTATTTTACCGAGCTCTTGGTCCTGATTACCTCGTTTCCAATACTCATGTCCACGTGCAAAGGGATACGACGACCAGTGATCAGCAGTAATTCCGTTTTATGCATGGCCAGGTCTAGGCCGTGGGAATCCAACCATGTTTTTGTTCTTAATATGACACGTCTAAGTTTTCGCTGTGCCTCTTCCGTATTCCTGGCCGTAATAACAGCTGCAATATCATCCGCGTATCCAACCAAAAAAGTTCCCTCTGGCATATCCTCTCTCAGAATTCCATCGTAGTTAACGTTCCATAGGTCGGGGCCTAGGATAGATCCTTGTGCCGCACCTGATGTTATGAGCTTCACCTTTGGTCCCGAGCTTGTGTTATACACCAGCTGTCTGTTACTCAGATAACTACTTATCATGGCCAAGATGTAGTGTGGCACCGAGAATTTGTACTCCAGAGTATTTAATACATCGCTCCATCTAAGACTATTGAACGCGTTTTTAACGTCCAAAGTCGCAAGCAGTAGCACAGGCCTCGAAAAGTTACTTCCTCGCTGTGTGACCATGGCCGCTTCAGTCACCTCTCTCAGGGCGCCAATTGTAGACCGACCAGGTCGAAAACCATATTGTCTATCCGACAGTCCGCCACTATTCTCTATAGCAGCTGTAAGCCTTGGCTTCAAAAGCCTCTCGAGCAGCTTCCCTGAAGTATCCAGCATGCACAGTGGCCTGTAGGCGGATGGGTCCTCTGGGTCGCCCTTTCCCTTGCTTATTAACACTAGTCGTTGTTTCTTCCATATTTCGGGGAAAATACACTCTTTTAGGCACGCGTTGTACATTCCTAGTAGGAGTTCCGGTCTTTGATTGGCAATTTCCCGCATTACCTCAGACGGGATGCCGTCGGGCCCTGGTGCCTTACCGGGTTTTAGTCCTGCTGCGGCTACTTTTAGCTCCTCTGCGGTGAATGGTAAAAATTCCGTATTGAGCATATTCTGTCGTCCTTCGTTCACTGGTTCATGAGTAGGGAATAGTGTATCCACTATATTTCTCATTATTCGCTCGTCCATAATCTCCATTGGTTTCCTCCTGTTCAGTTTGTCCATTACAATTTTGTATCCAAGTCCGTAAGGGTTTACGTTCACGTCATCTCGTAGTTCTTGGAATGCCTGGTTTTTCTTGAGCGTTATGGCCTTCTTCAGTGACTTTTTTGCCTCTTTGTATGCCCGCATTTCCTCTTCAGCTGGTCCGTCGGGTCTAGCTCTAGTGTACCTCCGCCGTAGTCGTAGGCACTCCCGCCTGAGTGCTGCGATGTTGTCGTCCCACCAATACACTGCCTTCTTCCTGATATTCGGGGGTCTGAATAAGGGCATTGCCTTTTTACATCCGCGTCTTATTACCTCCATGGTTTGTTCTACTCTCGTCCTCGCATCGTCCGAGAATTCAACTCTGCTACACAATCTGTCCACTTCTAAAATTAGCCGATTCGCATTCAATTTCCGTGCATCCCATCTTCGACTATTCGTGGTGGAATTCTCCTCCTCTACTCTATTCCTTGAAGTAAAGGTGTACGATATGTACTGGTGATCACTGCCCGTATATATTTCCAAGACCTTCCAGTCCCTCACTCTGTGATACATGCTCTCTGAGACCATAGTTATATCAGGGATAGTCCCCTCGCAGCCTGGTCGTCTGAAGGTAGCTACGCTCCCCTCATTCGCGAAGACCAGACCGGTTCGAGCTGCCATATCCACAATTCGCCTGCCTCTTGGGTTGGTATTCTGCATTCCCCACTCTACAGCTCTGGAGTTAAAGTCGCGTGCCACTATGAGGTTGCCGCCGATCCGCGCCACTGCGTCCTCGATTCTGGCCAATTTTTCCTCAAAGGTTCCCACGTCGTCATTGGGAGACAAATAACAACTCATTAGAGTAATCTCATCAAACTGTACCCAGGTGAAACAATCTCCCCTACCAGATCTTCTCGGTCGGGGACCCTGGTTATCCGGTATCCATATGGCTGCTGTGGATGTTTCATCGCCCAGCCAGAATCCGTTATTTTTTGATGCATACTGTTCGCTTATAATGGCTACGTCAACGTCCTGCTCCCTGACTATTTGCGATAGCAGAGAAAAAGCCACCTTCCCTCGGTTCATATTCAGCTGCAAAATCCTCATGCTGCCTTTCGTAAACTCATCTCACAGCCCCGCGATCCCGGGAGGTGATCCAGACGTTTTCCCGGCTTCTCAGAGCATATGCAACATTTCGGTGCATTTCGGCACTCCTTTCTCTTATGTCCCTTTTCGCCACATTTCATGCACAGGTTTGACCTGTCCGGTCCATCACATTCCCACTGTCTGTGCCCTATTCGAAAGCATCGGTAACAGCGTGTCGGTTCGTCTCTGATAGTTATTCTGCAGCGTGTCCAGCCTATTTTGATCCTCTGTAGTTTCAGAAGCGCATTCGCACAACTTGCAGAGGCTGTCACGAAGGCTCTTTTCTGTTCCCGACTGTTTGCCTCGGTTAGACGAATGGATATATCCGGATTCATTTCGCCCGCTTCTCTTTGTACCGCTGCCAAAACTTCCTCGGTGGTTGTGAGGGCATCCAGGTCGCGAATCTCCAAAGTGACCGTAGGTACAAGCTCCTTCACGGTTGCCTCTTGATTTAGGACGCTCTTTAGGTTCTCCCTGAACTCGTCTCTTTTGCCTCCTTTACCCATTTCAATCAGAATGGCCCCTGTTTTTGTCTTCCGGACGGCGCGTATCGCTATCTCCGATTCCTCTGGTTTTATTTTGCTCCGTATGTTCTGCAGAACATCAGCGTAGCTGCGCCCCTCGGTTGGGTGAATGATCACAGCTTCTGGACGTTCTTTCACAGTTTTTCGTCGCTCCTTTTTCTCTTTCCTCGTCGATTTCTTGCTCTTAACTGTTTTCCATCCTTCGTCAGCTAATGTTTCCTTGAGCTGTGCCGTGTCTGCCGGCTTTGCTCTCGGCCTCTTTTCCGGGCGGATCTCCGCCGGGCTTGAGGCGCCTCGCTTGTTGAGGGAACTTACAGGTGTGGAGACATCACACTCATTCCCGGTTTTCCTCGCGCCCTCAAGGGCCTTACTCGCTTCCTTTTCCTTTTCTGCGGTCTTCCAGTTTTCTCTATAGCTCCTCATTACTTCAATGAGCTCCTCTAATTCTGATACTCCGCTCTGAACTTCCATACTGATGTTCCTTGCCTTCGTCATTGCCGCTCTAATCCTGTGGATAGCACTTTCGCACTTAGCAAAGGTCTCCTCCTCTGAGTTTCTCATCTTGGATATAAACTCCTGTCTCGGGGAACTGTGCCCCAAAAGCGGTTCTCCTGTTCCTCCACGTACTGGTTGCAGTGCATGCGATTGTGCACCTTCCCGCGCAGGTTTAGGTGTCGTGACACCTTTCTCAATCCCAGTACTCCTCGTAGATGTGCCCTGAGAGTTCGCCATCGTTTGGGATTTCTTCACCGGTGATCGCCTGATTTTTGGGCTGCTCATAAAGGCAACCTCGCCCTGAATCATTTCTTCTACTTCTGTTATTCTTTTATTCATTTTTTCTATTTGGGTTCCATCTTCAAGCCGCTATCTCATATCGGGTATGCAGTTGTCCCTTAAAGACCCCGAGGGTGCCTATGGTAATCAGTGAGGTCCTCGCGAGGGTTGACGCAAATCTTCATGGGAGTTTGCGTTCAGAGCCAGGTCGGACACTAATTAGGAGTCATCTCAACTAAACCTGCACCACCAACTAAATGGCGACGATATTCGAACGTACTTGAAGCCCTGCCACGGATTTAACGGAACGGAGGCGTCTGCAACATTAGCCTGAAAGCCATTTCGACCGGTTTTCATCCGGTGTACTCAGGTAACAGAATGCAACAAACGTCAGCCCACGTGCGTCATCTTCATAATCGATTTTTCATTCATAGTCAAGGTCATGCCGAGTCGCCAATCTTGCCTTCTCACATTAGCAAGTACTCAGCGGATGCTGAGTACCAGTACCCGGGGAGCGCCTGATCTAAGATACGGAGGCTGTGAGCTGCTTGGCATGCACCTACAAGGATAGCCCCGGGCCCCGCCAAGTTGGAACCAATCAGTAGCGTTGCCTTGTAGTTACATACCCGCTCCCCACCCTAGTAGGTAGTGTGTTGGCTTATTAGACGCGAAGCCAGGCTTCAATTACTTACTAAATTGGCCATTTACAACCCGATTAACGGATTTCGGCTTGCAGCAGCACACCCTTCCAGGATCCTGTGCTTCTTGCGCGCCTATGCCAGTTGGTCACACCAATCGATGACAGGGCTTCCTCGGTTTGATCCTCCCAACGCATACAAAGTCGTCCTCTTCTCCGACTTCCGCAGATCCCCGCATTAAATACCCGTCTAACCGGAGCATCCTCCTCCATTCGAACGACATGGCCGAGCCATCACAGCCGCTGGATATTAAAACACTGCACAACATCTATGTCGTTAAGGAGCTCATACAACGATCAGGCAGACTCATGTTAAACCTTCTATTGAAAAATAATTTCGGATACCGATTGTTCGAAATGCTGCCTTGAGCTCTCAAGTATCCACAGTTCCAGAGTTCTAGCCCCCTTGATGCGATTTGTGTCGTAGAAGCTCTTTTCATGGCATATCCCTTCACAACGATGTGCACGGGGTATTGCACTATAATAGCCTTGATGATCGCATTCGTACATCTGCACATGACTCCAGTTACAACCGGACATGTCTGTCACTAGACTTTGGTTACGATTCTTTACACCCAGTACGTGTGTTTTTCTTTGTCTCAGATGTGAAGAAATAAAGACAAACCCCGTTCACTATTACGAACCATAGCCAAACACTTAAGGGGAACATCTTCACGACGTCATTTCCTTCCTATTGTAAGTCAAGAGGACAACTATTTTGGGCACAAATTTTTGATTTCAAAATTTTCTGTCAATAGGTGATGTAGTCGCCGTAGTCTAATAAGTAGTGTGATAGCTTATTCGACATGAGGCCTCGGTTGAAACCCTATATCGGACATCAAAACAAAAATATGAAACAGTATTTCTTCGGCGTCTGCCTCTCAGCAGATTTCTGGCAAAAACTCTGAGTGCAAATAAAAGTGCCACTGGAAAGAATCTATCATTCGGAGTCGACTTTAAACTGTAGGTCCCGCCGGTGATGCTTAAAATTAACACAACACCACATCAGTGGTGTGAGAAGCTAGGTCGTAATTCTGACTAAAGGGTTGTAATGACCAATTATGTATGTATGTAGGTGATGTATAGGACTCTTTAAAATGGACGATCCCATGGTGGATTTTCCTAACCATTTTTGGAATGTTCAAAACTATGGCGCCTACTATTTTACAGTCATAAAGGAAGGCACAATATATCTTGGAGCAGAATAAAACACAGCTTTAAAGTTTAGAATGAGAATTGTCAAATGAATATAATCGTTTAGTTGCGATGGCTGCCCACGAATTTCGGCATTACCCTCGAACTATGTTTATACATATTGAGTGGCTGTTTCTCATCCGTAGCTTTGCTCATCACCACTGCTTGTGAAATCCAAAATTTCACCCACAATTCCGTTTGTGTTTCGTATCATAAAATATGAAATATAAATAAATGAACGGACGAATGAACGTATGAATGAATGAATCAACGTATGAATGAATGCATAAATGAATTAATGAATGACTGAACGAATATCTTATAATTGTTCGAATGCAACACATACATAAATTGGATGAATAAATAAATATGGCTGCAGTAGTAGACCACCGCAACAATACATGCATATGTATGCACCGTGATGCTGTACAATATTTCAGAATCATTTCCAGCTGACAGTATTTAATATTATAACTGCCATGGTTGTTGTTGTAGTTGTTGTTGTTGGCCTTTTAAATTCTTTCTTTTTCTTTTTTTGGAGTTCACGATTTAATCGCAATTCAGTGGTTCTGCCAAACATTGAATGAATTTTTATCCGTTATTTAATTAAATTCATAGTGTGCGGCAATCTGTGAATATACATATGTATGTGTGTGTTACAATTGATGGAAAAGGCCAAAAATTATGAAAAAAAAAACAATTTAAATTAGTTTAAAACCATAAATTAAAGGAATATAATCAAAAAAAATGTTGAATTTCAAACGGGAAATATGTATTCGACTTATAATACAAAGACGGGGGAATCACACATATTTTATGCTTAGATTTCATAGCACTTTCTAAGTGTTGTTGAATTAACCTTTCGCGGGTTTAATGCCGGTTAATCTCCGTTATCGTTTCCTTTATGATACTTATTTAACAATAAAAATAAGGAAAAATATCTGAAAAAAATACATTTTTAAGGCACAATGAAAATTGTTTCTCCCGGCTACTCTGTGTAAACACAGCCACGAAAACCTCAATACATTCTAAGCCTGAAAGGCCATTATAAAAACGCTTTTTTATAACGTCGTGTAAAACATGAATGCTTAATCTGCTTTGGTTCCTTTACAGCTATGCAGCCTTTACGGTTTTTTTTTCTTCCTGTGTTTTGCTTTTGAGAATGAAAGTTTTTCCTCGTTTTCCTTCATTTTTTTCTTTCTTGGTTTCAATTTCATCTGCATCTTTTTTCCCTGATAACTGTCCTTGTGTTTTCTTTTTATGTTCGTAAGCACGAATGTGTTGAAAATAATAAATTTTACATTTTCGCTTAATTAACCAGCCTCAAATCTGTCATGATTTCACGTTGCGGCTTGTCCTTCTCTACACTCATGGTTTTTATTTCCTTTTTTTTCTTTTTGCTCGTTTCTCATTCCGTGTTTTTGTTTTTCTTTCAGTTTTCATTACATTCTCTCCATTTCATTGGTACTTTCGGTTTTACATTTGTTTGACAGAAAATCTATGATAAGAGAGAGGAAATTAAGGGGGCCCTTATAAATCAAATTGTAATAATATACACGGAGAAAAAAAGCAGAAGAATAACAACAATTTGAAAGTGAAGGATTTTATGTTTTTATGAATTTAAAAGTACCTCCAAGTACCTCTGGAGGAAGTTGTAATAAATGAATGACAATTAATTTTAATGTTTCTTTTATTAATGATCGTCATGAAACTAACTATACACTAATTTCTTAATTCTAGGATACAGTGTATACAGTGGGAATATGCTGAGGCAGCATATTACACGCTGTGCCAACTTTTATGCAGTGTGGACAATATCAACAAGAATGTGTGGATATTAAGTTGCAAACAAAGGATATGGCAACTTCGACTAGTCAAACTCACCACAAAGTAGTATTCAAAACTTATCCTTATACGATCTCGAAGGTCATTATCTTTTGTTTCAACAGAAATTCTCTTCTAACGGCCATTAAACAATTCATACGTGAGATAGACATTCTTCTACAAAGAGACAAACAAATAATAGCTCTTAATGAACCCAAATTGTATAAGGACCCAACAAATATGCCCCGCTATGAACAAAAGCAGGACAAAGTTTACGTCCAACCTAACCATAGTCCATCTTAGGGGAAGCTCGTATAATGAGACACTTGACAGTCGAGAGCACACATTCGCCGCCAAAAGCTGTTATGAAGGAAAAGAAGGTCCATAGAACATATTTTCTGTTATCATCCTTCACTTAGGATCTTAAAAGAAAGAATTTTTAGGAACTCAAAATTTAAATGCTACAAGCCTCCACAGCTTTTTAAGAAGGAGACCATTCTGTGGTATATAGGTGAATCATGATCAGATAATAGAGCAGGAACTTGAGTATTCGATCCAAAAATGAAATTTATGGAAACCATGGAAAACTCGTGAAAGTCACCGTAATAGAATAGGTAGTGTATTGGCTTATTAAACGTAAGGCCCGAGTTCAAAACCCAGGTCAGGCATCAAAACGAAATATGAAAAAAAAATATTTTATCGGCGACTTCCTCTCAGCAGATTCTGGCAAAAACTCTGAGAGCAAATAAACCTGCCATGAAAAAGTTTCTCAAAAATCTGTCGTTCCGAGTCGACGTTAAAATGTAAATCCCGCCACCCACATATAAAATTAACGCACACAACATGAGTGGTGTGAGAAGCTAGGCCGTAATCCTGACTGAAGGGTAGTAATGGCCAATTATGTATGCATGTACGTATGGAAAACTCGTGAGTATCTTCCTAGTGAAAATTGTTTAACACATGGAATTACAAGTGATTTGTGTTACGCACTAATATACAGAAATAGTCGTGATAATTGTAGCCAGCATTTTACTGAACATTGCAGGCTCAAAGAGTATTTATTTTAGAATAGGAAATGAAGAAAATTAATGCTCTGCAGTGTTAATGCATTTAAGAAGAAAATATTTTCGTATTTGTCTCATCACTTGACAGGATTTTATTCTTCCTCAGTATCCTGAAGTTTACTAGGGTAACAGGATTAGGGAAGACATTACATGTATATCCTATATAAGACGGAAACAAAGCAATAAACTGATTGGTGGTGGTATTCTACTGCCTGTAGGCTGCAGCTACAAAATTTAAATTGATGAGCAAAAATATGGATTTTTTTAATTTCCATTGCCACTCCTTTATAAGGCTATCAGTTTGATTAAGAAATACCAACCGGACTTTCTACTTAAGGATGGAAAAGATACAAAGGGACTATTTAGGACCCAAGCAAGGCGGTTACAAATTTACCCCAATTTCGCTTATGTTTTCTATACCGTTTCGATGGTTTGAATGAAGAAAATTTAATAAATCATAAATAAATAACGAAAATCGTTGAATTCAAATCTAATGTAAGCATTGACCCTCTTGAAGACGTATGTAATTGATCATTACAACCCTTTAGTCAGGACTACGTCCTAGCTTCTTACACCACTGATGTTGTGCGTGTTAATTTTATACATGAGTGGCGGGACCCACAGTTTAAAGTCGATTCCGAACGACAGGTTTTTTTGAGAAGCATTCCATGGCAATTTTTTTTAAACTCAGAGTTTTTGCCAGAAACCTGCTGAGAAGAAGTTGCCAAAGAAATATTTTTTAATATTTTCGTGTTGAAGTCTGACCTGATGTTTGAACCGAAGCCTTACGTCTAATAAGCCAAGGCGACTTCTCTTGTAGGCATATGTCTTCCATCAAACTTACACAAATCGTTCAGGCCAGCGTCTTTGCTTTTAAACGTCAACATGAAATGAGAATCAATTCGTAATTCTCTCTTTTTTTTCTTTTCTTTCAGTGTACAATCGTTAGTTTAAATTATCTACGGATTATACTGAAGCAACAGTATGACTTACAACAATAACAACAAAAACAACAACAGCAACAGCAACAATGTAGTTAAAGTGCAACAAGAACAAACGACAATGAAAACAAGATGACAATAGCAATGCAAGGACAAATTGTATGCGAGTAAAGTCAGTCAGTCAGTCAGTCACAGTAAGTGAAATAGTAATTAAAGAATACAAATTAATGACATTAAGCTTGCCCTGTTTCTCTCGCTCTCCCTCTTTTACACACTCACCCGCCAACATACAAATATTTTTAAACCGTTACACAGAAAAAAAGGACAGACATTGTATTGAAAAATCTATAAAAACGGATGTAAAACGGATGTATGTTTACAAATAAATTTTATTGTTAAATGAATGAAACCAATGCAAAAAAGTGGAAGAAGAGAGAAAAAGGCTTTAAAACATTAAAGCAAATTACAAGAGTAGCAAATAAATACGCTTTCATTTACATGTACTCGCTCTCGATCTCTCTGTGTTTCTCTCTCTCTCTTAGGTAACACATACAGTCACATGATTATATTAAACGTTTTGTTTAAAGTGAGACTTTTAGAAGGAGGATGAGAAGGACGACAAACACAGAGCTGGCAGACAATGAGGCATCAGGCAATTCTAGTGTACTTGTGGGAACAGCCGCCATGAATAAATTTTAATGGCTTTTATCTGAGTCCATGTAATAAAATAAAAGCAAAACAAAACAAAATGAGAGAATAATGTATGAGCTAAAGATACAACAAAAGAGATGGAGAGGGAGACAGAGAGAGAGCAAAAGAGTTAGTTGGAATGATGTTGGTTCGGTAGTAAATTGAAATGCTTTAAGAGTATAAAATTTTATGCAATGCGGTTAAATTCATTACAATACTCATACTCGTACTCATTGTAGTATTCGTATTTGTATTTGTATGTACTTAAACAGAAGCTCTGGCATTTCTGGGTGTGTATTAGTAGCTATAAAAGCTTGTGTGTATGTTTTGCATTTGTATTTGTGTTGGTAAGGCAATAAAAGAGAGAGTGAGAGGGAAAGTTCAAATTCCTCAATTAGAAACATTAAAAAATTTTTCAAGTTTTTTTATGTTCTTTATGAGCTCCTTTTTGTGTTAGAAGCTTAAAGAGATTACTACCCACACACAGACTGTAGATTGCTTATGGCAATTTCAATTTGTTCACGATACATGTGGGTGTGTGTGTAAGAGCACGAATACTTAATGATATTTTTATTAACAATAAAACCATCATACATGCACAAAAAAACAAAAAAAAATTATTAAAATTCCAGCTTCTTAAAAATGTTAAATTCTCTTAATTCCATCACATGTACACAACAATAAACATTTTAAAATTTTGCTTGAAATTCCTTATTTTCATGTAATACAAGCAAAATATTTATTTATTTTATTTCGCAGGGAAAGGAATACAAAAATCCAATAATTTTTATAATTTTTCTGACCCCCTTTTCCTTCTCTCACCCATAAACAAATCACGGACCATAGCTTAAGGATACATTGCCATACAAGTTTGTTGACGATGACAATGATTGGTCTGTTGTTGATTATTTGGGGGGGTTATGCGCTGATGATGTGGAGTGAGTATGGAAATGATACATTCAGGCAATCTGAAAAATTTATGACATTTGCTTCACAGTCACAGTTATTTATATTTTTGGGGGCACACATTCATGAATACACTTAATGTATGTATGTACGTACGATGAATATGGCGGCACAAATAAATAAATAAATTTATAAAAACAACGGCAACAACAACAAAAATCACAGCAAAAGAGAGAGAGAGAGAGAGAGAGAGAGAAAGAAAAGTAAAAATTGTTTTAAACGAAAACACAACAGAAAGCAAAAAAAAAAATACCAACCAAAAATTGTGTTATGAAAACGAAGGCATTAAAACAATAGAAGGACGACGGCAGCATATACAATATGGGTCTGGAGGGACATTTTATTTTCGCAGCCTATAGCCCCCTAAGGGTTTCATTTTTGTTGTTGTTCGTGTTCGTGTTGTTGTTTTTTTTATGAGTTTTATATGCTGAAAGTCAAGTTGCCTTTAACAATGTCATAAGCTTCAATTTACGAGCGGATTAACAGAATTTATGTCAATTTGTTCTTGCGTTAACAACATTTAATGTACGGATATGAGTATAAACAAACACTCTGATTCTCTGATTCTAATATGATGACATATTGAGTTACACATACGCTTGCATACATACATACATACATATATTTATAGACAAAATAAATAGGCTCCCATATTATATTTTATGTGAGTCTGTTACACATGAATGTTTGAGATTTTTCTTTTAACAACAACACAAAAAAAACGGTACTTTATTACTCATACAAATATAGGATGTGGTGCGGGGAAGAGAGAGAGAGAGAGAGGGTATGGGGGCCTATAATATCATGTACATTTATTAAACAATCTTATGTTTTTTTTACATTAATTCGTTCATTAATATTCTTGTTGCTTAAGTAAATATGACTTCCTAGTTAACGATATGATAGACAAATCGTTTAAGAGAGTAATCAAATGCTTCAACATTCAGCACTCAACAAATGGTGTTTTTTTTTTGTTTAATTTAAAATTTAAATGAGCTCCTCTCGAATAAAAAATCATTTTAATTAAAATATTTACACAGAGACATAAGATTTGACATCCAAAAAACAGATATCATAGGAATAATAGAATAGCTAGCACATGTCTATCAATTTTTAAAGAACGAGAAGAATTTCAATTTAATTTTTTTCAAGGATTTTCATTCATTCATTCCTAATATTTGTTCAGTTTTTTAATTCGAAATAAATAGGCCCTCAAGCACGTTAGGTGGTGAACCCCCTCGAATGAAAAGGTCCAACTTAGGCAAGCATTTAGGCCTATTGTGATACCACAAATAATTCTACCCATGGATCAAACATTCCCTAGAGAAAACTATGCCGAGTCCAAATTAAATCTTTCTATTGAAGCAATCTATATATGAGAAAGCTCAGTCAAAGATGTCAGAAAATGTGAGGTCAGAAACCTCCGACTCTTTATGACAAGACCCGGTGCACTGAGGTGAAAGGCAGTATTTTCCTGCACATCAGACTCACAGCTCCTGTTGAAGTCCTTAGTCCAATACCTAGTCTTCCGGCATATGTTTACCAAAAGAACAGTGGCCCATCAGAATCACTATAGTGCGTTTGCAATATTACACCTACCATTTTGCTTCCAACGCGATTGAATTTCCCCATAAAACGAATGCACAATTTCCAAATTAACCGAAACAAAACCGAATAATTATACGCTGTAACATGCCGCCGATTGCTAGCAGCGTATCGTCTCTGGCTAGCTTATCAGCAATGAAATTTCCAACGATATCCCTGTGTCCTGAAACCCGTATAAGAGTTACTTTTGAATGTTTCAAAATTTCTTTGAGAAGTCCTCGGCATTCACGGACAAGGGCGCTCGATGAAACTACATTCGTTAGTGAGTTAATAGCAGCCTGGCTCTCCAAGTAAATCAAAAGATTTTCAGCGAAAATCCTGTTACTCACCAAGATTGCAATGACCTCTGTTTGGAACACACTACAGTGGTCAGGTAGCCTATAAGAAAGTTCAACATCAGAACTCTTAATATATATACTTCAGCCAATTGTTACATTTTTACCTTTTAAAATCGTTTAAAATATGAGTTCATAGATTGCAAATACAATAAAAATAAATTTATGTTGAGTTTTACTTAAAATTCTTTATTGTTCGCACAATTCTGTGTGCCACTGTTCACAACTTGATGTAAACAACAACAATTGCTCTGTTTGTTATTACTCTTTGCACTCTTTTGCGTAAACAATAATAATTGTTCGACAGATCTTTGTAACGGAGATCTTCAAACCACGATTATTCTTTTCAAACACACAAGACTGACTCATCTTTGAGCCTTGAATGTGAACTTCATGTGTCCCATTGGGAAAATCTGGTTTTTTCACGACAAATTAGAATTCTGAGATCGAATATTCTATTCAGCAAGTTATAAGGAATCGTGTAATCGAACCTAGTATTGGTATGTATTCCCAAAATAGCTGCATGTACACAGTCCAGATTAAGCCAGGATTTGATTGCCAACAACTCAGCCTTCTGCCTTAAGAGGAGATCAGAGGGGAGCCAGTTAAGTATAACAAATAATGCCTTGATTGAAGCGAAACGGAGCGCACTAGTAATCAGGACAGCTGGCTGCCTGCATACTCTGTCTGTCAGTCGACGATAGTGGCAATGGTGCTTGTGCACTGTCCACCAATTATGTACCCCGTAAAGAAAGATTAGCACCACCACAGCCCGATAGAGCCAGTATATGATGGTTGATATGGAACCACAGTTCTTGCCTACGATTCTTCTGCAAGTGTAGAGCACTATTGTTGCTCTCCTAGCCCTAACAATAATGTTAAACTTCCATGAGTGCTTGAGATCAAGAATGACACCCAGGTATTAGACCCCCAGGAGACCAAATTAAATTCATGCCAACCATTTGATGAATTTAAAAACTCAGCTAAAAACCAATAAAAGTAAAAACAAAAACAAACAAACGAACAAAACAGAATCGAAAAAATCAAAAAAAAAAGAAAAAGAAATCGTTAAGGAAACTTTGGTTAATAAATTAAAAGAAATCAATGCAGGAAGCCAAATAAAAAAAATCCCTCAAGTGTGACTAAATTGTCTGTCTGTCACAGATTAGAACATCAATTAATCAGAACACACCGAGAGAGTGATGATAAAGAACAAACAAAAAAAACCCAAAGAATGGAGAATAATAAATCGTCTTTGAGGTGTTTGCAAAAAGAGGGAACAAAAAAAAAATAAGGACGTCAAAAGGATGATTAATAATCCCACAAAACTTACTTCAAATTGTTTACGAATTATTGAACAATTTAATGAGAAATTGAAAAAAAAATTGATTTTCTTGATTTGGTCCCCTTTGAGAATACTTTAACTTTAAATGCAACTTGTTTAATTCACCATGTATTGGCAAAATAATGATTGTCATTTAGATTAGCACTCCTTATATATAGTTTGATGGCCTATTTCAAATTATTTATGAGAGTTTAAAATGCTTCTTCAAAAAAAAAAATTCCTTCTTTAAAATTCTCTGCATGTTCTATTAATGAAAGGATTTTAATTTAAATTGTGTCCTGTCAACTCATGTCCTGTCCTACGCTCTTCTTTTCTTTGCTAGCTTGCTTTGCCAGCAAACATTTTAAATATTTTAAATTCAGGTTTTCCTCAGGTCCAGTTTGATAATCTTGTGGCAGAAAAAGAAAGTCTCTTAAAAAGATAGCAAATAATAAAAGTGTAAGTGTGTGTGTTACATGCATTGACATGTGTATTTACATACACATACAAAAGTAGTGTACATACATATGTATGTATGTGAAGGAACTGGTTACGTTTAGTTTTAAAATGAACACTTCCTGTGTAGGTCTGCAACTGCATTTTTGTGGTTTCATTAGGGACATTCCACATTGAAACAATGGAAATAAATTCAAAATTTAATTTTTTAAATTTATTTCCTCTTTCTTTTTTCTCTTTAACCATTAAATTCAAATCATTTTAAATATTATGTTAATTTTTCTGTGTATTTCCTGTTGTTTCAACATAGACTGGCCAGGCCAGGCCGTGTTGTTTGTAACTGAAACGACTCATATGCAATAGATTTACCTGTAACTTACCACACAGTATAAATAAAATATTCTCTTCCAAAATACATACTTACATTATAAATTGCAATATTTTTCTTTTTTTGCTTATTTTCAACTATACGAGGGTTGTTTTAAAAACAAAAAATATTACAAAAATATTTCTTTCAATGCTTTGTTCTTCCAATGCAGGCCATCAAATTATTTTTCATTTTTAAAACGGCTAAAATTGATTTGTTTTATGAATGAGCGGCATAGTACCTCAATAAGGTTTTTCCAATACTAGCAATTGGATGGCAAATGATTTCATTCGTTCCATTGTAGCTTTCGGTAGAACACATCTATTTCGATATGTCGCGTTCAAACTTATGGCAGCTGCCCATATCAAGCCAGTGGTTCCAAGTTCCAATTTAAAGCCAATTTTGCAATAACGTCCAGAAATTTATCAAACAGAGGCACTGACTCAACACTACAGAGGTAACAGAATAATCTGCCGTGTACAGCAGTCGCTGCAGTCTACTTTGTTGGCTTATCAAACCGCAGATCAGACATCTCCAGGAAAACGAAATATGAAAAATATTTCTTCGGACTCCTTGCTCTCAGCAGATTTCTAGCAAAAAACTCGGAGAATAAATAGAAACGTGCCACGAAAAATTTTCTCAAAAATCTGTCGTTCGGAGTCGACTTTAAACTATAGGTCCCGTCAATCATATATAAAATTATTACACACAACATAAGTAGTGTGAGAAACTAGGCCGTAATCCTAACTAAAGGGTTGTAATGACCAATTATGTATATATGTATCATATAATCATAACTGAGAAGGAATGAAAGACTAAGCAAAACTCATCAACATAGTTGATATCATCCAATTTGCCAAGAAAATACCTCGTAATACATTTCCTATGAGTTAGAAGGGCTATCGAAATTGCTATAAAAAAACGTTCCTAAATCCTAACGTAGTCTAGTAGGTAGACGTAGACTTATTAAACGTAAAGCCAGGGTTCAAACCCCATGTTAGACATCAAGGCGAAATGCAAAAAAATATTTCTTCGGCGACTTTCTCTCAGCAGATTTCTGGCAAAAACTCTGAGAGTAAATAAAAAATTGCCATGAAAAGGTTTTCAAAACCCTGTGGTTCGGGGTCGCCTTTAAAGTGTAAGTCCCGCCACTCATGTATAAAATTAACACACACAACATAAGTGGTGTGAGAAACTAGTTGAGAAACTAGGTCGCAATCCTGACTAAAGACTTGTAATGACCAAATGTATGTATGTATGTAAATCCTAACGAAATCGAATTATTTTTGAAGCTAATCGATGGGAATTTCAAAATCTGAATTGAAAGCCAATGAAAACTTGTTGAATGTTGGTTTGGAGTGTTAAGAACTTAATTGGCTTAGTTCTTTTTGAAACCACCCTCGTATTCTTCTATTTAATTCAAAATACATGCGTTTATTTCTCTTCTCTTTTTACTTTTCTTTTTTTTTTTTTGGACATTAAAGTTTAATGTCTTTTCTATACCTTTTTCACATACTTTTGGCTTTTATCATGTAAATTTCAAACGTTCTTTACACAGCATGTAACAATCCTTATACATAAATTATATACAGGGTGCAACAATTAAAAAATATTCATGTTTTGTTATTTGATTTCATAAATAAAATAAAAAAGAGAGTAAAACTTCTATAAATTCTATTTAAAAATAATGGATACGTATACAGTGTACTCTCTCCTACAGGACACCCCTCTTAAGTGGACACCTTCAATAAACGGACACTTTTTTCAGTCCCAAAGAAATTGTAAGGGATTTTTAAAGTATTTCTCTCTTATGCGGACAACCCTCTCTTAACAGGACACGGGCACTTTTTCCACGACATATTGACATTTTAGTTCCCCATAAACGGACGACTTGCAGATGGTAACACTATTTTTTTTTTTTTTTTGGTTGTTTAAAACATACATTGTGGTAACACTTTTATATATTTTTTTATTCGCTGAGTTGAATAAAACGTGGATTTAAAAGGGGGAATCCCGAAAAATATAAATACACAAATTTTAAAATTCTTAAATTACAATGCCTAAAGCAGTTTTAACTATTAAAGAAAAAGTAAATGTCATTGAAATTTATAAAAATGAAAAACCTAAAACTTGACGCCAATGGGTCTTAACATAGATAAAATATGCTGCAGATGGAAAATGCAAATTCTGCTTTGGAACTATCAAAATCTATTAATTTGTTAGACATAGTTTATTTTATATACAAAGCGCGTGAGCAGGTCAGTGCAGACACAGTGAAACATGTTGTTGGCAGAAGATGAGCTTCCATTATCAGAGCTTCGTCAGTTCTCCGATATCATTAAACGAGTTCAGAGCCAGATTCAAGTTAACGTTGAAGATTATATCAATTTAGATAATGATGTTGTTATTAACGATGAAGATGTGGAAAGCATTAGTACTGAAATGTTAATAACTTAAAACGAAACGCTGGATATCTCGTCTGAAGATGAGCTGGAAAATGAAATTGAAGACAAGTTCACTTCTTATAAGGAGGCTTATTTAGCCATAAGAAAACTAAAAGGTTTTTCTTTATATCACAGCGATCTTGAAAGTGTTAAAATGCTGGCTGATCTTCCAATACATCTCCAAGATATTGAAATTAAAGGTAAAACTCGCCAAGCTAAAATTTCTGACTATTTTAAATCCAGTTGAATACAGTCTTTCAAACTTTTTTCTCTTTTTTACACATACATAAATATATGTAAATGAAATTTCTGTTTATTTTGTCTTGTCATTTTAAGTTCGTTTTTGTTTTGGAAATAAAAGTATTTAAAGAAATATATATGTACTTATAATTTGTTGATTACTCTTTTTGATTTTCTCTCATAAACGGACACTCCTAATAAGCGGACAAAATTGTCAGTCCCATAGGTGTCCGCTTAAGAGAGAGTACACTGTACTTAAAAGAAAGAAAAAACTCCTCCAAAATGATTGACCCTTTATTTCCATAAAATTTTATACTTCTTCTAACTTCACGCTCATATGCATGTGGGTGTATTACTTATGCATGTGTGGATATAGTACAAGAAATAATAAATGAAACTTTCTATTTCCATTTCAAAGTATTTCATATCTATCACTCCTTGCCGCTCCCTCTCTCACTCTATATTTCTACCATTTTTTTGTAATTTATTACCTGCTATAAAAATGTTAAAGTTTCCAACAATAGAGCATCTTTAGGTTATTATTTCTGTCTTGAAGTCTTTAAAATAAAAATTCTTTATAATCTACCAGTACGTGTAGGTTATAAAATATGATCATACAACAGCAACAACAATAAAAAAAGGGTTTTAAGAGAACAATTTCATAAAAATAACTGCAAATAAATTCAAGTATTAACATTAGAAAATTTCAAAATTTATTTCTTCATTTCAGTTTTTCTTTAATGTTTTTACTTTCAACAATTATTTGTAATACCTCGTACATATGTATGTGCACATACATATAGTACATTTCACTTTCAAAGATGGAATTTTTTAATAGAAATTTTTAAATAAAACAAGAAAACAGTTGGAGAAATCAACATGAACTCGATTTGTACGTGAAATTAGAGGAATTTTTAATAAAAGTCAGAGGTTTTCAGATAAAAATATTCAAAACTATAAAGGATATGAAATTTTTTGAGAAAATATTTCATGTCAGCATAGTCTCTTCTGAAACTACATTAAAAAATGGCTGTTGGACACTATTGACCTTAGTTTAGGATTAGCTGACATTGTTGATAATTACAATCCTTCAGCTAGGATTACAACCTAGTTTCTCACTCCGCTTATGTTCTGTGTGTTAATTTTATGCATGAGTGGCGGGACTCCGAACGATAAATTTTTGAGAAAGTATTTCATGGCAATTTGTGCAGCCCTTGCGCTGACCAACTTCTTCCTCTTCCCTGAATTTGGTGGAACTTGGTCAGTACAGGTACTGTGTAAACCCGTGGCGTCACAACGGGCTATGCGTGTTCAAGTGTGCTTTGTGATACCTCTCCGACCTAACCTAACTTCATGGCAATTTTATTTACCACTCAGAGTTTTTGCCAGAAATCTGCTGAAAGCAAGGAGGCCGAAGAAATATGTTTTCTTGTTTCATTTTATTGGCGAGGACTGATCTGCGGTTTGAACCATGTCCTCACGTCTAATAGGTCAACACACTACCTATTAGACTACGGCGACTTCAACTGACACAGTCGTAACTGATAATGAATCATGTTTATATATTTACAACAACAAAACTAAAAGCGGTGAGAGGATATTTACATCCCAAAGCTAGGAAAAGCCCACCAAACTAGAGAAGAAGGCTGTCACTCAAGTCCAACAGGCCGCAGAATAATCTGGTAATGATTCAGAAATACAAAATCCTCAATTTAGACAATTGAATCCGTAGCAAATGAACCGCACACACCGTAATAATCGTATTTAATCAATTTAAATGTTTATTTATTCATGACCTCATTTCAAAAAAAATCCTTCATCAGAATAGGATTTTAATAGCAAATTTCCTCAGCACTTTAGCCAATTACAACAACCCAATGCATCATCATATCACATTTTATGGCAACACTCTTGGCAACTCTACCATTCTAGAAATTTTGAAAGTATGTGAGAAAAATGAATTGTAAGAGCCCTGTATCTGTTAATGAAACAGAAAAAGATTTAAAAAAAAATCAACTGAGTTCACAAAAACTCTCTCACGCAGTAAATCCAACACAAATCAAGTTGTGTAGCTTGTGGCGTCGCTTTGGCGAAAAAAACATACAGTCCAGTACATAATCTGCAATTGAAGGCTATAAAAGAGACAGGAATCGTATGGCTAGAGCGTTTTAAATTGATGGTAATGGTTCTTGTAGAATCATCTTCAAAAGATACGATTACATGACACATCCAGAAGCTAATTCGCAGAAAGCAATTACTTTTTCCATATTCAATGGCTTTGCCACAATCTTTTCTGAATTCTTTTAGTGCAATATGAGAGGTTATGAACATCATCGCTGAACAAAATTTTGTTCGAAGAATCGACATTAAAAGTCTGTTGTTCTAACTCCTAGTGAGTTGAATTGTATATAAATGGTCCAGCAGCCCAATTGCAAAATACGTCACATTATGCCGTTAGATAGACCCAATTTCTAAGAAACCCCAGAGGCGACATTTTCAGAAGCGTGTACAGTACAATCCTGCTCAGGTTTGATTAAATCTTACATCCTTCCATTCTCTTCAAATTAATTTTCTTACTTACTTGTTAATTTTAATCCATGAGTGGCTGGACCTACAGTTTGAAGTCAACTCTGAACGAGAGGTCTTTTTTTTTTTTGTTGGAGAAACCTTTCATGACAATTTTATTTATGATGTCAGAGTTTTTGCTAGAAGACTGCTGAGAGGCAATTGCCGAAGAAATATATTTTTCATATTTCGGTTTTGTTCGAGTTAGGTTAGGTTAGGTTAGGTTAGAGGATGTGTACTTGTCAACTGTGACGAGTACAGTACCCGGAGGTCGAATTGACCCATTGTACAACGTCCTAGCTTCTCACACCGCTCGTGTTGTGTGCGGTAATTTTATACAGGCGTAGCGGGACCTACAGTTTAAAGTCGACTCCGAACGACAGATTTTTTAGAAAGTTTTTCATGGCAATTTTTACTCTCAGAGTTTTTGCCAGAAATCTTTTGAGAGTTGTCTGGGCTAATTTTTGAACCACGGAACCACGGGCTCACTTCTAGTAAGTCGACACATTACCTATTAAACTGCGGCAACACCAATTTCTTTGCCAATTGTTGCCAATTCCATACGCAATAGGCCGATTATGACGAACATAATCACAGCGTAATGCTAGCAAAGTGCACAAGTGTAAATCATTATTTTTATAGACAGTTTTAACTTTTTTAAGCATTTTTCATCTGTTTAAAGGATCCATATTCGTCAATGGCAATTGCATATTATAGCGCCCTCTATTTAAATGCCGTGAATTAAATTACCCTTTGCCTTCAATGATTCCATTCCATTGGAATCATTTTAACCATTTAGAAACAATAGTTTCCAGTTTTATTCTACTCTCGTTTGCCGGTTTTATTCTAAAATTATAAAGTATAGGGCATTAATTGTTTAATACACCAACCAATCCTACATAATAAATGTGTATGTGTGTGTATGTGTTACAAACATAATGTCATGTGTGGTGAAAGTAATTTTTCTCTCTTGTATTTTTTATGGTCTTTTGTTTTTAATTGTTATCATGTTTTTTAGTTTTTAGTTTTTTGCTTACGGCCAATACACATACACATACCAAGTCAAACACCAACACTAGTACAGAAAATATTTACTTTACTTTAAAACAAAGAAACGAAATGAGAATATAAAAGAATGCATTCGTATCTGCAACACGATCCTTGCATGACAAAACAAACAAAGACACGAAATGAAAACATAAAGGAATGCATTCGCATGTGCAACACGATCCTTGCATGGCAAAACTATGAAGAGAAATTCAATGGAAAATTACGAATAAAAACACAAATACCAACTTACTTTCACACTCTTCACTTTCCTTACATTGTATTGAAATAAAATCCACAAAGAGAAGATTTCTTTATAACTCCTGTGGTTATGGCTATCCTTTATGTGTTTTTTTTTTTTTTTATAGCTTTACGAGCTAAAGGTTGGGAATCTTCAAAAGACATTGGTAGCCCGGCCTACCAATGTGCACGATTCGCCGCAAGACTTACTCTCGGCTTGCTAAGCGCCTGCGTACTAAACCCAACCTCGTTCGTCACACTTTCAACCATTTGCCCCCCCCGGGACCACAATCAAGTATTACTTCGGGGGGGTGGAGATTCAGCGAGTGCTGCCTTCTGATTCTGCTGATCTTGCTCTCTCAGCCAATCTTTGCCGCATCAAAACCCTCCTCGCGAAAACACATACTGCGTTCCAGTTATCACTTGAGGTTAGCATTAGCCTAACCACATTATCGGGTGTTACCTGGGATCCTAATGTCCTCACCAGGCAAATTCGTTGATCGTCGTACCGCGGGCAGGTAAAGAAAACATGCTCCGCCGTCTCCTTCTCATTACGGCATTCTGGGCATGCTTCATCTACGTCGTGTCCATACTTATAGAGATATGCTCTATAACATCCGTGGCCCGTTAGCAACTGTGTCAGGTGGAAGTTCACCTGGCCGTGTTTCCTTTTGGTCCATTCGCCTATACTTGGGATGAGTCTGTAGGTCCATCTTCCTTTGCTGGAATTGGACCAGTCTTGTTGCCATCTATCCATGGCATCGTCAACTATTTGCACGGGGTTTAAAAGATTCGTCCCCCTCCTTGCATCCTGTTTCCTCTTCTCTACGCCTACTACTAGTTTCAGGGGCATCATTCCCGCTATCACTAGTGCTGCATCAGTAGACACCGTCCGGAAGGCGGAGATTACCCTGAGAGCTGACCTCCTGTAGGCCGTTTCAATTCCTGCTCTATAGGTCCTCCTATCCATAGCCTCGGCCCATATAGGGGCTGCATATATGGCGACCGATGTCACTACCTTCATCAGTAGCCGTCTTCTCTCCTGTTTCGGGCCTCCTAGGTTAGGCATTAATCGGGCAAGTGCACATGTCGTCGCCGCACATTTCTCACCGATGTACGTCAAGTGTTCCTTAAACGTGAGCCTGTTATCAATCATCACTCCCAAGTACTTAATCGCCTGCTTTGATGTTATGCGCTGGTCACCCACCGTTATGGTAATAAATTCAATCCTCTTTCTACTGCTTACAAGTAGGACATCTGTTTTGTGGTCAGCAAGTTTGAGACCTTTTTCTGTTATCCAGCTTCTGACCGTGCCCACCGCAGTGTTACACGTTCTCACCAATTCGTCTAGATGTTTTCCTCTTATCACCAGGGCAATATCGTCCGCAAATCCAATGATCTGTGCACCTCTAGGGAGTCTAAGCCTCAGTACACCGTCATACATGACGTTCCACAATATAGGGCCCAGGACGGAACCCTGTGGGACGCCCGCAGTCACCGCGTATGACTTTCTGCCGTCGTTCGTGTCGTATATGAGTACTCTATCCTTAAAATAGTCCTTAATTAGTTCCACTAAGTAGTTCGGTACGCCCTTTTCATCCAGGGCAGCTAACGTGGCATCCCAATCCGCAGAGTTGAATGCATTCTTGACGTCCAAGGTGATGATAGCGCAATACTCCTTATCGCCCTCCAGCCAACGCTCACCGCTGATGGCATCCTTTGCCACTGTCACTACTGTTTCTATTGCATCCAAGGTGGAACGTGCTTTCCGGAAGCCAAATTGGCGATCCGACAGGCCTTCTCCCCCTAGAAATGCTTCTAGTCTCCTACAGATTATCCTCTCCAAAAGTTTCCCGGCTGTGTCTATCATACAGAGCGGGCGGTATCCCGAGGCATCCTGTGCGTTGTTACCCTTCGGAATGAGAACCAGCCTCTGCCTTTTCCATATCCTAGGGAACGTTCTCTCCTGGATACAAGCATTAAAAACTTGCCTAAACAGCTCAGTATTACTCTCAATGGCTGCTTTAAGAGCGATGTTTGGGATCCCGTCAATCCCCGGTGCCTTATTTAGTTTCATCTCCTTGCAGGCCGCCTCAAATTCCTGGCTGCTGACTTCCTTTATGTGTATGTGTATGTGTATGTGTATGTGTATGTGTATGTGTATGTGTATGTGTATGTGTATGTGTATGTGTATTTGTATGTGTATGTGTATGTGTGTTTGTATGTGTATGTGTGAGAATATAAATCTTTTTAATTTACTGTGTTTAAAAAATAAGTACAAGCACTTACAAAAACAATTTAAATGAAAGAGAGAAAACGGCAGAAAAAGAGAGAGAGAGAGGGAGCATCTGTAATATTACAACACAACTGCAATAAAAACGAAATAAAAACGAAGAATTCATATAAAAAGGAGAGAGAGAAATACTGCATGTACAGTGTTTACAAATTAATTGCAGCTCTAAAGGAATTTACAAATTGACAGCTGATTCCATGGGGTCATATGGGTAAAAGAAAGGAAAGTGCGTGTATTTAATATGAGAAAGGGTAGCTTGTGTTGTGTATAAATTATTGCCGAAAAAAACACCAGAATTTTATATAAAAATTTCCCCTTGAGAATATCAATCACTGTGTGGACTTGTTTTTATTTTTTTTCGCCTTTTATAAGCATGAAATATTTAACATTTTTATTATTTTAAAGCATGTTGTTGTTGTAATGGACAAATATTAAGGGAATATAGTAAAACTATCATACATGGCGGCTATAGGTGAAATGGCAACCATTATTCTTAGAAATATCATAAACTTCGCCTGTAGACCTTATGCTGCAAGCGTGAAAGGATTGCATTTCGGTAGCTTTCTGTAAACCCACTGACTTAGGGACAATTAAGCAAAACTTTGATACTGTTTAGGTCAGATAGTCCTCCACCTCAACACTTTTACAGCACTTTTGATTAGAAACCATCCCAACGTAATAGCATTAAAATTTCATAACGATTTGGAAATTATATACATAGGGAATATCTCATTTTTCTTCAGTGTCATTAAAAGACATAAGCGTCGAAATAGATTTCCAAAATCTAGGCAAATTTATTAATAATTTATAGCTCACATCCATCAGTATACCCTCCCTATAAGTCTACCATTTTTTGAAGTTAATAGAGTTGATTTCCAAGCCCTCATTGTCGTTAATAATTACCATGAAATTTATGAAAAGAACTATTCTCGATGAAAGTCATCGTATTCTAGTAGCCAGTAAGATCACGGTTCAAACCCCAGCTCAGACATCAAAACGATATATTTAAAAAAATATTTCTTCGGCCTCCATGTTCTCAGCAGATTTCTGGCAAAACCCCTAAGAAATAAATCAAATTACCATGAAAAATTTTCTCAAAACTCTGTCATTCGGAGTGGACTTTAAACTGTAGGCCCCACCACTCATGTATGAAAATTAACACACACATCGTAAGTGATCTGAGAAGCTAATGGGTGATTTTTTGAGAGCTATAGGAAAATTAAAAAAAAACACATAAAATTCAGAAAAATGTATGAAATCTTTATTTGAATCGATAGTATCATGTAATCAATATAGTAATCATCATCATGCAAATGTTGACCGCGACTGCGCCTCAAATAGTCCATCCGCTTAGTCCAATTTTGGCATACACTTTCCAACATTTCGGCCGGTATCTCATGAATAAATGCTTCAATGTTGTCTTCCAATGCGTCAATTGGGCTTGTCTGTATAAACATGAGCTTTAACATAGCCCCACAAAAAATAGTCTAAAGGCGTTAAATCGCACGATCTAGGCGGCCATTTGACCGGCCCCGAACGTGAAATAAAATGTTCACCGAACTCGCCTCTCAATAAGTCCATTGTTACGCGTGCTATGTGACATGTGGCACCGTCTTGTTGAAACCACATGTCATGCAAGTCAAGCTCTTGCATTTTGGGCAAAAAAAAGTTGTATATCATCTCACGGTAGCGCTCACCACTCACAGTTACGTTACGATTCGCAGCATCTTTGAAGAAGTACGGTCCAATGATGCCACCAGCCCATAAACCGCACCAAACTGTGACTTTTTCTGGATGCATTAGTAGCTTTTGCAATGCTTCTGGCTGATATTCACTCCAAAATCGACAATTCTGCTTATTTACGTATCCATTGAGCCAAAAATGAGCTTCGTATCGTTTGTAAGACGATTCATGGTTAAATTATTGATCAAACTGAAGATGTTTGACAGTGAAACGAAACACGAAACGTGCATGAGCTGTTTAAACCAGTGTTGCCAAAAAGATAATAGCTAAAAAATCATCCGTTAGGTTGTAATCCTGACTGAAGTATTGCAATGACCAATTATGTATAACATTGCTCTGGAATATCGGATATGCATAGAAATTTCTAACAGGCCCTCAAACTTAGCAAAATATACAGACGCAAGGGATCACAACAGCAAAAAATTTACTTCATGTTGCATTACATAGACTCGTTTGATATGTATTTGTTTTTCTTTTTCAATCACTCGATATTGTTTTATGCCGTAATATTTATTCATTTCAATTAATTATTTTTATGCTTGTAAGTGTGAATGTAAATTAGATTTGAAGTTAAATTTCATAATTAATTGCTTTCATTTAGGATAACTAATTAGTCATTCAAATGTCAAAAAGAAAACAAAAGACAATAATAACAAAAACAACAACAACAGCACACATATTTCATATCATTAGTGATGGCACGTAATTTAAACTCTCACATGTTAATTAATTATTTATAACAGGGAATTATAATTTCACAAAATAAAAAGGATTATGTCAACTAAAAATCAGTCAAAAATAAATTCCTTTTTTTTTACACAAAATAAACTTTAGAATAGCAATTAAAAATTTTTATGTATCTGCGCATAACTGAAAAACCTTTTTGTTGTAAACATACATACATAATTGCCTTGCGTCAGGATTACAACCTAGCTTCTCATACCACTTACATATGTATGTTGTGTGTGTTAGTTTTATAAAAGCTTAAATTCGATTTTATTTTACACTCAGAGTTTGTGCCAGTAATGTGATGAGAGGAAGTCGCCAACGAAATATTTTTTTAGATTTCGTTTTGTTGGAAATGTCTGACCTGGGCCTTGACCTGGGGCCTTACGTGTAATAAGCTAACACAAAAAGGAAATAAACTTTGTAAACGGAAATAACAGATGATAGGCCCATACTCTTCCACAAAGCACTGACAATATTAGGTAGGTAGGTAGATTTGGATGGATACACTTAGGCCGCATTGGGCCCATTGTGTTATCACAGCTATCCGCTATTCCTTAATCTCGAAACCACTCGGAGCTCCTGATAAAGCGATTTAGGCTGCCATTGTCGATCCCCGACAGTTCCTCCAGATCATCCGTGTAGTACGTACCCAAGTACTTCTTCCTCCTTTGGCAAAGAGCCGGACATGTACCCAGCAGGTGAGGAACAGTCTCCTCCTCGTTCTTCTCCAGAAATCGTTAGCAAGGTATTGGAGACCAATACGACTCGCATGCGTACCCATAATGTAATGCCCCGTAATGACACCGATAACCACACCGAGAGCGCCTCTTTAGAGTTTAAGTAGACTCATTGTGCGCCCCTTATCCAGCCTTGGCCAGATTTTACGAGCCGTTCTACCCGTGTTCGAGGCCGCCCAGCTGTCGCTGACGGAGTTGACTATCGCATTATTAATTATGAGCTTGCAGGTCCTCATAGGGTTGACCAGATTCGAGAATTCATCGGAGAGTTCGATGGTCGTGCACCGCTTAGCAAGTCCATCAGCTCTGCAGTTGCCCGGAATACCACTGTGCCCCGGTACCCATACGATATGCATATCATATCGTTTCACTATCTCGTCAAGATATCTGCGACAGCCGTACACCGTCTTAGAGTTTATCACGTTGGAACTTAGAGCGCTAATAGCCGCCAGGCTATCTGAAAGTATAGTGACGTATTGCCACCACCTTCGCCTGCATTGACGCTGCATTAGTCTGGCAGTCTTATAGACTGAGCTATTCCAACCGATTCCACTGCCAACAGCCCCATTCAACTTCGAACCATCGGTGTAGATTTGTACAAAGTCCCTTAACGGGTGGATTAACTGGCAATATTACAAAGAAAGCATTTTAATGGAAGCATTTTGCCAGTCTGGACTATAAGCAGACAAACCAAAAATGAAATAAGAAGGACCAGTGTATTCTAGAATAAATTAAGATCAGATGGCAGACGACTATTATGCGCATGCTATGTTCCAACGGGCGTTAAAGGAAATACTGTATATACAGTGCATCATTCTTCGTTAGTTGATAGGTGTAATTAGTTTTACAGTTAATTTTGCTTTAATTAAGTTTAAGTTTTGGTCTGAATTTCTGTATATTTCGACTGACGTAATTACTGGCTTTAAGTTCTTTATTTTAAGCAAAAATTCAATCGTAGTTTTGTTTTTTTTATTATTTAAAAATTTTTTTTTATATATCCTTAGGAAGGAAAACGTTCATTTAAAGCAAAGCCTAGAAAACTTTCACACTCTATCACAAATACTCTCTCTCTGACTTACACATAAATGAACAAGTGATTTCAATTCGTTTTTTTTTTTTGTTTGTTTTTATTTCCTGTCTTGACGGTAGATGCCTGGCTGCCTGACTGCCGACCTGCAGTCGCAGGCTTCTATAATTTGTATGTTGCAACAAATTCTCATTGAATATGTAGTTAATGAGTTAAATTTTGTAACACCAATGCTAGCAACACCAATACCCTTAAAGCTTTTAATTTTACCAGAACTAAGTGTTTATTTTTGCCCAACAACACCACAAAAAAATAACAGAAAGTTTTTCATTTTATTTTTTGTTTGATTTTTATTCTGCTTCTTCTTTCCTTCATTCTGTTTTATTTCCTCTTTTTTTGTAAGCCTTACATGTTGCAAGTGTGTAAACGAGTGTGAATTCTTTCATTTTTTGTATACGAATGTTTAAAGACCGCATTGAGCGCAGCAATTGAGGTTAAAGTTGTATTTCTTTCATAAAAACGTACCAAAAAAATTTAAAAGAAGCAGAAGTAGAAGGTTTTCTTTTTAATGGTTGCTAGGGAAACTAATAGACCAACAATAGACACTCTTAATGCATATATTTGCCCTACTATATGTTAATTTAATTTAACGAGCGCTATCACAAAGTAAATTCTACATCTTCTTATTCCTCTATTCTAAACGAATGATGTGTTCGCTTTAACAATTTCTGATATCATAGGGTTACCATTTTCCCTCGCACAGAACCAATGCATTTTGTGAAGATATTGTTATGAAAATGAAAAATCAAAATACTCATGTTTTGCTTATACATCGCTTAACATTAAAATTATGAACAAGAGCTACAAAAACAAAACAATGCAGTAAACAAACCTGTTTACAAATTATCGTACTGCTTAATATAACCAGAAATACCAACGTAAAAAAATGGTAAACAAGTAAACAAAAATACAACAATAACACTACAATAATAAATGAAAACGATGATGTTTACATTTATAGTTATAGTGAAGTCGCCGTGGTCTAGTAGGTAGTGTGTTGGCTTATTAGACGAAAGGCCCGAGTTCGAATCCCAGGCCAGACATCAAAAACAAGATACAAAAAGTATTTCTTCGCCGACTTCCTCTCAGCAGATTTCTGGCAAAAACTCTGAGAGTAAAAATTGCCATGAAAAGCTTCTCAAAAAATCTGTCGTTCGGAGTCGACTTTAAACTGTAGGTCCCGCTACTCATGTATAACATTAACGCACACAACATGAGTGGTGTTGAGAAGCTAGGCCGTAATCCTGACTGAAGGGTTGTAATGGCCAATTATGTATGTGTGTTACATTTATAGGGATTTCGAGAAGGCGAAGTCATGAACATAAGCCTTCAAGAACATTCAACAGACTGTTTACTTTGCCATATAAAAGGCAAGAAAAAGTAGGCGATTGAGTGAGTGGAGTTCAGTCATTCTTGGGTGAAAACGCGGTGTGTTTGAAGAGAGTAATCGTGGTTTGAAGATCTCCGTTACAAAAATATGTCGAATAATTGTGTTATTGTTTATGCAAGGGTATACACAGAGGAATAACAAAGAAAAGCAATTGTTGTTGTTTACATCAAGTTGTGAGCAGTGGCACACAGAATTGTGCGAATAATAAAGAATTATAATTAAAACTAAACAGAAATTTATTTTGTATTTTATTTGCAATCTACGAGCTCATATTTTTAACGTTTTAAAAAGTAAACACGTAACAATGTATTGGTTTAGGTATAGTGCTCATTGGACTCGATTAGGACCAACAAACCAACTAATCTTGCCAGCACCTAATCAGATCTTTGAAAACGGTCAGACCTGCACTCATGACGTTTCAATGGCCGATCTGTAACAAAATATATCCTCGGAATATATTCAGAGGAGCATATATTTACATTCCAAGCGATTAAATACATGCAGAGAAGCATTTTTGGAAACCCTAAAGCCAAACTGAACAACACCCTATGCTATCTGCTCGTAGAAGTATCTTTTTCCACAATAAGTACATTATTGACCATTTGCACCCTTTAGTCAGGATTACGAGTCTCTCATCACTAATGTTGTGCAATTTAATTTCATCTTAATAGGGATTTAAAAACCATTTCCTTTCAATTATTTTATTCTCTGACCTTTTGTCATAAGATTACGTGGGGAGGGAAGGAAACTACTTTTTTCTATACTTGAGGTTTGAAGTCTCAAGACCACGTTTAGTAACCCAATACACTACTTACTAGATTACGGCTCACCAAAACGGCCTGAAACTAGAAATAAATTCCATGCTGTAGCTACCACATGCTGCGAGTAAGAGGAGACCTCTCGAATGCTTGGGTTAAACGTAATTTATCACAAGCAGCACATTCCCTTCCCCAAGACTAAAATTTAATAGGATCTGCAGTTGTGAGGTGGAGAAAGAGGAAGGAACTATCCAATGTTCCAATGCCCAGCATCAAGGCTTTCAAGTTCATCGTAAATAAATTTTAGCTGATTAAGCATTGAATGTGGACCAAAACAATTCCACCACATTTTTGCCTTGGAAACTTGTATTTTATTTATGTATGTATGAAACAGACAAACATTTCTAAAGATTTTCTTGAATTTCTTGATTTTCCTGATGCATTCAGGTATTTGCATATCCAGATTGGTTTAATTGTTGTTGGTTTTCTTCTTTGCCTCTTTGTTTTAAAATTCAAAGAGAAAAAAACGAAGCGATTCATCTTTCGCACCCAAATTTCACAGGCACTTTGGAAACTTTGCAGGAAACTGATATCTTGAGTACTATAACTAAAGGCATAAAGAAAACAAAAAAAGTACCACTAGGAAAACTTAATAGTTTATTTCCAGCCTCTTCTCTCGTTCTCTCTCTCTCTCATTCTCTCTCTCTATATCATGCTCTCTGTGTGTATGTAGAAATATTCATCGGTACAATATCTTGATGCTGTGATACGAGGTTAATTCTAAAATTATTTGGCCTAACGCAGAAATGTCAATGAAAATATTACAATGGCTGTTGCTATTATTGCAAACTGCTTGGCTGGTTCTAGACGAAATACTTATTGTTGTAGATACATCGTTGTTAGTATGGCAATAGCTGCAGAAAGATATACGGTATTCAGATATGCACCTTTATAATCGCAATAAACGCCATTATTGAATTCAATTTTTCATATAAAGTTTCAATTAATTATTGCGCAATAAGTACGCAAATTGTTATAATATTGAGTAAAACTTAAAATGCAACACAGTCATAAGTATGTTCAGTGCTCATATTACAATTATCTGAACACTTTGTGCTGATATTTGACAACTCAAATGTCAACAACGATAAACAAAAAACAAAACAAAATAAAAACAATATTGTTGAAGCTAACAGCTGTTATTTTTTTCAGCTGTCAAATGAATATTAAATAAAAATCTTAACTGCGTACATTGTTATGTCTGAACACTTAAAATATTGTACTCAATAAACCGAATATTGAGTCAATAAAAATGCATATCTAAACATAGTATCAGCTTACGCGATAGGTCTCGAATCTTATATTATTCTGGGAGGGTAGACGATAGACAGACAATTCTCATAATTACCAGAGTATCAAAGCCATTGAATTTTAGGGGCAAAAAAAATGTTTCGAAATGAAAGGTGATTATGTTAGAAAATATGTATTAAAATTTTTCACAATTTTTCTAGACTAATTTTGGAACCTACCGCGTATATGTACGATTGTATAGTGTTCTGATAGGTTTTAAAGAAGATGTATACATACAATCTCTCCATCACTCTCTCTCTTTCTCTCTCTGTCTATTTCTTTAAAACACCATTGTTACCGTCATTCGTATTTTACGCCAGTATCTATGTATGTATCTGTGTATCCGTATTAGTATCTGTGCATCTGTGTCTGTGTATGTATATTGTTTAATATTTGCAAAAGTTTTATTAACTTTTATTGAAGCGTAAAAAGATTTATTAAATGCCGCAAAGGAATAAAATCTTTTGTTTTCTTCTCTTTCTTTAGTTTCTTCTTTTATTTGTATGGCGGTCTAAGGAACCGGAAATATAGAATTAATGCGTATGTATGGTTATGCTGTTTTATTCTCCGACTGCTTACGGCTGATAGACATATTGAGTGGTCATCTTTGTTGATCTCGCCACGACACCTTCACCTCGACACGCATTTATTTCTTTTACTTGCAACTGACAACGTTTGCGTGTGTAGCCTACGTTTTTGATGTTGTTGTTGTTGTTCTTTTTATTTGTTTTCCAAAAAGCTCGACATGTCAAATAAAAGAATTCGATTATACTAACCACACTTACGCCTACAAATAGGCCCAGTATACCACTAAGCGATACCAATTTATCTTCCGGCTGTCTAATCACTTGACGTTTTTTATAAGTTTTAGGAAAATGCAAGAAAACAAAATCCAACACATGCATATGTTTGGTATCGTTTGTAGGTTCGTTACGGCTGATAGAAACGGAGGATGGAAAATAAAAAAAATGTTGTAAAGATTAAAGGCTTTTTAGAGACGAGACTTATTTATAAAAACCGGTTTACAGTTTTCATAAAAATTAGAAATTCTGAATTTTGTTAATGCAATACTTACATACATACATACATAATTGGCCATTACATACCTTCGTCAGGATTACGGCCTAACTTCTCAACACCACTCATGTTGTGTGCGTTAATTTTATACATGAGTGGCGGGACCTACAGTTTAAAGTCGACTCCGAACGACAGATTTTTTGAGAAGCTTTTCATGGCAATTTTTACTCTCAGAGTTTTTGCCAGAAATCTGCTGAGAGGAAGTCGCCGAAGAAATACTTTTTGTATTTTGTTTTTGATGTCTGGCCTGGGATTCGAACTCGGGCCTTTCGTCTAATAAGCCAACACACTACCTACTAGACCATGGCGAATGCAATACTTACCTGTGATAATAAGCATTTTCCACCACATATTGTGAATTATCACAGTTTGATAGGCACTGTCGCATTTCCGTTGCGTTTACTTTTATCATTGATTTGGGTGTTATAAGATCTTTTTGTTCTAAAAAAGAAAGCTGATGTAATTTACAAGCGGCAACTGAAAGTATAAGAAACAAAAAAAACATAATAAATATAAAATATCATTAAACTCGATGCCCTTCACATCAAGTTTGAGAAAGAACTCTTTTAATTAAGCGATATTCATTAGCTTCGATACCCAGTTTATTTGTCAAAAATAATCCGACAAATATTGTTCGAGCTGAAGCAATTCGAACTTCATTTCACAGATTTTGGCCATTCTTTGCAAAAGCAACCAGTAGGTAGCGTGTTAGCTTACTAGACATGAGTTACAAGTTCAAACATCAGTTCTAATATCTTGAAAATATATAAAAGAAATATTTCTTTGGTCAAGCTCCTCTAAACCTTAGCCTTCTGGCTTTGAAAGCAATTAATTCAAAGAAGTCGCCGTGGTCTAGTAGGTAGTGTGTTGGCTTATTAGACGAAAGGACCGAGTTCAAATCCCAGGTCAGACATCAAAACGAAAATATGAAAATATTTCTTCGGCGACTTCCTCTCAGCAGATTTCTGGCAAAAACTATGAGAGTAAAAAAATTGCCATGAAAAGCTTCTCAAAAATCTGTCGTTCGGAGTCGACTTTAAACTGTAGGTCCCGCTACTCATGTATAAAATTAACGCACACAACACGAGTGGTGTGCGAAGCTAGGACGTTGTACAATGGGTCAATTCGACCTCCGGGTACTGTACTTATCACAGTTGACTAGTACACGTTCTCTAAACTAACCTTAGGCTTAGGTTAGGTTAGGGTGCAAATGGATGATGGTTCATGGTTCAAATGAACGCACACAACTTGAGTGGTGTGATAAGCTAAGCTGTTATACGGACTACGGGACCATAATGGCAAAATAATGTGTGTGTGTATGCCAGTGTTGCAAAACTGAACTGTAACTGAAAGAGTACTTTTTTGAAGGAATGGTACTTTTGTAAAAAAACAATACATACATACAAAAATATAGACCTACTGCTTAAAGTCGATTCTGAACAACAGATTTGTGAAAAACTTTAAGAAAGTCGCCTGAGATATGTATATTTTTTATATTTCGTTTTGATGGAGATGTCTGACATGGGGTTTCAACCGTGAGCTCACTTCTAGAAAGTCCGCACACTACCTACTAGACTATTCATTCATATTTAATACACATACGGCACGGAACAGAAAACCTAACGACATATTCGTATTCCTCACATACAAGATAAAAACAACTGATTCAGAATGTAACAAAACGTAAAAGCCCCGTTTAGTCAAACGTCAATGGAACGTAATGTAACATACGTTCGTTTTTAGTATATGAAAAGCAATGCAAATGCTTACCGAAATAACATTACGGTTCGGCAAGCGTTTTGCATTGCTAATCGAATTCTAAAAACTAATGTACGTTTCGTGGACGTTTGGCTAACCGGGGCTAAAGCCTAATTCTACCTTCAGCATTTAGTAGCTGAAAAGCGCAGGACACAAAATATGTAGTAATAAAAAAGTACTCAAAGCATCGCGGTAGTACTGCGGTATTTATGAAATGAAAAAGTACTGAAAAAAGTAATAAAGTACTGAATTTTTCAACACTGGTGTGTGCGTATTACTGAGGACAGGATATTAGTGTGCATTGTAGAAAGAGAGAACAAAAAGAAAACAACAACAAAACAATAAAAAATTACGAGTGTAGAACTAAAAGAAACATAAAAAGACCATGAAAGATAGAAAAGATGAAAACAATAACAAAACAACAGTGAGATTCTAGAAGTTGCCAAAACAAAAAATAAATGAAATATGAATATCTATACTCCTTAGGATAATTTCTTTTATTCTACATTTACTTTCATTGCAAAATAGAAAAATATCCTTACCTGTACCTCTTAAAGGATATGCAACACAACGGCACATTTCATATTGACGCTTGTAAAAAATCCTCGTAATACAGGTGGTATAACTTTCAAATTTATAAATATGTTTACGATCCTTATAGTTGCTATCGTCTGTTAAGCAACGTAGATTCTTTTCATCCAAATATTGTAGACTTTTATCGCTGACAATAGGCCTAATGGTGAATTCTATATTATATTCAAGACCATTTGCCTCGACTTTGGCTCGTTCTATGGGCATTAAATTATCGGGTATACCGCGACTATTCAATATGAAAATCTAAGAATTGAAATATATTAAGAAAGAGAGAGAGAGAGAATCTCAAGAAACTAACTCACCCTGTATAATCTTTTCAATATCAATTTGAAATGATAAGGTTCAGCAAATATTTGTAGTTCCTTTATCAAATCAGAGGCTGTACGGCTGTTTGAAATTGTTAAAAAAAAATATTATTAAAGGACTTTAGCGGTTACTTTTGATAATTACCTATTGTTTTGACCTGAATTGAATAGAAAACATTTACCCAACATTGAGGGCACTTCGCGAAATATTTCACAACAGCTGACAGGTTTACCAAGCCAAAGGCATTCATGGAAAATTTCTTCACAATTACCGACAATCTGCAGCAAATTACAAGTAATTATCAGAAGCACATTTTCCTAACCACAATACCTTACCTCATTTATTATATTTCGATAATCATAATTTCTTAAAAACTCTCCAACATCTTCTTCTGGTAAATTCTGCGTATAATTTAAGTAACTTTGCATGGGTTTCCTACTACTACGATATTGTAGTCTAGTCTGATAAGCCATATTGTAAATAAACTCATGGGTCGCCTTATCCTTCCTTAGTTGGGGATAAAGCTTATAAAGAGAACTTTAAAAAGAATACAAAGCCATTATTTATTATGGATCAGAACACAAGTACCGTACTTATTTAAAGCTCTTTCCACTCTTATAAATGTTTCCTTGTCTGTGTCGTTTGTCGTTTCACAGATACCCAGTGTGGGATAACGAAATGTTGTTTGGGGTCCATGGTCAACGGTGACTATGCGATAGATATTCTCTGAGTAAATGCTCATATAGTAGGTGATTAAATAACAACCATAAGAGCTGCAAACCAAGTAAATTGCAAGCCACAAACGTCGTTCATAGGGATGATAACTGAGAGCAAGAGAAATATTGAAATACATATGACAGTTATAGTCAATACAAAAAAAAAAAAAAAAAAAAAAACAGTGGAAACGTATATAATCGTACACACAATGTACGTTATCATTATTGTATTATATAATTCTAATACACATACATAATTATCCATTACAACCCTTCAGTCAGGATTACGGCCTAGCTTCCCACACCACTTATGTTGTGTGCCTTAATTTTATACTTTACTGGCGGGACCTACAGTTTAACGTCGACTCCGAACGACAGATTTTTGAGAAACTTTTTCATGTTAGGTTTATTTACTCTCAGGGTTTTTGCCAAAAATCTACTGAGAGGAAGCCGCCGAAGAAATATTTATTTTCATATTTCGTTTTGAAACGAACGAGCCTGGGGCTCGAACCCGGGCTTTACGTCTAATAAGCGAACACACTACCTGCTAGACTAGGGCGACTACTCTATAATAACGCCTAATTCTAATAACAGTACAATAAATCTTAAATTTAACCCGCTATTATCATAACTGAAGTACCTTAAAAAATTTGGATCAAAATGTTTTGTAATGAAAACTGCATTACCTATGGCAAAATAACTAGTAATAAAACATATCAAGAAGTGGATTGTCACATTTGTCGGCAGCTAAGTGGCCTCAAGTCGCCAATAGTCTAGTAGGTAGTGGTTTGGCTTATTGGACGTGAGGCCTCGGACCGAAAATTTGGGAATTGTAATAAAGCAAATAAGATACAAGAACATGAGTAAATACAGCAAAATCAGTGTCGTTATGAAGACCACGAAATATATAAAAGAAGCAAAAAACTATAAGAAAACAACAGTGAGGTTCTAGAAGTTGCCATACCAAATATAAATGAAGTCTGAATGAGAGATCAGCAATGAGTATTCAAAAATATGAGTAGATTCAAATCATACTCATAATTTCTGATACTTATTCACATTCATACTTATTTTAATATCATGGAACCTCCTCTACTCATATTCAAAGCTTGAAGTACTCATCATCATATTCATACTTAACAATACGCATGATGTTGTTGATTTCGACTCTCCTTTACTCAACATTTACAAGAATCACAAAATAAGTATGATTCGCGTACGAACCCGAAAATACTCACTAGAAGGTTGTGTGTTTGCTTTGCTTGCTGTCTTTGTCTTTTTCTTTCTTCTTTTTATTTGTAAATGCAACAACAACTAAGACTATAAATTTTGATGAATGATTCAAATCACTCGTATCATTTATGAGTATTATAAGTATTTTTCTAAATTTATGAATCTGAATGAGTAGGCTTATGTATGAATCAAACATATTTCGAATGGTATGAGTTTGGTGTCAACATTGTACTCATACACATTGCAACCTGTACTGAGTAAATCAATGTTGTAGTGAGTACTAATGAATCAGAGTAGTTGAATTTCAATACTGTTGACTCACTCATACTTAAAATTTCATGAGTACTTATGAGTAGCGAAAAAAAGGTTCATTGCTGATCTCTCGTCTGAATAGAGCACAAGCTAACGTTTTCAATGGATTGCAATGAGAATTTATACTTCACAGGTTCATTTCTGTAGACAGTCTTCATTTGCTCCAATTACGAAATATTTCTAATAAATATTAGGATACCGTAATATATTGCAACGTCTAAGAGCTGAAAAAGGCCATATTTGGACAAGAAAATATTGTCTAGCCAAGAGAGTGCAGCAGTTTCCACAATGTACTACTATTACAATGAGTTCGTATTGTACACCCATCCTCGCAATGGCCAATATCAATGAACCAACGAATCGAATCAAAAAAATGATTCATTGAAGAGTTTGCAATTGATAGCTACTTTAGGAAGCTACTAGACAGCTCTCAGCATAAAGTGGGAAAAAGTGTATCAAGCTAAGAAGAGATGATGATTTTTCCCAAATTTATCGATTTTCGTTGTTAGGTTAGCGAATTCTCAAACGAACCTCGTATTTTATCGAAAGGTAGAGCCGTGCAGTGTATTGAATCTCAGATTACGGCCAATAACTATACTTTCGTTATATTCAAGGAATTTATTTATCTTGGATCCGCCGTTACCACCGAAAATTATGTCAGTCTGGAGATCAAGCGCAGGATCACTCCTGCCAACAGGTGCTACTATGGTCTCAATAGGCAATTGAGTAGCAGAGACCTTTCTCGTACGACAAAACTAATACTCTACAAGACGTTCATCCTCCCCGTGTTTCTTTGCGACGCAGAGACATGGACCCTATTACGCCCTAATTCAACAACCTTGAGAGTATTCAAGAGAAAAGTCCTACGTAAGATCTTCGATCCAGTGCGAGTTGGCGAGGATTTCTGCATACAGTTAGCTGTATGTGCTCCTCAACGACATGGATGTTGAGCAGTGTATTAACATCCAGCGGCTGCGATGGCTAGGCCATGTCGTTCGAATGGAGGAGGATGCCCCCGCGAGACGGATATTCAATGCGGGGATCTGCGGAAGTCGACGAAGAGGACGACCTTGTTTGCGTTGGAATAATTAAATCCAGGAAGCCCTCATATGTATTCGATTGAACATAATTTTAGAAAATTTTTGCACACACTTTTAGCTCTTCACTGTAATGTATAGGAGACTTACACACGCTAACGGAATATGATGAATGAATATTTCTTAGGATTTGTTTTTGCTGCTGTTTTGCTGCCACAATACTTACTTTTGTTTTACCAAATAATGTGAACCCACAAGACAACCTCTTTGGCAGAATTCAATAAATCCCTCGTACACTGCCATCAGACATCGTGTAATAAAGTTTAAAAGGCAATGCCAAACCATATTGAAAAACGTACACACACATACGCTGAGTAAGTAATCCTCTCACGGCAAAATGCTGGCAGCTGCTGGCAAATAAAGTTCAACAGCCCAGAGGAGTAAAGAGCGAAAAACTGCAACAGAAAATAAGAAAAAAAAGAAAGGAAAATGAAAATAAAAATTGAATAGAGTTGCATGTCAGATGAAATGTATTGCTTGCCACAAAATGTTGCAGTAAAACTGAAATTAAAAATGTTGTACGATATTTTACAATCAAAAAGAGAAACAAAGGGGGAAAAATGGCAGAGATTATAAGAGAAAAGAAAAGAATTTATTGAATATAAGACCAAAGGGATAAGGATGTGGTTGTGACAATATCTAATCCACCGGAGTATTGGTGCGTAACTGCCAAAATTATTTATGATTTCTAACATTTTACCTACCTACACAGACACACAAATCGTATCGTATCGAATTGATTGAATTCCGTTCGAAATTGTGGCGTCTTTTTTTGTTTGCAATTGTTTACATCTCAGCAATACAGCTATTACTACGAATTTTACCGTTACTTGTTTACGTTGTACGTGCTTATAGATTAGAGCCGCAAGTAAAACAAAAAAACAACGTGTAATTGAACTTACACGTCTGACCATGTACGCAGTTACAAATGAGTTTTACATGCGCTTTTTATACGTGTTACGTCGTCGTATCCGTGTTTTTCGCAGAGTAACGATAGTGTAGGAGGAGTAATGGTTGGCCATTAATTTTTTCATTTTCCTTTCCTTTTCTCGTTTTCTATTCCCGGAGATTCTTATCTGAAATTGAAAACAATTCATTTTTTTTTATTTTGCCGTATTTCGTTACTGTTGCACTTGAAGCCGAGCCACTTGAATGTTAGAAAACACACACTCACACACCAGGAAGTATTATCTGTGTTTTGCGATCTAAAAAGCATCGGGCCCTGCAATAAAAATAATAAATAATTGCCTGCATTTTGTTTTCAATAAAAAAAAACAAAAAAATCAAACGATATTAAATTGAAAAGCATTTTAGCCAAGAACGGTAATAAAGTTCAAAGGCCAATGGCTTTAAATGCCATGCAGAGATAACAGTTGAACATATTTTTTTATTTTTCATTTTTTTTTAGGTGCCAAAGTAAAGGAAAATGCACTTTGCGCCAGAAATCCTGGCAATTTTTTAGTGTTTTTTTTTGGTGCTGCAAATATGTACAAAAACTAAGAATCTTTTTTTTTTATAAGGATAACGGGGGGTAATTCACAGACAAACACTATATCTAATGGATTCCCCAAAACAATTTTATTAAGCAGTTTACGATACAAACTTTAACATACATTTTCAAAAACAGTCCTTGTCTCCCGAATCCTTTCCAAATCGAAGTTCGGGAAAAAAGCAGGATGCAGGACCAAAGCTATTCCTCTCCATAGGGCTATCACAAACTCCCACTCCCATCTCCCATTGCTGCATTATTGAATTGCATTCATTAATCAAATTTCACTCGCCTAGAATTTACTACTTGTAGTCGTCGTAGTCTAGTAGATAGTATGTTGGCTTATTAGATGTGAGACCTCTGTTCAAATAAAACAAATATTTCTTTGGCAACTTCCTCTCAGCAGATTTCTGTCAAAAACTCTGAGAGTTCCTCAAAAATCCTGCCTTAGGAGTCGATTTTAAACCCTAGGTCCCGCCACTCATATATTGAATTAGCACATACAACATAAGTAGTGTGAAAAGCTAAGTTGTAATCCTGGCTAGAGGGTTATAAGGAGCAATTATGTAGGTATGAATGTACGTAAGAAGGTGAAAGATCTATCTGGTATCCGTTACCGATGATAGGGTTGCTACCTTTTGTTCCGAAGCGTCAAAGCCCTCTGTGAAAATGTATTGAGTTATTGTATTGAGTGTTGTTAATTGGTTGGTAGGTTCGAACTGTTACCAAAATGGAAATGGTGTTATCGTTTAATATTAAAATAATAAACAAAACAAAAAATAAACTACAAAAACCAAAACAATGGACTTGTTCACATGATCAACGAGTAAACAAAAATATAGCAACAACATCAGAAAAAAAAACGGATAAACAAACAAGAGTAAACAAACAAGCAATAACAACACTGCAAGGACAAACGTAAACAATATACACAAACAACAATAACGTAAACCACATGTTTACATTTATAGAGATTTTGTGTGAAGACGCATTGCGTGTGAAGAGAATAGTTGTGGTTTGAAGAACTCCGTTGTAATGATCCAACAAACAATTGTTAGCGTGTAGGCGGAAGAGTGTAAAGAAGAATAACAAATAAAGCAAATTGTTGTTGTTGTTTAAATCAAGTTGCCAAAGGTAGCACACCGAATTGTGCGAACAATAAAGAATTTGAATTAAAACTAAACACAAATTTATTTCTCTTTTTATTTGCAATCTACGAGCTCATATTTTAAATGTTTTTAAAAGGGTAACAACGTAACAATATGTTCGATTGTCGAATCTTCTTCCACATGGTCACAGACACAACAGTGGTCGGATATAAACTTCAATTAGCCAGTGATCGGTAAGTACAGTCAGCAGTCTACAGTGGTAAAGCGGCTGATATCCTACAAAATAGACATCCTTTGGAATTCAAGAACTTTTCAACTGCAATTTGCACTTGTGCCGTTAAATAGTTGGGAATTCTTCATTTAATCAATGCCATAGGGGACAACACCGAGATCGGAAAGCGGTAGCATTAGTCAAATATTGCAATAGATCCGTTCATTCTATTTCATAGAAAATTGAAGCCCTGGGACTCACATAAATTTAAAACCTGCATGCTTTTTCTTTAAAGATAAAATCAGTGATTCAGTGTGTAAATTTGCATACAGAAATGTTGGCGAGAGAAAAATGTAATGCATGGGCCTTAAACTCTCTTAAACTTAACAAAATTTCACTAGGTTCTGTTTTAGAGCTCCCATTATAGAATACTACAAACTAAGTTTTGAAAGTAACTTAAAAAGACAGTCACTGCGAAGCTGGTAACTGTTCAATGGAAAGTCTTAGAAGGTCAGCTACTACGAAACCAGGAGAATTCTTAAGCTCTGGTTGAATTCGTAGCAAATAACCGAAGCTGCGTATAAGGATTAAGAAAGAACAGATTCCAAGAAATATTTGGGTTTTATGCGAGTAAGACCGAAAGCCTAAACTATGCCTATGCTACGTCTGCAGAAAGATTAATTAAATCGCTGCGTAATGTCATTAAATGTTGCAGTAGCAAGACTTTTTACAGGCTAACTAACAATTGTAATAGCCATATAAAAGAAGACAATTTATAGCTTGAAGTCGCCGTAATTTAGTAGGTAGTAAGTTGGCTTACTAGACCTCGGATCAATCCCCAGCTTAGACATCTTCAACAAAACGAAATATGAAAAAATATTTCTTCGGCCTCCTTGCTCTCAGCAGATTTCTGGCAAAATTTCTGAGAGTAAAATAAAATTGCCATGAAAAAGTTTTTAAAAAATCTGTCGTTCGAAGTCGACTTCAAACTGTAGGTCCCGCCGCCCATACATAAAATTAATACACACAACATATGTATGTGATGTGAGAAGCTACGTCGTAATCCTAATTAAAGGGTTGTAATGGACACTTATGTACTATGTACATATGTATGTAATATGACCAATTCCATTTCATGATATAATTGTGAAATTGCAATACCAATTTAGAGCACTTTAAATAAAATTCGATTGAATTGTCTTTCTCTTAACCTAACCAACCAGAAATTAATCTGATTTAACACAACATTATCCTTCGAAATTATCTGAATGCACAAATTTATCTGTTCAAAAAGTTACGCAAATGCTAAAAACAAATTCTCATTAACTAACCAGACATTTTCTATATACGAGGGTGGTTTCAAAAATTAGTTCAATATGCCAGTATTGAAGTACGAAAATGTGATCAATTTGTCTCTCACATGTTTACATTCAACGTGATGAAATGAGATTTGCCTATCGCCTAATTTTGCAAATACCCTCGTATACCTACATATGAAACAAAAAACATTCGTTTTATTTTTTTTCTGTGTAAAATGTTTTGAAAATTTATTTCAAACGCTTTAATGATTTGACACAATGATGTTTTGAATGTTGAAGTAAAAGCCAAAGACTGAAACAAAAACTTTTTTATTTCCACACACTAAAAGTGCAAAAAGAAAAACCTTGAAGTTAGGAAAATTCAAACGAATTGTAAATGAATTGAGGGCATGGTTTACCTTCCTCTCTCCCCCTACCTTTAAATTTGTTTTATTTTTAACTTCTCTCCCTTCCTTCCTCACCCTCTCTATCTCTTACCCTCTTTGTATATTAAAACATCGACAACAATGTTATCTCATTAACCTTTATTTTCTCCTCTTCTTCTTCTTATTTGCAAAAATAATAGCAAAAACAACAATGTACTACTAATGCGGTAGCAAGTACAACTTTTGCAACTGACACGATAATGTTAACGGTAACAGCAACATGCACAAGAAAAAAAATTCCAAAAAAAAAATGGAATGGAAAAAACAAGTGAAATAATGAACATTAAATACTAAAGCTGACTCTTTCTTTAGGATTTGTTCTGTTGTTTTTTTTAAACATTAAAATACAACAACAAGAAAAATTTATTTAAACGAACAAAAATAGATGCGAAAGAAAAAACCATCATTTGTTAAGTTTTAATGCAAAATACCAGCCATAGCATGATAGCAATGAGTTGTACCCGAAATAAGCAGAACTTTAAAGGAATGATTTAATTTTTCATATGTAATCAAATCTTATGCAATGGTTCGTGCTCATGCACTAAATTGTATAGGAGTTGGGAAAATGGGTTGTAGAAGGGAGAAAAGGAATGGAAAAGAAAAGAACAAAGTTCTGGAACAAATCTTCCTTTATTTTACGTTGTTAACACGTTGAATGCCAAGGCAAGTTTCTGAAAACTGGCCATGCAAGCCAATATTGAATTTTTGTTCTTTTCCCAGAAGCAATTTTGATCGATACTAGCACTGATATAATACGATTTTATTCGTAGCTACACTCACTCACTACAGGTTTAGTGAGTACGAGATAACTCGTAGATAACCCTAGAAGGGAACGCAAACTACGAGTTATCTCGTAGCCGGCAGTCAACGTGCTAATGAGCACTTGCACTCTCTCATGATCGGCGTTGAGCGCCTTAAAATAAGCTTCAAGGCTATGGCTCCTGTATTCGATTTTGTAGTGGTTAAGGTGCTTTACTACGAACCTAAGTGTGAATAATGTAGAAGACAACGTAGACATACATAGAAGCCAGATAAAGAATTTTGCGTATTCTGGTAGGTAGTCTAGTGTGTAGGCTTTTACATGAGATCCCGTAGTTCGAACTCCGGCTCAGGCATACCAAACACAAATAAAATTTCGAACATCCTCCTCAATGTCATATGGCAATGGCTTTAAATCGCACGATTTAAATATGACACAAGCAGATAGGCACGTAGCTCAGTCCTGTTGAGAAAACATGTCGTTAGTTCCCAGTTAAAGAATATTGTATATATTAGCTCTGCCTCTGTATTGGCATTCAAAAAAGTGTAACAAAAAATTTTAACCTGTACAGAAACCTTAAAAAAGGGAAAAACTTTATTGAGTTGTCGTGTCGTGTCGTGTTTTAACTCATTTGTTAGCGTTTCTGTACGGGTATTAAATATTGTAATTTATTCTTTGTTGTTTTTTACGAAAATTAAAGTTCAAAATGCAACTAAAAATACTTATACAAACACACGCACACACACAGACACATGCACATGCACACATACCCAATAGAAAGAAGAAAAAACTTTATCTGCAAACGATATTAATCCGTTACAATGTAAACGTTGTACAGGAGAGTTTTAAATAATACAACGTAAGCAGCGTACAAAAATACTCGAAATTAAAACAGAAACACACACACACACAATGAAAACGAAACGAAACGAAACTTTACGTTGATACTGAAAAAAACCATTTAAAATTCACTAAAATTTCTTCTTCTTGCTGTTCTATTTAAACATATTAACACTAGGCATTACACCATAACCAATGCACCACCACTATCATGACCAGAGAGCTACCACCCACATTTTGTACAATACATAGTGGGCCTATAAAACATTATTTCCATTACATCCAACGCTTGTATGTATGTATGCTAGTTGTGTGTTTGTTGCTCTAATTGAGGGCCTATGGCTTCTGGTAAAATGTCAGTTAGCTTGGCCAGTTGCTTTTAGCAACTGCCTACAGCATGCCAGAATGCTATGGTCGTTGTTTATAATGGTTCTGCTGCTTCAACTGCTTTAGGCATTGAGCATCCCTTGTCCTTTTTTGGTAGTCGTCACTAAGCAATGGTGACATACAGAATTAAACGAAAATTTTGTAACAAAAAAATTTCAAATTCTTTATCAAAACAACTAAAGTGCGAGTTCTGGATTAAAAGTTTGTATCTTTCTCCACATAATCGCGCTTTAGCTGGATGCACTATACCCAACGATACTCAATAGATTTGATGTCCTGTTTAAAAAATAGAGCAAAAGATGTCCTTTTTCCCTGATTTCATTATTCAAAAGCTTCAATAAATTATAGGAAACGCATCACTTTCTGATCCTGCCTATAGAAGAAGATTTCTCAGCATTTTTAGTCGCTGTTTTCCCACTTTAGTCCACAGCTCAAACTCGACTCAGAAAGCTTGTCTTTAATACGCTGAAGTGACGCCCAATAGCCGCTAAAACATCTCCATAGCGCACATTCATTTCATTTTTAATTCTTGAGAGCAATATGCAGCACTTTGTACTTTAAGCTGACCTTTCTGGTTTAATTTTTGTTCTACCCTCGTAAATGTTGACTGTATAATTAAAAGAAGTATCTGGCTGTGAAACATTCACACAAAGTACCTGGCGGTGAAAAATAAATACTCCCGTCATCAAGTAAGTTTTTTTTTAAGCTGTAGCTGCAAACATTAATCATTTGTGTTATATGCACAGACACACACAAACACACATAAAGGCAAATATAGCTCAGCTCAGGTGTTGACTCAGCCACACTTGTCAGTTGGTGTTTGAAAGCAACAGAAGAAAAACAAAAAATAAAATAAAGCACATGTAATGGACACCACCCTTGAGGCAGGTTTGTTTACTTGCAACTTGTGTTGTTGGAGCATTGCTTAAATGATGTGTTAAAGGAGCATAAAGGATGGTCTTAGGTGAGTCAGTTAAGAGTCATCAACGAGTGGTAAATGCAGTGGTTATGCTTTAATATAAGTTGCCTCTTCCTTGTGGCACAACAATCACACGTAATTTAGTTAGAAGTGAACTTTTTTTTCTTTTTTGTTATGATAACGTCATGGTATTGGTTTTGAGTTTATATAAATGGGAACTGTAGGGGAATTTTATGTGAAATATTTTTAAAATTGTTTATTCTTTTCATCAGGTTTGAAACAAAAAAATCCTTAAATGTTCTAAAAACTGTATAAAAGTATTTTTATACATACATATAGTCATACATACATGTAGAGATGCAGACATACATACAGACATACATACATACCATACATACATACATACATACATAAATACATACATACCATACATACATACACACCATACATACCATACATTCCATACATACCATACATATCATACATACATACCATACATACCATACATACCACACATACCATACATACATACATACCATACCTACCATATATACATACATACATACATACCATACATACACACCATACATACATACATACCATACATACATACCATACATACCATACATACATACCATACATACCATACATATCATACATACCATACATACCATACATACCATACATACCATACATACATACATACCATACATACATACCATACATACCATACACACATTACATATATCTACATACATATATCTACATACAAACATACAGACATACATACATACATACATACATATCATACATACATACCATACATACATACCATACATACATACCATACCTACTATACATACCATACATATAGGGTTGCCAGATGCTGATTCGAAAAAAGCTGGACATTGGGTTTTAAAAAGCTGGACAAAACAAAAAAAAGCTGGACATAAAAAAATACTGAGCACATGTTAATTTTGGTTTTGTGTAAATAATTTTTATTAAAATATCCATTGTATGTACGTATTATTACAGACATCAGCTGCTCAAGTGTTGAGACATGTTGTCAGTGATGATAGAAGAAGGAAATCATAACTTAGTTGTATAACAAATATACAATCAGTGTTGGCTAACATGATTTGAAAAGATAACATCAAAATTATTGCCCATGTTATTGCAGTGTACTAAAAAATTTCTATTTAGCTGGACAAATTAAATTTTAGCTTGAAGCTGGACAAGCATCAAAAAGGCTGGACAATCCAGCCAAGTCCAGCCAGGCTGGCAAGCCTACATACATACCATACATACATACCATACATACATACCATACCTACTATACATACCATACAGACCATACATACATACCAAATTCCAAATACAATATCAATTTGCATATTGACAGTATGGCTTCTACAGTCCTTAGTAAAGTTGCCTGAGGCTCCTATTCTACACTGCTATTGGAATCTGTCCGAACTACCACAGCTGCAGTGTCGTCATTGGTATGACCACACCCTCGTTGTAACCTACCTGAGTCTTTCGTATGCTAACGTCCTAAAAGTTTGGCATAAATCTAATCGCTCCTCATCCCCTTCGGTTTTATATCCAACGACTTTGTCATCTGATCACAGTTAATTCCCCCTCCACGAGATTGGAAATCATTCTCCAGATAATATATTAGAATTGTCCCCATTGGAGACGTTTTCGGGTATTGTTCGGTAGGATTAGCCTCCATCTGAAGGCTTCTGGACCATACTGATACCACTTACATTAGAATTGTTGGGGCTACATACTATACTTACTCTGATTGACACGTCCTGTATCTGACTCCGGCGAAAAAAGGGGTCAATTAAAAAGGTTTCTACTGTTTTATGCGTGCATAGATCGTCATGACATGGTATTTTAAACAAACTGACTTTCTCCAAAATTTAACTGGTAAGGCTGCAGTGTTCACAAAATGCTTTAAATACAAACATACATACATAATTGGCCATTCAGTCAGGCTTATGGCCTAGCTTCTCAACGCCACTCATGTTGTGTGTGTTAATTTTATACATGAGTAGCGGGACCTTCAGTTTAACATCGACTCCGAACGACAGATTTTTGAGAAACAAAATGCTTTACAACGCTATATTACTACTGGAGAATAAAAGCACCAGATGTTGCAATATGAGCTCATATTGGTTGAAAGTGCTCATGCAGCTACAGTTCATTGTATGGCTATTATAGGTTACACTGTACTTGGAAATTTTGTTCATGTTTTTAAATTCATAATTGTAAACCACAATTCATTTCATTGAAAACTAATGGAATGAAATGTATTGTATGTACATACATATGTAACAGAAATGTGTCCTTGAAAATAATAATTTTTCATTGCCGTGCTTGATAGTAAATCCAGTCAGTTTTATTAGCACAATCAATTAATCAAAAACGAGAGGAAAAAGACAAGAAAAAACGTATTAAAGGTCATGTAATCTTAAACCAGTTCATTTTGTTTATTTTTTGTAGCTGTAGTCTAAACAGCTTCAAGAAAAAAAATCTCAAACAATAGCAAAAACATCAGAAGGCACATAATTGTGGTAATTTTTCTTATCAATTTACCCTAAAAGAGGGTGGTATTAGGAAATGAAGAAAAAAGTGTTTTTCTATTGTCCCCAAAAACATAACAATTTTGATCAAATTTGCCTTTTAAAATAAACTACTACCAGCTACCGTCTATTGAAACTTGGGTATTCCCAATGTGCTATCACACACGAGACTATTTTTTAAGCCGCATGTACTCTGCTTTGTGTGTATTAGTCTTTATTAGTTATTTTTCTGAACCTGCTGTTTTATTAATGTATGTGTATTGGTTTTGTATTATTTATGTATTGGTTTGTGTGGGGTAGAAGCTAGTTGAAAAAACCACTTTCCTACAAGCTGCCATTCTGTGCCAGCATAATTGTTCTCGTGTGTGATTGCCCAATAAAATTCGTTTCATATTAGTCCACTTAAGTAAGTGCAATAAAATAATTATTTAAGAATAAGAAAAGGAAAACGGATCAATTTAGCTAGAAAAAAGTTCTATCCACATGTGCTTTAAGCATACAAAACATAATTGAAAATATGCTTTATAAAGCATAAAGGCATTTAAAAGCCTGTTACCCTATTCTCCCCTCCCCACCCCTTTTGTTTTCCGCATGTGTTGCTCAACGGAAATTGGTAACAAGAAAGAGAGAGGAAACTTGCCTTTTTTTTGTTTTCTCGTTTGGCCCATAAAAACTTTACACCTCATCGACTTTTTCATGGTCATAAACTCAAGGCATACAATGTTATGATTTCTATAAAAATCAATTCCATTCGCATACACACTTGCATACACCCCATGACAGTAACATCATCATCATCATGGACAACAACATTGTCCTTCTGGGTAGTGTTTTTAAACAAAACAATACATAAGGGTCGTTTCATATGGAATTAACCGGCATAGACACGTACTTACTTACAGCAACACATTCGTTTAATTTTATACAATGGACACACAACAGGATATAGATAAAGGAAATGGCCATTATTGGCTGAAGATTTTTTTATTGCCGAATAGTGCACTCAAATGTAAATGTGTTATGTGGATAGCAACTGTGCATGTACGTACATATTTGTATTTGTATTGTATTTGTAAATAACTCTCTCTCTATCTCCCTCGCCTTGGCATTCTCTTTTCATGCATAACAAATTCATACATTGAGTTATTACACCGTATATGACTTTTTATCTCTCCCCTATCTCTGCCCCTCTCTCTCACTCACTCTCTCTATTTTTTTCTTTATTGCTGTGGAATATTGAAAAATAGCAAGAATTTTTCCCAATGGAAATGCAAAACAAAACTCAACTGAACTGAAACACATACAACCACAAATAGAGAATCCCACACATGTATTGAGTTTAACAAAGGAAAATCGAATTAAAAAATGATCAACGAATGCTGTTCGATGCTCAATGTCACCAAAGGTTTCCAAGTGTTGTTCTATGAACTTGAGAGGAATATTTCACACTTAAATAATGAAATGAAATATGTAGTGGAAGTATGAATTAAATTCCGGCAAGCATGAAAGAGAAAGATTTCTAATAATTTGTATCCTTCTAAAGGAGGCTAGGCAGGTATAGTTATGGAAGTTCAAGAACCAACAGATGAAATAAATCCTGTTGACTTGATGTTATCCCTTCAGTGGAATACAGAAATAAAACAATGGTAGGCGAAAGATGGCAAAAAAAATGTTTCAATAAAAACTAGAACTAGGACTTACTTACTTCACAGATGGATCGAAGCTAGGTGGCAACATATATAGGTGCTGGGGTTTTCTGTAAGAATCTCAGTCTTAAACTTGAACACTTTAGGTTAAAGGATGAAAGAAGAAGAGCAGATGCGTTTGGAGAATGGATCGGGATGTTATGTGTCTGGGTGTCTGGGCCTGCTATAGACAGCAATAGAACAAGTTGGTTGCTAAGCTTAGATAAGGCCCCGCTGAGGCTTGTTATTGCTTTCATTACAGGGCACGAGATTAGATCGCTGACAAGTATGTGGAACAGAGCCCAGTCGGACTATTGAAGGGGATGTTGCGACGACGAGGAGTTAGAATCTATAGAACAACTCCTCTGCAACTCAATAAAGCGCGTCCATTAATGTATTTGTTGTCGGAAGGAGGGTGAGGTGTAAATATCAACTAACACTTCAAATATCTTACAACTCAAATGGACAACACGTCCAATAAGTCCTCATATGTACTCCTGTTAGTTTGTGAAAACTAGAGTCTATCTAGAAACAACACACGCCGACTACAAACCTTAATCAGCTGTTAAAAAACAGATTACAATCCGTTGCTTCTGGCCCAAACTCCACTAATATCGATAGTGGCTTGGTCAATACAAATTCAATACAACATCATGAGAAGAAGGTTTGAAAGGTTAAGGCGATACTACAGTATAATTCCCTTGGATTATCGCGCTCGTAGAAGCTCAGGAACGCTTTTTATGGGACTGGACAATAAGAATATCTCCCAACAGAGTTCAATGGAAGTCTCTTATTGGGACTGTTTGATGCCAAGCTGTAGTCTAGTAGGTAGTGTGTTGGCTTATTAGACGTAAAGGCCGAGTTCGCATCCCAGGTCAGACATCATAACGAAATATGAAAAAAAATATTTCTTCGGCGACTTCCTCTCAGCAGATTTCTGAGAGTAAATAAACCTGCCATGAAAAAGTTTCTCAAAAAACGTCGTTCAGAGTCGACGTTAAACTGTAGGTTCCGCCACTCACGCATAAAATTAAGGCACACAACATGTGAGAAGCTAGGCCGTAATCCTAGCTGATGTGATGTAATGGCCAATTATGTAATATGTATGTTGATGCCAAGCTGAAGAATAATGGAATATAACTGTCCAGCCCTTAGTAGATTGAGGTTGACTCTGGGAAAGGGCTTCTTCGAAAATGTGGACTCTTTGTCTAGAGCCGACATTGAGACTCTATATAGATTCATAAATAGATTGAGCTGATTCAGAATGGCTTCAAGCTTGTAGCGCTCACTTATCTGTTTGCGGTCCGTATCTTTTTTCCGCCATCTGCCTCTCCTCCCTTTCCTACCTCTTCCCCTGCTCCAATTTCCCTATCTCCTTTACTATCCTCTCTCTCTCCCTCTCTCCCCTCTAGGATGTATTACAATGGGTCATTTTGACTTCTGGGTATCGTACTTGTCCCAATGATAAGTACACATCCTCAAACCTAACATAACCTTACTTACTTACTTAATTGGTCATTACAACCGTTTAGTCAGCATTGCGACCTGGCCTCTCACACCACTCATGTTGTATTTGTTAATTTTCCATAACCATGCTGTAAACCCTTTCATTATGTACGGGCCATAAATTAATGCGAACAAGTTTCAACTGTTTCAGCTGTCAACTTAATGACCCTTTTTTCTGTCCAAAAAGGCCTTATGTAAGCCACAATTTTATGCAGACATCATAATTAATTGTTAAATCATTTGTATTTTTTTTCTGAATCGTTTAAAATTATTATTAATTTATTGTTTTAATGATTGCAGACAAAAGCCCTTGCCTGTTTGTTTCTTTATATTCAAAAAAAAAAAAAAAAAGTACCAAAAGTACTAAAATAGCAAGATAGAAGGGAAATGGAAATTTTTATCGTAACTTTTTGTCGAATGTAATGGTATGAAATGAAATGAATAGAATAGAAATGAAAGACAACGACACTATTCAATAATAAATGATCGTTTGGTGTTAATGAGGTGTATGTGTGTGATAATCGTGTGAAATGATAAAGAAAATTTGCAAAAAGTTTTTCCTCCCTCTATGCCTGCAACTGTGCTCTGTTAACTACGGGTTATGATACTGAAATTTATTTTATGAAAATAGTTTTTCCCTTCTCTTGTTTGCCATTCTCTAAGTTATCATTTGTTTTATTCAGTTTTTATTTGTTGTTGGTGTCAATGGAAATGAAAATATTTAAAGTTTCTGTTCTTTTCCCCGCCCTGCCATTTGTTCGTCCTTCTCTATATGCCTTTTACACACACTTAACATTTATTTGGTGGATGGATAGGGAATGTTGTTAAAACGGAAAATTCAATTGAAAGGGGTTTTAGTTATTTTCTATTTTAAGCGAATTGCAAACTAAAACCATGACGTTAATAAAATCATCATCATGATAACATTTGTGTTTTTTTTTTTTGTTTTCAGTGTACTTTTTGTTTTGCTTGTCTTTTTCAATTTTTATATCCCTCTTTACTATCGCTTATTGGGTTTTCATTTGAAATGAAATAAAAATTCAAATTTCAAGGGTTTCATCTTCCATGTGCCACATAAAAAACGTTAAATAACTTGAAATTCGTATTCATTATGGGGAAATCAAAAAAAAGGAAGGAAAAAATAGACTAACTCCTGTAAAAAGTACCTAAAAAAGTACTTGAAAATATTAAATATTAAAGGAGGACTTTAATGGATATAAACATTTGCCTTAAAGTACTTCGAATAGTACTTAATCCAGTACTTTGTAAAATACTTAACTCGACAACGAGTCGCTATGCGTGCTCAAGTGAGCTCTTTAATATCAGAGCTACCACTTCGACCTAACCTAAAACGTACCTCAAATTATATCAAAAAGTACTTAATACCACTAACTTATCACCAAGGCCGGGTGCTTTACTGATGTTATGAAAGAAAAAAATTTTATAGCCTTCTCACGGGGTCCCGTGGTGGGCCACTACGGTTAAACAACATCTCTGATCTTCTACAGAATCGTAAAGACTACTAAGCTGAGCTGAAAAGAGTTTTTAAGTAACATTTGCATTTGTGTGGCACAAATTCTGAAGCTCACCTGAAGGAAAATCAATTTTATGCTCAAGCATTGCAACAAATGATGCAATATTTGTATGCTCTCTATTCAAGCCTCAAAACATTCAAACAGTATTAAGTACCTTGAAGAAAATCTTCACCATGCTAAGACCACTTCAGCTAAACTAGAAAGAAACTTTGCAATTTGAAGAACCAACACAGAATGAAATTTTCACTGAAAATGTATTGATTAAGGCCGCCTGCCTGTTATTTTGTTCCCCATGACTGTCTGTTCGATGTCCATTCTCGTCTTTTAAAGCTAAGTATTCCTTAAAGAAATTTCAGATCATTCGTAGGTATCTCTTATATGGCGTCCGGAACACAGGGATATCGTATTAATGATTAACTGACCCTGATAAGCTCACCCCTCGCAATCTCCGATATTCTATAGGGCATTGCTATTCCGATTGCTACACTTAACCGGGGTATCATACGTTCATTTTACAGTGGGTCTTGTACGATTTATTAGAAGACTTAGCTCATTCCTAACCCAAAATCGCATAGCCATCCACAATGGCGATTCTCTCGAATACCTGGTTATTTGGATAGTTTGCCAAAGGACTTGCCACTTGGTCAAATGACTTCTCTAGAAACTGCGGGTTTGAAAATAAGGCAGAGACTATCCTTTGTCTCTCTCCTAGTTGATGGCAATGCTTTGCTTTGAACTCCTATTATTTGCTCTTTTATTTGACTTCTTGCGGGTCTGAGAATAAGGCAGAGACTATCCTTCATCTCTCTCCTAGTCGATGACAATGCTTTATTTTGAATTCCTTTTCTTTGCTCTTTTATTTGATTCCTCCTTTTTTCTTCTTGTTTTTTGTCCAGTTTCTTCATGAGTATACAAACGACGCATTTACATACATATATGGAATATGGATTTATGAGTGCTATGTGCGTTAACATATAAGCCAAAAAGACGAGAGAAAGAGAGAGAGAAAGAGTAAGAGATTTAAAAGCATTACTTTACTGTCACTCGATGTTATTGACAACGTAAATAGCATGCCATCTAGCTCTTGCTGTTTAAGCATTCTTGATTTCTAATCCTCCTTTGTTGCTCTTAACTTTGGCTGAATCGTTATGTGTGCTCATTGTAATGCTATGTTAAGCTGTGTGTAGTGTTGTTGTTGTTGTTTCTGTTGCTGTTTAAGCTTAAAATACATTCAAAAGTTATTTTGTAAGCTGCAACAAATTCAATTCAATGTTTTGGATAAATTACATAACGTTTATCTTGCTGTTTTTGTTGTTATAGTTGTTATTGTTATTATTCTCTCCCTCTCTCTCTCTCTCACTCTATTGTTATCTTTTTTTTTTTGTGATACGTTTTGTTTTCTCTGTATGTGATTTGTCTGTAACGATTGTTTTTCATTATTGTACTCTTGTGTATACCATTAGCATGTACTCCTATACTAGCCACAGTTGTGTTATTGTAAATTGTCAATGTGTGTGTGTGTATGTATGTGTATATTCAATTGAAAGGCGTTTACGCAATAAAACTGTAACAGAACGCTTTGGTACGTGTTCAAGTGAATTGCTTTCTTTCATTTTTTTTTTTTATTTTTTTTCAAACTCTTTAACGCACATTTTACTGTGATTGTTTTTGTTTACCCACCCTCCCTTTTGTTTTGTTGTGTGTTGTTTTGCAGAAACTAAACGACAACTAAACTTTACTGCCAATAAACACAACAGCAACAACAACAAAAAACAAAAACGGAATATAAAAGTTTCCATAAAATTCGAACATTTAATGAAATTTTTATTCATTTGAAGGGGTTCCGTATTTGTCACTCTAAAGACCACTTTAAGTGCTGTGTGTTGATTTTTCTTGAAGGCAAAACGCCTTTCAATGATTTCTGATTTTATTTCCTATGCTGACATCAACAGTATTTGAGTTGAAATTAAATTTTATCGCTGCTAGTTGTGTTTATACGCGCCTATTGTGGTTTAGCCACAATACATTGTAACACTTTTACAACACAAACCATACCTAGAGAAAAATGTTAAACAAAAAAAAGAATATTTATTTCATCATTCTATTTAATGTGAGATTTTTACTTTCATTTAATTTTTTTTTTTTATTTTTTAATTTAATTACATACAATATTGTTCTCGTCACTAAACTGCACAATAGCATTTTGGTTATAACTAGTGCATCCGGTGGCGTATGATTAATAATTTGATTGAATTCCTATATCATGTGTTAATCATACGCATAGGGTGACACATAAAAATTGAACAATTCATTTTATATGTATGTACATATGTAGAGTGGATGATTTAAAAGTTTAAATTTAAAAACACAATAAAACAAAAACGGTTTGAAATTTTTGCCAAATTTTTTGCAAATTGTTGTGAAGCACAATAGTTACAATTCCAAGAAATAGAATATTATTTCATTCATATAGCTGCCGCGGCTGCCTTTACAGTACAGTGAGCTCCAAAAGTGAGTAAACACCACTGAAATAATTCATTATCTTAGGATAGCGAGAAAAGTAAATGAGAATAGTCGAATAAATTTCCAAAAATAAAAACGTTTATTTATTACTTATAAAATGTTAAAACAAAAATAAAACCATAGATGGGCACTTTGCAGTACCAGTAAAATTTCAGTAAAAATTGATTTTTACTGATTACTGAAAAAAATTTCAGTATCAGTTTCAGTGAAATTTAAATGAAATTTAAATGAAATTTAGATTGCATTACCAGAAATTTAGATTGCATCAGTAATCAGTAAAAATAAATTTTTACTGAAATTTTACTGGTACTGCAAAGTGCCCATCTATGAAAAAAACAAACAATTCATGATAAAGGAACTCTTTTTTTACTTAAGAACATAATATAAAATTTAAAATTATAGTGGGTGTTGACTCACTTATGACGCTCACTGTACCTCATTCAATCGGACCAATTTTCATGTACTTTTTCAAGTGTATGCAGTCATACCTCGGCAATGGCATCACAAATGTTGGCCATCAAATGCTCAATTGTCTTTGGATTGTCAGCATAACATACATACATACATACATAATTGGCCATTACAACCCTTCAGTCAGGATTACGGCCTAGCTTCTCACACCACTCATGTTGTGTGCCTTAATTTTATACGTGAGTGGCGGGACCTACAGTTTAACGTCGACTCCGAACGACTGTTTTTTTTTTTTTTGAGAAAGTTTTTCACGGCAATTTTCGTTTACCCTCAGAGTTTTTGCCAGAAATTTGCTGAGAGGAAGTCGTCGAAGAAATATTTTTTATTTTTCATATTTCGTTTTGATGTCTGGCCTGTGGCTCGAACCCGGGCTTTTCGTCTAACAAGCGAACACACTACCTACTAGACTACGGTGACTCCTAATAGTCGGCATAATACTTTTCTTTACGGGGCCCGACAGAAAATAGTCCTTCGGTGTCAAACCACAATTTCTTGGCTGCCAATTGACATCACAATTTAAACGGCCATCAAACGTTTGACGCAATATATCGATTGTGGTATGAGATGTGTGTCAAGTTGCATCATTCTGTTAAAACCACATATAGTTCACACCAGTACTATGAAGAGCTGACCGTAATGGTCAAAGCAATATGAGCCATAAGCCGCACCAAACAGTCACTCGTAATGGGTGCATTGGTTTCGTCACATCACTAATTAAAGAGCCATCAAACGTTTTATGCAATAAATCGATTGTGGCATGAGATGTGTGGCTCGTTCCACCATCCTTTTGAAGCCAAGCATTGTTCACATCAATACCATGAAGAGCGGATACAAAAGAAAATCGGTTATCATGGTGCCTGCACTGTCCGCAATTGTCAAAGAAATATGAGCCACATGCAGCATCAAACAGTCACTCGTAATGAGTACATTGGTTTCTATAAGAAGTGGGTTTTCTGAGCCGTAAATACGGCAAATTTGCTTATTAACTTACCCACCAAGATCAAAATGATTTTAATAATGTCTTCTAGCAAAGTGAAGTTTAAAATATCGCCTTCCGAACAAGCTATTGTATTACCTATTGCAAGAGTTATTAAATTTTAAAACCGTCTACCAACATTGAGTAGAAATTTTTGTTTATTTAGAGAACTACAGTGAGGGAGAGAGGGCAAGATGCTGCAATTCATTATTGTTTTTATGATTTACAATAACTATTCTGTTTGGTATTAATTTCCTTTTATTAGTTGCCATTTGTTTATGGCAATTTAATTTGAATTTATTGCGCCAAATAATTGAGGCAACACGAAAAGCCACAACAATTTTAATAAAAATTCTGTACAGATATACATACATACAGTGATCAACAATAATTGAATGAACACATGAATGAATAAATTTTGGTGTAAATGGAATAACAAAAGAGAGGAAAACCAATTCATGAATCATTTTTAAAAGACCAAATTATGTGGTCTGTCCATTCGTTTCATTCATTCAATTCAATTCGTTTTCAATTAATTTTCAATTCATTTTCAAAACTTTAATTGCATTTTTAAGCGTTTGACTGTGCGTTTTTCTAACCACATTTTGAATATTTTTGCTTGATTTTCATCGAGGTTAAGAGAAATTAATTATTTTGATATTTTTGAAAAGGAGAGAGGCATTACCCCGAGTGTGACCAACTTTTTTTTCTCGTAAAAATATGGATTTTTTGTATTTATTGGAATCTATATGGTATACCACACAGCTGATCAATATCTTACCGTTTTAGAAATGAAGCGATAAGCGCATATGGGTTAAGAAGACAGGTAGAGAAAAATATTACACTAAATCAGACGTCGTCACCAATAGCCCCCGGGGGCCGAACATCTTCCGCTTTTTACACACATAGGACACGGACATCAACAATGTTCGTTAACAAGAGCGTAAAATTGCATTTAGTTGCTTGTCAGCTTCTAAAAAAAGAAGGTTCATGTCGCGTTTTTTCAGTTTTCAATGATACACCCAAAAAAATAATACAGTAGGATTCACTATTTTCCAATGAGATTCACTAATAACAATGAGAAATGATATCTATTTTTGAAAGAATATTTGTCAAGTTAAATACGCAGTCTTTAGCGATTTGACGTTGTACATTTTTTCTATATTTTACACTACATAAACATATTATTAGATTACACTTGAAAATATTACTAACAATTTTCCTCTGGGCTATACTCATGCCTCTCTCAAATACACTCACATTTTTATCATTTTCTCTTTGTGCCGACGTCTGCAATAAATAATGCTGAGACACAATTTCTACGTACCGTTAAGCCTTAGTTGTGATGTCATATCTACACAATAAATCAAGATCGCTACTTATCTCTTACAATTCCGCACATTCGGGCATTATTGCAATATCTAGTGGGTAGTGTGTTGACTTACAATAGATAGCTTTGATTTCGAGCCTTAGCAAAATTTTTCAGTATATTACCTCTATGGTGAATCAATTGGAGAGATTCATTAATGTTAGTCTACGGCAGATCTTGTGTGGTAAGCTCCTATCTAAGGGGACAGCAAACATACAGCAAAAGATGTTCTGTGAATATAGCCTTTTATACCCAAAAGTACTTTGGCTTCCTTGCACATTAACTGGTAGCGGGTGCACTTGCCATATGCTAAACTAAATATCGAAATTTACTTCGCTCATCACTCTCTTACCAATCCTATGGAATCTTGTGAAGAATGAGCTGCTAATGACGTTGAAACAATTATTTTTGTAAGAATAGCGTAGGAAGGATAGAATACATACATACATAATTTGGCATTACAAAACTTGAGTCAGGATTACGGCCTAGCTTCTCATACCACTCATGTTGTGTGCCTTAATTTTATTCTTGAGTAGCGAAACCTTCAGAGAAAAGTTAACGAATGGGCGTCTGGTCGTGGTCTCGAAAAAAGCTACAAGTCACCACCATTTCGCCTATTGAGGTTGTATGGGAACAAATTTCGACTAAGATATGAGACACACTCCCTAGCGCCTAGAAGGAAATAAGAAGGAAATTATATTGGAAATCGAATATGCTGAACAGGCTGACAAAGGTCTCCATTGCCTTCTATGCTAGCAATAAAGTATTGGACAGAAAAGGGATTTTCGGACATAAGATAAAGGAAAACTCACACATACATATATTGACTGAGGATGGTAGTATGGTTGGAATGCCTTAACAAAATAAATAATCTCAACGTGATACGACGAAAACAAAGATTCACTAGCAGCATTATTACCAATATATTGTGCATCAGACCTGCATTGGTAATGCAAACAATTATTCACCTCTTCCCTCTGGAGTTCTACTGTAAAAACTCAGAAAGAAACTGGCATCCTCATCGATAAACCAAAGCGTGAAAAGCCAAAAACAGTGCGTACATCCGAGAATATTGCTGCTGCAGCAGAAAGTGTGCGTGAAGCGCCATCAACATCAATTCACCGTCGTTCTCAACAATTGAACATTTCAGAGACATCATTGAGACGAATTTTGCATAAAGACCTTGGTATGACGCCATGCAAAGTCCAATTGGTTCAGGAGTTGAAGCCAATTGACCATCCAATGCGTTTTCGCTTCGCTAAGTGGGCCTGCGATCGACTTACAGAAGATGCCGATTTTGGCAAAAAAAATCATCTTTTTAGATGAAGCTCATTTTGATCTTGGCGGGTATGTAAACAAGCAAAATTGTCGCATTTGGGGCACAGAAAACCCGCCCGCATGCATTGAAAAGCCGACGCACCCAAAACGAGTCACTGTTTGGTGCGGATTTTGGTCCAAAGGCATAATTGGGTCATTTTTCTTCGAAAATGAGCAAGGAGTGGCCGTTACAGTCAATGGCGATCGTTATCGGGCCATGTTGAACGAATTTTTGTTCACAAAAATGCAAGAGGAGGATATCGGCAACATTTGGTTTCAACAGGACGGCGCTACGTGCCACACAACCGAAGGTACACTCGATGTTTTGCGCTCTGTTTTTGAAGATCGCATTATCAGCCGCAGAGCTGATGTCGTTTGGTCACCTCGGAGCTGCGTTTTGACACCGTTGGACTATTATTTGCGGGGTGCCGTCAAAGATAAGTGTTACGCCGACAAGCCAGAGACAATTGAAGCTTTAAAGGACAATATTCGTGAAGCCATTGGCGAAATACAGCTGCACACAATCGATAATGTGCTTAAAAATTGGACCGATCGTGTAGGCTACAGCATGGCCAGCCGAGGCAGCCATTTGAATCAAATTATTTTCCATTATTAACCGGAAGGATTGTACTTTCAAAGAGTAAATTTGAAATTTGAGAAAATATTCAGTAGTTTTTTTTAAAGCATTTTCAAAAAAAAAAGTTATTTGGTGGACCCTGTAGCTTGTGGGTGTAACTCACTCGATATGGCTACCCTTCTATTGCAGCGTCGTTTTTGGCCGAAATATTGATGATAACAGCTCCGGTGATAATAGCTAAAGATGATACAATCTCTGAAAATATATTTATTTTCATACTTAATGATTGTCAAGCCACATACTGCATAATGACCTCTAGGCGATCTACAATCATTCAACCTTTGGATGAGCCTAAACGTTTACCACTGAATTCTTCCATTTATTAAAAGCAACACAAATGGTATTTATGGTTCGAAAGCCTTCCTTTTCTTAAACAATTCTTTTCAATTCAACTGATTCCCATTCAAAGTATTGATATATGAGTGTCAATATGAATATGAGTGCCTTTTAACACATCCAAACTCTGGCTCAGAGGCATGTTAATGCTGTTGTTAGTTGCTGACATCATGTAATATTAGTGTTTAACCCGAATAAGTATTGTTTTTGGAGTTTTATGTGTTCCTTAAAAGAAAAAGGGAAACAAACTTTAATTGGCTGCACAACAGCAGTGCGAACATATGAAAAATTCTATTCCCTGAAGGTATTTTTATTCAAAAAATTTATTTTTTTTTTGGCATTTTTTGTATTTTCCATAAAATCTTGTTTAACTCAGCATATTTCGTTCATATATGTACTTTCGGCATTTGTTTGCATAAAGAAAATTGCCAAAGGAAATAACCCCATCAACTCAACTCAAGATTCCTTTCTTTCTGTAGAGTGAAGTGTTTTATAGTTTTTCGCTTTGGCTTTTGGCAAAATCAAGCGAAGAGGCACGTTTCAATAATAAAAACCATTCTAGAATCGACGACAATGGAGTAGTAGGACATGCATGTGATATTTGATGATTTGCAAAATGACACAATTGTGTCAGCAGGCAACAAATAGCATTTTTGGCAATGGCAACAGTAACACAGTAACAGAAGCATTAACATCAATAACTTCATCTTCAATATTGTTGTCATTGTCATTTCATCATGTACAATTTCCTTCATTATGGCATTCAAAGTGAAGAGCACAACCCAACAGAAGCACAAGCAGAATCCCACAAGTAACTGGCCTGTATTACCATTCATTCACACTACAGTTGAGAGAGAGAGAGAGAGAAAGAGAGAGAGAGTGTGTGGTAGAGAATGGTTTCGGTTTAACTATCTAGATATTCCAATTGCAATGCCTGCCTTCACATATTCATACGTTAAGCAGAAACAAGCAATAAAACAAGCATCCCTCAAACTATGGATGGAAGAGAGGGGACATAAGAAAAATCATGAGAATATTTTTTTCGGAGATATATACGGAAAAAACAACAAGAAAAAAAACTCCAAAAAACTAGCAACAGAAACATCATGTTGAAGTATTTTCGGGGGGGGGGGGGGGGGGGGTTGGTTTTTTTCTTTCTTTCTTGTCTTACATGAATTGAATGAAAATTTGCGTACATGACTCGTCTCTGCTTGAGAATGTCAACTCAATTCAAACGCAGATGATGGCAACATGTTCTCATCCGAGATGTGTCGGAGACAGTTTAAATGAGTGTTAAATGCAGGATATGTGTGATGGAATCACTTTGATGACACAAGAACATCAGCACAGTACAACAGATGTTGTTTCGGGTGTGCAGGAACGGCTTTAACAACTTAATTTTTGGAGCAAAGCAGAAGATATGCGAGGGTTGTTCTGCAAGTGATAACAAATTAAAATCAAAAAAAAATTAAAATGATGTGAAATATTCACGCCTAATCCAAATTTATTACATCGTACTCAACGTTACAAAATTTTAATCGAAAGCCTAAAACTTAAAATATTTTTCTTTCTACCCATGAGCTTAGGTAACGTTTATCTAGAGTGTTTTACACGGGTACTAGCATTAAGCAGGTGTGAAGCTGTTTTTCTTTTTCTCCAGATAATATGCAACTTTGCTTAATAGGAATATGGATAGAAGAGAATACTCTCGTAAACGGGAAAGAGAAACTCACTCACACCGTTTCACTCGAAAGCCTATATCTGTATTGTTTTGCCGGTTTATTGGTACATCTGTATTCTACAGTGACACAGTTTCAAAGCCGAAGTTGGTTAGTAAGAAGAAAAGGTGTGCCCCTTAAGGTGGATCATGTGCCTAAGAAAAAATTAATGAAATTCCTAATGCCAGTACTTTATGTGAGCTCAACTTGAAGAGACACGAGAGTTTAGGTCCGAAATTTACATACTTCATAGCCTCGATAAGCGACGAGAGTAAAGTGGAGAAGTTAGTAGATTTCATGCACTGTTGCGGGGATCTGCAACATGAAAGCGGCATAAATCTATCCATAGCACCGCAAATAGGTCCAATCACTAAAGCAATGGAGCATTTTTTTTTCTCGCCAAGGAGGGGTAAATCTACCTAACTGCACCATAGAGGAAGTCGTCACATCCTCCGTGTGTGGAGCCCTCACCCACTAAATTCCCCCCCTCGTCTCGTGGACTTGTTGTGCCCACTTCGGAATTACGGTAGTATTACTTCGGAGTGGAATCCTTTTGCCCTTTGGCCCCTGAGTGTCCATATCCGCGTCCGGATTGCGTGTCGAAAGTTCAGGAGCCATCTCCACTATTCCTTTCGTCCAGGTCCCTGTGTCGGCCTCTGTTTGACACGTGTGCAAGTATGATCTATGCCGGCGTGCCTACATGTTAAATAATGGAGCATGAAGGTGAAAAAGTGATCAACTATGTTGACAAACTGGGTACATTGAGGGCGCTGGCTAAGCATCATATTAATTCAAGTCCCTCACAATGCTGATGCATAAGTACATAGGCGACAAGATTGCAACTTAATTGAAGAGATACGACAGATGGTAGTCGCCGTAGTCTAGTAGGTAGTGCGTTCGCTTATTATACGTAAAACACGGGTTCGAGCTCCAGGCCAGACATCAAAACGAAAAAAAGAAATATTTCTTCGGCGACTTCTCCTCAGCAGATTTCTGGCAAAAATTCTCTGAGAGTAAATAAACCTGCCATGAAAAGGTTTCTCAAAAATCTGTCGTTAGGAGTCGACGTTAAACTGTAGGTCCCGCCACTCATGTACAAAATTAAGCACACTACATGAGTTGTGTGGGAAGCTAGGCCGTAATCCTGACTGAAGGGTTGTAATGGCCAATTATGTATGTATGTATGATAGGACTGAGCGATAAAATAGCAGATCAAAATATAACGGTTTTCTATGGGATACTTCTACGGACTTAATGATGGATTAAACAGAGAGTAGATGAGTCGTAGTGTGGAGATTTAGAACTCTACACTACTTTCATTCAGGCTGAACCATTTTGGAGTAGAATGAGTCCTCTTAACAAACGTTTAAGTTCCAAGCAAAAGTTTTCATATGCATACCAGGTCATTACAGATCAGGAGTGTCATATAATTTGGCAAAAGTCAATAGAGTTCAACATTCTACAGGCGACTGCCCGGTATTACTCACATTGTTTACTTGATTAGCACAGCAATGCTGAGGCCTAAAGTCGTGTTATTTATTCGGAAAATCATTGTAGGTGCGGTTGATATACATACATATTGTAACTCAGGATTACAACTTAGCTCCTCACACCACTTATGTTATGTGTGTTAGTTTTACCCATGTGTGGCGGGACTTACAGTTTAAAGTCCAAACTCCGAACGCCAGATTTTTGAGATACTTTTTTATAGTAATTTTTATTTTACTCTCAGAGAGGGCCGAATAAAAATTTTTCAATATTTCGTTTTGTTGGAGATGTCTAACCTGAACTTTGAACCGTGGTCTTACGACTAAAAAGTCAACACACTACCTTGTTGAATATGGCGACTTCAACGAGTATATTATTGGGGATTATTAACCATTGTCAGCATTCTGTGTGACGTAATTTCTTGAGTTGCTTTGGTGTGATTTACTTAATCCCTTCAGATGGAGGAGCATGAAATAAGCAAAATTTTGATTATCGCGGTGCTCAGAGTTAGTTTTAACGTTAAAGTTTTACACTGTAGTAACGACTTTAGCTTAAAAGGTTTGGGTATTCTGGCATTATAGAGAATTTCCCTTTTAAACAAAACTGAAACTGACATTTAATATAAAATTTTATACATTTTTTTTGTATCATAATTCACTATGTTTTCCCTTGGCTTTGAATAAAAATAAAATGAAATCAGTGAAGAAGAAGTAATAACAACGCTCCCATGCGAAATAGATTAAATTGTCAGTGAACGTATTAAATTATTATTGTTGCCATCATTATTATTATCGACATCATCATTATTATGTTTATTATTGTTATTGTATTATTATTATTATTATGGAGTAACGGGAGTAACGATAATGATTATGTTTCTTAATACTTATTAGTCGTATTAATATCATTACGGTTACTGATGTCAGGTCTTACTTTTTTTACTTCTTTTATTATTTTTCTTTTTTTTTTCTTTTTTGATGTTGTTGTCTTGTAGTTATTATTGCTTATTTTACGTTATTATTTTATCATTTCAGCAAAAATAACAACAACAAAAATTTAAGAATAAAATGTTGAGCCATAATCCAACAGTTCATAAATACCTACATATATACAAGTTTAAATAAACCAAAGCCTCGATTTACATGCTTAAAGCAGTATTCAACATTGTGCTGTGGCCAATTGTAACCTATGGGGTTATTGTTTGAGCAAACAGGACCAATTTAAAAACAACTCAGACGGCGTTGGATAAAATACAGATACTGGCATGTAACCCGGGCAATGAAAATCTATTCTACAACGGCTTTGTAGGAGTTAGGTCCATTGTATTGCAGTCGCCGTCGTCTAGTAGGTAGTGTGTTGGCTCATTAGACGTGAGGCCATGGTTCAAACCTCAGATCAGACATTAAAACGATATATTTAAAAAAAGATTTCATCGGCGACTTGCTCTCAACAGATTACATACATACATACATACATACATAATTGGCCATTACAACCCTGTAGTCAGGATTACGGCCTAGTTTCTCACACCACTCATGTTGTGTGTGTTAATTTTATACATGAGTGGAGGGACCTACAGTTTAAAGTCGACTCCGAACGACAGATTTTTGAGAAACTTTTTCATGGCAGATTTATTCTACTCTCAGAGTTTTTGCCAGAAATCTGCAGATGTCTGGCCTGGGGCTCGAATAAGCTAACAAAAGCAGGCACTACTAGACTACGGCGACTTCTTCTCAACAGACTTCTGACACAAATTCTGAGGGAAAATAAAATTGCCTTGAAATGTTTCTCGTTCGGAGTCGGTCTTAAGCTGTAGGTCCCGTTACGAATGTATAATTTTACACACACAACCTAAGTAGTGCCAGAAGCTATGTTGTAATCCTTACCGAAGAGTTTTAACGACTAATCAAGTAAGTATATGGTGGTGAGATTCAGACTGTGGAGACTAAGGTTTGAATAGTGGGAGAAAAGCTATCAGGTATATCTTGTCCTAAAAAATTGAATGGCTGTCTCTTCGACTGAACCAGTATAGTTTAGGATGTTAGGAAATGCATCGCAAAAAGACTATTGATCAATTCACACAAGCCGTTGTATTGTTGTATTCATTGTATTGTTGGAAGAACATACGACAGTGTATGATTGTAATTGATAATTTTCATATAAAAATCCGATACACTTATACACATTTTTTCCATATGTTTTTAAAAGTTGTATTGGTTTCGTGCTATCAAATTGTGTGAATGCCACAAAATACACAATACAGCATAGCATTGAGCGTTCACAAACAAACAAATGTATTCAATACAACATACACGATACAAAGTTGTGTGAATTGCCCATATGTAATATATGATATCCAGATTACATTCCGTTTTAAGGATACAATATGCTGTACTATGCAGATGGATCGAAGACAGTAAGTTGAAAAAGAATTGGCGTGTTTGGATTGCAATATTCGGAAAACACGGCGAAATTCGTTGTTATCTTCCAAGCGGAAGACCCGACAATCAATTTAGCTCGGAGAGGAAGTGGATGAAGTCGCCGTGGTCTAGTAGGTAGTGTGTTGGCTTATTAGACGAAAGGCCCGAGTTCGAATCCCAGGCCAGACATCAAAAACAAAATACAAAAAGTATTTCTTCGGCGACTTCCTCTCAGCAGATTTCTGGCAAAAACTCTGAGAGTAAAATATGCCATGAAAACCTTCTCAAAAAAAATCTGTCGTTCGGAGTCGACTTTAAACTGTAGGTCCCGCCACTCATGTATAAAATTAACGCACACAACATGAGTGGTGTGAGAAGCTAGGTCTATAATCCTGACTGAAGGGTTGTAATGGCCAATTATGTATGTATGTATGTATATCACCAGCCGAACCGGGTGCAGCCAGAGTATCAGATAGTGCATGTGCCGTCTATTTTCTGTGAATCCCATTCCTAGCAGGTTTTCCCAGAGTCTTCTGTTCTCAGGCATCTGCATATTGCATTGATTCAAAACTTAAATCTGTTCCGATTTTAATTACACAGCAAGAGCTTGGAAAGCCTCAAACGCATCTTGCCTTTCTCTGATTAACTTCCCTACCCAAACCACAAAATGCTTCTGATTCAATCGGGGATCCTAAGCTATGCTTAAGACAGCTGCCAATGGAACATTTCTTTTGTGACAAAACTAGTTGTCTAGTTGGCTCTGTAGCTGTGGTAGATACGAGGAAGAGGGTCTCATTGCTTTTGTGGCTCATAGTTTGTCATTCAAAAATTTCTCTTGTAATTTCTAGGCCTTACTGTTTACAAATATTTCCTTTACTTATATTGTTTCTTTTCTTGTAATTGTAATTGTAATTGAATTTTGCAGTTGTTGTTATTGTTGTTGTTTTTTCTGTATCTTTCTCTCATGAAAAGTTATGAAAGTTTTAGAAAGTTTTATGGGGTAAGAATGTTATTCGCTTAATTAAATTCCTGACTTTTGTCACATTGCGTGTGGTTGTTTTCCTTTTTTGTGTGTTTTTTTGCGAAATAATAACACACGTTCATAATATGGATTTACAAAAATGTACACACAACCATACATACATACGGTACATACATATATATTTGTAAATGTGCCAATACATATTTACAATATTTATTATAGGTTTTGTATGGGAGTGGAGGGGTAGATTATTAATATAATATTCGGTAACTAAACCATAACGTCGTACGAAACACAAACACTGAGAGAAATTCATAAGCGGGGGCATTGCAATTTAGTATGAATCAGTTCTACAGGTTGGAGTTATTACAGATCAGGGCATGATCAAACGTGTGTACACATTAGAGAAGCTGAATCTTCTGTGAAATTCTCTTCAGCTCTGGACAACACAATTAAACCTGGAGAAGTCTATAACAGTCACAAAGAATAATCCGTCATCAAATTGATCGTTAACTCTACACTTCATATCTGGCTAAGAGCAAACCAAACCCTAATATAAACCGAAATAACAAAAGGGTTTAGACATACGTTACAGAACAGCGGGACGTAAGCGACCTTCAAATAAAACTGGCAGAGAAGAAGAGAAGTAGATGACTGGGTTGAAGATGGCGGATAAAAAAGGAAACTGCCACAAGTAACAACAAGATATGAAGTTGCCGTGGTCTAGTAGGTAGTGTGTCGGCTTATTAGACGAAAGGCCCGAGTTCGAATCCCAGGTCAGACATCAAAACGAAAATATGAAAATATTTTTTCGGCGACTTCCTCTCAGCAGATTTCTGGCAAAAACTCTGAGAGTAAAAATTGTCATGAAAAGCTTCTCAAAAATCTGTGGTTCGGAGTCGACTTTAAACTGTAGGTCCCACTACTCATATATAAAATTAACGCACACAACACGAGTGGTGTGAGAAGCTAGGACGTTGTACAATGGGTCAATTTGACATCCGGGTACTGTACTTGTCACAGTTAACAAGTACACGTCCTCTAACCTAACCTAACCTAAGAACAAGATATTGGCACCTGATATAATATGATGTGATATCTTTTGGAACTCGAGTAAGCTAACAACGACCAAACAGTTGCTATATCTCGATCTTAATCCTGTCCTATTTGAATTGAGCACATCTTCCGCTGCTATACACCTTCACTTTGAAAATACCTGCGTTTTCCAACAACGGCTCGGAAAATTTCATTCAGCAAACAAGCTCTACTGTTCTCAATCCATCCGTCATAAGCTTAAAACATATGAAGCAATCACATTGAGTCATTCATTCTTATTACTCAGTTTTGTTAGAAAGCATTGCCGGTTCTGTCAACTATATAGTGAAAGAAGTAATGGTCAGCCGCTCGATTTACCGTCTTACTACACCGAGTATGTGACTTAGCTTTCTCTGGTCCTTACTACCATGGACAACGAGCTTAAATGGAGAACTGAAGCAATCAGAACTAACTGGCCTTCAGTATTTTATGTGAGTCAATCGGTAATTTAAGCACAACGTGAATTTCTGTTACCATGTGTTCCCTTCTGTCCTCAGAAAGAGATATAAAAAGCAGAATACCTCATTAATATTGTTACGAAAATGAAGAATCAAGATACTAGTGTTTTAGTTTTACATCGCTTAACATTAAAATTACAAACAAAAGCTACAAAAACATAACAATGCTGTAAACAAATCTGTTTACAAATTATCGTAATGCTTAATATAATAACAAACACCAGCATATAAAAAATGGTAAACAAGTAAACAAAAATACAACAACAAACAGCAGCATAAAAAAAAGGTAAACAGGTAAACAAAAAATCCACAAACAATACTACAAGATTAAATGTAAACAAAATACACAAACAACAATAATGAATGATGTTTACTTTAATAGAGATTTCGAGAAAGCGAAGTCTTGAACATTCGCCTTCAAGAACATTCATCAGACTGTTTACCCTGCCATATAAAAGGCAAGACAAAGCAAGGTTAGTGAAGTTCAGTCAGTCTTGTGTGCAGACGCGGTGCCTTTGAAGAGAGTAATCGTGGTTTGAAGATCTGTGTTAGAAAAATCTGTCGAATAATTGTCTAGTAATTGTTACTGTTTAGGCAAAGGGTGTAAACAGAGGAATAACAAAAAAATAATAATTATTGTTGTTTACATCAAGTTGTAAACAGTGGCACACAGAATTGTACGTAACAGTAAAGAATTTTAATTAATACTAAACGCAAATTTATTTTTATTTTATTTGTAATATATGAGGTCATATTTTAAACGTTTTTAAAAGGTAAAAACGTAACAATATTTTTGTCTAATTTAACTGGCATACAAAATTGTTGCAAATTTTTTTTTTATTTCCGTGTATTTAGTCATGCCATTGAAGCATAACTATTACGTCTTAACTTGTTTCAAGCCTACCAAATACAGTTAGTCTGCTATATACGAGTATTTAGTGTTTGGCTTTAAGCCAAAATATTTTTTTTGTTTCTTTTTAATTTCTATTTTAAGCTCATTTTGTTGTCGTTCTCATATTGTCGTACTTCTATTGTGCAGAGGGAAAACTAATGTTTTTCGTATGTTTTTTTTTTTTGGCTGACTGTTGACATAATGTTTCGTATACCGTTTTACTCTATTTCTTTACAAGTCTTGTGTTTTCACTGTATTTGGCTTAAACGAACGAACGGCATAAGAAGTAAATTAACAGTGTAATACAGAGTTTTAAAAAAATATTTTTTTAATAAACTTTTTCTTGCATATTCTTCTTTGCTCTTGTTTTCCCTTTTTTTCTCTTCTTTTTTTTGGTTTCAAATTATTGTTTTTAATACTTTTTCAAATATTATTGGAAGACTTTTTTTTTTTGCTTTACAGTTTTTTGTCTCAGGGCTTTAGCATTATAAAGCCAAGAATAACGGAAAAATGAAAATATTTAAGCCGCTTGGTTACCAGTAACTTTTTCATTTTGTCTTCTTAATGACAGTTTCCAGAGCATTTACACTTTTTTGGCAAAAGTTTTTATAGATTTTCCTCATGAATTCTCTTTATGGTATAATGTTGCTGCTGCTGTTCATATTTTCTTCATGCTTTTTTATAGGCCTCGTTTGTCTTCAAAATGTTTATTTTTTTTTTTTTGTTTTCGTTAACTGTTTCTTTTTTAATATGTTTTTGGCAACATTTCTGTTATAATTTCCCTTACAAGGATATTAAAAAGAAATACAATTTTATGGTTTATTTTCTATATTAAATATATACGAATTGGAAAGTTTTATGCAATCAATCACCAGTGAAATGTAATAAAACATATAAAAATCAGTAAAAAAAAAGAACGAAAGACAAAAAAGACATTTTCTGTAACTGGTATTTATTGGACTGTCTTGAGTGAGACATTCATTCATTCACTACACAAGCACATTCACTATACACACCCACCCATGCAGTATGAGCATATCATAATGGTATAAAACAGGCAGCATGTATCTAAACAACATCAAGCATATGTTACCTATACTTAGTTCATGTATTATTAAATGTTTTTTTTTTTGGTCCCCAAAAGAATTGTAATTGAATTTAAATGAAATTCATTTTTTTGCGTTCTGCTGCTTAAATTTGCCAAGAAAGCAACTCAACTTGTTAGAAACGAAAAGATAAATTTCGTAATGAAATATTACTCATACGCCTATGATAATTAAAGCATGAAATTCAGTGTGGTAACCTACAGGTGGTATAAGCAACCTTATATTCGTAATTAAATATCACTCATACGTTTATAACAATTTTTGTATGGTTAAGAGAAGGATTTTAAAATCAATCTAAATTGGTCATAAAACTAGCCAGACTGCATGAGAAGCAAGGCTGTAATCCTGACTGAAGGGTTGTAATGGCCAATTATGTATGTATGTAGACTGCGATTGAAACCCTTATAGCCATCCCTAAATAAAAGCGGCAAGCAGAACTTTTTCTAGGGCTTAGCTTATATGCTCTATGGCCATACCTAAATAAAATAAAGGGTTATCAAAAAGAATACATTTCAGAAATCTGTTTATTTTTTACAAGTGTTTTATTGCTCTCATATTTATTCTTTGTTTACATTTATTGTCTTTTACAGCCAACTTCTCTATCAAAGGCTTTTAAAGTGGTGCCACAGCGTTGACAGTATGCTCCATACAAATTGTATGGGCATGAGAAATTTTGACAGCGAAAAACGTTTGCCTCTCTTATTTAGAGATGGCTGTTACGAATATCACTTCGAATCCTAGCCTATGAATACTAGGCAGTTCAAAGGTAAATTTCAGATTATTCAACGTAGAAATATTGTTGGAAATTACTTATGAACTGGCCTGGGTTGGTATAGAACTCACTATCTCTGGATCTATAAGAGGACATAGCAAAGCAAAGTATTCTTCGTTGCCAGCAAGAGGACAAATGTGTTATTGCAATGAAACTAGGCTCTGCTCGAATTTGAGGGAAGGAAAATACTTTACTTATCAGGGAAGTTTTTCCCTGCACTTGGAGAACTCTGTTCTTATACATCTTAATTCCAGGAAAATTCTTTTCAGCAGAAAATAGATACGGAAATATTTCGTATTGTACAAGTTAAAAGGGCTGTGGAAACTAAACACTCTGGAAAGAATGAAAAAAGGACTCAAACGAACGAAATTTCGTGTCCCAATGTGGTTAAGTGGAGTTAAAACTCCCTAATCCTACTGATTCTCACATATATGATTGCATGGGATTATAAGAACATCCTTTAGACATCGCTGACAGAGGCTGCCAAGATATTTTAAAGGGATCATGCTAAAGTTATGTGACTTCCATAAATTTCTCTCAACAACAACTCCAGAAGCAGAGCGGCGACAAGGTGGTAATTTGTTAGTAGATGACCTTGCAATCTTTACGGTCAGTTCGTAGATAGAGATTGGAACCTGCGCCGGACTATATGTATTATGAATAGCAACACAAAGCCATACGGTATTCTCCCCTATGAGTGCAGGCTAAGGTGCTCGCAATCTCTAAGACAACGGCGCTGATCTGTGGAGAGATCGGACTGGGTGAAAAACTGATTATTTGCGTAGGCTGTTAGTTTGCTCATATCGCTGGAAGGACGGTGGTTGCATTCTGCAAAATGCATTTCAAATTTTGAGAGATGTGAAATTCCATATGAACTAGTAAGAAAATATTTGAGATCCCATTGGATTAGGCACTAACATAATTGCCATTCAATGATTTGCCACGTTGGCATGCTTAGTAGTTGAGATGTGAGGTTAATTATTAGTAGAACTGTCTTCTGACACTCTCAACATTTCAAATTAATTTCTCAATATTGTTACGAAAATTAAAAATAAAGATACTGGTGTTTTGCTTTTACATCGCTTAACATTAAAATTATAAACAGAAGCTACAAAAGCAAAACAATGCAGTAAACAAACCTGTTTACAAATTATCGTACTGCTTAATATAACAACAAACACTAGCATAAAAAAAGAGTAGTACACAAGTAAACAAAAATCCACAAACAACACTACAAGAATAAATGTAAACAAAATACACAAACAACAATAATGAATGTAAACAACGATGTTTACATTTATAGAGATTTCGAGAAGGGGAAGTCACGAACATTTGCCTTCAAGAAGACTGTTTCCTCTGCCATATAAGAGGCAAGGCAAGCAGGCGAATGAGTGAGTGAAGTGAGACGCGGTGCATTGGAAGAGAGTAATATTGATTTGAAGATCTCCGTTACAAAGATCTGTCAAATAATTGCATGACTGTTGTTTATGCAAAGGATATAAGCAGACGAATAACAAACAAAAGCAATTGAACAGTGACACACAGAATTGTGCAAATAATAAAGAATTTTAATTAAAACTAAACACAAATTTATTTATTTTTTATTTGAAATCTACAAGCTCATATTTTAAACGTTTTTAAAACAAAATTTTCTTATCATCCTTGCAAATGTGTAGTCATTCCTTTACTATCCTTTAAAACATATTAAAAACATTAAACTTTCTTTTCATTTTCACTTTAAAATTATAATTCCAACACAAAAGTTTTTTTTAAATTATTTTCGAAAAAGTTTTTGAATTAAAAAAAAAATAAAAATTCCCTTAACATTCCATGAACGCACTTTCAAAAATTCTATCATAATAAGCGTTTAATATTTTTATTTTTATTTTTTTTTATTTTTTATTTCTCTCTTACGTTTGAACTTAAATTGAGTTTAAGTGTCGGACATACATATTTTTGTGGCACACGCCACATGTTTTTCTAGAAAGTATCGCTCGGTAATAATGCGATTTAAAGTTTTAAATGCGCATTGGAACACTAAAACGAAAGTAAAACAATTATAAACATAAGCACGCATGCAACTATGGCAACAGCAACATTTTATAACAGCATGCAACACAACAATGTTGTTGTTGTTGTTACTATTGTTATTGTTGTAGAAACAACGTTAACAGTAAGACAAGTTTGTGGCCACTTTTCACAAAAAGAAAATTGGAGAAGTACTATAGAAAAGAAAAAAAAACCAGAAAATAAGAGAAACAATTTTAGAAAGTTATTCCTGAGGGTATTTTTTTAGTGTTTAAAGAAACAACATGTCAGGGTACGGCTATAGGGAATTTAGAGAAACTCTGAAACAGTGAAGTTTGCTACACTACACTCTTATGCATTGCATGCTGTTATCCGTAAGAGACGTTAGCTGCTTACAGCTTGTGTTAATTAAGCACGTTGGTTCATAGGAAAGCAGTGGATATATTTTTACTACACCCAATATTTTTAATGTGTTTATTACAGACTTCAGCTATTTTTAGGTATTTCCTCTGGTCTAACAATCCCAAAGATTCCCGGCATTCCCATTAAGGTCTATACCGACTGCTTCAAAGTTTTGAACTGATTTTCGGGTATGCATATTTTAAGCTGAAACCTTTACAATACTTGTTAGGTAATATGATTTTCTCTAAAAATCTATCGATTTACTTGAACAAAAGGTCTGCAATTTAGGGACTTTCGATAAGTGATAAGTGAGATAATAAGTGAGACCTTATCCTCCAAAAAGTTGATGTCATCTTACCTGCCCTAAAGTATCGTTTGGAGAACATTAACAAACCAGAAAAATATCACTTTAAAATCAATCAGATACATAACATAACATACGAGGTGTGATCAAAAATAACTATTGTTCTCAATTTTTTCAAAAAGTATTTATTTATTTATCAATAACTAAAGGGTGTTTTTTATAGAGGTATAGAACTTTAAGTTGGCATTACTTTTCAAGATGGCGACCGATTTAACAGCTGTCAAGTGATTTATTCTCAGTTTGGTTTGGCAATTCATCATTGGCAATTCTCACTCACGCCTGAACAACGCTTGCAAATAGTGCAATTTTATTTCGATTTATTGAAAGACACGTTTGATGACCGCCCAATTTCACGTTTTGGACCTGTGAATTGGCCTCCAAGATCTTGTGATTTAACACCGCTAGACTACTTTCTGTGGGGCAATGTAAAGTGATTGGTCTATGCGGTAAAGCCACAAACGCTTGACCATTTGGAAGACAACATTCGCCATGTTATTGCCGATATACGGCCACAAATGTTGGAAAAAGTAATCGAAAATTGGACGTCCAGATTGGACTACATCCGCGCCAGCCGTGGCGGTCATATGCCAGAAATCATATTTAAAATGTAATGCCACAAGATTATCTTTCGGATAAATAAAATTCATGTCAATCGAATAATCCATCGTTGTTTTATTGCAACTTAAAGTTCTATACCTCTATAAAAAAAAACACCCTATATCTTGTCCCCTTCAAAGTAACCCCCCTCAGGTATAATACACTTATGCCAGAGTTTTTTTCCAATCCTCGAAACACTTCTGAAACGCGCATTTTGGTATCGCCCAAAAGCTCCTGTTTCGATTTTTCTTTTATCTCCTCGATCGAAGCAAAACGCTTTCCTTTCATCGGTGTCTTCAATTTTGGGAAGAGGAAATAGTCAGCGGGGGCCAAGTCCGATGAATACGGTGCTTGAGGCATGATTACGGTTTTGTTTTTGGCCAAAAACTCACTGGTGCGTTATCATGGTGCAAAAAATTGGTTTTTCCACAATTTTGTGCGTTTTTGACGAATTGCTTCGCGTAATCGGCGCATAACTTCAAGGTAGTATTTCTTATTGACCGTACGACCTTGTGGTAAGAATTCATGATGAAAACAGTCAGCAAAACCTTCACATTTGACCGAACTTGACGTGCTTTGTTCGGTCTTAGCTCTTCTGGATGCTTCCATTGGGATGATTAAGCTTTGGTTTCAATATCATAGCCATACATCCATGATTCGTCACCAGTTATGACCTTTTTGAGCAAATCTGGATCGTCGCTGAACGTCGTCAACATCTCCTGAGCGATGTCCATGCGACGTTGTTCTTGCTCAAAGTTTAGCAATTTTGGAACAATCTTCGCTGACGCACGTTTCATGCCTAAAACATCCGTAAAAATTGCTTGGCATGAGCCGAACGATATGCCAACATCATCAGCAACCTGTCCAATAGTGATTCGACGATTATACAAAATCATTTTCTTCACTGCTTCAATGTTTTCATCGGTTGTTGACCAGGACGACCATCGTCATTGACATCTTCTCGGCCTTCCTTAAACCGATTATGCCACAATTGAACTTGTGTTCTGCTCATAGTAGACTCGCCAATTGGTTACTCCAGAGTTTTTGCCAGAAATCTGCTGAGAGGGAGATGCCGAGGAAATATTTTTCAAATTTCGTTTGATTGTCTAAAGCCAACACACTACCTGCTAGACTGTGGCCTCCACCCAAATCAATCAGATATCGAACTTAAAACCTTATTAAGAACGCAATAGAATACTCCTACTGTAGCATGTTTGTGTTGAATATGGTGATAGCATGGTTTCTATTAAAATTTTACATTAAAACACGTGCAACAGTAACCAGAAACAAAAAAATTTGAATTATTTTATAGTCCTTCCTCTACACTGTTTACCTCTTTGAAATTAAAAAAAAGAAAAAGAAAAGATTGAAAATAAAACTTTTTTATAATGAAAGAAAAAAATTCAGAATTTTCTATTCTTTTGCGTTCAAATTCAAGACTTAAAAACTCCAACACATGATAAGCAATAGAGGTAAGAAGTTTCGAAATGCAATAGCCACTATCAAAAAATAAAGAAACAAAGATACAGGGGGAAGGGGTTGCCTAGTGGTTTGGGTTGAATTTCAGTTTTCAGGTTTTTTTTCATTATTTGCTACTGTTGCAAAAACTATTGTTGCCTGACACCATACTGCTGCTGCTGCTGCAGTAATCATATAATTTACATCATATTAAAACTAAACTGAACACAAATGCGATACTTTTTATAACGTCATGTTGTTTTTAAAGCTTGGAAAAAGACAAAAAAAAAAGAAATTTAAAAACTATATAAAAAGAGAGAGGAAACAAAAGCAAAAGAAATAAGTTTTAATTTTTAATTTTTTTTATTTACCATTACATTATGGTATACAATATGGAAAAAGACAACAAAAAAGAAATTTAAAAACTATATAAAAAGAGAGAGGAAACAAAAGCAAAAGAAATAAGTTTTAATTTTTTTTTATTTACCATTGCATTATGGCATACAATAATGCTGTTATGCGTGTGGCAAGAGTCAGTCGCAAGTTGTAAGTTGTAACAGCAGTACAGCTACTGCTAGTCTTAATGCCCGCCATGAATTTCCTTTTGAAAGTTGGTTTCTTGTTTTTAAAGCAAGTGTTTTACTTAGTATTTACAATGGTATATACGAGGGTCGTTGGAAATCAAATTCGTCTTATATAACATGGAAATCGTTTTCCAATATTTTAAATTAAAAATTTTCAAAATTTTTTATATGTTTTAATATCAAATTAAAACTGTTAGTGTGTACCCTCGTATATATTGTGAACTTTATTTTCGAAGCATACTCATTGCATGTATGTAATCCACATACAAAGTCGTCGAAGTGGAGAAGAAAAAAACAACTTTAATAAGCAAAGCAAAGCAAAGCAAAGAAGAATAAAAACTGCTGAGGCCCATTAAAATATCCTGTGCCAGGAGGTGAAAACAATTTCAAGTGTTATAGAAATAATAAAAATAAAAACAACAACAACAACAGTAACAATAACAACAATTTTTATGATATTTTTCTTTTCTTTATATTTCCTTTTCACACACAACTTTCAAGTTCTGAAATGTTTTCCTTAAAAAGTCTGGGGGAAGATATTAAGTGACTTCCTTAATGATCGTCACCAAAGACGCCACAATAACAATAAAGTGAGAGAGAAATGATTTCATAATGAATTGTTTAAATAAACTGAACATTAATGAAAGTTAATAGGATTGCAAAGGAAAATATGTATAGGGTGTTTTTTATAGAGGTATAGAACTTTAAGTTGCAATAAAACAACGATGGATTATTCGATTGACATGAATTTTATTTATCCGAAAGATAATCTTGTGGCATTACATTTTAAATATGATTTCTGGCATATGACCGCCTCGGCTGGCGTGGATGTAGTCCAATCTGGACGTCCAATTTTCGATGCCTTTTTCCAACATTTGTGGCCGTATATCGGCAATAACACGGCGAATGTTGTCTTCCAAATGGTCAAGCGTTTGTGGCTTTACCGCATAGACCAATGACTTTACATAGCCCCACAGAAAGTAGTCTAGCGGTGTTAAATCACAAGATCTTGGAGGCCAATTCACAGGTCCAAAACGTGAAATTGGGCGGTCATCAAACGTGTCTTTCAATAAATCTATTGTGGCACGAGCTGTGTGACATGTTGCGCCGTCTTGTTGAAACCACATCTCCTGGACATCATGGTTATTCAATTCAGGAATGAAAAAGTTAGTAATCATGGCTCTATACCGATCACCATCGACTGTAACGTTCTTCCTCAATGCTACGCTTTAAAGCTGCAATAGCTTCTTCTGTACGCACCGTACAGCTTCTCTGGGGATGCGAGTTATCAAGAAGAGTAAACGTGGCGCGAAAACGTTCCATGGTTAATCGAATTAACTGCTCTGATGGACGATTTTGTCGACGATAAAATGGCCATAGTGCGCGATACGTTTTCCGTACAGAACCATTATTTTCGAAATAAAATTGCACTATTTGCAAGCGTTGTTCAGGCGTGAATCTATTCATGATGAATTGCCAAACCAAACTGAGAATAAATCACTTGACAGCTGTTAAATCGGTCGCCATCTTGAAAAGTAATGCCAACTTAAAGTTCTATACCTCTATAAAAAACACCCTTTATAAGAGTAAATAGTCCCCTTAAAGGAAAATAAATACAAAATTTGTATTGCATTTGGGAATAGCATTGGAAAAGCAGATCTATTCCTTATGCATTGCTACAGCTTCCTTTTATTTTTAATTCTTATACCCAACTGAATAGGCCTCCAATTGTCAAATGTGAACAATTTTTTACTTCATTTTACAATGTACAAAATTATTAATGATTCATTGCCAAATTAGCTTCTGCACTTGTTGCGCCAACTTTTCTGTTTTTTTCGCATATTTTCGCCGATCCATTTTCCGTTTACAATTTATGAGCAGCTGTCAATTAGTGGCTTCTGTATCAATTGCAAATAATTTTTCTTCCTCTTCTTTTTTTTTTTTTTTTTGTATGAACCATTACCATAATTATAACAAAACCAAACAGCATCAACCAGAGCTATCCGCCAGCTCTCTCTCTCTCTCTCTGTGTTCTCACTTCCTAGCAGAAAGTTTCATTTAAAAAATGTTGGAATTTTGCAAAAGGAAATTAATCTTGTTGACCGGAAGTTTAATTTAATAAACGCTCAGAAGAAGAAAAACAACAACAACACTGACACAAAAGAGTGCAAAGGAAAGAAAAATTGTAGAAGAAAATGTTGCAAAATATGCTCAAGATTTGCTAAATTGTAGTGGCAATGGTGTTGTTGAAGATATTTATTGAAGAGAAACCGGAAGAAAAAGAGAAAACGGAGAGGGAAACGGAAAGAGTCTGTTCTTCTTTATTTCTATTATTATTATAAACAACAAGTGAAAAATAGCAAATGTTCTTAACGAGCAAAAGAGTTTAAAGAAATTGTAATAAAAATCAGATATTGGGTCATATAAAAAGTAGGAGCGGATTTTTTGTAAGATTTCAAGTAACATTTTTTGCAAGGATCGTTTTTTAATTCGTTGGTTAAATAGAAAATAAGGAAAATATCTGAAGAAAAGCGCCTGAAAATGTATTTTAAGATGACAAGAGGAAAAAACGCTTCAAAAATATGACTGAAAATATGGAAAGGCTGCTGCAATAAGGTGTGATTAGCTCAAGCTCATTCTAGGAATGAGTCATCAGGAAATCACATTACTTTACTAAGCCATTCAATGAAAAAGTGAATAAAATTTTGCTTTTTCTCGAGGTGGTTTAAAACATTCATTCTGAAAAGAGGAGCGCGGGTAACCTAGTATAACACACTTCATGTACAACTCCATTCTAACTTTCGCAGATATTTCAAAACTGAATTAAACTGTGGGTGGTGGGATGATTCGCTCCATAAGGTAACGGATCACTGCAGAGTCTAACGGGTGGATATGTTCTCCACACGGACTGCGTTAAGGATTATTAGGAATGAAAAAATCTCTGGCTAGGATGTTAGCATAGCTTCTGACAGCCAGTCTACTCAGTTTGAACGTAATTATCTCTAAGACGGTTCATGGCTGTCACGAAACTCCCATTAACATAGAAGACTGCTCCAAGGATTTTTAAGGGTAAACAAATTTCAGGCAAGGACATTAGCACACTTTCTTATGGTCAGGCAACAGTCAGAATACAGGGTATTGAGCTAATGGGACATAGGACTTGAACAGAAAACAGCAGAGCAGATGAACTGCTAAGACACTGCATAAATTACCGGAGAATTTACCATAAAAAAATCTTGGCAAAGGTAGATAACGGCTTACGGAAAGCAGATGAACTGCTAAGACATGGCATAACTATTGAACTCTCCGGCAATTTACCGTGGCAAATCTTGCCAGATAAGGACTTACGGAAAGTCTGCTTCAATTTCAAAGAAGCATGTTTAGCGTAGTTGTCGGAGCCACTACTGAACATTGCATTTTGGGTACTCATGAGAGATATATTGGTCTTGGCCATACGGTCAATGACTTCTACATAGGCGAGGAAGAAGATGTAACTGTTAGTTACCTCTTCTGCATATGTCTACGCTATGTCGTGGTTTCGCAAGAATGATTGGGAGTGTAAATGGCTGTCTCAGAAATTCCAAATGATTTTAGTGGATAAATTGAAAGACCATAGTCCACTGGGTACCTAGTTGGATGTCATGTATATTAGACAGTCACTTGGTGCATTACAGCGACTGACGTCGTGTAAATACGACAGTTGCTTATTGGTCCACAGAGGCTGAAGCCACGGCAGGCTTTTGTTTATACACTTGCATTGTCAGGAAATGTTGCAAAGCGTGGTACGGGTGCAACTACAGGGGCCCTTCACTCACGTATAGTACTATCATGCATAGCATGGGTAGTGTGAAAAACTAGTTCGAAAACGATCTAGGTTTTAATGGCCAATTAAGTAACTAAAGAAGTCGCCGTAGTCTAGTAGGTAGTGTGTTGGCTTATTAGACGTAAAGCCCGGGTTAGTATCGCAGGTCAGACTTCAAAACGAAAAAAGATGAAAAAATATTATTTCTTCGGCGACTTCCTCTCAGCAGATTTCTGGCAAAACCTCTGAGAGTTAATAAGCCTGCCATGAAAAAGTTTCCCAAAAATCTGTCGTTCGGAGTCGACGTTAAACCGTAGGTCCCGCCTCTCACGTATAAAATCAACGCCCACAACCTGAGTGGTATGAGAAGCTAGGCCGTAATCCTGACTGAAGGATTGTAATGGCCAATTATGTTGTGTAAGTAACTAAAAATTAAAAGACTGTGGCATCGCAATGGGTCATACGTGACTTAAGTGTAACTATCCTCTTGTGTGACAGCTACCAACCTACCTACACTATTTCGTTAAATGAAAAGATGATGAAAATGACAGATTTTTATTCTCCGTAATGTGATACTAGTTATTAAAGACACAAACCATATGCAAAAATGTGTTCTCTGTTGTGTTATAAGCGGGTTTTTCTAAGTTATACCTTAAAAACTTAGCAAAAAACAGCTAATAACCGCTTATATACCCCAACATTTATGTGCTTATTGTTATAATTTTCTCAATTTAAAGAAAAGAATGCAGCCAAACGAGTTTTCTTTTTTTTCTCGATTTTTCAACCATAATCAGCATAATTTTTCTAGAATTTAAAACTGTACACTTCCCATTGAAATATTTCTCTTTAAAGATTTAAAATAGAAAAGAAACATTTCTGACATATTTTTAGGAACAAAATCAGAATCTGACATTGAGTTACTTACATTAAAGGAAACAATTATTTTACAAATGAGGCCACAACCTTAATTCAACAACAATAAAAAGTAATTATAAATTGTATTTTAAAAGCAGAAATATACGAAACACTTTCAATTAAATAAAGGATTTTTTTCATTAAAACTATTTTTAACCTAAAAGTATGCTTAAATAAATGTATGCGCCTTACGGTATACATACATACTCACTTACTCTTCGCTTCGTATTCGTGCTCATATCCATTAAACAAATTAGTTTAAGTAGGTAATAAGCAAGTGATTATGAGCAGCATTATTTAACATTTAAAAGAAACATAAAAACGAAAAAAAGGGCAACAAAACGAAGAAAGAAGAAAAAGCAAATGAGAAAAGGAAAAATGTTAATGGAATAAAAACTACAAAAAAGAAAGAGAAAAAGAAACATAAAATCTCAAGTATTTCTTTCGTATCATGGCCGTTTTCATTGCCCTGCTGTCATAGAGTTCTTGTTGACAGCGGCAGCAGGCAACTTTAGTGGCAATGGAAGTGTAAATGGTGGCATCAACAACACCATTAAGTTGGGGCTAATTAGTGACAACATTCTTAAACATTTTATGTTAAGCTGAGTTGTGTTGTATGCACAATAGTGTCATTTTTATCGTTGATGTTCAGCAAATGATAAGATTTAATGAAATTATTTGTAAGCATATACGAGGGCCTTCACTAAATGAGCAAATTGAAAATCAATGGAAAGAAGAAAAAAAATTTCCAAAAATTTGTTTTCATTTGTTTGGCTTGCAAATTTTGTAACCACCCTCGTACTAACTATCTACTTCAACAGCAATATTCAAAAGGAAGAAAAAGGTCAAAGAACTTGTTGTAGTTTTCTTAGTTTCAGCTTCATCGTGTCGCCACTTGGAAGTCAACTCAATGGTGTCGCTATACTGCTGCTAATTTCCCACACTTTCACTAGATATTTATGGGCAACCTTTTAGGGTTTGCCATCATAGGTTTAAAAGGAATATTTTTAAAGTTTTTCAGAAATCGTTCAAAGGAAATACAATTTGTTGACCTCTTTAAGTAGATAAGATTTGTCTAACGATCATGACCAATTGCTTCAACTCAAGTTTTCATTGCTTGCTTTGGAACCCCTAACCATAATGACCATTTCAAAAATGAAGTTGCATTTAAAAACTTTACGACAAGACATTATGTGATAAACATTAACCCTGTACCCTGTCTAATACAGAGAGCAGGATAACAACAAAATAGCTCAAGAACTGTCAAAAATAAAAACGGAAAACGAAATGAAACGAAACAACATTCTCAAAACAATGAAAAGAGAAAAAACTTAAGACAGAATCATTTACACAAATCCTGGGAAACTGTGAGAAGAAGTCATTAAAATAATACAATTATGACACACAGAGTGACAAAATCGTATCACATTTGTAATCATTACTGCTGCTCGCTGTATCATGCTGTTGCAAGTACAGCAGCAAGTACGAGTAAGAAAAGTATTTAACGAGTCGTTTAAAGTTACTTAAAAGCCAAATACTTGTACAATGTTTTAATGTCAATTAGCCAAATACTTTAAGAAGTTAGTAATTCTTCGCTGTTATAATTACAAGAACAGTTGTAGTTACACTATGAGGGATTAAACCAGCAAATTGGGTCAAACATTGGGATTAACAGTAATGAGAACTTAAGCCAAACATAATTTAAACTAACTCATCTGCCACTGGTTGTGATTAAAGAGGATGCCGAAGATTAACTCTGAACAATAGATTTGATTTGAAGACAGTTTGATGACACCTACTGGTTTCTGTATTTGTTAATGAGATTTACGTCTAGAGCGACTCTTCTGCTCATTCTCTTATTAAGCAGTTTTTCGATGAGAAATTCACTCATTTCTATCATTTATACATTTCCTACAACATTAATCGTACGTATATATCTTGCCAGTCTAGCTTGTGTCTACACTTGACGTCTTTATACGTCATAAGTGAGGTTAGGTTAGGTAAGGTGGCGAACACAGCTTGAAGGAAGAGGTACCACTTAGGCTAGCATTTATGTCCATTGTTATACATACATACATACATACATACATAATTGGTCACTACAACCCTTTAGTCAAGATCGGAGTCGAATCCGAAAGACAGTTTTTTGAGAAACTTTTCATGGCAATTTTATTTACTCTCAGAGTTTCTGCCCGAAGTCTGCTGAGAGGTCCATTGTACCAGAATGAACTCAAACTGAACTGGGACTGCGTCTTCAGAAAATACAGTTGGAATCTTTATTCTGGACAGACTAACAAAAGAGCATTGAAATAGATACATAATATACACCATCGCTATATAGTGCACTGCTTTTGTACTACCGCGTAATACTGAAACAGCGTTAAGCGGGGGGAATACAGTAATCCCTAGAAGAAATCAAAACGAGTCTAAATTGAAACTTGCTACTGCAACAAGAGCATGGCAACGACACGTGAGATGAAAAGACAATGACCTCCACCTCTTATTCAGGCCTACAGCTCCTGAAGAAATCATTTGCCGGAATGTAAAGCCTTTTTTTCCCTAATAGGGATGACTGGAATTCTAATACGATTGTCCCCCCGGAGGTCCTGGATATATATACCGACGGCTCTAAACTCGATAATGGGGTTGGAAGCGGTGTCTACTCTGGGAAACTGGACCTGAACATTTCTCTCCGTCTGCAGCGTGTTTCAGGCGGAGGTGACGGCAATTTACCCGGCCGCTCAGTGGATCCTCGTCAACGGTGCTCCTTTCACTCGTGTCTCGGTCTTTTCCGATAGTCAGGCCGCGATAAGATCTCCATCGGGTTTCGTGAATAACTCTAGAATAGTTAGGGAATGTCGCCGCTGTCTCGACCTTCTTTCTGGGCGCTTCACCAGTGTCTCACTGATGTGGGCATAGTAAACTGCGGGAAACTGTAGGGCCGACGAGCTTTCCAGAGCTGGTGCGCTCCTTCCGGAATCCTGTTCGATTTAATTGGATATGCCACTTGCCTCGGTCAAGTTGGATATTGCGCGGAAATTTTTTCGGGACGCCAACCTATCCTGGGTCAATGAGGAGTCCAGCCCCACCGCTAGACTCACCTGGCCCAAGATGGATAGAAGGCGTACCAACCGATTACTTGGTCTTGGTCGTGACGTCATCTCAACCACAGTGGCAGTGCTTACAGGTCACTGCGTTATGGGTAGACATGCGGAAAGAATGGGGGTCCCATTTAACGATTTCTGTCGTGGATGCAGATCCGCTGAGGAGGAGGAGGAAGAGACTGTTATCCACTTTCTTTGTCAATGCCCGTCTCTTGCTAGGTGTAGATATAGATTATATGGCTTCCCACTTCTTGTCAGCTTGACGGAGCTATCATCTATTGATATCAAGGATATAGCTTCGTTTATCAAACTTTCTGGCTGGTTTTCCAGTGTAGGATACCATGGTGGCGGCAGCTACAGTTTAAAGTCGACTCCGAACAACAGATTTGAGAAACTTTTCAAGGCTATTCGATTTACTCTCAGAGTTTTGGTCATAACGTTGCTTGTAACGACCAATTCAGTTAAGTAAAGGGGCAGATGGCTACTTTGAGAAGCTCTTGCAGTCTATCAAAGCCATAGGATATCACTACGAAAGTGATTCTTATTTAAATAAAATTATATTGAGAAACATAGAAAATTTTTTTAAATTTTCTTGTTATCTTTATAAGAGGAACCGCCCTCGTAGGCGTTTACCTCCCGAAAAAGTTTCAAAATGAATGAAAATTCTGCAGATAACAAAATAAAACGCAAAAAAAATATGCATTCTTTACGATAATGCGCTTGCGGCAAGGTCGACGTATGATGCTGCTTTCATCAAAGCCTATTTAAACGTGCCACACTGTGTAGTGAAATTCAGCACAAGTGTTGCATTCTCATAGTATACCCGCAGTGTCTACACGTTTTCTAAATTAATTTCAAACTATCAATGGAGCGGGTATAATTGTTTTTAATACTTGCAGCACGTGGCACTTAACGACTTGGATACGTTGTGAAATAGAAATTCATTCATTTTGAAGTACTTTTGGCTGATACGTACATACGAAATGAAATGAAAAGTACTTGTAAACAGAGTACTTGTCAACAATTGGCAACTGCGGTAAAAGAAGAACAAAAAACGATACAGTGATGTTACTGTAACTGTTAATACTGCTGCAACGGCTACGGCTGCTGCTGCTGCTGCTACTACTGCTCATTATGACAACCATGATGAGGTGCAACTTAGCAAACGTAATTGGCAGTGAGATAATGAAAAGAGAGAAACAAGTAACGCGTATGCACTTGTGAATTTGTTTTTCGAATTTAAATTCTTTGAATTTCTCATCTCTCTCTCTCTCTCACTCCCTCTCTCGCTCTTTATGGGTGAAGATGAGATGTTGTAAGAAGAAGATGTGTTTTTATATACATACACATCCTGTTGAAGTGTTAAACGTGTGATAGTGTGTACTCGTATGTGCAAACGTATGTGGCAACAATAACAACACGTTTATTTTCTCTTACATTTCATTATGAAGCACTCCACTCATGTCTTAAGGTGCATGTACAACATTTTCTTTCGTTTTTTGTTTTTGTTTTTGTTCTTCCCACATTTCTTGGTGCATTTAATTGAAAAACGTACAACATTTGCACACATCCCCTCCCACACACAACCAGATGAATTGCGAGCAAAGAATTATCAGGCTTGGGGCGTATGGTAGGACGGTTTAACAATATAAATGACAAGCAATGAAATTTTAATTCAATTTACACAAGATTTTCATTTAAATTTTCGGGAAAATGGCAAAAATAATTAAAAAGCAACGACAGCATGTGGAAGTGGAAATAATGAGTTCACAAACCCTAGCAAGTCGGGTTCGAAGCTGAAGATTCCAAAGAAGATGAAAAAATTTTTGACATGTTTTTCGTATTTCAAGATACAAATAATCTATCCATCTAAGAAGCCCTCTAAAGCATTCTACATCAAGGCGAAACCAAAGGTGGCAACCATATTATTCTAGATTCTGAAGATTCCAAAGAAGATGCAAAAATGTTTGCATTTTTTCCTTTTTCAAGATATCAATAATCTATCCATCCAAAAAGACCTCTGATGCCTGACAAACACCTCAAGGCGAAACCAAAGGTGGCAACCATATTTTTCTAGATTCTGAAGATTCCAAAGAAGATGAAAAAATGTTTGACATGCTTTTCGTATTTCAGATACAAATAATCTATCCATTCAAGAAGCCCTCTGATGCCTGCTACATCAAAACGAAACTAAAGGTGGCAACCATATTATTCTAGATTCGAAAGATTCGAAAGAAGATAAAAAAATTTTGACTTTCTTTTCGTAATTCAGATACAAATAATCTATCCATTCAAGAAGCCCTCTGATGCCTGACACATCAAAACGAAACTAAAGGTGGCAACCATATTATTCTAGATTCTGTTACGGTACTTAACTGAAATTGATTGATTGATAAAGTTAAAGTAAAGTAAAGATAAAGTAGAAAAAGAAATCAACCAAGTGTTCCTCGAAGATCTGATTACATCGAACAGCCAGCATTTCAATCCAGCGTTCTATGTCAAGATTTATAATAACTGTTAAGTACTATCCTCGTAGCTCTCACGTTAGCCAACTGGTATCCCTAACAAAACTAATCTGGAGATAGTCTAGTTCTTGGAAGAGAGACACCAAAGTACCCTTGGATCTTCTATCAATTCCTTATTTCTTGTGAATCCTATGAAACTCAGGGAGACAAATGGACTTACGCAGCAGGACATTCATACCATTTAAATTACGTTGTATCCCGATAAATGAATGGATGTTGAAGAAGCCTGCAGAGACCCGGGTAAACATTATCACTTGCAGAATTCCATGGCCGTTTCAGTTAAAATAGAAAAGACAAAAACCTCTGTAGTCATTTGACAGAAAGGCAATTAGGCTTCTAACGGCTGTAATCATTGAAAACTGGTTCAGTGAATGTTACAATGTAGGACGCATCCATGTTATGGCTATTGTAGGAGTTGTCATAATAGAGAAGAGGAGGAATCTTAATCCTACGTCTCTAACTGAATGGTGGGATATGATTTCTTTAAGCCGAACTTTATCAAAGCATTACTCCATACTACAGAACGAATCTTAGAAACATAGTGTACGCAGTCTGTATAATGAATGGCTTGACCGTCCATTTCTGATCAGTTCATAACCCCCACAGCATTGAGAAGATTTGTATTAGTTTCCTCTACAAATTGTTGATGGATTTCATTAACCAGCCTAGAGGTTAAATAAAGGACATCGAATATACTGGCAAAAATTCTGTGAGTAAAACAAAATTGCCATAAAAAAGTTTCTCAAAAATCTATCATTTGGAGTCTTTTATACAGACTAGTCGCCTTAGTCTAGTAGGAAGTGTGTTCGCTTATTAAACGTCAAGCCCGGGTTCTAGGGCAGACATCAAAACGAAATATGAAAAAAATATTTCTTCGGCGACTTCCTCTCAGCAAATTTCTGGCAAAAAACGCTGAGAGTAAATAAACCTGCCATGGAAAAGTTTCTCAAAAATCTGTCGTTTGGCGTCGACGTTAAACTGTAGGTCTAGCCACGCATGTATAAAATTAAGGCACACAACATAAGTGGTGTGAGAAGCTAGGCCGTAATGCTGACTGAAGGGTTGTAATGGCCATTACTCATGTTGTGTGCCTTAATTTTATACTTGAGTGGCGGGACCTACAGTTAAACGTCGACTCCGATCGACAGATTTTTGAAAAACTTATTCATGGCAATTTTTATTTACTTTCAGAGTTTTTGCCAGAAATCTGCTGAGAGGATGTCGCCGAAGAAATATTTTTTTTTTCATATTTCGTTTGATGTCTGGCCTGGGCTCGAACCAATTAAGTGAGACAAAACATGAAGACACAGCAGTTCGAATAACAGTCAAAACTATCAATAAGAAGAGCAATTAAAAGTTTTTGAATACCATGTGGTGAAGTGATGTAAATATTGGTATGGTTAGGGTTAAATTCAAAATCTAAAGCAAATTTTCAATTATTTTGCAGACCTTTATGATTATAAAATATTTCTTTATCTTCCGTTTTTTTTCTCTATTACTAGTCATCTTGCGTCCCTTTTTTAACCAAAAGAAATTGAAACATTTTCTTTTTTATGGGCCACATATGGACGAATATTTAATAGCATACAACAATATCGTATGTTACGTACACAGGAGCCACAATAAAATGAAATGTTCGTTTGGGTGTGTCATTATTATTGCCATCATTTCTTTGTTATAAAACTGCATATAAATTGTGGCATTTCTTTTCATCTTCCATCTTTTATTTTTCACTTCTTCCTGCTCTGTTTGGGAAACCATACACAGACAGAGTGATGACAGTTCATTGAGAGTCTCTATGACATTGATATGACATCGCACATCATCATATTCGATGATGACTGTCATAATCGTAAAGAAAATATTATTTATTATTATTATTGGTAATAATAATCGAAAACGATAATCATGACAATGATGATAATGATGATGCCATTAATAACGATAGTCAGTAATAATAATGGCCATGTATTATCACACATCCAGACTACCAGTGCCATTAACAGCATCAGTTATTATATGAAATAAATTTGATGGACTTTCATATAAAATGAACAAATATACATACCTCTCCACCCAACCCCTCATCTTTTAAATGCATGTGTATAAATAAAGATAAAAATGCAACAATAAAAATCCCTTAAAGGACATGAATTCCCAACATAAGAAACTATTTTGAAGGCACTGACACATCATCGTTAACAAAGCAATGTACATAATAAACGAGTGTGGCTGGTGATGATAATGCCCGGACGTTATGATGTGTTGAAAATTATTTTCAATCATAAAATCGTTTTATGTCACACAATTTTGTTTATCCAACCCTCGTATATTTTGTTATAAATAAAACGAAAGTATTCAACATTCTATTGATGTTTCCTAATGAACAAAATCTTTGGCCTCTAGTAGATACATATGTATACAAAACTGATGACTCTTATTCATACAATCTATTCACTGTGTTGCATAAATCTGTGCAAAAACAACAACCATAACATTTAGGATATCCTTGGAAAAATATTGAACAACTTTCTTGCTTAAATACACATTTGGAAACATAATCGCAATACACAAAACATGTGGGCACATACATAAATAAACACACACACACATTGAAATAAACATTCAAACCGGATCCGCTAATGGCGCCCACATGCAATACAACACCCACGTATGTACATACATATATACAAATAACGGATATAATCGCATACAAGTGAGTGTATTTAGATGTTCGCCATGTGCCTTCTGGTGAGTTTGTTGTCGACAAACTCAAACCTGACTGCTCACAAGTTATTACGTTTCCAATGAACTCCAAACAGTTGAAACTTCTAAAGAGCAAGGATTAACTAATTAGTAATAAGACGTTATTAAATTAATTATAAAAAGACGACCATCGTATACGGGAGAGAAGGCTAATTTCTGTCAAACTATACGAAATGCGTAAAAATTGATGAGATCCTATGGTCCGTGAGAAGCTAGGCCGTAATCCTGAGTGAAGGATTGTAATCGGATCGATGGAAAGAGAAATATAACAAACTTCCAACGATGCGACCCGTCAATTTGGAAAATTCTCTCAGTATGTCAACAATTCGGAGAGTGATTAAAATGTCTAAAGAAACTGATGCAAATCAGGATAATAAATCTCCTTAGCCTTGACGTACCAGTCGAAAGGAGAATATGATTTAGTAGCCGAAAACACCAATTTCAATGGCAGCAAATAACCTGATTATTCACATTCTTCTTCCACTCCGTCTTGTCCATACTTCGATGAGTTCTGTGACGTTTTCACTCTCAACTACAATATTCACAACAGAAAGTCGGTTCTGTGGCAGCCAAACCTGACACCATATCTGGAACCCTGTTTCATACTCGTCCAGGCGAGCAGCTAAACCCTGTAATGGTTGCTGTCCGGTTATCTACAGATCAAGATCTCATTTCACGCTGTGTCATCGTACCATCGGCTCACGGTCGATTGAAAACTGAATGGAGGCGTGAATGTGAGGAAAACTTCCCGGAGTAGGCAAGTACAGTTCAACCAATTGTAGCGTATTCCAGATGGAAATATTAGCCGTATGGACTACAGTGGCAATTATTGATGGGAAAGAAATTAATACACTTTCTGATAGCCAGCTGACTGGCAGAGCAATGAATTCTAGGATGACTACCTGTAATACTGTTTACAGTGAATCTCTCAATGATATGGAAAGAAATACGTCATTTGCAGCGTTTTGCCTACCGAGATAAAGCAAATGAACTGGCCAGTCTGGTATATTCTCTTCACTAGGAAAACCCATTGAAAATCTAAGAGCTGATACGGGCAAAGGCTGAATGGAGGGCAAACGAGAAGATTTCTTAAACACCAAAGAAGCACTCCCAGCATGGTGGTCGGAGTCATTACCCGTGCGTAACGTATTAGTCTTGGACATGTGGCAACCTGACTGCAGCAGGAGCTGCAAAGACAATGATGAAGAGAAAACTATTCTTCACTTATTAGATAGATGTTCAGCGCTGTGTTGGATTACAGAAAGTACTTTGATTTCTACAGATCATCTCAATCATCTGACAAGAATAGACATTAGGAGTGTAAGAGGCTTTAGCAGAAGCTCTGAAGAATTTTTGAACTAGGAAAAATGGATGACTGTGGTATTACAATGGGCCCAATATATAGCGTAAGTATGTCTATCTTATGCCATTTCCTCCCTACTTTCTCTACTTTCAGAAGAAGTCTTTATCTCAGCCTTAACGATGTTTATATGTCAACAGAGTTTGTGTCAATTATATATGTATGTATATATACTATGTCAACAGAGTGTAGCTGCACTTGCACTACCACATTTATACGCTCATTCACATTAAGTACCGTCGAGTATAAACATACATAAATCGTATACTTTACGAACGCCATAATTTTCTCTAGAAAATATTCTTCCGTTACTTTACAACAAATTCTACGAAAGACTCTTTTGATATTCCGAAACTTAACATCTTAATCTACTCTCTCACACACACTCCCATACATACATGCATACTCTTGTAAGTATTTTTGTTTACTAACACCATTATAGAAACATTTTGGATTCTTATGAAAATTCATTGCTCCTTAAGCAGAATGGCATCCTAAGGAATGATGAAGAAAAGAGAAAAACGTTCTTAATGTTCTCTCTTAAAATTACAATTTCCTTCAATGTATTGCTTTACAGTTTACTGCTCTCTTGCTTTACATTTGATAGCTGGAATTTGTGTTTGTACTTTTGTATGTGTGTGTGTGTGTGTTTATTTTAATGTATGTATGTATGTGTTTATTAATGCTATGAATGGAATTGCTTAAAGGTACAACTATAAATGCAAGTGGTGAGTAAGTTGATGCGATTCCTAAAGATCATTATGAAACATTAACGGTTCATTTACCGCTGCTCAGTGTGAAATGAGAGAAATTCTTATTCGACAATCGTTTGAGTTGATGAAAGGCAACAGTAGGCTAGTAGGTAAAAAAAATTGATTTATGAAGAGTAAAAGGGGTTTATAACAGCTCTACCTTAGGCGGTGTTCAAGCACAACTAATAATTGGCCATTACAACCCTTCAGTCAGGATTACGGTGCCTTAATTTCATACTTGAGTGGCGGGACCTACAGTTTAACGTCGACTCTGAACGACAGATTTTTTTTTTTTTTTTGTGAGAAACTTTTTCATGTCAATTTTTGTTTACTCTCAGAGTTTTTGCCAGAAATCTGCTGCGAGGAAGTCGCCGAGGAAATATTTTTTCAAATTTCTTTTTGATGTCTGGCCTGGGACTTGAACCCGGCCTATACGTCTAGTAAGCGAACACACTACCTACTAGACTACGGCGACTATAATCGACCCTCTACAACATAAAACTGCTGGTTTCTCGCGGCAAAGCAATGCAAATGAACACTGGATTGGTCTTCACTTAGGCTAGAGATTAAACGCATTATGATACCTCAAATCAATATCCAATCCGGGAATCAAATGTCCCCCACAGGAAAACAAAGTGACTTCAAAATAAATCTTGCTACTGCACTACTTTTCATTTAAAAGAGTTCTGCGAAAGATGACAGAAAATGAAAAGTCTATGACCTTCGATGCTTCATGAAACAGGGCACAGACTGCTGATGTGAGCAATTGTCACTTGTTTCTCCTCACATCCATAGCTTCTGCAGAACTTACTTAAAAGAAAGTCAAATCAAAGACCTTCAATAGTGTAGTGAGTGGACATGTACATACATATGTACATACATAACTGATCATTACAACCCTTCAGTCCGGATTACGGCCTAGCTTCTTACGCTACTCATGTTGTGTGTCTTAATTTTATACACGAGTGGCGGGAGCTACAGTTTAAAGTCGAATTTTAACCACTGTTTTTTGAGAAACTTTTTTCATGTCAATCTCATTTACTCTCAGAGTTTTTGCCAGAAATCTGCTGAGAGGAAGGCGCCGAAGAAATTTTTTTTTTCATATTTCGTTTTGATGTCTTGCGTGGGGTTCGAACCTGGGATTTTCGTCTAATCAGCGATAACACTACCTACCAGACTACGGCGACTACAATGGACATGTAATTTAGGAAAAGAAGACAATCAGTTATCTTGTTAGGCAAATCAGTCCAAACGAATTCAGCATATACTAAACGTACCGTCATGCTACCAATGGAGTTGAGCCTATGAAAAGACCGGCAAAACAAACAGGTTAACTGTCTGACTTCAAGAGGTAAATTTCACACCAAAGTTACGTAATAATGATTTAAGGACAGAGGCAAAGGTCTAGTTAATTTTCAATATGGACTTGATCATTAGCCAGGCGTTACGAGTAAATTAACACGTTTACTGCCTACTACGAGATAACTCGTAGAATGAGCTCCATTCGAGGGTGCCAACGACGAGTTATCTCGTACTCACTAAACCTGCTATTTTTGTGTAACTACAAATAAAATCGTATTACATATCGACGCCTCCATTCTATAAGGTTCTAAGTATACTTAGAACGTTTTTAATGTTCTTGCATTTTTAAATTCTACGTTCTCTAACTTAAATACTGTCAAAATTTGGTTAAGATGCGCCGTTCCGTTCCGAAGTTACAGGGAAAAATCTACTTAGAATACTCATATAGTCGTATGTCGCGTGAAAACTTTGAGAGCTCATAACTCAAAACACACTTTTTCGACTTAGAATGTTATAGAACGGAGGCGTCGATATATCAGTGCTAGTATCGATAAATGGCTTCTGGGAAAAGAACAAAAAGTCAATGTTGGCGTGCGTCGCCAGTTTTCTGAAAATTGCCGCGGCAGTCAACGTGTTAAGTGACTTTCACAGAAAATTTCCAATATTACTCTGACCTTCGCATAGGAAACACTGTTAAGGTTAGGCAGTCTATACAAAAGTGAAATATAAGAACCCTTAATATTTATTCTACATCCTAGTCTGGACCGCTGGAAGCTCCGGATTTACAGACTAGAAGACCCAAGTTGAAATCCTAAAATCGAAGAATCGAATCTCTAAAGAACCATGTAGTGGACCTGTACAGTAGGCCATTCAAATTTTATTGCATCCTCAATAACAGACCACAACATGTGCTATTGCCATTGATTTAGTGCACTTTTGTGAAGTAATGCATAATACAAGGGAGTACACAAATACTAACATGATAAATACACACACATTTACATTTCTCACATGCCATTGGAATACTAGCTTAAAGGTAAATTCATTTTGGATTAATAGAGTTGCCTTTTAACTTTACAAATTTGCTTCTTTAGAAGCCTGTTTGCAGTAGTCATGTGTGTCGAATACAAGAGACTCCGGCTCAAATTAAGGCGTATATTCCCTTAATATTCCTTCTTTAGCAGCCTCAAATGGTAAACATGTTTGCAGTAGACATGTGTGCCTAATATAAGAGACTCCGGGCTCAAATTAAATTTAAATTTTCTTCTTTACTTTCTAATAAATTGAGTTCAAGCTTACATAGTCTTTAATAGGTTAGGTTAGGTCGGAGTGGTAGCTCTGACATCACAAAGCTCACTGGAGCACGCATAGCGGCCCGTTGTGATGCCACGGGTGCACGCAGTCCCTGTACTTTAATAGCAATATAATGAAATTATCTTTGAATTGAATTTGGTTTTTGAATTTCACTTTGAATCTAAAAACCTTTTGAACACATATTGATTTGCTCTGCAGAGCATTTATTTGATTTTCCTGTAGGTTTTCCTCATTTTAAGGCATAAAAATTTTCTAGCACTAATCGCCAGGGAGTCGTTATATTAATCCCCGTATGGGCTTCAATTTAAGCGATAAAAAAATTTTAATTTAAATACATACTCTCAACGGCATAAGCGTACATTAGGAAATGTTGCTGTGAATTTGAAAAATTCTGAAACGATGAAAAATTAATTCTTTTCTAATGACCTTGAAACTCATTTTCAATGTAGAGTCACATTTGCAGTTATTTTATCGCCCATGGCATGTTGAGTTATTAAAATATTCTTTCAATTTTTTGTTGCTAAAAACACACAGACAGACAGACAGTCATCATGTATGCGTACATGAGTGCATTAGGCATACATTTGTGTCACCAAACATTTCCACATACAGTGGGCAAAAAAAGTTTAAAAACAGTAGAAAAAAAATGTGGAAGTTTTTGATAGAATGAAACCCAGTTTGTACTGGCACAACATCATGATCAACTTTGCTTAGATAGAATGTGATATTCATTACAATAACTTATTTTGACAATTGCTTTTGCAAAGGAAAAAACGGGAAAATTAAGCCACTTGCAGAGAGTCTCTTTTGCATATACGGAGAATAGGACTCTTTTTGGATATGTATATGGATAATACGATTTGTGTTAAATCCATTTAGACTCCAGCATAGAAGCCTCACAGAGGCTACAACGAAATACTGGCGCTTAGACAGGCACTGCCTGTATTCTGCTGAAAACATTCTGCAGAAACTGTAATGACAAACAAGACATATAATGACGAACAACACCACTTTGCCGGCTAAATTGTAGTTCGGTCGTAATCCTTTCGAAGCATACGTTCTGGTCACTCCAAAAGATTTTCTGATTACATGCTTAATTGATGATTGATTTGTCTTTGGCCATACTATTTAAGTATGTGTTGAGATAAGGACTTCTTAGGACTCTCGACAGGCATCGCTTACAATAATAAATACCTGTGCAGCCCCTAAGAAGGCATTACGCGCTGTTCCAGGTCTTACAGCCATACAAAAGCATTGGTTTGATGCTTGAATTGGATGTTATGTCATAATGAGCCATAATGAGCCACCATGTAATTTCAATTCCACTTTGGCTGGAACTTCAACTTCACGGTTTGATCAGACATGTCCTCATATTTGTGGAACATCGAAAAAATATCCTCTGCATAGTCTAGATCCTCCAAATGATAAACGAGCCCCACACTATTCCCCTTTCCCCTATACTGACTTCCTTCATCACTACATTCAGACCAAAAGAGAGAATTAAAGAGCTGTGTGGACATAGCGCAGCCCTATCTTGACAATTTGTCTCTTTGTATAGAGTTTTGATGAGACTTCATGGCAATTTTATTTACTCTGAGAGATTTTACCAGAAGCCTGCTAAGAGGGAGCCAACGAAGAAATATTTTCTTATATATTTAATTTTGTTCGAGTGGTCTGAACTGGGGTTTCAACCACGGGCTCGCTTCTAATACGCCAACACACTACCTATTAGATTACGGCGACTACTTTGTGGGCGATTATTTAGTTAAAAATGACGCGTACCAGTATTATAGCCCTCCAATTAACCCGCCCTCCAATTAATCCGCTCTCTTTGCCAACTTAACAATGATGCCCGCCTAGTGTTAGTCCAGTAGTTTCTCATGAGACCATTCATCTTTTAATATTTGCATAATGGTAGTTCCTCGTTTAGTAGCTCCGGCAGGATACCACAACATCAATCCCTAACGATCCATTAGGGCCCAAATTGAGAAATCCTTTTTGATTCTCATCCTGTTCTAGTCGGTCTGAATAAATTTGATCAAAGCTGGACTAGTTACTTACAGTGTGATAAGAAATTTTCCTTTTAGAAGCCCGTTTACAATGCCCACTGTATTTTCGTAGCATTTTTTCATTGTAAATTAAAATTCAAACCCAATAACACACACACATACACAGTTTATGAATACAAATCCATAGAAATGCATTTGTAGACTCTTACTTTCAGTTCATTTCTGAATCATTTTTTTTTTATTCTCTCTTTCAAGCCTCATTATACAACTGTTGCAGTAAAAATGCACCAAAAACAAACAAAAAGAGAGACAAAGAAACACACATACTGATGATGATGATGATGATGATGATGATGATGATGACGACGCCCTCACTTTGTGACTAATTAAAATTTTCTCTCTATTGTGTGAGATTTTTTCTCTTGCTCCCTCTCCCTCTATCTCTCTTATTCTCTTTCTCAATTCATATCTTAAAACTCTGCGATAAATTCAAACTACTACAACCAAATGTTCAACCATAATAAATGCTACAATTAAACTCGACAACAATAATGGCAACCAGCACATCACACATCATACACACACACCCACACTACATCAGTTCACTTTGGCTCTCATCACTTTACCTGCATACAGTAGAATGCATTGCATTCATGAGTCATGACAAGCCAGAAAGTCTCAGCTGCAATCAAAGATGTGAGCATCACCACCACCAACACGACTACCACATGTTGTGTTAATTGCAGTGGTGATAATGATAATTACAATACATTCATGTTAAAGATAATGATAATAAGAATGAACGTTTTTTTTTTTGAGGTTATAATTGTTGTTGTTCTTTAAGTGAAATGAAATGAGAAATGAAAAAGAAGAACAAGAAGACAACAATACATACATACGACGAAGAGGGATAAAAAGACAATGAAAATTATGACTTTTACCTATGAATTGTTGTGCAACAAATGATGATGAAAGTTTATGCCTCTAATTAAGATTCAAAGTGTGTATGCAAAGGAAAATGAATGTGTATGTATGCGTATGAGCACAAAAACAAAAGGAATAGAATATAAATTCTATTATTTTTTTAAATCATCACATGTGACTACCGCAGGCGGGTTTCCTTTTCGAATTCACTTTTTAAATGACAAGACAATGGTAAGCACACAGTCATACATACATATCATTCACATGGGTGCAGAGTATATAACTGGGTAAATGTGGCATTAATTATCACTGCATCATTCCGAAGAGAAGAAACAAAATGAATTCAAAGTGAATTGAATGAAATAAATTTGGGTCAGGCCCAGGACAAACTCTTTCGATGCGATCATCACTGAGTACGTCAAAGAATCGAATCAGCGCCTTTAATGGAAGCTCTTTCCACTAATCTGAAAGCACAGCAAGCACTTACAATAGAGTTTCTTATCTCTTCTTTCAATAGATTTCTATTAAAGCTTCTTGACCAGAAAGTTCACATTTTCGAAGGCATCCATAAATACACTGGGAGCTATCTCTTTAGATCTTAAATCGTGTTCGACATATGTAACAAGTTTATGTAATGCCGTTTTACAGTTACTTTGTCTTGTTGGTAAGCAAATTCCGGTGCGTGCAACAGAGTGAGAGCAATAACTTTCACCCTCTGACCTTCTTTCTGGGCGCTTCAGTGTTACACTTGTCTGGGTCCCCGGACACTGTGACATTTCGGGAAACTGCACGGCTCACGAGCTAGCCAGAGTTGGCTTACTACTTCCGGAATCCTATTCAATCAGCTTAGGAATACCACTTACCTCGTTCAAACTGGCCATCGCGCGGAAATTCTTCCGAGACGCCAACGTATCCTGGATCAATGAGGAGTTCTACTCTACCGCTAGACTCATCTGGCCCATGATGGATAGAAGGCGTACCAACCAGTTACTTGGGCTTGGTCGTGGCATCATCTCAATCACAGTGGCTGTGCTTACAGGTCACTGTATTATGGGTAGACATGCGGAATAATGTGGCTCCCATTTAACGACTTCTGCCGTGGTGCAGATCTGCAGAGGAGGATGAAACTGTTATACACTTTCTTTGTCAATGCCCATCTCTTGCGAGGTGCAGATATAGGTTATTTGGCTCTCCAACCCTTGTCAGCTTGCCGGAGCTACCGTCCATTGATGTCAAGGATATAGCCTCGATTATCAAACTTTCTGGCTGGTTTTCCAGCGCTGGGTAGTCGTGCTTACGATGGGCAGACCTTCCGCTGACCGACTTCTCCCTCCTATATTTGCGTTAACTTAGTCAGTACTGGGACTGCGTTCACCTGTGGCGTCACAACGGGCCGCTATGTGTTCTCAAGTGAGCTTTTGGGTATAAAGCTACCATACTAACCTAACCTTACCTAACCCTCTGCTCATTTTCCAATCATTCCATCATTGTCTTCAGTTTATAGGACGATAAGCTGATAGTTGCTGATAGGATTTGGGAAAATCAACTTCTTTGCTTACTTCTCAGCTAATTCTCATGCTAAATATACTGACCATTGCATCTACAAAGACGGCATTTCTCTTTGACAATAATGCTAGAAAAGTGCCATCTGCTATCGTGATTTGTAGGGCTCACTCTTCGCTGTCAGATTTTGATAGTTCATATTATCGCATATATCTCACCATATGATGTTGGCCCTTAAGATTCCAAGCACGGTGTACAGTGCTTAGAATCAGAAACGGAATGGTAAGAAGAAACACCACTATGGTATGAAGTATGTAAGTGCATATCGGTTTTGCAGCACCTTTTAAAAGAGCCTACGTGACTAAATTTGAATATTTCTTCGGCGACTTCCTCTCAGCAGATTGCTCTGAAAGTAAATAAAATTGCCACGAAAAATTTCTCAAAAATCTATCGTTCGAAGTCGACTTTAAACTGTAGGTCCCGCCACTCATGTACAAAAATTAACACACACAACATAATAAGATGTGAGAAGCTAGGTTGTAATCCTGACTAAAGAGTTGTAATGAGCAACTACAGTGAGCGCCATAAGTAAGTCAACACCCACTATAATTTTAAATTTTCTATTATGTTCTTAAGTATACAAAAAAGTTCCTTTATCATGAATTGTTGTTTTTGTTTTAACATTTTATAAGTAATAAATAAACGTTTTTATTTTTAGAAATTTATTCGACTATTCTCATTTACTTTTCTCGCAATCCTAAGAAAAAAAAATATTTCAGTGGTGTTTACTCACTTTTGGCGCTCACTGTATGTATGTATGTATGTGACCTTTTGCTACCAAGGACATCTCAGAGTACTTTACGGAAGAATTCCACAATTTCCTCTTGCACCCCTTTAGCTCTTTGTTATAAAAGCTTAAGACTTCTGCGTACTTATTCCCTGTCTTCCCTGTCTTGAATTCCAGTTTTCTATGTCGAGCACATTTAAAGTTTTCCTAAAGAAACTTATCGATTGGCCCTCGCAATGTGAAACCCATAAATAAAATTTAAGGCTTCTTAATTGGCTTAAAAACAATTTTTTTAACTCAAAATAACACATTAAGCCAAAACTTTCTTTAACGGTAGTAAAAAAAATAAAGTAAAAAAAGAAACAAATAAAATATCCAACACAAATAAACTTAATTTATCTTTTAACAAACAGCAACAACAACAACAACGACAATACAAACAGTAAGAAATAAAGTTAAACACTTGAAAAGTAAGAGAACAAATAAATTAAAGGCAAGTTTCTGATTTGCATAATTATACACACACACACATTCAAACATACACCCACATGCACAAATCTTATATATAAAAATGAATGTGTGTTTGATTGTATGTTTTTATGTTTGTATGTTTGAAGTTTATAGACGATTAAACGCCTGAACCGATTTTCTTGAAATTTTCCCAGTATCTTACTGTATGTCTGGAAGGAGTTATAGGCTACTTTTTATGTTGATATTCCAAATGAGCGAGGGCCCATGCCCACGTATGCTACATACTACATACTTAATATTTAATTGCATTTGAAATATATTACTCATACGCGTAGTAGTTACCCCTACAAGTATGCTATCTGTGATTCTTGATGTATAAAACCAAAGAAAATAAAGTGTAAAGAACGATGCGGGGGGAAAGATAGAAGGGAAAGAAAAAAATTTTGTAACCAACATTTTTGAAAAAATTCACCAAATAAGAAAATATATAACCAAAATTAAATTCATAGACTTTTGTTTTATTTATTTTTTTCAAGTTTAAATTATCTATATATATATATATAAAAATGAATGTACTTTATGGAATCGTAAACTATGCATTTAATCTTTAGCAAAGTTGTTGCGCATGAGCCGACGAAGGTTTCTAAGTTGGTATAACCAATTTCCGACAGGTGGCGCCACTGAAAATTCTTCGAAATTAATTAAATCGTAAACTGTGCATTTGATCCTGTGTTGAAAAGAAAAGAAAAGAGCATTACTAGCCTCAGAATCAGCATTGAGACTGAAAAATCTTCGAGTACATGCCGCACAGATCCGTTCGCATGAACCACTTGAACAATGAATCACTTGATCGAATGCGTACTACTCAGGCCCGTTCGTCTGAATCATCTGGACAACGGGAAACAAAATCAATAAAATGATTCAAACTTAATTGGATATTTGTCTAATGTGTTTCCTTCAAATTTATTTTAGTTTGTAGTGCAGCAAAGCGCGCAGGGTACAGCTAGTTTATAAATATTTTCAAAGAAAGTTAAACATTACAATCCAATTTTGCTCTTTCCTCACTGCAGCGCGATCTCTCTGACACTCCCTCTCTCTCGCTCACTCTACCCCAGAAATGTGTTTAGTATAACGGTTATAATATAAAAATACTGAGAAAAAGAAGAGAAGGACAAAAAGGGATACATTTTTTTTAATGTTACGGTTTATGATGCCATCAAAATACAGAGAGAATGAGAAGAGAATTTTTTACTGTTTCGTTTATGGCGAAGGGAGACAGTAACAGAGAGAGAGAGAGAGAGAGAGCGTAAAGTTGGATGAATACGAAAAGTTGTAATTGTGTGTTAAATGCACAACTTCAAGATGTTTTGCTAGGTTTCAAGTTGGAATTAAATTCCAACTTTTTTCCTCTCTTTCTTTTTTTTCTGTAATAAAATATGCAATATTTACTATATATTTATCATGTTGTTATTGTTGCTCTTACTACTATTGCTGTTGGCTTTTACAAATGCATTGGGCACTTAACAACCAGGGCAACAACAAACAGATGCACTTAAAATGAGAAAAACGCTGCTACAGCAAATGGAAAAAAATTGGAAAATATTTTTCCGTTTTTCGAGTAGAAAAAAAAACAGTTTAAAGTGCTCTCATGCAGAAATTTGATTTTTCTGCATATTTCATTCATTCATTCATTCATGCTCGTTCTCTCAATTTTTTTTTGTGATTTTTTGTGTTTTTTTTGTGATTTTTTAATTCAATTTAACATTTTTCACTTTGTAATATTGCATTTACGTTTTTGGTTTATTTTGCTCTTTCTCTTGACTTCGGCTGCTGCTGTTATTATTATTATTTTTTTCTCCAGAATGCTGTTATAAAAGTGTACATAAAAGAATTGTTTACTTAATATTTCAACAATTTTTTTGTTAATGTATTTGTTATTTTTTTTTTGTAATTCCTATGAAACGAAGCGTAAGTTGCACACAAACGCCATTAGGGAAAATGAAATTCTATTTCACATCAACACTCAAAGTAAAATGCAATTTTTCTTTTACTCTTTCACTCATAAACTATGCAAAGTATTTAAGCATTAACAACAAACAAAAAAAAAACAACAATAACCAGTAACAACTATATACAGTTATGGAAACTCTGTCATTACTCTCTCTTAGGAGTTTTATAAAAAGAAAGAAAATAACACAGAGAAATAGGTGCTCCTATAAGTACAGTTCTACAAGTATAGCAAACATTTGCAGAGAAAAGACCCAACGGTAAATGCAATTGTAGTAGTGGTAACCAGTTTTATCTATTTTCATTTCTGCTGTGTTTTTAAATTCAAAATAAAATTTAAAAAAAAATTCTCCAAAAGAACTGCTCTCATAAATGTAAACAAAACAAAATGGAAGCAAAGCAACAAACATGCAAAACTACTACTAAAGAGCTTAGTAAAGAAAGAGAGCATCACAGGAGCATCACATGTGGACGAGTTTTAACAAACAAAGGGAATTATTTACACTGCCCTACACACACACACATGCACCACCCATACACATTATACCAGTTTACACACACACATACATAAACATTTTCTCTCGCTCTCTCTCTCTCTCTCTGCTTGCACTTAAACATAATTGCAATTGCAAATAACTTAAGCAAACAAACAAACAACACAACAGTAAGAAATAAAAATGGAAGGAAAAAACAAATACCAACACACATACTTATTTCAATTAGAATAGAGAGTTAACCACAAGAGAGAAAGAAATTTAAACACATAACACGACCAAATGAATTAAAATTCGAAGCAATGCGTGTATATGTGTGTGTGTGTCTGTCGTTGAGTGCAAGAATATTTAACAAAATTATGTAAAAGATTGCATATATGTATGTATGTATGATCACGTCTCTAAAAGCGTTCAAAATGCTTCATGAACTAAGTTAAACTACGTTTAAATGTGACAAAAGATAGAGAGAGAGAGGGAGAGTGCATGAGAAAAAAAAAATCGTTTATTAACGGTGGAATATTTAGCATAAGAGAAAGTAAACAAAGCAGATGCCTCTCTACAAGACGCTCATCCTCCCCGTGCTTCTTTATGACGCAGAGGCATGCACCCTATTAAGCACTGATGCAGTAGCCTTGAGAGTATTCGAGAGAAAAATACTACGTACGATCTCCGGTCCAGTACGAGTTGGAGATGATTTGCGCATCCGATCCAACAGGGAGCTGTATCAGCTCCTCAACGACATAGACGTTGTGTAGCGTATTAACATCCAGCGGCTGCGCTGGCTCGACCATGTCGTTCGAATGGAGGAGGATGCTCCGGCGAGACGGGTATTTGATGCGGGAATCTATGGAAGTCGGCGAAGAGTACGAATTTGTTTGCGTTGGATGGACCAAATCAAGCAAGCTATGCCATCGATTGGTGTGACCAACTGGCGTAGGCGCGCAAGAAGCAGAGGCGCCTGGAAGGATGTGTTGCGGCAGGCCGAAATCCGTTAATCGGGTTGTTATGGCCAATTAAGTAAGAAAGTAAACAATCGTTATATGTAGGCCACGAGGGGTTCTTAAACAGTTTTCTGTCATACATACATACGTTATTGGTCATTACAACCTTCCCGAAGGGATTACAACCTAGCTTCTCACACCACTTATGTTGTGTGTGTTAATTTTCATACATGAGTTGCGGGACCTAAAGTTTTAAAGTCGAATCCGAACGAGAGATTTTTGAAAAACTTTTCAGGGTAATTTTATTTTACTTTCAGAGTTTTTACTAGAAATCGGCTGAGACGAAATCGTCGAAGATATATTTTTTCACATTTCGTTTTATTGGAGATGTCTGACCTTTGCTTTGAACCGTGGCCTCACGTCTAATAATTCAATACACTAACATACTAGACTACGGCGACTACATATATGTATATGTATGTCATACAATGTATATTAATTTTCTATACTTTTCCTATTTAATGTTGATACGTCAAGATAATCGAGATATTTTAAATGGGTATTTCGACCTTATTCTATGTATCTATAGTCCTTAGCTATGGTTGTATTGTATAGTAGTGCTGGGAGAATTCGTGCCTGACCAGGATGTTGACTACGGTTATTTCACTTAGAAAATCCTCATAAGAGATTCGCTATCGTGCGTTTTCACACAAGCCATGGATAAAGGATGTAAGTTACCTTGGTAAACATTTCCACGGTTAGCGTATAATGAACTGCTTAAAAGGTATTCATTTAGTGGTGCCGGTCTAGCAAAGCTGCCAGCTGTTTGGTGCTCATTATAGTCTGGAGATGTCATTTTGCCGTATTTTTTTGAAAACCAAGCTTGGGCAACTGTCACAGTAATTTCAGCACAATATGGCCTCTGATTTTGGCAACGACAAACATCCTTAGGCTTATGGTCAGGCTTTGTCAAACACCACCTTAAGTTATGCCCCAGAGAACATCCGAAATGTGTAGAAAAGTAGTTGAAAACTTGCTTAAACTTCCTTGAATGCTGTAGCTAAATTAGGTTAGGGATGTCCAACCGTAGTCTAGTAGGTAGTGAGTTCGCTTATTAGATGTAAAGCCCGGGCTCGAGGCCGGCGACTTCCTCTCAGCAGATTTCTGGCAAAAACTCTGAGAGTAAATAAACCTGCCATGAAAAAGTTTCTCAAAATCTGTCGTTCGAAGTCGACATTAAACTGTAGGTCCCGCCACTCAAGTATAAAATTAAGGCACACAACATGAGTGGTGTGAGAAGCTCGGTCGTAATCCTGACTAAAGGGTTGTAATGGCCAATTATGTATGTATGTATGCCCGACAGGCATGCCTCTCTAGCAGGCAGTATTTCGTGACCATTTAATCGTCGTAAGGAGAGCCGTGAGTTTCACTGCAATGTTCTGGGAGTCTAAGCTGCGAGATTCTCATGCCTAAGTTCTTAACATACACAACATAATCCCTTTTTCCTGGACAAACTATAAAAAATGCAAACACTTTGAGGAAGCCAAGAAGAATGGAAAAATTCTGGCCCCTTTAACGAGCTTCGATATTTAAAATAATAAGAAAACAAGATTTTATTTATTTCAATGCACTTCAAGCAAATTTTTATTAATTTCGTTTAAAGCTACAAAACTTATCGAAACTATTCGTACCAAAACAAAAATAAAAATAAAATAATAAACATTCTTATGCTAATAGGCGATAAGCTATTCTTAAGCAGCACTCGTACATAATATATTGGAAGGGGTATAACATTCTGTTTTTTTCTTCCCCTTGCCTCTAGTTCCAGGCTACGTGTTTGCGACCAAAACGTGGTCTATCGGCTTCAGTTTCTGCAGTCACCACTTGCATGGTGCGTTGAGAGTTAGTCTTTTCCATTTCCATTTCGCTTTTAGCGAAAGCACTGGGGTGGCTGTGGCTCTCCCATACATCCATATTCAAATTGTTAAACGATTTCGACACTTGATTCAAATCCCTGCCACCATATGCATTGGAACATCGGGGAGACAGGTTGTTGTCACCCGAATCTTCGCAATTGCGCTGAGATTCAAAATGCACAGAATGATGAGGAGATCCATGCGTGTTATGTAGTTTTGCATTGCGAGACGCCTGCTCGACCGTCTGGAGAGGACTATTATTGGATTCCTCTAACTCAGTGTGTCCAAAAGTATCGCTCGAATGTTTGCCTGCGGCAAGTAGATGTTGTTTTGGACGTGGTGAGTTCTCTTCTTCCTGTATGAGCTGTTTAAGTTTCTCGCTGGAATTTTCTATAATATTTAAATGTGTAGACTTTAATTCCAGCAATTCCTCATGTTTCTTCATGATATCATTTAGCTTGGCCTTGGCCAAGTGATGTTCATCCATTAAAGCCTCTCTGATAAGAGTATAACGCTCTGAATGCTCTTTTTGCCACTGCTCCTCATTGCGTTTTAGATTGTATCTTGCCTCCGATTCATACATCGATTCAATTTGTCCAAGTTTAAAGGATTCCTTTTCCAATTCTTTTGTCAAACGTTTCTTTAAATCATTCCAAGCTTCTGTTTTTTCGGCTATATCCAGAGTTCTCTCTACAATGCTGAGGCAAAGCTCAATTTGATGGCGAAATACGTCTGAACGTTTGCGTGTGAATATCTTAATTTTGTTAAAATTATAACCGTCGTTAAAATCAACGCTATCTTTAACAACGTTATAGCTTTCCTCCAACAATTCCAATTCCTTTTCCACATCCACCATATTGTTTTTGATGCGTTTTTCATTCTCCTTTAGATTATCGGTTTCCTGTTGGTGTTCTTTCAATTTTTCCATGTGATACTCTTGCAAGCAACGTATTTCGCAAATTTCTTTTTCACGTATCTGTTGCCTTTCCTTTTGCAATTCCTCAGCTTTATTGAGTTCATGTTGCAGTTGAATGTCACGTTCTTTAGCTTTCTCTGCTTCCTGCTCCCTATGCAACTGCTGTCCCACCTGTTTATCCAGCCAGTTGAGTTTGGCCAACACTTCATTATCGGTTTTCGACTCGAACACCAAGTTGTCATCTTCTACACCATGACGCCACTTGCCATACAACTTGGCCTCCAATTCCAACTTACGACGCATTTGCTCTTCTTCCTTCATGTTCTCATTGACCTTCTCCAACATTTTAGTATCCACATGGCGCCTTGGATTGCGTTGTTTCTCCTGCAATTCTTGTTCATTCATCTTCTTTTCCATTTCCAACAATTTGGCCAGCTGTTGCTGTCTCTCTTGTAGACGTTTTTGTTTCTCCTTTTGATCTTTGGTGTGTTGTAGTTGCTTTTCGGCTTGCTGATAGTATTCGGGTGTAGTCCAGTTTTCGAAACGGGCTGTTACTCTACCCCAATGATCGAAATATTTATTAACGGCTGCGGTACGTTCAATACGATTGTGTTCGATTTCACGGCGTCTGGCAAATAGGGCTTGTAAATGGGCTGGTCTCATAGACATTTCATTCGGCACAGCGACAGTTTGAAACAATTACAGCTGTTGAAAAGAAAAGAAGAGATAAAGCAAGGAAAGATGTCATTAATAATTTTAAAGAGGAAATCTTAAAAAAAGGTAAGAGTTTCCAAAAAAAAAATCGTTAATTAAAAAAATAAATAAACTTAAACGTAGAGATGAGAAAAAGATCCCTACTAAATATATATTTTTAAATAATTTTCATAAAGAAATTACTTTTAACCCTACCCTATATTTTTTATACGCAACACGTTTCAATACTAATAATTTAAGAGCGTATTTGAGCTTCATTTCAATTCACCATTTAAAAGAGAAATAAAACATATGAGAGAGAGGGAGAGAGAGCATGTTTGCATGCATTGGGCAATCACACGCGAGAACAATTATACTGGCACAAAATGGCAGCTTGTAGGCAAGAGAGGTGAGGAGAGTGGTTTTTTTGCTGGCATAATTTTTCAACCAGCTTCTACCCCACACAAACCAATACATAAACAACACAAAACCAATACACATACATACATTTATAAAACAGCAGGTTCAGAAAAAATTTTTTGTATAAAGCTTATTTAGTCTTTCGTTGTGCGTTGAGTAGTAAGAAAAAAAAACTAATACACACAAGGCAGACTACATGTACACAATTTTTATGCCAGATGAAATAGTCTCGCGTGTGACTGAAAGAACAAAAATTGTGCGGCTTAAGAAATAGTCTCGTGTGTGATAGCACATTGAATACAATCATATTTCCTGTTGGTTTGTTTACAATTAATGCTGCGACAAAAATGAAAACATTTTTTCAGTCGGCATAATTCATTAATAATTTAAAAAACACACTCTTGCTTGCGCTCTTTAACGAGACCATCTTTTTTTTGTTTTTGTTGCTTTTCTCTGGTTATCACAACACACTGGAGCAATAAACTTGATAGTGCAATCAAATAACAACAACTAAAAATAATAACAACAATAAAGGCGCCGCCATTCACAAAAACAACACAATCTCATAGAAATAAAACGGTAAAAACAACAAGGCAAGCAGCCAGCCACCATTAATCAAACGCTTGAATGGGTATGATATGAAAAATTCATAAAAAAAAAAATATTTATTACTTGATTATTTACGTTTTACTTTTGATTTTTGCAAAACTATTTTTTATTTATTTATTTATTTGTTTAAATTCTATTAAATATTTACAAAATATTCTATTAAATAAATACGAAAAACACAAACATACACACAAGTAAAGTGTACACAAAATGAATAAATTATTTTGAAAATCAGTGTTGCAAACACATACTCATAGAAAGAAAAAATAATAATCAAAACTTTAATAAAAAAAACGCTTTCACAGACACTAACAAATAAAGTTTACGTTAAAAATAGATGAACAGCAAAAAAAAACAACAATAAAAACCAAATATTTTTAAATTAGAAACTTTATAAATAATTTATTGCCTTTTTTTATGGAAGTGTGTTGTTTTTATTGTGTCTCCGAAACCGGTATAAAACGTAATGCGTCATCTCGTTGCCATCAGGCATTAATTTAGTGCGTATCATTGCCTCACCCAAACAAAAAATGTCAATGTATCAATACAAATAACGAAAAAAACGTAGAAAAAGTCCCATCTTTGTCCCTTTTTTTCTCACTGTTGTTTAAGGAACAACAAACCAAATGTAATAAAAGGAATTTGCAATACATATAATCTATTAATAAATACTCTCTGAAAAGAGAGATGTTGTAATGAAGAGCATAATTTATAGTATTCTCCTCTTAGTACATGGAAAAACAAAATTATCTGAGGCAAATAATACCAGCGTTGTCAACTATAAATTTTCAAAAAGCACCAAACTCGTTAAAAAAAAACGCGTAATTTTGACAAAAAAAGCACTAAAACATAATATTTATTTTAATTTTATCACCATTTTATATAATCAGTAAACAAATTTACAAACCAAAATTAACACATACATACATACATACATATTTGGCCAATAAAACCCTTCAGTCAGGATTACGGCCTAGCTTCTCAACACCACTCATGTTGTGTGCGTTAATTTTATACATGAGTGGCGGGACCTACAGTTTAAAGTCGGCTCCGAACGACAGATTTTTTGAGAAGCTTTTCATGGCAATTTTTTTACTCTCAGAGTTTTTCCCAGAAATCTGCTGAGAAGAAGTCGCCGAAAAAATATTTTCATATTTTCGTTTTGATGTCTGACCTGGGATTCGAACTCGGGCCTTTCGTCTAATAAGCCAACACACTACCTACTAGACCACGGCGACTTCAACCATTTATTTATTAATTATTATTATTATTTAACCATTTATTTATTATTCAACCATTTATTTTGCCATTTTAGTATCGTTCGCCATGCATTTTCAATATTTGTCAAAATGTCTGGCTTAGATTAAAATTTACTAGCTAATGACATGATTTCATCTTTTGTATAGGATAAAACATTATGTACATTGATTACTGAAATTTTGCTTAGCATTTCGTAATTTTTAGGAAGTCTTAATCTTATTTCTTCTACCAATTTTTTTAGTTTCTTTTTTAATTTTTGATTTGGTGTCACTGACATGAAAAGAAAAGCACTAAAAAAAGCACTAGGCACTAACTCGAAAATTTTCCGGGTCGAAAGTTTTAAAAAGCACTAAAAACAGTGCTAAAAGCACTGAGTTGACAACGCTGAATAATACATTACAAAAAACAACAAATACAATATATGTAATTTTCGCCTAGGCGAACGTGAGAAGAGAGTGTAATAAACAGTGTTGCAAAACTGAAATTTTGAAATGGTACTAAACTGAAAATGAAAGAGTACTTTTTTGAAGGAATGGTACTTTTGTAAAAAAAAAAATACATACATATAAAAAATATAGACCTACTGCTTAAAGTCGATTCCGAACAACAGATTTTTGAGAAACTTTAAGAAGTCGCCGGAGATAAATTTTTTGTTTATTTCAGGGGCTCACGTCTAGAAAGCCAGCACACTACGTACTAGACTATTTATTTATTTATATTTAATACACATCATACGGCACGGCACAGAAAACCTAATGATATATTCGTATTCCTCCCATACAAGTCAAAAACACCTGATTCGGAACGCAACAAAACGTAAAAGCCCCGTTTAGTAAAACGTCGATGGAACGTAATGTAACATATGTACGTTCGTTTTTAGCATATGAAGAGCAATGTAAATTCTTACCCGTAATGTAATTTCGGCAAGCGTTTTCATTGCAAATCGAATTCTGAAAACAAATGTACGTTCCGTGGACGTTTGGTTTACCGGGGCTAAGGCCTAATTCTACCTTCAGCATTGCGTTGCACATGTTGATAATGCATTAATAGTTGAAAAGCGCAAGACATAAAATATGTAATAATAAAAAAGTGCTGAAAGCGTAGCAGAGGTACTGGGGTGTTTTTGAAAAAAGTACTAAAGTACTGAATTTTTCAACACTGGTAATAAATAAAAAATAAAGAGAGCTTAGTATGTACTACAAGTCATCTGTCAAGAGTAAAAGAAAAAAATCTCTTAAAATGTACTGTTAAAACAGGTTGAGAAGACTCTTATAAATTATACTGGTAAGCTAAATAAATTGGTATAATTAAAGTAACATTAAATTAATGAATTAAATAAAAATAAAAAATATATGTATATTGTATAAATAAATTCAAACAAATTATTAAATAATTTGACCGGTTAGAAGGTGATTCCCCCAGCCAACATGTCAAAATGACACAGCAAAAGTTAATATTTTTATTAACAACAGTAATTTTAAATTTTATATATATATATTTTGTTAAATTAAATAAATATAATAATTATTGGGATTTCTTTTTTTTTAATATTTTTTTTTTTTTTATAAAAAACCATGGTTAAGGTCGCTCGGTCATTGTTTACAAGAGTCATTAAAAAACTATTAATTTGCCGGAAAAATATGTTGCAAACAAAAAAAAAAGAGATAAGTAAACATATTAATTTCCATATACAGTAATAAATACATATAAAAAAATTAAATAAATTATCACACTAAACAAATACGGGAAAAAATGGCAAAAAGAAACGATGATATTTTTTGGGGTTTACTTTTCGACTTTTGATATACATACATACAATATTATATTTTATTCTATTTATTTATTTTTCTTTTTGTCTTGCCCTTGTTACGGTTGGTTCTCAGTCATTAGCACACTTTGCACCCTTTCCATGAGTGCTTCCCCGTCATAATGTAATGTATTTTAAACACACAAATTCCTTTGATTTATTTATTATTATTAGACTGTCTAATTTGATTAAAATATAAAAACTAAATTTAAAACAATTCCAAGAACAAATTCCACAAGAAAAGAACCTTTAACTCGATCACAATACAATTGCAATTCCAAAAATAAAAGCCTTGTAAACGAAAATATGTATCACATTCAAGGCAAATTCAATACGGTAACCGCAACTCTACAACAAGTACAACAATGCAAAAACAACACGCATTTTGTTTTTGTTAAACCTCCATTTGGATGTCAAAATAGGAAGAAAAAAAATGGAAAAGGAAAAAAAAAATGAACAACAACACGCACACGCACAACAAACACACACAAAAACAACAAAATTTTGACATTAAGAAAGTGCTCAGCTGTTGACATAATCCCACCTATTATGAATTCGCCTAGCAGTCATGCTCACTATTTATATCATATTTTTCAAATAGTGCTGCCAGATCGAAAAATTAAAATTAAAATATCCTGTGTTTTGCCTCTCTTTCTACAGTTACCGAACTTGAGTTGTTATAGAAGAAATACAAAATGAATTAAAACAGTTTTTACTAATCACTATCTCCGAAGAATTCTTAAAATATTTTCTTTCTGGATTAGAACAGATCTTGATATGTTATCTCGCTTGCGCATCATCGCAAAGTAGGCACTGCTGAAAATACCTCTTCTGTTAGATAAATTGTCGCAGACACCCTGAAATTATCGATTCGACAGCATTCTCAGCAGATGGTCATATCTTACTTTCTATTTTGAATTATGTACTTTGCGTTTGGATTTCCCTATCCACCTATGTGAAAATTAACCCACGCAATAATGAAAACTGGCTGACCTTTTATAACGCCATAGTTATATAGCATATACATAGCTAACCATAGGCTTTCAATGCTGATTTTTAGAATAAAAATATCTTCAGCAATACAGTTCATTTCACAAGTGATGATTACTTCAACCCGGCGGCTATAGGGCTTGCTACAACTAGAAGTGATTCAAAACAAACCCGAAATTACCGTATTATGGTTTGGAGGCATCATTTGACCATATTTTTCAAAACTGTACTTAGAACAACAATTAATATTATGTTCAGACATGCATTTTTATTGAGTCAATATTCGGTTATTTGAGTACAATATTTTAAGTGTTCAGACATAATAAAAGCAATATCCATTTGACAGCTGGTAAACGAAACAGCTGGTTGTTTCAACAACATTATTTTTATTTTGTTCTTTTTTTTTTGTTTTTTATTGTTTTTTTGTTGTTTTTTTGTTTGTTTGTTTTTTTTTGTTTTTTGTTTCTCGTTGAGTTGTCAAATATCAACAGAAAGTGTTCGGAAAATTGTAATATGCTCACCGAACGTATTTATGACAGTGCTGTATTTTAAATTTTACTCAATATTATAACAATTTGTGTATTTATTGCGCAATAATTAATTGAAACTTTGTATGAAATATTGAGCTCAATAATGGCGATTTACGCAATAAAAATGCATGTCTGAACATAGTATAAAGTCAATTCAGAGCTTTACGACTATATGATAAAAAAAAACTTTCTGCTTTCAATTGAAGTTTCTGAACTGGGTGGAATATAGTTTCGACAAGACGATGCACACAACACGACTAATTTTGGCGTCATTAGTTGGCCTGCATGATTATCAATGTTAGACTTTTTATATGGCGACGGCAAAGACCGTGTTTACGCCAATAATCCCCCTAATTTGGAGCATTTGAAAACGGCATTCCTTAAGTTACCACCGATATACCATCGGAATGTGCAAAAAAGTGATCGCAAATTATCCCAAAAGGAACCGAATGCTAGAACTTATCCACAGACACCCATTGTCTTGTTTATGCTTGCTATTAAAGCTTTTAAAACATTCCACTTTCTTCATAAATGGTAACCCTATACATTTCTACATCGGCCGTTAATTTAAAAATCTTATATATAAAAATGAATGTGTGTTTGATTGTATGTTTGTATGTTTGAAGTTTATAGACGACTAAAAGGCTGAACCGATTTTCTTGAAATTTTCACAGTATCTTCCTGTATGTCTGGAAGGAGTTATAGGCTACTTTTTATGTTGATATTCCAAATGAGCGATATTTAATTGCATTTGAAATATATTACTCATACGCATAGTTACCCCTAAAGTATGCTATCTATGATTCCTGATGTATAAAACCAAAGAAAATAAAGTATAAAGAATGTGAATTTTGGTATATTTTGGAATATTTTTCAAAAATATTTCACGACGCGGGAGGAAAGATAGAAGGGAAAGATAAAGAAACCAAGAGCGTAACAATGTTCTCAGTTGTTCTCATCGTGCGTTTTTGTTGTTTGACTAATTTTTTATTTATTCTTCTGAAACAGTGTTGCCACGAAAAAAATTTTGTAACCAACATTTGTGAAAAAATCACCAAATAAGAAAAAATATAACCAAAATTAAACTCATAGACTTTTGTTTTATCCTAAATAAAGCATATTTTCATTGTCTAGAACGCTTTCGATTATAAGTACATTCACACACACTTATAGTAAGTTAGCTTTTTAATAACTGTTTTATGTAGTGTATTACAATAAATACATAATGCAACCTGTTTTGGGCAATAAAAAAAATCAATTTTGGGCGGGACAAAGTTCGCTGGGTCAGCTAGTAATTTATAAAATTGTTTGCCATAAAAAATTGTCATTAACGCCACAAAAAACAAAAAATAGAAAAAAAACAATAACAATTAAGAAAATGATAACAATAAACAAAAAACATACATAAATATTTAAATTAAATAATTATAATTAAATAAAAAAGATTAATTTTGTCGGCTTTTTGGCGTTTGGCGTTTAATTGTAAAACAATTTTTTTTTTTACAACTCTTTTTACCATTTAATGATAATAAAACAGAGTTAATGACAATGCTTTTGCTATACAATGCCTGTGTGTACAATGAATGAATTTTAATAACACTAACACACTCATATACATATATGTACATATGTATGTATGTATGTAGGTATATAGTACACCTGTAAACACAATGTTGATAGAAGTTTTACACAAGATAACACCAAAAATCAAAACAAACCTCACCATCACTACCACCACCTAGAGTGATATGTGGAATTACTATTGGAAAAAAAATTATAATAGCATAATAACAACAACAATAATAATGAAATTATTGAAAAAGAAACAAAATGTCTACAATAAACAGAGTGTATATATAAAATACCAACTCAAATCAAATACTCTACTTCCGAATTTGCAAGCAAACGGAGGAGTGTTGTTTGATTTTATTTCTGCTGCTGCTGCTGCTATACTCTCTAAACCCTCTACACTCACTCTACTATACACTACTCTTGTAGTAAAGTTTGTTGTTGTCATTTAACGTTTGTTTTAATTTTTCAATTTTTCAAGTGTACAGAGAATATTTTGTCTGAGTCTCTGAAGAGTAGATGAGAGTGTGTGAAATTTACTGATTTTTTTGGGGTTTATTTTGAATGTTTTTTCTTTTTTCGTTAAATTCAATTGTTTCAGTTTTCTTGTCAACAATTGATTAGTGGTGTTTAACAAATCAAAATAATCATATTAAATATTGCTGCTTATAATTAAATATAAAAGTACGATTAAATAATATGTGATTTGAAAAAAAAAAAAAATAAAACAACAAATAAAATTAAAAAAATGCAATAAAAAACACGCTATAATTAAAACAATTGTTACCAAATTCTTGCCAATTAAAAAAAAATGAAATTAAATATCACCCTATAAAAGTTCCTACAACATACTTGTGTTATCTAAATTAATTATAGAAAAAAAAAAGAGTTCCTTAAAAAGTTTATTAACAAAATCGTTTACGACCCTGACAAAAAGAAGCTTCAAGTACAACAAACCAAAAAAAAAAATAAAAAATAAACAAGAAAAGATAAAAATACAAAACTAGATTTGATTTAGTAATAAAACAAAATTGATTTTTAAAAACAAAAATTATTTTTTAAGTTAAGTTAAAAAATTAAAATTTGAAAAAGGAAACATACATATTTAAACAAAACCAAAAAAATATGACAGCATTCGGTTTAGTTCTGTTATCAATGATGGGTAAGTCAACTTATCAAAAACAAAAAAAAAATCATAAAATTGCCTTTTCATTATTTACTTAATTTATTGTTAATTAGAGAATTAAAATAAAAAAACTGAACTAATAACCTCTTAAGATAGGAAATACGCACAGACGTATATATACATACATATACATACAGTGAGCGCCATAAGTGAGTCAACAACCACTATAATTTTAAATTTTCTATTATGTTCTTAAGTATAAAAAAAGTTCTTTTATCATGAATTGTTGTTTTTGTTTTAACATTTTATAAGTAATAAATAAACGTTTTTATTTTTGGAAATTTATTCGACTATTTCTCATTTACTTTTCTCGCTAAGAAAATGAACTATTTCAGTGATGTTTACTCACTTTTGGCTCTCACTGTTTATATATACATACATATGTACGTTCATAATATGTAGATCCTGCTAGTATGCTTCACACATTTATATTTTAAACTGAATTCCTAAGCAAAACAACATTTTTAAGAAATTTAGAAACATGAAAACTATAAATTTTTTTAATTTATAAACGCTATTTAATAACATATGTACATACATAATTGGCCATTACAACCCTTCAGTCAGGATTACGGCCTAGCTTCCCAACACCACTCATGTTGTGTGCGTTAATTTTATACATGAGTGGCGGGACCTACAGTTTAAACTCGACTCCGAACGACAGATTTTCTTGAGAAGCTTTTCATGGCAAATTTTTACTCTCAGAGTTTTTGCCAGAAATCTGCTGAGGAAGTTGCCGAAGAAATATTTTTTCATATTTCATTTTGATGTCTGACCTGGGATTCGAACTCGGGCCTTTCGTCTAATAAGCCAACACACTACCTACTAGACCACGGCGACTTCAAAAATAATATATGTACATACATACATAATTGGCCATTACAACCCATCAGTCAGGATTACGGCCTAGCTTCTCACACCACTCATGTTGTGTGCCTTAATTTTATACGTGAGTGGCGGGATCTACAGTTTAAAGTCGACTCCGAACGATAGATTTTGAGAAACTTTTTCATGGCAGGTTTTATTTACTCTCAGAGTCTTTGCCAGAAATCTGCTGAGAGCAAGGAGGCCGAAGAAATATTTTTTTTTCATATTTCGTTTTGATGTCTGATCAGGGATTTGAACTGTGGCGTAATTTATAAACTTTATTTAATAATAAAACTATTTTTTATTCAGTATATGTACATGATTTGGTTTAAAAAATGTATTCTGCCACCAAAATCAAAAAATAGTTGCTGAAACATTATTAAGATTTGAAAAAACAAACCTAAGAACTGTTTGGGTAGTGTGGTGAGAAATTTTACTCTTTGGCAGAAATTTTACTCTAACAGCCCTATACATACATACATACATAATTGGCCATTACTATCCTTCAGTCCGGATTACGTCCTAGCTTCTCACACCACTCGTGTTGTGTGCGTTAATTTTATACGTGAGTGGCGGGAACTACAGTTTAATGTCGACTCCGAACGACAGAGTTTAGAGAAACTTTTTCATGGCAATATTATTTACTCTCAGAGTTTTTGCCAGAAATCTGCAGAGAGGAAGCGCCGGGGACCGGGCTTTACGTCTAATAAGCCAACACACTACCTACTAGACTACGGCGAGTACACTAACAGTCCTGCAACGTTCATTATTGATCGCCCTGTGTGATCAAAAAACTTCCTGGATAGATTATTTAGAGTGGTATTAAAGCCTCTAAATTTAAAAATTTAAACACATATTTAAAAAAAAGCTGTTCTTCACCTTCTCCCATGTTCAAATCTAAATTGCTTGGGTTTGTAGTCAAGATCTTTATCCACTACACTGCGCCTCCTACATCTTGGTGCATGCATTGAATATTTTTCTTTCAAAAATAAAAAGTAAACAGCGACAAGTAATGATCATGTAAATAATAGTAAAGCGAGTAAAGCTAGGAATTGGTATTCCACAATTGAAACAAAATCCCAGAATTGGTTTTCCACAACCTAGTAAAACCTAGCCATACACCCAAGGGAAAAGATATTTGAAATAGTAAATTTAATGAAAGCGTAAATCAAAATCTAATGAGGGAATAGAAAGAGCATTTCAGACTGACAATTGTAATCAATCTTTTGACTAGGCACAGTAGACTCAGCAAACATTTGTTTAGCATAAGAATCAAATCAAACTGAATTGAGACACACTTTATATGGAGACATCATATATAGATTGAGGGCAATACAATAGATAATATGATCGCAATATTCTAGTACCTTTACACGATAATAAATTTAGTAAACGAAACATTCATTTTACTAAAGTTATCTACTGAAAAATTAATCGATATCTTATCATCGATATCATGATATGTTAGGCTAATTAGCTCTCAAGCATTATAACCACTATCAAAAAGGTGTGTAATATTTGAAAAAAAACTTGATAGACCACATCTAATCAAAAAAAAACAAATAATAATCAAGAGATGTTCAATTTTATTGTACAACCCTTTATCTTAGAATTTATACTAGGACCACTTAAGACCTTGTAGTGTTTATTTCTTTTTTGTTTATTTTTTACACATTTTTTAGTATGTACTTTGGTTAGTTCTTAAGTTTTGGTGGTTCCCGGTTGTTTTCTTTCTTATTTTTTTTTTTAATATGATAAGCAAAAATACTATCAATTTATAAGTACGTAGTAACATACATACATACATTTCGAAAATTCTTTTATAACACATTAATGGAATGGGCTTTAAAAGTAATCTTACTTGTAGAACATTTAAACAAAAATGTTATCAAAAAAGTGGAGTCGAAAATAATAATCCAATTGTATTATTAAATAAGCAACAATATTAACAATAAATACTATTTTTTCCAATAACAAAATTTATAAAACAATTATTTGAAAAATTAAATAAAAATAAAACACATGATAGACCGCTAAATTAAGCAACTTGGCAACAATATTTGTTGTCTTTTGGATTTTAATTAATTTTACAATAATTGTAAACACTCATACTCATACTCATATTATGTAAAACAATGTCGCCTCTCTAGATTACTTTAGTCTCTTTAGGCAATAAAAACAACAAATACGTACAATGTAACTCCATAACTCATTACTTTATTTGTTGTTGTTTTCTTTTTGGTAATTTTTTTTGCTAGTGGCTTAATAATGTTACAATAGTTGTTGTTACTGTTGTTGTTGTTGTTCTTGTTTTTATTTTCAGTCTTTACATTTAGTTTAATTAAAAATAATATTAAAATTGAATATTATTGTAAACAAATAACAACAACACCAACAAAAACAAAGTAATTTTATATGTATTAAAATTATACAAAATTCAGGCAATATTATTAATTAGCATGTGTGGACGAAACAAAAACAAAAAAAAAATATTTTATACACAGAGAGAATTGCAAAAAAAACATACAAAAAAAGAACCGTTTTTATATTTTCGTTTTGTTTGCTGTCGGTTGTATTAGACAACAGGAGTAAAATACACACACACACACACACATATTGAATAGGAATACTAGTTTTACCAGTAGTTGTAATGTTTACAGACGATATGTGAGAAATGTAAACAAATAACAAAGAGAGTTTTATTATACATGTATAAATTACGGTACTTTTTTCAAATTTTCAGTAATTCACTGTCAGAGATTTTCATTAAATTGTTCGATTTATAAGAAGAAAAAATGCCAAAAATTTTTGTGTGGATTTTGTGGTTTTGAAATGAAATGCATTTTTTAAAAATGTTTACGCATGCAATATTTGTAATCTTATGCGGTTTAAAACGTATACAAAGAAAACGAATACATATGTATCATAAAAAGTGCAAAATAAGCATTAGTTGCAGAAAATAGTTGGTTTCTTATCAATTTCAGGAAACCATATAGAAATGTTGTCGAATTGGTTTTTGGCAAACGATTTAACCCTTTCGCCAGCGCCGGATTTAGCCGGCATACCCAAAACGTCCCGTGTGTACCAGCGCCGGCTTTAGCAGGCATTCATTTTCCATTTTATTTAATATACCAGCAAAATCTCTACATATGTAACACTTAAATGAGAAAATTCGAACATCAACTTGCCATCACACTTTGCGGCGTGCTGCCCGGTTTAATAGCACCACTTCGGCGGAATGGACTGCAGTAACGAAAGGGTTAATGACATGAAATCACCGTAGGTTAGTAGGTAGTGCGTTGGCTTATTAGACGTGAGGCCTCGGTTCTAACCCCAGGTCAGACATCAAAACGAAAATACGAAAAAATATTTCTTCGGTGACTTCCTCTCAGAGCAAATAAAATTGCCATGGAAAGTTTCTTTAAAAAAAACTGTCGTTCGGAATCGACTTTAAACTGTAGGTCCCGCAACCCATGTTTAAAATTAACACACACAACATCAGTGGTATGAGAAGCTAGGTCGTAATCCTGACTAAAGGATTGTAATGGCCAATTGTGCATGCATGTATGATTTAATGGCATAAAAGTCACTATTAAAAGGATCTCAAAGGCTTCCCTCTAAGCAACTACTGTGTGGGTGCCAAAGACAATTTCTTTTATAAAAATGTTTGTAAAACTTTCTTATTGAAACCTCAATTTTGCCAAGAGTTGACGCCGTCTAACCTTATGATATTCGTTGATAAAGAAATGTATCAAACAGCCACTATAAATTAAATACGCATGATTTTAAATGTGACTGATACACATGCAATTAAATTGCTCAAATAATCTGAATTTGATTCAATAAATGCAAGTGAAGTTAATGAACTTTAAAAACATATTCTCAGCTAACTTTTTATGGCTTATATACAGTGAGCGCCATAAGTAAGTCAACACCCACTATAATTTTAAATTTTCTATTATGTTCTTAAGTATAAAAAAAGTTCCTTTATCATGAATTGTTGTTTTTGTTTTAACATTTTATTATTAAGTAATAAATAAACGTTTTTATTTTTGGTAATTTATTCGACTATTCTCATTTACTTTTCTCGCTATCCTAAGAAAATAAATTATGTCAGTGGTGTTTACTTACTTTTGGCGCTCATTGTATATTTACACGAAAATATTTACCATATATGTTGTTTAAAATCGAAAAAGTTAAACAGTTTGCAAAAAACAAAACGAAACATTTAGAAAATATACTGTGCAAGCATTCTAGACAATAAAAATTCTTTTAGAAACTTTGTTAGGCATTTGACATATTACCCTAACCACTACGATTAACCAATTCGCTGCCAAGGACGAGTATACTCGTCTTTGACTAGGTATCCCGCACTGCCAAGACAAGTATACTCGTCTTTGACAGGGTATCCCGCACTGCCAAGACAAGTATACTCGTCTTTGACAGGGTATCCCGCACTGCCAAGACAAGTATACTCGTCCTACTTTAAATATATTATAACATGCTGAGACACTGTAATCGACAATAGTGAATTTCTAAGTGTTGCCAATTTTCGAAATGTGTCTCGTTTTATGCCATTTTCTTTATTTTATCCATCTGCATGATTTATTATTTGTTTTTCTACTAAAACGTACGCAAATACGCAACAAGGATATCGAGTCTTTCTGCCTTCCTATTACCAACGACGAGTATACTCGTCTTTGGTTTTCTGCTTGTAACTGATTATGTCTGATAATATATGTATGTGCTCTTACCAAGGAATAACAGGGTTTTGGTAAACAATAACACTCAAAATATAAATGGCTAAGATGGCTAAGAATGACTTCATATAATTTAGGCTTGGCAGCGAATGGGTTAATTCGGACGCCACGCTATCTTGTTCATTCAAAGTTTTCATATTTTAGAAAATAATGATGAAGGATAGTTTTAAAATTTTTCAATTAAAAAAAAAATGTGTTTACATTGGTATAAATGTTTCGAAAATATCGGGTGAAACAAAAAGTTCAGCACATGTAGTATAAGTTCGTGCTAAAGTAGCACGAAGTATTAAATTATAAATAAATGGAAATGTGCCGGTTATAATAAAATTAATAACATATCATGGAAACAATGAATTTTCAAAATAAAAATTAACCCTTGAATCTGGCAACAATACTAATTTATATTAAGTTTTAAAAAATATTTAATTTTTTTTTTTATTTCATTTATTTATTGATCTTTTAACGCGTCACCTTGAAATCTACAAACAAACAACCTTCAGCTGTATAAAATATGATTTAGATTTGTTATGATTAAACAAAAAACAAAAAATAGAAAAAAAAAGCAAAGAAAATATACCGATAAAGAGAAATGGTTCATTAAACTTCACCAATGTACATACTACATAGCAGTGCTATATAAACAATTAAGTTTTTAGAACAAGACAATCAGTTATTAAATCTATTAAGCAAAACAAACCAAAAAAAAAACAGTTTAAGGAAAAGTTAAGAAAAAAAACCGTTAAAAATTAATTTTTTTAATCCTGTTACAGGAGGTTTTGTATTTTTTGTTTTTACAAATAGTTGGCAACATTGTTTACGTTCGATATTAATCTTAAATTTGGAATTTTATAGTAAGTGACTGACTAGAGTGGCAATTGCAAATTGATTTGTTTTTTTTTTCAGTTTATTTATTGACAATAATAATTGCATTGCATGTGTAAGAGATTTTATTTCTTTATTATTTTATAACAATTAATATTAAACCGTTTCATATGAATACATATGAGTGAACAATTTCAAGTAGTTTTGTGTTATTGTAAGTCGTATATTGCATTTACAACAATTTATTTTTTTATATTCTTATCGATAATTACTGAAAATATTATCGATAGTATTATAGCAAAAAAAAATTGGTTGCATATTTCTTCTTTTTTTTTTTTTTGTTGTATTTGGCTTTTAAAACGGCAAAACAAACTAAATAAAATTCTTGCTAACAAATTAAATTTATTAAAACGCATACAGTAGCGAACAAAAGTGATTACAGAAACAATAATTCTAAAGGCTAAAATTTATCGTTCATGTTTAGTTTTGTTTATCGTTTTGTCAATTTACACAAGACGTTGTATTGTTGTATACTATACAACAGTGTATGCTTGTGGTTGACAATTTTCATATAAAAATCCGATACAATTATACACATTATTTTCCATATGTTTTTAAAAGTTCTATTGGTTTCGTGCTATCGAATTGTTTGAATGCCAAAAATTATGAAGAAGAATACGACATACACAATACAGCATAGCTTTGAGCGTTCACAAACAACCAAGTGTATTCAATACAACATACACGATACAAAGTCGTGTGAGAATTGGCCAATTATATTTTTAATATAAATTAAATAAAAATTAATACATTTTTTAATCAATTTTTTTTAACTATTTTTTTTTTAACTATTAAATTAGAGTATAATTCCTTTTTATATGGACTTTTATCTATATTTAGTTAAGAACTAGATTAAATTATTAATGTTTTAATGTAAATTGAACTAAACAACACATCGTACACGTCTGCTCTCCACTGTACATAGACATATGACGAAGCTGCATTAATGACTAATCAAAAGACTGATTCATCAATCAATGCGTGAATCTAGAAACGTGAATTTTGAACTTCTGATTTTCAATCACGAGTTATAAAATCGATAAGTTTGAATTATTGTAAAATACCCGGTCGTATAGGAGAATAACATTCCAACTATAAGTACGTTTGAATTGTACATTGAAAGTGGCTTGCAGGTGTTTGATAATTATTTATTATTTAACGTTGAGTGATAGTTTTTACTATTAATTTGTGGATTAATATGTCAGTAATAATTTAAAGTGTTAACTAATCCAAGGAAAGAGTTGATTGCCTTTCTACCAGATATAATTAATGAACAGTGTATGGGTGGACGTATGGGTTACCCATATTACGTTACATACCTCTTTCATTATCTGAACTATCCAAAGTTGCGTAGTTGAAACCGCCGTAGTCTAGTAGGTAGGGTGTTGGCTTATAAGACGTGAAGACTCGGTCGAAATCCCAGTTCAGACATCTCGATCAAAATGAAATATGAAAAAATATTTCTTCGGCGAGAGTAAATAAATTTGCCATGAAAAATTGCTCAAGAATTTGTCTTTCGGAAGCGACTTTAAACTGTAGGTCCCGCCACTCATGGATAAAATTAACACACGCAACATAAGTGATGTGTGAAGCTTGGTCGTAATCCTGACTAAAGGATTGTAATAACCAATTATGCATGTACATATGTATAAGTAGACGAATTGGTTACCCATATTGAGTTGCCAAAATGGTGCATACCTCTTCCATTATCTGAACTATCTGAAGTTGCAACAACAGCAAATATAATAAATTGTATCACGGTAAGCGGTTAGAACTTTAGATTGTACTCTTGCTCCTTGCAAAATGTATTGTTGGCTCCTTACAGATGTAATTACTGGACAATGCATGAATCGACGAAATTCTAAATATTATAAGAGATTTCAAAATGAGAAGGAAAAAGAATCGGTACAACGTTATGTTCATATGTAAAACCATTCAGACCACATATGCAGGTAGGCTTGCTATTCATAGGAGTCATCGTGTAAAACGTAGGTTTCAAATTACTGCTGGAGAAATTCTAGATCGGTTGAGGGAAAAGAGAATATTGTCCACCAGCTGTCGTAACTTGATATTGGATTGAACATTATATTCATTAAACTCTTAGGCTGGCAGTTAGTCTCTGCTCGATTGAACTTTGTTTTGACAGAGTTTTCACTCCCTGCTATCCTATCTTAAAGGTTATAACAAAGTTTATGCGCCTTCTTATACGGTTTCATTTTCATTTATCAAGCTTTTCCAGCTAAGCAAGTAATTGGTCTTTTGTAAGAGGTCATAAGAAGATAGGCTTGTTATCTATCTTTGCCAATGAAACAACGACAATGATGAGAAAAATATATTGGAAAGAAGAAAAATATCGAAGGAATTGAATTTCTAGAATTATTTCAGTCTTATTCAGTGTACGTTTAAAGAACGAACAGTTTTGGCAAAGTGTCTACTTAGTCGATTAACAAAATGTTAAAGAATTGCCGTTTCTATGAGAAACAAAATGATGATTAAGCATATCAATCATTGGAGCACAATATTGTAAATTCTCTTGACACAAAATATGTAACAAAAAAATAATAATAAAAAAAAATCCCCCGAAACGGAAACTCATGTTATTCGAAAAGATAAATATTTAAGCAGGCGTATAAACATAGAAGAAGAAGAAGAGTTTTAATTAAAAGCTTAATTTTTTTTTTTTTAATTTAATTAAATAATTACATACTTGTGTTAAAATATAAATTGCAATTTGCAATTTAATCTGTTTAATGGATTGCTCTTTTTTTTTCTCTTTGAGTTGTTTACAAGGAAATGGGGTTTTTTTTATATACTTTCGTCTGTCCGTTCGCTCATCCGTCTTGTATAAGAAAATTTTCTTAGAAAATTTCACTCATTCATACAATTCATTCATGGTTTCAAGAGAAAAAAAACACAAAAAAGGTTATAAAAATAAAAAATGACATGAAAAAAACAAACACAAAACAAAGAACTATCGATTGAACCCCAACATTAAAGTCAACAAGCAAGCCAAACCAATCAACAACCAACCACAAGCAGAAAAAAAAATACAAAAAAAAAAATTCCCCTTATGACTGACTTGGCCGGCCATAGCAATTATTGTTTCTTTTTTTATATTAAATACACTAGAACTTGAACTTTTTTTCCATTCAATGCCAAACTTTGAAAAAAAACCGAATCAATCGTCAATAGAATCAGACAAACCGGTGGTATTTGATTAGTCGTCGTTCACATTATAGGCTGATTTTTGTAATAGTTTCTCAAAGACTAAGTTCTACTAAAAAGCGGTGTGTGTTTAAAAGTTTAGCAACTAAAAAGTGCTAAATTATCTAAAGAAAAAAAAACTAAACAAATATTTAAACAATAATAATAATTAAAAACAAATAATAAAACAAATTCAAAATTTTGGAAAAAAAAAAAAAATAAACGCCGACAGAAAAGTATTGCCAGTCACTGTTATTTTCATACGTTGTACGGTTGACTGAACAAAGGAATCACCATGGCTGCTATACAAGTTTTTGCCGATGCCTATAGTAATCGTAAGTTTATTTTTTTTTAGAACAAATATCACAATTTTAATAAATCTCTCTGGTATGAGAGGAGCTTTGAAATTAGCCGACCTAATGAAATATGTGTATATTATACACGGGGGGGTGAGGATAGTTTTTTTCTTCTTTGGCTTACTCTAACTCCTGGCTAGCATTGATCAACGATTCCAATAGTTCTATAAAACTGTGAATTCTATCCAAATCACCTTTGGCCAGACAACAAAACGAAAAATGAAAAAATACTTCTTCGGCGACTTCTCTCTCAGCAGATTTCTGGCAAAAACTCTGAGAGTAAATAAACCTGCCATTAAAAAGTTTCTCAAAAAATTTGTCATTCGGAGTCGACTTTAAACTCTAGTCCCCCCGACACTCACGTATAAAAGTTAGCGCACACAACATGAGTGGTGTGAGAAGCTAGGCCGTAATCCTGACTGAAGGGTTGTAATGGCCAAATATGTATGTATGTATGTATGTATGTATGTAAGACTTGGAAACACTACTTCGAACGTGAAACAAAAAGGTGGTTTGCACTGCATCCAGAAAGACGAAGAAAAATCCTTCTGAAGGCAAATGCAGTCTGTTTCATGAAATCTGCATGGAATAATTTTCTTGATTGTTTTCAAAACGAAAAAACAAGTAACGGCGACTGCTGTCCCAACTTATTGCAGCGTTTGATACATACAGTGAGCGCCAAAAGTGAGTAAACACCACTGAAATAATTCATTTTCTTAGGATAGCGAGAAAAGTGAATGAGAATAGTCCAATAAATTTCCAAAAATAAAAACGTTTATTTATTACTTATAAAATGTTAAAACAAAAAAAAACAAACAATTCATGATAAAGGATTTTTTTATAATTAAGAACTTAATAGAAAATTTTTAAATATAGTGGGTGTTGACTCACTTATTGCGCTCACTGTATGTACGTCTACTATTTCGATTCTATAGAATGCTTCACTGCGCACCTTATTTAATCAGATTTGTTTATATTTAGCCTAGAATTGTTACCTATTTTTTAACATAAAAAAAATTGTTTCGAGAGTAAAAGATGTTCCAACAGGTCTGCGGTTAATTGTTTTAAAAACACTCCACAAATTTTATAATAGACATTGTATTGTACAGTCACACAGATAATTATACGTACCCGCCCTAAAAATCATTTTTTTAAAAAGTAATGAACTTCTTATCTAAAATTTCTTTACATTAGCGTCTGTAACGACACATTTACACCAATACCCCGGTTTGCGTCGCTAATTGGGGCTGAAAAAATGAGACGCAAACCGAAACGACGCAAACTGAAGCAGAATTTTCAATTTCAACTTTCAGACTGAACTTCACTCCACGACATATAATTCGAAACTAATAACTACGCTTAACATGTAAACAACGCACACCTGTAAATTTGCTTTCTACTAAACGGGAAATCCCCTTTTTCTGCTTTAGCTTTGTAAAAACATTTTCATATCAACGACGCAAATCGAAGGATTTACGACGCAACTTCGAAGCCATGCGACGCAAACTGAAACAAAAATGTCGCAACATTGAAATTCCAGAAACTTAAAAAAAGACGCAACTTCGAAGCGACGCAAATCGGGGTATTGGTGTACTTAAATAAAGAAAAAAGATTCCCAAAATCTATGAATTTGTGACTGCAGTTTGCCAAAACCAATATGGCACCACAGAAAATTATACGTACGACGTATATTTCTAATACAATTTCTCCAACGGTAGCCCGGTATATAAAATGTATTGTGAATAAAAATCCTAGGACTACAGCCGTAGAAATACGAAATACCTCGGAAAGTGATCACAATGTTATTGTGCATTCCGAAACAGTTCGTAGTGTTTTGAGAAAGAACGGTTTCCGCAGCCGAGTGCCGAGAAAAAAGCCACGATTGGAATTTGCCCAATAATATATGGAGAAGTCCTCAGATTTTTGGACGAATGTAATATTTAGTGATGAGAACAAATATAATTTGTGCGGCTGTGACGGAAAACAAAAAATTTGGCGCAAAAATCAGTTGACTTGTCCATATATTATCATTTTTAAAATAAAGATTTTTAGGGGGAAACGTACAATTATCTGTGACTGTATATTGACTGTATTGTTTTTATTTTAATTTTTGCTATTTTTTGACTAAGAATGTTCAAAAAATATCCATAAAGTTGTTATGCTACCCTATGCGGAAGAGAATATATCAAAACGCTTGAGTATTTAGAAACACTCAGTCAGGTTTATGAATTCCCAGAATGCGCTGTTTAACAAAGTTATTGCAGAATTTCTCCGCTCTTTGTCTTTCTGTTCACAAAATTGCCTAAAAGTAAAGGGTTTAGTGTCGTCTATTTCAGGTTACTAAATGTTCCCACAAAAATGCCAATGAAATTGTTTAAACGTTAGTTGAGTATTTTCAGATGCTGCGTTTAGCACTTGTAAATAAAAACAGGATTCTTTGAATACTTGCGATTTGTTTTTGCATAATTCAGGGTCTAATAAAATCAAAGCGAAAGTGTTTTTACACACAATACTGTGGCAACAGTGTGTGCTATTGATATACAAATAAAGAACTTTTGATCTCCCGTAGTCGCTCATTTAAAAATGTTTGCAAGTTTTCTCATGCTAAAGATAAATAAACAACAAACCTGGAATGTAATTTATCTCTCTCGCAAATTTTTGTGGTTTTTCTGTTTATATTTATTGTTAAAAATCTTAATTAATCTGCATAACATAACAGTATGACGTACAACATAACGGTATGCTTAATTCATAGTTGCCAATCGTTAACATTTTTAAATTAGCATCTATAAATTGGATAAAAGAAAAGATTTCACGTTAATCACGTTTTCTAAAAATGTTTCTAAATCATTACAAAAAAAAAGTGAAAAAAATCAGAAACAAATTCAACAATAAAACTATAATTAGAAATTCAAATTCAATTGTACGAGGTTGGTTCCAAAATTACACAACCTAATGTATGAATGGCGAAGTCGCCGTAGTGTAGTAGGTAGTGTGTTCGCTTATTAGGCGTATAGCCCGGGTTCAAACCATAGGTCAGACATCAAAACGAAATATGAAAAAAATATTTCTTCGGCGACTTCCTCTCAGCAGATTTCTGGCAAAAACTCTGAGAGTAAACAAACCTGCCATGAAAAAGTTTCTCAAAAATATGTCGTTTGGAGTCGACGTTAAACTGTAGGTCTCGCCACTCAAGGTACACAACATGAGTGGTGTGAGAAGCTAGGCCATAATCCTGACTGAAGGGTTGTAATGGCCAATTATGTATGTATGTATGTATCTTTTGGTGGCCTCAACACTCATGGATAAAACTCAGAGAGTAAATTAACCTGCCATGAAAAAGTTTCTCAAAAATATGTCGTACGGAGCAGGCTTCTCTACTAACATTATTCAGCAGATCGGTGGTAAAAGATTTGTCAGCAATGAAGAGATAGGGTAAACGTTTGATAGCTTCTTCAAAAATCTAAACAGCTTTTGCTATAAAAACGACAACAAAGCTATTAAATATCGATGTAAAAAAATTTCTTTATCACTTTCTTTCTCATATAATTTTAGGACCACCCTCGTATGTCATCAAAAAAGATATTTTAATATTTTATGCGTAAATCATTAGTCGTAAGCCAACTTGAAACAAACTAGGAATAAAAAAACGGCGATTGTTTGTGCTTTAAGCAAGTCTCAGAGTAAGTCAGCCAATCGTAACACAGTAGTTAATTTACGAGGCCATACAAGCAACACCTTAGCAAAGAGTGTTTCAAAGAAAATACAAAAAACTGTTTCATTACCATAAATAAATACAAAAACGTGATTTAACACATATAAACCGATCGCATTGTAGGAAAGACAACTAAAATAAATATTAACCAAATCAACCAAATTAACGATTCCAAAATAGTATGTACTCGTACGTATGTCCAGAAAAAAATACCATAAAAGGAAACATAGATTCAGGGCTAATTTAATATGGGTCGAAATGCAAACAAACAAAAAAAAAATTGGGAATCACAAAACAGATAAAAATTTACTTACATTTCTGACATACAAAAAAATGTTTTACTTCAGGGTACGGAAAACGTTTCCACAAAAGCTCGTTACTATTTACAGTTGAAATTCAAACTGAAATAAAAGAAAAAAAAACATAAAAAAAATTATTGAACAATTTTAAAAATTTATCTGTAACAACAAATTATTTTAAGGCGACTTCGAAATTGTCGTCTTGTTTTAGAGAGCCTATGCAGTTGCAAATAATATAACGTATGGCACAAAAGTAATGGTATATGTATTTATACTCGTACGTCATATACATATAACTTAAATATAGATTTGTATGTGGTTTGTGTCTTTAATAAGTATTGCGAATCGTATCTATTTATGGCTCCGAATTTGTTGATGAATTTTCTATTTCAAAGGAAGAATTGGTGCTAGTTATACTCCTGACCAAAGGTCAACAATGAATCGTTTTTTCGCTACTCATAAGCACTCATGAAATTTTGAATATTGAAATTTAACTACTCTGATTCATTCGTATTCATAACAACATTGATTTATAAATACAAGTTGCAATGAGTATGAAGTACAACGTTGACATCAAACTTATAACATTCGAAATATGTTTGATTCATAAGGCTACTCATTCAGATTCATAACTTTAGAAAAATGCTTATAATACTTATAAATGAATCAAGTGATTTGAGTCATTCATCAAAATTTACAGTCTTATTTATTGTCGCATTTGCAATAAAAGGGGAAAACCCACATAAGCAAAAAATATGGAGAGTGGATCACCAACAACATCATACGTGTTGTTAAGTATGAATATGATGCGTACTTCAAACTTGGGATATGAGTAGAGATTCCATGATATTAAAATAAATATGAAAGCGTATAAGTATTAGAAATTATGAGTATGATTCGATTCTACTCATCTTTTTGAATACTCATTCCTGACCCAAAATATGTGGAGAATTTTGCATAAACATTAGTTCGTGAAAGTGAAGAAGAAATGATGTCGCCGTAGTCTTGGAGGTAGTGTGTTGGCTTATTAGACGTAAGGTCCGAGTTGAAATCCCAGGTGAGACATCAAAACGAAATATGAAAAAAAAAATATTTCTTCGGCGACTTCCTCTCAGCAGATTTGTGGCAAATACTCTCTGAGAGTAAATAAACCTGCCATGAAAAAGTTTCTCAAAAATCTGTCGTTCGGAGTCGACGTTAAACTGTAGGTCCCGCCACTCAAGTATAAAATTAAGGCACAGAACATGATTGGTGTTGAGAAGCTAGGCCGTAATCCTGACTGAAGGGTTGTAATGACCAATTATGTATGTATGTATGTAGCTTGGTTGTACTATCTCTCAGCAGATTTCTGGCAAAAACTCTGAGAGTAAATAAATTTGCCATGAAAAGTTGCTCAAGAGTCTGTCGTTCGGAGTCGACGTTAAACTGTAGGTCCCGCCACTCATGGATAAAATTAGCACACACTACATAAGTGGTGTGACCACTACACTGAATACAATAATCCGATACACTTTTACAGAGGGTTTTGACTTAAGGTGACAAAGGATGGTAACCCTATACCCCTAAGATTTGCTGTTTGATTTATGAAATAATAGAAATTCTCAGACTTGCCAATGTTGCCGTTTCCATCAGGAATGAAACCATAGCTCTCAATGCTCGTTCAATGAAAGTGAATTTGAGATACCAATTTGCAAGCCGAATGAACTCTAATTTTGAATCTTTGAACTGGTTATTCAGGGAGTCAGACTTGGGGTTTATTAAAATCCCTCGTCTACGAAAGTTCTGCAACGTAAATCGTCATGATCGTGTCATGATCTGGAATTCACAATGTAGCAAACTAAACACAAATGTGCATCAACTTAATATCGCTTCACATTATGGCATTACTTTTGTGATACCTGGTTATTATTTATAAAATATAAAATTAATCAAGATTTCTTATAACAAAACTCGTACATTTTAAATTGTCTATAAATTATAATTTTTAAAATGCTATCCCAGTATTTTATGGCGATATCTGATTACAAATGAGAAAAATTTAAATTTAAATATTTTTTATATCAATTTCAACTTAATACGGTGAACTACCACACACAGCAATTAAAAGCAGTGTAGTTTTCTTGTTTTTAAATACAGTTGATCATTGAAATTTATTTTTATTCTAAATTTCTATTCATAAAACATAACACCGACGGCTCTAACGAATTTCTTTAATTGCAGGCATTGGCCATATGCAGGAACCACAATCACGCATGATTACCCGAGCTCAATGGGGAGCTAGAACACCAACTTTAGTAGAAAGTTTTCCGGGACCCTCACCATTTGTTATCATACATCATTCATATCAGCCGGCTGCTTGCTATACGCCAGATGACTGTAAAAGCGCCATGAGATCAATGCAGGACTATCACCAACTGGAGAGGGGTTGGAATGATATTGGCTATAGTTTTGCCATAGGCGGTGATGGTATGATATATGTTGGTCGTGGATTTAATGTCATCGGTGCGCATGCACCCAAGTACAATGATAAAAGTGTTGGCATTTGTCTAATTGGCGATTGGAGAAGTAAGTTGTTTGTTTTATTTACTTGAAATTCAATAGCCAGCATAATTTATTCGATTTTTACTCTCAATTGTAGCTGAATTACCGCCACCCCAAATGCTAAAGGCCGCCAAGGAACTGATTGCATTCGGCGTTGCCAAGGGTTATATTCATCCCGAATACAAATTAATGGGCCATAGACAAGTTCGTGATACAGAATGTCCGGGTGGCCGTTTATTCGATGAAATTTCTACATGGGATCATTTCAGTCCCAAGCCCAATACTGCTGTAAATGAAGTTCATTAAAAAACACAGGCTCGCTGTTAGTTTTTAGTTCAAATTATTATCACAAATACAATAAAATTTTTATTAATTTTAATTTAAGATAGTTAAACAAATGTATGCAAAGAAGAAAAACAATTAATTTAAGTAGAAGAGGAGAATCATCTCTTAAGGGAAGAGTATCATTTTATGTTTAAAATAAAACAGGATATGACAGGATATTCTAAAGGCAATAAATAAATGAATAGAAAAATTTTAATTTCAATTTTAATTTTATTCTAAGCTATAAAGGTAATAGGGGATGGTGTGAGATACCTGTCGGCCATTTTAAAACTATTCTCTTAGACTAAAGAGCATTACATGGACGCTGTTGCTTATTTTATCCAAATCATGTAGAGAAAGTGAAATCAATGCCGTCTAGCACTTTTGACAATAAAGTAAGACCCCGCTTAACGCTCTTTCAGTATTACGCGGTAGTACAAAAGCGGTAGTACTATATAGTGGTGGTGTATACTATGTATCTTTTTCAAAGCTCTTTTGTTAGTCTGTCCAGAATAAAGATTCCAACTGTATTTTCCGTAGTCGCAGTCACAGTACGTACGCATCTTTCTTGCGTCACAGTTGATTTATTAGTTGCCTCGTTTAACGCTGTTGCGTTTAGCGCTGCAATTTATTGGAACATATCCCACGCGATAAGCGGGGTCTTAATGTACCAATCAACTGTCTAAACTAAAACGTAGAAATATCTCGACCACAGTATATATACTCATAGGTCATTTTGAACGGGGTAGAGGCCTACGGAGAGACTTTGTTCAGGTTTTAAATCATTCAAGATCATCTCCAGGTTCAATGTGAAATTCTATGTCTTTCACTATAACTGAACAGAGCTATCTCTTCTTGACATCATATTAGCCACTAGGATTCATCACACTTTCTTCACTTAATTGAGGGAATTAGGCTTTAGGATGCAGCCCTTATGCCAAAACTGATTAACCTAGACTGGTCAACTTAAAGTTGTCGCTAAGTGTTCTTCTGTAAACTATAAGAGTTAAGATTAACGATAGGATAGCTACGTAATTATTGGTTTATCTTGATCTTTTAAAATATTCTTTAAGAGCGATATGGCGTTATTGGAGTTTGGAAGTCCCCGTTTAGTTTTGAAACAGTTTTCGCATTTTGCACTGAATTTATCATAGATAGGTTAGGTTAGGTCGGAGTGGTAGCTCTGATATCACATAGTTAACTTGAGCACGCATAGCGGCCCGTTGTGATGCCTCGATTGAACGCAGTCCCTGTACTGACCAAGTTCCACCAAAATCAGGAAAGCGGAAGAGTTGATCAGCGCAAGGGCTGTGCATCAAAGGCATGACTACCCTACACTGGAAAACCAGCCAGAAAGTTTGTTAAACGAAGCTATATCCTTGATATCAATAGATGATAGCTCCGTCAAGCTGACAAGAAATGGGAAGCCAAATAATCTATATCTACACCTAGCAAGAGACGGGCATTGACAAAGAAAGTATATAATAGTCTCTACCTCCTCAGCGTATCTGCATCCACGACAGAAGTCGTCAAATGGGAGCCCCCCGCGTGTCGACCCATAACGCAATGACCTGTAAGCATGGCCACTGTGGTTGAGATGACGTCACGACCAAGACCAAGTAATTGGTTGGTATGCCTCCTATCCATCGAGGGCCAGGTAAGTCTGGCGGTGTAGCAGGACTCCTCATTGATAAAGTAGAGTTTGGCGTCCCGAAAGAATTTCCGCGAAATGTCCAACTTTACCGAGGCAAGTAGCACACCCAATTCAATCGAAAACGATTCCGGAAGGAGCGCACCAGCTTTGGCGAGCTCGTCGGCTCTACAGTTTCCCGGAATGTTACTATGCCCGGGGACCCAGGACCACACCAGTGAGACACTGGTGAAGAGCCCAGAAAGAAGGTCGAGACAGCGGCGACATTCCCTAACTATCCTAGAGTTATTCACGAAACCCGATAGAGATCTTATCGCGGCCTGACTATCGGAAAAGACCGAGACGCGGTGAAAGGAACATGGAAAATTGAAATATTTTAACGACGGACACAGATTTGTTGATGGATGCAACAGAAATTGCGCGGTAAGCTTTGATGCACTTTGCGTCAGTAGAAACTTCAATAACATACATATGTCAACGGAATGGTGTGTGGGGTAAGTCTTATATCTGAAGCAAAACATTACAAGCCTGAAGAAACTTGAAATGCTACACCCCGAGATATTCAATATTTGTAGTTATTGGCTAACCAAGTTGTTTGATGGAACTAACATACACATACATAATTGGCCATTACAACCCTTTAGTCAGGATTACGGCCTAGCTTCTCAACAATAGTCACCGTAGTCTAGTAGGTAGTGTGTTCGCTTATTAGACGTAAAGCCCAGATTCGAGCCCCAGGCCAGACATCAAAAGAAGAAAAAAAAAAAGAAAAATAAGATGCAATTTGTATTCAAATTTTCTTAACCCTTAGAGGACGCAATGTACATCTGTTGCACTCTACAATATTCGATAATCTTTACGCATCTCTAAATATGTACTTTTGTTTTGTGATTGTCTTTACTTCTCTCAATTGAATCCTCTTTTCATTTGAAATTGTTTATCATTCCATTTCATCAACTGTCTGTCAGAGGCATCTCCCCCTCAAAATCAAATGATCTCAAATCGTATCAATTAAAATGAAAAAAATAATACGATTTAGTCGGTACGATGCTATACTACGTGACACAGCAATTCAACACTTTAAATCGTTTATGAACCGAAAAAGAAAAACAACAAAGAAAATGTCAATTGCAATTTAAAAAGAAAAGAAAAAAAAACGTAAAATTTATGCGTATTTAAACAAAAACTCTTCTAAAAGTATTAGAAATCAAAAATAAGAAAAGAAGATAAAAACCTTTAACTGAAATAGTACAAGAGTTTAGCCATTCAGTTTTATGAGCATTCGCAGAAAAGAAAGAAACAAAAAAAAACCGTTAGATTTTATGATTTAAATCAAAAAGAAAAGAAAAAAAGAAAAGAACACCTGCCCAACGACTTTATCATAATAATGGGTTTGGATTTTTTGGATGAATGGTATTTATTACAAGGTAAGAAGAAATAAATAAATGAACGAATGAGTGATGAAAATAATGCCAACTAATGATGATGATGATGTTCATCATCATTACTGACCATGATGGCAAAAGACAATAAATGACAAAAGAGAATAAAAGAAAGATGGCTTTTTATCGCATTGTCTTAATTTTTTTTTTCTCTCTTTTAAATTACAACCACACAATATTATTTCTTTCATCATTTTTCCATTCCTCATCATTGTTAACGATGTAATGAACTTAACAATTTTCATCATTTTCATTTATTTCATTCACATTGCAAATTAAAAAGCGGGTATTCCAAGTATTTTGTGTCTTTTTGTGAATTTTTCAGTGGAAAAAGTGAAAAAGAAAAACGAAAAAATTAAATGAAAAGCTGAATTCACTTGCGTAATTGTATGAAATTTTGTTTGTAATTTGTATGCGGTTTTACTTTCCTTTGAACACTTTACGATAAGCAAACATACGCTCCAGACCTAATATGTAACAAATGGGAAATGAAATCAAACAACCAGTTTATTGGACTTGGACTAGCCTTAGCACTTCCTACCAGACGCCTCTATTACGATTACGTATGTACATATATGACAGTTGGTCACACCAAGGGATAGCAGGGCTTTCTTAATTTGGTCCTTCCAACAAGCTAGTCCTTCACACCGACGAACTCTAATGCTCGGACCTGTCTTTGCCATCCGAACGACATGATCGAGCCAGCATAGATGCTGAATAGTATTGCTCTGAACAATGCTCATACAATACTTGAAGAGCTCATACAGTTCATTGTCTGTTCTAATACGGAAATCATCGACAAATTACAAAAAAAAATTGCGTAGAACTCTTCCAGTAGTAGTCGCCGTAGTAGACTACGTAGGTAGTGTGTTCGCTTATTAGACGTAAAGCCCTAGGGTTCGAGCCCCAGGCCACACATCAAAACGAAATATGAAAAAATATTTCTTCGTCGACTGCCTGTCAGCAGATTTCTGGCTAAAACTCTGAGAGTAAATAAAACCTGCCATGATAAAGTTTCTCAAAATCTGTCGTTCGGATTCGACGTTAAACTGTAGGTCCCGCCACTCAAGCATAAAATTAAAGCACACAACATGAGTGGTGTGTGAGAAGCTAGGCCGTAATCTTGACTGAAGGGTTGTAATGGCCAATTATGTATGTACATACATATATATGTAACAAGCTAGTTCTTCATACCGACGTCCATTCGCACGACATGATCGAGCCAGCATAGACGCTTAATAATAATGATCTCTGAACAATGCATTGAAGAGCTCATACAGTTCATTGTCTGTTCTAATACGGAAATCATCGACAAATCACAAAAAAATTCAGCGTAGAACTCTTCTCTCGAATTAGAGGTCTAAATATTAACTCGTTCCACTACCTTGCAACCGTCAAGGTACGATTGCTCATTGGTCTGTACACGTATGAAATTTAGGTAATGAAATTTCGACGTCAAGAACCTGTGCTCATAAGGGATTACTGAGTTGTTTTCCGCTCAAATGTAAGCTTCGTCGATCTCTGGAACTGGGGGACAACTCGCGCCAGATGCGTGGGCCATATGGATAGGCCTGATAGGCCTACCTTGGAACATTTTTTTTCGTGTGATGGACCAGCTAATCAGGTGGAAACTAGACATACGCTTCTTAGCGGTATAGGGCATATTGTACAATATTCAGGTTATTATGGGCCAGTCTGGATCATTTTAGAACGGAAATAGGATTGAATATTGGTAGGTTTTTAAACGAGGCATTGTGCTTTGATGGGAAGAATCAGCTTCTAGAATCTAGAGCATAGGCTTCCTTTCTTACTGCTTTGCTGTTGTCCAAAGATGAAAACTCAAGAACTATTTTCTCATTAATTGTAGGGTACTCGCATAATTATATCACCCTGATCTTACTCGTCTTTTTTTGTCATTAGTATTGTATTTTTCTCTGTTTATTTTTCTTCATTTCTTTTGCTATTGAGTTTTTTTTTTGTTCAAGTAAATCTCTCTATGACATTTACATTGAAATACAGAAGAAGAGATTATTTTTGTGACACTTGTGCTACTGTCACTCACTCTGCCTTGCTCTCTCTCTCTCTGGGTGTATTTTTATCTCCCTCTCTAGGTAATTATTATTACTTAAAGACAAATAAGTTCATTTTCCTTTTTTACTTAATTGCAATTACCAACAGCAGCAACAACAAACAATTCTAATTGGCCGCCATTTTTAAACTATTTTAAGGTAATTAACACATTACCCCAACCAACATTACCCGTCGCCATTGTAATGGAGAAAACAGAGAAAAATTAAAAGAAAAAAAGAACGAATTGCTTAATAATTATTACGACAACAAAAAAAAAGTCAAAAAAGGAAAATTTAAGAAGTGTAGGCCGTGTCAACCATAATTGAGTGACTGAGAATTATGCTGTGTGGTGGTTTCTTTATTCGCATTCATTGTATTCTTATTTTACAAGTAAACTGTATACCTACTACGTTTTCATTTGTAAATTGAAAGGGATTTTCGCATTAAGGCTCTTACATTTTTGTTTGTAAGAATGGACATATTATATGTGCAAATACGTAAGAGATTTATCTCACAAATGGATATTGAGAGTCCATACTATATAGAATTTGAATGTAAGTGGATATGTATGTATGTGTAGATGTGTGTGTAAATTGTCTTGGTTTTTCTTTTTTTTTGTTTCTTAATTGTATTGTTTTTCATTTATAATTCTGTTTTTCAATTTTATTCTGTTTCTCACTTTGGAGAATTGACAAGAGGTTTGTTTACTTGTCGTTCAATAGTAAAATTGTCATTTTTAATTGAAATTTCTTTTAGTCATTGACACTGTAATTATACTCCTTGGAGACTTTCATTACAATAATTACAGGATTTAATATTTTTTTTGATTTGCAAAGGGCTGGTATTAAATAATAAAGGAGTCCTCACTTCATACATACTTCACATGCAATGCATCATACACAGTACTTTCAGTACCATTTGGTTGAAAAGAAAAGAACTTTAAGCTCCCATTACCATTAGCCGATTGTCATTTAAAGAAGCGAATGATTTGTCGCATTTTTCTCTAGAATGGCAAGCCATTCCTATGAAGATACTTTCGATAAGAGTAATAAGAGAAGAGAGATAGAATTTGTATGGACTAGAAATCTATTTTCATAGATGTTAACAACTAGTAGTAGTAAGGCGCAAGGCGCCTTACACCAAACGGCTGTTACGACGGCCAGGGGCGAGCTCAGCCTTAACAGGGTCATTAATCAACACCCACCACCTATATCGGATTCTGAAAGGCAGCTACCAAGGTCAACGAGAACCATTCTGGCACAACTGAGATCAGGATGGTCAAACATCCTGAACAGCTCTGGCCCTGTGCCAGAATCATCCCGGGAACCCAGGATACCTGCCCCTTATGCAACCTGGCACCACACGATACGGTGCATATCTTTAGCTGCCCAGTAAAACCGACAACTCTGCGACCCATAGACCTATGGCTGAACCCAAGGACAACTGCGGACTTCCTAGGACTGCCGACTACATGACGTTGATAACACACCTACATAACCTACTACAATCAATCCCATCTCTTACCCATCTCATCCTCACCAAATCACATGGCATACAACCAACTAAAGGCATGTATAACCTTTTATATCTTATATATAGGGAGAAGCTTCTGGAAGCAACAGCCGAACTGTTACAACAACAACAACAACAACTAGTAGGTAGTGTGTTCGCTTATTAGACGTAAAGCCCGGGTTCGAGTCCCAGGCTAGACATGAAAACGAAATATGGAAAAAAATATTTCTTCGGCGACTTCCTCTCAGCAGATTTCTGGCAAAAATTCTGAGAGTAAATAAGCCTGCCATGAAAAAGTTTCTCAAAATCTGTCATTCGGTGTCTACGTTAAACTCTAGGTCCCGCCACTCAAGTATAAAATTGAGGCACACAGCATGAGTGGTGTGAGAAGCTAGGCCGTAATCCTGACTGAAGGGTTGTAATGGCCAATTATGTATGTACATTGCGGAATTAAAGTCCCATTTGCCTTGCTAAAAGCGGTGATTTATTGCGCAGTGAAGATTACAGCACAGTGTATTATTGAACTGATCTTCAGACTCTTTATAGCATCTTGGTAATTATTAACCATTTGCATTGGCTAGTATTTAAAGTCCTTATTACAAACTTAAGCATTCAAAATAAGAGACTACATTCCCTCTTCAAATAATCGATTAAGAAATCGTCGTTGGAAGGTCAGACTATGAACCTAAGAACTGCTACAATCAGCTAATCTAGCTGCTTAGCTAGAAAAACTTGAACTAAAACTCAAACAAAGGAAAGCAAAGTAAGAAAACGAAACCAAAAAAAAGATAAACATGGTGATGCTTTGTGACTGCCCGATTTCCTTAAAGGAACTACGAAAGCAGTTCGAGAGGAATGCTTGCTTACGCTACAAGACAATGATAACTAGCATATTAACTAACAGAAGTTTGAAATGTCATTGATCCTGCATTATCCAAGAATAGGGGGATTCATACTAAATGGGAAAGCTAAGCTTACGTTCAGTGATATTGAAAGCGTTTACGGGTTTATCATATTTTTAACTATTCCACACTGTGTATTATTAGTTCCGACTAGATTGTGCTTTATTGTTCAATAGTTTATGACGTACACTATTTACGGAAGTCGATCTAGGGCATTTGCGCTTCCTAATCGATCAGAATGTAATGAAAGATAACTAAAGCAAATCTTTGTAATTCCATAATGATGATGGCGTTCTGCTTTGGTCTATTGCTATGTGTAGTATATAGCAGACTATAATAAATTACACGGTGCGACAGTAAAAATACACCCGAGTAACTACCTAGTAGTCTAGGTTGTTCAGTTAGTTGAGTAGAATTCAAAAATACTTTTTTTTATTTTTCTCGAATCCTCCAAACTTGTTTTATTTGACAAAAACGGGTTTTTTTTTAATTTAAAAATCCAAAGTTTTTAGAAAGGGAAGAGATTAGCCTTTCAAACGGTATACATGAATATTTTGTTCAAACTTACATATATGTTATGAGACTTGATGGGGTAAACTTAGAAAATATTCAGGGTTGTCATAGAAACCAATCTTGTCGGAATTGGTTTTAAAAACGACGAGAAAAAATGCTATGGTGTCATGAAAACCGATATTATCGTTTTTATGTTCGAATTGGAATTAATATCGGTTTTTGGTGTCACAGAAACCAAGGTTATCGGTTTTCTTATTGGAAATAAACCAACCTGCTGACAGTCGTCAGTTTTAATAAAAACAACTTAAAAAGACTGAATTTTGGTTGTTTTAGTTGTTGTTATTATTAATAAAAAATATATCGTCATCCTATATCCAAAATGGTTTATCCACAGAATAAATATACTGCAGATAGAACATTTTTGATATAGGATAAAGGATATCCTGATTTTTACTAAAATTTTTTTGATTTTCCTATAAATTACTTGCTATTTCATCCCTGATTCCCTGAGCTTCACTTTGTTGAGACGTTGCCAGTGGTAATGGAACACTTTCCTCTTCTACATCATTGGATGGCAAAAGGAAGGAATTTTATATTTCTTGGAGAAATAGTCTCTTGACCTACGTTTTTCATTTACATTCATTTTCAGCTGGACCCACTGTCGGCAAATGTACCACTCCAAAACTTTAATACATCAGTCAAAATTTTAGATACTGTACTTCTACCAAGGCTTATACATAAATCGTTCCCGACTGATCTTTGTTATGATCCTTCTGCTAAAAAGCGAAACGTAGCAGCAAGTTGTAAAATTGGAAGAATTTTAGATCGCGACAAATGTAATAATAATAGCATTAAGTACTATACGAGATGCTTCTTTGTTTAAGCGATAATTAGAAACAAATCTGTAAAATATATTTAAATATATCAGTACAAGAAACTTCCTCCTGATTAAAAAACTTATTACATTGCCTCTGGCAGCTCCAGTGGATTGCTATAATCTCTCAGGATTCTTCTCCTCACTCTTTCTGATCGCTTTTCGCCTAATAATAGAAATATCACTATTGCTGTTGACATTGTATTTATTTCTGAACATAAATAACTTCAATTTTTAACAAACATTTTTTTAAATTTTTATTTTTGATTCGAACATTGGTTTTAATTTACGTTCGAAATTAACGAAACCAACTTGGTTTCCTGACACCAAATGAAACCAACATTGGTTTTCAAAAACGACAATCAAGAAAACCGACATGGTTTCTATGACAACCCCGATTATTTTTTTCTCATTTTTTCAAGTTTGGCCATTCTTAATTGCAAAATTTTATGCTAAATTCTACTCAACTAGACTAGGTTTTTTTGTATTTTGTCGCATAGTGTTTTTAGCATTCTTAATAGTACATTATATTTAAGTTTAGATTAAGTTTAGATAAGAGATTTAAATAAAATAAGAAAATAGTAGTTATTTCGCAGCACTGTATTTAGTTCCCTAAAGTAATAAATAGAACAACTGTGCTCTCACCTGTTTGTTTACAAACGATGCTGCAAAGAGAAGAGAAAAGAAAAATACGAAATTAAAATTGAACATTTTAAAAGATTTTTAAAGTTTACTTTTCAATTTTAAAAAGAAATTTAAATTTTTTTTTAATTTTTTTTTTTTATTTTTCTTTAAACATTGCATTCAAATGATATTGAAAATTAAGCACAAATAAATGCATATAAAAAAAAGATTCATAAAATATATATCACATATTAAAGAACCTCCAAGTTACGGAACAATGAACTCCCCAAAAAAAAAAATTATAATTTGCATATAAATTTTAATTTATGAAAAATCATGTCAAAATAAACAACATTTCATAGACCAATATTTAAACCCACACAGAATACAAACAAAAAAAAACTCATTAAATCGAATGGAAACGAACGAATACAAATTATACCACACAATGAAAAAGTAGGGTGAGAGGCCGATAGAAGAACGATCTCCTTGTTAATGAAATTTCAAAATAATAGATAGAAAACAACAAATGTGATCATCTTGGAAGAAAATAGCAGACAAAAACAAAAACAAATGAATTCAATTCAATTCGGATTTGCTTATTTAAAGGCCCATTGGAATAAATATATCACAAATGTATTTTACTCTCAACGAAATGAGATTCCAAATCCAAATATCGATGCACTAGCAAAATAAATTCTTTCGAATTTTTTTGCATTGGAAAAACATAATGAGAGAATGTGAGAGAGAGAGTGAGTGAGCACCATTTGTACAGTTAAATTTTCATTAGGAGAGAGTATGAATATAACCGGAAAAAAACTCTTAACGGAAATATAAAATCAACAGAGCACTGTTATACGAGTGCGGTCGGAAAATTAGCCGAAATGAACTTGTGGTATAAATTGTAGTTGCAGCAGGTATTTATATCATTTGATTATGTTGTTACTCTCTTAGTTATTATGTTAAATTAGATCGTAGGAGTTTCTCTGTCACTGTATTTAACCTCATGGGTCATTTCGGTAGGCTTCGTTGTAGAGGCTGTCAATGGGCGTCTCTGTTTTGACGTAAATTTTTCTCATTTGACTCAACCTTTCTTGATAGTCTAACGGATTCTAATGCTTTAAATGCAAAGCCTTAATGCTGTTTATCAAGACCACTTAACCAGGCCACTTGTCAATTAATTCCGGGGAATCGCTTCATGTTGTATAACAACGCGTACATGTGCAAAAATGATGGGAAAAAATTACAAAATAATATTAAACGACTGTCGACTGAAGGTAAGCGAGGTATCCGAAATAATAGGCATTTCAAAAAAAGGAAATTATATGAAAAGTTAAAAATGGGCATGACTAGGAGATGAGAAGTCCACGTTTTCAAGAGAGTTGTCATAAAGACTAGATTATGCGTAGATTCATTACCATAAATAAGCTGTGGATTGATTAATTCAATTCAAACGTTTAACGCAATAAATCGATTGTAGCATGAGATGTGTGGCAAGTTGCACCATCCTGTTGAAGCCAAACATTGTTTACACCAGTACCATGAAGAGCGGATACAAAAAAAATTGGTTATCACGGTGCGATAGGTGTCTCCACTGACCGTAATGGTCAAAGCAATATGAGCCATAAGCCGCACCAAACAGTCACTCGTAATGGGTGCATTGGTTCCGCCACATCACTAATTAAACAGCCATCAAACGTTTGATGCAATAAACCGATTGTGGCATGAGATGTGTGGCGCGTTCCACCATCCTTTTGGAACCTAGGAAGAGTTCAGGCAATAGACTAGACAAGGAGAAACTCATTCCAAGAAGGTCTTGACCCTCTCGGTTTTTAGATTCACTTGAGCTTTGTATTCATGTTGTCAGAGCAACCATAGTACTCTCATTGCATAGCAGCATAATATATTGAAGCAATTAAGTAATCAAATTAAAGCACAATACCACAACAATAGGCAAAATACAAAGCTGCAGTATCCACTTGCACTATAGCAAGAGCCGAAATCAATGAATTTAAGTTGCTATTGGTTCACCATCCATCCACCTTATGTGTCAGATTCAGCTTTCTGGAATTATTTCAAAGCTTTAAAAAGTTATTCAATGGTTAGAGAATTGAAAACAACAAGAAGGTAGAGTCTGTTAAAGAGTTCTTACTACATCGTTATGACTAGAGTATCCAGCTGAATGGAAATAATGTTGAATCAGAAAAAAATCCCCACAGTTTTTTGTTCTCTTAGCTCGATACAGTAATTTTAGCACCTCTCTCGCATATATATAAAAATATCAGAGCAAAAATTTTGAAAATTAGTTTTCGGACGATGTTGAATGCTGATGTTTTTTTTTTTTTTTGTTTGAATTCTGCTGATTTGGCCAAATGAACATTTTGCCAGCCATATTTTGGGCAGTTCATTTTAGGCCGTGGAACAACGATATTGTCGAAATATTATTTTATACGTTTTAGTGCGTAAGGTCGAGCAGCTAAAGAAAGAAAATCACATACATATGTACATATATCTATTGAAAGTTTCTTCAATGCATATATAAAAATAAATATTTAATTTTGGAATCGAACAAAACATCTTACATTTCTATTGAATTGTAATGAAAAAATAAAAATTACAAAAAACGAAACGAAAAGTGCAAAATTTAAAGGAAAATTGTTTTCATCAAAAAGTATTTGAAAGAAATGAAATGAATTGAAAAATTATTTATAGACAGAGAAAAAAAAGAAAAATAATTAAAATATTATTAAAAAATATAGAACAGTGTTAACTAGTGCTTAATCAATACATGCTATTGCCAAATAAATTTTAAAGAATTAACCAACTGTTTTAAAATAGATTTGAAATGTTTTTTTTTTTAGAAATTCTAAATATTATTTATACTTTTACATGACAGCATCTATTTTTGAAAGTGTGTTTTAATTTGAAATTATTAATACACACAAATGTACATTATATATTGATTTTGAAATAATATTCTATATTTTGTTTTAAATTGGCTTAATGAATTTCATATTTAAAGAGTATATTGCGTTATAACGCCTCCATAAATTTATTTTTATACAAAAAAAAAATGTTTTTCATTTCTGATTTTCTTTTCTTTTTTTTCTCGATGGTTTTCATTTGAAAATAAACTTTTATTTTCTTTTTTCTTTTAATTTTCGCCTTTATTTCAGACTGTTGTTCAGTTCACAGTGTGTATGTATAACAAAGAACATACCGTCATGTATAATATGCTACAGTCAGTGGCTAAAAGAAAGGTGACCAAAGAAACAATTTTTTTAAGATTAAACTGGTAGTTGAAAAATCAACAATTAGACCGGAATAAACTATTAACTTTAGATCACCTAGGGGTATAGTTCTGAAATCTTAGAATGAATATTCTCAATGTAAGACCTTAAAATGTAAACATTAATACACTACCGTTAATATACATATATACATACATAATTGGCCATTACAACCCTTCAGTCAGCATTACGGATTAGCTTCTCAACACCACTCATGTTGTGTGTGTTCATTTTATACATGAGGGGCGGGACCTACAGTTTAACGTCGACTCCGAACGACAGATTTTTGAGAAACTTTTTCATGGCAGGTTTTTATTTCCTCTCAGAGTTTTTGCCAGAAATCTGCTGAGAGGAAGTCGCCGAAGAAATATTTTTTCATATTTCGTTCAGTTGGAAATGCCTGACCGGGAATTTGAACAGTGGCTTTTCGCCTAATAAGCCAACATACTACATACTAGACTACTGTGACTTCAGCGTTAATATAAACAGCAATTCATTTCAAAATCTGCTTTTAATTCTTAAGTCGAGATTTTGTTCAAAATCATTTCTTTATTGATGAACAATACCGACTTCATTTGTTTAATTTAGCCTAAGGCAATCGTAAAATTACATTTTCTATGGACTAGCTTCTATAATTTGTTTATAAGGCAACTGAACCAGTAACCATTGCTTTAATGCTTCTGCTCGGGAACGAGCTGCTTGAAATGTACCAGCATAGGCTATGTCTGTCGGTGGACGATATAAGTCTTCTAAACGACTTTTCTTAGGTTCAGCCGTCTGGGCTGTTGTAGCCATATCAACGACGCGAGACCGTCTAAAACTACTACCGCGACTATTCGTAGCAGTTTAATACAAATTGTTCAAGGCGACATAGCTGCCAGACGCCTGCAATTGCTCTTCCATTAAAGCTCCTACACTGTTAATAATAAAATTAGCGCTAAGGAATACATCAATAAAGTGTTTGAAGTTATGCCGAAGTGTGCTTTAATGGCAGAGTAAAGCATTCCCTGTCAATCATCCCAAACATACAATAAAACCTTTCTTATCATCATTCTTCTTATCTTTGTATTGTTTTCTGGTCAGCACTAAAAAAGACTATCCACGATTCTGTGGTAAAAGCTATTACAAGGGATCCACCAGTCCCCATCAATTCATTTGTTGCGGTTTATTGAGATTCAACAGCGATTTCAAAAATTTAAATTCTGTTCTTGCAGTTCATTTGATGTGTTTTCATATTGTCGTTGTATTACGTTTTGCAATGAAGTGTCAAAAAAGTGCAGTTATTTAGATGCTCTTCTGTTAACTAAGCTTTAAATTATTCTCTTTACTACACTCTATATATGTGGTTAATCTAACTTGGATATAACCAAATATTAACAATATGTTGCCGCCTTATTGGTAGACAATTCCAACTTTTTTCAGCCACTGACTGTATAAACATTCTCTGACTGACCGACCGTATGTATTATTTTGGTGTATGTATGTGGTTGATTCATACGTACATATGTACATACGAAATAGCTCTATATAAACACTACAAACAATTTATTTGGATATTATTTATTCTTGTTGTTGTTGTTGTAGTTTTCACAATTTTCACCAAAATAAAATTATATTGTATAAAAAATAAAAATAAAACAACACCAAAAAGGAATAAAATAAAATAAAAAAAATAACGTAACCAAAATAAAATTTTCAAATAAACACACACTCAAAAATATGCGAATAAGAACAAAAACAAAAATTTTACGAAACCAGAAAGAGAAAAAAAAAACATAATGAATGAATAAAATAAGAATAATAATAATAATAATAAAAGTAAAAATAAAAAATAAATATAAAACACAACTAATAAAGAAGAAAAAAGAATATGAAACATTTGGTTTATTATAACGTCGTTAAATGATCAATAAACCCTGGAATACCATTTCATACAAATGGGCTAATTTTATGGACCAGTTAAAAAAAAAAAAAGAGGAATTTATACGTTACTTAAATAAATTTGTGCGTGCATACGTACACGTATATAAAACAAATATCAAATGCAAAATGAAATGGCATATAAAAAAGAGAATTTTTGTAAACGAAATATATCATAAATTTTCAAGAGGATTTTTGGGGGTTTTTGAAGAGGGTGTGTATTTGCCGAATTGGCGAAAACTTCATTCAGTTTTTTTTTTCTTTATTATAAAAACAAATATTGTATCAAAATTTCTAAAAGAAATCATAGAAACACTCAGAATAAAAATACGTACATATATATAGTACAGTACATACATACATATGTATGTATATTTAATGTGATAATAAATTTTCTGAATATTTTTGCGATTCTCTCATAATTGGATTCATTTTCGAAAAAAAAAAACTTTTTATATAGAAATTGGAAAAATGCAAAACAAAGTCTTCTATTGCTTTACGACACCTTCATTTTAAACTACGTAATTTAAACTTTCTTATTGATATGCTATGTTGTCATATAAGCGGATCAAACCCACTGCAAATTTATTCCAATTCGCACTCACTGCAATTGTTGTCGCAGGAATGAATTAATCCTTTTTAATTAATAAATTTAGTAAGCTTTGAATAATTAACTGTGGAAAATGCGTTTTTTTTTTCTATAAAAACACAATACTGATTCCAATGAAAATATATTGTGAAGAAATGTAATGAGAGAAAATACTTTTTTATGTACAACTAACGCTCAATGGATTCCACCTATTCATGGCATTTTGCTATCTACACTTTTCTAACAGCGACATGACCACCCTAATCAGGTACAAGCTATTCAACTGAGTTCATATCCCGTTCGCGTATAAGATTTTATACGGCACTTGATCATTTATTTATGCCACGGACCATTCTCCACTTATTTTTATTCTTGTTAGTCGGACACCCATAATAAGAAGTCCCGCGGACTTCATGTGTTGTTGTTGTGTTTTATGCCTCTTCTGCCTTCTTCTACTTATCGCCGTAGTCTAGTAATTGTGTTAGCTTATTAGACGTAAAGCCCGGATTCGAGCCCCAGGCCGGACATCAAAACGAAATATGAAAAAAATATATTTCCGCGGCGACTTCCTCTCAGCAGATTTCTGGCAAAAACTCTGAGAGCAAATAAACCTGCCTTGAGAAAGTTTCTCAAAAATCTGTCATTCGGAGTCGAAGTGAAACTGTAGGTCCCGCCGGTCATGTATAAAATTAAGGGTTATAATGGCCAATTATGTATGTACATACACTGCTGTTCAAAAAAATAGATTCACCTGTTCACCGAATGATTTACTAGACATCTCTTATGCAAAGGAGTATATGTAAAAAAGTGACTGCACTTTGTTTACTGGCCTCCTATGAATATAATTCCGATACATTTCAAAAATTTGAAGCGTGACTCTTCTTTAAGTAGTTGCAAGATGTTGATCATGGTGAATCTATTTTATTGAACAGCAGTGTATATATACCTCTTCTGTGTTTAATGCTGAAGTCGTAGATTTTCAAGCGCTCAATGCAACATGCTAATTGCCTTCTATTGCCTTTCATTTGCAATAACCATCTGAGAACGGAATAGCAAATTCACAGTAGAAAATATTAGTGACACAGGTAGTTGAGATGAGATGAGTTGGTGCTCTATGCACGCTAACACTACTTGTCGGCTCACGAAAGCAATGACTGCTATCCTTGCAAAATTTGATACAAAGCGTCGATAAGCTAGCTAGGCCGTAATCCTGACTGAAGGGCCAATTATGTATGTGTATCCATGCACTTTATCTTCATCCGTGGTGATACCACCTGCCGATAAGCATTAAAACAGTTTTTAGAACATGCACGGTTTGAAGAATCTAGTAGGTTATGCGGCGTAATAGAATGAAATTTGCTGGAACGTGGTAAAAAATTGGCTGGAACGTGGTAAATTTGATGGAAGTTTTCATTGAATTCTGTATGGTCTTCCGATCCTAAAGTGTTTTAAAAAAAAAAGTTTTCTAGATAATGAAAGGAAGAGAGTTCTGTAATAAATTTTATACGATAATTTTAGCTGGAATTTTAATGAGGGTTCTGTACTTCTCATATCGGTTATAATGAATTTTATTGATAAGAAATCTTCTCTTATAACGAACTTCTTTTACTGATTTTTCACGAAAAAGTTTGGAAACTAATTTAAAAATAAAATTCAAAAACTAAAAAGCTATTTCAAGATTACATTTATAAATTATTGAGAATATAAAACAATGTGAAATTTGATTTTACATTTTCTATTTTAAATTTTCGTATAAAATCTATAATTGTAGTTTTAGTTTGGTTTTGCAACACAAAACAATTGTTTATCCGGTTTTAAAAGCATCTAAATAAAATAAGTAAAATACGAGTAATACATATTAACAAAATTATTTTGAAATCACATTATTTTCAAGATTAAAAAATCTTTAAAGACAGCTAATTTCTGATTGCAAATACTTGCTAAGGTCAATTATAACTCATAGAAAATTAGTTGTTGAAAACTAATATTAGTGTGGCTCTTATTCAGAACTGTGAAATATTTCCAATACGATAAAATATTTTTAAACTGATGATCAATCTTTTTTTTTTCATCTTATATTTATATACATACTGTATTATACATATTTATATATAGTACAATATGTGAATATAAAGGCAATAATCTAACGTCATGACTAGAATATGTATAGATTTATTTATTTATTTTTTTTTTGCTAAATTCGTAAACAAATTCGTCTAAGTGTCTGTGCCAAAAAAAAATTTTTTTTGTTAGTGATGCTAATATTTTAATATTCATTTTCTATAAATAAAATCGAAAAAATAAAATATATAAATATGTATCTATGTAGTATATACAATAGAACAAGCAAATTGTATATAAAATAAAATGTTAAATGCCTTTAGGAAACATAAACAGTTGTTATTCTTTAAAATTTATATTCAATTCAATTGAAAATGAACAAAACAACAACAATATTGGCACAAAAAAAAAATAAAAAAAAAACAAAAGATAAAAGAAATTAATTTTAAATTTCATATAAAAATTAAATATTAAAATAAAATTTTTCACTTTTCCTTCGGCGACAACAATAGAACTAATTTGCAAAATCGTACGAAGCCAAACAAATAAAAAAAAAAAACAAAATAAATAATTGCAAACGATTTTGATTAGTCATAAAATTACAAACAAAAAAAACAAAATAAAATAAATAAATTTAAATAAAATATACATTAAAATAAAAATAAATTTCGACAATAAGGAAAGTGAAATATTACAGTTCAATATGTTTTAAGCTATTCAAAATATACAACTAAAACAATAACAATTAAATTTTAAATAATAAAGCAATCACCAGGAATATACTTTAAAAGTATTTTTTATTAAATTCGTGCAAAAACACTAATTCAATATGCCTTTTGTTGCGCCCAAGACGACCACCAGCAGTACGACAGGCAATGCCGCTGGACGTACATCATTTCGACCACCGTGGGTTAAAGACGATGGTCCACAAAGTGCTTTGAAACCCACGACTAAAACATCTATACCCTGGGCCAAGAAAAACGCAGAAGCAAAAGAAACTGAGAACAGTAACAGCATATTAAAGAAACCCACTACCACGAGCACCAACTCTGCGAAAACAAATGCGGAACCCAGTGCTTCGCTGAAGAAAACCAGTGAGCCAGTGAAAAAAACCAATGAGCCGGTAAAGAAAATTACAACGCCATTGAAAAAAGAACCGGAAACGGTCAAGAAACCTTTAACTACAACAAAAACAAGCGCATTGGCTAAGAAGAAAGAGCCGACACCGCCTTCATCATCCGAAGAAGAGGAATCGGAAGAAGAAGAAGAAGAAACTGAGGAAGAGGAGGAAGAAACTGAAGAAGAAACATCAGAGGAGGAGGAGGAATCTGAAGAGGAAACCGAAGAAGAATCCGAGCAAGAAGTGAAAGATGTTAAAAAGAAAACAACAACCGCCGCTCCCAATAAAACCAACAACACCACCTCGAATACAACTACCACAGCAGCAGGAAAAAAAATCATACCGCCCAAGATACAACCCTTAAAAAAAGAGGAAGAAGAAAGTGAGTTAAAACGTCGTTTCTCATTAGAAAAGCCCAAACTTAGACCGGTAGTAGTTAAACGTGACAAGTCCATGAAAAAAATCGAAGATGACGATGAGGCTGTAGAAGGTGAAACCGAAGAAGAACGCGAACGTAGATTACGTTTTAAATTAGAAAAACCCCAATTGCGTCATGTTAAACGCGAAGAGAAACCGTTACCCAATAAGAGTACAGAGAATATCTTGAAAAATCGTCCCGTTTTGAAAAAGGTACCCACTGTTGAAAAAATTCTCAAGGAACCAAAAGAGGAACCCAAACCCGAATTCAAAACGAAAACCTTACGCAAAACACCGTCAATAAAACGCGAACCTAGTATCAAAAATGGTAAGTCTAGACGGTTCTTTAAGCGCAAAAAACAAATTCAAAATTCCCTAAGCTCTTGGCAATAATAATATTATAACATTTATTTTTTATCACTCTGTATAATGGGTTTAGATAAAGCAGGAAATAAGTCCACTGTTTTGTAACCAACCTTCTTGAGCTTTAACAGCAAGTTTGATAGCTAAGGAACGCGTTTTTAAAGCTTTTATAATCCTTGTTTTTTTTTCTTTTGTAAATACGTTGAGTAAAAAATTTTTCCTTTAGTTTGTTAAGTTTTCAAAAGTTTTACCAAAAATGACTGACTATTTTTTAAAGGGGTAATGTATATTTAAATGTACATATGTGCATACCATACATACATATATACATACTATGTGAAAAAGTTCATTTATAAAAAATTTGTATTGTTTTGTTATGTACATATTTTGTGGTCCATGGACAAAAACAAGAAAAATCTTTATAACAATTGGTATCTTGTGCACAACTTCATTTCATATACATACATAGATTTTTATTTATGATTTTATTTAAGTTTGGAACAGATGTTCTCAATTAATGACACCTAAAACAATGGCATTCAAAGACCACAAGAAAATGGGTCATTAAAACACAATACAATACAACACAATAAATAAAATAAATAATACTACGCACGTATTCATATTTATAAACATGCATCTTCTTGTTGTACATACATACATACATTTCAATAACAACAAATTTATTTAAAATTTTTCTCTTTATGGTTTTTCACATATGCATACATAAGTACATATGTACGAACATGGCAAATATGGTTCATTAGATAATTCATCTATCTGTATGTAGTAGTTGTTATAATAAAAGTGATTTTATTTTATATTTTAATATTGGAAATAATTTCATATTGAATTCATATTGTAAATAAATAATTTTTTATTTTGCTTTGCCAATATAAGAACTGATACGAAATAAATGTTACAATTAACACTACCTCACAATAAAATAAAGCCATTCAAAAAAATATGAATTTAATTAATTAAACTTAAAGAAAACCCCCAGATTTTCAAATTACAAAATAACTTTAAAAATTTTTTTACAATTTTTATTTTACTCTTTCTCCATACCATGATAAGAATTTCTTTTTCAATCGATAAGAATGCGAATCTTTAATCGATAAAGTTTCTATAAATACTACGCTACACCAGAATCGTTCTACTAATTTAAAACTCACCACTAACTCAAATTAGATAGTTTTAGTCTATGCTTAGACGCGGTAAATTGAAATGGATTTGTATTGTCGATCTATAATCGAAAATATAAGCAGCGCCAGTACAATATTCTCCCAGGAATTAATGCTGGATCTGCCAGTAGAGTACGATATTTCTATCCTCACTCCAGTAATTAGTTAACTCAAAACCGAAAATGTTTTGACTTTGGGCATTACGTTAATAATCTGAGATATAAAGTCCTAGGCTCTAAACAATATCTCCCATACAAATATAAGCGCCGAACTACCTTATATCAAACGCTTTCCAGAAGGTATCTATAGACCTCGAAACCTTAGATGTTTTGGCCAACAACATTCCAGATGTTGGCCCTGATTCGAGCTAAGTATTTAGAGAATGATTATGGATGACAGCCAAACTTTAATTATGTTGCCACTTCTCGATTTATATTATTATCTGTCAACTAGCACTTTAAATTTCTCTTATCACAACAAGTACAAAGTTTTAGTTACCAGTTGGCAAGGCAACTGAACTTCAGTTGCCATATAAGTTTAATTATACCTTACAACGTTGGCAGCATTCAATTTTCTTAGTATTCACTTTAAACGATGAGACATAAGGAAAAAATACTTGCCATGTACGGCATTAAAAACATACGCCTCTATTGTATAGAATATTAAGTCTAGGTATGTAAGAAGACCATAAATACTAAGGCAAAATAAGAATGGTGGCAGTACTCCAGCTCTCGATATCATGGAAATTTTTACAGTCAGTATTATATATGCTTTCACTAGACCCTAAGGTTACAATGTTTCTCATTGGATATATGTACTAAATAATTAAAAAAAATTATTAGCACAATAAGAAATTATATATCAAACTGCGATATTTTTTTGAAAATCAATGAACCAATGCTTTTAATCGACAATAGGTCACCAAACGAAAACAATAAATTTATCATTAATATGATTCAGAATTTCATTCATGTTCAATACTTCAACAATTTAACACGAATAGAACCATTTTGTTTTTCTTTTTTTTTCAAATTAAATATTACTCAATCATACATTAATTAAATCACTAATTGAATATGTCAGGACTTCATTAAAGAAATCAATACCATTTGCAATAATGTATATTCATTTTTAATAAAATTCACCAAAACTCATTGTAAAACAGACTAACATTTGTTTTTAATAAAAAAGAAATTAATTTCAATACATTTTCTAAACAGTACCGGCGCCACCGCCTTTACCATCACTGGTGCCTAAGGCTCCCCCACCACCTCCACCACCATTGGGTCAAGCGGGCGATAAGCAGACACTTACAGAAGCCCAAAAACAAGCTCTGGAGAAACTTAAGTGAGTTGTAAAATATATTCCGTGTATGTATACATATTTATAATGAAAACAACACCTTTCTCTTTACCATATAGAACAAGACCACGAAGACGTCCCGATTGGTCGGAAATGATGAAGGAGGTGGAAAGTGGCAAAAAATTACGTCATGTGCAGTGTAATGACAGGTAATATACACATTTTTTATAATAATTTTTTCGAATATTATTAAAGTTATTTGTATTACAAAGATCTCAACCTATACTTACTTGTAAATCGATGACCAAAGTGGATAATAAATTTATTTATGAAACGGAAAAGGATAATTCTCACAATAAACTATTGAAACAAATTCAAGGTGGCGTTAAATTAAAAAAAACACAAACGAATGATCGTAGTAAGCCCTTCATAGAAGGTCTACGTAAATTCCGTAGACAAATGACCATCGAAGAACAGTTACAAAAATCACAATCCAAAGTCAATATGTTAGGCAGTGCACCAGGAGCAGCTGGCGATGTAAGTTTTAAATAATAAATTCAAATGTAACATACATACATATTTTACGTGTTTAATTCGTGTTCTTTATTTATAATAGACCACCGATGGCGCTGCTAATTCAACCAGTTCAACTAGAGCCGGTAGTATTGTATCAGCTTTGGTGCTGGATGATCCCAGCGGTGATGAACTCGATGACATTGATAAGATACGTGATGATCTTCAAAGTACTAAACAAATGTTGGCTTTAGAGTTGCGTAACCGCGAGGCTCAGGAAAGAGAAAATAAAAAATTATTAGCCAAAATAGCCACATTAGAAGCTGAATTAGAGCGAGAAAAATCTAGAGAAAAAACATTAGAATATGGCTCACGAATTATTGTGGCGACCATGGAAACAACACCCGCCTCGGAAGAAGCCTATTTGAACTCACTGAAACAAGAAGCCGAAGAATCAAAGAAAACCGCCAAGGAGTTAGAAAAGAAATATTTGACGACAGGCGAACTACTGGATCAGGCCAAGAGTGAAATTGAAGAGCAAAAGAGACAAATTCAAATGTTGGAAAGAAAATTGGCCCAAGCCTTACAGGTAAAATCAAAACGAAATTTTTCTTATTCATGGCTCCTAAGTATTGTATGCTTTTATGCTTTATATAACTTAATTTTTTTATTATCATTGCCTTGCTTTGCTTTATTAAAGGGCCAGCTTACTAACTCAACGCAATTTTGCTATGATTATGATGATCTTGACCACACCTTATCATTTTATCATTGTAATGGTAAACATAAGGTACTTTAAGTAAAGAAAAAAACGAAACTAATCTCTGCAGAATTTTAATTAACAATGAAACTACAGAAAGATTGTTTAGTTATTTAGAAACTGAAGCAACATTTAAAGAGGCATTAAGAAACTTTTTGCCAAAACTTTTTGTTGTTAACTGGTGTGAGGCTTTATTTTTGTAGACAACCACACCCAACTGCGTATTCTCACTTTAACTTTAGAGAAAAATGTGCTTCAGTTGAATGAACAAACAAATCTTTCTTGCGTTTGTTTTTAATAAAACAACAAATAATTTCTTACAATTTATTTAATTTACATTTTCACGAAACATTTAGGGTGGCGGTCTTGATTCAAGACGGGCAAGTGATGTGCATAATGGTCGTGACAGTTCACCAGACTTTGATTTGGCCGAGAGTGAAAGTGATCCTGATGAACCGGAAGAAAAGAAGGCCGAAAGACGTGAAAAACGCATAGCTAAGGAAGTTAAGATACTGCGTAGCAAGTTAACAAAACTAAAGGTGAAAGAAGAAGCAGCCAAAAAAGAAAAAATGGTTCTTAAGGAAGCAATGAAAAAGAATCACGTTGTATTGAAGTAGGTTGTCCGAGACAATGTTTCAAGAATAATTTTCACAAAAATATCATTTGCAAAATCTTAGGGAGGAAAAGAAGAAATTCAAAAAATTGGAAAAGGAAGTTCACAAAATGGCAGCATCCATGAAAGAAGACGCTGACGAGGATGATGAAAATGAAGATGACGAGGATAAAGAAGCCGAAGAGGAAGAAGAATCTGAAGAGGAATCTGAAGAAGAATCCGAGGAATCTGAATCTGAAGAGAGTGGCAATGAAACTGAAAGTGAATCAGAAGCAGAAGTAAGTATTTAAAACGAAATGAATCACTTAAGAAAATCAATTGATATAATTTAATAATTTCTTACCTAGGATGCACCCACCGTAAAGAAGAAAGAGAATTTAGAGCCTCGAGTTAAGAAACATGAAGGTCGCCTATCTGCCATGAAAAAATGCAATGTTCTACTGCAGGCCAATGTGGATAATTTGCAAGATGAGATTTCCCAAGTGCGTTACAAGGCCTCCAATTTGCAATCAGAACTTGATAGTGTTTTAGCAGATTTAGGTTTTTAATTAATAGTACATTAATATATACATACATACACACACACACTCTGATGCGAATTACCAAAACTAATATTTCAATTATTTAATAGCATCTACTGAATTTGTTTAATAAACAATTTTATATCCAGACATAAGATTGTGATGTGACATGATACTTTTATACAGACACAAAGGAAAATTTTAATTTTCTTTTTTCTTACCTTTTGTTGCGAAGTGTTTATTTATAACAGGATTTTTCAATGGAAGTAAAACACAAAATAAACGTTTAACCAATGGACTTTGTACCAAAAACACTTCAATCAATATGGTTATTTTCTTTTTTTTATACAATTTAATTGAAGAAAATTTATGAAAAAAATATATCTACCCCGGCAAAGAGGTAGGCGTCCGTTTACTTTCCTTTTAATAAAAAAATATGCTTCTTCTTATTACTTCAATACAATAAAGTGACATGTTTGTCGAATGGTTGACTTATCGAAGACACAAACCAAAACTGTAAAGAAATAACAATAGTGACATAGAGTTGCCAGTGTGTTATTATAAGTTTTGAAAGAAATTAATTTTCAATATCCCGCTGTTATTTTTTATTATTATCCTTATTTATTTAGCAAAGGCTTTATTATATAAATAAATTAAATTTATAGAAAGCCAAACATAAACATTAAATAACAAACATGGTTGTTTTGCTTTAGAAGCTTATTTAATGCTTTGTAAGTCATTAAAGAAATCTATTGAACAGCTGACCAGCAATGAAAAGTATTTTTCTGTTTGGAACCTATTTAGTGTGGTGAAAAAACTGCGTGTTGCGGAAAGATTATTTAAAACATATACCCCGGCAAGCAGGTGAGCTTCTGTTTACTGACCACAAATGAAAAGTATTTTTCTGATTGGAATCTACATATGTCGCGAGTTAATAACTGCGTGTTATGACAAGATTATTTAATTATTTATTTTTACGAGTACAATTAAAAGACTATCAAGAACAATAAAATCTTAAATTTCGTAAAAAAAAATAATGGATTTCTTTTTACTACACCTTTGTTACGCTTGGTTAAATCATTAAAGTATTCTACCCTTTTTATACAATATTTTAAAAATAAATAAATATGTAGTTTGTTTTCACATTTTTTTTTTTTTTTGTAATTTTGTTTTTAACTTTTCCAAATTTGATTTTGCTGGCTTAATGAATTTCAAATGCACTTTGCATTCTACAAATTTTAAACACTTTGACCTTCTAAGAATGCAAGCACCTGTTCCGCCTGGCTCATTCCATTACACATAGAAATGGAAATTATATACATAGTTATAATACAAGGGTTTGTTATATGCGACTCTAGGTTCCCAATGCAGGACATGCAGTTAAACTGCATCACGTAACCGAAACTATAAAATATATGTATGTATAAACACAGAAGTTAATAGTGTTACTACTAGTCTATCTATGTACACATGAACATACATATTAATGTACATACGTACACTTGTACAATACACCTGTTATATTAACTGAAGAATAAAAAATTGTGACTTTTTAAACCAACCCTAAGAAATTCCCGCTCTTAATAACACGAGTCATCAATAATGGAAACCACCTGACATACCGAAACATTCAATTGTATGTATATATGTCCACTACAAACGTATGTCGCGGCAGTTGCAATTGCATTCTGATAGAAACCGCGAATTCATGTGTGCATTAGTAATTGAAAGAATGATGCCAGATGAAATATATTACAGCATGACTGCAAAAGGTTATAAAAATCGCCAAAATTATCGGATAGATTTATCTATATATATAAAAATTAATGTTTGTTTGTATGTAACTTATAGAATCGTAAACTATGCTTTTAATCATGTTATTATCTTTAGCAAAGTTGTTGCGCATGAGCCGGGCGTTTCAAAGTAGGTATGACCAATTTCCGACAGGTGGCGCCACTGAAAATCACTAAAAATGATTTAAATCGTAAACTGTACATTTAATCATGTTATGATCTTTACCAAAGTTGTTGCACATGAGCCGGGGAAGGTTTCTAAGTAGGTAGGACCTATTTCCGACAAGTGGCGCCACTGAAAATTACTCAAATTGAATTAAATCGTAAACTGTGTATTCTTTACCAAAGTTGTTGCGCATAAGTCGACGGAGATTTCTAAGTTGGTGCGATTTATTTCCGACAGATGGGGCCACTGAAAATTATTCAAAATGAATGACAAGCAATTGGTCGACCTACACCTCAAGCACCGCATAAAAGAGCATTACGAGTCTCAGAATCGGAAAATGGAAAACTCTCGAGTACATTCCGCTGAAACCCATTGGCATGAATCACTTGAACAACAAGAAGTGAGATTAGAAACTGATGGAATGCATACTACTCAGGCCTGTTCCTCTGAATCATCTGGGCAACGGGAAACAAAATCAATAAAATGATTCAAAATTAATTGGATATTTGTGTAATGTCTTTCCTTCAAATTTATTTTAGTAGGCGCCGCAGCAACGTGCGCATGGTACTGCTAGAAATTCTTATAAATTATAAAATTTTAATTTCTAAAGTATTTTTTAATGTATGTATATTTTATAACACGAGGCAAACGACTTCCGATCATGTACAAAAGTGCTTTTAAAGTTTAGAATTCATGGTTGGACCAACTCTTGCAATTACATCTGCTATGATATTAGCTTGATGTCCCCATATTGAGAACAACCGATAAATCCTATCCCTATCTCCTGTAAAGACGCTCAGTATTCTTGTATAATTTTTGAGGTGCTTATGCACACTCTACGATTCTTACAGTCGTTTTGCTGTTAGGAAATGTATGGATTTCTCTATTATATATTATTTAAGACTGGATTTATTCCGTGACTGTTCTTATAGGTACTATATACCATTCATATTGTGTGTGTTAATTGTATCCATATGTGGCGGGACCTACAATTTAAAGTCGACTCCGAACGACATATATTTGAGGAACTTTTCGTGGCAATTTTATTTACTCTTAGAGATTTTACAACAAATTACCTGAGAGGAAGTAGCCGAAGAAATATTTTTTCATTTATCTGAACTGGAGTTTGATCGGTGGCCTCACGTCTAATAAGCCAATGCGTTTGCCACTGTAATACGACGACTTTATATCAAGATTCACGTTATTAAAAAAATTGATCGTATAAAAAATTATACAATTCCCAAACCAGAATTTCATTTCCCTTCTGAATGGTAGCACTAAATCCAAAATTATTCCATAGTCTGGACGTTATAAAGTAATGGATGACTCAAAATGTTAATACTAAACGAATAACTGCCACTACACCACTATGTGCTAAGTCCACTTAACAAATAAACAGTTGTCTATAACCCAATCAAAATGTATGTACGTATGTATGTATGTACATATACATATATGTATTTAGTCAGTAAGTTAGTAGCGTATAGCCAGCCAGAAAGCAGCCTGCGTTTTCATTATTGATAATACAAGTGTTATGGCAGTTTTGAATGACTTCTTGATCACAAAAACATTTTTGCAGTTGTTGCTACTACAGCACACACACACACATATGGTGAAGAGCGGGTAAGATGTACATAAGTGTGTGTAATAATGTTTTAAATACGAAAATTTTTAAATTCAATTTCAATGATATCGAGAGTTGAGTCAGTCTTAAAACAAACCTAAAAACGAACGATACATTTTCAAATAGTCAACGCTTGAATAATTAAAAAACGAATGCTCAGTTTTAAGCTGTGATATTAAATTAAATAAAATTATTAAGATAATAATATTAAAATTGATAAAAAAAAATATTATATATTAAAATATAAAGAGCAAAAGGAGTGTATGTGTGTATTAAAAAAAAAACAGAGAAATTTAAAGTTTTGCAATAAGAAACCGATAAAAAAAAAGTTTAATTGTATATAAAGTTTAACTGCTCAAAGGCTGTTGTAAACAAATATCAGAACAGAAATATTTTTTATTATCAACACAACTAAACTGATAAGATTTATAAAAAATATTTATAATTTTTAAAATCTATCGGCTTTTAAAAGAAGTGCATATGCCCTTTTTCATTGTAAATAATTGCATATTCATTCATTAATTGCTTAACAAATAATAGTAATTTAGAAAAGAAATAATAATAATTATTATTCCTAAAATAAAAACAATAACAAACAGTTTTTAACACGATCATGTTTCAGGTGAGACATACATAGTCATTTCATTTTATGAATCATTTTTAAAGCGAATTATTGTTGAATGTAAACATTCCATTGATTTTTTTCATTCATATGTTGTCTTTTTTTTTTTGTAATTATTTATTTATTTATGTTTATTTATTTTCTTTTTCATTAATTTGAAATTCAAACATAAACTACAACAATAATGAAGACAAAGGTTACAGTACACTTAGAAAAATGTCACTAGTTATGTTGACAACAGCGACAGATTCATACCCATACTTTTTTTTATGAGTTAGAGACGGCAAATGGGGGAAACTTTTAAAATGTAAACTATAGTACTTGAAAAAACCAAGATTTTCCTTACAAAGACTGAAGAAACAAAATTTTATCCCACTTTCCTACATCCTCTCCTTTTATCCTATTCCCTCTATTATCCTTCCCTCTTTAAGGACGTTGTACAATGGGCCAATTCGACCTCCGGGTACTGTACTTGTCTTAATTGACAACTACACGTCCTCTAACCTAACCTAACAGAAATTTATTTGACGTATAGGTGCCCCATTTGTACACATTTCGACGATCGAAATGTTTTCGACTAAATAGGTAGGTAAACGTGGCTGTCACTGTTACTATTCAGAAATTATAATGAAACCATTTACACTCCCAATGTCAATTCTTAATAAATCTGTGAGATTATCTGCCAAGAATCCCAGCTACTTCCTTCTCCTACAGTGACCGCCATAAGTTAGTCAACACCCCCTATAATTATAAATTTTCTATTCTGTTCTTAAGTATAAAAAAGAGTTCCTTTATCATGAATTGTTGTTTTTGTTTTAACCTTTTTGTAAGTAATAAATAAACGTTTTTATTTTTAGAAATTTATTCGACTATTCTCATTTACTTTTCTCGCTATCCTAAGAAAATGAATTATATCAGTGGTGTTTACTCACTTTTGGCGCTCACTGTATATTGGGCATATACACAAGAAATGCTTGATTACTTGCTCAATTGGTCATTACAATCCTTTAGTCAGGGTTACGATCTAGTTTCTGACACCACCCATGTTGTGTGAGTCAATTTTATCCATGAGGGAAGGGACCTACAATCTAAAGGCGATTACAAACGACAGGAAACTTTTCAAGACAATTGTATTTACTCTCGAAGTTTTTGCCAGAAGACTGCTGAGAGGATGGTTGCCAAAGAAATATGTTTTCATATTTGCTTTTGTTTGAAATCTCGAAGCTGGGCTTTGAACCATAGGCCCACGTTTAAAAATCAGAACCGTCTTTGACCACATAGCCAAGATCATGATTATGTTACATGATTACCTAGAATGCAATGTCCAGTAATGACTTCCAAAACTACGCTAAGTGTTCTCCTTTGAAGGTTGGGCAAACTTTGAGAGTGCCCCTCATATAGTGTTGGTCAGACCTATTATCCCAACTCTCATTTATTAGACTTCATGGCAAGCTTAATAAAAAAAAAGAATTGGCACCTCTATCTTCAATCAATTAGAAATTTTGGCTAAAAACTAAAAATAGATAAAAAAAAATTAAAAATAATAAAACAACCAAATTGAAAAAGAAAAATCGACAGCAAATAATTGGGAAGGAACGCGAGGAATGAAAACAATCTTCAATGATAAAATAATAGAATGGACTATAATATCAATGATAATAGTAACAATAACAATGGGTCTAGCAATGGGATTGAGGTGGTATAGTGATCATCGAATTGTAGGAGCTGTGGTATCAAATGGTAGAGGATGCGTAGAAATTGGAAGCCGAATACTGTATGATGGTGGTTCTGCTGTCGACTCTGCCATAGCCACCATTTTGTGTGAAGGTATATTGTTACCACATAGTATGGGAATTGGAGGTGGATTTGTTGCAACTATTTATACTAAAAGTACTGGAAGAATAGAAACATTAATTGCTCGCGCATCGGCGCCAGCCGTCGCTCATAAGGATATGTTTGTTGATGAACCTACAATAACCGGTGCCAGAGCTGCTGCTGTACCGGGCGAGATACTTGGTTATTGGGAGTTACATCAACGATATGGTCGGCTACCGTGGAAAACCTTATTTGAGCCCACAATAAAACTTTGTAGAGAGGGTCATTTTGTTTCAAAGTATCTGGCTGATGCTTTAGTGACTGCAGAAAGTGCAATTCGTAATGAACCCTCCATGGCAGAAATATTTCTCAAAGAGGATGGCTCACTGTATAAGGAAGGTGATATTATGAAACGCCCTGTATTAGGCAATACTTTAGAACGTATTGCCAATAATGAAGTGGATGAAATGTACGGTGACGGTGAGACTGGTCGAATTTTAGCTGAAGACATACAAGAAATGGGTGGCATAATAACGCGTGAAGACTTAAAAAATTACAAAGTTCAATGGAACAACGATAATCACGTAGTAGCCGATATACCTGGTGGTTATAAGCTCTATACAACACCTTTGCCAACCAGTGGTGTGGTTTTAGCTTTCATTTTGAACGTTATGAGCGATCTCTATACAGACGATCGTGAGATATACTGGCAACGCTTAATTGAAACTTTTAAACATGCCTATGGCCAGAGAACACATTTGGGCGATTTGAATTACGAACCCGAGCTATACGATAATATAAAGGCAGCATTTAAAAAACTTAGCAGTAAAAAATTCTCCCATCTAATACGGAATCTCATACATGATGATAAAACTTTTAATGAATACTCACATTACGGTGCGAATTTTATATTTGAAGAAGATCACGGTACTGGAAATATGGCTGTGTTGGCAGATAATGGTGATGCAATTACAATTACAAGTACGATTAATAATTATTTTGGTGCTAAAGTGCGCTCCCGAAGAACTGGCATTATATTAAACAACGAAATGGATGATTTTTCAACGCCAGGAGTTTTAAATTCATATGGCGTACCAGCCTCTCCAGCCAATTATATTCGACCGAGCAAACGGCCAATGTCATCTATGTGTCCTGCCATAATATTAGATCAAGACGGCAATGTTAAGTTACTAGTGGGGGCCGCTGGAGGTACAAAAATTACCACCTCAGTTGCTATCACCATTATAAGATACTTGATATTTAAAGAAACCCTGCAAGAAGCGATTAACTGTGGACGCATGCATCATCAATTAGCTCCAATGCGTGTTGAGGCAGAAAACCTTGTACCGCCTTATATACGTGACTATTTGGATAAAGTGGGACATGTAATAAGGGTTTCACCAAAAGGTAAAGGCTTTGCTGCGGTCACTGCTATTGGAGTGCAAAATGGAGTCCCTGAACCCGTTTATGATGAACGAAGAGTTGGCAGTACAGCCACTATACATCGGAATAATACAGACATATATTAGACAGGGATTAGTGGATTTTATAAATGATAAAAACAAAACTGAATATGAATGTTGACTCCAATAAAATTACGTAAATGTAGCCTTTAACTGGCATTCTGATATTTAACAATATATTGGTGAAAATGTTTCTTATTCCTCAAGTATAGGGCTTGATTTGGGATGAACGATATTTTGCGCATCCACCTTTTTCAGTGCCCCAATTCAACATAAGTATTCTAAATCGTTTCAAATAGCTACTCACGATTGTTAATAATTACCGATTATGTATTTACGACGCTGTAAAAATGTCGGTTGATCTAATTTTATGTTCTTTCTGCGATCTTGATTTTCTAACAATGGGTTTGAATTCAATTGAAATCTAAATAATGACTGTATAGAATGCTTGTTTTGTATTCTTAAATGATTCAATGTTTATTTACTACGAAAAAAGAAAAAATGTGGTATAAGCATGTGGCAACACTGGACCCAGGAAGGGTTTGCTCGATTCCATTTCAGAAATTACGATATCAAAGAAGAAGAGCACTTGAACTGACCAGTCACTTGAAATTTCGATAAAACTTTGCAACTATTGAAGCAAGACCGGCATGCAAGCTGTCAGAATACAGGTTAGGTTTGTAACAATTAGATATAGTCTGGCTTTTTAAAAAAGAAATTGAGCGCAAATAAATTTGTTTGACTCAAAGACTATTATTGAAACACAATGCAATTGAACTATTTTTATAAGAGTATCGGTAGTCTACTGTGTTAGCTTACTAGACCAGTGCTCGAGGGATCAAACCTCAGCTCGGACATCTTTTTCTTATATGATTTAATAAGATCGTTAGGTAAGGTTAGAGGACGTGTACTTGTCAATTAAGACAAGTACAGTACCCGGAGGTCGAATTGACCCATTGTACAACGTCCTTAAAGAGGGAAGGATAATAGAGGGAATAGGGAATAGGATAAAAGGAGGCCAACTACAGGGGTATAAGCCTTCTCCCTATCGCATATAAGGTTCTTACAGGCGTATTGTGTGAACGACTGAAGCCACTCGTCAAAACACTGATTGACCATATCAGTGCGGCTTCAGACCTGGCAAGTCCATCATCGACCAGCTCTTCACACTACGCCAAATCTTGGAAAAGACCCATGAACAACAAGTCGACACACACCATCTTTTTGTCGACTATAAGGCAGCCTTTGATAGCCCCATAAGGGATCGTGTTTTTGCCGCTATGTCTGAGCTCGGTATACCTGCGAAGCTGATAAGGCTATGCAGAATGACGTTGAGCAATTCCTGCAGCTCCGTCAAGGTATGAATGGACCTCTCCGAACCTTTTGATACCGTGCGAGGTTTCAGACAAGGCGATCCCTTATCATGCGACCTCTTCAACTTCGTCATGGAGAGTGTTCTGCGAAAGGCGGGAGTGCATCGCAATGGCACTATTTTTCAAAAGAGTGTCCAGCTGCTTGCGTACGCTGACGACATTGACATCATAGGGCGTACCAAGCGAGATGTTACTGCTGCCTTTAGTGCTATTGAACGGGAGTCTACCAAGATGGGTATGGCAGTAAATGAGGGCAAAACAAAGTATATGTTATCGACAAGTAGAGACGTGAGGCGTATTGATTCACAGATTACGGCCGATAACTATACTTTTGAAATAGTCAAGGAATTTATTTATCTTGGCTCCGCCGTTACCACCAAAAATGATGTCAGTCTGGAGATCAAGCGTAGGATCACTCTTGCCAACTATGGTCTCAATAGGCAATTGAGTAGCAGAGACCTCTCTCGAGCGACCAAACTAACACTCTACAAGACACTTATCCTACCCGTGCTTCTTTATGGCGCTGAGGCATGGACCCTATTAAGTACTGATGCAGCGGCCTTGAGAGTGTTCGAGAGAAAAGTCCTACGTAAGATCTTCGGTCCAGTGCGTGTTGGCGATGATTTCCGTATTCGATTCAACAGTGAGCTGTATGAGCTCCTCAACGACATTGACGTTGTACAGCGTATTAACATCCAGCGGCTGCGCTGGCTCGGCCATGTCGTTCGAATGGATGAGGATGCTCCGGCGAGACGAGTATTTGATGCGGGTATCTGCGGAATTCGGCGAAGAGGACGACCTTGTATCCGTTGGAAGGACCAAATCGAGGAAGCCCTGTCATCGATTGGTGTGACCAACTGGCGTAGGCGCGCAAGAAGCAGAGGCGCCTGGAAGGATGTGTTGCGGCAGGCCGAAATCCGTTAAGCGGGTTGTTATGGCCAATTAAGTAAGTAAGTAAGGATAAAAGGAGAGGATGTAGGAAAGGGGGAAAATGGGAAGCGGAGAAATTATACAGACCAGACACAACAAAAAGGAAGAGCGCGACTACACTGATGAAGCCCTAGCACCTCTCAACCAGCTTAAGCCCTTAATGAATCTGTGGAGAGCCTTGATGTAGGCTCTCGACACGGAATTCAAACTCTGAAAGAAGGCCCTGCCAGGGTCCTCAACCTCAACCTACCAAGGACTGGGCAGTTACAGAGGAAGTGTTCAATAGTCTCCTCCTCATCGCAACATGCCCTGCAATAGTCCGGCTATTAGTCAGCGACCTAATCTCGCAGTGCCCCGTGATAAAACCGACAACCAACCTTAAGCTGGCCTTATCCAAACCCAACAGCCAACCTGTTCTCTTACTGTTCACAGCAGGCCAATAGACATCTAGAAAAAATAACACGATCCGTTGTTCCGTAGTTGAACAAAATTTCCTATTCATCGAATCGAAAAATCGGAACAGATGTTAGAACCGATTTATTAGATTTATTATGCCATTTTTCTAAGTGTTTAAAAATCTTGAAACTATGAATCAATGCTCATTATTAAACACATCATGTACGTCTATTGTTGTACTTTCTTACTAATAATTATTACGAAATTCTATGGATTAAAAGCATAAACATTAGCACGTATTTACTTATAAAAACTTATAACATTTTTTTCAGATTGTTCTATATTATTACAGTTATAAATCGTCACATTCATCATCAATTTCATCATCATTATCATCAGCATTTAATCAAAAGATTCATTGATAACCAAAGACCTCTAAACATCACACTCATATTACATATGTACAATATATATATTGTAGAGAATACATATATACAAATAACCGCAATTATTATTAAATTATTCACAAAAAAAAACATTCAAATAAACAATAAATTAACAAAATGCTTCTCCATCCATTTATACAATCAATTGCTCACATTAATGATTCCGGCACATTTGAATCTAGTTTTGAGGTTAAACATATACAAACAACGCCGTTACGTTTAAACCACCGTTGCCCCTTAAACGAATATGATCGCAAGAATTTAAGACGTTTTGTAAAGGAATTCGAACATTTGCAGGCTTGCAATAGTAGTAGTGCCAAATCGACACCAAAAAAACTTCAAAGATTTTCGAAATATTCCAACAATATTGGTAATACAGCAAGTCGAAGTCTAAACCAAGCGCCTCAATGGCCAAGAGATAATTTAAAACAAAAAACCACTTTTTGTTTTCCATCCTCGGAGCAATTATCAAGTCGTTCAGTTTCCCCAAACGACGACGACGAGGACGACATCGATATGGGTTTCAAACCTTTGTCAAATTGTGACGAAGATGAAGATGATGACGAGCCCAGCTATGGCGATAGTATACAATTAAGTGAAAGCGTGCTTGAAAATACTTCGGCAAATACGTCATACGATTTGCATCCGCCTTTGCTGCCGTCGTTTAATGTTACACCGCCGAAACAACAACGTAATGCGGCCTATGAATTAGCGCGTTTCTTACGGGGTTCATTTCATGTCAAGCGTGCTAAGATAACGCACTTACGTCGTTCACTCAGTGATAATGAAAATTTACAAAACGTAGATTTACCCCCAGCTCAAGTACGTAATACGATGACGGAGAAAACAAAAAAGAAAGTATTAGAGGATACAACAAATCGTACACGGGGAAGTACTTCAAGTATATGCGTAAGTAGAATTTTTTATTTCTTTATTAGATTTTATTTGAATTTTAATTGTGCATTGAACAAATATACACAAGTGGTTTAAGACAAAGGTTTTCTTATCATCACAATCATTTCCTTTTGTTACTAAGAATATAGTATAACTTTCTTAGGCCAATTAGTTTTTGTTTGAGATATGTCATAAGGACCGCACCTCCAATTTAAATTAAGCTTGGTTTCTACAAGAAACATAGGGGCTCAACGAATCTATTTAATTCGGTCTCAGTACATATAGGTTACAGTTACTTTCTGTACTTGGCTTTAGACATCCCAACCTCAAACAGTTTTTACCAATTTCAATTACAGAAGGACAAAAAACGTTTAATTATTCAAAACAATAGAACTGCCATGTCCACAATACTTAATTTGTCTAGTTTCAAGTTAGTTGCTTTATTTTATTTAATTACTAAAAATTAAGCCACGCCCACTAAAAATACATTTTATAGGTTAATTTCTTTAACTTTCTTTACGTCTTTTCTGTTTAAGAACTTCAATTATGAGCATAAAATTTGTTTTAAATTCATTGCGAAAATAAAAGCACCTTAAATTAATTTTACAACAAAATACCAACCATATACGGTACCGCAAAAGTCTGTATATGGCATGGCCAAACATACAAAGTAATACGAGTACGAGTACAAATAATACGAAAAGCGTGAATGAAATTTCTTTTCTTTTGCTTTGTTGTCTTTATCATTTTATTGAATCAGACACATGTCCCCACCAAAACCACTGTATGGCATTCATTGATTAATAGAACTCTTTAAAAGAGCACAATCTTTAGTTCGTTCTCTCATCTCTCTTTCGCAAGCAGTCACAGCCGTGAATAAAGTTATTAAATCAACAAAAACAAACCGAGATCTTGATACAAAAAAAGAAAAACAACGAAAAATACGAACAAAAATGTTAATGTGACTCGCCCAAATACGTACACAAGTATCTAGTAGAATGTCAAAACCCAAATAAGAAAAATTCTCACGCTCTCTCTTTCTCTACTCTATTTTATTTCTCTTTGGTTCTCTCCAAATTAAAAAAAAAATTCTGATTCAGTCTTATACACAAACAGGCATTAAAGGTGAGGAATATTAAGCAAAAAACAACTAATTTTGATTACGATTTATATTCTACAGATACTTCTGTAGATACTACGTACGTGCTTAGTATGTGTCTATGTATATACATTTGCTATCAACGAATTAGAAAAATTGGATCTTTAAAAATTCAATAAAATCCAGCAATGTCTACAATTAAAATTGTCAATTTAAAGCCTTACTTTTTTAATAAAATTCTATGCTTTAGGTAGGAAAGCTTATGGCCTCGTTCTGGAGCAGAGCTCATGCTGATTAAAATTCCTTTGGGAATAAAGTAATCAATAATAAATATGAACTTGAGCAAGGGCACCACACTTTCTCCTGAAGGACTATACATAACATACATTATTGGCCACTACAACCCTTCAGCCAGGATTACGACCTAGCTTCTCTCACCACTCATGTTGCGTGCCTTAATTTTATACTAGAGTGGCGGGACCTACAGTTTTTTTTGAGAAATGGCAGGTTCATTTACTCTCAGAGTTCTTGCCAGAAGTCTGCTGAGAGGAAGTCGCCGAAGAAATATTTTTTTTCATATTTCGTTTTTGATGTATGGCCTGGGACTCGAACGCACTACCTACTAGACTACGGCGACTATACACAATACTGAAAAGGATATGAATCCTATTCAAAAAGGACAAGTTTCTTAACAGTTACACATTTATGTACATTTCATGTGCAAGGAATTACTTGAGTGTGACAACACGCTCAAACTTCTGGCCACTCAAAATCAATTTATTTTGATATGAAGTGTGAGGGCATGAGGGATACAAAGAATATTTGATATGTATTTAACACCTTTACTAAAAGGGAGACATGGGATGTAATTCAACAGGGAACAACTGAAAAGGGATATGATAAAATCATCAACATTCTTTGTGAGAAAATATTGGAATGTCAGCATGAGTCTGGAGCCTTGTAAATAGGATTTAATGTTAAATTCTAGAATAGAAGATAGAACTGAAAATTATCCTTTGATATCCTTATGAAAAATTCATAGATTTCTAATCAGGAACATTAAAAATTAAAACTCATTTTCATATTTACATACATACATATGTACATACATAATTGGCCATTACAACCCTTCAGTCAGGATTACGGCCTAGCTTCTCAACACCACTCATGTTGTGTGCCTTAATTTTATACATGAGTGGCCGGACCTACAGTCGACTCCGAACGACAGATTTTGAGAAACTTTTTCATGGCAGGTTTATTTTACTCTCAGAGTTTTTGCCAGAAATCTACTGAGAGGAAGTCGCCGAAGAAATTTTTTTTCATATTTCGTTTTGATATATAGGCTGGGGCTCGAACCCGGGCTTTACGTCTAATAAGCGAACACACTACCTACTAAACTAAGGCGACTACTCTTTATCATATTTATTTGGTTATAAATTGCATTTCTAATCACAGGCTACCTGCTTTAAATTGGTGCATTTGTATGCATGTGTGTGTGTCATCATTTAACTTTGAGTAAACGTTTTCTCTGGCTTTAACGCTCTTTCTCCATCTCTCTCTCTCTGTCTCTCGCTTCTATGAGAATTTCAATTATTAATGGGAATTTTCAATTTACAACAAACTGTGCTCCAACAGACACTACCAGCATGATGTAAATATACACTGACTCTGTATGATTATTGTACTCATTCAACTGTCTATCTGTCTGTCTGTTAGTTTGTCAAACGATCCGTACGTTTAGTATCTGTGTTGTATGCATGTACATATGTATGTGTTGCTGTATGTTGGTTTTGAAATGTTTCGAGTTGATGTTGTTGAATCTATTTTCTTTTTCTTTCATTTGCAAAATTTCAGTTGTATTTTGAGCGTTGAAGTTAAATATTTTAACACAATCAGTATGTGGAAATAGTGCGCAAACATTATTGTTTTTCTTTCTAAATTGTTGTTGGTGTGGTGCTATTTTTTTTCTTACACATACAACAACATAAAATTTCACTATAAAAAAATAGTTTTAAATTAATAAATTAATTGAAGGAAATTTGATTTAGAAATTTGTAATAAATTTACATAAATTTTTTCAAAATAAAACGAAAGAAAAAAGCATTCAAATGCGAATATTAATAAAAAAAAATTAATAAAAAAAAAATAAATAAAAGAAATTGATTTGAATTGAATTAATTCGACTTTAATTAAGCGCACGCATACATAAAAAGTAAGGGTATTAAAATATATAAATTATTAATCATATTAATTAAGTGATATTTTCTTTATTTATACAATAAAAAAAAATAAAAATATAAAAAAAAAGAATTCGAAAACTTAATTGTGAATTCTTGTCAATGTCTCGTCCGCCACCAACACTAATGCAATTATTAATAGTCACGTTTTCTCTTTTGCAAAATTCAATACCATTTCAGATGATAGCCCTACCGTATGGGCCTAATAAGTGTTGCTATTATTATTGGTTGACAATTTTGCCTTTTTTTTTAAACCATTAAAAAATATATGTATATGTATACATTGTTTATGTATAGATGTATGACTAAATAAAGATATTAATGAAAAATATTTTTGGTGCTAAATGATTAGATTAGAAAAAAATATTATTTTTTTATACAAAAAAAAAAACACGAAAACAAAATCATTTTAAAATCATTTATAAATTAAAGAAGAGAAGAGAAAAAAGGAAAACATCAATTAAATGAAATAAAGAAAGTTTCTTTTATTTTTATTTTTCATTTGATGAGTTGCACAGTAAATTTTTGAAACAGGGGCGATGGGTGGCAAAACCTCTTTTTCTTTCAAATTAAAAACAGAAAAATCTTAAAAATATAATACAGTGTTTAAGAAAAGTATACGGCAAGCATATGGTATATTACGAAAAATTTAAATAAGCTTGATGGCAGCTTTTTATTTTTACGATTACAACCTAGTTTCTTATGTTGTGTGTGTTAATTTTATACATGTCTTCTTCATTTTGGCAACTCAATTAACGTAATACAGGTAACCAATTCGTCTACTCATACATACATGCATAATTGGTCATTACAATCCTTTAGTCAGGATTACGACCAAGCTTCTCACATCACTTATGTTGTGTGTCTTAATTTTATACATGAGTGGCGGGACCTACAGTTTAAAGTCGATTCCGTACGACAAATTTTTGAGAAAAATTTCGTGGCAATTTTATTTACTCTCAGAGTTTTTGCCAGAAATTTGCTGAGAGGAAGTCGCCGAAGAAAAGTTTTTTCATATTTCGTTCTAATGTCTGGCCTGGGGTTTGAACCGTGGCCTCATGTCTAATAAGCCAACACACTATCTACTAGACTACGGCGACTTCTTTCATTTTAATTTTGTATCGCCTCTGTTAATTGCAGCCTACAAATAGGCTTCTCTAACAAATATATGTATGTGTATAGATTGAATATTGAGTGCATTGACCACTTTTACCACGCGGAGTAGGTCAGTGATATAAGCGCAGCCTATGGTATGCAAATCATTACAAATTCAAACAACGCAAACCACTTTCCTGACGTTTACTCTGAAATCTGGAATCGAATCTACTACATAGTTCTAAGTTTCGGAATAATACATCAAAATACAGGTACATATATACTGCAACTAATTATTGAACCTTCAAATTGGAGTCGAAACATAAATTTGATATAAAATTGCAAACAAAATTGCAATTAGATTGAAGATGACAAGCCTTACAATTCCACAAGGTAGAAGAAGACGATCAGGCACATACATACATATATACTGCAACTAATTATTGAGCGTTCAAATTGTAGTCGAAACACTAATTTGATATAAAATTGCAAACAGAAATGACCATAGATTCAAGACGCCAAGATTTAGAATTCCACAACGCAGAAGAAGACGATATAGTGCTGTCTACTTATTGAGAAAGTCAGTTCAAGGAGTTCTTTTTGTTTTCATTAGATAATGCAACTCTACTTTACAAGGTTTTCTTAGTGCGATAGGGTATTTTGCATAATTTTAAATAACAAGAATCTCTCTTCCAATTTGTGAAATTCTGCTTATAGCAAATAGAATTAAAAATTCAAAAAAGAGAAAATTCTTTTATGAAATTTGATATTCATTGTGTAGTTTGTCTAATGAAAATTTTAGAAAGGAAGTATCAATTTTCAAAACAAGCATTTCAACATTTATAAAGAAAAAATTCAAATTCAAGTAAAGATTTATAGAACAATACCACGTACGATTAAAGGTATAAGAAATTATGCAAAACATTTCTTTTTATTTCGTTTTTCCAATAAAACAAAATACTGGAAATTACATACACAAACTTCTTAAAGTTCATAATGATGAAATTCCTTTTAAAACCAATGCGGTTTTCTTTCTCTCCTTTTATTTTTTATAAATCATTAAAACGTTCTTGAAATATTAATAACTCCACGATAGACATTGAGAATAGAAAGAATGCATATGTAAGACTAAGACTTTTTTTTTAAATAATTCACTTAATTGGTAAATAAATAATATGGTATATGAATGGCATTTAATAACTTACTGTGTTTAGTGCTTATACACTTCAAATGGTTAAGGTTATTCACACTGAGAAGAGACGTTCATCATCAATAAATAGTCATGTTAACATATGTGCAATACATAAATAAAGGGAGACGAGACTATTGTGACTATATGACAGGAATACAAAGAATATTTTAAAATATTTTCTTTTTTTGTTTTCTGTTTTTAGTGCGTAAAGCAATCACCATCATCATCGCTTCATCTCCGTCTAAGCGCTATACATATATATATGTATTTATTAACATATATTTTCTTTTAGATTAAGCAATTTGTCAGTTAATTGTATGAGTTTGTGAATAATGCATACGTGCCTTGTCATTAGGGCATAATTGAGTCATTTGATGATTTATTGCTCTACTCTTTGTCTGACCAATCAATCCGTTTTTTCTTCTTTTAGATTATTTTGTCTGACTGCCAGACATACAGGCAGGCAGTTCCATTTCAGATTTGCATCTATAGGCCTGCCTTTAATGCAAATTTTCATTTTACACAATAAATACATACTTTATTGTTGGTTGCACAAATGCCGTTTAAATCAACGTGCGACAAATGCATCTTTCATTTAGATTCGTTCCGTTTGTAGCTTGATTTTTAATTAATTTTGATTTATACAATACATATCTACAGCATTATTATTATTTTTTAAATTGTTCATTTCCTGCAACAGAAAAAGAAAAAAAGTGTGTATGAATTTATTATCTTTTTGTTGTTGTTGTTGTTGTTTTTGGTTCACATGGCAAGAATACAATCGCACTGATCGGTTTGTTAACAATAATTTATGCAAATTCGTAAATGTCTGAAATCGAATTGATTTTAAATTGACACTTTTCAAGATACTGTATTCGAAAAATAAAAATTCATTGAAAAACAAAGTCGAACTGGACACACCATACAAATTTAAATAAATAATGAATGATGATTGATCAGTTATTAATGTATGGCGATCATAGTATATGTATTACCTATTAAAAACGCTATACATGCATACAGTCAGCGCCAAAAGTGAGTAAACACCACTGAAATAATTCATTTTCTTAGAATAGCGAGAAAAGTAAATGAATAAATAAATAAAAACGTTTCTTTATTACTTATAAAATGTTAAAACAAAAACAACAATTCATGATAAAGGAACTTTTTTATACTTCAGAACATAATAGAAAATTTAAAATTATAATAGATGTTGACTCACTTATGGCGCTCACTGTACTTCGTCAGTTTATAAAAATATTTAAAACTTTAATGAAATTATTGTGTGTTAACATTCCGTTTGAAAAGTAGTGATTTGCTCCATAGAATATAACTTTCGAAGGGGTCTTTGCCTGTCCAGTTACGGCGTAAAGCCCACTCTCTTACTGTCATAATTGAGAAACATTATGGAATGACCGAAGCCAATGGAACCATTTGAATATTTCATAACTGTGGATGTTCATCATTGCCTCAACTTCCCATACAGAAGAATCCTGTTGAACCCGAAAGCTGGAGTGAGCACAGCTCACTATTTGGCAAAGGTGGCTAAGCGGTATTGAGGTTGAGCGCCAACTTGTAGACATATAGAGCATGATTACGATTCCGCCTAAGATCATGAGACAACGAGTAAGATTTCCTGGCTCAAGTTGTTAATTCTTATGAATTCTAATTCTTTAGCACATTCTATAGTAGAGGCCTATTTTTACAATATATAAAGGCCTACTCTTTCTTAAAAATAAAAACAGAACCCTTAAAGCTGGAGGTCCACACCACGCGTTTTCGCGTCAAAGCGTTGCGTGTATTTCATACCTTCTTCGCATTCTATGCTTCAAGTTACATGCAACGCTTTTTACGCGCCAATGTTTGTTTTGATCAGCTGTTAGCAAAATAAAAACATTTGATTGAAAATACTTCAATAAACAAAAATGGCAAATGTAATTGAAAATTTTAAAGAATTTATAAAATTAATTGAGTTTGTGAATATAATATTGTGTGCCTCAAGTGTGTACAATAAGCTCCAAAAGCACAAACGACGATTTTGGGTGCGTCCTTTATACTTGGAACGAGATCATCAAAACATTTAAATAAATTAAAACAAAACAACTTGTCAAAATCAGCTGTTTTGTACGCGCGCCGCTTGTGATGCTTACAAAAGTAGAAAGTAGATCTACTTCTCGCGTTCTATGCGTCAAGGCATCCTACGCGTTTGTGCGTGTAACTTGCACCAAATAAATACATTAATTCTACTTTTTTGACAGCCGCGTAGAATGCTAAAACGCGTAGAACGCCTGGTGTGGACCTCCAGCTTAAAATACTTTGGCATTTAATTTTGTCGAAACGTATGGAAAAAGTACTTCTGATGTAGTAAGACTTGAAAACAGCCATTGTATTGGTAAAATTGTGATGAATACCTGATACATAGTTTTAAAACCAATTATTAAAAATACGCCTAACTAGGAAAAATAAAAATTATTTCTTTTTTACTGAAAACTTTACAGTTTCAAAACATTTTCAATTGTAATTGGCATTCAAGAAAAAAAGTTTTGCCACGTGTGACCCTAAAATCAGAAAAAAAATTATTCAAAAACTTTCTAGCAAAAAATAAAAGACAAACGATAAAATACATATGTACCGTGAAATGTATTCTGCAGTAATACTGATGTATTAGAAAATTGCAGCTTATTACCATGAATTGTTTCAAGCATCATTATTAACATCCTCAATACAATAAAGTTTCTACTAACTAACAGACTGAATGACAGACTAATGGAAAAACTTGTATTAAATTACAAAATGACCTACATAAACACGTACATATTGTGCAAACTTTTAAGTAAAACCTCCTTTTCTCTATTTTAGTTTTTAAGTATGAAAATTGTTATTAAAAGCTTTCTTCTTTTTCTTTACAGACACGCCTATTTCCCGGTAACAGTTCACCATTTCGTCGTGTCTGGGAACAGTCCTCATTACGTACGCCTCGTTCCGATAAATATGCCCTTAATGTTAAGCAAAAAAGTCCAGGCATACGCTGTTCTGATTCTATGATTACAGCCGAATGTAATGCATTTTCGAAAACCACTTCATCAGCGGCAATTTCTACACCACAACCAAAATCATGTTTGCATAGCAAATCTCCAAGTCCAAATGCAAAAATGCCAATGCGTACACAATCGGAAAAGTTGACCAGCTCTTCAACGAACAACGGCAGTGTCAAATTATGGGCCAATTCATTCGAACATTTGTTACAGGATCCAGCGGGATTGGCTACGTTTGCGGAATTTTTAAAATTAGAATTTTCCGCTGAAAATATATATTTTTGGACTAGTTGCGAACGTTACCGCAACACGGATAGCCTTAGCGATAGACAGCTACAAGGAAAACAAATTTTTCAAAAATATTTAGCCAATGGCTGCCGTGAGCCCGTTAATTTAGATTCACAAACCCGTAACCTTAGTGAGGAAATGCTAAAGAATGCCGACAAAGCTCTATTTATGGCGGCCCAAAAACAAATATTTCATTTAATGAAATTCGATAGCTATCAAAGATTTATACGATCGGATTTATATAAAAATTGTTTACAAGCTGAAGAGAAGGAACAGCCTCTACCATATGGTGCTGAAAATTTGGATGCTCAATTGAAGACAAATTTTTTACAAAATGCCTCACCAAAGGTTTGTATCACATCTAATACGAATGCAAGTTAAATCAATTTTTATGTTGTAATACAATTTAAATGGAATTTTTAGTTAAAAAAATCAGCCAGCAACGCCGAAGATCGCCGACGTAAAATAGTCTTGCCTTGGCATCGCAAAACACGTAGTAAATCACGTGATCGTGTTGATCTTTTATGTGAAGAAAACTCTATAACTAATGAATCTTCTGATGGCAGTTCGAACGGTTTAAATACTCTTCTAGTACCTTCGTCCAAATTGGCTTTACTATCCTCAACGCTACCTCTTCAAACAAAACCTACTTCGGAAAATATTGATACTCAAACTCAAAGCTTAAGATCTTCTTTACCCACCTCTTTAAAGGCTGGTGAAACTGGCTGCTCGTTATGCAGAGTCAAATTCTGTGATGGAGCCACTACCATTGTACAGATCAAACCAAATGAGACCGTACAACAATTAGTGGAACGTGTATTGGAAAAACGTGGTCTTCGCTACAAACTCTACGAGGTAGTCATAAAGGGTAATTCAAAAGCCATTGATTTACAGGCGTCAACGCAAGAGATTGCCGGAGAAGAAGTTGAAATTGAACAGCGCATTACTTTTAAACTATATCTGCCGGATCCCAAAGTTATATCTGTTAAAAGTAAACCAAAGAAATACTTACACGAAGTTGTAAGACCGATATTACAAAAATACAATTATGATTTGGATAATGTACATGTTGTACGACGTGATAATCAAGAAGCATTAGATTTAAGTCAACTGGTAACTGCAGCAGATGGTCTGCGTTTGCAAGTTATTTTGCAAAAAGTGATCGACAACGATAGTAAACAAGCCAACAATTTTGTGAATTACCAAAATGATAACATTTCAATGAAATGGCTTAAGTCCAAAGAGTTGGCAAATGAAATTGTTGCACGCAATAATATGGGCACTAGTTTTAGAAGCAATATGCAAGGATCGCAAAATAATTTAGATACAATAACAAATAGTATTTTCAATGATATAATACAGGACAAAGCCAAGCCGGAATCTATACTACCACAGACAACAGATCAGTATTCTATTAAGGTAGGTTATAGCAATCCATCCATACCGTACAATAAGTTTATATTTGAAATTATTTCGTTTTTTTTTTTATTTCAGTCTGATGAATATGGCTCAGAAGCCTCTTCTATATTTGGCACAATAAATAGTAAAAAGGATTTACCTATTATGATGCGCTTGAAAGCCAAATCCAATTACACATTCAATAGTCAACAATCTACTGAATCAGTTGTATCATCTAATAGCTCTCTGAAATCGAATGAGTCCAATAAACCAATAATAGCTAAACTGAAAGCAGGCGTAAAACTACAAGTAACCGAAAGGGTAGCAGAAAAACAAGGTTTGTTCCGAATTGAAACTAATTTGTTTTAATGGAAATTAATTTTTATAAAATTTTTAGATGAATTACTCATGAGTTTAAAAACACGCCTAGACAATCAATCAACAGTTGCGGGTGAACCAAAAAACAATGGTACCGATGAGCAAATTACTCCATTAAGTTTACGTTTAGTTCGTGCTAATTTAAGTCCGGTTAATAAAACAAATCCATGTAATGAATTTTCCAAAAGTCTAGAAAAACCTAAACCCTTAACCAGACATTCGTTAAACAATAAAATGCAAGAATCAACCAATCACCTTGAGACCGATGCCACTACCAATGCAGCTAATAAAGGACCACCACCTCTACCACCAAAACCAAAGGTACTACCAAGTAAACCCTCTAATTGGGGTTATAATATCTCTGACCAAACAACACTCCAATAGCATTAAATTTCTATTATTTTTTATTACATACATATTATTATTATTATTTGTTTGTTTATTTATTTTATTGTATGTGTTTTTGCAATCTTTTTATCTAATTAATGTTACGTACATATGTATATTGTAAATAAAAAAGTTTTACTTTTTTAACTGTAACTATGTAATAAATATTTATAGTGAAAGTATTTTAATATTATAAATAAAAAAATTGTTTAAAATATTATACGTAGAATTATGTATAACATTCATATTCATATAAATTTTCTAAAGAAACAATTTACATCGTTTGTTTAATTTGAGTTGTAGTCCTGTAGTCTATTCTACAAAAAAAATCTCGTTTAAAAACAGTGAAATAATCTGGAGTCGTATTTCTTTTCTGATATACAAAGGGTAAAGAGAAGCTTATTCCTGTTTCGAATATCTGAACGAGATGGTATATACATACAAGTTCGATTGGATCATGTGAGAGACTATAATTCTTCGTAGTTGCTTAAGCACATGAATAAATTGGCAGACTGCAAAATTGTAGAGGACAGAACAATTGGCCGACAATGTTCATGAATTAAATTCCATTGTCAATGGTAATGGTAAAAAACAGGCAGTCAGTTGTTCCGATCACCAGTGCGCTCTGTTCCACTCCAATGATATATTCTGACCTCTTATTACGGCAGAGGGCTGAGTTGGTGGCAATAAGACTCAACGCAGTCAAATTCTGCCAGAATCTGCACTACGGACATGCTGCTCTTCTAGGAAGACATAGACAAATCAGGGTCGATTATATAATTCCTTACAATCTTCTAAATAAAGCATTCGATTTTACAATTCCAACTCTGGACTTCTGGTCTGAAAATTCGTATTCCTGATGAGCTGGCAAGAGCCACTACGAATCTCGCAATCTACGACATGTTTGTTTTTAACAAACTCTCCTTTCACTTTTTAGGCATTCATTTTTAAGCATACAGGACATACAGGTCTTCCGATTGCCAATTCAATTCATTCATTCATTTTTAAGCATACAGGACATACAGGTCTTCCGATTGCCAATTGTGGTATCACAATGTTATACTTTGATCACAATATGCCTAAATGCTAACCTAAGCGAAATCTCTTCCTTTGAGAGTGTTAGCCACCCTAGTTAACAAATAGGAATGAAAAGTTTAGCACTTGAGGCGATATCAAACGAAGGTAGCAGTTGTCTGTCTAATCGTTATTATTTAGTGCAAATAATTTCCAGACCAAGATTGCTGGTCAATAGCACTATGACGCGTTTTGCTTCAATTGGTGCTCCTTCCACCTCTAAAGTATAAGTTCAGCCCTGTCAGCTACAGGGCCATGAAATAACAATAAGTTTTTGAACAAAACTATACATATTTGAACAAAATAGGTTTATTCCAAGTCAATGGTGAATAAATAATGGATTTATTTTTACGGAAACAGACACTACGACACCCATTATCCACAAATAAAACTACCGGAATATTATTTTGCTTTACAGTGAACAAACTAATGTAGAAAGTTATTTATCCCGTTAACAGCATGAAATTCTTTACTTTTGTAATATTATTAGGATATTTGAAAATTAATTTTATATACTTACAATAAATTTTATAAAATGAAATCAAAATTACAACTTACAGTTAACACTTTATACTATAAACTAATTAGAACTTTGTTTTGGCGCAATTTTATTGAATTGCTTTTAACTGTGAAAATGATTTTTACTGTTGGCAACATGCGAATATTGTAAATTTTGATCATTATACACAATACAATATGGCATCACTAGCCATTTCAAAGTAACGAAGTCACAAATCTTATCGAACAAAAGCGCGTTTACAAATATATACATACCAAAGTATAACATACATACTTTGTTTTGTCTTTAAACGAAAAATACGATATCAATATTTTATTTATTCTATAAATATGGAATCGCCTAAACGTATTATTCAGAATTTACATCTTGCCAATGCTCAAGGTGCTGCTACCCCGATTAAAGTGCCCGCTTCGCCGTTTTTGAAAAGATTAGGTTATGGCACCGGAGTCAGTGTATACTGTTTGGAACGCGCACCAAGACCTACTGGTCAACCAAGTTCACCTTGGGCTATTAAAAGAGTATCGAAACAAACAAAAACTGACAAGGAAAAATCAAAACTCTTTAATGAGCGCATAGTCAAAGAAGCCGAAATACTACGTCAATTGGAGCATCCCAATATTGTAGGATTTCGTGCAATAACCCAGGAAAAAGATGGCATCGATACATTGGCTTTGGAATGTTGCAGTACATCTTTGGGCCTGTTATTGGAACAACGCTATGAGGACGAATTAAATGCTCTACCTGCTAATCATATAAGACGAATGATAATCGACATTTCAAGTGCTTTGGATTATTTGCATACAGATGCAAAGTTGCTACACGGCGACGTAAAGTCGCATAACATTCTGGTCAAAGGTGACTTTGAAATATGTAAACTTTGTGATTTTGGTGTTAGCATTCCCCTTAATAAAGACGGCGTTGTTAATTCCAAAGAAAATCCCCAATTACGGTATGTGGGCACAAGTGCGTGGTGTGCACCGGAAGTAATCTCTGAAGAGGATATTATTGATGCTAAGGCGGAAATATTTAGTTTTGGCTTAGTGATTTATGAAACTTTAGCATTAGTACCGCCACATGTATTAAATTCAAATGATTCGACAAGCAAAGATTTGTCAAAAGATGCCGAAGACTCCTTACTTAGTGTTGAAAGTGACGATGAGGAAAAACCAGGAGATATAACTCGAATGGAAATGGCTTATGGCACAAGGCCTCCACTGCCGGAAGTATTTGAGTTTGGTAATGAATATAATGTTATCATAGAATTATTCTATATATGCACTAACTCCTCCCCTGATGATCGGCCAACAGCAAAAGTCATTCTCAATTCAATGGTAAAGGAAAGTTGCGACAAGTAATATAATATAAGACTAAATTTATTCTCATTGATTTTTAAAATAAAGACCAAAAACTTTTCTTCCAACAAATATTGTAAGTTTGTTTATTATAATGAAATTATTGTAAAGCGGGAGCTACAATTTTTAAAACATTCCTTTACTTTGCTTAAAAGCTGCACCAGCTTTTCGATTATGATTGGCTCTTGACGATTTATTGGCATCCTTTTTCTGGCGATTGCGCAGCACTTCTTTGTCTTGCCCTTGACCTTTGCTACGTCCTACTACATCCTGATTTTGTGGTGGAACAAAACTTCCCTTTTTAGCAAATTTAGCCTGGCGTTTAGCTTCATAACGGGCTCGTATATCCTCGGGATTCTCACAGAAATTCATATTTTTATTACGCTGACCGGCACTGACTTGTTGGTTACTGCTCTCCTCTTCCTCACTTTCACTCTCTTCTTCTGATTCATCAGCTACGTCAGCTAGTACTTTCTTTAGGTCCTTTGATTTAACAACTCGTGTTTCGCTCTCCAACAAGGCTTCATAGCTATCATCGTATTCATCATTGTACTCTACGCCGTCTTCGGAATCTCCTTCAGCAACCAGCGAGTACTCTTGATAGCGATGTTTAATGGCAGCCAAATCACGTTTGTCATCTAATAGCTGAGTAGCGTTTTGGGGAGCATTTGGAAAACCTTTACCTTGTTTTATTATGCATTGTGGATTATCTTGTGTCATAATGTCGTATTTATCACCGTCATATACATTAAAGTGTTTAACGCCTGTCTGCTCATATACTTTATCTTGTGGATCAGGTGGTATATAAACCTCGCTTTGATCGGCTTGTGCTAGATCGGGTGGTAAATTATTTTCCAAGACTGCTGCAATTGCTTCCTCGCTTGTTTCATAGCGCGATATAAGCTTTCTTATAAAACCTGTACCCAAATGTGGTAAACAATCTAAAACCACAGTAACTTCTAACTCGATATCTCTCTCAGAGGGTGTTTTCTTTTCTTGTTTTGAATTGTCATTTACCTCAACCTTAGTTTCAAATTCAGCTTTGCTGCCAGTAACTTGAGCAGTTGTAATCCCAATATTATCTACTAAATTTTGTATGTTATTTATGGTTTTGTTACAAGCAGCTGCAGATTCATGCTGATATCCTTGGACAACAAAGTCAGCTTTAAAGGAATCCCTACAAAAGTTTGTAATTTAATTTTAAACTTCTAAATGAATTGAGCTTACTGAAAAGGGTACTTACAAATCCTCACAGGCCTGTTTCAAAATTTCCATATCTAATGCCACGGAAAAGTGCCGTTCATAGTCTATTACAAATGTTTGCTCTGATAAACATTCTGTTAATAAGCCAATAAATTGTTCCGAAGGTATAGTACTTGCTTTTCTAAAAAAATTTGAGTTTTAACAATATCAATCCGACATTTTCTTTTTTTAATTTTTAAAGACTTACGGTTTAGCCAAAACTTCCTCCACGTAAGCATATGCTATGCTACGAAACGCTTGCAGGAATTGCAAACGAGCCTGGTTTAGCCACACTAAACTTTTTGCTGATTCATTGATCAAGTAAATGTTTTTATATAAAAAGGTCAATGTGTTATCATAGAAATTGGCAATGCTTTGTCCCAACTTTATTTCGCCACATATTAATCTAATGGCTGGACAAACATCTAGAAGAACTCTCAATGTAAAGGCACAATCCATAGTGTACAGGACAACATCATCGAAAGGTGTTTCGGAATTGTCATCTGGCAATCCACCACCAGCTCCTTCAAAACCTTCATTTTCCGTCTGGGTTTGTATAGAACGAAAAGCTGCACGGAAAAAGTTCAAGGCAGCAGTTAAATCTTTCTTATAATTTGGCTCAATCGACAGAAGTGTTTCAAAAATCCTTTGTAATAAAGCAGCGTTATCAGAGGAAGCATTCCCTACAGCTACCAAAAGGTCAAAAAGCATTGGAACAGAAACCAGATAATTTCTATATATCAATTCTTTTAAATCGTCCTTTTTCAGCCAACATTCGGCAGATTCCTTAGGTGTCAGCATACGACATATAATTCGCAACACTAAATTGAGTATGGTTTCATACAGCTCTTGTATAAAATCACTAGGGGCTTCTGTACATATGTTTATATAAAATGGTGTAGCCTTCTGAAGAAATGAAACTATGCAGCCTAAAGCGGATTTCTGAAAAACCATATACGACCAAAACCTAAAATTTTAAATGAATTAATCATAGTCTGATATATAAGTTAATCATAATATTATACTCATGATGCTTTAGGCTTAACAAGAATTCCAAATCATTTTTAAATCTTTCAGCTTCATGTTGCCATTCTTGTAAGGCCGCACCGATTTTATAACAACCTCCGGCTACGACCAAACTAGTATAACTGGAAAATATAGAACGCGGAGCCCAACACTTATCCTGTAGAGAACGAATATTAAAAGCTTATATTATTAGGAATTATTGTAAAGTAGTATGCTTTTCTACTTTAAAATATGGCAATTCGGACTACAAGAAAAATAAAAACTTACCAAAGCACAAACATTCTTTTTCAAGCCGTCCTCAGTGACGATATTTAAAAATAAATCCTTGAGAGACTTTTTCTCCGGGTTCTACAGAGTTGGAGAAATTTTCCTTTTTATAAACATGAATTATATACTATAAATTAACCCATATTAAATACCTCGAATTTCTTTACTATATTAGTTGGCATTTTGTAAAAATTTTATAAAATTTCTTTTAACAATTAGTGCATTTGTTGAAAATTTAGTTTTGTTTTGAATTTTTACGTGTAACATTAGCTGTTTGGAAAAGAATATGCCGTCAAAACAAAATGCTGTCGACAGGCGACAAAATTAAAAAATATATATATTTGACAGTCGGTCCATATATTTACGATTAAAGTTGTTCATATTGAACAATAAAATACAAAATATTCAATTATAATTTTGTCTTGTAGACACATACATATATGCATATACCTTTAAATAAATTATATTTTCTTTAATTTTTTCTCAAAATGCACTTTTGGGTTTTCTGAACTGGCAATTCTTTTATGAATTTGGTTGTTTTAGAATTATTGCCAGATTTACTTTTATTGCCAGAAATACGTTCGATTAAAACAATATCTGGTAATAATTTCAAGTAATCAAATTCTGAAGTGTATTGCCAGCCTAAAAAAACCAACAAATTTGTGTTGTGAACAGCTGAACTGTGCTATTGCAATTCCAGAAGAAAATTTATAAAAATTCTATTTAAAGGAATCCATCTTATTAAATAAATAATAAAGTTGAAATCATTTAAATTGTCATTTTTATAATTGGCAAAATTAGAAATAAATTGTTAAAACTGGATAAAAGAAAAATGAGTGGCACACGTTTTGCCCGAACTGGGCGTTGTAGATTTCTTCTATGTTTAGGTATCCTTATTTTAATGGTAGGAATGGTGGCAATTTTCCATAATTCTCAAGTTCAACTGGTGGAAACGCGAGAACAGCGTCTTCACTGTGAGCAACAACAGGAAGCTTTAAACGAACGTCTCACTAGTAAGTGAAACAATATATTAAAGTTAAGAGAATAAAAAAAATATTGATTTCCTTTAATGTTTTGTATGAACATATGTAGCTTTGGTTGAGCAAAAATACCATTTGGAAAGGAATCAAGAACGTGAACGAAATGAGCAATTGGAAACTAAACGCAATTTGGAACAAAAGATCAAAGATCTGGAGGAAAAATATCAAAAAGAACAGGTCGAACAACAAATGCGTTTTGATAAGTTAAAACAGACCCACACATTGTTGCAAAGTGATCACAAACATTTAAAGGAGGAAACTCAAAAGTCCAATAAGCAGCAATTGGATAATATTAATGGTTTGGAAAAGAAATTACAGTCTATTCGGTCTGAACTACAAAAAGAAAAATCGAACAAATCTGGAGAGCTGATAGAATGGAAGGTAAATATAATTTAAAACGGTTCTGAATAAAGAAAGATTGTAGGAAGGTGGAGGTGTAAAGATATAACGGTTTAATAAAAAAATATGTATATCGAATTGTACCGTTCAAAGAATCAAATAATGTTTAAAATTTGTCTTTAGGAAAAGTACAATATCATCGAACAGGACAACAAACGTTTACACGATTTACTCTCATCAGATACTCAACAATTACAATCCCGAATTAAGCAATTAGAAGAAATCCTTAAGGAATGTCCATCAAACGATGGCGATAATAAACCAAGGGACATTTCTCGTAAGCCGGTGGCTCCAAAACCTGATATTACTTTTAGCAATCACAGTACGAGCGAAAAATCATTTAAGCACCAAGATTCTGTGAGTGAAGGCGTTTACCATATCTCAGTAAACACTACTACTAATAATAATGATAGTAAAAGGCTTAATGGGCTGAGCAGTGAGCCTTCAAATGCTTATGTAGGTGTTAAGGATAAACTAATACTACAACAAACTACTACTACTACTAAAACTTCACCATTACAAAATCCATTAGATACTAACAATGCTATTAAGCCATTACAAGTTAAACATTATAATGGTAGTCTTATATTAAATTCCGTTGAAAACTTTCAGATTGTACCCAAACCTATTAAGCGTTTAAACGAAGATGAACAACAACAACAAGAAAAACCTAATCGTCAAGTGATAGAAGGCGATAAAAATCAAATACCACCTTTGAGTGCACCCAAAAACAAGGGCCAGTTGTCGTCAACGGTTACTTCGAAGTCTGAACAACAAATGCAAGCTAACTCAGCAATAAATGCTACCTCGACTAATATTCGAACAGCCCGCGGAAGCAGTAGCACTAGCAGCAGCATTTCCCCTCCACTAGCTTTTCCACCCAATCAACGCAAACTGCCCGAAAATGTGGCACCTATTCCTGACAACTTTGAAGATTTACTGCAGAGAAATAATAATGAAGCTCTTAAAAGTAATGATGAAAGCATACAACTAAAAGGGAATATTAAGCATGATGTGAATGAAAATAAGGCATTACCTTTAAAATCACCGAATAACAATAATAATTACGACTCAGGTGCTCATGAGATTAAGGATAACGTAGGTGAAGGCGATTCGAACATACAACACGATGATGACATTAACAATTTCTTTGATGCGGATAATGATCGTAAAGACCAAAATAAAAACAATAACAATAAAGATTTTAACGAAGACAAAGATGACGATGGTGGTAATGATGATGACGATGGTGGTTTAGGTGCTGATAACGATGCTGGTGCCATTTTGGGTGGAGCTGCCGCTGGTGATATAGCAGTCAAACGGAATCAACAACAGCAACTATTGGATGATAACCTTAAGAACGAAATAGCCGAAGATCAAGGTAAAGAGTTTGGTGACGGTTTACGTTTAGAAGAGGGTGCTTTAGAAGAGGAGGATGATGGTTAGTTAATTGTTTTATAATTAAATCACTAATTGTTTGTATATATAAAATGTTCATATATTCTTATTGTAGACGACTATTCAAATCCTTTGGCACGTAACCAGGCTGGTGGTCAAGTCGTACGAAATTGAATGAATTCGATTTAATAATTGCACCCTACATTTTCGTATTAAATACAGCGAACGAAAATATTGTATATGTATGTTAAAATATAATTTTGAGCACTTTATATACTATAAATTCTAAAGATTAGATTACACGTAAAAGCAATTAGTATTAATATTTAATCGTGGAGAAGGAATATTACAGATTCGTTATTTTTTCTGTAGCTTCAAAGTTAGTTGTCCATCAAAAGAAACAAAAAAAATGTATTGTCCGGAGTCGCTACGAAAAAAATGTCATATCCACGCCGTTAAAAAAGAAATTAAAAACTTAACATAAATTAGTCTCGATTAAGTTACAAAACTAATTGAATTTTGTATTTATTTATACTTCTAATTTAATTAAGCCATATTTAATCTTTATTTAGGAATTTTATTACATCCATCATTCAATAGTCACTAAAGGTACGGCTACGTTTAGCAAATATTTGATGAAAAAATTAAATCTTTAGGTTTCTGAGCATTTACTTGGTGTACAAGAAGAAATAAAATATTTATTAAAATTTTAATATTTTCTGAACTTGAACGTACCTTTGGCCCCTTATGCACATACATACATATGTATGTATTGCTTTATTGCCTTTTTATATACGAATATTTATTTGAAATACTTTAGCCTCAATGGCCGAAATAATATTGTATTTATTTTTTAATGTGTTCAAACTATTCTATTTCGAATACCAAATTTAATACTCCTTCGTAAGGAACAAAATTAGTTCTCTCTTTTATAAAGTATTTTTAGTTTTAAGATGTCTGCTCATTCTCATTTTTCCCAATATTTTTCATTAGCTACAGGCTCATCATTTATAAATTGTTAATTAACATTATCACTTGCATATTCTTGTTTATTAATTTTTACTCCCTTTTTTTTATTTCATTACTGTGATAAATGTGTATGAATTTCGAACAAAAAATTAGAAATTAAAACCAGGATTATTAACACATATGTATTTGTATATTTTTTAATATTATTAAAACTATATAAGTTAGTACGTTCGTTTGTAATGTCCGTCATAATACCCAACAATATTTTTTAAATTATTATGCGTATTTAGAAAAAGAAAAAAACTATTTTAATTTGTATTTTGTTTATTAAAATTATAATGAAAATAAATACTTCTAAATATGTATAATGAAAATTAAGAAAGCAAAGCTTGAAAACATTTTAATAAAGTACATCTTGGAATATTTTTGTTGCCCCTTAAACATCCATTATATTTTTTTAAAAATCCTTAAATGTATAAAACAAAAAATAATTTAAATAAACAGTGAAATAAACAAAAAAAAAAACGAAAAATATAGATAATAAGTTAACTAATAAGTGAAAAGTACATGGAAAGCTGCTAAGAAATATAATGGCGATGTGTTAATATTGTTGTATGAATTCTCACTGGGTATGAGCTATAATCCAAGGATGCATAAGAACTTGATCTAATGGTAGACGTTGTTGGGGATTTAAGACCAATAGCTTTGATATAAAGTGAGCAGCTGCTTTAGAAACATGATCTGGTAATTTGTAATCGGCTTTAATAATTTTCTTATAAGTGTCATCATAATCAGTGGCCACGAAAGGAGCTCTACCAACTAGCAACTCATAGCATAATACTCCTAAACTCCAAAGATCAACGTTTTTCGTATGTGGTTTACCTTGTACCATCTCTGGTGGCAAATAATCCAATGTACCACATAATGTGGTCCTCATAGAGGTGGGCTCATGTACTGACCAACCAAAATCGGCTATTTTCAAATCGCCTTTATGACCCAATAGCAAATTTTCAGGTTTAATATCACGATGTATTACATCACGTTCATGCAAATACAGCAAAGCTGATGCTAAGGATTTGATATAAATAGCCGATTTGCGTTCATCGAAACGTCTTAATGGCTGTGACTGTAGTTCTTTAAATAGAGTTCCTTTGGGTGCAAATTCTAATATTAGATAAATTCGTGCTTCATCGTGGAAATATCCGTATAATCTTAAAATATGCGGATGTCGCAGATGTGATTGTATCTCAATTTCCCGCCTTACTTGATGTTCGACATTGGACTCGTGGATTTGTTGTTTAAATAATACTTTAAGGGCTACTACAAATTTTGAATCTTTTTCACGTGCCAGATAAACATTTCCAAATTTACCCCGACCCAACGGACGACCAATTGCAAAATTATTGAGTGACCATATTTTTTTGGTTTCTAAATAGAATAAAAAGTAGATTATTAAACAAATAATATGAAATTAAAAAACAAGAGAGTGGCTTCTAATTAAATCTTTTAGCTTTAACAGAAATATTGTGAGCAAACTACTTCGCGAATGAGAAGGAATTGGACACCGAATGTATAAGCCACAGACCATATAAAGCTAGTTAAACTTACCATTTTTTTTTCCATCGGTTTTGTTGTTATTGGTACCAGTCTTATTTTCATCGTTTTTGTTGTTATTGCTACCAGTCTTATTTTCATCGTTTATGTTGTTATTGATACCACCAGCCTTTTCATCGTTCTTGTTGTTACTAATGTTAGAACAAGACGCATTCTCCGCTTCTGGTTTCTTCTCTGTGTTTTCAAGCTCTTCTTTAACCAGTGCCTTAGCTGCAGTTTCTTTGTTTTGTGTCTCTACCACATGAGATGTTACAATAGGTGTCTTAGTCTCCTTCTTAATTGCAACTTCTGATATTCTAGTCGAAGTTAAAGGCATACTTCGCTGAGAGGTTGATGGTTTTGCAGCTGACGCGGCTTGTGAAGTTTGTTTCCCACTATCTACAGTCTAATTTTATGACCAATTATATTATAAATAAATCAAGTAATTAAACTTTTTAGTACCTTTTTCACAGCCACTTGCGTTGGACGCTGTAATGCGGCAACATTGCTTTTAACATTTTGTGCTGCTATTTGTTGTGTATTTTCTGGTTGTCTCTTTTGATTTTCTTTGCCTCTTACTAAATTTGAGTTTTTTTTATACATTTTACAATGAAGATTATAAAATTATAAAAGATATTTTTATGTGATTGATTGTGGCGTTGAGGAAATATCCTTTAAAAGATGTGCCGCAGAATATGACCAAATGAACCGTTTGAATTTTTAAAACAGGAGTGTATGTGTGTCGGTGAATAAGAACGAAATCCGATGGCAATGAAATTTAGTGAGATAGTAAGAATATGCAACTCTGGGGTAAATATACACTTTAAAAAAATAAAGGAACATTTAGAAGGTTGTATTCTAAACCAATAAATTTGTTGAAAAAAAGAAAAACCCAAATTCAACGTTACACAAACATATAAGTATTACAAAATTACAACTAATATAAAATATTGAGCCGTCTGTTCTAAAGAATTCTAATTTCAATATTCAATTTAGTATTATCTTGTTATATTCATTACATACAGCCTACCTCTGTTTCATTCCACTTTTTCCTTATTCATTTGAATAACTTTGTGTTGTCTGGTAACATTGTTTTTGCTAAACATCAGTTTCAGTTGACGGCTGATTTTTTGCTTGCGGGTTTTCTGCACGGTATTTCAGTAAATTTAGTTATTGATTAAGTTATAACAAATAACCACAAATGTGTTAAAGAAAAACAAATTAGCATTAATATTAAACAAGTCAATTAACTAAATCCATATTAAATTATAATCTACAAACACATACAACAATAAAAATCAAAGTAAGTTGACCATCAGATAACACTCAAACCAACAATACATTGACACCTTTTTTTTGTCTTTTACAAACCGTTGTTGTTATTGTTGTTTTTATTTCGTTGCAATTTCTATAATAAATTAATATAAATTATGAGATCTTGTGTTGTATGTTCGACTTTCTAACAGAAATACGAGACTTTTTTTTAATAAAAAAAATTACGTAAATTAAAAAGAACATCACAATATGGTGGGGAACGCAGGAATGTTATAAAATTTGTGATAAAAAAGCTTGTTGCTCGTTTTATAACCGACATTCTCATACTATATGTTTGTTCCACTACGATTTTCCATGTCAATAACAATAACTATGGTTTTTTTTTTTATATAAAAACGATTTATTGATTTTTTTCTTTATTTAGTACATGTGTTAATCGATTATGTTATTTTTCACATTTGAGCGATATCTATATTTTTCAGTACTTAATTCATAAAGTTTTATCAATTAATAAAATAAATTGCGTTGATTATTCTCAAGAACTTTAACCACTACAAACTGTCTCTCGAATACAGTGTATGATTTCTTTTTAAAATGTTTGTTGCCAGAGGTTGTTTCAGAATTTTTCAGAATTTATGAGTTTGTTTTTCTTGAAATTTTATTAGGAAATTATGAAACAAAACAAAACACAATTGTTTTGTTTGACAATGTATTTCAGAGCTTTGTTTATCCAATTTGTTATTTATGTACTATATATAAAATTATTTTTATACTAAACTCTTAAATATGTAAAAGCTTTTCGCTCATATTTTAAGGAACAACCATAGTACATACGTAGATTTAATATATTTTAAACATTAAAAATAAATGATAAAGCAAATTCCAAATGAATACACATTCATATGTACATACGTATATTGCTTTTATTAATTTATTTAAATTATGTTAAATTAAAAATTATAATACACAAATATAGAAAATAAAATTGAATCATTATAGGTATATTATGTTGTGTTACCATTCGATTTTAAATCTTTACATTGTAGATATAAATTTTTATACCCTACAGCATCGAACACTTATGTGATGTTTCTGTAACACAGGCTATTTCATTTGATTGCCTGTTTGCATGGAAAACACGAACAAAAGCACTCAATTTTGTTTATGTTTCCCATATAAACAGACAAGCAAGTGAAATAGCAAACAAAAACACTCAATTTTGTTTGTGTTTCCCATATAAACCGACAAACAAGTGAAATAGCCTGTGTTACAGAAACATCACATTAAGTACCACAACGCTTTGGAATCTGCAAGATTATATTTTATACTAAAAAAAACTTAATTTCAGTTTAACAACTGTTTCATTATGAATTGTTTGGCAAAAGCTAAGCAAAACTACTTTATAAACTGTGATAAAGTCATTTTATCATAATTTTTTTTTTGTCTAGAAGATACAAAATAATACAGCTTGGAACCACTTGAATAACTCTATATATCGAGCCATAACCGCAAAAATATCTCAAGCGACATATTTTTCAAATATCGTTTTTTGTAATAAATAAATTCATTGGCATCATTTGCATCATCTATAAAAATTTCAGGGTCACACTCTGTACCGTTATGAATTTATAACAGGAAAAAGTTTCATTTTCTAACCTAATTTGCTTAAGAAATAAATAATAAAAACCTTCCCCTGTAAAATTTTGTTTTTGTCGCTTGAGATATTTTTGCGGTTATGGCTCGATATGAGTGTATATGACTTATTTGAAGTAAAAAAGAACTTCATTGATAAATTTCACCTTTGATTCGCTGTGAATCACTACGCATAAAAAACTGTGATATTATCGGGATGAGCCAAAGCAAACAGTGCTCAACTTCGAATTAACAATCACGAACATTTTTTTGTAAATTAGTGCGATTGAAAGTGAATCATCTTCAGACCACATACGTGCATCTAACTCAGTAACGAAGTTTAGTAAGCTTGATTGATTTATTTTGTAGACCGATTCTAACCAACAGATTATACCCTATCCGTACTAAGGATATATGAATAATCTTTCAAGTATGGATTTCTTTTTATTATACATTCAGTATATATTATAGTATACCTTATTATTTAAATAACATATAAGAATAATATATTTAGTATTTTAAATAAATTTAATAAGTTAAATATAATGTGCGAATTGTTTATTATTCAATGATAATTTAGATTCATAAAAATGGACTGTGAGGTGACAATTTTATACATTATACGACAATATACATATACACTATAATAATAATCTCAAATAAAAAAAAAACAACCAAAATACAAAAACTTAATTCAAAACAAAACAGTACGAATGTATACCACTTCCAAATGCGTTTCCCTTAAGTGAGTTAAACTTGCAAATTAGTTATTTATTATGTCACTTATTATTTACCAAATAGTTGATATTGCATTGATTTACTATTACTAAGAAGTTTATACACAAGTATTACACAACTTTGGGACTGTTGATTAGGCTTAAGTATTAAATTTACTTAAAAGTTGCTTCTGTTACAACTATAATAACATGATAGAAAGTTAAATGTGATTCTGTTGTTCTATTTAAATACGTTCAATAACATGAAAATCAAAACTTCCAATTAACACCTTTTTCGATAAGTCTGTACTTTTGAAAAAAAGTGATAATGATAATATTAATAAATAATAAAATGAATTTAAATTTTACATTTTATTAGTGTTTAGCACAAAGTATCAGGGAAATAATTAAATTTACAGGGGAATTAAAAAAAACACAAAAAATTATCCACATTAAGACTGCAGCGTTGCATATGTCTTTATTATTTACGTTTCGAAATGGCATTACTATCACTTTCTACACAAATGTGAATTGAAGTGGACATAATTTCGTGATGAGTTTATTTTTAATTTCTTTTGAATATTTTTAGACATCATATCGTAATTGGTTGAACGAATTATTCTGAACCTATTGTCTGTATTATCATTCTAATAAAATGCCCAAAAAAAAGTAATCACACAACTATGAATGTATGCTCTTTTCGAATAACATATATTTGAGTATACAAAATGTTACGCGAGATTTCTGCTTTAAATTAAATGATGTTAAGTTGTATTTGGTTTAGGAAACTGGCCTTTCCATGATACATTGTTTTGAATATAAAACACCACAGCTGCTGATCATTTCTGTAAATAGCCTAGTTATATCGGCGACTTCCTCTCAGCGGATTTCTGGCAAAAACTCTGAGAGTAAATAAACGTGCCATGAAAAAGTTTCTTAAAAATCTGTCGTTCGGAGTCGGCATTAAACTGTACGTCCCGCCACTCAAATATAAAATTAAGGCACACAACATGAGTGGTGCGAGGAGCTAGGCCGTAATCCTGACTATAGAGTTGTAATGGCCAATTATGTATGTATGTAGTCTAGTTATATAAACCATTGCAACTTTTTTTTTAAGATTTAAAGTATAAAAATTCAATGGTTCCTAAAGGTCAACAAAAACATCTTACAATTGTTAAGTAAATAATTGTTGATTTACTTAGATATTACGAATGCAACAATGAAATTAAATTATGTTGACATTAATGTCATAATTATGTTCGTTTTATTATTTCGTTATCGATATTATAGATTACAAAAGGTATATCAATACCAGGTATAATAATTTATATGTATATGTACTCTTCAAACATATTATTCATAATTGACATATTTAGACTCTTATAAAAAGAAAAACGAATCGTAATATTAGTGCCAATAGTTAATCTCTATATATTGTAAATGAAAATATATGCCGCCATTCAATAGATTACTTATAGTGTTTATAGTAATTCTTATCGCAGCAATTTAGGATTCATTTTATACATCATATCAATGAGTTGAAAACAATTAACAATAAAATGAATTGAAATTATCATTAATTTAAAATATAACAATTATTCACAAATTAGTAACAAGTATTAAAAATGTTTCAAATTTTATTTATTGTTTTAAACAATATTTAGTTTGTATTTAAAATAAACCAATAGTATTTTATAGCTAACGTCACTGATTGAGATACTTTATGTTAAATTTATACCTACTATAATATCTTATTAAACTAGTTTGAACTTGTACTTATTAATGTTTAAAAACCTGTGTTTTAATGTTTATTAATATTATTTTTTTTTTGTTTTTTTTTCAGAAATGTCATCCACTCAACAACCACCAGCACAATTTGCGTAAGTATTAAATCTATTTTTTATTTTTAGTTCTTAGTATACACACGTGATTAAAAATCAAAAACAATAACAACTAATTTATGTTTTAGTTCTCTTATTTGTGTATTTAAAAAAATATTGTATATATTTATTAAAATGTACATACTTGTGGTTACACATAGCGAAAGGTGTGATTAGTCTTCTAACTATGCAAGGTCAATGATTGCTGTGCGTTTATCATTATCATTTCTTAAGGTATAGTCAAAAGGAAGCATAATAAGAAATATTTTATGTAGGGGAAACATGTACTGCTTTCTTCAATAAGTTGTTGCCATTTCGAAGGTAATTCCAATATGCTTAGCTCTCATGCGTGGCGTATTATTAATTAGCTTATTAATTTTGTAATAATATGAACAACCAAGGGCACAAATATGAGACGTATGTATTGTTGTCAATTCATTAAATTTTTATAGATGCCACGTTAGAAAACTGCTAAATTTTTAGCACATTTAAGATATAATTGGAGTGTACTTCAATTATAAGTTATTTGGTAATCGTATTTTTTTTATTTCTCTTCTTAATTAGGTATTTCATTCAGTATCATAAATTATATCATTTAAAAATATAAGAAACAAAACTTGTCCACACTTTTTGTATGTTTCACTAAACTGGTTATCGTTTTTGGCTTTATTTCAATAGATTTATTTTGTTCTGTTTTTTTAATATTTATTTGTCTGCTACCCCGTTAAATCGATTTGATTGAATTAAATATTTGACTAATTATGGTTATTTACAGTATTATTTATAAGGTTTGCAAAAATTATTTCAAATAAATTCAATGCTATATCCATCTGCCATCCGCTGACAATCAAGTTCGAATACAAAGATGTGCAATAAAACCGATAATTTGTTGCTTTTGTAGAAATTCTTGAATTCATGCCACAGTTGCCCAAAAAACAAAATATTTGCATTGACAAGTTCATTTAGGCGCTAAACTATTATTTGAAATGATTTTAAGAGAACAAATCGAAAGTAAGTCCGTTGTTGAAAGAAAAAAAATGCAACGTAATTGATTGAGGCACGCGTCTGTTAAAAGATATTTCATTTGATGTTTTATTCATTTGGTTTGTGAGTTTTTTTTATTTCTTTCTTTTTTCTTTTGCTTTGTTTTAGTTTGCTTCCTAAAATTATAAATGGCGGTATTGCCGGTATTATTGGTGTATCGTGTGTATTTCCATTGGATTTAGTTAAGACCCGTTTACAAAATCAACAAGTCGGTCCAAATGGCGAGAAAATGTACAAAAATATGTAAGTGTGTAAATTATGTAACTTCTAAAATCTTTATATACTAAAATAATTATTAAAATTAATGAAGGTTTGATTGCTTTCGCAAAACGTACCGTGCTGAAGGTTACTTTGGCATGTATCGTGGATCCGGTGTCAATATCCTATTAATTACACCCGAAAAAGCTATTAAACTAACCGCTAACGACTACTTCCGCCATAAACTTACCACAAAGGATGGTAAATTACCCATGAGTAGTCAAATGATTGCCGGTGGTTTAGCTGGGGCGTTCCAAATTATTGTAACAACGCCTATGGAATTGTTAAAGATTCAAATGCAAGATGCTGGTCGTGTTGCAGCCCAAGCTAAATTGGCAGGTAAACACGTAGAAAAAGTTTCGGCCACTAAATTGGCGACACAATTGCTAAAAGAAAAGGGCATATTTGGCTTGTATAAGGGTATTGGAGCTACTGGCTTACGTGATGTCACCTTTTCCGTTGTATACTTCCCGCTGTTTGCTACTCTCAATGCCTTGGGTCCCAGAAGAAACGATGGTTCTGGTGAGGCTGTATTTTGGTATGACACATGTTTTGTATTAAACTTTTTGATAAACTTCTGATTGTTGGTTTTCCTTATTATTTTTAGGTGCTCTTTCCTATCTGGTTTAGCAGCAGGCTCATTTGCTGCATTATTTGTTAATCCATTAGATGTGATTAAAACACGTTTACAGGCTATTAAGAAAGCTGATGGCGAAAAAGAATTCAAGGGTATTATGGATTGCATAAGGTAAGTTATATTATTGCAAATAAGAAAACTACTCTATAGAAAATTTCGAAATACTCAAATTGAAATTAATAATTTGAGATCTCAGTTGTTCCCATACTTTAAAAAAGATAAACATACTTTAATACGATGCGTAGTTCGATTGTAAATTGTACAATTGGCAATTAAACGCTAGAAAATGTCTGACGTAAACAACAAATAGTTGATATAAACACTAAGTTAAAGCAAATACAAAATTTATTTCTTTATAATGACTGTTTGCAGCCTTTATAATTATAAATTTATTTTCATGTAGACACTTACAAATTGCCATTTATGTATATATATATTCGAATTTATAATTTTAGCAAAACCATGAAATATGAAGGGCCCACTGCCTTCTTCAAAGGAGGTTTGTGTCGTATGATTGTCATTGCTCCACTTTTCGGTATCGCCCAAATGGTTTATTTCTTGGGAGTGGCTGAAGGTTTGCTTGGTTTAAATAAGCCCAAAAAGGATTAAATAGTTAAGTTACCTAAATTAAGAACCAATTTAACTGGAAACGAATGCATTTCCATTACGTGTCGTCCTAAATGTACATCGGAACATATATAGTAAAGCTAATTAAATAAAATTATTGTTTTAAAGTCCTAACAAACAGAAAAATATACATGCTATGCTCCGTAGATGTGTGTATGTTTTAGTTTGATTTTGTTCGCCATTGTTTAAGTTACAACACAAAAATTTGTGAAACAATATAATGTTAATTTTTAATTAAAAAATCATATCCAGAAAAGTTATAAAGAAAAGAAATAATGCATAAGAAATATGTATATTGTATGTATGTGTACAAGTTGTTGTGAACACACACTTTCATAAAAATAAACTCTTAATACAAGACAATAAAACTATATTGATTAAATGAATATCCTGAATGCAAACATGAATTTATCAAAAATGAGAACCACATACTATATATATGTACATAGATTACAAAACAAAAGAACATTTTTAATTATCATAGCTTATATTTACTCCAGTGCGTTGATTATTAATTGCGATTGTACACCATAACGTTGTTACATACATATATGTTATTCATATTTAGACATTGTAATCTATTTAAAGTCTATACAAAATATTTAATATTGTATGTATGTATTATTATCGAATTATATCACAAAGAAAGAAAGAAAAAAACTAAATAGAAACAAATGAAAGTTAAATGGTACCCACTTGTAACTGAACAAAGATGGTCATGTGTTTTATGTGTGTGTAATTGTTGTCAATTTAATTATATTTTAAAAGAAAAACAAAACAAGCCATCCTCAGATATTAAGACGCAACAAAAAAAAGAAACAGTTTTAAAAATTATGCATTTTATTTTAAAGTTTATTTAATTTATTTTTAACGACTCCTTTTTATGTGTTTAAATATTACAGTTAATAAATAGTTAATTTTTACTTTGTATTTTCTATAGTTAAATTATACTTATATTTTGTGTCTTAGTTCAACGATGATATTTTTGTGTTAAATAAATAATAGACAACTTTATTTTATAAAATATTAATTTGCTTAGAAAGATGCCAATGTTGAAATGACATAATATATCTACATAAATACACAAAAAAGTAAATAATAAACTTAAATGAAACAAGGAATTTAAAACAACAATGTTTTACTTGAATTTATTTGTTGCAGTGAGTATTTCCATTTACTATTACAGACCTAATGACTTGCGTAGTAATAAAATATACTAATGGTTTATTCGATTTTATTAATATTAATCATTAAAGCGAGATCGTATTACATACCGGTAATTGCCAACTACAATCTATAAATTGTATTTGCAATAAAGCCTCTTTCTAATGTAAGTAAATGACCGTTATGAATCAAACTGAATAGGAAAAAGGTTAACGTAAAAAAATTAACTAATTAAAGATAATTCATCTTCGTGAAACAAGTTTCCATAATCGAAATAATATCGAAAGATTATTGAAGCTGTTGATTACTGGCGAAGAAAAATGGGACAAGCGAAGAGCTAGGGATCGCCTCTACTACACTTCATATACATACATACATACATATGGAAAAACTAACATATGCATATACAGTCGGGCTTCGATTATCCGTGACGGTCGGGACCAGAGGTATTACGAATAATTGATTTTCACGGTTAATCGAATAACAATTTTGATTATTCAGTTTTTTAATATTTTTATTATTTAACAAGTGAACAGTATGTATACATTAAACTTCTACTAAATACATTCTACTGGAAAAATGAGGCAAGAAAAAGGATATTAAGCAAAAAAAAAAGAATTCAACTTCTTAAAAAAAAGTCGTGTAATGCTGTTTGTCTAATACTTTTCAACTTATAATTTTCTTTTATAAGTTTTTCTTGAATGCGATAAACTTGAATTTTATCCTGCTCTGTAATTCCGGAACAACCGGGGCTATCCAGGAAATTCAGAAATGTGCTAGATGTATTATCGCTTCTTTTAAAGTGATTTCTGAAGTCTTATCACACAACAAATGTTACTTATGGCAAGAAATCAACTCTACTCGATCACTTTTTGTATTTTATAAAAAAAGAATATTTTTCTATTTAGATAATTAAAAATTAAATGAAAAACGAATCCTTTAAACATTAATATTTGTAAACATTTTTGATTATCTTTATTAATTAAATCGCTTATATTAATAGAAATTCATACATTACAAACAAGTCTTTTTCAAATTTATTATGAACTTTCATTTACAGATTATTCAATTTGATTTCATATAATTTTTCCAAATATGATCAGTTAATATTGTTCTTTTATCACAACTAAAAAATTTTATACGTTATATTTATTGTATTAAAAAAGTAAAATAAACATTAAAATGCCGAACTGTTTCATATGATATCAGCTGGACGATTGGTCGGTACGGCGGACCCACCTGTTAGACCAGCCGAAGGATCGGCAGACATATCAGCATAACGGCTACGTGATAAACGCAACAGTAAAGAGCGATACCATTCCAATAGTATAGCTTTCCGATAAGTTATTAAGCCTATTTGTAATATTAAGAAACCAATAATTGAAATCAGATTAACATATTCCCATTCAAGCAATAAAGCTACAAGATAAACCATATAAGATCGTACACTTTCAGCCAAAATCAGATTGGCAGACGAAGAAAAACGTATAATGCTTAAAGAAGTATAGCCATAAAGTAAGGATGTTAAAATAAATAGACCTAAAGCTAATATAAGCCAATTATTGCTTCGTAGCTGAGTAAAAACATCCATTAGATCATCAAACACCAAACGCGAACTATCATTAAACGGCGTAACCGGTGTCGGCAGGAAATTCATACACAAACCAATTGCTATTGTAATTAAGATACCAAATAAACCTTGCCAACCAATTGCTTGCAATATAGGGACATTGCAGGCCTTTAAATATTTTTCTTCGTATACCATGCGACCAGCATGGAATATTGAAGCACAAATTATCATTAAATCTCCCGACAGTACAGCATTTCCATTGATGTGAGTCAAAGAATTGGTGTCATAAGTAATACGCTGCATATCGGTGGCTATAATAATGAGAATTCCACATATAATAGTAACTATGGCCGACCAGTGACGTCCCGATAATGTTTGATTCATATGTATAGAGCCAAGTAGACCAACAAATATTATAGCTGAACCTGTAAAAGAAACACAAGTGTAAAGAAGAAAATACAGTATCTTAACACAGAACATAAAGAAATGATGTTTTAAACATACGTAAGTTCTAAGATGTGAGTGAACTCAGAACAAGGCCATTTATGGTTTCTAGTGATAATACTCTTAGGGCCATTATTACAACTTGCCGTTAAACTTGGGTTTAGTTAAAGGTACCTTTAGCTAAAGGCAACTGTTTAAATTTGAAGTTGCCATATTGAAAATAATATATAATATGGCAAGTTCAAGGATAAACTTAACTTTAAAAGTTACCGGCAGGATGATCCTCCCTTTAGCTTAACGCTAACTTCTATCTTATTGGGTGCTCATAATAATGAAAAACAATTTATCTGTCCGTTAAAATCCTCCCTTTAGTTAACGGCAAGTTGTAATAATAGCCCTTAAGGTTCAATGCAGTGTCTTGTTTAAATATGTAAAAGAACTTAAAAAATATTCTAAATTTTGCTACTATTTAAAATCTAAACTTTTTATCTTTTGTTTTAATTAATTAAGCCGTGATTTTGAAATCAAAATTAAATTCCTCTTGAAAAATTTGTTAATTTTTTACTACTTTCTGTGTAAAAATTATTACGATTATCACTTTTAACATGAAGCCCACCGTACAATTTAACACAATCTAATGTAAACAAATACTACATACTTCTTATCATTTGATAACTGGAAACGTAAGTTAAATAGAGACCGGTTAATAGGAGTATAGTCGAAATAGCATCCAAAAATGCAGGTAAAAGCATGCTTGATGGTTTAAATTCACGATCTCCACTGGTTAATAGATTAGTATCCTCGGAGCCATCCTAAAAATTAACATATTCATATTATTATAATAATTCAATTAAAATTATTAACGATTGAATACAACATACATTGCGCCGTCGTAAAATAAGAAAAATTAGTTTAAAGAACAGATAACAAAGGAATTCACCAGCAAACATAAGAAATGTCAAAATGACCTGTGGAACATAAATTATTTTATAAATTTGTTTTGTGTTCTTGTAGCAAACAAGTGTTTACTCACGGGATGTTGGAAATGACGCCACTTGCCATCGCTGCATTCACCCAACAGTGTATTGGACCACCTTAATAAAGTATTAAAAATAAAACAATGGAAATAATAATAGCAATTGATTTTTTTCTTCTATTAGAATAAAATCTTTTTCTTTGAATTTTTTAATGCTATGAAGGTAAGGAAGATAATATACTAACTTGATTAAGAGCGTATTACATGAGCCGGCTATTAAAAATATTAAAACTACTAACTGGTGCATTTTATTCGCAACTAAAAAAATAGTTTTCAATATATATCTGAAACGTCTTTATTAAATTATAATTTTTCAAATCTTTTCCACTTTTTGTTGCTTTTTTGCTGGTGAAATTGCATTAATAAGAAAAAATAAAACAAAAAACTGCAAGTTATAAACAAAGTAAGCGATAACAGTTTGTGAGTGATGCCAACTCTAATAAAAAAATGCCATCTGAGAATATTAAAATCTGGCAATATTAATTAAAGATTTTGTGATAAGACATCAAGAGTACAAAAGTCTACATAAAATTGTTTTCTTTTCAGTTCGAATCAATCTTCTATAATTTTTTCGATATAAATTTTAAAGATGATTCAATAACAACTAAAACTTAGAGAAGCAACTAGTAGACGTCCCCCCTCCAACTCCACCATTTTTAGTTAGCCACCTTTTACACCATTAACTTTTTACATAATCACATTAATAATGTGATTATTTTTTCCTCGATTTTCACATACATATAATACTTCTATTTACTAATAATTTAAATTTAATATACAAACGTTAAAAATTGTAAATAAAAGTTTATTTTCTGGCAGCCTTATTAAATCGATAACGTAAACATCTGCTGCGTTGTGTTACAACACTGTGTTTACAAATTCTAATCATTAAAATGACAATTCTAAAAAAAAACTGCAATTTCTTGGACGTTGCTCATATAAAAAAATGTAATTTCGTATATTTAAATAGAAATTATACAAATTGAATAACAACAAATAGATATACGTTGTCTAGTAAATTAAATTTAGGCTAAAATCAATTAATTTCTGGCTAAAAATTCCAAAAATCTTCAACTAAACTGATCGAGTACAGCGTAAAACAACTGGTTATAACGATTCTAAGCAAACAAAATAGTTCCGTAGAAATTATTGCAAAAATTATTTAGTAAAACTCCAGCCATATTACGACAAGAAAACAAATGGGTTTCATACAACAGCTATTATGGAATCAAAGCCAAAGGAAATCATCTGCTTTGCTGCAAACGGTAACAGTGATAATAAGCAGGAGCATAAAAAAACAGTCTCATCAAGCGAGGTGAGTGAAATTTCAAAAGCAAAGTGTTTGGAAATCATATTGATGAAATTTGCTAAGTTCAAGTATTTTCTAGAAAATTGGCGGAACTGTAGTAAATGATTTTTTGTATTTGTTTAAACAATGTAAACAAATGACAACAATATACCGTTGCGTAACTAATGTTTCCCCTGGCTCTTCTTGTCTTTTATTTACCGTGTAGATTGGCTGAGGTAGGACGTTTAGAACCGTCAAAATCCGAAGGTAAATATGAAACTGGACAACTATTTCTGCATAGAATATTTGGCTATAGAGGAGTAGTATTGTTTCCCTGGACAGCAAGAGTCTATGACCGTGACCTGCACAACCCAAATAAAGCAAAAGTCATTTCTACGGCGACAGGCAGCACCTCAGTTAGTAGCAGTTCTTCTCCAAAAACTGCGCCTAAAGGTAAATTATAACTAAAGCAAATATGATATTTTATTTATTGAAGTTTCCTTACGACCCATATAGATAATAATGCAACTGGTACAACGGAGGCAATGAATTCTTCTCACAGTTCTAAAAGTACGCCCGCAGACAAACCCAATTTAGGCGAGAATCTGAACTCAACTGCTACGTCTCAATCTGCAGCAGGGGCCTCTCAGGAACCAACAAATAACAAAGAAGTTAAAGGCAATGTTCATACTTTTTATCAAGTATTGATAGATTCTAGAGATTGCCCCTATATTGTATGTTATTCTAACATTTCAAAATAAATGTGTTTTTAAGCATTATTTTCATTTTCTAGCGCGCACAGACGGAAGCTGTAACGTTTTTGGGTAATCAAGATTCAAATCGGAGTTTGTATGCTATACCGGGTTTGGATTATGTATCGCATGATGATATCATGCCCTATTCTTCGACAGAAAAGAATCCTTTGCACCATGAACTCTTTGACAAATTTTTGGCATATGTACCCGATAAACAGCCTAGTTTCGAGGCAAAAGATACCTTGAAAACATGGCAGGAAAAAAATCATCCGTGGCTCGAATTGAGTGATGTACATAAAGAGACAACAGAGAATATACGCGTAACTGTGATACCTTTTTATATGGGCTGTCGGGAGACTCCAGCATCTTCGGTGTATTGGGTATTTACACATGCAATTAAAATGGCCAACCTATTGTTCTAAAAATATTTCTACTTTGCAGTGGCGTTATTCTATACGTTTGGAAAATCTAGGCATGACAAGTGTCCAGCTACGCGAAAGACATTGGCGTATATTTTCCTTATCAGGTACTTTGGAAACTGTGAGAGGCCGGGGAGTTGTTGGTCAAGAACCTATATTAAGTCCTCGTCTACCTGCTTTTCAATATAGCAGCCATGTTAGCCTGCAGGCTCCGAGCGGACATATGTGGGGTACTTTCCGTTTAGAACGCGAAGACGGTCATATGTTCGATTGTAAAATTCCGCCTTTTTCGCTGGAAAGTAAACCTGAAGAACCTCCCTCGGGACAAACTAAAAAAACTGACTAATAGAAAGCCGGTTTAAAACTCTTAATAGAAATTTATTGCTTTAGTTAGTCATGATTTTACGCTGAATAATTATAATATATATGTGTTTAACGAAACGAGACAAAACATCCTTTACAAATCTTTAAGTAGACAATTTCTAATGTATAAAATTTAATAATTAAATGGAATTTTAAAAATTTCAAGTGTTAACTGTAAAATAAAAAATAATTTAAACTCTTTTATTGTTAGCATCAACTTATTTAACGACTATATGTTTATTGTTTTAACTTTTGCGTTTGCCTTTCAACATTAATTTTAAAATCGAAAGGTTTCATATTATCGTGTATACCAAATAAGGACTGTAAAGCATCTAGTGAAGCACTCCTTACTGCGGTGTCTACATCCTCACCAAAGCCTTGACAATTAAACGAAAAATTAAAAAAAGATTTATGAATCCAAAATACTTTGACTACTTACCTTTTCCTATAAGTTTTTTATTACTATAAAGACCAACATGGTATGCAGCTAGAACAGTATTTTTCCCACAATCTCCTAAAAGACGAGGTTCTGGTAAGGCCATTTTATTTGCTTGACAAACTTCTTTTAACAATACTTCAGGTTGCTCTATAGGCCATAAATCCAGAATATCTTTTTGATTAAGTTGCGTACATATGAAATCTCTTACAAATAAGAAAGCCTTTTCCATGCCTGAGGATTGTTCAAGGGCTCCTATAACAGCCAACAATGACTGTGCCATTGATTCCTGAGCAGGTGGGTATTCATCATCAAGTATTAGCTCTTTCATGCCTAAATTCAAAGCTGTATTGGCTAACGTATCTGTGTTCAATAAGAACGATGCAATAGATTTTTGGCCTTCTAACGGCACTTTTGGTAGAGAATATTTTATGAAGGCTTCTACATAATTCTTCGCAATTTCTGCTCCTCTTTTGGCCAAATCGCTATTATGGGACATTTGTATATCTGCTTCTTCTATACCCAAAGCACGTTGTTTAGCCTCTTCCTTTGCGATATAAGACTGTTGTGTAAAGGCGGTCTGCAGCGAAGACATATTAAACTCTTCTTGTAGACGTTTACCAAAAGCGAATAATTCTGCTCTAAAATTCCATTCAATAAAACTGGAACGTGGCGATGGTGCTTGAGGTCCTAATTTCTTTGATCTGCGATTTAGCTCGCGCAAAGTAGGAGCAACCCATCTTTTTACAGTGCGGTGACAGACTGGAAGAGAAATATTATTTTGTTTTTAATGAAATTATGAATAAACTTCAAATATTTTATTTTTGCTTACAAAGGGAATGGGTTTGAGACAGTGTTTTACTTATTTGTACAACTTTATTGGTGGATCTTAGCAACGACATTTCTACTTCTTTGATAAATAAAAATTATACTTCTTAAGAAAAATACGCTGCACCGCATTAAGTTCTCCAAAGACATTAAATAACGCTCAGCTGTTTAATAGTTTAAAGTAATGCCAAGTTTAGAAACTTGTTTTCAAAAACATGTCAACGAAATCCTGACTTTCGCGGCTTTTGTTATAATGAATTTGACAACATTGTTTGACAATCTTTCTTTGAGTACTAAAACTGTTTATACAAGAAACGTCGGACGCTGTTAATTGTGTATAGTGCAATATTTTGTTATTTACATTGTTTAGAAACAAAAAATTGGATATATTGATTATGTCTTTACAAACTTACGGTGATAAGCCGGTCGCTTTTCAATTGGAGGAAGGCGGTGAATATTACTATGTGGGTTCCGAAGTTGGAAATTACTTGCGGCTATTCCGTGGCATCTTGTATAAGAAGTATCCGGGTATGACTAGAATTGTCTTGTCGAATGAAGAAAGGAAACGTTTAGCTGATTCTGGTTTAAGCCCACATATTTTGGCAAGCTCTGTTTCATTGCTCAGGGCCTGTGAAGTGGATGACATAATTCAAGGCAATGATGAAAAGTAAGTTGTTGAATGGCAATAATTAGAAATTTTTTTATAAAAGGAAATCAACAATGTCCTTAGATATCGTGCTATTTCTGTGAATACATCTGATGCACCATTGCCACGTGAAAGTAAGTCTAAGAAACAACCTCAGTATGTGCCCACAATGCCCAATTCCAGTCATTTGGATGCAGTACCTCAGGCAACTCCTATAAATCGCAACAGAGTACACACGAAGAAAGTACGTACATTTCCTATGTGTTTTGATGATACAGATCCAACTGCAAATTTGGAAAATGCTTCACAAAAAGAATGTTTGGTTCCCATACGTCTGGACATGGAGCTAGAGGGTCAGAAGCTTCGCGATACATTCACATGGAATAAAAACGAAAGCATGATTACACCTGAACAATTTGCTGAAGTCTTATGCGATGATTTGGATTTAAATCCCATACCATTTGTCCCAGCTATTGCCCAGGCTATAAGACAACAAATAGAAGCATTCCCAAGTGAACCACCAATAATAGAAGAAAGTTGTGATCAAAGGGTTATAGTAAAACTTAATATACACGTTGGTAATACGTCTCTGGTTGATCAAATTGAATGGGACATGTCTGAGAAAAATAATAATCCAGAGGAATTTGCTATTAAATTATGTGCAGAATTGGGTTTAGGTGGTGAATTTGTAACGGCCATTGCTTATAGCATACGGGGTCAATTGTCTTGGCACTATCGAACTTATGCATTTAGTGAAGCTCCCTTGTCCACAGTTGATGTACCATTTCGCAACCCCAGTGATGCTGACGCTTGGGCGCCTTTCTTAGAGACTTTAACTGATGCCGAAATGGAAAAGAAAATACGTGACCAAGACCGAAATACCAGACGTATGCGGCGTTTAGCTAATACTACTACGGGTTGGTAGATTTAATGTAATAGTAAGAATTTTCAATATTACTGAGGGTTACTTAAAAAAATAAGTAAAAGTAACGTAAATTCAATTATATATTTTTTTTTTGCGAATCACAATACACAATACAATATGGAAATAAATTGAAATAAAAGGAATTGCAATTTTTCTATATTATTATAAGAATTGTATGTGGCATGTTTGATTATAAACTTTATGCTTATCAAGTATATTACATTTAACGGAAATAAACAGTTGTACTGTCCATGTCATCTTACACATTTATACCTTAGTTTACGTCTTAACTATCTGTTGTACAGTCAGCTTTATCCTGATCTTGTTCACCATCATAAAATTCATTCTTAGGTTCGACTATCTTATCCTCTTCTGCTTGAGTCATTCTTATATCAGGATCTTCTTTTTCTTCCTTAATAGTGCGCATTTCTTCCATGTCCACAACATCAGGCGGTATTTGTACCATCTGTACACTGGGCGAATGTTGACACATTTTTAAATTTTCATAAACATGTTTGACTATAGCTTCTAAATATTGTTTAGAGTTGGCGTTTTCCTGTCTTGAATTAACTTCGGGATGTAATGTAAAATCTGGGGCAAAGAATTCTAAATATTCCGTCATAGGTAGTTCGTTCGTAATTTGTTCATCGACCAAAAGTGAAGTCTCGTGAGTCCAACATCGTGCTACATTGCGTAGGGTATATCCTCCACCACCAACAACCAAAGTAGGTACATTAAAGCCTTTGACAAACTCTACACAGGCTCCGTGGCCTCTTGTACTTAGTGAAAAACAACCCAGCCGATCACCAGCCAAAGAATCGGCGCCGCACTGCAAAACTATGGCTGTGGGACGATAAAAATCCATTACAGCCGAAATAATAGGCTTGAAAACTTGAAAGTAACTTTGATCATCTATGCCTTCTTTAAGTGGAACATTTACGCTGTAGTAGCGACCAGACTCAGCACCAATTTCATACATATCACCCGTGCCCGGAAAGAAATAATTGCCATATTTATGAAAAGATGCAGTCATAACACGATCGGTGAGATAGAATGCCTCTTGAACTCCATCGCCATGATGAACATCAATGTCTATATACAGAACACGGGGATTATATTTCAATAACTCCAATATGCCTATAACAATATCATTGACATAGCAAAAGCCGGAGGCTTCGAATTTTTTGGCATGATGCAAACCACCTGACCAGTTAATGCAAATATCACTGTGGTTGAGATTTAATTTCTGGGCTCCTTCAAGAGAGGCTCCCGTATACATAGAACAAAACTCAAAGAGACCATCAAATACCGGACAGTCTTCACCCACACTAAAGTGAGACAAATATTTCGTATAACCCACAGCTAAAAGAAAACACCAAATTAAAAAAAGTTCATTGAAGACTTAAATCTAATCACTTACAATTGCAATGGATATTCTGTGGTGTTACTTGTTGTAGGAACTCTATGTATTCCTCACTATGGAATCTTAACATATCCTGGGCGCTGGCTCTAGAAATCAATCATAATGTTTACTATATACATACGTAATCATTTCCAGCTATACTTACTTATAGGGCCTATAAATTTTCATTTTCCTATGCAAACCATAATTCATTACAAGACTGTGGGTCACTGACAAACGATGTGGCTTCATCGGATGACCGGGTCCATAGTGAAAATTACCCACATCGGGATTGTAAAAATAGGAAACTCGTCGCTTACTCATTTTAGTCTTTTATATTTATATTTGTATATATGCCTCTATTTATAGCCAAAAGATCCTTCAGGAGAAAATAATTGTTTTATAAACAATATTATAGATAAAACAATAACCACAACCAACAAACGCCGCGTGAGTGAAAAATCTAATTCACCCAAACTCATTACTGAGTAGATTCCATTCAACTTCTTTATATTATTTTTGCATCGAATTAGATTTCTATTGACATTAAACCATTTATTTTCAACATTTATTTGTAAAAATATAAAACAAAATATCAAATACTGCAAGATTCTAAATATTTATTAATGCCTTCTTTTTCTGCTACTGTTTAGGATGAGTTGACAAAGAAATGTCAAAAAATTTCCATTGTGTTTATTTTGCCTATGAAATAATTTTAGTACTAAATGTTGCCATATCATTGAATGCCTGAGCCTTCATTTAACCCAACAAATAAATACGGCTAAACTCGTAGTTTCGAAAAATGAAAAAATATTTCCATATATATTATGGGTACAAGCCTTCGAACAAAAAGGATTACTGTTACTTTAACACGTTCACGCCGGCGCGTACAACCGGTGGCCCGCACTTAATCATGCTATTAGAACAAACGTAATACCAAATATTTATATCTTTAACAGTTCGACTGCCGAAAAATACCTGAGAGTCACGCTGTTCTATTTCGCCGTAAAAATTCAAAAGATTTAATGAGGATGGAACGAATTCCCGAAAAAATACACAAAACTTTAAACGATACCATTGTATTGTCACTAAACAGCTGCCGTCCGATAGAGCGAACCATGAATTTAAGCGCCGGCGTGAACGTGTTAAATGCATGTTTTGTAACTACTTTTTACTACACCTAATACAAAAAAATGTCTGTTATATAATATATGTCTGTATACATATTATTTTTCATTAGGAGTGAAATTTAAACCAGTTTAAATACGTTTTTCTAACATTCTAAACTATTCAATGTGAGAAGCTAGGCCGTAATCCTGACTGAAGGGTTGTAATGGCCAATTATGTATGTATTCAATAAAAAATTAATTCCTCTCCTTACAAATCTTAAATTAAAAGAATTCTATATTTCGCGGAAGAGATTTAAATTTTAGTTTTTCGAAGCTCTTGTAAGTAATATATTAAAAAGTGCTTTTTTTATTCAATGCCAATAAATTTTGTTTAAGTATTACAATTTCGTTAACAATTTAATCCAAAAACGAATGGGTGCATAAGCCAAACGTGTATACACTCCCGGATAGAATGGATCAGCACAACCCACACCCCAAGATACCACACCCACTAGAATACCATCGATTTGTATGGGACCACCACTATCGCCTTGGCAAGCATCGGTGTCTTTAGCCGTAGCACAGAACATTCTAAAATAAAATTTAGAAAAAATTGTATATCAACCTTTCTTTTAGAACTCCAAACTTACGCATTTGTTATGCCACCATGGGAATATAAACTATCATGACATTTTTGCTGATTAACGGTATAAACTGTGGCATATTTTAGTTCTGTCGACAGTATATGATCACCAGAATTTTGATAACCCCAACCAGATACTGTAGCCGGTGTACTGTCCTCAATTTTAGCCGATAATGGTGTTAATTTTATTGGCCTTATGAATAAATCATCACGTACAAAAGTTTTTTCACGCACTTTCAAAAGAGCAACATCGAAATTCATATTGTCTGGATTATAACTGGGATGGGAATGTATTTGCTTAACCGGCACTATGACACCCGAACGTGAGCGCCATTTACTACCCATGCGTAAAGTTATGTAACTGGGTATATGCTCTACACCATGGACACAATGAGCTGCTGTTATTGCCCAATTTCCATTAAGTATGGAAGCACCGCAGATGTGTATAGTTTGGCGCCTTAGTGAAAGCTAAACAAAATAGTAAGAATTACTAACAATGATTTGTCAAAAACTTTTTTTATTTTAGAGTCAAATGACACCAAAATATTCAACCTGCGTTGAATCATAGGGCAAGTAATTATCATTAGAAATTTGAATTTTACGAAGTCCAATTTCCCGAATTTCAAAAGTGCTGTACTAGAATAAGCTTAGTCGGAAAAATAATCCTATTACACTCTGCAGAACTCTTGAAATTTGATTTATAATTCCACAATTTAAATTCTATTCAGTATACATAACCGGACCGGAACAGAGGGTTGTCATCGAATCTATTACCTTACTTTAAATATTATTTAAAGAAATCTAAAAATAGTGCAAGAAGACTGATATTTAAAATTCATTTTATTGACTTACTTGATATGGAAAATCTTCTATGTTCGCAGTTTTCCCACTAACAATACGATACTGAGCTGATTTAACAAAATTAAAATAACTTACGATAATTATTAAAAGGAAATTGGAATTATTGAACACCTGCATCATTCAAGTACCGTTACCAGACTATGCTTAAGGTACACGAACATTTCATTGTCTTCAGCGTAAAATAAAGCTTAATAAGAATGAAATATTTCTTATCAAATAAAATTCAAAGTTAAACATGGGTAATTAAAAAAGAAAACATGCATTAAAAATCATAATGAAAGATGATTGTGGCTTCCGTAGAATATCAATGTTCGTATAAATAATTAATATCAATTGTCTTTAGCAACTTAAACGACTACATATATGGTATGTAAGGGAATTTTTCTTTCAGGTAATTAATCTATTTTTTCTTTTTAATTTTTTATCTCGAATATGTTATTTTTGTTTTGTTTTGATATTTAAAGTATGATGTAAATTATGGTTAAAAATGAGAATTAAAATTTTGTTTATATCTAGGTTGTATAAAAAAGCTCTTTGGCTACGAAAATATTTATTTTTGTGCATTTTTGGAAGAAAAATAAATATACAAAAATAACGAATATATGAATTAACATAACAAAATTTCTATTAAGTATCTTTTTCCTATACCTCTCTAAATAATTTTAATAAATACACCTTGAAATATATGCAGGATTTAGATTAAAATAAATTAACTGGAATTAAAAAATATTGATCTTGCTGCTGGTATGGCGGTTTACTTATGTTATTCAGTTTTTTGCTTGGCACAGTTTTTTATAATACGTTCAAAATGCAAATGCAAGAAACAACCAATTATGCGTAAAGGACCTAACACAACAGCATGTAATATATTTTGGTAGAAACCACCCCAACGGAAAAGACCACCTCCAAGTAGGGTAAGTAACCAGGAACCAGCACCCAATATCGAAATAAAATTGCCTTTCTGCAATAAATAATGTGAAATTGAAAACAATTAAAATGCAACAGAAAACTTTAAAAGAAATATATAAAATGTATACCAAAGCATCATCAAGTATTTTCTTAGCGACACTGAGTGGTTCGGCTAAACCGCCACCTCCAGAAATTATTTTCGTTTCTTTCGGTTTCGTTTTCTCTTCGTTCTCAAATCCGGGAGTATTTGTATCGGCAGGCAGAGCCAAAGTAACACTGATGCCTAAATGCCTTGATTCCATAGCAATTGTTTCGGCCATACCACGTAATGCATATTTGGATGCAGCATACGGTCCATAGCCATAAATGCCAAATAAGGCAGCCTGTGAAGCAGTTATTACAATAATGCCTTCACGGCTTTCCTTCATTTTTGGCAAAACATAGCGGGTACAGTTATAAGTGCCCCAATAATTAACTTCCATTAGTTTACGTGCATCAGCAACGGATACATCTTCAAAAACACCGCAAATAGCTAAACCGGCACAGTTTATGAGCATAAAAATATCACCGAATGTCTCTTCAATATCTGCTAAACATTTAGCAACGTCATCGTAATTGGATGACAAATCCAAACAACGATATTGAAATTTTTGTTCTGGTCTTTGGCGTATAACTTCCATAAGTGCTATAGTTCCCTCTGTTCACAAGAAAAAAAACAGAAAAAAAAAAATTAAAAAATTTAAAAATCAATTTAATTAGTTTATAGTAATTCGTGATAATTATAATATTAATAAAATATTTATGTCACGTACTTGTTTTAAGGGGTCGGGTGCAAAAAGAAAGTAGCATAAGAGACTAATAAATTTACAAACAAACTTTAAAATTTCATAAAGACTAGATAGTTTCATAACTGTACAAGAAATTTAGTTATTTTTCGAAATTATTAAAAAAGCAAAAATATTTTTTAATTATTTTACATCTTCTACACAATTTTTGTTTTGAGAAATTATTAAGTAAATATGTATAAATGCACACGTTTATACATATGTACATATACATAAACAAATTTTAGAGAAAAAGTGAATAAAAGTATTTAAAAAAATTTAAAAGTAGAAACAGTACGCAGAACCAGAAGAACTGGAAGGCCTATAAATAAGATAAAATCAAAGCTTTTTGTTCATTCTTTAATTCAGTTACAAGTATTTTGCGTCTTATGGGTTAAACTTTAATTTATATTTGGCTTGTTATGTTTGGATTTAGTCATCTAAATACATATACAAATTACAAAACCGAAAGCGTTCCATGAACAATTGATTAATCGATCATAGAAAAACCATTGCCCTATAAAAGTAATAATGGAAAATGTAGGTGTTGGTCTCAATTTTTACGATTTCAAAAGATAATTAGAACATGCATACTTAGAATAGGCATCGGTTATCATTTTTATTTTAAGGAATTCTCTTCCTTCATACATACACTGCTGTTCAATAAAATAGATTCACCATGATCAACATCTTGCAATTAATTAAAGAAGAGCCACGCTTCAAATATTTGAAATGTATAGGAATTATATTCATAAGAGGCCAGTAAACAAAGTGCAGTTACTTTTTTACATATACTCCTTTGTATAAGCAATGTCTAGTAAACCTTTCGGAGAGCAGGAGAATCTATTTTTTTGAACAGCACTGTATATGTTTAATACATATGTTTTAATACATATTTATATTTAATCCCGTTATTCCAATATGTAGAGCAACAAATATATTTCATATTGAATTCTATTGTTAATTAATAAGTCAATTTTATGCGAATAACTGTTTCAACTTCTCAAGTCATATATATATATATATGTATATATAAATAATTTATAGAAGATATTAATAAACTTTATAAAAATGAAAACATTCTTTAAAATACTGGGTGCGGTTTACCAAATTAAAATCCAATATAAATAGGTATGAGATTTGAAATATTTCGTTTAAATACGTGTAAAAACTTACTCAACATTTCTTCGTCGCGTGCTATTACTGTAACATTGGCACCTTTCAGAGCACATTCAACGGCCAAACATTGTCCAATTCCTTTGCTGCCTCCAGTTATAACAACATGTTTATCAACTATGCTCCTGGGATGTTTACGTGTAAAAAACACATACACTAGTGACTGTGCTAAAACAGCTAATCCTATGTAGAAAGCGATCTCCCAAGTTATTACGACAGTCATAACGTTTCTTTATGATTTTATTTCCAATCGGCAGCACAGTAACTGAACCTACAAGGAGCAAAAAACAAAATAATTAATTTTATTCAAATTAACACCAGTTTTCTTTTTCATTATCATTAGAAAGTTTTTTGTTGTTTTTGTTTAATAAAAGTTGTTTAACTTCTGCTTATTGGTATGTTTGTATATTCTCTTTTCGAGTTTTAGAGGTCAGTGACACTCCTTTCCGACATATTTGTTTGTTTGATTTAATTGAATCAGCAAAACGGAGAATTTTTAATGTAGAAAATTTATCATTTGTATATGATAAGATAAGCTATCATTGCATTTAGTCTTATAAAATTTTTATATTTACCCGTAACTATACTCGATAATATAGGGTGAAATCGTACACTCTGAGCGGTAGTGTAGTGAAGTTCTTTTTAGAGCGCTAATGAAAAACAAACTGTGGCAATATTAAAAAGTGAAAGTAATGAACAATAACACGTTGCCAGACATTAAGAAACGTATGTGCTGATACAGTAAACAATTCATTAACTGGACAGAATTATATTCTTGATTACCTATTTCTTTAGTTATAATTTTAACGATGAATTGTTCAATTATATCGGGTAGGAGATAAAAAATCATTTATTCGGAGTAATATTGTATTTATAAATTTGATTTTTTATGAATTGAACTTCGGTTTACTTCTGGCAGCTTTGTGCTTTTGTACTAAAAATTTAATACTTCATTTTGCAGTCATGTAGCTGGTTGATTGGTTGTGTCAAAAGAATTGTTTTTGTTTTTATCAGAAAAATTTATAAATGGGACGCTTTTTTCAAGTTTTATTCAGGCAGATATTTGGAAATTATTTATAAATATTGGTTTTTAAGTTCAAACTCAATACTTATAAAATGCAAATGAACTCGAATATTTCAATTGAACGTAAAAAAGTAGACTGTAATGCCTTGCCAAAAGGATGGCAAAGAGAAGAAGTTTTGCGGAAGTCTGGAATCTCAGCTGGAAAAGTTGATGTCTACTATTACAGGTGAAACTTTTAATGTTTATACAATATTATTATATGAAACACCAATAGAGTAATTAACTTTAAAAAAAGCACGAATTTACACAAATATATCCTACAAAATGAAACACTTTTATTTAAGAATCAACAACAACAATAACCACAATTATTTCCATACGTTTTTATCATCATGCTTACCATTTATAATATAAACACATCATTTTAATCCTTTACCCCCAACACTTTTCTATGCATATTCTTGTTATTTTGGTTATGACTGATGTTGATGTTGAACGACGATATGCCGTCTCAATAAATAAAAAAAAATTGTGTTTTGATTTTGCTACAACATGTTGATGCCAATAATAATGGATGTATATGTAGTCCAACTGGAAAGCGTATTGATAGTAAACCCCAATTGGCACGTTACTTAGGAAATGCCATAGATATAAGCAGTTTTGATTTTCAAAAGGGCAAGTTTATACAACATTTGCCATCACCCTCAATATCACTGTACCGCTGCATACCTGGTAGTACAACAGTCACAAGTAGTGCTACCGGTGCTTGTGGTGCTTCTACCAGTAGCGGTGGTTGTGGTATTAGTATAGGTGGTGGTAGTGCCACTATACCAACGTTGGGAGGTGGCATTACTATAACACCAGCCAATCATTCAACTATGGGTCCAAATTTAAAGCGTAAACATAGAATGGCAGCACAAGCAGCAAATTTAAATTTATCTTCATCGTCGTCGTCCTCCTCTTCAATTTCCAGTCATCATAGTAGTCTTTTAAGCTCTTGTACAACGATGACGACCTCAGCATCCAATTTGCAATTAAAACAACAGCAATTAGAATTCAGGTAGAGCCTACAACAAATACTAAAAGGCATAATGTGTGTTGCATGCCATTGTCAAGTGATATCAAAATTATTTGATCTATAAATACTATATTAAAAAATTATTTACATATATTGGAAATAATCAAAAATTGGCAATTATAGGGATTTCAGTTGAGACTTTGTTTTATTTAAATCTAAATTTAAATCCTAGTTTATACAAATTGGCATATTAAAAACGTTTAATTTTTGTCTAATATGTTTGAAATAAAAAAGAAAATGGTATTTTTTTGTGTCTTGCACTTAGTTTTACTTCATTATTATGCATGAATTTATTGAAACATAAAGTTATGAAGTTACAAAAACCAAAAATGAAAAATACAAACCTACTTTAGAATTTCTTATTAAGGAAAAGAAGAATAAAATATATGAAATTTGTAACATCATAAATATTACATTTGTTAATTTTTTGCTTTTAACAATTTACTATATTAATTAATAATAATAATTTACATTCCATTGATAGTCGTGCAATGCGTACAGATGTCTCTCTGGTGCCACCCATACGTCAGACTGCCTCGATATTTAAACAACCTGTTACAGTGATACGCAATCATGAGAATTCCAAAACGAAGAACGACACAAAGCAAGGAGCACAAGACAAACCAAAACAGTTATTTTGGGAAAAGCGTTTGGAGCATTTGAGGGCGTGCCATGCAACTGGCGAACAATTTGATGACATCGTATTGCCCAAAAGTCTTAAACCATTGGGCCCCAATGTTCACGAACAGACCGTTATGCAATCTCTAGCTACAGCTTTGCATGTTCTCAATACACCCGTTACAGGTCAAACAGCTACGAAGACTGAATTTCATAAAAATGCCACAGCTTTTATCAATCCAGATCAACCTCTAATGCAGGGTATTCTCATATCGGAGGATGATATACGAAAGCAAGAGGATCGGGTTAATGTAGCTCGAAGAAAACTGCAAGAAGCTTTAAAAGCTTAATATCACTATTTATAAGAAAGAATAACCAGTATAACTAGTTTTAAGTATAAATTCATAAAAAAAAGAAAAAAAGAATTCCAGGCAAATACTTTCATTAAAAGAAAAAACAAAATCATTTCATATTTTTTATTTGGAAGGAAAAAAATATTGTCAAGTAAAACAATCGAAGCATGGCGAATTCAATAAGGTGATGGCAAGAATACAACAACTCAATTCGCAGTGTTTTTTAACAAAAACAACATGTATTTTCTGTTGTTTTTGGGTGACCACTAATGTCAAATTAAATTCGCCCTAAGCCAGAAATGACAAAGGCGAATCCATATAATGACATAAAGTTGTTATTTTGTGTCATTATTTTTCTTTTGTTTATTTTCGTTTATAAAAAAATTTTTAAAAAACAAATTTTAAAAAATGAATTTTTTTAAATACGAGCTGATTTGCGCTACCACTAAGGTATGACGACCTTCAGAGGAATACTGGGAAGGATAAAAGCAGATTCTACAAGAAAAGTTGTGCCCAAACATCCAGAATATTTAAATAAATTATAAATTGTGTAGAATAAAAATGTAAAAGGAAATAAAAAATAAATAAACAAAAGAATGTATATACAGTGAGCAAAAAAATGTGTACACTTATTAAAATAAACTAACAAATAAATTATTCCACAGGATTTTGTTTAACATGACTTTCTAGAAAACCCGTTAGCCATAGTCAAATAATCACCACTTTTTTACCTAAAAATGTGGGAATTTCTTAGTTTCGACAATTATTTTCTTTATACTTAACCAATAGAGAAATGTTTATAATCAGAATATAGTTTTAAAGCTTTTTTTAGTCTTAAGGACAATAAATTTCATTTTATAGATAATTTTTTGTTCAAAAGTTATTTCGAGGTAGTGGGTGTAAGTTTTTTTTGCTCACTGTACTCAAACAATATGTTTGACATTTGTGTGGACTGAAAAAAGCAATCAGCTGGGCTCTTAACACTACCTTATTGAATTTGCCTTGCAATCGAAGAATAAATATATACTAAAATTAAAGAATTGATAGCAATGCTAATAAAAAAAATGGCAACTAAAAACTTTTTTGTAAACATTACTAACAATTATTACTATCAAAAGCGTTTTAAAACAATCTTATTAACTTGTTTGGTATTATTTCAACATTTACATGTGCAATTCTTTCAAATCATGGAATAAAAACTGATTTCTTTGGAAGAATAGTGAATATAAATGTTATTAATGCATATTTAAGGTTTAACTTAAACCAAATGTAACAATAAAAGGCAGTTAGTTGTTTGAATTTTCCCTAAACTAGTTCCTTAATCCATCTCTTCTTCCTCAAATTCATCATCGTCATCGTAATTTATACCATCAAAATATTCCTGGGGATTGGAAAACTAAAATATATATCAAATTAGCAGGACGTACGTATAAGGATTAGGTATACACAACCTTTTTTTTATAAAAAATTTTGGTGGCGGCAAACGCCGACATGGCCACTACTGCACTAATTCCTGCCAGTATTTTTGTTTTTCTTTCCGATTCTAGGAACTTGCGTTCTGTTGCCGTTAACAGAGGATTGTTTGGTGAGGCGTCATCCTTACTAGTGTTTATTGAATTGAATGACTCCTTTTTAAATATATCCTTCGATATACGATTTATGAATTGTACCAAGTTTTGACAGCCTTTAATGTGATTTTGTATGGGATTGTTGGGTAGAGTTATTTTATATAAAATCGATAAATACGAAAATACTATGGCATCCAATTCACTAAGTTGGTCACCAAAAAACCACAGATTGCGCCCCAGACGTTTTGAAAGTACATTTACACACTTTTTGGCATTATTTGTTAGCTACAACAAATGAAATAGTTGTTGGTTGTTAGTTAGCATTTGCCTCTGAAAATATTAAGGAATTTATATACTTACATTGTCTACTTCATGGAGATCTAGCTTATCATCTATATCGAAACCTCCCAATGTTAAAACGATATCATGAGCCTCTTTCTGGTACGAGGACGGATAATAAAAATTAAATGGAAATGGTGTTCTTTTTGCATAAAAACTTCTAACGATTTCAAAATTATTTGGTTCGCCGAACATGAAGTAGTGGTAGTATGCATGCAAATTCATAAACACCCAATTGGAAAACGATTCCGATGAATGTTTTTCATGCAATTTTAATTTGACGTCTACAGGATAACCCTTAAAATGGAATTGTTCAATAAGTTTCCATAAACTATTCTATTTAAGATTGGTATACGTACTTCTTTGTCCAAAAATTTCTTAATTTTCCTATAGCCTACAAATTTTTCATTGCCGATTTGCATGTAAGGCAATTTACCGGCACCGGAACGTAGAGGATTGGAAATTGTTTCAATTGTTACGGGACAGTGGGCAAATTTGACCAGGCACTAAAATTATTTAAAATATTATATTGCAGTTACTAAAGTTTTATTGACGAAACTTTTTTCAACTTACCAGGACGCGCAAACACTCAAAATCTATGGAAGGTAGACCCCATTCACCTTTATACACATATAATACCGCTCCTAAACGCATTGTCCACTTTTAAATTTTTTTGTATATTTATTTACAAACAGTTATAAACAATCGATCAGTGTTTTTATTTTATTTGCCGCATTAAAATGGAGAAATTTTAATAACAAATTTATTATTTAATTTCGGAAACTTTTACGAAATTAATACACAATACAGGCTTCACTATTACTCTTATTATTGAGGTTATATTCTCTGTTTACAAAAGTCAACATTAAATGCTTCTTCTATTTAATCACTTGACAAGTACATAATTCAAAAAATAACAACATACCAGTACAAAACAGCTGACAGTAAATGAAAGTGTTGTTATCAGGTGGACAGTGATAAATTAAGAAAATAAAATGTTTTTGGTAAATTATAGCAGTTCATCAGATTCAGAAGAGGAAAAGACGAATAATACTGAAACATCAGAGACTAAACGAATTGCTACAAGTGAATCAAACAGGTATGAAGTTATATGCATAGAGTAACAAGTGGTTCCCAATATATGTAAATAATTTAACCCTGGGCTTTCACACCAATCGTTTTCAACGTATATTGTTACTATTTGTCCGCGAACTGTGGTTTAGTGGTGATAAGTTTTGTCTTCAAGGATCTAACTAAAAGGGAAGTAAATAAACTTTTACACCGTGGGTGGCTTTAACACATTGGTTCTTACGGTTCAATATTTGAGGGAAACCGCTTTCTTTCTGGTTTGTTTAACAAGCAAACTTTTCGATGGAGTGCTGATTGAAGAGTCACATATCAGGTATCTGCCATTCGATTCATAAATGAGAGGTGCCACTACACTACTTCACACATCCTTCTAACGATCATGGGCAAACATCTTACCCACTTACCTTGTACTATTAGTTTACTTACAACTAAACCTCCCGAAGCAATAAGTATGCTAAGACTAAGACTAAACTTTCAACCCAAGCACATTGAATTTGTGCCAAACATAACCTCTGACCTTTTTTTATTTAGGCCATTATTACCGCAGGCGGCTTTATTATTAGGAAAACGCAAAATCAACCAAGTTGAGGATGATGTCCTGGATGATCCCTCAAAACATGAGGGTCGTATTAGAAGTTTTAAACACGAGCGTGGCAATTGGGCTACTTATGTTCACATACCCATTAAAGATAATATCCTTGAAGATATACAAGATATATGTCTAATGGTTTTGGCAGAAAAATACAATTTTAAGCCATCAGCAGAAATGCATATCAGTTTAAGTAAAACAGTCGTTTTGCAATATCATTTTATTGAATTATTTATTGATACTCTACAAACGGTATTACAAATGGAAAGAAGGTATGCATGCGAATCTTTGTAATGGATAGATAATATAAAAACAATTTCACTTAGTTTTGCAGTTTCCTTCAACAATTTGAAGGCCTATACAAATGCAGAACGCACACGCACTTTCTTAGCGTTGACCATGGATGAATTGTATCTCAAAAAGATGTTAATTATTTTAAACAAAGTGGACAGTGTAATGAAAGATTTTAAACTTGCTACTTTTTATGAGGTACTTTTGTTAGAAATGAAATATTATATACTGTTGAAAATAATAAGCTTTTCCACTCTTTAATTTTTTATAGAATCCTTCATTTCACATTAGCATATTGTGGTGCATCGGTGACCATGTTAGTTTAATAAATAATTTAATACCATGTATTATGGAATCGTTAAGTGAGCGTTTACCCGTAAGTTGTACGGTTGATCAAATATATTGTAAAAGCGGTTTTAAAGAGTTCAATTTTAAACTTATAAAATAAATGTGATTACTAATTAAGTTTTTTTCTTGTCATTGGATTGTTTTGCGGCTTGGGCATGTTCTTCCAAACGAGCTTCTTCTTCCATATCTAATAAGCGTTGTTTTCTGCGTCCTAAAGGTGTTTTTGTCCACCATGATTCGTAGGCTTCTTCCTCCTCACGGTATACAGGATCTCTTGTGCTATAAAGTAAATCTAACTTGGACTGTATTTTACAAAAAGTAAAATTTTCTTACCACAAAGCATTTATTAACTCTACATGAGTGAGAGGTTGAGAACGCAATTGTAATTTACGTTTGCAGGTTAGAACTTCCTTTAAGCAGGCATTAACAGATCCAATTGTATAGCCATCTGATATTTTAGCCATAACACTGCAGTCTAAATTAGACAAGCCACCAGAATATTCACTAATCGTCAAAAATGATAACATTGTAAAAAGACAAGTATTCTTTATTAAATATCCATTGCGACTTACTGCAACAATGATTTCCAAGCAAGTGACAACGCTCCATAATCGGGACGTGGTATGTAAATAAAGCGATTGTAAGTTTGTTGTAGAAGCTTTTGATCAGCGTCCCATGGTAGATTAGAAGTACCTATGAATAGTACACGGTCTTCGGGTGCAATATTTTTTATTAACTTTGGCAAATCTTTCTTCAAGCGTTTAGGATCAGTGCGATCAGTTTTAGGTATTTTTTTCATAAAAGGTTTTTCTGCATCGCCCATATAAATTACCGATGGTTGAAGTAAACGCGACACTTTTAAAACCAAGTGTAATAACATTATCAATCCCGATTTACCAGGGTATTTTCCCACAATATTGGCAGGAGTTAAATCAAATAAAACTGCTCCAACTTCTGTGCAAATGGCATGTAATAAAGTTTTTTTTCCTGAACCTTTGGGGCCAGCCAATAATATGGATCGTATTAATGGACATGAATTGTGTATTTGCTCGGAACCCAAAGGCAATATACAATATTCGATGAGAATTTGTCTTATGTCGCCTGGCGATGGACACATACCAGATCTGGCAGTAATGGCTTTATCGCCCAAATACTGACTCAATCTTATTTCAGGATATTTTCTGATTATACCATTCGTAACTAATTCTTCATAGAGAGATTCAGTTGTGCGATCAGGTGTTAAATCTTTCTCTTTCTTCTTTTTGCCTTTCTTGCCAGATCTGCGAGCCTTTTTATTGCTTTTCTTTGCTTTTTTGCCAGTAGCATTCTGGATGCAGGAATGACTACATATATATAAACAATTTTAAAGACTTTTATTTTGTCAAACCTACCTGTAACAATTCTAGCTCTTGTCTCATAACATCGTCTACAACTTTTCGAAATTCTCTTTCAACTTCTATATACTTTTCATTATAAATCATATCTTCATAAGGCGCTTGTCTTAAATTACCAGACTCATCCTTGTCGCGCCAAATCTCATTGAATCTAGATCATTTTGTGTTTTTTTGTTTTTGGATAAGTTTTGTTTTAGTTTACCTTATTGCTTTTGTTTTTATTTTTAATACCTATCAATTTCCGTTCGAATATCCGGTAAACAATTAGACTGACCTGGTTGTAAGCCACCTTCTTCATCCAATTGGTTTTCATTAACATTTAAATCGCCACTTCTAGCCGGTGATTTTGATTTGTCCTTAGTTTTGCGAGATTCTTTTGAAGAACGTGCAGAGGATCGACTGAGTTCACTTTCAGTACCGGGTCGACTAAAAATGTGTAATGAACCACCCTGATCTTCGGAGGGAAAATCTGGTAACTTGCCTGTTTTTTCGTAACAGTCTTTTATCCAGGAACGCAATTCATCGGCAATGTCTTCGGTCATATTAGCGCCGTGCTTAGTCTTTATTTCTTCGCGCACTTGCTCTAAAGCTGTTTCAAATTTCTCTTTAAATGCTTCCTGAGTAGCATAACTTCTTTCAAAAATCTACATAAATGTACAAGTTTATCGTAAATATTTTAAAAATTTAACACTGTTTTACCTCATTTAATTTTTCAACTTTTTCTGCTCTGGCTTTTAGTATATGAGAAGGTGGTGGCACCATGCCTATCAATATCATTTCATCAACTTTGCGTCTACGTGTCTTACGTCTAGCCGCATGACCACGCCACATTTTTTGAATTTTCATTGCAGCCATTAAGCCAGTATCGGCACGATCTTTATCCTTTTCTTCTGCTTTACCCTTTTCCTTAAGCATGCGTATTTCTTTCATAAAATGTGCTCTTAAACGTCCTTGACGGGCTCTTTCATGCATTTGTATCAAACGTATAGCCTGGATTTCCGACATTTGTTCCACTATGGGATTTTCCTCCACCCAACCCAGTTTCACCAATATATCATGCATCGTTTTATTACGCTTATCGATCTCTTTGCGTCTTTCTCTTAGGAAATATCTGGGGATACGTAATTCGGTATTCATGGGAGATAACTTTAAACGTTCAACTATGGCATCATTATAACTGAACTCCATAAGATCAATATTTACTAGGTCGTGCTTCAATTCTATAACCCTACCTAAAGTAGCATCGAGAAGGTTACGTATTAATTGTCGTTTTTGCGGTTGTATCATTTTATCGTAGACTTCTTCAAACCTATTGGCCAAACAAATGTATTTCAAATAAAACTCGTACGTGCTAGCTTGCATTAATGCCTTGGAATCAGTAGTATGTACATCGCTATCAGCATTAGCTGCTGCAAAAGCCGCTACTGTTGTATCTATATCTTGATTTTGTCGTTCATAATCACACAGTGCCAGTAGTTCTAGTTCATGTTGGGCCAAATGCCACAAATCGTTGTAATGATTATTTGACATTTCCAAAAGAAGTTGTGTAAGCGCCTTAAAAGTTCAATAACAACTGAGTTTTTACAAACAGAATTCTTAATAAGCACTAAAATTGTTACGTAGCCAAAACTACATATTTTGTTAGGAGTATCCTAGTAACGAAATGACAGGTGATATTTAAAGAGTGTCTGTATAGACTCTATAAGGAATTACGTATTTAACGAATGGATAGGAAGTTATTTAAAGTGGCGTAAGATTTCAATATGTAAATTCTGAACTATGTTTATATTGTAAATTTTTTTAAATCCTAAGCTCTTTAGAGGATCGAAAGTAAAAAATGTTGAATATTTTGAAAAACTTCCATTCCCATCAGCAACTTTATCTGTTACACTGTCGTAAAAAATGGCTTCCCTTCGACTGAAGCCCATTTGCCGGTATTCCAGTATAATGCATCTACTGAATGTTGGTCTCAGTCTCAATGTAATATTTATCGGCGAATCCTGTTTTTCGGTTTTAGGTCGAATATTGATCAGAACAAGCCCAAGACAAGTCGCCGTAGTCTAGTAGGTAGTGTGTTGGCTTATTAGACGTAAGGCCCGAGTTCAAACCCCAGGTAATGCATCAAAACGAAATATGAACAAAAAAATATATATTTCTTCGGTGAACTCCTCTCAGCAGATTTATGGCAAAAACTCTGAGAGTTAATAAACCTGTCATGAAAAAGTTTCTCAAAAGTCTGTCGTTCGGAGTCGACATTAAACTGTAGGTCCCGCCACTCACGTATAAAATTAACGCACACAACATGAGTGGTGTGAGAATCTAGGCCGTAATCCTGACTGAAGAGTTGTAATAACCAATTATGTATGTAAGCCCAAGAATGGCAAAGCCATCTAAGAACATGGTTGATTATCTTTTCATTGAGAGGAAAAACATTGAATTTTCTAAATTAATTCAAAAGGGATTTTAAATTTAACTGGCCACATACATACGCATGTATATTGTATATTTGAAATAAAACACAAAAAATTGTTTATAATTATGTTTACACTAATATTTTTTATATTTCAAATAATTTATTTAAAAAGTTATTAATTTATGATTTGTTCAATTGAATTTGTATGTTTATACACTGAAATTGTATTTATATTGTGTCTGTTTATACGCTTGTTGTATGTAGCATGTACTTGTTTTAGTGTTTGTATTACAATTCTTACAATCCAATATTTCACTTAAATTTCGCAATTAAAGACATAAAACTTTGAAATAGTTATTGTGTTAAATTTTTTCATTTTTGTTTTGTTTTTTTTCATTTTTATTTTCGTTTAATAATAGTATTCTTGACCAAAGTTTAAATATTTTTTGCCAAATCTTTGAATTTAAATTTATTTCGTTTGTTTTCTCCTTCTTTTTATTTTCTTACTTTAAAACAATTTAATTTCGAAGAAAGTTAATTATATATAACGCAATAAGATGTATAGTAATTACAATTTTTTTTATTTAAACAAGTTTCATTGTACTTGTTAATTTTATTTTAGGACACATTAGTTTAATAGATAAAAGGTAAAGGTAAGATAGATAGTTACGTTACGTAAGCTAAGGGATATGAAAGGTTCAACGAAATGACAACGAAAAAAACAATCTTATTACAATAAAACAATTAATGATGATGATGATGATGCAGTTGATGATATTTATTTATTTGTATATTTTGGTCATACATATTTAATAAGAATGATGTATATGTTAAGAAAATAAATGGTATTTTCGTAAAATGAAATGTTTTAAGTGAACTTACTAGAAAAATAAAATAAAATAAAATAAAATGTGCATGTTACAAAATAATATTTATGCAATATTTTCTCATATTTAGCATGTTAACAACAAATAAATATAAAATCAACATTTAAAATAAAAGCTGCTTAAAAGTATAACTGTTTAAAACGTACATATATTAAAAAAGAAAATTAAAAATTATAAAGAAAGCTTTAAGCAATTATGTGAGAAAGAGATTCTTAATTAAGTTTAAAATCAAAAGTGTATAATTGTTTAAGAAAAAAATAAAAATATGTATTTATATTAGCAAAACTTAAACAAAATTAATTTACAATTTATTTATTTGTTATTATTTTTTTTTTGTAAGGAAGATTTTTGTTTTTGTATTTGTATTTTTAAACAATATTTTATATGTTTTGTAGTACATTTGTGGTTGATTTGAAAATTTGAGTTTTTGTTGTACAATTAATTTGACTAAATAGAAATGTGCCAGAAATTACAAATGAAGTATTCTATACTATAAAAAAAATATTATGCTGATTTATATATTCTAAGTACAAATAAAACAATAAATTTTGGAGATTTATGAAAAATAAAATTTGGCCTCAAGTAAAAATATACATATTTTTGGGATTTACATGTTTTAGGGTGTAGTTATTTTCTTATGGTAAAACAATTGAAAATTTAAATAAAATTGTAAGACAAAACAAACATTTTAACAGAAAGCATTTTATTTAAAATGTTTTCGTTTTTTAATAAAATTATAAATTTTGATATAATTTTTTATATTTTACTGTGGGTAGGATGACAGTCTTCTTTCACTACTCAGATTGTATGTGTTCATTTTTTCATGAGTGGCAGGGTCTATAGTTTAACTTTGACTCTGAACCAAGGTAGCAAAATTTTTGAGAAAAGATAACAAATATTTATAATTTCATGCAAGGATCTTGAATTAAAATGATTATTTAAAAGTGTTTTTCTACAGAGTATTTCTCAATCTCCATTTCTGTAAAAATATTTGTTCGTTCATTTGGAAAATATTAATGTTTAGTATTTTAGAATAATTATGTATTTATTTTGCTTTATTTTTTAAAAGTCGTACAAACAAACATTTATCAAAAACCAATAGTATATAGTTTTGCGCTGTTCTTTTATTTATTTTTTACCTTCATCGGCCTTTTTGTCTAAAAAATTATAATAATTTGAAACTAATTAAAATATAAAGGGATAATTTACTTTAAAATTGTTATAAATTTGATTCGTTTTTGAATAATTTTAATTACTACTTTTGAAAAATAAGGATATATTATTTATATAAGTATATAACGTACATAATTTAATATATATTTTTATCAATCATTTCGAATATGTATGTATAATTATAATCGCTTAAAAACTAGAGGTATTATTATTATTATTGTATGTTTAAATAAATTTAGCTTAGGTTTTTATCTTTTTCTTATTTTAAGTTTAATTATTACTTTTGCTTTATTGTTTAAAAAAAATGATTTTCCAAAAAAAAAAAAAAAAACCTAAAAAGATTGTTATTGTTGCGTTATAAGTAGTAGTTGTTAAATTTTTGTTTTAAATGTAGCCTTTTTTTCTTGTTATTTGTTGTTGTTATATTTATATTCTCATTTAAATTATAATTATTAAACCATTACAAAAATGTTTATATTTTTACGGGTGGTTCTTGTTTTGTTTTCATTAAATATTGTTTTGCTTTACATTACATTACATTTTACTGTTACAAATGTTACAATTTTGTTCGTTTGTGAAAGTATGTATGTATGTAGGTCGGTATGTATATAAAGAATTTTCAGCTTAAATATTTGATATATTGTTTGTAATTTGTCACGTACAAATATTAAATTTTTTATTTTCTTTTACTGGAGTTTAATTTAATAATTTCCAAAGTGTTGTTATTTTTTTAATGTATGTTTGTATTTACCTGTTGTCAGTTTGTTTTTAATTTTTCGTCATTTGTTTGTTGTTTTGCTTTCGGTAATTATAATAAATTTTTCTTTTTTTATGTAATAGTTTAATTTCATTTAATTAAGATGTATAACAGCTGCTTTATTATTATAAATATAGCAGCATATAGTATGTATATGTATTGGAAAATGTGTTAAGAGCTGCTGCTGATAGGAAGAGGAAGAGGAGGAGGATGAGGATGGCTTTACTATAGCATTGTTTGTTTATATAATTGTTATGCTGCTGATGCTAATATATTTTTGCACAAGTTTCTTCTTCTTTTCACGCAGTATTATTTTTTAAATGTAATAATTTAACTTTAAGTTCGGCAAATGTTGGTCTTTTGGCAGGATTAAGGTCCCAAGCTTGTCTCATCATTTCATAAATTTCGGGAGGACAACCTTCAGGTGCTTCCATTTTGTAACCCACTTCAACATGTTTGACAACATCAGCCAAAGGCTAGAAATGGAAAAGAAAAACATGTTAATCAATATATTAAAGCTAGATGTTTATTAAAAGCTAAACTGCTTACAATTCTAGGATAAGGAACACGACCAAAAGAGTAAATCTCCCATAAAAGTATACCAAAACTCCACATATCAGATTTGTTGGAAAACCGCTAAAAAATTAAACAGAACATTAAAAGAATTTATTTTATAATTGAAAATAAATTTATATGGCTTTATATTCAAATTGCTTCAACTTACTCCATTTTTCAAAGCTTCTGGTGCAGTCCATTTGATGGGTAATTTACCCACATCTAAATTATAGCACTCTTCACGTGCTAAACCGAAATCGGAAACTTTGGCTACACAATCCTCGGATATAAGAACATTACGAGCGGCTAAATCACGATGAACAACTTTTTTCGCTTCCAAATATTCCATGCCCGAAGCAGTATCACTAATTTAATGCAATAATAAATTATTTCTGCTGTATACACAAGTAGGTATTGTTGTGTACTATACTTACTAAGCAAAATTGATTTGATCCTTTTTGGTTATATGCTGTCGTCCCCGTGATCTTAGATAATCAACCAGTGATCCTTTGCTCATATATTCAGTCACCAAATAAATATGTTTACTTGTGAAAACTAAGCCCACAAATTTTACTAAATTCTCATGTTCCAGGGTCCTGAAAATTAAAATTATTCAAGTATATTTTTTTTTATATGTACCTATAAAGTAGTTAATATAATAAAAAATTACGTCATAACAGAAGCTTCTGCTAAGAATTTTTGTACAGCTCCCTCGTCTTTAAGCATTTTAACAGCCACTTTTTCATTGCGCAGTATACCAAGCATAACGTCACCAAATTCTCCTTTGCCTATACTCTCGCGTAATTGTAAATCCGATTCAGGTATAACCCATCCCTTATCAATGAAATCCTTTGAATTAATGCAGTACTCTTGTTTGCCCTGTTTGGGTAAACATTTTATAAGCTGTGTGCACAAGCCGTCAGCATCTGCCTCATAGTGCTGCGTATGAAAATGATAATTGTTAAGTACGGTTTTAAAAATACAATAAGTGATGGTCATAACTTACCGCTACTAGTTGACCCAAATTTTCGAAATATTCCTCGTCGTCTATGGTTAATTTATTTTCTAAATACTTAACGCGATAATGTTCAACTTTGCCCTGAAAACACACACACAAGGTATAGTCTCCAGGAAAGTTGGTCGATTCTCTAACTAAGAACAGACCATCTTCTCGTGGTTGCAGCAGATGTTCAGCTTCATCACGTGTAATGCTGCCGTGGAACCAACTAAAATTTAACGAAGTATTAAACATTTTAAAAAGTTGAAAAAATTGTATTAAAACACTTACGGCATGGCATTAAGTTTAACTTCACATTTCTTATGGGGTTGGTTGTGCAGACCACTGCTGTGATTGGGAGCTAAACCAGACGTGGGCGACAATGATGGTGTAGTCCAGGACTGGCTTGTTACTGGGACATTGGCTCCGCCATTTATATCGAAACCATGTAATGAACTGCTCATCGATGAGGCATTTGCTGCTTGATTTACCACCATGGCAGGTTGTGACTGATGATGTGGTTGGGCAGGATGTTGTGTATGAAGTAACATATTACTACCACCACCTGCATTTGATTGTAGTGCCATACTTTTAGGTGGTAAACCACGATCGTGCAAAGATAGAGCAGTATGTGCAGCATTCAGGGAAGATGTCATCAGATTGTTATTACAATTGTTAGCGGCCGCTGCTGCCGATAATAATTGTAAATGCTGTTGCTGGTGTTGCTGCGTAACACTGGCAACAGCTGCAGCCGTAGCTGAAGGAGCATTTAAGCCAATTGGTGCAAATGTTGACATAATATGTTGTTGTTGTTGTGGCTGCTGCTGCTGTTGTTGTTGCTGTTGCTGCTGTATTTGGGGCTGTGGATGCTGATTTGGCGATTTCGGCGAATGATTGGATGGAGCAACTATCACAGCACCAGGGGCATTTGTTATTAAATTATGACTATTAAGTGCATGCGAGGACAAATGAATCGCATTATGATGATGGGGATTCTGTAATTTATAAAAAAACATATGCATACGTTTAATATTATTAATTAATATCGTATACGAAATAATAAAATGTAGTTCTATTTCGTTTGTTTTTTTTTTTTGTAATTGTAATTGTTTGTTTTTGAAGTCAAGTTTCAAATGCTTAAATTAAATTGTTAGGCTATGACTGTAGATAAAACATTAGTGCTACCTACACACATACATACATATATTGTTTCCATTATTACATACAATTTCTAACTAAATGATAAAATGATGATGATGAACGTGGTCGATATCTACAGTAGTTGTCATTCGAATACAATATGATTAATGCGATTAATATAATTTAAATGAAATATTTAATTACACAATATAAAATGGGTAGCCATATATTATATATTTTAAAGTTTTAATTTTTTTTAAGGGAAAATATAATCTAAATGAGGTTCGAAATTTCGAAAAACATTTCGAAAAATTTAAAAATAAAACGTTAACGTCTTAAAGTCTTCTGGCCAAATACAAGGCAACTTTCTGTTAGAAGAAGAAAATATAATTGAATAGGTCTTGATGAAAAATACCAAAAATTCCATTAGAATTCAATCCTGAAGGCAATAATAGAAGGGAATGCGCTATCCACACACGGAACCGAGAAGTCAGATACGGGATAGAGCTGTATAGAAAAAGTAAATCAGGAAATATGTAAAGGCCCTTCATAAAAGAATTGAGTTGTCTTGTGTTTTTATACTAAAAATTTGTATTACTGAAAGAGTTTCATAGTACACATACATACATACATAACTGGTAATTATATCCCTTACAGTCTACCTTCTCACACCAATCATGTTGTATGTATGTATTATGTTATCCTAGTCAACCCTCCAACTTGATTTTCTATTAAAAAAAAAAATACATTTTATGGAATCCAGAATGCTGAATGATATGTCAAGTTTAAAATTCTTAACAGTCTGTATGTAGTCAGTCCACTATGTTCAAAACTAAAATATTTGATTTTTTTTATTACCACGTTATTATGATGCGTTGATAGTTGCGTAGTTTGTGCTACAATATGTGGTTGGGATTGGCTAAATTGTTGTTGTAGTGTAATGTTATTAGTTACACCGCCACCTAAACCTACAACAGCAGTACCAATACCGCCTCCAATAATGCCACCACTACCACCACCACTATTCCCTAGTAAATTATTAGGATGTGTTGCTGTTGTTAGGCCGCCGCCAGTAGCTGAAGGCTGTGGCGCTGGCCGTTTATTGTGTCGTAAAGGTGCTGTTGGCGGCATTTGATGCCCAGTAGATTGTAAAAACCATGGATCACCACCGGTATTTGAGGTCGCCACTGTTACTGTCGGTTGAGAGAAACCTCGATGATGACCCACCACAGTTGTTTGTCCGTTTTGTGCGGCAGTAATGTGACTATTCATAACGCTATTGTTAGAACGTATATTCGCAGTAATCGTCGATGACTGCGTCGTTACGTAGCAATTTATAGCTTTTGTTGCTGTTTGATTTTGATCTGTCTGTGCTAGTGTTGTTAACGTTGATGTTATTGGTGTATTTAAATTGGTAGTAGTAGAATCAGTGATATTTGTATTTGTAGTAGTAGTTTTTATTGTGCTAACCTCGGCTGTTGCTGCTATAATTGCTTTTGGATGATCAGTTGCTGAATTTGTAGTAGAAGGTGAACAATTTCCAACATCTGTTGTGCTTGATTTGGCAGATTTCGGTGTTTGTAATTTCGGTTTATCCGAATTGGTTCCTTTACATTGGAGGGAATTATTATTATTGCTGGATATATTCTCAGCGCTATGGCTGCTATTAGACGATGTTTGAGCTTTAATTTGAATATGCTTCGTTTGGATTTGTTGTTGCGGTTGTTGTCGTCGTTCTTTTTCTTCTGTTTTTATATTTAATATATCATCAGACTTTAAATTATAACGCAGAGAAGTTTTATTTTCTTTACCATCTGTACAATCAGTTGCCTCTTCATCTGCAAAAGAAAACAGAAAAACAAACATGAATTTTTTAATAAATAAATTAAATATTTTTTAATAATATGGTACATAAGTATGTATATTGTACATATATTTTATATACATACATACTATGTATTCCTTTGAAATAATATTTTATTTTTTCTCCTGACTATGCAACTTTTTTCCGCTCTCATAATACAATAATATTTCATTTTAATTTCGTTGTATTTTTTTCTGTTTTGTTGCTTTAATGCTTTGATTTTATTATTGTACCATAAATGGTTAATTTGTTGTTGTTTTTCATACCACGGGAAACAATAAACAATCTAAGCTTAATTCCGGTCATAATAAAGGAACACATTTTGTCGTATATGGGCTTAAAATAATAACAAAAAAAAATAGTTCCAGCAAGTAATAGAGTTGCCATTAAGGACTATTTTAGCACTCCAAACATTTTATAAAAATAAAAAAATCTAATGTTTTTAAGGTGAATATATAAAAAAGCGATAAAAGTCGTATTCTATCTTCTATCTATCTATATATAAAAAAATGAATGTTTGTTTGTATGTAATTAATAGAATCATAAACTATGCATTTGATCATGTTATGATCTTTAGCAAAGTTGTTGCGCATGAGCCAGGGAAGGTGCCTAAGTTGGTATGAACAATTTCCGACAGGTGGCGCCACTGAAAATTACTCAAAATGATTTAAATCTTAAACTATGCATTTGATCATGTTATGATCTTTAGCAAAGTTGTTGCGCATGAGCCGGGGCAGGTTCCTAAGTTGCTATGAACAATTTCCGACAGGTGGCGCTACTGAAAATTACTAAAAATGATTTGAATCGTAAACTGTGCATTTAATCATCTTATGATCTTTAGCAAAGTTGTTGCGCATGAGCTGACGAAGGTTTCTAAGTTGGTATGATCAATTTCCGTCAGGTGGCGCCACTCAAAATGATCGTAAACTGTGCATTTGATCATGATATAAACTTTAGCAAAGTTGTTGCGCATAAGTCGACGAAGGTTTCTAAGTTAGTGCGATTAATTTCCGAAAGATGGCGTCACTGAAATTATTCAAAATGAATGACAAGCAATTGGTCGACCTACACCTCAAGCACGGAAGGAAAGAGCATTACGAGCCTCAGAATCAGACGAGCATTGAGACTTGAAAATCTTCGAGTACATGCCGCTGAGACCCGTTCGCATGAATCACTTGGACAACGAAAAGTGAGATTAGATTGATCCCGCGCACTACTCAGGCCCGTTCGTCTGAATCATATGGACAACGGGAAACAAAATCAATAAAATTATTCAAAATTAATTGAATATTTGTGTATTGTCTTTTCTTCAAATTTATTTTAATTGGTGGCGCAACAACGCGCTCAGCATACAGCTAGTTTATTATAAAGGAAATTAGAAAGAAAGTAGAAGGTTTCCAAAAGCTGTAGGATAAATAGAAACGAATATAACTAAAAAAAAAAATTGAATATGTTTAATAGCGATGGAGTTGATTTCTTGTGGCCCTAGCTTCCAAATGATTTATTTCAAAATTACAACAAATTATCGAACATAATATGCTGCATATTTAAATATAATGGGATAATTATCCCATTTTTCGAAACCGTATATTGCATGTATTTTTTTTTTATTGAAGAGAGTATTGTCTATCAGTTTTCTTAGTCAGCTGATTAAGTACAAATATATTGCGGCTTGGTACAACCTTATGTAGTTATAAGCTTTTAATAAAGCTTTTGTAAATAATCAAAAAAAAATTAAAATTAAAGTTAATTAGCATATAAACATTTAACTATACAAATAAATACGAGTATGTACATGTCTATGATAACAAAAACAAACAAACATACACCTGTTGTTGTTTGCCCCCAAAAAATTATTTTTTTTATTACTTAACAAGTATGTGGCAACACTTTTAAATTTATAGGCATAAATAAATACGAGCGACTATAATGCAATTGTTAGTTAATGTAAATGCCGTTGTTGTTATTGTATAAAAATCAAATCATACACTGAGAGAAAAATTCTATAAATAATGCTCTTAATTGGCTAGTTTATATAATAATTGAGTTTTTAAAATGATTTACTTTGATTTTTGCTTTTGTAGAGTGTAAAAATTAGTAAACAAAGGTATAAAAAAAAATTAAAATATTTTTAAATTTCCGTTTGAGCGATTTTCGTCTAAGCCAGTATTGTTGTTCAAAATCAAATTCAATCCAAAAAAAAAAATTCACAAAATTCATCGCTGTCTGCTGTTGATGTTTTATTGTATTTTTTCGCATTTAATTCGAATTGTCTCTATATATACATACGTACTAGATAAGTACGTTAAGATAAATAAGAGCAACGGCATGAGAATTTAAATAGATTTTAATTAATTTTCCTTTAAACAATAAAATGGATATTGAAATACTTCTCATTGTTAAACGATTGTAAAATAGCCGACAGAAAAAAGCAGAAATTAAATAAACTCAAATTCAAATAAAAAATTTGAAACGAAAACAAAATTCTATTTACGAGCAGTATTAGCAAATGTGTTAGAAATCGTTATTTCATAATCAAATAAACTAAAATATTAAGATATACGAGTATATATGGGGTATACAGGTAATATTTTCACTTTTAGTGCTAATCAAAATTCAATAGGACAGTTATGATAATATGATTGGTCATCGGTCGGTCCATAATATGGAATGAAATTTGAACGGAATCTTTATTGTTCTTTTAATTTAATATCACATACAGCTATGTTCGAAATAAGAGCAACGTTATGTTAAAAATTTTCGTGTTATGTAGAGTTAGAATGTTCTTAGTCAAGTTAAAAAAGTACCCAATAGAGTATTAACTAGGCGAGGCCGTTATCACGTAAGGAGTTTGAAATTCGTGTCAACAGCCATCGTTGCCATTTTCTGATCCTTTTCAAATGTTGTAAATTATATGATAAAAAAAACCAAGCATTCGAATAAACCTAGGTTAGGTTAGGTTGAGGACGTGTGCTTGTCAATTAAGACAAGTGCAGTACCCGGGGGTCGAATTGACCCATTGTACCACGTCCTTAAAGAGGGAAGGATAATAGAGCGAATAGGATAAAAGGAAAGGATGTAGGAAAGGGGGAGAATGGGAAACGGAGGAATTACAATGACTAGACACAACAAAAAGGGAGTGCGCGACTACACTGATGAAGCCCTAGCACCTCTCAACCAGCCTAAGCCACTAATGAATCTGTGGAGAGCCTTGACGTCGGCTCTCGACACAGCTCTCAAAGAAGGCCTTGCCAAGGGTCCTCAACCTACCAAGGGCTGGGCAGTTACAGAGTAGGTGTTGGATAGTCTCCAACTCCTCCTCATCGCAACATGCCCTGCAATAGTCCGGCTGGGATCTGTTCCAGATCCCCGTCAGCAATCTAATCTCGCCGTGCCCCGTGATAAACCCGACAACCAACCTTAAGCTGGCCTTATCCAAGCCCAGCAGCCAACCTGTTCTCTTACTGTCCACAGCAGGCTATAGACATCTAGAACAAAACAACCCGATCCCCGTTCGAATACACCTAAATAACAACAATTTTTTAAAATCCTCTATATCTTAAGGTCATGTTTTTAGCATAATAGGACAATTTTGGATAACTTTATTTAGGGTAAAGAGATACATCGTGCAAACAAACAGATATTCGCTGTATGTATGTAGATGTATGGATATATGTACGTACGTGTGTAGATAAAAATAAATATAAATTTTTAAATAATAAATAGGTGGAATAAATAATATTCAAACATATATATTCCATTCTATTTTATTGCGTTTTAACATTTTCAATATGAGCAAACAGATCGTAAGATGATGATTCATGCATTTAAGTGAGTCGTTTCGTTTGTTTTTACTTTTTAATTTTTGCTTATATTCCCACCAACTTGTCACTTTTTTTTCCGCTGTTATTTGTTGAACTTTTTAATTTGCATTTTATAATACAAAAATAAATAAATTTAAAAAAATTTACTGCTACTGTTTGCTTGATTATGGGAAGAGTTTCGTTAAGAATTTCAATGAACAGAAGAACATTTATTAACGGGGCCACTACTCTCGACACTCAGCTCTGTTTGGTGAATTTTTGGCATTAAGTATTTGCATTTATTTTCGAAATTGAAGCACGTTTTGAAAACAATGACTCTGTTTTTATTGAATGCAGATTCTTGAAATATTTTTTATTTGCGTTCAAGTTTTTTTTTGGTTTTGTGAATAATTAAATAAATTTTTTGAATAAATTACGCAATTGAAGCAGCAACGGCAACGAGAACATCATCACGAATAACGACTATGAATTTAAAAAAAGACAAGAAATACAATAAAAAGTTATTAGAACAAAACGTCTCATATATCATGGTAGAGTGACAAGTTAAATTAATTATTTTATTTCGTTTTTTTTTTTGTGAGAAAATTACAAAATGAATAAAAATTTTAATTTTCGGTGTTAATATAGTAGTCGCCGTAGTCTAGTAGGTAGTGGGTTCGCTTATTAGACGTAAAGCCCGGGCTCGAACTCCAGAGCAGTCATCAAAACGAAATATGAAAAAAAAATATTTCTTCGGCGACTTCCTCTCAGCAGATTTCTGGCAAAAAATCTGAGAGTAAATAAATCTGCCATGAAAAAGTTTCTCAAAATCTGTCGTTCGCAGTCGACGTTAAACTGTAGCTCCCGCCACTCAAGTATAAAATTAAGGCACACAACATGAGTGGTGTGAGAAGCTAGGCCGTAATCCTGACTGAAGGGTTGTAATGGCCAATTATGTATGTATGTATGTTAATATGGGGCCTACAGAACCTTAATTCCAAAACAGATAATACAAATTACTTGATATTAAGAATTACTTCTGATTATGAGAATATTCTGGCCGAATGTCATATCAAATAGAGACCTGTGGGAGAGAGTAGAAGAAATGACCATTTCCCACAAAACACTTACGCCCTTACACTTGTAAGTATTCGGCGTACGTCAAAATTTAACCATTTAACCATGCAACATTTCAAAACTTTACTGTTAGTTGAATAAAGTCAAAGTACAATGTATGACGGATTCTATTGTCATGGCCTTTCAACTCCTTTTAATATTCTCTCTTTCTGTTATCCTCTGTCCCAAGATCTGTTATAACGCATGAGTAATTGTGTACTTTACAACAACAATAAAATTAAATTTAAATAAAATTATAGTTAGTACTTGTAGTTGTTGTTATTTTTTTTTGTTCATTGTAAATAAAGTTGATTCATTGCTGATGAAGTCATATCAACCATATGCTATGCTGTGTGTGATATATTCGCGGATGCATTGAGCGTAAAACTTTTAACTTCATTCAGAATAGGACAGTACTGTACTGTATATGCACATATTATAATATGATATTAAATAACAACAACAACAGCAATGACAATTTCTATATATATTTCGTAAATTCGCATACTGTAACGTAATTAAATATTTTATTTCATTTTTAGTTGTTTTAATAAAAAAAAAAATTATTATAAAATCTGCCCTTTGATTGCAATATATATAAAGCATGTAAATATTGTTTTGTGGTTTGTTGTTGTTGGTATTATTATCGTGATGATGATGAAATATGATTCATTTATGAATTCTCAGTCGGCTACAAAATATTGAATTGAAATTTAAGAAGACTGATGTGTTTATTATTATTAACACATATACAGTGAGCGCCATAAGTGAGTCAACATTTATTATGTTCTTAAGTATAAAAAAAGTTACTTTATCATGAATTGTTGTTTTTGTTTTAACATTTTATTTATTTATTATATTTATTCGACTATTCTCATTTACTTTTCTCGCTATCCTAAGAATATGAATTATTTCAGTGGTGTTTACTCACTTTTGGGGCTCACTGTACATACATATGTACATACATAGTATGCAAATAAAAATTATTTTTTTTTATTATAAAACAAAAAAAGACGTAAAATATGGATTATGTATGTTATTCTATGTAATATTTTCTAATAAAAAAAATAATAGCAAAACTAAATAGGAAAAGTAAAAAAAAAATCACTGAATTATAGATTAATGGCTGGGTTATGGATGGCAACTGAAAGTCAGTAGCATTGCCAATTGCCAAAAATAGCATTACATAAAGCAACTACTGACAAATAGCATTTAAAAATTTCACTTGTAAACAATTTTTTAGACTACAAATTGTTAGTGTTTCTGCATTTGACGACAGCGAGTACTACTGTCACTTCAATTTTTATTTCAAACACTAGTGGCATTGGCACATGTGGACACATGTGCAGATTCAGCTAATTCCTTGAATTCATTTCTATTAGTAAACTTCTACTGATAACCTAAACTGATACTAAGTTTTTTGGGATTATAGAAATCAAGTCTTTTAGCACAAAAACGTTAGGAGAATGACAAAACTGAACACATAACATCACATAGTTACAGCATACGCGTACATAAAGCCTACAATATTTTTTAGCATTCTGCGAAGAGTTCTGATTTTTTTTTCTACAATAGGAAAGGAAAATATGACGATAGTGTTGCAAATTTTCAATTGTTTTTAAACGTAGACAGAATATTGTCATTTTAATATTGGACCGACCCTTTTAAATGTATTATAGTGTTGTGTGTTGCAATTTATATTACAAGAGATATTGTATTGCATTACAGTACAACACTTACAACAATTGTTTCGAGAAACCAATAGAGTATAATTTTAAGATTGTTTTAACCTTTACAAACAATATTTATTTATTGTTCTACTTAAATTTCATTATATTTCGACTTTATAAGAAGAAGAAGCAATGTTATATCGCGTGTATTACATTGTAGGACAAAAGTTGCATATTAAAGTGTGTGCAAAAGTGTAGTCGTCTAGTGTAGTGTAGATTTTTTAGTTTAAGTTTAATTTCTAAGTAAAACAGAAATAAAAAACAATATTCCCATAGTGTTTCATTTCATAAGGGAAACAATATCTATAGAAATATTGTGGCATGTCATGAAAGAAACTTACATTTTAAAGTATGTATTAACATAAAATAGTATGATATGATGATATGATAATGAAATTTTGCTTCTGGTGAATACAACAATACTAGCACCCATCAAACAAGGAAACAAATGTCAAAAATTAGTTCACACGTACCGGTTTTCTTTTATTGTTTGTAATTTAATTTTTTTTCTTATAATTTTTCAAAATCAGGGTGGTATGAAGCAAATAAAAATTTGTTTTTTTTCGTTTCAAACAATCTAATAAAACAACCACAACAACACAACAACACAACAATTTGCCAAAGGGATACAAAAGTTGTCAGTTAAACAACCAGCCAGGCGACAAAGATGAGTTATGGCCACACCATACATACATATAATGACATCCGGTTAATAAAGTCCGGATATTATTATTAATAAAGCACATCATTTACATACACTCATGCATGCATACAAACATATTTGCTATTTTGTTGACTTTAGGTAGTGGTGGTAGGTAGTTAGTTATTGTATAATTCAACATCTATTTTTCCTTTATAATCAACCGTACATACATGTGTATAGTATGTTTATATATAACATGTTTATGTTAATATTTATGTAATATGCTGTATGTGCATAATAAATACTTGTACATATTTTCGATTTTTCATTTAAACAATTTTCTTTTGTTTGTTTTCATTTCTAACACCTTTTGCCACAATATTTTATTGTTGTTGAAATATTTGAAGAATTAACAGTTGAAATACATTCACACAAAAAGAAAAAATAAAATTGCGAATTTAATTTTGTTTTCCTTTTCATCTCAATTGGTTACATTGTTTCGCTGCTGCTGGTGTAAAGGTACTTGTGCAACATTTTCTTCTTCTGTTGTTGTTGTTTTCTTTTTGCAACATTTACTAAGTATCGTATCGTAAAACCATTAAAGATTAAACAAATATGTACATGTTCATATGTATGTACGTATGTATGTGTATTTGGTATTATTTCATTATAACTTTTGCTTTTCAAATTATTTATTGTTTAAGAAAAGAAAAAAAAAACAAAAAAAAAAATGTGTATATTTTATTTTATTTTACAGTCAATAAACATTAACTATTTTATGTGCTAATCGAATAGTTTTACTACACATACATACACTTACATACAGATTTTTACACACGCTAATAGTATTTAACAGAATTCAATTGAAATAATCAACAACCGGTTAACATGGCAAATCAATTGACTACGCAAACTTAATTTGTACACCTATTTGTGTGCTTACATACATACGTATGTACGTACGTACATGCATTCGTACATAAATATTTCATTTAATTTTTTCCTTTAATAAATAGCGAATATTTTTTTTTTATAAATAATTTACATTCAATTTAAAATTAAATGTTAAAAAATTAAAATAAAAAAAAAAACTGCACAGTGGGATGAAAGAAGAAAAAAGGTTAAACTTTTATTCAAAATTACAAGGATTGAAAATTCTTTTAAAAGTAAAATAAATAAATAAATTCTGTCAATAAAGGTTTCGATAGTCGTTCGTTTTCCATAATGCAAATGATAAGTCTACTGCATGGCATCTGACAGGCTCTACACATACATATTTGTATAGCAAGCCACATAATCTAAATAATCTTGCAGTCAACTGTGAAATTAAGTACAAAGCAAAATCTGCTTCGAACATAAAAAATTATGGCTCGAGTGATGATGATGGGACTCGATGCTTTCAAACGCCGTGCGGACATTTGTTAATAGCAGCATTGAAAAAAATAGGATGGAAAAATGCAAACGGGTCTTGATGAAGCACGCTGATACCTTGCTCAGACAAACTTTATGAATTAAATTTAATAAACAAGTTGATATGGTGCCTGCATGATTATCTAAGATGCATTTGAACCAAATCTTTGGATCAAAAAGGGTAATCAATCAACTTCATGGCTTGGTAAGGCGTCTAAAGGTCACTAACTAGCATTTCTGAGAAGAAACTGACAAAACATCGGCCAAAGGAAGGTGTTGTAAAATCCCTTAACTGTTGTATGTTCTATACGTTCCAACTATGCTGGCAAATTTTTCAAAACTTCCGAGACCAAATTTTTATGCAATCAATACCAAGTAACAAAGAAAGTTTTTTCTGAGGAAAGTTTCTGGGAAATTTTTTTTTTTTTGTTTTTTTTTATAATTCATTTTTATTTACAACCTATCCCAAAGGATAATAAGTAAATTATATAAAGTTAAATACAGTAACATTGATTGTTGAACTCCAATGAGAACAACAATATTGTCTTAAAAGGGAAAAATTTGAATTATCGAAATATTTTCTAAAGAATTTTTGCGATAAAACACGAATTTTATGATTTACATTTTAATAATTAATATTATGTTTATATTTTAATAATTTACAAGGTTTTACATTAAAAACTTTTATTTATAAAGAGAAAATATGAACCATAAAATTTGTAAAATATTTAAACAAAATTACACGTACAAAGAAAGTGTAAAATTATTGAAAAAAAAAGAATTAATAAAAAAAGTTAAATTCCAAAGTTTAAACCCAAGATACATATGTACAGCGCCTCTTAAAATAATAAAAAAAACACTTAGAGAAATCACGTAGAGCAAAATTTTTGGAAGGAATTCGGTTCCCCTCAAGATAAGAGAAGATTTGATTGAATGAAGATAATTATGGATGTTATCATATACTTCAGAATATTCGAAGAAATAATGTTGGCTACGAAACAATACCAATACCCCCAAATAGTCAGAGGTCTCAACACAATAGATACGATGGTGTTAGCATGACGCGTAGTATGATAGTATGACGACCCACGTTCACTTTTTCAGTGTGAGTATGAGATCCGTATTGGACCAAAATATACTAAATATGACACTGAGAAAACTTATTGTATGTAATAAACAATTAAATAAAGACTTTCTTTTCTCTTTTTTTACGATTTTTTTTTTATTGTTTATTTAAAATGACGTAAAATTGTATTACCAGTGATTCCACTGGACCATATGTAATGGTTTTTTGTCATTAAAATGACTCATCCTACTGCTTTAAGTGCTTTGCGAACAAAACCATTGGTTAGAAAAAAAAATTCAAATGGTTAACCAAACTAATCGAAAAACCAGCTGTAAGCTATCAAGTTGGTTTTCTAACAAAACAGTGTTGGTAATATAAGTAATATACAGCGGAGAGAGGCTAATATAAACAATGTGTGTGAAAAACAAAGTTTATTTTTTAATACAGTCAACCCTCCTATAACACGGTACTTTCAGAACGCGGTTTCCATATAACGCAGAGCTGAAATTGCGACAGCCCTCCTATAACGCGGCTTCCACATAACGCGGAGATAAAATTGCAACAGCCCCCCTATAACGCGGTACTCTTACAGTGCGGTTTCCATTCAACAACATCCCACAAGTTCCTTCCGCACAGTTTAATATCAGTTTTATTTTAGACTCAAGAGCACAGCCGAGGTATTGTATAAACAACATGTTTATATAAACATGCCAACTAATCTCATAGCTGTCTATGACATCGGTTTCAGTCATCTCAGAGCTCTTTCACAGTACATACGTTTTGTTGGTGACCAAGCCTTTACAAAAATTCTTCTCATTCAACTCATATCTGACAGTGAGGATGAATGTTGGAAAATTACAGTCTCTTAGTTTAGTTTTTGTTTCATTTTTTTACCAATCCTTCTATGAACTCTTTAATTCAATAAAAATAATTTATAATTTATCTTGTCTTGGTCTCCATATAACGCAGTACGAATGATGTGGTTCGTACTAATTCCCAGTTTCCTATAGAGCGGTTTCCATACAAAGGTTCAATCCGAGTTTCTTATAGCGAGGGTTTGCATACAACGCCGTAAGCACTCACCGCGTTATAAGAGGGTTGACTGTAATTGCATTTCAATAAGTTAAAGACCTATTAATTAATAATTCTAATATACACTGGAGATCAAAACTAATGCAATAAAATAGGAAATTAATAAAGATTGAAAATAATGTATAAAAAATTCTTTTGTTTTTTGCCTATTAAATTTCATTCTATTTTATTTAAACTGATATTTATGAGTTAATTAAAAGAAAAACTATTTATTATTTTGCAATTGTTTTACTTTTATAGAATTTTTTAAACCACCAGTGTATTGCTTAAAATTTCTGTAAAAAAAAAGACATTTAAAACAGTGGTAATACTAACCAAACCATTCTTCACTTAAGTTTGTATGATTTTCAATATTTTTGGTATTATTGTTGTTGCTGCTGCTGTTATTATTATTGTTATTATTGGTAAAATTGTTATTGTTGTTATTGAGATTTGAAGCAAAATTTTTCACATTGAATATATACGATGATGATTTCAATTTCTCACTTAAGGAATTGTTGCCGATCTTGCTATTGTTGTTGCGAGCATTTAATTTTGTTTCAGTTACATTTTCAATGAAACGATTTTTCGCTTTGCTTAAATTAAAATTATACACAGTATTTTTATGGTTAAGATCATGTGATGACGATGATGATGATGCTGTCGTCGCTGCTTTGGTATTATTATTAATTGATGATGAGTTGACATCATTGTTCGTATGATAATGCGATTGATTTGTATTGTTATTGTTATTTACACGCACACTATTACGATATAATTTGCGAGCCGAACGTAAAAAACTTATTAGGCGGGTATCGGGTGCATAGCATTTATTATTATTATTATTGTTGTTGTTGTTATTATTACAACATGTATTGTTGTTATTATTGTAAATTGGTAATTTGTTTTTAAAACCATTAACTAGACATATAGATGTAGCGCCCGATATCGTTTTAGGCGGCGAAGAAGTTGTTCGTGTTTTACTACAATTGTATTTATTGTTGTTGTGTTGATAAATTGAATTTAAACAATTTGTTTGGGATGATTTTTGTTGTAATATTTGGTTGTTATTGTGATTTGGTACCGATGTTAGACTACTAGTAGCCGTTAAAAGTTTATGTTTCGAACGCGCCGTAAGACTATTTTGTTTACGTTGTTGCAATTCTTTGTGTGTAATCGAACTGTTGCTGCGTTGCAAACCGTTGCAGTTATTTCTCAATGACGGTAAATCACTTTTATAACAACATGAGCCCAACGCTAGCGGTGACTGTTTACACCAATAAATTTTATTGCTACCGAAATAATAACGTCGTCGACTATCGCATTTCGGTGTACGTGGCCGTTTGGGCCGTATACTGCCTGAGTGTATGCTACCACCAGATACTAGGGATTTTTGACATGTTCTTATGGTAGAATTTGTGGATGTTTGAGAGGAACTCGATGAATTTAGATTATGAAGCTTATCACAATTCAAGATGCTGGTTAGCGACTTGTCTTTGTCACTGATGAACGTCTTCGGCGATGTTGATAACGATGAAGATGTTGACGAGGATGATAATGATGTTGTTGTTGTATCGTGATTATTGTGTATGCTATTGTCACTGTTCGTTATTGAGGTTGTATTCGATGACGAAGAGGTTAAAAACGAATTGGATTGTATAAATACACCATCACACGTAATTTTGATTGTTGTCACCATGATTTTTGTTACAAAACATATTTAACTGTTTTTTGTTTCGGTTTTTCTTTATTTTTATTATTTCTATATTTTTATTTATAAGTGATTATTTTAAACATTTGATTTTACTTTAAAAACGTGTTTCCCAATGACTAAATACAATATTTTCAAATTATTGTTCTACGTTGTTTGCCTAGTTTTTTAATTTAACATTTTTTTTTAATATTAAATATACATTTTCCCAAAAGCCGTCATAGAATTTTTAATTTGAGTATCCCCATGCAATGTTTAATTCCATTTAAACAAAAGAGGAGGTATATTTGTTTTTTTTTTATCAATATGACTGCGAACCAATTACAAGTTCTAGACAACCCCTAAAGTCTTTCAACATCAATTGACGCAATATCAGTCTATTCACCAAGAATTTATCTGCTCAGGAAAGCATAACTCGTTAAAGTAAACGCAGTACAATGGCAGCGAGAGTGTAAATCAGTTTCATAGTTCTAGAGAACCCCTAAAACTTCATGCAAGTCATCGACCAAAGAAATGCAAGTTATCAGCCCAAAAGGTTTAAGGCATTGACCAAAAACTGCAACTCACCCATAAAAAAATGCAGGTCATCGTCCCAAAAATGCAAGTCATCAACCAAAAAATGTAAGTAATCGACCAAAAACTGCATGTCATTGGCCAAAAAAATGCGAGTCATCAGCCTAAATAATGCAAGTCATCGACAAAAAACTGCAAGTCATCAACCAAAAAATGCAAGTCATCGACCAAAAACTGCATGTCATTGGCCAAAAAAATGCGAGTCATCAGCCAAAATAATGCAAGTCATCGACAAAAAACTGCATGTCATTGGCCAAAAAAATGCGAGTCATCAGCCAAAATAATGCAAGTCATCGACCAAAAACTGCATGTCATTGGCAAAAAAAAAATGCCAGTCATCAAATAACAAATGCAAATCATCGTCCAAAAAATGCAAGTCATCAACCAAAAAAATGCAAGTCATCAACCAAAAAATGCAAGTCATCGTTCAAAAAAATGCAATTCACCGTCCAAAAAAATTTAAGTCATCGTCCAAAAAAATGCCAGTCATCAACCGAAAAATGCAAGTCATTGACCAAAAATGCAAGTCATCGACCAAAAAAAATGCCAGTCATCAACCAAAAAAATGCAAGTCATCGACAAAAAACTGCATGTCATTGGCCAAAAAAATGCGAGTCATCAGCCAAAATAATGCAAGTCATCGACCAAAAACTGCATGTCATTGGCAAAAAAAAAAAATGCCAGTCATCAAATAACAAATGCAAATCATCGTCCAAAAAATGCAAGTCATCAACCAAAAAAATGCAAGTCATCAACCAAAAAATGCAAGTCATCGTTCAAAAAAATGCAATTCACCGTCCAAAAAAATTTAAGTCATCGTCCAAAAAAATGCCAGTCATCAACCGAAAAATGCAAGTCATTGACCAAAAATGCAAGTCATCGACCAAAAAAAATGCAAGTCAACGTTCAAAAAAATGCCAGTCATCAACCAAAAAAATGCAAGTCATCGAACAAAAACTGCATGTCATTGGCCAAAAAAAAAAAATGCAAGTCATCGACCAAAAAATGCAAATCGTCAGCCAAAAAGGTGCAAGTCATTGTCCAAAAAAAAATGCAAGTCATCGACCAAAAATTCAAGTCATCGTCTAAAACAAAAATGCAAGCCATCCAATCAAAAAATGCAAGTCATCGATCAAAAATGCGATGCAAAAATACGATATTTTGTGGTATATATACATATAAATACATACCAACTCAATGAGAATTATTAAAATTATTTACATAGAGTAACAAAAATGTGCTTATTTGAAGAAATCAATTAGCTTCGTCGCCTATATCTCTGCTCCCAAGAAACGCCTGACCGTAAGGAAACCTGTTTTGGAATCCTTGATACCATGGCTATCCAGTCGACTAGGTCCATTTCCCCCACGGGCCCATTCTTATCCGATTTAGCCCCATTAAGACAGAACATTTGAAGAAAAAATTTAGCGTCTTCATCTATATCTCTGGTCCCAAGCAACGTCCGACCGTAAGGACACCTGTTTTGGAATCCTGTCATACAGACTAATTTATTGCTTAATTTGTTATCCTTTGAGAAACACTGGTATCACTGACTAATATTAACGCGTGTAATCAAAAAATGTAAAAGTGTGTGCTTTTTTAACTGATATGCCTTCATAATTTAAAAGATTTTCAATTTCCGTTGCGGTCTAAATGGTATTTTATTTTGAACTACATACTTAACTAGAGGTTAATAAACTTTTAAACTTGAAAAAGTTATTTTTATTTATTTTTTCGTATTGCATATATGTATGTATGTATGAAAGGTACTTGCTTTTTTGGTGTCTTGAGATCTTTATTATAAAGTAAAAAAGAAATAAATAAACCAACCAACCAACAAAAAGAAATAAATAATTATTAAAAAAGAAAGCAATACAAAACAAAACATAAGACCAATAAAATATAAACCAACAAATACAACATACATATGTATGTATGTATGTATTTAATGTGGTGTAAAGGTGATTTAAAGTATGTACTTGGTACTTTATATTTGGTTTCTGCCAAAAGTAAGTGCTAAACCAACAACAAAGTAAACATAAAATGTTTATTTTTCTTTTTTCTCTTTTCAAATGTTACTGTTATATTTTTACAAGAAACAAAAAAAAAAAAAAAGAAAGAAGAGAGCTAAAATGTGTCACTGTGAATATAACACCCAAGAGGAGTGTTGAACGAAAAAAATAAAAGACGAGCTTTATAACATTATAAATGTCTAATGCAATTAGACCAACAACAACAACAACAACATATTGTCACATCATTAAAAACAATACGGTGGTGAATTTCATTGTTAACAGTGAGTAAGCAAAGAAAAACTTCACATAAAAATCATGGTAAAGAGTAAACAAAATAAAATCAATTTGTTTTTGTACTCTCCATATGCCATAAAAAACAATCCAAGTCAAGTATTATTATACGCGTATGTATGTATGCATGTATGTACGGTAAAAAAGGCAAGAAGACAAAATTAAAAAGACATACTGATACGTATATTGCTGGTGCTGTCTTTGTTGTTGTTGTTATTTCAAAATTGGAAAGAAACTAGGTGTTGTAAACTTAAATTGAAAATGCAATAGTATATGTGCTCTAGTTTTTGATTGGATTTACACTTAAAGAAATTTCGTGTAGGTATGTGTATGTATTAATAAAGCTATAAAAATAAATTATAATTGAGGACATTTAAATATGGCCTAATTATTACAAAATCCATCATAAAAAATAATAATAATTTTAAATAAAATTCTTTCCATACGGCATAATTGATATTTGGAATGATTTTTTTATTTTTTTTTCGTTTATTATTGATAGACAATGTTGTCAATGCTGGCTGATAGACAATGTGTTTTAATTTTTAAGAGAGAATATAATAATAGAATCAATTGGAATTCCAACATGAATGAAATAAATTCTCATACACTTAGAAAATCATACATATAAAGTATAGACGAAGAAAATATTATAAGGAATAAATGAAGCCTCTAGCCAACAAAGAATATACCTTATCAGCTCTGAGACATAACACCCGATCCTAAAGAAGATCAATGAAAACCAAGTCAAATACTCTATCTTTTTGACGACTATAAGCCGTCTGATATGGAAAGGTCTGGCAGTAAAAATGAGAGCAAGAAAGTATAAGACAGTTGCTGACAAATCTAGGCGACTATTTTAATAGTCGAACCAATAAGAAGCTGAAATTCAATATTCAGAAATTACCTTGGATCCAGACTTACGCTCGAATGGAAAGGATGTTCTATCAATGCAAGGATTTGCTGTGAGGTTGTTATGAACAACTGACGGCGAAGGTACACCTTAATCAGAGATGAAAGGAAAGAAGTGTAAGGCGTTCCGTAACACCATAAACTGGTTGTTCCATTAGAAATCAAAACAAAATTTAACCATTTTTATAGCGATTTATGATTGGTGATAAAAAGTGCGTGTTTTAAGTCAACATTAAGCAGAATTACGGAGGCTGAGCCAGAATTAACAGCTAAAAGCAGTTTTAGTGTGTTTGTTGAGATAACTCGAGTAGGTTCTCTCTCTATGCTCTTAAAGAAAGCGATCAATTACAAATGACCATATTTGAGCAATAGTAAAGGAGAACGCATATCGATAGCGGCTTCTCTTAAATTCTGGGAATTTTGTTTTAAGGCATCCATATTAGACTCCAAGCTCGCCACAAAGATTTTAACACAGAAATTTATTATAATTGATTGTTTCGGTTTATTTAGATTGAAATTGTCTAAAACAGTGCAACAAATTATATGAAAAACCGTGTATAGCGGATTTAACCTGAATGGAATCAACCTAAAGACGCTAAATAATGTGTTCATGTTCAAGCAATATTCAATTCAATTCAACACTGTGCTAGAATTTTACACTTTTTTTGTGACAAGCGGGGCACATGGCGGGTTAACCTAATTCGGGTACGCTGAATCCAGTGGTGCTAACCATTTTTTAGGTTAGCTCATGTTTTCGAAATGTACCGTTATTTCGAAAATGGAGGAGGTTGCGCAACATATATTCGCGTAACTCAAAAACGGGTTAGTTTATTATAATAAACTAAAAAACCGAAATTCCGCAATGAAATTTTCTTTAAGTAAGGTTAAACTTTTTCCAATATACGCAGTCGTTGTAAAAACATAATTTCGAAAATTTTGCTTTTTAAAAAGGCATAAAAAAAATGGAATACGCCGTTGAGCCTTTTTTTATTTTTATTTATTTTTTTTTTTGTTGTGGCCGATTTCTGTTTGTACCTGTTCCAGGCAAAAATATCTAAATATTTTGATATTTTCTGGTTGCATAGATGTTGGGTGCTTGTCACTTTTTTCAACTAGCACAGTGTAATTTATAAACTTCTAAAATCGAAAACAAGTGCAAAGCGTCGATTACACTAGCGAACTTAGACTGCAAATACAACCTGATAAGAGAGAATATTTTACTATTACACTATCCAGCCAAATATCAAAAATTTTTGATATTCATTAAGTCAGGTTTGCAAACACGAATGTTGAGCTATTAGGCGAGATGGTTGTGTTTGCAGGCTCTTAAGGAAACAAATTCTACGCCTCTATCTGTAGTTCAAGATCATTTAGCTGCTCTGAGGAAACTAATAAATATTTCAAGAAAAAAAAATGCTCTTCATAGCCAAAATAAGACTTGACACCCAAAATGGCTGTCGTCTCTATCAAAACAACTAAAACTCAGTGACCATTTCTGATTGTTATCAAGACTAATAAAAGTGGAACATTAATTTGTGCCATAAAAAAATGTTTTTTTTTTTTTTTGTAATTCCCACATTTAACAATAGAAATAAAATTAAAAAAAAAAATGTTCACAGAGATTTTGAAATATAGGGGAAGTAGCACACAATTATTATTGTATTATTGCTTGTATTAGTACAATAAATAAGTACAAACTGGTCAAGTTATTGTTGTTGTTGCCTTTTTTTCTATATTAAAACAAGGAAACTATTGCCACAGTTTCCGCGGCAAACAATTAAGAAAGAAACACAAGTAAATTAGAAAATGAAACAACAAAATTGTAAAAAAAAACAAAAACTCATTATTTTTTTATTCATTTACGTAAACAACTAAATAAAAAACTGAAAAACGACAAATAAGTATTTAAAAATTACTTAAAATGTTGACCAAAAAGTGTTTTTTTTTTTATTATGCTTAAGCATTAATAATGTTTGTTTTCTACTAAAACAAAAATAAAAATAAAACAAAAAACCTATAAAAAGAGATTAAAAATAAAAAAAAAATTGAATGAATCAACATTTGTGTGCCAGACAGTCGTGGTTGTAAAATTAAAATAAGTGAGAACAAAAACAAAAAAAATTAAGAGCTAACAACACTAACACTGGATTGTTATTATTATGACCACATTAAGAAAAATAAAAAAATTAATTAAATACTCATACGTACATACTATCATTAACCACTGAGTGTACAACATCGAGAAGAACAAAAAAAAAGCAGAGTACGAGCAACAACTCAAGGTTTAAGAGAGAGCGAAAGGCTTTGTATATGTAAGAGCAACAACAACAACAATAAAAATTTGTAAATAAATAACAGTCAGACAACAATAACAATAAAACAAATGCTAATTCAAATGCTATAAAAGACATTAATTGTATACGAGCATATTTTTGTTTCTGTTTACGAAAATCACCGTAAAAATAAAAGTAAAAGAAACAAAATTGGCTAATGTGTATGTATATGAGTAGATAATGATGGTTAAGAGCAAAAGTAAAAATATAAAACTAAAGCGAAATAAAATAATTTAAATAAAATGCTGTACAGAGTTCTCGGAATTTCTCCTTTCTACAAATACAACTTTATTACCTTGACAAAGTGTCTAGCCTGCGCATTATAATTCATGGATATGTGATGTCTTTGCTGCTATTTAATATTACCTTGAATATGTACAATTGTAATGAAGTGTACCCCAAATCATTAAACAATTGAAAGTCCTCGACTATGCAGTTGAAGCTTGAAACTCTAGTTTGACTGGGTTAGGTTGGTTTGCGTTGGGTGGCGATGCCACATACAACAAACCCATTAGGTTCCCATTCAGGCCAATTTATTAGGCCCAATAGGCTACACAAAATGATGTAATAAATGTGTTTAATAAATTGGAATATACAGTGAGCGCCATAAGTGAGTCAACAACACCCACTATAATTTTAAATTTTCTATTATGTTCTTAAGTATAAAAAAGAGTTTCTTTATCATGAATTGTTGTTTTTGTTTTAACATTTTATAAGTAATAAATAAACGTTTTTATTTTTGGAAATTTAATCGACTATTCTCATTTACTTTTCTCGCTATTCTAAGAAAATGAATTATTTCAGTGGTGTTAAACTCACTTTTGGCGCTCACTGTATGAAGAATAAATTTAGCAATCTGATAGCCAAAGAGAATAACATGTGAACAGCTTCAAGAAGTGACTCAACAGCAGAACATAAACACAAAAAATAAATCGGAAAAGAACAACTGGATCAGCCACATACTAAGCCGGACTCTCCATGAAATATTCCACAATGGATTCCACAGAGGTAGACGACACCCATTAGACCAGGGATAGAGACCGTTTTTGGTAGAGAAACCAAAGAAATTGAAGTAACTCGAAAATGATTTTCTACAAACAACTTTTTCTACCACCCAATAATATTGCAAGAGTTTTTTTTAAGGGTTTGATCATGGTGGCGCGCATATTAAATGCCGAATTTTTGTCTTCATTTTTGTTTTTGTTTTTTTTATTGTTTTTAAAATAATGATTGACCTGTTGTTGTTGTGGTTCGTTGGTGATGGATGGAATGGTTGGATGGATGGATGGATGCCGAGGCGATGTAGTAATAAAATAAAAAATAAATAAAAACAAAGAGAGACAGACAGACGGCCGGCCAACATTAAAGTTAATAATAGTGAAAGTTAAATAAAACAAAAATTAGCAAAGAAGTGAAGAAGCAGCGTCCATTTGTTTTTAACCACAACAAATACAATGAAACTTAAAACAAACAAAAAAACAACAAAAATAAAAATATTTTCAGTTTTTTTTTTGGGGATTTTTGGAGAAAAATTTAACCAAACTAGCCAGCAACGGTAGTAAAAATTTGGTTGAAAAAGAAAAAATCAATGAATAAAAAAAAAAAATGAATAAAATGTTTTTTTAAACTGTAAACGTGAGTTCGTTGGTTTTTATTATTTTTTTCAATTTTTTTTGGCAGCCCTGAAATAATGATTGTTTGGAAAACAAGTTGCGCATGCGCAAAAAAAACCAATCGCACATGAATTATTGTAATATTACGTGTACTCATATAGTATGTATGGATGGATGTATGATGCGTATGAGAAGTTTGTTGTTAATTTTACAACAACAACATACATATTTGGTAGAAAGATTCAATATTTAAACAACAACAACAATAAAATGATAAAAGAAAACAAAATTTCTATTTGTTGGAAAAAAATTAAAAAAAAAGAAAAAAAAATTAAAGAAAGAAAAATTACAGCGCGAAGAATTGAGAAAAAAAGAAAAACAACGGCTGTTTAAGAAAACGAAAAAAAAGTATTTTTCATTTCAATGAAACGTCGTCCATACTTTCACTTAATGTACGTACATATGTATGTACATACCACCAACCAAAAAAAACGTTTTTCTTTTGGGATGTTGGTTTGGTTATTTGTTGTTGGCTTGAAATGAAAATTAATGCAGTTAAAAAAGAAAAGTTAAAAAATAGCAACAAATTTGTAAATAATAAATAAAACAAACCAACAAAACGAAACAATTTGCGGCAAAAGAAAAGAAAGAAAAATTAGGTTTTTCTTTGTGTACTCTTGATTGTAGATTTATTTGTCAGAGCTTTTCTTCTTCTGCCAGGCCTCTCTAAAGTAGAATATAATGTGACGACTCTATGACAACGAATGTTAAGACAGACAACTTTACGAAGAAAACAATTGCGGGAAAAAGATGTTTTTTTTCTTTCATTTTCTTTTCAAGAAAAATTGTGAAAACTTGTTTTGTGTGTTTTATTTGTTAAGAGTAGACAAGTTTTCATTTCAAAATAATACAAAAAAGAAGAAGAAGAGAAATATTAATATAAAATTTATTAAATTTACTTCTGTTGCCTGTCACAACCGTAGAAGGAATTTAGATAAGTGTGTTGCTGTTCGTCTCGCTCAGTAAGTGTAATAGACGACGATTTTATAAACAATCATGTCAACTAACAAACATGATGACTAATCGCTGTGTAACATATGTACATATGTATGTACATATGTATGCGATAAGTAATTGCAATATTTATTAGACAGAAAAGGTGAACAAATTCAAATTGTTGTTTGTTTAGTGGCCTATAGTAGGGATCGATCGAGAAGGAATTGCGTGACTATAATGAATGTCATGCGCATCTATCCCACTGTGACCCTTGAAGCTATAATATGGTGGTTTGTCCCTCCTCCAGATCTCCGTAAAATTAGTCACATAACGCGTTCTATTAATTATCGCATAGTTTTGCTGCTCTTTGAGAATTCCTTAGCTATATGTACAATGAAATCACAGCTGGTCTTACTTATCTTCAACAACTCAATGCGATGAACAAATTTATGCCTTATTGGGTCCTGTATCGAGCCAGAATCACTGGTAATAACGAACTGACGTATGATGGATCTGCTGCAGATTTCATTGATCCCGAGCTCTCTTGTGGAATTAACTCAGAGGTCAGGCCAAGGGTATAGCGTTCGAAACACTCTTTAAGAGTATATAAGGTTTTTTTTATCACGTCTCTACCATCTGACATATAATCTCAAGAGGCTAGGACTTCTAGTGTATATTGGGGCTTACGAACGAGCTTTCTGGAGAAGGATGAAGTCACAGCTTCCTAATAAGCATAGCTTTACTTGATGTGCTTAAAATATCTACAGGATATAGTGAAAATTAAATCGCAACAGCGACTTCCAGGCTGATGTACATCTGGATTGTGTTTATAGTGCTAATAACGTATAAAGAAATTCTGGTCTTGGATTGTTCCCAATGTGTTTCCCCCCAGCTGCACCGATTGCCTATGTTTACATTGCTGAGAAGCTTAAAACTGAATCAATTGGTGTCCGTAAACACTTGCAAAAATTTTTGATATAAAACCAAGTGCGACATATGGATCATACAATCAATGGCAGAAACTTTTGCCACTTACGACAACGCTAAAGGTCAAGTCGTACACAAACAGCAAGAATTGCAGGCCAACTTCTACAAATAACTCAACGCGTGGATATTAATACAAAAATAAAACTGCGAAAATACAAGGTAATATGTCATGGAGCGCAACAATGGATTCCTTAAGGATTCCACTGTGTTGAAACCTTATTGCAACCGATATTCTATACAGACTGAATGGTACTATGAAATTAGTACTGCATATGTACAATGTTATTTACAGATAAATAGTGTAGCAATTGACGTAAGTGGAGATTAAAACGCTTCGCACCAAACATGAGAAATTCAAGTTCTAATATGAGAAGACTCAATCCACCATCCACCTGCATACTGTTCCTCCAGCAAGAGAATCCAGATCTCAAAGATTGTAAATAAACAAAGAACTTCATGGGAATGTCAGACCAGGCCACTATTCGGGAAAGCCCGGTACCTGACCAGTAAAGTTACTCAAGAGAAGAACCATTATGACTTAAAATTGGAAGACTTCCGATGAATAGAGACAAAATGCAACTGACAGGGAAAAATGGAGATGGTGGATATTTATTTATTAATTATAATACAATTACAAATTATATCTAATTATAAGTCGCCGTGGTCTAGTAGGTAGTGTGTTGGCTTATTAGACGAAAGGCCCGAGTTCGAATCCCAGGTCAGATATCAAAACGAAAATATGAAAATATTTCTTCGGCGACTTCATCTCAGCAGATTTCTGGCAAAAACTCTGAGAGTAAAAATTGCCATGAAAAGCTTCTCAAAAAATCTGTCGTTCGGAGTCGACGTTAAACTGTAGGTCCCGCCATTCATGTATAAAATTAACGCACACAACATGAGTGGTGTTGAGAAGCTAGGCCGTAATCCTGACTGAAGGGTTGTAATGGCCAATTATGTATGTATGTATCTAATTATAATTACGAGCTGAGTAACTTAGACCAAGTGCTCGGTGTAGTGTAGCAGACCAGAGCCTCTGGTGGGAATCGAACCCACGACCCTCACGCTAACAGTCTAGCACACTACCCACTAGACTACCAGGGCGCCCCAATGGTGGATATGTAAATAGTTTGCATATGGTCCATTGATAGAATGCGCTAATAATGAATAAGAACAATATGAGGCATAAAATCAGCAGTAATTTAATGCCTCACCACACAAAATCCTATTCAAAATTTTTCAATTACTTTTTGTATGTAAATTTTCATAAAAGGAGAAGAAGAGAAATAATAATAATGATGAAAAAAAACTAGGCAAACAAATTTCATGTTAAAATAAATAAATAAACCGTGTTTAAATGAAACTTTTAATTGGAAATTTCTGTAAAAATTGTTTTAAATAATATTCATGAAACACGTATGTTATCTTAGCAAGAGACTTGATAGGCTTTCAAAAGCAATTTCTTTTTTTTTTACAAAAAGCATTTGAAATTATTGCATTTTTATTTTACAACATTTTATATACTCGTATATTTTTTTTTTTGTTTTTAATTGTTAAAAAATTGTTTTGAATTTTTTTTGTTTTTGTTTTCTTTTTTTTTTTTTTTAAAGATTATTAAAATTTTCGTCACATATTTTTTGTTTATTGTATGTATTTTCTTGGCTAAACTACAAAAATTGCTTTAAGTTTTGTAAAATATGTATTTTTTCATTATATTTTAAAAATGATTTATTGATGAGGTATTGTTGAACAGAAATGTTGTAACACGGCAAATCCAATATAATTCAGTTTGAATCTTTTTTCATTATTATTTCAATCGATTTTACAAAAGAAAATGTATTTCTTTTTAATTTATTTATTAAGATTATTAAATATTATGTCACTGTCGCACATTTCTTAATACTCTTGATTATTGTATTTATTTTTTGTATCACATTGTTTTTCTTCTTTTCTTTTCCCTTCCTTTGCCTATTGAATTTTTCTTGTATTTTTGTTTTCATTTTTACATTTTCAAAAAATATTGACGGCCGATCACCGTGTCATTTTGTTTGTATTTCATTCGAGTTTTTCATTATCTCGTTTTTTATTTTTATTATTTATCGTTTCGTTTTTAAAAACTGTTACCGCAATCGCGTTGTTGTTCCGACCAGGTTTAGTAATAAACTAAACTTTGTTTATTGGCCATATTCACTACATGAAATCGCAGCTTAAAGTCGAGTTAGTGTGTGTGTGTAGATTGTAGATGAGTTTCAAGAGATTCAAATTGGAGACTTGTAACGGAGACTCGCCAAATGGAGAAAATAGAGAGTGTGTTTTTTGTTTGCAACAGAGACAGAGAGAGAGAGTGAAAATTTTGTAAAAATCATTGGAGAATTTGTAAAAAAAAAAAAACAAAATACGATTTTTGTTGTCAAACAAAACATTTAATTGATACAACGAAACATTTTTTTCACCATTCATCCATCATAGTCTTAGAATTTCAATTTTTATAGATTTCCTTTTTAGTGAATTACAATCCATTTATAAATAATATTTGAATTATACGTTCCGGCCTGGTGTAGGTTAGGTTAGAGGACGTGTACTTGTCAACTGTCACAAGTACAGTACCCGGAGGTCGAATTGACCCATTGTACAACGTTCTAGCTTCTCACACCACTCGTGTTATGTGCGTTAATTTTATACATGAGTAGCGGGAGCTACAGTTTAAAGTCGACTCCAAACGACAGGTTTTTGAGACACTTTTCATGGCATTTTTACTTACTCTCAGAGTTTTTGCCAGAAATCTGCTGAGAGGAAGTCGCCGAAGAAATATTTTCATATTTTCGTTTTGATATTTGACCTGGGATTTGAACTTGGGCCTTTCATCTAATAAGCCAACACACTACCTACTAGACCACGGCGACTTTCCGGTCCGGTGTAACAGTACAGATACATTTTTCTAAGATCAATTTTTCTTTCTTTTTGTTCTTCCAAACCTTGTTTTTATTTTTTTCCAGTTAAGCAAATGATTGGCCTACTATAGTAGGTCACAAGATGATAGGGTTGCCATTAACTAAGCCCATTAAGTTCTACTCTTGGCCATGTGTTGACGTTGTCTAACCTTCCTATTAGCTGGTGATAAAGGGCCCACGGGGAGTGTGCTTTCTAACTAGATTATTTCTGTTTAATATTGTTTTATTGAACTACTACTTCCCATCTGCATGGTTATTACTGGCCATTGCTTTCTAGATACTCTCTAGGTACGAGATGCATTGGTCTTGGCCAGATGCCGGTTCTGGAGGGGCAAGGAAGAGAAGAAAACTGTTCTGCTGCTACTGCTGAGTATATGCCCAGCGTTATGTCGCAGGATGTTAAGAAAGCACTTGCAAGTGATTTATCTAGGATGGATATTTAAATGAGTCGAGTAAACATATCAGATATTTGCAAAGATTTTGTAAAAACTTTTTGACTTTATTAGAATAGCTGACATTCTGCATACTCTACCTATGTTACAGAACTTCCGTTTTAATTGGCGTTCCGCCGATTCTCAATTGCAAGCAGTACTTGGAGACTGCCGCTGGCTAGAATATTTTGGGCATGTGATGTAGGCAGTGGTTAATGAATGTCTGCAGGGCGTTGCAATGCCTATTAGCTGCATTCCAAGAATCACTGACATACAAAAGCAAGACTTAATATACCAATTTATATGTGTATGACTCAGGCGTACTGAATCAGTTATACGTATGTGGTGATGCGACTTCCTCTAAACTGTGCATAATAAAGCAAAGCCTCTATATTTCATGCAAAACTAATTGAATGTTCTTATCAATACATACTTTTTTTTTTGTTTCTTCGTTTTGTTTCATTGTTTTCTTACTGTCTTAATAAGTCACAAGTACAATTATGCGAAACTTTAACCTTAACTGTAAAACTATGATGTTGCCATGGAAGAATGCAGGGCACTAACTACTGCATCATAACGTCATCATCGTTCGTAATATTGTGCGTGTTTCATCATATTCATCATGTAAGAAACGGATAATAATGGATTATTCTTGAGAAAATTTATACGTATGTACGTAGTGCCTCCTCTTGTACTTCTATTTCTATTTCAATTTCAATTTTAAATATTAATTTCAAACGGAAAAGCTCACGTACTTTAAAAAGAAAAAAATATTAAATATTATGGAAATACAACAACAACTACTACTACTGACTAATGTACTGTTAAAGTTTACAATACATACATATGTACGTACAGATGAAGCAAATATGCAGAAAAATAAATATAAATCTACAGACAGACTTTCCAAAGATTAAATCAAATAAAATGATAAAGAAAAAGAAAATGAGAAAAAAATTTATATTTTCTTTTGAACTATTCATGGCTTTTGCTTGGTTTACACCCGGAGAAAATTCAGAAAGATAATATTCTTCTCAGGGATGGAAACAAATAATGATAGGGAAACTGTGTGGAGCTTCTAATAACTTTGAGATACAATTCACTGCAGTATAAACTTCCAAAAAAATAAGTAAAGGGTTATGCATTTGTGGGTTTCAAACTTCACGAATATTGGTTTACAAATGATCACGGATCTTTAACGTAGCTACTCAATAAAGTCTAAAGACATTAAAATACTTGATACTGGTATTACCAATTGGAGTCGCCAACATGTTAAATCGTTCTTTCTGGCAACTTATCATACAATGAAACCAATATCGGTTGTGTTGTATGACATGTGACACCTTTTTGTTGAAACCACATTACGTCCAGTGCATAGTTTTCAATAGCAGGCTAAAAAAGTTGGTTATCATACGGCCATAGCGCTCTGAATGAGACAATGTACACCAAACGCAATGACATTTGCACAATCTCCTCTCGGTTCTTCCAGCTACATATGCAACAATTTTGCTTGTTAACGTAAGTAATGGGTCTCCATTGCTGAAGCAAATTTTGTTTGAAAAATCGACATTGAAAAAACTGTTGCCCTGGCACTCTAACAGCATAACTATGGCTTCGTAAATGGTCAGCTGGCTTTAATTGTAGTGTGAAAAGGACTTTCTATGGATGGATAAGCTAATTTATTTACCTAATCGGTGGTTATGATAACACTAAATGGATAACCCTCTATTAATCAAACATAATCGACCTAAAGTTTCTTCTAATGATCATATTATTTTATTCCCCACTGTTAAACAACAGAGATGAAAAATTATTACAAGAATAATAAAAAAAGAGAAAAAACAACATACCTACATACATTCAGTCATACTGTACAAGTAAATATTAAAGCTGAGAAAATAAATATTCATTTTATTCACATACAAATAGAATCTGTACATATGTACATATGTACATACAAACATACATTCCTACAAAGCTTATGTATTTTTGTACTTTTTAAAGTAGAAATAAAAATATCAATAGAAACGATGATGACTTCTTTAGAAAACTTGCCAATGTAAAAAAAGAAAAGAAAAATTGCAATTGCAGTTGCAAATTCAAAGAAGTCATCATCATCATCATCATCGTATGCAAAATCAATACCCAGTCACGTTCTTATACATACATATGCTTAAGCGAGTTTAATAGCAAAAAAAAAAATTTCACTATTTCTATAAAGTTCCTCTTCATTTAAAACATAATCTAATGTTTCTATTTCTATTTTTTAATTTGTAACAAAATTCCATTCTTTCTTTACGTCTTTCATTCGATCTTAATGTGCAATAAGGAAATATAGTGTTGTACTTACTCGTATGTATGCAGTTACATAGTTTTTAATTAAATTTAAAAGAAGAGATTACGTCATTTATCTAACAAGCAGCCTGACAAGATCATCACTCACATTTCAGAGCATAATTAATTAAAAAAAAAGAGCGATTCGCTGTTTTTTTGCAGCCTAGAAATAATAGACAGACATACCCTTATCACGATTTAAATTCATTATTTCTGCATGAAATTGATGACTTTCTTTAGCCCAATTAAATTGATTTTATTTGATATTCTTTGCTAATTTTTAAGGTTTTAATTTTGAGAGTTAATGAATATGATGTACAGTGAGCGCCATAAGTGAGTCAACACCCACTATAATTTTAAATTTTCTATTATGTTCTTAAGTATAGAAAAGAGTTCCTTTATCATGAATTGTTGTTTTTGTTTTAACATTTTATAAGTAATAAATAAACGTTTTTATTTTTGGAAATTTATTCGACTATTCTCATTTACTTTTCTCGCTATCCTAAGGAAATGAATTATTTCAATGGTGTTTACTCACTTTTGGCGCTCACTGTATATGTCTTAGACTTACATCAAGTATTTCTTGACTTATATTCGATCTGCCTCTCAAAGTGAAACTCGTCTAAGGATTAAGATTCCTTGAGTGTTAATGCATGCTGCAAGAGAGGCTTCTAAAATTGTAAGACTACATGTCATCCTCTTAAACTGATCTTCCGCGGATGTTGAGCTCAACCTCTCATTTTATATTATTATATCGTATTCAAATTGTTTCAGGGTGTTCTTATGCATTGTTTATAGCTCAAGGGCCGTACTAGCTATCAATGCATAATTTATGGTCAATACTTAGCACCCATTGCAGAAGAATTTAACTCTCAGTGTCTAAGTTATTAAACTTGTAGTAACACTCGACTAATGCCCTTCCAGGACGTAAATTTTTATTATTATTTTATTTACTATTTAAATTTTCGTAATATTGTATTAAAAAATGTCAATTTTCTAAATGCCTAACTAACTCTCCCCATCTGGCAACACTAAAATATATGACTTTAAATAATACAAGAACAACACTAAAGAAAAACAAAAATATTGTTGTATCAAGGAATTTTGTAGCATAGAAATTCTAAAACTATTCGGTAAATATTGCAAAAACAAAGAAAAAAAACGAGTCTAGCATAAAAAACCGCATACCGCATGTACATACATACAAATAAACAATTCTATAAATTGGCATAAAAAGGAGAGCGAACAAAAAAACTTGTATACATTTAATTGTAACAGTTAGCGAGAGAGAGAGAGAATGAGAGGTAAAACTTCAATATAAACAATTCCTAACAAATTTACAGCAACAACAAACGGTTTCTTTATGTATGCGCTATAATGAGAGTATTGGCGGCGGCGAAGGTCTCGTTGGTATTAGTGGAACTTCAGTGGAGCAGTTTTATGTTCTTATATTAATAGTGCATGTATGTATGTATGTACGTATGTATATGAGCATAAAACAATTGTTATTTTGTTCAAAATGTGACGCATTCCCTCATGAATTTTGTTCATTCGTTATACAACATGGAAGCTGAAAAATGTTGTGTTGCTGCATATACAATGCCACTCCAACACACATTCACCATATAAGCGCACACAAATATCATTTATGCTTTGCAATAAGTTCAATTCATTCTTTAGTTGGCAATAGTGCATTTTTGTTTGTGCAATATTTTTGTTGTTGAGCGTTTGCCTTGTTGCTGTTATTGTAAAGTTGGTATGTGTACTAAAAATAGAATCAATAAACGGCTGAATGAAAATTGACAAAGAAAACAAAAAATAAACAAAGCCAATTGAATAAAGTATGCGTGTATATCTGTGTACGTATGTACATATGTACATACATATGTATGTATGCTTCATAAAGCATGTTTACTTCACAATAACAACAACGACAATTTTAAGGAATTCATACATACATATGTCAAAAAAAGGAAATAAGAGAAGCAAAAAAAGCAATTATATTCGCAATGCTCGTAGGAAACAATGTTGTAAGGTTTTAAATCGCATTTTTATTTGTAAAAACTGTTGCAACTCAAGTGAGGATTATTGTTATTAATTAGAAAAAGGACACTTGTAGAATACCTATGTGACAATTTTTATTGTAATTACCGGCAAGTGTTTTAATCATTAGGCACTGCCACACATGTTACAAATTTTCTTTCTTATGCTAAAAAAACAAAAATGCTAATTAATTTCACTTTATCTTTCATTTCTCGCTATTAAAATATTGTTTGTTTTGTTGTTATTTTTGTTATTTATTATAATTTGTTTGTTTGTTTGCGTTTGGTAAGACAAAACAAAAAGACTTTGCTGTCATTGTCATCGAATAAGATTTTCTTGTGTTTTTTTTTTGTGTGTTATTAATTTAAAGTGGATGCATGTAGAAATGAATGCATGAGTGAAGAATACGCATACACTCTTCTTCTTCTTCAATTCCTAAATTAAGCTTATCAATTAAAAAGCTCACATGAAAAACATTTATCACCTGTCATTTGGGATTTTTTATTTTGCGTTTTGTTTTTATCAAAAGAAAAACAAAAATAAAAAACAGGTGTATGTGTGTGTGTGTGTGTGTAAGTGTTTGTGTTGATTGAAGCATTGTTTTTATGGTAAAAATTGAAGCAAACAAGTGAAGGTGACTTACTATGAAAGCATAATCACACACACGTACATATGTGCATACATACACACAGCGCTAAATATATAGTTTATCACATACGATACGATGTTTTAAAGCAAAGTGAATGAATGTGATAAAAAAAAAAAAACAACTTTCAAAATAAAACAAAAACGATGATAATATTTAGGTAAAACAGAGAGAAAATGAAAACAAAAATTAATTGTGCGAAATAGTGATAGACAGACTAAATATTATTAATTGTAATAGCAGCGTTAAGTAAAAAATCCTGTAAAGTGATGAACGTAGAGTAATAGGAACATTCTGTTAGGACAGTATAGACAAAAAAGAAAAGAAAAAAAACAGAATACAATTGAAAGATTCAAATTATCATTCAGGTTAAATGAAAACACAGGAAAAAGAAGAATAGTTAACAATGCGTTATAAGAAGAGAAGAAGAAGACAGTCATATCAGCAGTCAACCAATATCTGAAAAGGATCTTTCAGGCCCGCTGACCAAGTTTACCGTATATCTTCAAAACCATTAACGAAATCCTAGCATAGCGTTCTGTGTGTGTCAGCACAGCAGTACAGTTCGACACTCATTAAATAGCAGAAAGGCATTCCTTAGTCACACAAACTGTCTATCGCCTTCAATGCACAAATCACAGTCAGGCAGAAAAGCCATAAGGATCCAAATAGAGAACCCACTCAAATCCACTATTTAATCTGTTTTAGAAATCTCCTAACGGCGCCACAATAATTCGGTGATTATCTGTCTATTTCCTTTGTCGATCAGCCCAAGTAACAACGATCAGCAGAGACTGAAGAGAGCTATAAAAAGATTATTCTGTTCTAGCCTGTTAATCAGCAATCTCATTACCTCAAATGCTATACTCGTCCAGTATCGTAATGAGATGTTCCTGAAGTATAAAACTAGCCTCTAGTACGTTAAAGATTGAATGTATAACAAATGACTACACAAAGAACAATAATTTTGGATTTTAGAAACAACAACCTTCTAAATGTTCGAAAATTTCAATTTTTTAATTTAGGATTTTAAGAAAATAAAAATTCAACCATTTTTGCTTTGCACACGCATATTTCAATCAAAATTCATTTTTTAAAAATATTCGAAAACAATTGCAGGCTCTATATATTACAGTGGTACTATTATTTCTTTCTACACTGTTAGTAAGTAAAAAAAAACCACTCGTTTCCTAAATATCATGTAAATTTAACAGACATTAAGAGTATAGAGAGGGTGAGAGAGAGTAGACAACAACATTATCGCTTAATCAAGGTCAGTGAAGCAAATTTGCTTTTAAGAACTTTGTTAAAAGCTTAGGCACAATAATAAAAATACATATTTCTAACATAAATTCATACCAAAAAGAAAAAATATTAACTTTGTTTTCCATTTTCCTCAATAATAATGGGTGCGTCCCTATAGAACAAGAGGAAAAAGCAAGAAAATACGAGAAAAAAATAAATAAAAAAGGATATCCTCAAATAACAACAAGAAAATGTATAATCAAAATAAAAACAAAGAGTAAAGCAAGAAATAAGAAAAACTCCTACAAAAATATTGAGAAAAATAATTTTTGTGTCCTTCAAAAAATGTGTTCCACGATGTACTATGTGGGTAAGCAAAGAAAGGATATAAAAAGAGAAAATGTAGGAGTTGCTGCTGCTACTGTGTTCGTTTGGAGAACTAACAAGAGAAATAACACAGTAATTATTCCCTGAGAAGAGATATAGAACATAATAAGTAAGTATGTATGTACATATGTGTAACATGTTATCACATCGTCTCTCTGAGAAAAAAAAGGAAAACTAGCAAAAACAAATAACAAGAGAAAAACATTCACTCACTCTAATAAGAAAACCAGTCAGACATTTGTCTGGGGCCATGATACACAGATTACAACAACAACAGCAACAGTAACAATAATAGTAAACAACCCTTATTGATATACGTATTTTAAGTTGGTATTATTGTCGTTTCATTAAAATATAGTAAAACAAAAACAACACAACAATAAGAGAAAATTCCCTCTTTTCATCTTCATATTTTTCTCATTCATGTTTGTGTGTGTGTGTGTTATTAAACTTTTGCAGGTGTGTTGCGACATTTTTGTATTTCAGATTTCATTTGTAAATTATTTTTATAACTAAAAAAAAAAACAACAACACACACTATGAAAAACTAAAAAGAAACAAAAACAAATTTCAAAATGAAAATTGAAATGTGAAATCGAAAAGATGATTCTGGATCTTTTGTCATTTGAATGTGTGAACTTGTTTCAGTGAGGATAACGTATTATTAAAAGAAAAAACGCTTATAAAAAAATAAACGCTAAAATAACTTAATTTACTTTTACCCACCATCTTTTATGTAAAAATTTTTATTTCTTCAAATTATACAATGCAATATGCCTTTAGGAATTCCGATTTGACGATTTCTTTCTACACGTTTCTCTCGTTTCCAATAGTGAGGAGATTCATATTACATCCAGAATTTAATAAACAAATTTTTTGTTTAGCAGAAAATTATTAAAATCACTAAACACTTCTAACACATATGTCGTGGAATAGTTTGTAGAGCCAGAGGCACAAAGAGCTTGAGGTTGTCCAAACTTCCCTTGTGCCTCTGCCTTCAAATTTCGAAGCATTTTCCATGATTTCTAACCTCATACAATTCATTGGCTGGTAATATAATTCTCTCTATTGTTCTTAGATCTTTTCTCTTTGTATTCTTTCTTCTGAGTACATACCATTTATTTTATGATTACCTACGCTAAATAAGGTATCCACAGTATGGTCCTCAGTAGCCTTCTAACCCAAAGAATATGCTACCTTCAAGCGAAAAATGCTTTACGAATAAATTTTAATTTTTGAGTTCCGAGAATTTTCCTAGGAAATGTATGTATGTATTTACTAACTTCAAATAATAACATGTATGTGGCATTTTATCAAGAAATAAGCTGTGCTTTTCATTTTTTTAGAATCTTCATTATTATCTTTATTTTTTGAAATATTTCATTGAGGGATTTGGCGGTTTCACCCAGGATTGTACGCATGTGTGCAGTTTTTGTTCATATACGTTGCCGCATACCTTATACATTAAATGCAGGATAGTAGAATATCTTTGTAGGTAAATTGGAATCAAGTTATTGTTTGTGATTGCCCAAGGCCATTAACATTTTAAAATATTTTGCTATATCCTTGGTAAACGTGTGAAGTCTGTGTCTCCGAATATAGAGAACACATGCATTATTATATGCATGTACATATGTCGGTTGTTGGAGAAATGCCTATGGACCGAACATCAATAAGAAATAAGAGCTCACTGAATGGCTACCAGTATTTAATGTAAAATATATACACTCTACAGTCGAAATGTATTGATTTTTAATTTAATGTTTATCACTCTAGTTATCAATTGATAAATATTAGCAAACTCTGGAGAAATATAAACTTTTAATAATAAATTGTTTTTGAGCACAAATAAATCTCATTTAAAAACGTCTAATTAAAAACGCTAAATGTCCTTGAAAAAAGCTAAATTGATAGAGAACAAACTTATCGCTTGACTGAGCTCAGGCAGAGACCAAAAAAAGAGAAAGCGAAGAATCACAAGAATACACCTGATATTGAAGAGCACACCCTATTTTTAATTTCATTATTTTCTTTCTTTTTTGTGTATGTTCTTTATGGGTATAATTATTTATAATAATAATTTTCATTTTCACTTACTTTAATAAAACGCTGCATGTTTATCTCACATTCATCCATAAGCTAATAAAGCTTTGGTGTTCATTTTGTTTTCAGCACTTTTTTGTTGCTGTTGTTTGTTAATTAATATCGTTGTTGTTATTGGTTGGATTGCATTATTTAATTTCAATTAATTCTAAAACCACTTAGAAAAGAACTGTTACACTTTTGCTTGCTTAATAAATAAATATTTTTATGGCTCTTTTTCACAATTTACTTTTTTTTTTCTTTTGTTTACTTTATATTTTGTTATTTATTTTGTTTGCTTAATTATTTAACGTGTATAGTAGAGAAATAGACGTGTGAGTTGAGTTGTTGTTTTTTTATTATGTTTGTGTTTTGCAATATTTTTGTTATTTTCTATCTACTACTCCTTCTACCTCTCTCACTCGCATAGTAATTTGTTTTCGTTATTTACTCTTTTACACTTCTTTCGTAATTTTTATTTTGTGGAATTTCTCAAAAAAAAACAAATTTTTTTTGTTTTTGCGTTTTGTATTTGAATTTTTCCAATATGTATTTTCGTTGTTGTTGTTTTCTTTTTTTTCAATTTTTATTTTCGCTTTACGTTTTCATATCATTTCTTTACTTTACACATACAAACATATGCTCACTACTCTCATATAAACGCACACACACTTTTACGCTTACAACAAACACACCATTTGTGCACAACGGTAGTGGTAAAACATGCCTATTGGTATGAAGAAATAAAAAAATAAAAGAAAAATACAAAAAATTCCTTTTTCTTCTTTTGCATTTGCGTTTTTCATATGGTGACTTTTAAACGCACTTTATTCATGTTTAGATTTGATTTTTTTCCACTATATTTCTTTAATTGTATAAATCTTCAACAAAATAATGTATTTAGCAAATTTTTATTAATTTTTAAAGGGTTTTTTAACGATTTTTTTAACAAATAAATTTTACTACAGTCGCCACACAAAAATATTCACAACTTCGAGACACTATATTAAAGCCGATGAACTGGTAAATCAACGGCTCACTAGAGGCGTTAAATAATTTTCCTATTGGCGTCGACGTAACACTGCCAAAAACAATCACAATAGATCAGCCGGTGAAATAAAAAAACTGAAAAATTAACAAAATAAATTATTTTCATTTGTTTTGTTTTGTAGGGATGGTGAAGGAGTAGGAAAAAAGAAAACATGAATGCGGTTGGAATTAACTAGAAACTGATATTTTCAGTTTAGTTTGTTTAAAGTAGCGATTTTATAAACCAAAAGCGCTTAAACTTGAAGAAAACTTGGTTGTGTGATAACATTGCAGTTATTTTAAAATAGCGATTAAAAAACGAGTAAATAAAAATTGCTTGCTAGTACTGAAAATGAGTTTTTCGCTTGTTTTGCAAAAATTTCATCATGCTCAAAATCCGCACATTATTTTTCCTCTTTCTTTAGTCTAACATAAGTTCACTAAATAACGGCAACTCTAGTGTAACTTATGTTCATCATTTACAGTGAATTACTCTGTAAGCAAAACAAAATATTTTTTGTTTTTATTTTTCAATTGAACGAACGGGCACGTGTTAAAAATATTAAAGAAATAATAATAGAAAGAAAATTTATTAATTTATAAAGCCGCGAAAAAGAAAAATGCGTAACTTAAAACTAAAGTATGTGCAACAATTTACGGAGGGAGATTTAGTGGATCAACCGAAATTTCTACTTCTAAACCCAAATACATCTAAAAGCGATGACGCCCGTTTTCTGGTGACCAAAGATAAATTGTTTTTGTATAAACCCGGCAGTCCAGATGCATATAAAGTATTGGCCGAAGTGCCAGACATTGTGGCAGCCGAATATTTAGCTTTGGAAAATGAAATTTGTTTGGCTACTTCAGGAGGCGAGGTATTGCTGGTCAATCCTGACAACCAACAGGTCAATGAAGGCACATTCTGTGATGTAGGTATTGAATGCATGGCTTGGAGCCCCGATCAAGAGGTGGTAGTGTTTGTGACTAAACATCACAATGTAGTGGTAATGACTTGCACTTACGAAGCTTTAATGGAACATGCTCTGGAAGATGTATCCACAGTGGCTGAGGGTGAATTCATCAATGTAGGTTGGGGTAAAAAAGAAACACAATTCCATGGCTCTGAGGGAAAACAAGCTGCCAAACAAAAACTAGATGAGGGCTCTAAAGTGAATCTGGAAGAATTGCCAAAGGTATGGAATTATGTGAATGAAAACAGAAACCGAATAAATAAATAAATTTAATATTTTTTTTCAGGACATTAATGTTGATTGGCGTGCCGACGGTGCATATTTTGTTGTGTCCTATGTTTGCCAGTCCAAAGGACGTACTTTTAAAGTTTTCGACAAAGAGGGTAGATTACAATATGTAGGCGAAAAGCAACCACAATTAAGTCCCTCCATTGCATGGAGACCCTCAGGCAATTGGATAGCAGTGCCACAACGTTTACCTAATAAAAGTTGTATAGCTTTATTTGAAAAGAACGGCCTAAGGCATCGTGAGCTTGTTTTGCCATTTGATCTGTTAGAAGAGCCAGTAGAAACCATTAAATGGAGTTCTGATTCAGAAATTTTAAGCATAAAGACGACTCTAAATAAACTATATTTATACACCATTGGTAATTATCATTGGTATCTCAAGCAGGTGTTGGAATTTCCCGCAACAGACAACATCAACCATTTACAATGGGACAATCGCTTTGGAGAAGAGAAAACTTTACATATTATATTTGAATCAGGCAAATATTTCATATACAAATGGCAGTGGGCCATAGATCGCTTCAACAGAAGCGGTCTAGTATTTGTTATAGACGGTAAACGTTTGCTTTTGACGGATTTTTCGAAAGCGGTTATACCACCTCCCATGAGTGCCCAAGAATTAAAACTGGAAGGCGAGGCTTTTATCATTTCCATAGGATTGCAGGGTCTACAGGATGACCTGCAATTATTTATCTATGATTCTCAGCATAATATTCATCTCTACAGAAGTAAAACCAAGGCGCCTCTATTGTTTACCAAACATGCAGAATTGAAAGACGTAGAAAACAAGGACACTGCTGTTGAACCTTTACAATATGCAAATCTACAGTGGTTTGAAAGTTTTGAAGATACCTATCTGGTGTGCAATTATACCGAGAATAATACCAGCGCTTTAAAGTTCTTGGCAATCGATTTACAGCAGAAGTTGTATAAAACTGCCTCTACCGTTAGTATTACAGGCACTGTTTGTTGTTTAACACCCTCGGGTCGAGAACAACCCTGTGAATTGTTTTATCAAGTACTAGAGGACAATCGTTTAATACAGCTGGTCTATGATGTTGATCGCAATCGTGAGACCAGCAGACGTGTGCATGTACAATTTGATCATCTTATTAATCAGTTGGAAACCTTTATAAGGCCTTTGGAGGCTGAAACATTTACTGTTGCCTTGACTAGCAATCAAACATTATTTGTCAATTCTCAGCTGATAGCTCAAGATGTTACATCTTATTGTATGGCTGGCAATTATCTAACATTTACGAAATTGGCTTCTTTGCACTTTTTGCGTTTGAGCGATTTGTGTGTTGTGAATGAACGCCACTTAGAAAGGGGCTCCAAATTGGTAACAACTGTTGCTGATTCAGCTCGCACTATTATGCAAATGCCAAGAGGAAATTTAGAGGCCATATGCCCTCGTGTATTATCATTGGAATTGGTGGGTGCTTTACTAGAGTCACAAAACTATTGTTTGGCTTTCGATATGCTGCGCAAACAACGCATCAATTTAAATATTTTATGTGATCATAATATGAACGATTTTGTTAATCGCCTGGATGTTTTCCTACAAGAAATACAAAATCCCCAATGGTTAAATCTCTTCTTAAGCGATCTCCAAAATGAGGTGAGAGTAGTATAGTGGTTTTTGTGATATTTAAACTAAAAAAAAAAAATATGTCTCCTTATAGGATTTTACAAAAACTATGTATGCCAGCAATTATAAGGAAAATTCCCAAACTTATCCTGAAGGTTTCAAGTTGGAAAATAAAGTTGCCTACCTGTGCAAGGCTTTATGTGCACGCATGGAACAGTCGAGTGAGAAACGTTATCGTCTGCCTATACTAACCGCCTACGTTAAAATGGGTGATTTAGAAAAGGCTTTAGAAATCATTTGGGAAGATAAGAAAAAAGATAGTTTAACCGATAATGGAGCAGCAGTTGCTGCAGATGATGCCTTAAAATATCTCCTATATTTGGTTGATGTTAATGAACTGTACAATGTAGCCTTGGGCACTTATGATTTTGGTCTGGTATTATTTGTAGCCCAGAAATCCCAGAAAGATCCCAAAGAATATTTGGCATTCCTTAATGAACTCAAGTCCTACGACAATAATTATCGCAAATTTAAAATTGATGAACATTTAAAACGATATGAAAAGGCTTTAAAACATATTGCAAACTGTGGCCAGGAAAAATTCGAAGAAGCTTTAAATTTCATTAAAAAACATGAATACTATGCTCAGGCTTTGAAGGCCTATCAAAACGAGGAATCATGTTACAACGAAATTTGTTTAGCATTTGCTGATCACTTAAGATCAAATGGTAAATTTGAAAATGCCAGTATTTTATATGAGCGTGCCGGTAACTTGCAACAGGCCTTACTAAGTGCCAAACATGTTTTGGATTGGCAAAGAACCTTACAATTGGCCAAGAAGATAGATGGCAATGTGGCTACAGTGGCTCTGTAAGTAGTAAGCTTTTCAAATTTGAATTAACAATAACAGAAACATATCTTTTGTACTTGTTTTAGCTCTTTGATATCACCTTTGCAAGAACAGGGTAAATATTTAGAAGCCTTTGAGCTCTCTAAAGCGTACTCAGACAACTTGTCAACTGCATTGGAAAGTCTGTTTGCGGGTAAACTTTTCCTAAGAGCTATACATGAAATCAATCTAAATGAGGCCGCATGTAAAGAAAATCTCTTGGAGACACTCTTAATACCTAAATTGTTAGACTATCAAACAGAATTGCTTAATTCTTTAACAGCAGAAGAGGAGTTATTCGTTAAGCATAAAACACGTTTACTGGAAATACGTGTTTTGCGCACCAAACAGGCCCAGAACTTAATGGCCGATACCGAACAAGTGGACATAGATGAATGTGATCTCTTATCAGACACTACAAGTTTACGCTCTTCACGTTATACAGCCAGCTCAAGAGGAACGGGGTAAGAGATTAAATTAACATTTCAAAAACAGCAACGAGCACTGCTAATTATATACATATTCATTTTCACTTTCAGTAAAACATTCCGTTCGAGCAAAAATCGCCGCAAACATGAACGTAAGCTTTTAAGTTTCAAACCCGGCAATCCTTTCGAAGATATTGCCATTATCGATGCACTTTACAATCAAATTACCCGCTGTTTTTCACAACAACCTCAACATATGCATGATACCTGTAAGGCCTTAATACTGTGTAAATATGAGAACAATGCTAGCGATTTACAATTGAAATTAAAACAATTGCTAAAGCTAATGCAGAACTCTCTTGATGATATATGGATACCTGAAATGTTAACCATAACCGCTGCTCAACAATTTCTACAGGGACCCAATATCGATTATACGCAATTGCAAAATGAACAGCGTTATGCCATGATGGGTAAGTGGATTTGATTAAATACTTATGCAGTTTGTTTAGTTTCAATCTGTTGCATTGCATTTACAATAGAAGAAAAAAAAAGTATGTGGAAAAGATCGTAGTCGTCGTAGTCTAGTAGGTAGTGTTATTAGACGTAAAGCCCGGGTTCGTATCCCAGGCCAGATATCAAAACGAAATATGAAAAAAAAATATATTTCTTCGGCGACTTCCTCTCAGCAGATTTCTGGCAAAAAACGCTGAGAGTAAATAAACCTGCCATGAAAAAATTTCTCAAAATCTGTTGTTCGGAGTCGACGTTAAAGTGTAGGTCCCACCACTCACGTATAAAATTAACGCACACAACATGAGTGGTATGAGAAGCTAGGCCGTAATCCTGACTGAAGGGTTGTAATGGCCAATTATGTATGTATGTATGTATGTCTAAAGGATTTTCCCATTTGAATAAAACCAAAATAGAAGATACCATACTACGCTGTAGCAATTCAATGGTCATCGAACTTAAATTTAAACTGCGCTGGTTACTGTAGAAATATGCCAATAACCGTCTCTGGCGTAGCTCCAACTTCTCTCTTATTTAGCTCACCGTTTGTCGGCAGTTAAACGGAACTATCGTTTCTTGAAATCATCGTAATTTCTTGATTTGTTGAAGTTTTAGGCTGGTTTTTATCTTAACATGTTGACTGCCGACTACGAGATAACTCTTATGTTGGCACCCTAAAAGGGAACGCAATCTACGAGTTATCTCGTACTCATTAAACCTGGCATTTTTGTGTAGCTATGAATAAAATCGTATTATATCTGTGCTAGTATCGATAAATGGCTTCTGGGAAAAAGAACAGAAAACGAGTTAATCTAACGTGGTCATACTTTAAGACAAGTTTATTGCCGAAACTGATTAATTTGGACTTGGCAAATTGCTCACAATCACAATGGAACACAATGTGTGTTCAAGTCCACTTTGGTTTCAATAAATCGGCCACTTTGATGTATAAATCGTGAAAGATTCGAATATAAAAATTAGTTTTCAATGCCATATAAAGGGCAATCGAATGACAATTGCGTTCCTAGATGCCAAGAAGAGTACTTATTACCACTGTTTTATTCTTATACGCAATTATATTTATTTTTCAAGTGAATTACCCAACTGATAACGTGATTAAACTCTATACTTCAACAGAATTATAAATACATATACACATTGAGTCATAATTTAAATTTTTTTTCTTTTTCTCTTTACACAGATCCTCACAAGCGTTTTAAGCCTCAACTGAATCTTATCGATTGGGAACATGAAATACTGCAGTTGTAATTTGTTTTCTCGCTGGCTTATCAACTGAAACAACATACATATTAAATGATATTTAAACAATTAAATATTATATGCTTGCTATTGTACTAGTAGTATAAGGTATTTAAAAACGAAAAAACACAATTTGTTTAAAACAATATATTCATTAAGTTTTACAAGCAACCAATATTTTACATAGAAATTGTGTGATCTGATCCCCCAATGGTGGTTATATGAAAGAAAGAAATCTTAAGAAACTATTTTACTTTCATTTTTATTTATATTTTTAAAATAAAATTTTTAATTTTATGCAAATTTGTTTAATTGCCTATAAATTTGTTTTTTTTTTGTTTTTGGTTTTTGTTTTGTTTGTTTTTCATATTAAATATGGCATGTTTTAATTTAGGCAACCAACGAACCATCTAAAGCAGGCAATAATAGCTCATGCAATTGTTTAAAGAAAATGTTTCTAATTTTTTCTTAAGTGATTGATTTTCTTTTTATATACAAAGAAATATTTATTTTTTCTTTTACGTTTTCTTGCTTATTTACTTTCACTATTTTCAGTTTCTTCATCAGTTTTTTTTGTTAAAGATATTTAATTAATAACCATTATTAGCAACAATAACTTGCTAATCAAACCATAATTATTCAATAATTATTCCATCATCAGTGGAATAAAAATAAAAAAACAAAACAAAATAAACGCAAACATTGTAAAAAAAAATTAAAAAAAAAAAGTGGTAGAAGTTTTTTTCTTCTGTTTTTTAAAGAAATAGAAACGTAATGTAATTAAATAAAAAAAAGTAAAACTTTATTATTAAAATGGAAAGTGAAAACGAATCAAAATTTCTGTATAGGAAAGTGACAAGGAAAAATGCAAAAAAAAAAATTTAATTTAAGGCTTAAATTGCTTTTTTCATAAATAGTATAAGATTCGCCAAACAGCTGCAGCTTCTTAGTGTTATTATAAAGCAAAGAAATCAAATCTTAAATCGAATTTCAGCTTTAAGTTTAGGTTAAGTAAGGTACAATAGACAAGAAAGGATATGAACTCTTTTCGGCCACTGTCATGATGCGGATCGTTCAGTTTTCTCTCTATGGCAGTAGTCAGTAATCACCTCTACTTCTTCTGGTTAAAGCAAATGTTCTCTTGTGGTCATACAGCTGCCTGATCTGCCACCTTATTGCACCGATAGGCTTCTGGTTCCATTTAGCATGCATCAGGAAGTTTAACACCACCATAACGGTTAGGAGAAAGAGGAAAAGAGGAGACAAAGGTTTTGAACTTATCTTTACGACTGAGACGAGATTAAATGATAATGTAGATGGAGGTGTCTTTTTGAAGTCGGCGGGTTTAGCATACTCCATAAGGCTAGTGGTTCATTATACTACCTTCAGGCGGAAATATTGACCGGGCAGTGTCTCTGACAGAAATATGAGCCTCATTTGTGGTTTTCTGAGCTGAGCAGTACAATATTCACAGCTTGTAGTTTACAAAACTTACAGCTAAAATTAGATAAAAACTGAATTTTAGCAAATATTGCTTAACAGGTTATGATTTTCGAATTTCGAAAATTAATTTAAAGAGTGACAAAAAAACTATTTCTTAATTATATAATGAACAGAATATGTTTCATTATAATATCTTAATTAAATGTTTTTTTTTTAATTATTTTAAAACAATAAAATTAACTTTAGATTTACTTTCGAATTTTCGAACATCAATCAAAATTAATATTAAAAGAAATATGCATAAATTCTATTTTCCTAAATAATCATATGTATTTTCGAATTTCGAAAACAGACAAATTCAATTTTCTTAAAGAAAATAAAATCAAAAGTTTGATTTGTATATTTTGCAAAAAAAAAAAAATTAAGTTCGAACTTAATTTAGTTTAATTTTGAATTTCTTCCCATAGCTGGTTCAGATATTTGAAGAATTTGCTCGATTTATTCGATTCTCAACATCGTGCCACAAGTTTTCATGGCTTTCAAGTCCGGCGATAGAGCTTAAATATACTTAATTTCGAAATTCGAACTTATTTTCGAATGTTCGAACATTTGTTTAATTCTTTTCTAAAGAAAGTATGTATTGCATTTAAAGTGAAATACTTGAAAAAAAAATTCGTTAATTAATTAAAAAGAAATAAAACCAATAAATGAAAACAGAAAAAAACTGTGGGTGTTGAAGCATAAAGTATAACAGATAAAGAAAAACATCAATTAAAAATGTATTTAATTTAATAATATTTGTAGTAAATGGGGCGTTTTGTTTTAAATTATTATCAGCTATTTTGTATATTTTTATAAGAAAAAAACGCCTTTAATTTTCAATTTTTAATTTTTAAATTGTGTTTTTTTTTAAATAATTTTAATTTAAATTGTCGTTACATTTACACTCTTTACAATTAAATACTCTCTCTCTCTCTCTCTCTTTCTCTCTTAATATAAATTTTCTTAATTTTACCGGTTATTCTAACATTTCTCTTTGAAAGCAATAAAACTCTTTCTTAAATCGGTTTTCCTCTGCTAGCAATTGTTTTTGTGTTTTTATGTTTACACTTTTTGTTTTGTTTGTTGCTGTTGTTATTGTTTTTCTTCTTCTTTCTCTTGATCACTGAGGTGTTGAAATGCATACAACAGATCCAAACATTATACATACATACATTTGTATTGCATTTTTTATTGTTGTTATAACTTTATGCACGCATGCATCGATGTTTTTGTGTTGTTGTTTTACTTTATAAAGAACTAAAAGAAGCAAAAAATAAAAACCTTAAATGCATACCTTAGCACAAGTGGTGGTGGTGGCGGAATGCACAATCATTCGTTTTGTTGTTTTTTTTTGTATTAAACCAGGCAAAAACAGGTTTTATTTTATTTGTAATTTTTATTTGTTTTCGTTAAACATCAAACATTTGAGTAAAAAAGAACAAGAGAGAAATGCTTAAAGAGAGCCTTTAAGAGCTGGGACACAGGAAAACAAAACTAAATATTTAGAAATCTGTTTAGAATTTCAAATTAAATATTATTATAGGCGGATTTGTTGCATATTTTTATTATTTGCATATTTAATGGGAAATAATTGTTGGGTTGGATAGGTATGGAAGTTACATACATACAGTGGGTAAGAAAAGAAATGAACTTGTTTAAAATAATAATAATAATCAAAATTAAATACAATTTATTATAATAAAAAAAAAATAAACATGTATACCTATACATACTTAGTATAGAACTTTATTTTTGTTAATAAATTAGAAATAAATTCTTATTTATTATTAATTTAATGATTCATTAAAAATGAGGTTATTAAAAATAAGTTGTCACTTTCCATCCCTGATTTAAGATTGGTTAAAAGGATAAAATCATCACCAAACAAATTGATCCAGACGACTGCTCTTAAATGCCAATACAAATAAAAAAACTATTTATTACTCATTCAATAAAAAAAAAATAATGCTCTTAGCAGAGCATAAATATATGTATGTGTTCTCTCAAAAACAAATTGGCAACAAATTTAATAAGAGCAATTATTGCTGTATTATTTGTAAGCAAACCAGCTTCATTTATTTTGATTTCTTTTTCTTCTTTTTAAAATCGCAAAATCAACTGCAACAACAATACGCGAACAACTCACTCTCGCTCTCATATATTGAAAAGTGAAGCAAAACATAATATATCAACAACATTAATGGCAATACCAAATACCATACTGCTATAGCAAAAACAACAAATACTTGAATTAATAAATAAGAAGAAAAAAAACAACAACAACATCAACACAAAAATCAAACAAACAAGAGCTGTGGGGCTAACGAATTTTAAAAACACAATCATTCGAGTAAAAACATTGAAACGTTATGGAAGTGTCTGTTTGAGTATTATAAAGATACCGTTTTCAAAAGGTTTAATGAGTGAGACACGACGTTGAGTGTGAAATTTTGTAAACGCTGTTTGCTTAACATCAAACAACAAAAAATAAGGAATAAAAAAGAGCGGTGTTTCTTTCTTTAAACAAATACAACGAATAGAAAACGGGTTTTTTTGTTAAAAAATAAATTAAAGGAATAAAGTAAATTTGTATGTATTTAAAATTAAATACAATAAAGTCAAAAGTTTTATTTGAAAATTATAATTTGTTGTTGTGGAATAATAAATATAATAGTGTTGTGTGTTAGAAAAATGAATAAAAAAAATATTTTTTTTTTTGAATTTTATTAATTGTTTGTAAATGTATGCTTGTGTTTAATTAAATATTGTTTTTTTTTTTTTGTAAAGTGATACATTTTTTGCAATAAACGGCAGAAAATAAAAAACAAGCACAAAAATTATACCGAAAATAGCATTTCCGTATTGAAAGCAAAAACAACGAACCACCATCATTATTTTTAAAGTCATTTCAGTCATTCACTCATTGATAAAAGCAACAACAACAGCAACAAAAACAAGTGCAAAAATTAACGAAAGAAAAAAAGAAATAAGAAACATAAAACAACCTTAAAACGAAAAACAATAACAACGTCTTTAACATTAAAAAGAAAACAGGCTCCATTAAAAGTTTGAGTTTGTTTGTGTTGTCTTCCACAACAGTTATTTTAGTGTTTTTGTTTCTGTTTAATTTGTATGAGGAAAAATTATACAATCCAAAATACTTACACACACACACACATGTGTATGCAAATACAGCAACATATGTATGTTAATTAGGCATCTTTCAAGGGAGATCATTAGCATAACAACAGCATCAGCATCCATTCATCAATCAAAATAGGAATAAATTTAAACAATTAATACACAATAACAATAAGGTAAGTGTTTACAAAACTAAGATTTTCGTTTCTTTAAATGCAAAATTATTTCTCCAAATTTGCAAACCATTTAGAAACTGTTATATGCTGCTTTTGTTTTTATTTTGTTTTCTTCTTAAAGACAGTCCACGAAGAAAATTCTACATTAATAAGGCATCATATTAGAATAATTTTTTTTTTGTAATAACAACTTAGTTTGCTAATATTTTTAAATGATTAATCTTTACTGAGAGATTTTTGTTTGTATAAAATATCTGAAATTTAAATATATGACGCATGCTAAAATGCAAAAAGAAATCTTTAGTAAACAAATCTTATCAAATTAGAAATGCAATCTTTTGTCAATACAATAAAATCTCATGCCATTTATTATTAAGATCATACCTGTTTAAAGGGGGGCAGTCAGAGATATTTTAAGTACTTATAATTATTACGAGGGAAATTTGAAAATTTTTTGCTTTAACTCACAGAGGGCACTACTGTCGACTAGTCAAATATGAAATTTTGCTAGAGCGGTTGTAAAACATTTATTTCAATCGATTGTGCTTATTTATTCCTGGTTAATTACCATTGTTTTAAACGATACAATATGACATATGGTGTGGTAATAAAGTTCTCATTTTGGATGGATGTCTAAAAATAGTTACAAAATTGGATTAGGTAGGGATTAGGAAGATTTTAAAACAATTTGGATGATACTATGCCGGACTGATCGATATTAAGTTAATTAAAGCGGTGCTGCGAGCCACAGAGCCCAACTGATTTTCGCCTTATTGCTTGAGAAGTTTTCAGAACAAGTAATTTCATGTTTTGAAAATGTCACTTTGCGACCAAGATTATAAGATTTTAGCCCTTTTTGTAATACTAAAAGACACGTTAGAGCATTTGAAATCTAAATCCTTCAAGTTTTTTTTTTTTAGAAAAGAGCACACAAATTACCTCAAAAGCTTCGATTGCTGCAACCAATCTAGAGGTGGCCATTTAAATGTCATTGTATTACGTACATAATGACAAGCAAAGTCCTACCAGTCCTGTAATGAAATCAAAGTTTAACAAAATCATTGCTTCATATGTGTTTGTGAAATTTCCAAATCTAATGCCAAGTATTTCAGAATAGTAGTTGTCGTAGTCTAGTAGGTAGTGTGTTCGCTTATTAGACGTAAAGCTCGGGTTCGAGCTCCAGGCCAGACATCAAAACAAAATATGAAAAAAAAAATATTTCTTCGGTGACTTCCTCTCATCAGATTTCTGACAAAAACTCTGAGAGTAAAATAACACGTGTCATGAAAAATTGTCTCAAAAAATCTGTCGTTCGAAGTCGACGTCCCACCACTCAAGTATAAAATTAAGGCACACAACATGAGTGGTGTGAGAATCTAGGCCGTAATCCTGACTAAAGGGTTGTAATGGCCAATTATGTACATACATATATATGTAGTTGGCGTTATCTTCCTGTCTAGCACGTTGAAATCCACTTAAAGAGAGATATGCTCCTTCCTTTTGATTTGCTTCTAAAAAGCCTTTCGGTTTTTTTTTTTTGTGTGCAAAAGGCTGCATTAAATCTCCTTTTCCTTTATTTATCGAAACTAGCCTTGGGGCCACTATTACAACTTGTCGTTAAAGTTGAGGTTAGTTAAGGTAATTTTAGCTAAAGGGAACTGGAACGCTACCTTTAACTTATTTTCGTTATTACAACTTACAGATAAAATTTTTCAAAAATCTGGCAGTGCGGGAAAAATGTCGATAAAACTGCTCAATTAAACGAGTTTTTTTTAACGCAGTGGCAACCGCGGGCTTCGTTGGTTTTTTTGTTGTATATGCTCATTTTGTTTAAATTTGAAGTTGCCATATTGAATATAATATATAATAAGTTATATAATAAGTTCAAACATAAAGTGACCTTTAAATGTTAAAGGCAGAATGATCCTCCCTTTAGCTTAACGATCACTTCTATCTTATTGGGTGCATACTCATAGTAACGAAAAACAATTTATCTGCCCGTTAAAATCCTCCCTTTAGTTAACGGCGAGTTGTAATAATGGCCCTTAGTTTATCAAAATTACTGGAAGCAACGTGTGCTGGGTACAAATTAAAAATTCTCAATATTGATTGAAGTTCAAAATATTTATCATATGCAAAAACAATTTTAATTCAGAAGAATGCAAATAGTATCCGCCACTGTATAACAAAATGTGGGAAATTATTTAGTTTTTAAAACCTTTTTTCCAAGAAATGAATTTTAAAAAATTTAAATTTCGTTTAGAAGATCATTATCAAATCTGTGTGATCTTTTTAAACCCCAAAAAAAAAACAACTTGATCGTTACCTTTTCTGCAGAACATAAATTTTAAAACTCTGCTCAAGTCTTTTGTTCTTAAAACTAAAGTTTTTAAGTCAGACACTTTTGCTTATGAGTCACCATCAGCACCATCAAGCAAGCAACCAAGCAGCTTTAAACATAAAAAAAAAAGAAAAAAATCTTTTATAAAACAAAACAAAATTCATAAATAAAATAAAATAAAATACAATACAATACAATACGATACAATAAAATAAAAGAATTAACAAAACAAAATGCAAAAACAATAATAGAGTCTGGGGCTCTTAACAAAAAAGCATTAAAAATTTTGCAAATAAACGGAAAAACACACAGTGACAAACTGTGTGTGATCGAGAGAGAGAGAGAAAGAGAGAGAGTGAAATAAAAGACCAACAAAATGATGTCGAAAGTCGTTTTGCCAGTTTCAAATGTTGCTATTTGTTGTTGTTAATGTTGTTGTTGCGGGGTTTCTTTAGTAGTTTTTGCTGCCACTTTTTGTTGTTTACTCATGCTCTTGCTCTTTACCTTTCCTCTGTATGATGGTTGTTTAAAAACAAAAATAATTTTTAAACCATATTGTATGTATGTAAAGCCAAGTTAATTAAATAAAATAAAATAATAAAAAAACGACTAAAAAAAAAAAAAAAAATAAACAAAATTTTGTAACGTTAAACTAATTATAATCAAACAAAGCTTTATTTGGGTTAATATTTGTTTTATTTTTGTTTTTATTAAATATTGTTAAATAAAACTTTTAAAAACTTTGTCAAGAAAACCCCTATTATAAGCCACAAAACAAAAAAGTAAAAGGGTATACAAGTTATTTGCCATGGAACTAAATTAATCAATTTGATGTTAATCATAATAAAAAAAAAAAAAAAACAACAATTATTTAAATTGTACTGAAATTTTTCAAGTTATACAACCAAGCATTTCCTTTAAAGTTTGCATTTCCGAAGCGATCAATCTCTTGCCTACAAGCTGCCATTTTGTGTCAGCATAATAGTTCTCGTGTGTGATTGCCCATTGATTTGAATATAATCCAGTCTTCTACAAGTGTTTGAAACGCTTCTTTTTAAAATTTTTATCATTCGGACAATTAATTCTATTCTATTCTATTTCTGGTTGTAATATTCTAATGTATGCTGATGACGTTAAATTATTTTATACTTTTGATGATGATCATGGTCAGGTTGTTCTTCAGCGGAATATTAATTTGTTTGTAACTTGGTGCAGAGTTAATTTAATGGATCTTAACTTAAAAAAATGCAAATGCATGGTTTTCTCTCGCGGTGGTGTGATTTCGCCCACTTATGTGATAAATTCTTGCCCTTTGGAGACTGTGGCTACATTTCTTGATTTGGGAGTATTATTGGATATGAAACTCTCTTTTGTTGATCATATTAGTATGATGATTGGCAAGGCTCGGGCTGTTCTTGGTTTTGTGAAAAGATGGGCTAGGGAATTCATTGATCCTTATATAACTAAACTGCTATACATTTCACTTTTTAGACCTATTTTGGAGTATGCGTCTATTGTTTGGAATCCATACTATCGTTGTCATAGTGATTCAATAGAGTCTGTGCAGAGGCAGTTTTTATTATTCTGTTTACGTGGCTTAGGATGGGATTATGCCAATGGATTTCCGCCATATGAGGATAGATTAGGTTTGATAAAACTTCCAACTTTGGAACGTAGAAGAACTGTTTTAGGTGTTTGTTTTGTTTTTAATCTGGTTAGAGGTGATATCGATTCTGAGTTTTTGCTTCGTAACCTGAATTTCAGTATTCCTGCAAGATTTTCACGGCACTATCGTCCTCTTTCCTTAGATTTCTATAGAACTAACTACGGATGTAATTTTCCTTTTCGTAGATTATGCAATGATTTTAACGTATATTACGATTTGATTGATTTTAATTGTAGTGTTTGTAATTTAAAACGTAGCTTATATGCTAGCATTAATTTGTAAATTATTATATAAAAATGTATTTTCATTATAGTTATAGGTAGTTCATGTTTATTAATTGTTTATTCAGCTTGTGATTAAGTTCTGTAGCTGATTTATGTTCTTGTTGCCATTACTTTTCCCATACCCGCTACAGTCCGGACTGTAGTGTGTACGTGTCCCTACGTAATGGGGATGAGCCCTCCGCGGTCGGGTGAGGGTGGGTTAGTGTGTGGCCGGGGACGTTCGAACAAAAAAAAAAAAAAAAAGAATGCTAATATGTATAACATAATGTCCGCATTTGGTTTTCGAGAGGGTGCAGCATCTTTGACGTTAACATTACCAGAACCAAATAGATGGTGTTGCCTGTTTTGGCATCGGATTCATAAAGACTATTTAGAACTCCAGCTGTGAGATTTATATTTCTTCATTTTTAAACACCACCTGGAAAGTACTTGTATAATGAGCGGCCCTTCTTAAAGCATTTTAATTATGTTTCTAAGAAAATCTAAAAATTTCATGAGAATTCTTATTTCTCTCTCTGAGCTTTATTTAAAGTGTTACATCCAGCAATTGGGCTAAAAACATTTACTGCCATAAAGAAAACCTTTACAAAGTCTGCAAATTAATCTTTAAACTTAAAAGTCTTGACCTTTTTTTTCTGTTTCTCTTAGTGTGTTTCTATTTTCTATTCTTTTTGTGTCTTCAACTCTAATGCGAGCCCATTAGACATTGAAGTTTCAACGCGATGATTGCAAAGTTCGAAGTATTTGAAGAAAAAAAGTGCTAAAAGCCAGCCAGCCATACAAAACAATAATAAGCGGAGATCAAAAAATCAACCAATAACCCAGTGTTACAACATACCTTTTGCAGAGACACGCACACACCTATATGTGTACATACATGTATTCGCTCTCTTTATAAACTCGTGTGGAAATATTGTATAAAACTTAAGCCGCAGTAGCAAAACCATGGATTAGTTTTAAAACAATAACAAAAAAAAAAAATACAATATTTCCTCTCTATACACACATAATTAAGAAGTTAAACCGACAATAACAATAGCAACAACAATAACAAAAACAACAACAACAAATGAAAATCAAAGAGTCCAACAAAAGTAAGAAAAACCCAAAACAAAAGCCAAAGCCCCACAAAAAAAAACATAAAAAAAGAGAGAAACTAAACAAAGAGAAGCGAAACACACAGGGACATAAAGGTCAGATAGACATTCTTTAAGTCTCTCTCTGTCTCTCTCTCTTTGCTATCAAATAGTGGTGTTTCTTTCTTATTTTTGAAACCAAAACTGGTTTCTAATGAAAAAACAAAAAAACTTGGCTTAATGTTTAAGCCAACCATTCCTTTGTTTTTTTGTTTTTTTTTTTTGTTTTGCTAAAAGCTATTGCTGTTGTTGTTACTGTTGCTGTAGCAGCCAGCTAGAATTCTTAGAATTTTGGTCAAGAATTTATCTTGAACATCAAATCTTTAACGGAAATGCGAGTACGATTACGTTTACGAGTATGAATGTATGACTTGTTGTTGTTGTTGTTGTTTTTCCTGCTACTCTTAGCATCCATCAATGGGTGCAGGACTTATGAATTCTTAAAGAATTTTAGAAATTTTTGCATGATCCACAACCGCCTTTATAAAAACCTCATAATCAAAAAAGGTTTCCATATAACACAGTGTGATCCAAAAATAGTGAGTCATACATACATACATAGCAGTCGTGCTTTTTGTTGTTTTTGTTTTGTTTCTTCTTTAACATTCAGGGCGTAATTTTAAGAATGTTTTATGAAATCGAAACACGTATTCATTTATGAAATATTCAAATTAAAAGTTATCGATTACAATATTTTGTAATCGTCGTTATCACATTAGGAAATTAGAAAAAATGTAAAAAAGACAAAAAAAGGTAGAGAACAGTAGAGTTTAGCTTTGATGATGAAGAATAGGAAGAAGTAGTAAAAATGCAGGTTCTAATAAGGCAGTTGAGAGAGTCTTCCTAAGAGCTTAAGCCTCTTTCCGGCAAAGATCTTAGGGCCTCAAGGTAGCCTTCTGCTTACTATCTCGGGTCAAAGCCTTCAAAGCCATACCTCGATTGTATGAATGAAATGAATAAATTCTAGTTCTTTTCTCAATAAACCTAATTTTACAGCAAATATCTTGGAACTGGAAGTTGTTCCGTGCCTTTATTACCAGGAGAGCATTATTTCCTCAAGACTATTTTGATTTGTATGGAAATGAATGAGCGAACGAGTTGACTGTGCAGAGTTTAACTTCTTCGAATGCTATCTGACATTCCCAAATACTACCTACCTGAAGATCTCTTAGTATCTCGAGACTTAATTGGCTCAAATTCGATATCAGATGCTTAATTTAGCTCATAAGCCAGCCACAGTAGAGGGAAGATACGTATTCTGATTAGCGATGTCACTTGCACCAGGCAATAAGTCACTTGTGGATCATGATCGAAAGATTACACTGCAGTTTAATGACCACAATAATAGCTGTGACGATATAGAAGAGAGAATAATTAAACAAATTTGCAAATATTCGTCCTTCAAAACCATCACTTTATTATCTTTGATTCCTAGATTAATGACAAAGTGCCCGTTATAAGCAAAGTGAAACTAAAATGCAGTGCGAGTTTTTAATCACTGTTTGTGACTTTATTCTGTACTCGTTAGCTCGTTTGTAGCGCAAGAAACCCTCTGTTTTGTTTTGCTTCAGCCAACTGAACACGCAAGTAATGTTTATGATTCTAATGCCGTAACTGTTAGATCTGATTAAATTTAATTAACAAACATACATACATACATAATTGGTCATTACAACCCTTCAGTCAGGATTATGGCCTAGCTTTTCACACCACTTATGTTGTGTGCCTTAATTTCATACATGAGTAGCGGGACGTACAGTTTAACGTCGACTCCGTACGATAGATTTTGAGAAACTTTTTCATGGCGGGTTTATTTACTCTCAGATTTTTTGCCAGAAATCTATTGAGAGGAAGTCGCCGAAGAAATATTTTTTTTATATTTCGTTTTGATGTATGGCCTGGGGCTCAAACCCGGGTTTTACGTCTAATAAGCGGGCGCACTACCTACTAGACTACGGCGACTACAAATTTAGTTAATTGAAAGCAGTTTTATTTTTTTTTCTTATCTCTGCTAGCAATAATTTAGTTCTTCCTTTACTCTACTGTAGTTGTGGTGTCAAAGTCAAATACGTTTTTTCGAATACTGATCAGTTTCATTAAATCGGAAATATAACTTGTAAGTATTGTTTTTCTGTTTTTGTTTTCTTCATATTTTTTTCTTGTTTTCTTATTCAATAATTTCAACAACGAGTCTGCATAATCCACAGACTTACCTTCAAGTGTGGTCTGAAGACAAATAATTGCTGCAATACTCACTTTCGCATTAAGAGCCACACCTCACACTAATCTACACTAATCTACATCTACAGGTTCTGATATGTAAAAACACAATAAGACCCCATAAAAAGAAGCAATCCATCAATCATTAGCAATACTGGTTGTAATAATGGTTGTTTCAAAAATTAATGGAGAACTTCATTTAAATAATCCTTTTGGTAAAACAAGAGTACATATCAGTGATAATTTGTTCATTTCCCGTAAATTCTCAACTATTTTTAACTTTGTTTTTGGTCAAATTTTATTGAGAAACGTAAACTTTTATAGTCATTTTCACTCGTACGCCTTTCTCATAGAAATCGTTTTTCTAATTGGCAACAATTTCAGGTATTCGATTTTCATTCGCTTTTTATCAACGTTTCGCTAACAGATAACGTCTGGCAGCTTTTGTTTTTTATGTAGTATCATCGACGGCAACAGGGACGGTCAAACGTTGACATCCCCTAACGAATAATTAACGCTGAACACGTAGAAGCTCGGCCGTAATCCTGACTGAAGGGTTGTAATGGCCAATTATGTATGTATGTATGCACACCGAACTTCGAAATTTTTGCCAATGGATGCACAAGAAGAGTTTTGAACATCTTTCTGCCAGCGACAATTAACAACTATGCTCTAAAGACAGCGACAGAACAATTGTCCCTCGAAACCGATATTCTAAGGAGTAAGTGGAACGTTTAACACTCAGGAGTCGGGCTCTATTGTACAGTGAAATATGTCCACGCTAGAAAAATTTCTTGAAGAAGAGAGAAAATAAAGGGAATAGTGGACCGATCAACACTCAGGGGACGGTCTTGAGTAGCGCAAACACTGCAATATGTTCAGGCTAGGAAAATTTCTTGTGAAAGGCAGAAAAGAGATAGAGTACTCAGCGAAACCAATCCCCATTACAACCCTTCAGTCAGGATTACGGCCTAGCTTCTCACACCACTCAAGTTGTGTGCTTTAATTTTTATACTTGAGTCGCGGGACCTACAGTTTAACGTCGACTCCAAACGACAGATTTTGAGAAACTTTTTCTTGGCAGGTTTATTTACTCTCCGAGTTTTTGCCAGAAATCCGCTGAGAGGAAGTCACCGAAGAAGTCTTTTTTCCCCCTCACCTCACCAGAGCATAATTTGTTGTTATAGCGATAGTATAGTGAAATATAAGAGACACACTAGGAGCTCGATAACCTACTGGTGTTTTTCTTCACGAAATCGAAAGCGAAGTAAACGAAAAAAAGTGATTAGCAATGCTAATGCTATTGATCTGTGGTTGAGAGATCTGCTGAGATCTAAAACTGTCTTCGAGGCCATCATGTGAGAACTCAGTGCTCTAACAGTTCCTGTAAATGGATTGAAATCTAATGTTTATAGACCCTGCTTTTTATTTTCCCTACCACAACTGATTCGATATGAATTAAGTTTCAAAACATTGCGTTGCATAAGAACATCCCCTGTGATTGTTGGTTAAAAAAGCAGAAGCTTTCACGACATACGTAAATGTAGGGACAAAATGTTGAGTATTTATTGGCATTAATTTTCTGAAATGTCTCCACTGTGCCTAGTAAAAGATACATACATACGCTATTGAAAAAATAATTAATTGCAAGAAGTGTGAATAAGTTCTTGTAAAAATTGTTGTTTTTAAAAAGCTCAAGAAAATATTTTCATTGTCTTTTATTGACAGATCGAAAATAACTTTTCCTAGAACAATTAAATTGAAAAAATAAATATTGGTCGGTTTTAAATGCTTCCTTGAGTGTAGCTTTAAAGAAAAGAATGAATTAAAATTACGAAAAAAAGAAACGAAGCAAAGAAAATGTTTTAAATGTAAACCCCGAATGGGTTCTCTCAATTTGTGCTACCACTTGTGTTTCATTAGAACGTAATATATGACAAAAAAAAAATGTAACTTAAAATTATTATGACTAAAGAACATGTAACTCAAATAAGGAAGTATTGAAATCAAATAAAAATATACGTATTTCTGGTCTCTTGATCACGTTTTTCGTTAAATGTCCGCTTGACATCTCTTTAATATGATTACGACACAGCATTAAGCAGTACATTAACGTTACGTTGTATTGTGGTCGTATGAAAATTTTCAATTTATTGCGTTCTCTCTCTTCCTTTCTGTCTCACTCTCTAGCTGTGATTTAAAAAAAGAGTCTGTCTGGCTTTCGGTCAAGCATTCATTACAGATTTACAACAAAAATTCTTTATTTTTTTTTTGTTCATTACAAATACAAAATTACGACATAACAATGATCAAAACAACAACAATACTATGAATAATAAATAATAATATTCAATAGAAGAAGCAGAAGAAGGAAAAAAAAAATTTATAAAAACAAGTTAATTGAATGGGCAAACAACATACACAATAAAATTATTAACATTCGTCCACAAAACAGCACAGTGGTACTGCAGAACAATTAATAGCGGCGTAACGCGTGTTCGGAATAAAATATTCGGAACCAATGGAGACTCTCGTGAATATTTTCCAAACAGAAGTTGATTTATTTAGTTAAATAAGGCATATCAATTTAACTTACACAGCTGGTCCTTAGGACGGAGCATATCTTATAAAGGCTGTTTTTTATAGAGGTATAGAACTTTAAGTTGGCATTACTTCTCAAGATGGCGACCAATTTAACCAATTTAACAGCTGTCAAGTGATTTATTCTCAGTTTGGTTTGGCAATTCATCATGAATAGACTCACGCCTGAACAACGCTTGCAAATAGTGCAATTTTATTTCGATTTATTGAAAGACACGTTTGGTGACCGCCTAATTTCACTTTTTGGACCTGTGAATTGGCCTCCAAGATCTTGTGATTTAACACCGCTAGACTACTTTCTGTGGGGCTATGTAAAGTCATTGGTCTATGCGATAAAGCCACAAACGCTTGACCATTTGGAAGACACATTCGCCGTGTTATTGCCGATATACGGCCACAAATGTTGGAAAAATTCATCGAAAATTGGACTTCCAGATTGGACTACATCCGCGCCAGCCGTGGCGGTCATATGCCAGAAATCATATTTAAAATGTAATGCCACAAGATTATCTTTCGGATAAATAAAATTCATGTCAATCGAATAATCCATCGTTGTTTTATTGCAACTTAAAGTTCTATACCTCTATAGAAAACAGCCTATATTTAGTCCCCTATCTGAGCACTTATCTCCTATGAAATTGGTTTGGAATTTCTGATTACGCAGGGGAAATAGGAATACACACTCCCATGTCATGTGAAAATTCAGGATGAACTTAACAGGATCGAAGCTTCCACAACTCTGATGGGTTCAGAAAATTTCTATGGAATGCGAAGAGCAGTTTGAAAGCTGAAAACTAATATGTATAGAGAGAAGCGAAGACTCTTCCTAAGTTACAGGCAGTGGGAACCAATTAAAATTTTTGCATCAGATTATCGAGAAATAGTATGAGAATAGTAATCGGTCTTCCGGCCACGAATAGTAAACTCAAGGCACAGTTGTACTGAATAGCAAACGCTTCAAATCCGGTATACAAATTTCATAATGAGGAAACTGAATTAGCAGAACAAATAGCTAGTAACTGTCAATGTATTTCGCAAGGAAACACCAGATTTCTTATCATGTAAGAGGCTAACTTTTCGTACAATCAAAATTAATTTGTACCAAATCTGATCGAAAATATTTCAATTACGAATTCCCTAATTAGCCCCCTGTATTTGTGTGATGCCGAAAAGAAAAGGATCGAAATAATTTCGAATAATCCCCCCAGATTTAAAACTTTTGTTGTCAAAATAAATAAATCATAAAACTTTTGTTTCAAATCTTTTTCTATCGATCCCACCGTTTAAAAGTATTTGTGTCGTATGGCTGGCAACACTATTAATTTAAGTTGGTCCCGCCAAAAGTTTTCTTGCGGTCTGTTCAAGTAACACTTGAGCACTGATTGCCCGTAATTGAATTAACAAAAGCGAAGAAATCTTTTCATTTAATTTCTATTTTATTTTATCATCGTTATCGTTATCGTTATTATGGCGGCAGATGTTGTTCCTCTTGTTTTCTTTTATTCTGGTTTATTTTCTAAAATGATTTTCTATTTAATGGTTTGGTTTTCCTGCCTTCGTCCTCATCTTCGCCTCACTTCAATTTAAAGCATGGGAGAGATTTTTTAATAAAAAACATCATTTAATATGCTGCTGCTGCTGCTGCTGCTGCTGCGAGTCTCTATTGCGTGAAGATCATTTCGCTAAGAACACGAATAAAATTTAAATTTTTTTTCATTTAAACATTATGATCGCGTCTATTCTAATCATCAATTATTATTTATTAGTATAGATATGCTAAAGGTTTATTATTTTTAATACGCCTTTTGATTTTATTAAGTGTTGCACAGAAAATTAACGAGGGCAGTTTGAAAAGTGGGGGAAATTATTAAATAATTAAAATTTATAAAAATTTTACATCCTTTATAGTAAGTTACGTTGACGTTAAATTCGATAACAAGGTTTCATGCGATCAGTTGTGTGCGATCAGTCATGTGATGTAATAGTCTAACTTGCCGTTAAAGTTGGGTTTAGTTAAAGGTAACTATAGCTAAAGTGAACTTTAAAGTCACCTTTAACTTCTTTTCCATGAGTTACTTTCGCATATAACGGTGATTTTTCTCAATTATATTGCAGCCGAGATGCTGCCGTGTATCAGCATTATTTGGTTGCATTTCATAATTTTAACTCATATTTCTTCAGGCTATTGCTGCAAATTCTTATTTTGATTTTGCTGTAGTTTTTGTTTTATTTAATTTCGTATTTTTTTTTAATATTTTTTTCAATTTGACATGATTTAAGCTTTAAGCGAAAGAAATACCAAGAATTTATGACGAAAAGAAATACGAAAAGAAAAAAAATCAAAATCATGACTTGAATTTAAACTGAAATAAAGAAATAAAAACCAAAACCAAACCGAAACCAATTTTAACATTCCGAATGTGCAACAGAAACAATAAGAGCAACAACAAAATGCAACTTGTGAATTGAACACAGACAGACGGACAGTCATTGACTGACTTTGCGCTCCAATCCACTCGATGCGATTCGATTCCATTCAACTATGAGGCTATGAGTCATCAACCAAATGTATAAACGAGGTTTAAACTTTTCAAAATATAAGGAAACATGACATGAACAAAAAAAAGAAGTTTTTGTTTTTGTTAAGCTATAAAACCAACTTGTTTTGATGGTATTCAAGCGTAGGTGGGTGGTGTCTTAAGAAAAATGTCTTAAAACACTGTTAAATATGAAACTGTCAGAGGAATGAAGAAATTACACTTTGTTTCTCTCCTTTCTTTCTTTCTTTCTTGCTTTTAGTGTGAGATTTTATTTATGAATTGTCGTGTTAGACAAACATTCATAAGTTAAAAATCATTTTTACGCATGCGCCGTTTAAACGGTCATGCCATTTATCCGGAGGCACGAATCTTTTAAAGTTTATTGTAATAATCATCCCAGAGAGTCGTTACACTCGCTCACTTGTACGACTGACTACCATCAGACTTTTACTTTTCATTCATAAGTTCATGCATTCGTGAAAAGTTTTTTTTTTTTTTTTTTTGTGAAAATAATTTTTCCAAACAACCGTAGTTTTTCGTTTTGAACATCATCATCCTCCCATAAATCTCGTGCTAATTTGCCATTAGTTTTTTGCTTCTTATTTATTCGTTTATCTTTTATTGCTGGATGGTTATCATTTTGAGAGAAAAAAAAGAAAAAATAATTAAAAAAACAAATTCAGGTTCAAAGATGTGTAAAATGTAAATTTTGTTTTTATGGTTTTTATAGTTTTTCTATTCGTCAAACATTGAAATTGATTTTCTTTTTTCTTACAATGTTGTTTCGCATAACAGTACTGGGAATTTATTTAAATGCAAAACAAAATTGAATAATTTTTCCAAAAATTTTGAATATAAACTTTGTTATCGAAATATTTTCTATATTTTCTGTTAAAATTATTGTTATCGAAATACTTTTAAAAGAAATTTATTGTTATCGACAAAGTTCTTGATAGAAATTTTTGTTATGGAAATATACATATACATAATTGGCCATTACAACCCTTCAGTCAGGATTACGGCCTAGCTTCTCAACACCACTCATGTTGTGTGCGTTAATTTTATACATGAGTGGCGGGACCTACAGTTTAAAGTCGACTCCGAACGACAGATTTTTTGAGAAGAAATATTTTCATATTTTCGTTTTAATGTCTGACCTGGGATTCGAACTCGGGCCTTTCGTCTAATAAGCCAACACACTACCTACTAGACCACGGCGACTTCAATAGATTCAATATATGGAAATATATTCAATAGAAAAATTTTTGAAAAAAATAAAATTAAAACATAAAAAAAGGTATTGTTATAGAAACTTTGTTATCTAAAAATTTCCTATTGCAAATTATTGTTATGGCAAAATTTTCTATAGAAAATTATTGTTATCGAAAATTTTGCTATAGAAAGTTATTGTTATCGAATAATTTTCTATAAAAAATTATTGTTATCGATAAATTTTCTATAAGGAATTATTGTTATCGAAAAATTCTCTATAAAAAATTATTTTTATTGAAACATTTTTATTGGAAATTATTGTTATCGAAAAATTTCACATAAAAAAATTCCCTGTAAAAAATTATGTTATCGAATAATTTCCTATAGATTCATTAGATTCATTCAATTGGCCATAATTTCCTGTAGAAAATTATTGTTATTGAAAAATTTTCTAGAAAAAATTATTGTTATCGAAAATTTTGCTATAGAAAGTTATTGTTATCGAATAATTTTCTAGAAAAAATTATTGTTATCGAATAATTTTCTATAAAGAATTATTGTTATCGAAATATTTTCTATAAAAAATTATTTTTATTGAAAAATTTTTATTGGAAATTATTGTTATCGAAAAATTTCACATAGAAAAATTTCCTGTAGAAAATAATGTTATCGAATAATTTTCTATAGATTCATTAGATTCATTCAATTGGCCATAATTTCCTGTAGAAAATTATTGTTATTAAAAATTGTCTATAGAAAATTATTGTCATCGAAAGATTTCCTATAGAAAATTATTGTTATCGAAAAATTTACTATAGAAAATTATTGTTATCGAAAAATTTCCCATAGAATATTATTGCTATTGAAAAATTTCCAAATGTTATCGAAAAATTTCCTATAAAAAATTTCCTATAAAAAATTATTGTTATCTAAAAATTTTCTATAAAAAATTATTGTTATCGAAAAATTTCCTATAGAAAATTGTTGTTATCGAAAATTATTATAGAAAATTATTATCGAAACATTTTCTATAAAAAATTATTTTTATTAAAGAATTTTTATGGGGAATTATTGTTATCGAAAAATTGCCTATAGAGAATGATATAAGAGATAGGACCTACCAGAATAGGTTCAAATCTTAAAATAAAATATTGAAAACATTTTATTATGTTTTAAAAATCGATTTTATTTAAAAACCACGGAGTATATTAAACCTCTTGCCACAACCGGTCTTCCAAAGACCTACTGATCATAATTATCATCGTCAGCAACATCTTCAACGTAATATTTCGTATGTGAATGTGAATTTTATTGCTGCTGCTGTTGCTGTTATTTCTCTATCAAAGCGCCGTGGGAGCTTTTTCAAATCAAAAAAAGAATAAAAAAACATAAAAATTGAATGTCTGTCTGTATAGTTTGTTTTTTTAGTTTTTTTTTCCTTTTTTGTTTCATTTTTCAAATGAAAACGAAATGAAAAAAAATTATGGATGGCAAAGAAAATCCAATACAAACCAAAAAGAATATGAAACTCACTTTTAGAATATCAGGAGACAACGAGAGCGAGAGAGGAAGTGGAGTGGGATATTATCATAAGCATATAATATGACGTAGTTTCTTGGAATATATGTATTTTTTATCACACTCGTATTTCTAAAGATTCGCATGTGTTTGATGTTGCTGTGAATTAAATTAAATTATTAATTTTAATGGAGAGTGTGAGATTTTGATTTTTCTTAACAACAACGGCAATAACAACAGCAATAACAGAAAGTGTACATTATGCAACACTATTGTCTCATCATGTGATTTTAGGGATCGACCAACCTACCAACCACATGAGAAAACCCTCAATAGCAAGCGGCAGTAAAAAGAAACAAAAACATAACGAAAGTGAAAAATTTAAAACATTTTCATTGATAGTCAGTCATAGTCATTCATTTCATAATATTTATAATTGCATAAAGACTTTATTTTATTAACACCAGCGCCATTAATTAATTATTCAATTAAAAAAAAAATAAAATACAAGAGAAAAACAGAAAAAGTAACGCAAATAGAAAAATGGAAATGATGTTTGTTTTGTTGGAGATTGTAATCTGAATGGATTTTTATTTAATAACACGCAAAATGAAATTCAATTAAAACATCAAATTAAATATTATAAATGTCAACGTTAAAACAATTTTTGTACGTTGTTTTAAACTTCAACTAGAAGGACATAGATACATATATGTATACTCTTTTAACTAGGATTATTAACTATTTCCTCACACCGTTTAATAATTATGTCAATCTTATTACATACATATGTACAGAATTGGCCATTACAACCCTTCAGTCAGGCTTACGGCCTAGCTTCTCACACCACTCATGCTGTGTGCCTTAATTTTATACTTGAGTGGCGGGACCTACGACTCCGAACGACAGATTTTGAGAAACTTTTTCAGGTTTATTTACTCTTAGAGTTTTTGCCAGAAATCTGCTGAGAGGAAGTCACCGAAGAAATGTATTTTCATATTTCGTTGTTGATGTCTGGCCTGAGGCTCGAACTCGGGTTTTATGTCTAATAAGCGAACACACTACCTACTAGACTACGGCGACTTTCTTATTCTCAATTATGATTCTCCAAACGAAGATTGATTTCATCACACCATTTGCCGAAATTCGTTAACGATTTGACAACCGCAATAAGGTTTTTTTTTACTTTAAAATTTTTTTTAATAATTTTAAATTACTCTCGGAATTTTTGCCAGAATACTGCCGAGAGGAAGTGCCCAAGAAATATTTTTCATTTTTTTTTTGTTCGAGATGTGTGAGCTGGGGTTTGAACCACGGGCTCGCATCTAATAAGCTAACACTCTACCTACTGGACTACGAACGGTGTCAAACTAAAATTTATTTAATTTTTCAAATATCTAGTAGTATCACGACATTCTTATTTCAAAAACATTTGGGCAATTCACACAACTTTGTATCGTGTATGTTGTATTGAACACATTTGTTTGTTTGTGAACGCTCAATGCTATGCTGTATTGTGTATTTCTTGGCATTCAAACAATTTGATAGCCCGAAACCAACACAACATATGAAAACATATACAAATTTTTTTCATTCACACAATTTGATAGCACGAAACCAATACAACCTTTAAAAACATATGGAAAAAATGTGTATAAGTGTATCGGATTTTTATATGAAAATTATCAACAACAATCATACACTGTTGTATGTTCTTCCAACAATACAATGAATACAACGATACAAAGGCTTGTGTGAATTGACCAATTGAGCTTATTTGTAATAGTCAACGGAAGATAAGGAGTTAGGTTTAGGTTAGAGGAAGTGTACTTGCCATTGGGACAAGTACAATACTATGAAGACATATTGGTCCATTGTAATACGTCCTAAATGAGAGAGAGAATAATAAAGGAGATAGGGAAAAGAAGAAGAGGTAGGAAAAGGATGGTTAGGTTTAGGTTAGAGGAAGTGTACTTGCCATTGGGACAAGTACAATACTATGAAGACATATTGGCCCATTGTAATACGTCCTAAATTAGAGAGAGAGAGAGAATAATAAATGAGAAAGAAGAAGAGGTAGGAAAAGGAAGATAAGGAGTTAAGTTAGTTAACAAATTGTGCATAGGAACCGTCAACTGGGAGTCTGGAAAATTATAGGCGAAACGACCCAATATTGTATCCTTGGAGCTAAAGAAAATGCAAATTTTTACCAAAATAGTGTTGCAAGCAATAAACATCTTTGAATATAAAGAACTTAGCTCACAACGATTTAAAAAAGTCTAATAATGTTGGTTATCCACTTCAAAATTATCTTTCGAGAACATTTTGTGAACATTTCACTCACTACCTTTAGTCACTTCGAGATACTCATTACGGACTAATACGGCACCTCTTGCAAAAGCAAGGTCATGCATCTGTCAGTTAGAGATCCAGTATGACAATCAGATAAGTGCAGTGGGTTATTTGGGGTTATAATTATAAAAATCCTTTGCAAACATATTGAATCATTGAATCTAAACTTAAGCGGAAAATAATAGAAAAACATTATATTTCTGCCATTATTTTTTTACCATAAATTATCTTCTCACAGAGAGGCAGTGGCGACAAAGACGGTAGTTTGTAGGCGTCATTATTATTAATGTTCGATATGACCAAATAAGAATGACAACAATAACAACAACAACAACAATAAAAGTTATTATTATTATTTAATTGCTTGAAATTTAGGTTACAAATAGAAAAATTAAAGACAAAAAAAAAAGAAAAGAAATCACCAAAAACGAAAAAAAAAATCTGAAAGAATAAAAATTGAAACGAAAATAATCATTTCTATGCGGAACAATTGAAAGAGAAATTATTTCCTTTTGCGGAACAAACAACAACAGAAAACGAATCAAGTAATTATAAAAACAAAAGTTGATTACTACTATATAATAGGCCTTGAACCCTCATCATCATCATAATTTTAGAATGTAATCGCTTTTTTATCTTGGTTTTGTTTTTGTTTATGTATTCCTCCTCTATACATGCGAGTACATATTCAAAATGGATTTGTCAAAACCATTGCACAATTAACCATTACTCAACTTATGTGTGTGTAGGTGTGTGTCTAATAAAATGAATATTTCAAATAATAAATGTCACTGTATTGCCAGCCACTTATCGGTCAGCTTACAGTGAAGGCTAAGCAAATAGAATCATCGTTCATTAACTATAAATACTTATAATTGAAGTCATTGACATGTGTGTTTGTGCATTAGTACGAGGGTGATTTTCTAAATTTAAGATTATTAAACCTTAATGATAAAAAAACTGAAAGAAATAGAAAGGAATACATGAAATTGACAATATCCTACTACTGTTTCCGATTGTTCCCAAACGTCTGCAGAATACAGACGTATGCCTAGCCATTACGCAACGATCCATGAGATGACCAATTAAGTAAATACGTAAGGAGATGTAATATGCCAAATGTACCATGAAGGCGGAATGCCCCTTAACTCGTTCAAACTGGCCATCGCGGAAATTCTTCCGAGACGCCAACCTATACTGGATCAATGAGGAGTACTGCTCTACCGCTAGACTCACCTGGGCCATGATGGATAGAAGGCGTACCAACCAGTTACTTGGACTTGGTCGTGGCATCATCTCAATCACAGTGGCCTTGCTTACAGGTCAATGTGTTATAGGTAGACACGCGAAGAGAATGTGGCTCCCATTTAACAACTTATGCCGTGGGTGCAGATCCGCTGAGGAGGATGAAACTGTTATCCACTTTCTTTGTCTCTTGCAAGGTGCAGATATAGGTTATTTGGCTCTCCAATCCTTGTCAGCTTGACGGAGCTATCGTCCATTGATGTCAAGGATATAGCCTCGTTTATCAAACTTTCTGGCTGATTTTTCAGCGCGGGGTAGTCGTGCTTTAAGATGAGCAGACCTTACGCTGACTGACTTCTCCCTCCTATGTTCGGGGGAACTTGGTCAGTATCGTACAGGGACTGCGTTCACCAGTGGTGTCACAACGGGCCGCGATGCGTGCTCAAGTGAGCATTTGGGTATAAAGCTACCACTTTAACCTACCTAACCTACATACCTACCATGAAGGCGAAGACAAGTATGTTCAATACACTTTTCCAGTGCAAATAGTGTGAGATCCAAATGGAAACATACATATGGTACATGACCATTGTCCCCGTAGACTCGTTGGTAGTGTGTTGGCTTATTAGACGTGAGGCCTCGGTCAGTTATCAAAACGAAAATATGAAAAAAAATATTCCTTCAACGACTAACTTTCAGCAGATTTCTGGTAAAAAATCTGCGAATAAATAAAAATTGTCATGGAAGGTTTCTCAAAAAATTTGTCGTTCGGAATTGGCTTTAAACTATAGGTCCCGCCACTCATGTATAAAAAATTAACACACACACAACAAAAGTGGTATGAGAAGCTAGGTTGTAATCTTGACTAAATGGTTGTAATGACCAATTATGTATGTATGTATGAATGTATTATTAACTTCGAGATACCCATTACAAACTAATAGTGCACCTCTTACAAAAGCAAGGTCATGCATCAGTCAGTTAGAGATCCAGTATGACAATGAGATAATTGCAGGTTATTATTTGGGGATATTTTCATAAAAATAAACAAAAATAAGCCTTAAATAGTCAACCCCATTCGGTTTAACTTATTTTAACAATTTGTCAGCAGTTTATTTTTCTATTTTTTTTTTTTACATTTTAGTGCAAATATGGCCGATGCGATGGTCAAATAAAAATGATGACTAGTTACGTTTAAAAAAAATGTGTAAAAATGAAAATAAAAACGGATTTTTGTTTTAACTTTTTTTAAATTTATACCACATGCATTCGAAGACATGATGTGTGAAATGTTGTTTTTTTTTTCTGTTTTTTGGATCATGTCTCGCCAATTTTTATTATTTTTTTTGTTTGTTTTACTTCGTATTTAATTTTATTTCAATTGTAATTATTTTCAGTTTAAACATTTTCTTGTTTGTTTTTTTTTAACTTAAAATTCTATCAACATATGGAAATAAATGTTTGTTTTTTATGTTGTAGGTCATTATTATAAAAAAAAAATAAAATAAAATTTTTTTAAATTTATTTTTACTATCAAGGTTAAAGTCAAAAATTGGAGGCAAAACAGAAAATAGAAAAATAATACAAATTTATAGTACATATATGTACGTATGTATGTACTAGACAGTACGTGTAAATAAACTAAAAATTTAAAATTAAATTTCGAATTCAAAATAAACGTGACAATTATTGAATTTCACTTTCGTTTAGAAATGCAAAGCCATCGTTACGTTATGTTTCGAGTGAAATAAAATCTCAGAAAAAAAGAAAATATTAAATTACCAAAACAAAAAAAAACAAAAAAGAACAAGAAATTAAAATTAAATTAATTTTTTTCTTCTTTCTTTACCTTTTTTTAATTATAGGCAATGGGAATTGCAAAAAAGAAATTATATTTCCATAACATTAACGGCATTTAATTACACATTGTTTAAAAAACCGTTCCCACCTTTTCAGATCCACTGTTTTCAAACTGTAACTATACATACATACATAATTGGCCATTACAACCCTTCAGTCAGGATTACGGCCTAGCTTCTCACACCACTCATGTTGTGTGCCTTAATTTTATACTTGAGTGGCGGGACCTACAGTTTAACGTCGACTCCGAACGACAGATTTTGAGAAATTTTTTCATATCAGGTTTATTTACTCTCAGAGATTTTGCCAGAAATCTGCTGAGAAGTAGTCGCCGAAGAAATATTTTTTTTTTCATATTTCGTTTTGACGTCTGACTTGGGATACGAACCCGGGCTTTCCGTATAATAAGCGAACACACTACCTACTAGACTGTGCAGACCTTGCGCTGACCAACTTCCTCCTTTTCTCTGATTTTGGTGGAACTTGGTTAGTACAGGGCCTGCGTTCACCCGGGGCATCACAACGGGCCGCTATGCGTGCTCAAGTGAGCTTTGTGATATCAGAGCTACCACTCCGACCTAACCTAACTAACCTAACCTACTAGACTACGGCGACCACACTACTGTAACTATAAAACAGTTAAACTGTATTATTTTAGGTTAGGTTAGGGTACACTATATCGGATTATAGTTGCAAGATAGGATAACTAACGTCGCCTTAGAATGATTAATCTAAGTAACCTTTTCTGTAGTCTAGTAGGTAGTGTGTTGGCTTATTAGACGTAAGGCCACTGTTCGAACCCCAGGTCAGATATAAAAAGGAAATATGAAAAAATGTTTCTTCGGCGACTTGCTCTCTTTGCAGATTTCTGGCAAAAGCTCTGAGAGTAAATAAATCGCCATGAAAAGTTTCTCAAAAATCTGTCATTTGAAGACGATTTTAAGCTGTAGGTCCCGTTAGTCATGTATAAAATTAACGCACACAACATAAGTGGTGTGAGAAGCTAGGCCGTAATCCTGACTGAAGGGTTGTAATGACCAATTATGTATGTTATGTTATGTATCCGATTGATTTTAAAGTGATATTTTTCTGGTATGTTTATGTTCTCCAAACGATAGTTTAGGTCAGGTAAGATGACATCAAATTTTCGGAGGATAAGGTCTCACTTATCACTTATCGAAAAATTCCTAAATTGCAGACCTTTTGTCCCAGTAAATTGAGAGATTTTTAGAGAAAATCCTATTACCTAACAAGTATTGTAAAGCTTTCAGCTTAAAATATGCTACAGTGTGAGTGTGAGAAGTTAGGTTGTAATCCTGACTGAAGGGTTGTAATGTAGTGTGAAAGCGTACAAGAATTTAATGAAAAGTAGCAATTTTTTAATATTTCTAATATATGTTGCAAAACTAACACATGCGTTTAGGTTTCTTATTTACAATTTTTTTGTTTATGACGCCTGTCGCTTGCATTATGTTTTCAACTTTTAAGCCTTTCAAATGAATTCTCAATAATTTAAATTAAAATTGCAAGTTTTTTTTTCTACATTTATAAATTATTACTGGGATTTTTTTTTGTAATTTATTTATGTAGAAACAATAACAACAAAATTATAAAAATCAATTTAAATTGAAATTTCATTGTAATTTATTATAAAACGAAATTGAAATTCATTTGGGGGAATTTTTGCAAAAGAGTGAATGTTTTTAACATGTTTTTTTGCCATTTAAGTGTATAATTTTTTGTTTTTATTTTTGTTTTTTTATTTTTTGTTTGTTTTTGTTAATCAAATTAGAATCTCAAATAAAACGAAAAATAAAAATTATAAAATTAACTGGTGGATACGTGTTCAAAATCGACTGACTGACTTGAAAATTAACATAAAATATTATATTGGGACGAGAACAAAAAATTAAAAAGAAGGAAAAAAAATATGAAAAACGAATTCCTAATTATATTTATTAGGAGTTAAAAAAAATAATAGAAAATAAAAAAATTGTAAAATGCGCAGTCAAGTCCAGTCCAGTTCATTAAATTTATGAAAATAATTTATTATTTTTTAACACCATAAATCATTTACTATTTAAGTAGTAAACACTTTCAATATCCAATTAGTGTCAAAGACTTGATTCTGAACTTAAGAAACCCTGCAGTCTTAAAAATAAAATGTTAAGAATGAAAATTTCGGTTTAAAAAATTTTAATTTAATAAAAATATTCATAATCTAAGCAATAAAGTGTGATTTCTTATGCAATATATTTGAAATTAACTTATTTTTAATTAGCTTTCCTTCTTTATTTCATATTTTAATTCTGGTTATTTAATTTGTTATTTTCTTCATACTAATTTTTTTCATATAATTTTAATTTATTTTTAGGTAAGCGTGGGTTGTTCTGAATATTAAATAAGTGAATATTGCTCCCAGGAAATATTAAATCTTCGGTAAGTTGAACCCTTCAGTGAGGCTTACAACCTGACCAACCTAGTTTCTAACACCGCCCATGTTGTGTGTGTTAATTTTATCCATGAGTGACAGGGACCTACAGTTTAAAGTTGCTTAAGAACGACAGATTTTTTGATAAACTTTTCAAGGCAATTTTATTTACTCTCAGAGTAATTGCTAGAAGACTGCTGAGAGGAAGTGAAACACAAGTGATAGTTATCCAATTAGTCAATAGAGTTGGATAGCTTACTGTCACTATTGAAGCACCTTTGTCCTACCCTGAACGCAGAGGAAAAGGTTCAAAATAGATTTTGAAACACCATTTTCAACCGAATACAACATAACATAATTGGCCATTACATCCCTTCAGTCAGGATTACGACCTAGCTTCTCACACCACTCATGTTGTGTGCCTTTATTTTACACTTGAGTGGCTGGACCTACAGTTTAAAGTCGACTCCGAACGACTGATTTTTTGAGAAACGTTTCATGGCAATTTTATTTACTCTCAGAGTTTTTGCCAGAAATCTGTTGAGAGGAAGTCGACCGGGGATTTGAACTGTGGCTTCGGGTCTAATAAGCCAACACACTACTACTAGTCTACGGCGACTTCAGCTGAATACAAGTGTTGTAAAAATAGTAAGGAGATCAGTATAATAGGGACGTATATCTTGCATAAAATTTCTTTCGCTTCTTGAAAAATGTGCTGGTCCCGCAAAAGCATCGTATTGAATTTTCTTGAACAGAACCTCTAAGAGCTGGTGACTCCACAATATTTTGCAACGCCCATAGTTACAGATGGCATATATGTATATTGTTAATGTAGCACTGGGAGTCTGCAAATAATATACAAATTCGTGATTTATTGTGAAATGTTGGCGCGTTATAAATTTAATTAAAATATTGACCTTCGGTCGGTATTCCTTTTTTTCTTGTTAACAAATTGGTTCTGAGCCAAATATATTAAAATTTCAAATAACTTTTTCTGAACTGCTGCATATTTCAGTGACAGCATGCTACACCCATCGAAACAAATTGTAATCGGTTTGGAGTAAGGACTGCAGACTATAAGATCGTTAAAGCAAAACTTACCAAGCGCTTTCTAAAGATTTCTTAACTGATCTTGCAACATATGGCCGAGTGTGGTCATGTTGCGGTATTTCGACTTCATGTTTGATCAAATATATATATATATATATATAAATATATGTTCCTCTTACTCCCCTGGGTAGCAGAGGGTCGATTGATTTCGGTAATAAGAGTTATTTAAGACGTACAGCTTATTAGGCTATAGCGTCCTATCCTGGTGTTGGGGCTGCCAACATCGCCTCCAGTCATGCAAACTGATTTAGGATTTAGCCGTGCAAGTATTTAGGTTATACCGCTCATGGTCGGTCGTCAGAGGCTCGTCAGCGTGACAGGGGACACCAAGTCCCTGAAGGACAGTGGTGGGGTTGACATTTGGAAAGGAGTGGCTGTGTGAAAAAGAACGTGTCTTTTGAACGCTTCACTTTCCCATTAGTCACCCATGTTTGATCAAATAATCGAACGTATTTTTCTTTGAATGCTCGCTTCAAACATATTAGATGTATTCGGTATAGATTTCCTGTGTTCCTCCACACCCTTATGGTTTAACCAAATATAGACCATTACCAGGGCGTCATAAATATTTAGTTTTGAAGTGAATTTAGCTGTTTTACCGAGCTTCAGATACAATACTTGTTATTCTAGTTTTCTTAATGGAATTAGTTCGTAATGATTCAATGGATAAATGTGGGTGTGTTCTTTTATGGGTATTTTGATATGCAATGCTTTAATTTGCATGGTACCTCCAATGTATAAAACATACGCCATAGCTGGGTTCATATTTGCCACACGCTCAAACAAAACTGTGACAAGTAAACATAAAATTGTTTTGAGCATACATTTTAATTTTTACATTTTTTATTTTGTCCAATTCATACCACTGTGCATTAAGACTTACATATTTAATGCATGCATGTATGTGTGTGTACACACATGCGAAGTAAATTGTATTGAAATTGATTTTCAATTTCAAGTTCTTTTCAAATGAATTAATTGCTGACTTTTTTTACTCCTTTTATATTGTATTGTATTATCAATTTAATAATTAAACAATAATTCAATTTAAATTATTTTTGTGTGTAACTTGTTTTCTGTATTTTTTTGTTCAAGTTGTTGTTGTTTTTTTATTCAATATTAATTTCCATCGTCAATTACTTTTGTGTATTGACCCAAAATCAGCAAATTAAACGTACGTACAATAATAAAATGTTTTCAAATATTTTGTTTTTGTTTTTTGTTTTTCTTTTATCTTGAAAACTTTCAATAATATTTATGGTTTACATTCAGCAAAAAAAAAAAATTAAATTTCAATTGCAATTTTCAAAATCACTAGACCAGAGATTTGAAAAAAAAATGGAATTTAACAACACTGACACATACAATACAAGCAAATAAAGTGGTAAATAAAAACACTTTGTAAGTATGTATGTATGCATGTGCTAAAGAAATAAAATATTAAAATACATTAAAATTTGTTTAAAAAAACTTTATTGTTGACCCAGAAATAACAAAAAAAAAGAGAAAAACGAAGTAATTAGTGACACCACAATACATAATACAATACTCCTTGTATGTACCTTCTCTAGTTGTCAGTACAGATTTGGAAATTCAAGTAAAAAATTGAAAAAAACAACAATATTGGCATTATGCTGTTAAAAAATATCGAAAATTATCGAAATTTTGTTTGTTTGTCAGTGTGTTTTTTTGGGAGGAAAATTGTTTATTTTCGCCAAGAAACGAAATCATAAAATTTTTCCTCTGCATGGAAAATCATCCCCACCATGCTCACTATGTACCGCTAAGTGAAAAACATGTGCCCCAAAACAATAACATATTCAAATATGTATGGAGAACAGAAAAAGAAAGAGGAACAGCGTAAGAGAACAAATTGTAATTGAAATTATAAAGGGTTATCCATTTATTGAAGTGGCAAAAGTAAATTTAAATAAAACATACATTTCTTTACTTATAAGCCTCGAAATCTGCTTAGACATCAGACTATGGCAACAGGCCAATCAAAAACTTCTGCTGACCGAAGAAATAAAGCATCGACAATGCCGATGATAAATTGGGTATACTTTGTAAGCAACATGTAATGACATGAACCAGAATTTCATAGAATGACATTCACAGGGAATCCATAGTAGTGAAAAATGGCAGATTGAATCTGGAAATATCCAGAATGAGGGAAAATTTGAAGCCAGATGAAGGTATTGGCACAAAACTAGAATATGATCACTTATTTTATTGAGCTGCTATGTTCCTTATAGTCTCATGGAGCGTTTCACACCAACTCGAGAACTTGGGCTATGCGGATAATATTTGTCTATTCTGTTGCACAATGTCTTCAACATGCAAACAAAACTAGAAGACATCGAAAGGCTAGACGTATAATGTTGGACTTGAGATAAATATCAAGAAAACCAAAACCATGAGAATTCACAACGTAAACACCAACAACATCATTCAACACGGCCAACCATACGAATTTGGAGATAGCTTCTGCTATGTAGGCTGTATAGTGGCAACAAATGGTGGCGCAGAAACAGACGTACATACATATATGTATAACAGGTTCAATAAAGCGACAACGAGATTTGGAGTACTACAGTCAACATGGAGAAAAATTCTGATACAGTAAGACCCCACTTAACGCTGCTCCGCTTAACGCTGTTTTAGTATTACGCGATAGTACAAAAGACAAAAGCAGTGCACTATATAGCGACGGTGTACACTATATGTCAATTTCAACGCTCTTTTGTTAGTCTGTCCAGAATAAAGATTCCAACTGCCTTTTCCGAAGTCGCAGTCACAGTAAGAACGCATCTTTCCAACGTCACAGTTGATTTATTAGTTGCCTCGTTTAACGCTGTTTCGTTTAGCGCTGGAACTTATTGTAACGTAATTCCCGCGTTAAGCTGGGTCTTTCTTTAGTATAACAAGAATGTCACTTGAGTGAAACAACTGGAGACCTTCGATATTTCGATAGAAATGCCTTGAGGAAGCCATATGCTCAGAAGGGAGGTAATAGAAATCATAGAAAAAAATTCTCCCTTTAGAAACTACCATCATGTACTCAATCTAGATAATTTTCATTTAAATTTTCGTGTTATTCGGACATTATCTCGGTGATATGTTCAAATGTTCCACACTTTTTGAAAACTTCTTATGCAATAATGCCAAAATCAGTCATGTTGTGAGGCTCATGCTAAAACCTTATATCTAACAGTTCATATGTATTACATACATATGTACATAATTGGTCATTACAACTCTTCAGTCAGGATTAAGGCCTAGCTTCTCACACCACTCATGTTGTATGTCTTAATTTTATACGTGGGTCATCGGCTCCGAACGACAGATTTTGAGAAACTTTTTCATGGCAGGTTTATTTTACTCTCAGAGTTTTTGCCAGATATCTGCTGAGAGGAAGACGCCGATTTTTTTTCATATTTTGATGTCTGAAACGAACCCGGGCTTTACGTCTAATAAGCCAACACAATACCTGCTAGACCAAGGCGACTTATATCGAACCTCATATCTTTAATTGCGCTCTGAATTGACAGTAACGATTCTTCCAGGGTTCTTTTATCCACTTACGAATAAAATTAACATACAAATGTGAGAACCTAGGTCGTAATCCTGTACTTTTAGAGAAATTTTCGAAAAAAATGTGTTCCAATGCGTGCTGCATGTAATGACTTTTTCACTTTGACTGTTGCTCTAAGCATCCAATAAGCATTTTGTATGCGAACGGCCTTCTCAATGGTCAGTCCGCTTTAATTGTTGAATGGTTTGAACTTTATTTCAATTGAAATGTAAATATAAATGACAAATGCGCCATAATGAGCCGTAATATAGCCTATGGGCGAGAATTGTTCGTCTCTCTGCTACAGTAAAGAGCAGCTACAACAACGGCAATGTGTACATTGCGATAACCGACCTCAGGCCTCAGAACCACTTACAACACTATCAAACTCTTCACCATTCATTCATAATTGTCCATTACAACCCTTCAGTCAGAATTACGACCTAGCTTCTCACCAAATTCTTCATATTTCTTTATAATTTCACTACGTCCTCCTTACACAGTGTAGATCGATTAGGACAATCCCCCTTTAACTATTCTACGTGTTCTTCGATTGTTTTAACGATGAATGATATTAAACAGCACAATTGGCGCCGTGGTCTAGTAGGTAGTGTGTTGGCTTATTAGACGAAAGGCCCGAGTTCGAACCGCAGGTCAGACATCAAAATGAAATATGAAAAAATATTTCTTCGGCGACTTCCTCTCAGCAGATTTCTGGCAAAAACTCTGAGAGTAAAAATTGCCATGAAAAGCTTCTAAAAAAATCTGTCGTTCGGAGTCGACTTTAAACTGTAGGTCCCGCCACTCATGTATAAAATTAACGCACACAACATGAGTGGTGTTGAGAAGCTAGCCCGTAATCCTGACTGAAGGGTTGTAATGGCCAATTATGTATGTATGTATTGGCTCTGTTGAAACCACTAAATGGATAACCCGATATTTGTATATTGTTTTGAAAGAAAACTCACACACATTCACACACATATGTATACACATACAGAATTTATTACGAAAACAGATTTCAAAAGAATAATTATATTAAATAATTCCAATAGGTTTCTGTCTGTCGGTTTGTCTGTCGGTCTGTCTGTATCTCTATTTTTGTTCTCTAGTGCGACAATAATACGCCGTTAGCGAGCGTCATTAATAGATAAAACGGTCAATTGGTCAATATGCTAATAATGCTTGTGCTGGTACTGGCCACTGTCTCTATTGCTGTCGTTGTCGTTAACGTTCACAATGGCATGACTATAAATTATTTAACAAAACCATACTTTATTAAAGAATTGCATAGTTGTTGTTGCATTATTTGCAAATGTTGTTGTTACATTATTATGATGTAATGCTTCACATTATTTTATAATTTTTTTTTTTTATTATCGTTTTAACCCTTTTAGGAGTTTTCTTTTGTGGTCATTTCAATAAATATTTCATACTCTATGGATTTGCAACATACATATTTATACATATGTATACATACATATGTATTGTACAATATGTTCTCATTTATTAGGGGGGGGGGGTATTCATTTAGAATTATGAAAAGTTAAGTATACATATTGGTTTAAAACTTGAAAAAAAATCACTCTGGGTGATGATAGTATAATTGAAAAAGAAGGGAAGCTTACTTGAACACTAAAAATGATTTCTCGATCTTGCTTCCGCTGAAGTGAATACCCCTACTAAATGGTTCTGTTTGTTCTGCACGAATAACAATAAATTTCATTGGCCCCACTCGAAAAGCGAAACAAACTCAACCAATTTTGTTTGTTTCTCCATAAAGAAAACGTTTTTCATTCTGTTTCCATGATTTCTTAACAAAACATTTCTAAATTGCAGAATAAAAAGAAGAATATTTCGTGTTCATCTTCTCTTTCATCACAATATTGAAGAAATTGCTTTTCATCGCACTGGTGTACGGGGAAAATTGTGTTGTTGCTGTCGCAGTTGAATCTGATCTGATCATCGCAAGACGATGATGATGATGATGATGTTGTTCTTTGTATACCTTTATGATGGTATGTTGCGTTCCATTAACGCATCTCTTGCATTTCTTAGCGTTTCATCGAAAATCGAAATTATTTTCTGTTTTCTATACGAGTTTTTTTCAGCGCGTGTGTGTTTCGCTGCTGTGCCATTAGAAACACTTTTCAAGCGGGAATCAATCGTAGAATAAAAAGTGAACAAAAGAACAAATCAATCGAATTGATTGATTGATTATCGTTTTCACTACTGCTTCGGCATTTGCCAATAAAAGTGGTTTGATTACCCAGTTAAAATGAGTGAATGTGTAGAGAGAGAATTGAAAATCAGAACGAAATATTTTTCATTTTTGCAAATTCTTTATTTATTTTCTTTTTTTTTTGCATTCGAATTGGGTTTTAAAACAGAATTCGAATAGTAAATTAAGATGAGTTATTATTAACTTATTATTATTAACTGTTATAGTGTTTAAAAAACAATTCAATTATTGTCTATTAAAACATTTTAATTAACAAAAAAAAAAAAAAAGAAAAATAAAACAAACAAAATGAAAAATAATTCAACCAAGGAACCCAAATAATTGTTCTACAAGAACGTGAAAGAAAACGTTAGCAGAACATTTAAAGTAGTACACTGAAACAAATCTTATTGTATTGTTAATATTCGTTATATACTGGTAGTTGCTAGTCAGTTCAGTTTTAAAATTGCACTCAAAAACGATATTTAATTCCTGTTGAGCTGTGAGAATATACAAACAATAAGATGAGAAGTTGTCTTAGTTCGATTAATTGCCATTAATATGACTTGAAATACACTACAAAAGGCCTTAAGAAGAATAGATATACATATATATACAGTAAGCGCCAAAAGTGAGTAAAAACCACTGAAATAATTCATTTTCTTAGGATAGCGAGAAAAGTAAATGAGAATAGTCGAATAAATTTCCAAAATATAAAAACGTTTATTTATTACTTACAAAATGTTAAAACAAAAACAACAATTCATGATAAAGGAACTTTTTTGTATACTTAAGAACATAATAGAAAATTTAAAATTATAGTGGGTGTTGACTCACTTATGGCGCTCACTGTATTCTGTGACATGTAAAGGGTGTTTTTGATAGAGGTATAGCACTTTAAGTTGCAATAAAACAACGATGGATTATTCGATTGACATGAATTTTATTTATCCGAAAGATAATCTTGTGGCATTACATTTTAAATATGATTTCTGGCATATGACCGCCACGGCTGGCGCGGATGTAGCCCAACCTGGACGTCCAATTTTCGATGACTTTTTCCAACATTTGTGGCCGTATATCGGCAATAATACGGCGAATGTTGTCGTCCAAATGGTCAAGCGTTTGTGGCTTAACCGCATAGACCAATGACTTTACATAGCCCCACAGAAAGTAGTCTAGCGGTGTTAAATCACAAGATCTTGGAGGCCAATTCACAGGTCCAAAACGTGAAATTAGGCGGTCACCAAACGTGTCTTTCAATAAATCTATTGTGGCACGAGCTGTGTGACATGTTGCGCCGTCTTGTTGAAACCATCATGGACATCATGGTTATTCAATTGAGGAATGAAAAAGTTAGTAATCATGGCTCTATACCGATCACCATTAACTGTAACGTTCTGGCCACCATCGTTTTTGAAAAAGTACGGACCAATGATTCCACCAGCCCATAAAGCGCATCAAACAGTCAGTTTTCTGGATGTAACCGTGTTTCCACATACACTTGAGGATTACCTTCACTCCAAATGCGGCAGTTTTGTTTGTTGACGTAGCCATTCAACCAGAAGTGCGCTTCATCGCTAAACAAAATTCGCTTATGAAAATCAGGAACAACGGTAATCTCCTTTTGGGCCCATTCGACGAATCTACGCCTTACTTGATGATCGTTTGGGTTCAATTCTTGCACGAGTTGGATTTTGTAAGCACGCAAACCAAGATCCTTCCGCAAAATCTTCCATAAAGTGGATGGACACAGATCCAATTCCTGTGCTCGATGGCGGATGGACTCATTCGGGTCTTCCTCAATGCTACGCTCTACAGCAGCAATAGCTCCTTCTGTACGCACCGTACAGCGTCTCTGGGGATGCGAGTTATCAATAAGAGTAAACGTGGTGCGAAAACGTTCCATGGTTAATCGAATTAACCGCTCTGATGGACGATTTTGTCGACGATAAAATGGACGTAGTGCGCGATACGTTTTCCGCACAGAACCATTATTTTCGAAATAAAATTGAACTATTTGCAAGCGTTGTTCAGGCGTGAGTCTATTCATGATGAATTGCCAAACCAAACTGAGAATAAATCACTTGACAGCTGTTAAATCGGTCGCCATCTTGAAAAGTAATGCCAACTTAAAGTTCTATACCTCTATAGAAAACACCCTTTATGTGAAGATAAATTCAAATTTAACTAGCAAAGACAAAAACCAAAAATTTTAACAGAGCTAATGTTATAGTTAACAGAGCTAATGTTAGAGTGGTTAACAGAAAATACGAAAAATAGCACAAGGAAGAAATCACCCAAATATACGATATCAGGGACATGCTGCAGATATCTGACTATATACAAATTGTAGCCTGAGGTGTCCCTAATAAAACCCAATAAGTATTATATCTCAAATATTTTTGGGACTGGACATATTGGGCTTCAAATATACATACCCTATGTTAACAGTGTCTGGGTAGGATGACGGATGATGAATATTGTGGAAAAATGGGACTTGCTGCAGATATCCCACTATATACAAATTATAGCCTCAGGTGTCCCTAATAAAACCCAATAAGTGGTATATCCCAAATAATTTTGGAACTGGAGATATTGTGCTTTAAATATACCCTATGTTAAAAGTGTCTGCTTAGGATGATGGATGATGGATATTGTGGTAAAATGGGACTTGCTGCAGATATCTGATTATATACAAATTGTAGCCTAAGGTGTCCCTAATAAAACCCAATAAGTGGTATATCCCAAATAATTTTGGAACTTGGGATTTCGGGCTTCAAATATACCCTATGTTAACAGTGTCTGGGTAGGATGACGGATGATGGATATTGTGGAAAAATGGGACTTACTGCAGATATCTGATTATATACAAATTGTAGCCTAAGGTGTCCCTAATAAAACCCAATAAGTGGTATATCCCAAATAATTTTGGAACTGGAGATATTGGGCTTCGGATATTATTTTAGGATCAAAAATCACACACAAATGCCGTAGTGAAAGCGAAGTTGCAAGACATTCATTGCTACAAAATAGGTTCTGAAATGGTTAGAAGTTTGCTGTGTGTCATCAGCATAACTATATAAATAGTATATGTATGTATGTATGTATGTATAACACAGTAATTTTAACTGCAATTGCTATTCCTTACAGTGCGTGACTATTAAATTGCCCATAACCGATTTATGCTGCACAGCAAAATATCGCAATAAACTGCAACCAATTTATATACATAATAACAATACATATTGTAATTCTAAATTAAGAAGAAGAAGAAGAAAAAAGAAACAATTTTCTTATCATCTGGTTGGTTTTTGGTTGTTGTGTGTAGAAGAAAATAAAAAATAATAATTTCCTAAAAACACGCAATGTTTAAAAAATGTGTAGGCACAACCAAATCATAAAAAATATATGTATGTATGTATATGAAAACAAACAGATAAAATAAAACATAGAAATACAAAAACATTAATAACAATAAAAAAAATATTAAACAGCTACTAAGAAGTATGATTAAATCCTAATTAGTTTAGCACACACATACACACACATGAAGTGATTTTCTTTTAATGTTCAAATATTAACGGATTAACTTATTTAACAGTGGAGCCTAACAGTATGCTTTACATTTTTAATGTTCATGTGTGTTTTAGCACATGCAAACAGAGTTGCCTTAACACTGTGTTAAGACTTGCTTGCTTACACTTGTAAAAAGCAATAACACCTGACAATTAAGGCATACAGTGAGCGCCAAAAGTAAGTAAACACCACTGAAATAATTCATTTTTTTTAGGATACCGAGAAAAGTAAATGAGAATAGTCGAACAAATTTCCAAAAATAAAAATGTTTTTTTATTACTTATAAAATGTTAAAACAAAAACAACAATTCATGATAAAGGAACTTTTTTGTATGTACTTAAGAACATAATAGAAAATTTAAAATTATAGTGGGTGTTGACTCACTTATGGCGTTCACTGTGTAAACAAATTTAAATAAAAAATTGAATAAATTTAAATTGTTTATTTAAAATTGCATTTAATTGAATATTGCTAGCCACGAAAATTATTTTTTTTTTTTTTTTTTTTTAATTTCTAAATTTATTTTAGAATGCAATTTAAAATTGTTTGTGTCGCGTACATTTCTGATTATAGAAAATTGCAATTGATTATTTAATTCTTATGTTTTCTTTCTACTATCTATCAATTTCCTTGTTTTATATTTTTTAAACCAAAAACAGAAACTTATTTGAAAACTATTTTTAAATCATCATCTAAAAACGTCGTTAAAGTTCATTAAACTTCTATTTCATGTGTGTTACGTATGCTTGCTCTTTATAAAAACAACAAACATGAATAACAACAACAATAATTGTTTATAAAAAACAAAAAATTCATTTTCCATACTCCATATTTACAATGAATATTATTTGCCTTTATTGCCTGCCCCCCTTTAACATGCAGGTTACTATAGCCAAATCTACCAATCTGTGAAAATGTATTGTAAATAAATACGTAATAAAATAGGCATTCATTTCACATTACTACGTAGGGTGGGTAAAAAGTTAAATAAAAAAAATTTTGTAATTTTTAAGACAATATCGACCTTATGCTCTGTTGGGAATTCTAAAAATTTTATTCGAAATAGGAATTTTAGAAGCTTAATGCTAAAATAAAGTATTGGCGTCAGTCAAATATTTCTGTTCACCACTTTTCACCATTTGAAAAGACATTGAGTGCTGTTCCACTGCTTGTCGTAATTCCAACACATAATGTTTTAAGGCGAAGACTCTTGAGTAATGATCGCGATTGGATCATTTGGACTTTCATGTGTTATCACAATGGGTAGGCATATGTGCTCAAGTATGTTTTTATCTTTTCATCGTAGAGGACAGTGTTTTATGTTCGATAGGTTAGTGATTTTTCATCATGTTTTGCAAGGAAAACACTTTCTTTAGTCATGTTGCGTTTTTCAATAAATATCTGTCCCATTACCTATAATGTAAACTATATCCACTTACATGTGCAAATACTCTACTTCCTTTCCCCTACTGCCCTACCTTTCATTACCTCCATTCTATGAGTATGTATATGGTATACCTTGAGAAGAGAAATTAATTCCAAAATCGTTTTAATACTCTTCGTTATACTATAATATTTAAGATTTATTAGACAGCCCTCGTGTATACATATGTATGTACTTGTTTGAAATGTCATGTCATAGTTTTTTTTTCTATTTGTTTTGTTGTTTTTTTTATCTGTCTGTGTCTATCTTCTCTGCTGTTGTTGTTTTTGAAGTTAGTAAGAGTGTAGGAAGTAGAAGAGATTCATTCATTCATTCATTCACAGACAGTATAAATGACAGTCATACATACATACATGCATACATACGTTCATTATGATATTTATAGTGAAAACAACAACAATAATACCAATTTTGTTGTATAATTTTCCCAATGAAAATATAAGTTTGAGTGTGTGTGTGTGTATGCGAGAGTGTGAGGAGTATTGTGTCATTTAAATTCGGAAGGAAATGTGAAATATGTTTAAGTTACAGTTGTTATTAGGGTTGCCAAATTATTTATATATATATTTATTATAATACCAAATATATCGACGCCTCCATTCTATAACGTTCTAAGCGTACATACTTAGAACGTTTTTAATGTTCTTGCATTTTTAAATTCTACGTACTCTAACTTAAATACTGTAAAAATTTGATTAAGATGCGCCGATCCGTTCCGAAGTTACAGGGAAAAATCTACTTAGAATACACATATAGTCGTATGGCGCGTGAAAACTTTGAGAGCTCACAACTCAAAACACACTTTTTCGACTTAGAATGTTATAGAATGGAGGCGTCGATATGAATACTATATATTTTTTTAGTACATATTTATAAATTGACATTGACAACACTGTAGGTAGGATTGCATGCTACATTGTGGCACTTTTTTATGTGTGCTTTTTTCCCTCCTTTTATTTATTGCCATAGAAGTGTCCGAAAATAATGGAAATTGATAGTGTTAGAGGTCGAGAGAGAAGGGGTTCGTATTGTTTTTTTTTATTTTCTATGATATTGTACATAGTAAATCTGAATGTATATGGAATATCTTGTGTGTATTAGAATAATTAAGATTTAAATGATATTTATAACGCATGCTATCCATTCATTCTTCTTTCGGAAATACGTAACGTCACGCAATGTCAATAAATAATATTTTAAGGTGGGTTAGGAATTTTATGGTATTGAATTGTAATTAATTTTGTTAATGTCTTGTAATAAATTCATTCGGACTCTTAAGTTATATTCCGTTTCTAGGTTTATGGTCTAATTTTTAAATTTGAAAATCAGATGATTTGAATTTAAGGACAATACTCACGAAGGAATTTCCTGCTATGTTAAAAGCGTTGCCTAGAACAATAGGCAACACTTGCGGCAATGGGGCTAAACTCGGAAAATTGCTGGCATAAGGAGGTGCATGGAGACGCTAAAGCTTTATTGATACGTCCAGTCCCTTGTACTTTCTATCCCCGTTGAAGAATGAAGTGCTGGGAGCATAAGAAACTACTTTGACATAAGGCTTATACCTGAAGAAGTTGTGGCAATAACAAAAAAGATTCGTTGATGAATAGAAAGTGCAACATCAGAATGCTACAAAGGGTACACGGGATGTGCTGCCTATGAATAAGTCGAACTAGGATGAAAACGTCAAGTGGGTCATTGGAAACGGTTTTACTTGTTCAACCAATTGAATTACGATACGATTACGGTATAAGGCAGCTTGTCAGTTCTAGACTATAGAATAAGGAATTATCTGTAGCCATAGATCGTATCACTAATATGTATTTGAGGATCTGCAAAGATGCGCGTATAGCTCTGAGTTATTGGATATGATATCAAGCGTATCTATTATGAGCAATTGTACCGTTCTGAGAACGAATCGGTAATCCTGCTCAAACAGAACCCTGGCATATCTGAATGTGTATATAATAGAATCAGAAGCCAAATTATACATCGGTCTGCCTAACCATAATACTGTATTTGCGATCAGAAAGTATGTATGTGTGTTGGGCTCTCTCAGTTTTTCCTCGAATGGATAATATTTTTGCTGACACCCAAATGTCAAATTCCAAATGTGTAGGGTCGCATTATCTAGTCGTGGATTGTTGAAAATAGTAAGGAAATCGTACGAGTATAGTCGCCGTAGCCTAGTAGGTAGTGTGTTGGCTTATTAGACGTAAAAGTTCAAACTCCAGGTCAGACATCAAAGCGAAATATGAAAGAAAAAATATTTCTTCGGCGACTTCCTCTCAGCAGATTTCTGGCAAAAACCCTGAGAGTAAATAAAATTGCCATGAATAGTTTCTCAAAAATTTGTCGTTCGGAGTCGACGTTAAATTGTAGGTCCTGCCACTCACGTATAAAATTAACGCACACAACATGAGTGGTGTGAGAAGCTAGGCTGTAATCCTGACTGAAGGATTGTAATGGCCAATTATGTATGTATAGTACGGTGCGTATTATATGGGCAAATGAAAAGGCACATAATCTAGCTAACATAGCTAGCGAACGACATAAGCTTCGGTTGCTAAATCTGAATAAAAGTGAATTAACTAGTGGAATAGCTCTCTACGAGACATTCGAATCTCCGGCTGAAAGGCATACGTGCCGCGAACTACAACGAATGTGAGAAAACAATGGAACACTTTCTATTCATGGCCCATCTTTTAGACGCATAAGATTCCAAAATTTTATAGCTGAGACTTGACCTGAATTGACATTGCTCATCTAAAAGATGTAGGTTGGTTATAGGCGCCGTGTATTAATTTATTAGATGTGAGGTCACGGTTTATATCACAGCCGCTTAGACATGTCGAACAAAATGAAATATGAAGACAATATTTCTTCGGCAAAAACTATGAGAGTTGGAAAAATTGTCATGAAAAGATTCTCAAAAATCTGTCGTTCGGAATCGACTTTAAATTGAAGAACCCGCGTGTTATGGATAAAATTAATACACGTAACATAAGTAGCGTGAGAGGCTTGGTCGTAATCTTGACTGAAGAATTGTAATGAGCAATTAACTTAACAAAGTTAAGATGTATGTTGACATTCTATTTGGATGATAATTCCCTGCTCTGGTATACATAGGTTATCGCAGAACTCTGTAAGTTCATGTAAAATTTTAAAGTAAATTACCTTGACAAACGGCAATTGGTTATACATATTAAGGTTATGACTCTGCATAATTAGAAATTATTACAGAAAGATAATAAAAAATTAATTTTCCAAAAAAGAAGAAGACGAAAAAAATCAGAATTAATATCAGCTGCTAGAACAATGTCAAATGATTAGATAAAAATAAAGTTTTTTTCCAACTGATAATTTCAAATTTTTAATTTTTTTTGTTGTTAATTTTTAATAAAAAAACACATTTTTTTAATTATTTGTGTTTTGATTTCTTTACAGATTTAAGGCAGCCACCATTCAAGGTCTATAACAACAACAACAAAAAAACATTCCAATAAACCTGACCGCAATAGCAGAAATGAATTGAAAGACATGGAATGTCCAACACTTTCCATCAACCTTAATACGAAACAAAAAAGAAAATAAGTAAAGGAGAAGAGAAAGAAAAGGAAAGAGAAGGAAAATATAAATAAAAACAAACAAAACTAGTGGTAAAGCTTTGTCTAGAGGAACTGAAAAGAAACCCCCAACCAAAACGAAAACCAAAAAACCCGTGTTGTGATAAATGCCGGTTTTAATACCAACACAACGCTTCCCTTCAACGTCTTCAGTTTTTATTTGAATTTCTGTTTTTTTTTTTTTTTTTGTACAAATTCCCTGGTAAAACATGTTATTTTTGCGCCAGTTTTTATTTTTAACGGCTGCTTTATGTTCCACTCAAGCTGGCGTTATAAACAAACGAGATACTACTCCACAACATGACTTTGCATCTGGCAACCTAACGGAAGTACAACCCACCATATTGACAGCGGTTAGTAGCAGTGTTGGTGATGGCTTCAATACAAGTGAAGTTATCACCACAAAACTTCAATCGGTTGGCAGTAGCACTGGTTTTAATGCGGAAACCAACTCCAAGGAATTAACAAACAATGAAATTTTAATAAATGAAGCCAAAAAGCTTTTAGAGGAAGAAGATAAAATCCTCAATACAAATGATACCACGAACAGTAATAATCGAAAGGAAGGAAAGGAGAATGAAAATGATTCCGATGAGGCGGAGGAGGAGGAGGTAGCGGAAGATAACCTTAAAGATATTAAAGAGATCATAAAGAATTTGGAAAATAAAGAACAAAACTTAAGTAAAATTGCGCAAAGTTCTACAGAATTTAGCAGCAATGATATCAAGGAAGGCATGCATGATGAAGAAATGAAAAAGAAAAAGGAGTTAGAGGAGGAGGAGGAGGTGGATGAGAAGAAGGTGGAGGAGGAGGATCATAAAGCCGATAAAAACCAAAGTGAAGAAGTTGTAAACTCTTTTGAGAATAGCTTAAAATCAAACGATATGATGACACCTAGTCCTGCCAGTAAATTTTTAACTGCGCTACGTACGGAAGCTGTCACAGAAATTAGTTCTGAAAAGACTCTTCTCACACAAGAGGAAAATTTCATAGAACATAAATCAGAAAATCAAAAAGAAATATTTGATAAAAAAGAGAAACCTGAAAATAATATACAGACAGCTAGAACAGAGAATCTGATGAATTTGGAAAGCTTTGCAAAAACAAACAGCCTGCACGCAACTACGGCAGCTGAGGAAAAACCTACACAAACTGAAAATCCTGAGATAACAAATCAGAAGCAAAATGCCATCGGAACAGCTGTACAGACTACTGGAGATGTACAAATGAAAGTTCAGGAAGTCGTTAATACTGAAGAAAACTTATTGAACCACCGGGAGAATTTTATTGAAGATATTAAAGCAAAGAAGGACTCCATCACTGAAAGTCCTAAAATAGAAGAAATTACAAAGTCAGACAATCGAATCAAACCAGAGGAATTTTTAAATCAAATTGAACTTAAGGTCCTCAACAATTCTGGCAATAGTTTACACCGGCAGCATGATCAGGAAAGCTTAACAAATGAATTGAAAATGTTGGATGTGTCAACAAGCACCACCACTACCACCTTAGCACCCACAAATGATGTAGACTTGAATATATTTGAAGGTAATAAGAATCAATATGCCCGTTCCATGGCTATGGCAGAAGAAGTGGTGACAACTTTTAAACCATTGAACACATTCAAACCAGTTGTCTTAAGTATTAAGGATGGCATTGAGGAAACTACTGAAAAACAAAATCTCAACAATAGTTTTTCTGTTGCTTTAAAGGAAAAGAAACCCAAGTTTATTAATGACAACTCCACAAATGCCCAACAATTGAATTTGCCAAACAATGCTGAAGTATGGTCTTTAGCAGCCATGAAAACTCTACCCAAAACAAACAACAACAATTCCTTGGAAACTGCGCCGATGCAAACACAAACCCTTAAGGAAAACAAAGAGTGGCCGCAGGAGAAGCAGGAGGAGGAGGAGGAGGAGGAGAAGGAAGAGAAATTGGAACGCACAACGCTTTCGAATAACAACGCAACGCCGGTGATGAGTAATAATAGTGAAAAAAATCTACTCGATTGGTCTCAAATAATGATGGACAAGGAATTGTCTACTACCACGCGCAACAATGAGGAATACAAACAGCAAGAAAATGCAAAAGAAATGAATACTAATGTGGGGGAAATGGAGCAAAATACCTCAACAACGACCCTGGCCACAATCTTATCATTTACAAATGATGATAATAACACTGTGGCAGATAAGAACATTGAAGAAAATATGAATAATCATATTGAATTGATAACAGTACCCACTACTACCACTACTACTACTCCTACTCCTACTACCATCACTACTGTAATGCAAGACGACAATCAACCCCTAAATGCAACGCTGCTACTTACGGAACCAAACTTAAATGAGAAAATAAACTTGACTTTAAATGAAAATCAAAACACAAACATAAGCATAAACAATGATAAGCCAATTGTAACAACAACAGCTGCAACTGGAAACGAAAAAGAAGCTTCAACGTTAGCGCCAACGTCAACGCTAACGTCAACGGCAACTACGCCAACTGAAGCAACAGCTGTTGTTGATATGACTACGGCGGTGGTTGAGCAAAATTCCAGTGAGACAACAACAGTTAGTACGCTTGAAACCAGCAAGCTAAATAGTACACGAAATAATCTAAACGCCGTTATAGCGCAAAAACAAGAACAGCAACAACAACAACAACAAATTGAAAATAATTTCCATACAAATAATAACGAAATTAAAGGAGAAGAAGAACAAGAATCTTCAACAAATTCGCCAAATAATTTAAGAAACGTTTTACAAGAGAATCCAACTCAATTCAATGAAAATAACGAATTTAGTTTAAAATCAATAACAACAACAACAACTACTGCTGTGCCTATAATTACCACGTTTAGGCCAAATATTTTGGCAATAACTCCCACCGCCGCTACCGACACTACCACGACCACCATTGCCAGTACTGCTGCTACTAGCACTTCTGTTTTATCGTCAACACTTGAACAGGAAATTGACCAAAAGGGCAATGAAATTCAAACAAATTTAAGTGAAAACAAACAATTACAACAACAATCAATATTAAAAGAAACAACAACAATAGAAAATAATTTAAACGACATTCATAATTCTACGAAAGCAATTGAAACGCATTTAGAAGAGACAAAACAATACGAGAGTACTACTACTACGACGACGACTTTAGAAACAATAACAACGACACCAGCACCAACACCAACGACGTCTATAGAATTAATAGAGAACAGTACGTCATCATTCAGTTCTCATAAGACAGAGAACGAAGAAGAAAATATAGCAAGTGTTACAACAAGCTTCAAATTAGATAATATTGAAACAACAACAACAACAACTGAACGCATAGCGTCAGAAACTACCCCTAAAGAAGAGAACAATAACTATGAAACCACAATTGGGTCATCAGTAGATGAGAGCACTAAAGAGGTGGAGGAGAGTAAAAAAGAACTTGAAATTGAAACTACAACTGCCGCTACATTAACAACAAAAACACCTGTTGTTGCTATTGAAACACAAGGTGTAACAACAGAACTTAAAGAAAGCTCTACAACCACCACTACTACCACCACCACCACCGAGAGCACAACAGATGAGAGTATAATTGAAGCAACAACAAGTCATATTCAACAGAAAAGTGAAATTAAAACAAAAGAAAAAGAGACAGACAAAGACGAAACAGACGACGAAAACATAACGGAAAAGCATGAAACATTAACATCAACACCAACATCTGTCATGACAACATCAACAATAACTCAAGAGACAGCGAAGACAACAGAAAAAACACAAACAATGGCGACAAGTACAGATCAAGAGACTTTTATAAGTTTATTAGATGATACGACAACAACAACAACAACAGAAGCAGCTTATTCACCTCCTTCGAATACACTCACAACAACAACACCACAAACATTATTATCAACATCTACAATAACAACGACGACGACGACAAGTACAAGTGAGCCTTTGCCAATAACAACAAAAATTGCTGAGATTTACAATGTGATACACAGTACGACCACAGAATTCATACAAACGACAACATCACATTTAAACGCGGAAACTGAAGAAGACTATACATCATCATCATCAGTATCGACAGTAGCGACTTCCTCAACATCCGATATGATACCGTTGATGACAACAACCATTACACCACCACCAGCAACAACACCCTCAACTCCAATGATTGCCACCGGTGATATTGGCAAATCTTTGCCCACACTAACCACCTCTTTGATGGGTGGCAACAGCGGCAATATGTATACCAAAAATACGGATGCCTCTAATGAAACGGATGTCAATGTGATAATAGCCATTACCGTAAGTGTTATTGGTGTTATAGCATTGATACTGCTGGTCGGCTTCCTATATATTATGCGTAAAAGACAAAAACAAACCTCGTTTTCGCGACGTTGTCAGCCCGTCAGTTTGGATGAATATACCATCGATAATGTGTCCGTTGGCGGCAGTATGCGTAAGAGTAGCGCTTTACGTTCTTCCAAGCGTACTTATGGTAATTTAGCTTTTGATGATCCATCGCTTAGACACAATCCAATGGGTGTTCATGAATTGTCGAAATTTGTGCAGGAAAAACTAAGAATCTTTGAGGAATTCCGTGATGTCCCTCAGATAACATCACGTTTAGATGAGGTGCCGCACGGTTGCGAGGATAAAAATAGGTGAGTCGAAAACAAAAAGGGTAGTTCTTAACAAAATGTGTACTCGAAATGTTTTATAGGAGGGTGGGGTCGTAGAAAATAATCTGCGATTGTTCAAGTTCAGTTATCATAAAAATTGTTTACGATTGGAAGGAAGAATATACATATGCTGCTGCCTTTATTGCCTACCCAATGAACAGATTTAAACCCGATATAACAAGCATAGGATATGATCAAGAGAAACCTAAGTAGCAAACAATTTTTTAGTACGAAAGACAAGAAACGAAAGATGAGAAAATTCAGGGACAGTCATCAAACAAAATGGGTTTTGCTAGTTAATATTGCATATATATATTTAATTCAGATATCGAGTAACTGGCCTCCTTGCCGGGGAGGAGAACTTTGGTTCAGAAGAGATCTCATTTCTTAAACTTACTAATGTATTTTCAGATTTATTTATTTAAACCTTTGCCTTTGACTATACTATATAGACTTCTTTTTACTATACCTAATAAGTATATTACTTAACCCATGCAATCGGTAGAGTCGCCGTGGTCTAGTAGGTAGTGTGTTGGCTTATTAGACGAAAGGCCCGAGTTCGAATCCCAGGCCAGACATCAAAAACAAAAATACAAAAAGTATTTCTTCGGCGACTTCCTCTCAGCAGATTTCTGGCAAAAACTCTGAGAGTAAAAATTGCCATGAAAAGCTTCTCAAAAAAAAGTCTGTCGTTCGGAGTCGACTTTAAACTGTAGGTCCCGCCACTCATGTATAAAATTAACGCACACAATATGAGTGGTGTTGAGAAGCTAGGCCGTAATCCTGACGAAGGGTTGTAATGGCCAATTATGTATGTGTGTATGCAATCGATAGCAATTGCAACTTAAATTTACAATGAAAGCCCAAAGATCAATAAGATCATACGATATTTTATAAGAATACATAAACCCTGTCAACATTTCGAATTACTACTACTACATCCACATTAAATTCAAATAATAATTGAAAGAAAAACATTTGAATTTTAATCATTTTCTCGAAATAATTTATTCTTAAATATTGTATACATATGTAAACAAATAATAATAATAATGAATACCCTTGAAAAAAAAGAACATGGAAAACGCAAATTATTGTGTTGATTTATAGGGGTTTAAATATAATTTCTTTTCTTTTCTTTGCTTTAAAGATTATTTTCTCATTTAAATTTATTTACAATATTACTAATCAAGTGATCTCTCCTCTCTTTCTTTGTTTGTCTCTTGTTCATACTTACTATCTCCTTTTATAGATATGCGAATGTATTGCCGCTTCCTGAAACTCGTGTCATTTTGCAGCGTCTGAACAGTGATGATAAAACGGAATACATTAACGCCAATTATGTCACAGTAAGTTTGATCAAAAAATAAAATAAAAATTATAAGAAAGTGAAATATGTATGTATGCATGTATGTACATCTAATCTCGTTAACAATTTCCATCAACAACCTCTAATACCACCCCACCTTTTCTTATTTATTTAAATTAAAATACATATACATTCAAATACATGCATGCATATACATATGCATGTATGGTTATTATTGTGGGTCTGCTTTATGCTCTGTGGATCTCTTTCTCCAAAAAGAGATTCATAAAGAAAGAAAAACGCAATTATTTGGATCATGTAATCAAAACATTAATCATGATTAAGCATGCTTGATGATGATCATCACTGTGATGATAGCGAGATGCTTTACTTAAAATATGTATTTTAAATATAAAGGCGTTTAAAAGAAGAAAGGAAAGGCAAAAAAATAAGAAAACAAAGAAAATAAAAATAAAACAAAAACAAAATGTTTTATTATTGTGTTATGGTGTGTGCGTTTCATGTATCAAAAACTGTGTGCATTGTTACACTGTATCACTGTGAACAACAACAATAATATCAACAGCAACGCGTAACCTTTTTAATTTGTAATCGTAATATACAAACCTACATACATACATATGTATGTATGTGCACGAATGTATGTAGTAAATAAATATAATTTCATTTTTTTTCTTGCTATTATTATTGTTGTAAATAAATAATTTTGTGCGGTTAAAGTGCGAGTCTGGATTTAGAAAATTAGTACGTACATGTATATACATATATGTATGTGTGTGTATGCTACAATAAGAGAGTACAATTATCAAGAGCAACCAGCTTTCAAATCATTTTATGTTTACAACTAGAGCAGCAGTGCAAACAATTTACAAATAAAATTTCAAAAGCCTCACTTTAAATAAATCAAACAGTTCAAACAGTTGTTTTGTTTTGTTTTTTATAGAATTTTTTTCATTCTTTCTAATTTTAATACACTATATTGTATTGACAATATTCAAACTTAAACACACTTATTCATTTGTTTATCTCAATCAGTCTCAGTCTCTGTGCCTAACCTTCTCCTTCTGCTTAACAACGTTCTCTCACACTTTCATACATAAAGCAGCCATAACACGATAAGAATAATTTCAATTGGAAATCGAATACTTTTACTCTCTTTTGTTCAGTTCAGTTTGTAATTGTTTTTATTTTATTTATTGTTTTATTTTTTGTTGTTGTTTTATTTTATGTATGAATCATTTAGTTGTTTTTTTTCTCTGTTTATTTCTATCTCTCTCGCTCATTGTCTCTGATATCAAGTACAAACTCTTGTTTGTGTTCTGAGATGATTGTTTTACTTTGTGTTTGTGCTTTATTAATTTTATACACACACAGAAGTGATTAAAATAATAGGGATGGCATAAACTTCCTTAAACTTGGCAAATGATATTATAGTAGAGGTAGTTTCAGCGTTTGAGAGTTTTATGCCTAGGAGCTGTATCTATGATGAGAATCTCAATATGAAATCTATGTAGATTCAACGTAAATTGAATTTTCCCTAGGTCCATAAAAGGCTGGACCGCTGTGGTTTTTATTTTGGCCGATAACTAAACGCCTATCATTTAGTTTTAAACACATTGACTGCCGCGGAAATTTTCAGAAAACTGGCCACGCAAGCCAACATTGACTTTTTGTTCTTTTCCCAGAATCCATTTTGTCGATACTAGCACTAATATAATACGATTTTATGCGTAACTACACAAAAATGGCAGGTTTAGTGAGTACGAGATAACTCGTAGTTGGCACCCTAGAAGGGAACGCAATCTACGAGTTATCTCGTAGTCGGCAGTCAACGTGTTAAAGATTATTTCATGTACATTTTGTCGAGACTCTGCCTTGATGAGTTCATGCCTTGATGAGTTCTCTCCCATAAAAGCTTTAGTAGTAAAGCCCAGGACAGTAACTCTGGCCTACTTGTCCCTATACATGAGAGTCTGGCGCGTATCCCTACAAAAGTAGCCTAGAGAAATCAAATCGTATGATCTTGACTCAAGTTTGTCACCGTCTTGATGAAACCCCAATTCAATCAAGTCCAATTTTGACATTTTGACCAAAAAGACGTGTAATCATAAGCAATCATCATCCGGTGCTTTTCTCTATTAACTGTAATGTTGTAATTTTAATCCTTCTTGCAAAAGTACGGCCCAATAATGGTGCCGGTTCATAAATATCTCTAGACATTCACCGCACAATGACAGCTCTTGTACTACCCCTGATTATTCTTCATATCAAATTCCAAAATCCTCATCCAAGACCTATAAGCTAATAAAAATGGTCGCAACCTACACGAGACTTAAACTCACGTTAGCATTCCAGCACTCAGGTGTGTTAGCCAGGGCTGTATAGCCACATTATTGCTCTTCAATATTATTCTGGATATAGTCAAGAGGAAAGATTTCAAAAGAATAGACGTGAACACTCAGTAATTCACACCAATATTGCTAATTAATGTTAGGAAAACAAAAGGATTTTCAAAATCCGCGAAAATGATGTAACGGACGTAGACAACTTCTGCTATTTTGGGCAGCAATATAACAAAATCAAGCAAGTAGCAATGGCAAGTTGCTATTTAAGACGAAGACCCGTTTACAACTGTAAAAGACTGATATTCTGGATTGAAAATAAGAATATGTTGCATTGTACGGACTCAGGTTGGGTTAGCCGATCTTGTCACCCCACATAAAAATACGTGGAATTCCATGCGATAGACTAAAGCAGATTCAAGACTGATTTTTTATTGTGATGTATCAAATAATTTGCATGACCTTATTGCTTTATTCAATTTAACACCTAAGTTTTGCTTTTTATTGTGATTTATTTTCCTGTAAATCCCGTAATGTTTTGCTCCACACTGTACAGAAATGGGTGCAGTAACTTTTGTTGATTCATTCATTAGCTTTTTTCGCTTCTTTTTTTTTGTTGTTTTTATTTATAAAGGAATACGAGTATGTTTAATATGCGAGAGTAGCATGCAAAGTTTTCAATTGATGTTGTTCTTTTTTTATTTTGAAATCTTGTTGTTAGTAAGAAACTTACATATTTATTAAATTCCTTAAATCTATAATTTTCATTTACATTTTCATACTTTTTCTCCTTTACATCATCGTCTGTCTTCCCTTGCTATCATTATAACTATCAAAAAAATTGAAAACAATAAAAAAAATTACCGAATAGGTGGATAAATTCTTTAAAGAGGTACGTTTTTCATTACTTTTTGTTTACTATGCTTGATATATATAACTTATCGATGTTTGTTTGTGGATAATCTACATTTTATTACTCCGTATTTTTCGATTTTTTCTTTTGTTTTATTTTTTCGTAATTATGCCACTTGTAAAGCTATTTTTCATTAACATTTTAGAGATTCAAATACACTTTTAAGATTTTCTTTTAAAATACAATTTAAAAAAAAAATATTTAAAAACACAATTATTTGTTCTTTTAAAGATAGAAAGCAATATTTAGTAGTCGCAGTAGTGTAGTACGTATGTAGTTTGTTCGCTTATTAGACGTAAAGCCCGGGTTCGAGCCCCAGGCTCAGACATCAAAAAGAAATATGAAAAAAAAACTATTTCTTCGGCGACTACCTCTCAGCAGATTTCTGGCAAAAACTCTGAGAGTAAATAAACCTGCCATGAAAAAGTTTCGTAAAATCTGTCGTTCGGATTCGACGTTAAACTGTAGGTCCCGCCACTCAAGTATATAAATTAACGCACACAACAGGAGTGGTGTGAGAAGCTAGGCCGTAATCCTGACTGAAGAGTTGTAATGGCCACTTCAATCCTATCATTTAGGTTAGATGTCTCTGATCCTAAGATTAAGCCTGAGAGAAGTTAGTTTTTCAATTCTTTTAGATTTCTAATACATTGCATGTAAGTTGCATTGTCCCGGCTCATTCAATTACTTTAGTATAAAAAAAAGTATTCGTGACATGTGACAATATAAAAAATGGTACGTAATGCTTACCGTTTCGCCACAAACGAACAATAATTGAATCGAAATCCTGATTTTATTATTAGAATCCGAGAGGAATGTATTTCACATTGAAGAGTTATCTTCAGCTACGAAACTTATTTCTGGCATTAATGAATAGAATTTACAGGCGCCGTTCTTGAATGAAGCCCAAATGATTAAAAACAGCGATGTCGAACACCAGTAGTTTTGCTCACGGATTTCGAAAACTTAATGGTCATTCATAGCTTTTTGATAGTAAAGTAGGTACTGAGACCATTTAAGTCGGAATACGAATATTTTTTTAAATTATTTCCAGTTTATTGAATGGCAAACGTTTTCGTAATCAACAAACAATAGGTAGGTTTCTATATTTAATTAATCCAGGAATCAAATCTTATTTTTTTAAGGTTTTTGATGTGCTGAATCCGATTCAAAAAACTCGCTATTTTGCGCATTTAGGTTATGTTGAAAGGTTAAGGAAATAGAGCAATACTGTGATCGGTTTCGGATGCAGAGCACTTTATAAAAGTATATTGCGGTTTCTGAGTTAAAAATCTTCTTGGCCTGTTTTATTATTCGCCAACTATTGGCTTGGGATAGTATCTTTGAATTACTTCTGAAGCAAGCAACCATGTTCATTTACTTTGTCTCGCTAATTGTTACAGTATGCAGATTTTTCTTTCTTTGGTAGTTTAATTATGATGTCCGTGAAGTTAATTGGTTGGGATAGGTTTCTGTTTTCGATATACTTTTCAATAGCACATGTAATATATTTTGTACTGTATGTACTCCATTCGATAGTCTATAAGTTCTGGTTGGCAATTCTAGTAGTATTTGATCAATTTGTGATCACTCCTCGTTAATTGCATTAGAGAAGTAATGATTTTCGTTTTTTTTTTTGTTTGTTGTTGTTTTGTTTGATTTTCGCAATGCTTTTCTTCCATACATAGAAAAACACATTTAGAACAAATAGTAGTTTATCACCCACACCTCGTTTAATTTTATTTTTATATTTAAACAGTCAGTCGTCGTATTCTACTTAAACACAAACCAAACTCTATAAAAAAAAAAATACAAAAAAAATACAACAAAACACTAAAACAGGTATTTTTGTTGTTGTTAATAATTCTTAATCATCTTCCAAACAAAGTCGATTAAAGACATATTATTTGTTTAAACCATATTTAGTTGCCACAAGAACTGACTTAGGCAAATGTATTATTTGATATGCGCACCCACGTTTCAAAGTTTTTGCAATAAACTCAAGAGAATGAGACGCTTACATTTGATATTTGATTTAAAAAAAATCATTTAATTCTTTTTGTTTTTCTTTTTCATTTCTACAGGGTCCCAAAGATCCGCCCAATTATTATATTGCCTGTCAGGCACCACTTGAAAGTACGGTTGAAGATTTCTGGCGTATGATTTGGGAACAACAATCTCGGGTCATCATACAGGCAACCGATCTCATTGAGAATGGCGTTGAAAAATGTGCCGAATACTTACCGCCATCGGTAACACTCGATAATCATTCCACATTTGGTGATTTCCAAATCACTCTACAAAATCGTGAAGTTAAAGACAAATATGCCATCTCAACGTTACTGCTGAAGCATGTCAGCGAAAATGCCACACGTGAACTTACTCACTATTGGTATAAATGGCCAGAAGTTGGTGTACCGGCTGAGGAGGCTCCCATTATTGCAATGCTTTTGGAAGCAAGATCTTCGCTCATAAGTTATGCCATCGAACAGGCTAATGAGGATAAGGAAAAATCTTCAACGGCCACTCTCAGATCCGCCGAAGAGGGTACAGTAACGTCTATGAATGGTTCAACGGCATCGCCTGCTAATAACAATTCGAACGGCAGCAGTGCCAATGTTAGTTCTGGTGAAATAAATGGTAACATATCCATGGTGCAATTAAAAAAGACTGCCAGAAATCAGGGGTAAGTTTGTAATAATTTATGTTTTGTTTTCTATGAAAATTTTCTTTAACTGGAGAAATGAAAAGTGGGAATAGGTTTTAAAGTAGTATACGACCCAAAATACATTTAAAATATCGGAAAGAAGTCTGATGTAAAAGTCAGGATCCTTTCTTTTTCTTGTAAGTGAAAAAATAAATGTTTTATTTGCATTTTGGTTGGGAAAACACTCTTACTTGCAACATGACACTCAAGCGCTATTTGAATACAATTACATGACTGTGTGACGCCACTATTTAGTGAAACTGGCTCCCCACTGAACCTCAATAAGCTCAACCTGAGACGACTAGCTGGAGAAACATTGTGATGTCGGATCACTTAAGAGGATCTGGTACAAATCTCAAGCGGATTTCTACAGGGATGTGGAGAAAGAAAAATTTGGAGAAGATAACAAAGGCTCTGCTGATACTGGGTTTTTTTCGCTATAAACCCATAATTATTCCAAAACCCTTATAAACGTAAAAAACGACGTCAAATTTAAATTATTTTCACTATTTTGTCGATTTAAATAATCTTTCAGCCACTTTTTTCCACCAGTTATTGACTTTGTGTTGTTTTACTTTTTCTTACTGTCTCCTTTTGTGTGCGTTTTTTCTTTCTACATGTGAATTTTTTGTCTTTTCTTTTCTTTTGTATATTTTCTAGTCCCTTAACTGTTCACTGCTCTCCAGGTACTGGACGTACGGGTACAATTATAGCCTGTGACATTGCTATAAGAAGTCTAGAGACACCAAAGCGTACCGTTGATATACCACAAATTGTCTACTATGTTAGAAGGGGACGGGCAAGTGCTGTATTAACCAAGGAACAATACGAATTTATCTATAAAGTTGCCAATATGTATGCAGCAAAAATATCAAATCCCACAAGCTACCATTGAAATCAATAAGAAGGCCAGAAAACAATATATACAAATCCATTTAAAGTGCCTTAATAGACCACAAGCATATTTGGGAAGAAAAGGGATTAGAGTTAAAGAATCAAATCAAATTACACACACACACACTCACTCATTACAAGCAACAAATTTTAGTCATTATAATTATTATTCTTATTTTTTTATATGTAATTATTATTATTATTTAATATTGTAAAAAAAACAACAACAACAACTTGTATTATTATATCAAATCTATCTTTTCTATCGAAAATCGAAAATTATAATAAAAAAAGAAAAATTATTTTTAAAATAGAATGCAGCTTTATATGAAATCCTATTCTATTCGATTGTATTGTATTGTATTGTCTTGTATTATTAATTAATTTTAAATGTCTTGTGTATTTTTTTTTAATTTAAAATTTTTCCTACCAAAAAAATAGAAAAAGAAAAAGTAAATGGAAAGACCACATTAAAAAATTTATTTGTTATGTATTAAATTCCTTCTTTTTTGTGATATTATAATTATTAAATTAATTAAAATTAAAAGAATAAAAATATATACATATTAACAAACGCAACAATACTGCAAATGTTATACTAAACAAATGAATCGAAGAAATTGTACTTTAATTTCAATGTACAACATGATGTTGCGTTTGTTTCTACTACATACACCTACTATTCCATTATTATTTAAGTATTAATTAATTTAAAAAAATAATGAAAAAAAATTAAACAAATTATTTAAATTTAGTTTGTAAATATTAAAATATGAAAATATTTATCGTATAATATTTTGGCATTTTAGCATAATTTGTTTATACAATAATTTAATTATTTTAGTTAAAAACAATTCTATTAATTTCTTTTCAAATCTTATCAAATTCAAATTTAATTTCTATAACTAGGTTTTCATTCTTCTCCTAAAACTATACTATGGTTTATTAATTATTATTATTATTGTTTTTTTTCAATTCATTTCGAAATTCGAATCATTGTAAACATTTGTGTATACATAGTTATATTAATTAATAAAAAATATACATATTTTATAAAATTTATTAAAAAAAAAACGGAACAATATACATAATTTATATTGTATTGTGTACTATAAACGAAGATATTTTAAATAAAAGAAAAAGTATGCTCCAATATATTAATAATAATTAGAATTTTTGTCTTCTTACATTGTATGATACACGATTCAAATGTAGCAAATATTTGCTTAAAAGATGTAACTAATGCTGGCAAATAATATTGAACAAACATTAGTTGGAAAGGAATTGCGACAATGATCGATTAAATGTCACCAAAAGGCATTTTTACATAAAATTCCAACTCATGGCAGCATTACAATTAATAGCGGTCATCTCAAAGCATAAAGAGTAGAGAGTCATTTGGTGTGCGTCGTGCCGACCAGCTCCAAGCTCAGAATCGTCAATAGCAGAGTTACATATATTTGTACTATTATATGCCAACGAATCTTGGAAAGCTGCAGGTAAAGGCTTAATTCAGGCTTTTGTTAATTCTTGCCTTTACAAAATCCAACATATATTTTGAAATAGTAAGGATCATTGATCTGTAGCATTTGTAGACAAAAAAACATCGACAGAAAACTTAAATGAACAGGCGGAGTATCATTTCAAATATCAATAATAACGTATTAGCAGATGTATCATGAAAGTTAACTATTATCTGATGCAGATTCTTTCATGTCAAAATAGAATACATACATGAATCCCAGGACGTTATAATGCATACGTATATACGATATTGAGAAAAATTTCTTCAAATATGTTAGTAAAGAAAATAGTGACCTATTTTCCAGATTCTAATCCTGTAGAAATTGTAAAACTTTTCACTATTTTTCAAGTTTTACCATCTAAAAGTTATCTAAAATAGTTGTAAGTGATCTAAGAGCTTATTAAGTTAATAAAAATAAAAGTTTTTTGAATAGGTAGCAATATTTTAATTTTAAAAGCAAATCAAATTATTATATCATCTTATTGCGAAAATTTTGTAAGAGATTTAAGAAAAAATGTTCGAATAGTATTGCTTAATCGTATAGAATCGTAATTAAACTGATTACTATATATGTACATATGTACATACATACACGGTAATATTTCCGAAACCAATAACAACTTTGTGGCACTTGTTAACTTTAAATATCAAGGGTATATAAAAAAAAATTTAACTGGAGTACCTTTTTTTTTTGTTTTCTTGAGTTTAAGTAGAACAACACAGACATAACCATAAACAACTTACTGTTACTAATCAATTACTGACCAAAAGATAAGGAAATAAACCTCATGCTTTTACTTACTGTAGACATATATATGTACATACATACATATGTATATAAATTTTAAAATTATTAAGCTGTCAATATGCGTAAAACCTATACATACATACATAGTACACACACATATATTTATTGCTGGTTGACTTACTTATATACCACATGGATAAATATGTCATCATTTGAATGATTTTTTTTTATGTGCTTAAGGCGGTGTAGGGCATACATACATACTTGTGTGTTTTATATGGACAAATATTAGATAAGATATCATTATAACCATTTAAGTTTAATAAATTTTAGAATAATTTCATAAATAATTTTTTTTATTAGACTTGAAGGAAATTTTGTAAACTAATTATAAATATAGTACAGTTACAGTTAAACTTATTTTTTTTTTAAAGTATTCGTTGGCCATTTTCTATTGCTTAACTGGTTTCATTTTTTTATTTTCTTTAACACGTTTAACAAAGTTTCGATAAGATTATAAATTTATTAAAAATAAAATAAAAAAAAGTTTTTTTTTCTTCAAGAACTAAGTCCAATAATTTATTACACATATAAAGTGTGGCATGAGCTCATCGATATTGCCAAATTTAAGTAAACTTTTTAAAGTAAATTTAAAATGTTGAAATTTTAAAATAACATCAAGTTTCTATTTATCAATGATCGTAAATGTAAACAAAGGATATTCCTGTAACGTACAACACAGTGTTTGTTTCAATCTGTAGTACGAATGATTGGAAACAAAATCATTTTCTTCATGCCAATACACATAAATCACGATACATTGATCTCTTTACAGCTCTCTCAATCTGGTAGTTTGTATGCAAAACAATTTTCTTCCTGCAAATGTATATAACGGTTTCTTTACATCTATCCTTCATTGCAATATAAACAATGATTCCTTGAGCTCTTTGCAGCTCTCTCAACTGTTTCTGGCAACACAATTTCCTTTGTTTAAATGTATAAAGTGGTTTCGTAATCACTTTAACCCTTTTCACTCTAAGCCTTTTTTCTTTTTATTCCATCAGCTCTACGCTAAAATTCGTTTTCCTCTATATTTTAAATGTTTTTAACTCCAGCAGTTTGTTGTAGACTGTAAACTGCATGATAGTAAGCAGAACAATTGCTTTGAATGTTGACTCTCTGTTCCAGCAGTTTATTTCAACCCGTAATAGGAGTAATTGCAAAAAAAAAAAAAAACAAGTGGCTTAATGCAGATAAATGTATGCGTGTATGCATTTCGTAATCATTTTGCAGTTCTTTCATCCTTGCACTTTACTTTTAAACTTTTGCATTCAGGCAGAGAGTGTTGCAGGCTGTGATATAAATGTTTATAAACAAATTTCCTTAAGCAAATGTATACAATGTACATTCTATGTAACGTGCTTATGAAATCAAGAATGTCTCGTTGCTGGTTGCATAGCGTATAACTGTGTTTGTATTTTCATTTTTCGGTTTCATATTTTCTTGTGGCATTGTTGATTGCAATGCCTATGCTAAAATACGAAACCTGTATGATAAACATTTTACGTAAACATGTTGCATACATACCATAACAGCAACTGCATATTTATCTTCAAAACTCTGTCATCTCATGTTTATATTCATGAACGTATGAATATAAACAAACATGAAAATGTATGAAGACATTTTGATCTCTTTAAAACTCTCTCATACCGGCAATTTGTTGTTGCCTGCAAAATAAACAATGAACAGCTGATTTGCATTTGCTTATGAAAAAGGAAATTTTTTCAGTTCAGTCAAGGCTTCAAAGAAATTTATACAAATTGTGAAAAAAGTGTGAAAAAGTTGTGAAAAATTGTTAAAAATAAGAATATAAAGTTAATTAAATTGTGATTATGTGATTTTAGTGTGAAAATAAAGTGCGTATTAGTGTATTTGTTACTCAAGCATAAAGGTAAGTTAAAATTGCAATTTTTTTATGGAAATCAGTCAATGTCCCAAAATTGTTGATTGCGTCATTTTAATTTTTAATATTATAAGAATAATTTTAATTTCTTTAAATTTAACTCCATTGGGTATCGTTCCAATCGTACAATGTAAAATTTCTACAGTGGCTTGGGAAATGTGGAAGTGTTCTTCCACCCTTTTAGCGACGTCGCGTAACATGCATGTGTATGTATGTATGTATGTATGCACATAGGCAGGCAAGCGCTTTCAGTCAGTCGCATATGTGCATATTTACGTTTTGAAAGATAAAATTAAATATTTCTACAGAAAATCCCTGTGTTTATGGTTAATTAATTTAATTTAATTTAAAAATATGGACTGAGAATATAAATTCGAACAGTTATATGTAAGTGTGAAATCAGAAGCATATTAGTTAAGGGAGTCTGTAAATTTGTAGCCTTTTTTTCTAGTTTTCATAAGTTTAAGTGCTCACCGCCACCCTCATCTTGTTGGGTAATTGAAGGGCGTTCAAAAGGAGGTTATGAATGAGAAGCTGCTAAAACCTGTTCATACAGGCTACAAAGGATTTGTTTAATTAAGCCTGATGTCTCATAAAATTAAACCAACACAGAAAACATACTTCAAGGTCAGCTCTATGAAGCCAATTGACGCTGTATCTAGTTGACTGGACATTAATGTTTCATAAAGTTTGCTTCAAACCGAAACCACCATAAGAGACATTTTCGAAAAATGAAATTCAAACGTATCTATGAGCAGCTTGTCTTAAAGCTCTACAATCTGTAGACCCATGAATCCATTGTTTTTTAAATTAGAAAGCTTTGGTAATTTGCACCTCACGTTGAAAAAGTTCTATGACATCACGCTGGGGGGCATTAGAAGTGTAAGACTTGCATAATCAAGATCTTCGATCCTTTTTGAGCGAATACTTGGTGTTGTTCGTCAGTAAATCAAAGATGAACCACCACGTTTCGTTTCTTTTTGTGATAAATAAAATCACCTTACCAAGCAGCTGTGTCCTGTGTATTCTGGCCAGGATACAGCGAACGTGGCAACCTAAATTGTTATATAATAATAGGGATGATCTTCATGTCGTCCTAAATTTAAGAAAGAAATCGTATGTAAACACTTTAAAAAAAGGTTGGAAAATGAAAAAAGCGATTCAATGATTACACAAAGAATAACAAACAAGTTACCTTGTTACCATGTTGCATGAAATCTCATTGGGGCTAACTAAAGCAATGATTCTTATTACTTGGCAGGAAGTGATCTGTTATGATAGACATTCCGTATAGGATAACAGCAACAACGAATGTCTAAGAATGTTCAAGTAGCGCCAACGCTTGATAATAGATAAGGCTCAATCTGTAGAAGCTTAATCACCCATGTTCTTAGAGGAGTTTATGCCCGGAGGGCTTTGGTTATATGCAACGAGAGATGGACCTGCTAGAGGTTGCTTAGGTGAAAAAATTTGATTATTAAAAGTATTACAAGAGAAGAAATTAATTGCCTACCATATAATACTACTTTTTTTTCTTGTTTTATGGTTTGGGAACTTCCTAACCAAGTAATAATTGTCTCTTGCTTGGCAAATAATTTTATTGGCGAATTATTGATCTTAATAGAAATGCGCCCTTCCAGAGAGAGAGAGAGACATAACAGAATCGCCTTTTAAACAAAACGTCTATTTCTTTTTACTACAGCTTAGACTGCAAACCTATTTTGATTATTCTTATCAAATTTTGAAAATATTGAAGTACATAATCCTTCTATTCCTGCAATGGCAATTCCTTTAAACTTTTTATTCTATATGAGTTCTCCGAAAGGATTTATAAGATACCATGTCTTAAGGATATAATTTATTTTGTATTTCTAGATGGTCTCACAAGGACCTCATGAAGTTGAGGTTAAAAGTTAATCCAATCCATACCAATAAGGTGTAATAGAATCAATGGAATTTAACAAATTTCAAATAATTTTTCCGATGATTTAAAATTTCTGTAGAAGAATCACATGGCTCTTACGCTCTGCTATCAGCTAGCACTACATAACGATAATATCTCTCGAAAAGTTCTCTTGAAATCCAGTGAAAGAGAAAAATTAGATAAAAGGAAAAAGCAAATAATTTTTTTGTTTGTTTTTGATATATAAACAAACAATAGATATTGTGTTGGCACTCAATTAACACGGTACTGTAGCTGTTTAATGGTGACGACAAATGACTGTTTGACATATACGCAGATCGAGTGACTGATTGGTTGGTTGACTGTTGATTGTTGATGCATGTTGAAAGTAGAATAGAAGAATCTCACAAATAGCAAATGCAATAAAGACATGTGAGGAGCCCCCTACTCTACTCACCCTGTAACATCAATTTAATTTTTCTCCAAATTAATTTTCTCTATTTAACACTTTAACACCACCACCCCACTGTACATTTACACTCAATTGAATTTCTATTTCAATTATTCCATTGCATGTCCTTTTTCTGTTGATTAATAGAATTATTTTCTAATTATTATTTTATGATTTCTATTTAAATATCATTATTCATTCTTTTTGTCTTTTTTCATTTAAAATAAATCACTAAATAAAACACGTCTATGTGGAATTGAAAATTGACAGAAACGTTAAACGTCGTTGTACACTCGTTGTGGTTCGATTACCTAATGATGACAAATCATTTTACTGATATTGCTTTTATATGTTAAACGTTATCTACAGTTATTTTATTTTCGTTTTTTTTTCTTTTTATATACCCTGATATCGTCAATGTTCTATATCGGTTCTCCTTTCCGATGTTTATTTGTATTCGTAAAGATATGTATGTATGTATAATGTAGATTTCATACATATCTTTTAACTGACATTTTATGGATTTTCGATTCGTAATAACATCGTCGTTATAACGTTCCTAAAACGAACGGTTGCATTGCATATTTGTACCGCTCGCGTAGTATAGGTTTATTTACTGCGATACGTACTTATAATCAGTAAGCGATACGAAATCGATATGGTTTTTGTTATTGTAGGCCTGCCTATCTATACATACGACTACATATTTACGAAACGTGAAAGAAAGAGTGTATCTGTATGAGTATATATGCTGACCAATAGATAAAAAAAATATGTTGTTGTTATTGTTGTCTTTTAATTCGTTAAAGGATTTTAAACACGGCTACCACAATCTAATAGTTTTCAAGGTAAAAACACAACAAGGGTAGTCAAAGTACCAGTGCTTCTCTGTTAGGTACCCTTTTGTTTTTGAAGTCAGAAAAACCGATGAAAAGTATATCCTTTGAAGTGCCTTATTTTTTATATTTTAAGGATAATTGGACTGCAACAAAGAGTCTCGTCATCTTCTTATTCGGTTTCCGTTGTTCCTTCATCATTCCATTGTTGCAGTTGCATTCATCAAGTTTTTTCTTTTCAGTCAATATTCTAGCATGATAGGGTTGCCAAGTGTTATTGCCCAGCAATAACACTTTTTAGACAATGCAGAGAACGTGTGTAATATTGTAATCTTCCACCACATTATTTCAGCCCAATATTAGGCATTGATAAAGTAATAAAGTGCGCACAACTGATCACCCTTTTAAAAATGTATTGAAATTTAAACCTTGACACTCTCGATATTAAATTAGGCTTTAAATTATGTGCGCTAAAGCTTTCCTTTATTACTATTATCATCCTGTAGTTCCATTGAGATTTGTTGACTGACCGTTTACTAATGTTGTCTCTCTTCTCCCAGCTACGCGCTCTGGCTTGATTTCTGCAGATACTGCGACTCAGAGGATAAGCAAGAGATCCCCTGTCATCTAATGTGCCAGTGGAAACCCCAGAAATTGTTTCTCGTGGTGCACATTAGTGCCTCTTTAATTAAACAGAATGAGTTAGCACATGTGGTGCCGATGCCTAACCTAACTCAACCTCCATTAAGTTTCAGTCCTTAAGCCCCTACGGGATATTTACTTTTGTATTACTGTATTGTATATTGATTGAGAAATCGAGAGTTCTAATCTCACCAATGAGATCTTAAAAAATATGAAGGAAAAAATATTTTGCCCTCGGTGGTATCGAGGCAAATGCGCTCAAGGCAACTAACTACTTGCCATGAAAAATTTTCTCAAATCTTTCGTTCGGAATCAATATTAAATTGTAGGTCTTGCCACTCGTGGCTAAAATTTATAACTACAATAACGTTGTAATGGCTAACAATGTGCTAGCACTATGGCAATTTTTTTAAATTTTCTAAAGAAAGTTCCTTTCATTGGTTCCCCCTAAAAAAAAAGTACCAATCAAAGAGTGAAAAAATAAATCCAACAAACTGTGGTTGTTGTTGTTCCCTTGTTTATTAACTCGTTCGACAGGTAGTTCCTACTTTAAACATGGTTTGTGTTCATTTTGAAAAAATTTTGTAGTCACCTAAAAACGACGATCAATATTTTATTTATTTGTTCTCTGATAAGAATGTCTTGAGAAAAACAAAATAATATTCCCCGTACAATAGATATGACTGACTGACTGCCTGCCTGCCTGCCTGCACACATGGGAAAATTTGTAAATACTCAAGAATATGGAATCTAAAGTAGTTTACTACACGTACATATGTATATAGTGTGTATGACCAAAAGTGTTGTTGTATGATAAGTGTCGTGGTTGGTGTCTTATCGTTATCAAAAAATAACAACAAAAAAAAAAAATACTCAGCCAGTCAGTCAACCGGCCAATTTCTATTCTTTTCTAACTTGCTTCTTATCGTTTTATAACGAGATATTATGATTTCATCAGTATTTGATTTCAATATCGAAATTATTAAATTTTTAATCACAAGAAAATTTGAACAGAACAGAACATGCCAAGGGTTTGTTGCAAGGTGTTTGGTATTATCCGCACTAAAAGAGGGGTATCCAATCAATGCAAGAACAATAAAATATTTTGTGAAAATTTGTTTTAAAGGAAACAATGTAATATTATTCACACAAATGAATAGAAATTATTTATTAGTCAACATTTATGACACTTGTTTGCAATGGGTTTAGTTAGTAAAAGTATAATTTTTGCATGGTTTTGTAAAACTTCTAGGAATTTCGAAAATAAGCATGTTCCCATAACTAGTGCATACATATCTTAACTCTTTAGTAAGAACTTTATTTATTTCAAAATATTATAAAAACAAAGTCTAAACCTAGTTATTGGTAAAAAAAACCACCACCACCATCACACCACTTAAGATATGTATGTATGTGATGTAATCAGTTATTTCTTAAGAATACCAAATGAAATCGGACACAGAGAATTTTGTCCAATGTCATATCTTGATTAACAATACTTCTTTTGATTAGTGATTTTTAAATGTAAGGTGTAGTAAAAAAAATCCATTATTTGTTCGTGAAATTGAATACATTCACATAACAGCCATCGTCTCAACAAATTGTATTCACACCACCTCACACACATATTTTGCATTTTTATGTGTTCGATTTAGATTTTTCTTTGCAATCTTATATGGACTAGGCGTCCTAGTCTACAAATTCCCTGCGTGTTTTATTCAAAAGCACTTCTAACAGTATTTGATGGCGTACTGCGTTATAGATTCATTTAAAATAGATAGGAATAGGTTCAGACTATAAGTTAAACCATGTCTCTCCTTTGGAAGGTGTTAGCTTCATTCTGCCGATCGTATTAGGGATTAGGTCATAGTAGATGATAGTCTGTCATTTACATCAGACACACAATTGGGCCTTGCTGGTTTACCTCATTTCCTGTTGATGGGCACTTAACATCTCCTTCGACACTGGATTAACAAAACCAAAATTGTATATATTTGGCAATTTTTTAGCCTCTTAGTTTATCTCTTGCTAGGTGTAGATATAGGTTATTTGGCTCCCCATTCCTTGTTAGCTTAACGGAGCTATCATCTATTGACATCAAGGATATAGCTTCGTTCATCAAACTTTCTGGCTGGTTTTCCAGTGCGGAGTAGTCGTGCTTTTGTTGTGCAGCCCTTGCGCTGATTCCTTCCTTTTCCCTGATTTTGGTGGAACTTGGTTAGTACAGGGACTGCGTTCACCCGTGGCATCACAACGGGCCGCTATGCAAGCTCAAGTGAGCTTTGTGATATCAGAGCTATCACTCCGACCTAACCTAGTTTATCTTTTAGAATTTATCATATTTTTCTTTGCTATTGTTGACTCGCTTTCTTACAACAGGGAGTCAAACATTTCTCTCAACGCCATCTTACTTACTTAATTGGCCATTATAACCCCCTAATCAGGTTTACCACAATACCCATATCATCATATTGTGTGTGTTAATTTTATGGACAAGTGGCGGAACCTATAGTCTGGCAGTCGTCTGGTTTTTGGAAAGCTTTTCCGGCGAAAGAAAAAATTTTCATAATCCTTTTTTCGAGATATCGAAACGAGAGAGACGAGTTATCTCGTCTAGTAAGTCAACACACCACCTGCTAGACTATGACAGTCACCAAAGCCACCTCATGTGATTTTAACGTTATTTATTGAAAAACCACGAAGCATTTTCCTTTTTAACAACACCTTTTAGAAAATGCTAAAATATTATTTGTTTTATTATTTTGAAATAATTTTTCTTTTTTTTTTTCTATTTCATTGATAAGATGCAATAAAAATAAATATGTATGTGAGTGAACACGATAAGATTAATACCCTATTCAAAACAAACATAGAAAATTTTTAAGTATTTCAACATTTGAAATACTCATCATATATTAAAACAATTGTAAATTTAATTATGATTTATTTATACGAGAAATTACAAAATATTGTATGTATTTCATTTCAATGAAAATCCAATTTTATAATTTCAAAAATAAACATTTTCGGTTTCGAATGAAATCTGTTCAACTCAATAAAATTGCATTCGTCGTCCTTTTATAACTCGACCCCATTAATAGTTTTCCAAGAATTTTTGTTGGTATCTCGGATTGGATTACTAGTCGAGAGTTCAAAACTCAGCTCCATCATCGTGAATTAAAGAAATATGAAAGAAGTATTTGCCATGATAAAGCTTCTCAAATCTGTTGTTTAAATTCGACTTTAAATTGTAGATCCGTAAACTCATGGATAAAATTAACGAACACAGCATGTGAGAAGCCAAACTGTTATTCTGATTAAAACCAGGGAATCATACATTTAGACCTCCCAGGTAATTAGCAGGCAGTGCTTCACGTCATTGGGCAGGGTGACGTTTAGGATATCTCTCATAAGAATGTTGCGATTGTTCTGCGTTATTGTTCAACAAATTATCGGCAGAATCTTTTTTGGTTCAGGTGGTCTCTCTAACCACTTACTACTACGTCGTTGTTCATTCACCAGTCTGCTGGGTTTTTGGCTCTAATATTAATTAATTATCCCGCTGTTGAGCAAGCGTGCCGCTTCGCAATGGTAATTCGGTCTTATATTAGATCAAGACAGGTGAGCTCGAGCATCGAGCATTGACTCTAGTGGCATGGGGCTCGCTCGTTTATCTGTGCAAATTTTCTGATTCATCGATTTTGACAGTCATTGGTCGTTGGACAGGAGAAGTGAGTGCCAGCTTGCGTGAGGCGCGTTGAAATCACCATCACCCCATTATCAATCATCATGGAAGAGATGTTATGAAATGTTGATAGCTACTTCCCCTATACTGTTTGTAATTTCAAAATCGATATCTTCCGTTTTTACCGATATAGATAATTTCTTCTAGGAAAACGTCGGATTGGACAAATTAATTTACCGAATGGCGGGCGACATATTATATTATTTATTGTGATGCATAAAATTCGTAATGTTAGCGATTTTGTTGCGAAGACTACTTTACAATGGAGCTGCATAACATACCGATCGGTATCAAGTGAAATCTGTTGGGCTACGAATGGGAGTGGTGGGTAAAGGAAAAGGTTGTGTGGAATGGATTGTGAGTTTTGAGTTAACGTGTGTTCTGTCCTTAACAGCGAAGTGTAGCGGGTATGAAATGTTGTGTGGCCTCCGTTGGTACTGTGTCGTCTGTCCTGTGGATGTTAAAGAAGGAAAATATCGAATTTTTTATGTTTTTTTTTGTTTATAAATTATTAATTAATTTTTTTAAACCATAATTCTGTGATTTTTTTGTTTTCGGATGTTGGCAACAATTCGTTGGTGGTTGGAAAAATTCATTTGTTTGTTCGTTCAAAAAAAATATTTTAAAATTTAAAATTCAAATTCGTTTTGTATTTTAATTCGAACATGTTTATTCGTATTCGATTTATACATACATTTCGTTTAAGAAAGTTCTTTGTTGAGTGGGGTGGGTGGAGTTTCCGATTCGTTGTTGTGTTGTTTTTGGTGTTGTTGTTGCACCTGTATGTGATGTTTGTTGTTGTTGTTGGTTTTGAAAGTGAGACTCTTCGTCCCTCCAAATTAATTATACTTTTTAGCGTGGTGAATTTGTTGGATGTGGTGAGTTTCTCTGGTGGTGAGTTTGTCTAGTGTGGTGAATATAATTGAGATTCACCAAAGTGCAGTTACTCGAAAAATGTACTGCACTACCACATAACTATGGGGGATTAACCGGTGTGTGTCTTGAATAAGTAATTTTCACCTTCATTAGCTCAGCACATTGGCTTACCGATATACCGGTATTACCATTTTCCACGGCATTAATTCTTAGTGCATTTACTGTAAAGCCTATCATTGCTTGCTTTAATAAATATAAATTTTAAATATGTAGGATATTCTAAGGCTTTATAGACAATAACGTCGCACAAAACTCTGTAGGGTTGGTTATAGGTATTAAAGAAAATAATATCCATAATGGATTTACATTATCTGTACTAATAAAATAACAAAGATATTGGAACAGTTTATTTATTTTCGCTAAACTTTATTTCAAAGAAAGAAAGAATAAAGTTATAATACATACTAATTAATTGTATATTTAGTTTTATTTCATTTTAATATTTTGTAAAAATGATAAAAATTAACATATAATTTCATTTACTAAAATCTAATAATAATAGTAATAATAACTAACTTGACTATAAATGTACATACATTCAACGACATTAAATGTGTTATCATTTGACGAAAACTTATTAGCTGTGATTTACAAGCTTCTGGTGTAATAATTAATAGAATAATTACTCTGTGTAAGTGAAGAAATAGAAAATATTTTGCTATAAAAGTGCTTAGAAAATATCATTTTTATACAACTATACTTACAACTAATGGAAATAATAAAATACATACAGTTACTCAATTTAGAAAGAAAAAAAGATACAAACAGCCCGCCGAAAACTCATACTTCTAACTGCTCAAATGCTCGGTACTTGCATTAATTAACAAACAAAAAAATAACTAAGATCAGAAATAACAAATTCATCTTCATTAAAACCATTTGTTTTCGGTCTTTTGTTCGCTTAATAATGGCCGCTTATCTATGTCAGCTGAAAAACTTTCGTTTTGGCCCTCACACAAAAGACTACCACCCGCATCTCCGCACTCTTCACTAGGTACACGTTTATATGACTGCAAACGTCTACGACTGCGTGGCTGTACTGTATGCTCCTTTATTGTTTTATTGCTTGATAGCATGCCACGCACATATGGTCGGTGACAGTGTGGTGAAAATATGGATGGATAATACTGCCTGTAAATGTAGTAGGAGACAAACAAACCAATCAAACTGCCAATGGTCACATCTTCCCAATGATGATGATAATCACATGTGCGACTAACAGCAATTAAAGCTGCTAATACTAAGGGTGTCATAGAAATACACAAACGCCAAGTTTCACCACGCCCGCGATGATTGAAAGCATGCAATTTGGCACCTACATAGTAGGTAATAAAACCAAAACCAGCAAAAGCAACTGAAAACAAAATCATATTATCTTATAAGACAACTTTAATGACAGAAAACAAGTAAATTTACTTACAAGACGAGTGACCACTGGGAAAACTTTTCCGTCCTTCATTTATATCTCTTAAACTGCCAGTACAATTAAACATATCCAACATATTATCGCCCACAGTGCCATTGTGTGTCAATTGAATTATGCCATCCGGAAAACAACGATAGAAAAAATCTGGTCTAGGGCGACCGACGCTGATTTTTAATAGACTGGTAGTCAAACCATTCAGGCCTAAAATTAAAGTCCATGCCCAGCTGGCCGCTCTAAAATCTCTTCGATCCTTTGTTAAAGCCAAATGGATCAATGTCACAAAGAACGGACCAAATATCACGGCTAACAAAAGAGATAGCGGTGACACGTAATCCTTAGTACGTGGATTTTTATACATCCACATTTCTTCCGAGTGAATAATGCGTTTGAATGCTGTTTGTGTTTCTAATTTACTGTAAAATGAAATGAAATAAAATTATTAACAATTAAATTTACTTCGGGAGATAATTTAAAATACATATGTATGTGACATTGCTATTATAGATTTTAAATTCTATATGTATGTCTTCTGTTACTAAAAATACATAATTAATCTCTTCTAGCTGCTTAAGCTTTTATTTTTCTAGTGTTCCCTAACTAAAGAGGGTCTATCAAGTTATTAAAATACTGTCTACCTACTACTATATACATATACTATGTGCATGCATACATAATTGTAATAAATTATGATTAAAATTGTTTTAATTACTTACCTAAACACAACCACTAATATAACTCTAATACCAATATCAATCATATCACTAACATATTGAGAATGTTTACCAAATATTGTTGAACAATCCACAACACTGTCATCATCATCTGCAGCCGCACCATAATCAAGATATTGCAAGTGTCGTTGACTTCGTTGTTGTGCTGGATGATGCTGGTATTTATGTAGACCACTACTTAAGCTTCTGCGTGTCATTTTACGTTTCTCCGAGGTACTCATCATTAGTTCATCCTCGTCTTGACTTGTACTGCTATCACTTGTCGTATACCTGTTCAATTTTTCAGCTGAACTCTCGCTATAACTTCTCTTTGCTGATGTACGTTTCGTATAAGCTCTGACTGTGTTTGTAGTATTTCTATATGGTGAGTTACGAGATGACATTGCTCGTTTCAGGGCTGTTGTTTGTAATATATTACTCGTTGATAAGGAATTATTCTGCTGTTGTCTTTGGTATTGCTCTTGTAGTCTTTTTGAGTTTGAGTTTCCTTTCGGGGGATAAGTATCGAAATTATTGCCGTACTTTTGACGTTCAATGTAAGTAAGACAACTGTGTAGTGTGGTTTGTTTATAAGTTTCTTCTTCTTCGTCTTTGCTTAATAAATTATTAAACATGCTGTCTGCCCGAAGTTCAGCAGCAGTCTGGAGGTTTTGCTGTTCACTTGTTTGCTGTTCCTGACTCTGATGAATGATAAAAAAAAAGAAAGAAAGAAAGAAAAAAATGAAGAGAATCAAATACGTTATTTTTAATACAGATATTAGATAAGATAAGAAACTTGCAAAAGTGTCGAAATGGCAAGATTTTTTAATTGTTTCTATTATTTTTTTTTAACAATAAAGAAAAGCATTTGGCGGGTTAGTTTGCTATGTTTTAAATAAATGTTAAATTGATTATAAGCTGATGTTATTACTTAAACTGTCTATTAGTTATTAGTTAAACTAGTTGAAAAAGTTATTCTAAAACTGATAACATCAAAACTTTGTCGTGAAACATAAAACAAATTATTAAATTATTCACAAAAGCAATATTAACGTATATAGACAACTAAACACTGTTTTAGACTGCATTTTCTATTTTTAAACTTATGACATTCATTCTAAAAAATTTTTTTTTAAATAATTGCTGTTAGTACGTTTCAAAATGGATACATATGTATGTAGGAGGGCAAGTGGACATGTAAACCTAAAGTTTTTTCCAAAACATATATATATATTATTATGTATTTATATATGTATGCATATATATAGTTACATATATATTATACTTGTGCCTACAACTTGATTTATAATTCTATATTCAAATTTTGTAAACGTTGTAAATGTTATACGGGTATAACAATTTAGTATTTAAATTACATAATTATACAAATTTATTCAATAAAAAAATACCCTAGCAAACCGGTAGAACTGAGGTGAGCCACTGCACACAATTCATAGCACGATTAGGCAATAAAATATTGTCACTTCCTAATCAGCAGCGACCGCCGCGCTGTATTAGAACTTTAAATATAAAAATTCTGTAAAACTTTAAAATATGCGTCATGTCATCCAGCGAACAGGTTGTATTTGTTTCTAAAATTTTATATTATCTTAAAATTATTATCACTATTTATAAGTATTAATTGAACATTTTTGATAAACAAACAAAAAAAAGAACACTAGAATGATGACTAGGTAAATAATTTCGATTGTCAATGTATGAAACAATAGTAATACCCTATAAGCTAACCAAAATATGATCTATTATTTGATCCAAGTTTAGAAACCATTTTTACAAAACGAGACTCTTGCTATAAGGTTAATAGAGGCACCGATCTATAATTACAATAACAACGATAATAACTATTATTTGAACGGTGGTTTTGTTTACCAAGAGAAACAAAAATAAAAATAAAACACATGTTATATGACGCTTTCAAATAGTTAATCAGTATGAAAATTACAACAAACAACACTTAAACAATTTATTTTACAATAGAGACAGGACGTGAGCGCAAGAGAGGAAAAGAGTATTGGGTCCACTTATGTTACCGTTTCACTAACCATGTTATGACGTTGTCTCAGTAATGATGAAGATGGATTGGTAGAATCCATCATTATTGATGTTTTTTTTTTAAATATTTGTTGAAATTAAACTATAATTATTATAGGTATGTAGGTATAGTTGTTGTTGTTGCTATAGTAACTAAAGTTGAGTCAGGAGATTTCATTCTTAAATTAAAATCAAACCACAATTCTTATCACGTGAAACATGATGAGCAATTATTTTATTTTAAACCAAAACTAGACAAAACATTTTATTTAACGACATTTGATTTCATTTTATTAAATATAATCTTCTGCACATTTTTTTTCTTTTAAGTAAGCTTTCACTTTATAAGTCTTTTTCTTCAAATCACTCTCTTTGGCTACACATTAATTAATTTCTTTTCATTTTTTTTCTTTTGAGTAGTTTTTGCGAATAGTTTGTGATTTACTGGGTCTCAATTTTCTCATACTCATTGATTTGTTTTGTTTTATTGCTATTAGATTTTGTATGGGGTTAGTAACGACACCACTTACCCTATATATTTTTATTTGTTCACCTATTAATTATCATCCGTTTTTTATATTTTAATAAATTTGGTTTAAAATTTCTTTAAAGCTGTATTAGATCTCAAGTTGTCTATGCATTATTTAAAATAGTTTTGTAATAATTCGTTAAACAAATATTAAAATAATAAAAAACACGACAAGATAAATAAATGTCACTTCATATGGTTTAGTAGATTAAGTGTTGGTAAACGTTAAATTTGGATGAACAGTAAAGTAAACACGGTGGGCTAAAATAAAGTTATTTTTAATACTGAATTTTATAACGTTTTTAATCAGTAATACATACTACAATTATTTCTCTTTCTTCTTTGCAGATGGCATTATAAAAATTAAATTAACATAAAGAATAAATTAAATAAATTGTGCAACATGCCTTCTAAGTCATCTACATAAGTAATGCAAAAGTGACCCACAGGTAAGTTTTGTATAATTTATTATTAAGCTTAGTTTTGTGGTACAATAATAGTTGATCCTCACTGGAAATTTAATTTATTAAATACACTATACGAAGGCTAATTATTTAAACAATTAGTAACAGTAAATGTGCCATCATTGATATTATATTAAGGTCTGTCATCTAAAACCATGACAGCAGAATCTGTTAAGCATTTAATCAAAATCCGATTAATAAATAGATGCTAAAGAACTAAGTTTTATCTACAATTTATGTCCTATGGACTGTGTTTTGACGTTTTTAAAAGCTATGTTAATGTAATGTATGTAAATGTTTAATTTTTTAAGGAACACTATAATGCAAGTCGTACGACATGAATAGAACGTATTGTTCCGTGTTTTTTTGGGAAATTTTGGAAACTTTTGAAGTTGTCTAGTTGTAGTAGTAGTAGTTTAAAAAAGGTTTAAAGTACTCCCCTTTTGTTTTACAATTTTTAAAATTTACAATAGCTCCATCAATTAAAACATCTGTTGCATTTTCGTTCATTTCGTTTTTCTCTTATTTTGTATTTTATAAATTGAAGACAGCTGCATTCATTTTACTTTGTTTTATTTTCTAACTCTCAAACGCAAGATTTTTAACCTCGTTTTTAAAAATTTCGATTTTATTTTCCATACATAAAGTAAACAGTAACGTCTAATCACCACCCTTTTACGAAATTAAGTTCTATCTTCTTAACAGTGTTGATAAATGTCTTTATATAGCGATGTTTTGCTATTGACTCAGAACACTTCCATTTGCATGTGCGCCTATTACCAGCTGTTGAAATAAAAAGTAAAAGAAAACTATGATAAGAAAGCCAAATTTTGTTTAATAACAAATTTTAAATCACAATACACCTTTTAAATAAAAGTGACAATGATAACCATGGAAGATATTCATATTTTCCTCGAAATGCTATTTTATGATTTGAACATTTTAATAGAGGAGGGAATGGATATAGAAATAGAATTGCCTGAAAGACTTGACGGTTACAGTAAGTTTTGTTCATGGAAAATAATTATTTTCTTTCAACTTAATAAATTAAAGTTCATTTACATATGTATATTAATACAAATGTATATTGTATTATTTATCCACAGCTAAAACGGTGGTTAGTTATTTCTAGCAAAGACTTGCTAAACTTAAGGCTTGCAAACTCTACGGAAAAAACTCCATTGTTGCTGTCTGCCGTCAGAAGTATAGAGCCATCAAAGGCTTTCAAATGACTACATTAAGCTTAAAGAAATAAAGTTCAAGCATATTATTTATCTACTTTTTAATGTTATTTCTATTACATTACCACCATTCTTCACAACTTAAGTGTTGGTCTACAAACCAAAATAACGTCCAAATATACATATGTTCATACATATATAATTCGATACCAAAGTGTTGTGCTGCAAAGTGTATTCATAAAGTTTAAATGTCAATTAAGTAACTGACAAACAATCTCGATAGAGAATTTGCTTCAAATAAGACTCCCTTAGTTAGAGTTTAAAACCCAAGACTGCTGCGAGAGATCGCGGAAGAAGATTGCGCGGAAGAAGGCTGCGGAACTTATTAGTTACTAATAAGTTGAAATTCGTACCCGAAAAAGATCTGAGTGCAGATACAAACGCTAGTAGAAGAAGCCCCCATACCCAAGATTAGTGTCGCAGTTCGATTAAAGTATTCTGGAAAGCGGGGAGCAGGAAAAAATTTCTTGCCCACGTTGTTCTAATTCATTCAACTGTAGTGAAGAGAACATAAAAAAATGCTTAACTGGTGATGAAAAGTAAACTTTGTGTTGAGTACTCCTTCAGCTTATAAAAGTTGATACATTAAGTACTTTGATAATAGACATAAGTTTTCTATAATAAAATTTATCATTTTGTCTTTATTTCATATTCAATTCTTAAAAATACTGCATAAATAATTGCTTAAATACAGCCTATCAATATAGCTTAGCTTAGCATAGTATACGCTACTTAAAACTATTACTATTAGTCTAATAATTGGCATTTATCACTCCGGATCATTCCGATCTTGGTCGATCCTGTACGTAAATATTTTCATTTTCACTTTCACCATCGCTCTCATCATTTTCCGATAGAAATTGTTTGTCCTCCTGCGTCAACTGCTGCCGACCAATGCCACTGTTATTCGAACTGATGGTATGAGTTGATTTAATGACACCATTACCACCTCCAATGGCTGTCATTTGTTGTGGAATTGCCATTTGTGTTTGCATGTAATTATGTGCTCTTTTGGCCTGATTAGCCCGACGCCATTTGGCACGACGATTTTGAAACCAGGTTTTTACTTGACGATCGGTTAGTTTAAGTTGCAAAGCCAAATGACGCCGTTCTTCGGGCGATAGGTATTTGGAAGAGGCAAAACGTGTTTCTAGATTTTTAGTTTGTTGAGATGTGAAACGTATTTGTCCTCCTTTGCGCTTAACACCGAAACCGGGCATATAGAAAGCGGGATAGGCTGCATTACAATAAAGCGCTGCTGCGGCCGAGGAGTTAGAGGGAAAGGCTGTAAAAAGAAGTTAGAAATTTATTATTTCTTGTAATTAATTTTAAAATTTCTTTCATAAATAGGCCTTTAATATAGAAAACAATAACAGAATTTGGAATATTAACACCCCATAAAACAAAAAAAAAAAATTATGATATTTTGGGTATAAAGTCCACTTTTTAACCAAGACCTTATTCTGCGAAATAAGTTTCTGATCTAGAAAATCATTAAATTGGAGACCCGATATAGTGACGTTGAGCACGTCTACTTTTTTGGACTGATCTATCGGGAGATCAGGCAAGAAGTGGACACGTCTTGACAGAGTAGGAGAGATTGTAAAATCTCTTTATTTCTACGCCCCTGTTTACACTATTCCAGAACGGAATTCGTAATAAATTTGAATGGAGATTCTATTAGAATTCTGATAGGTTTATTAACGAGGCATTGTGATTTGAGGACGATGTCCAGCTTGTGGTTTATAGGCACTCTTTCTTTATACAGTATTGGCAATAGTGTGGGGATGCCTGCAACTGACGAACACGTTCTGCGGGTTTATTGAGATATGCAAAAATTCAAGATTCTAGCCCAAGGTTTCTTCAATAGCCTTGAACGTTGATTTCTGTTACGGCTTCAGACGTTATTACTTTGATTTTGGCAACAGCCGGATGGTGGTGAAATGATTTAATTTCTTATTCTTCTATTCAATTTTTCGATTTTTCTTTCTGTTCTTCTTTGACTCGGACCCGAATCTATCTTCAATCTGTCTGGTTATTAAGCCTAGTTTAGCCATCTTCTGTGGAACTTCACCTTTTCTTCGCGACTTTTTAGTTAATCCCGGCTTAAACACATTATGATTATATTGGCAATCATGATAACAGGTGCTTTTAGAACTACATAATCTCTTACATTATCCGATTACTGTAGTACTATTCTTATATAGAGATCGTAATAATCTGGCGCACTAACTCTATATCTACAAAAACTTAGCCAGACTCCATCTTAGGCACCTCATAGCAGTTGTAACGAGACATTGTCACCTGGCACTGTAGCCTAGAGGCTGAAAATACCTCAGAAATTGTTATGACGAAGAGAAGGTGACAACCACAGAACAAATCGAACAATTGGCAACTTGAGATGAGGGATTCCGTGGTACCTAGAACTTATTGACAGAATAAGTCTAGCAAAAAGCGATTTGAAAAGAATTCAGACTGTCATAAAACTTTAGCGATGGTTGAGCAATTCCAGGCAGGAGTTATGCTATATAATCGCACCTAATTTAAATGCCAGACATAAATGAGGTCTGCACAGGCATTGATAATTGTATTGTTATTTTTGATAATAATTAAAATATCAAATTAAAAGCCTATTAATTACGTCATACTGTAGAAAATATACCCCCGGAAATGGTTAATTATTAAATGTTAAAACTGATAGTGATTTAAAATCTTGCCACATGCTTTAAACATGGTTGTTGGAATATGAATATGTATGTATGTACATATATACTGTAATTTTCCATTCATTTCATAAGTAATGAATTAACAAAATAAAAAAAATTAAATATTAAACCATCAATCAAAAGTAGATTTCGTAATACAATATAACAAATAAATAAATACTGCATGAAAAGGGATTAAATAATTAATTTTAATTATAAATTGATAATTATCGAAAATATTTCACAATTTATTTGATATGTATGCATGTAATTAATGACAATAATTAAAACCTTTGAAAATTCTATGTATATTAGTTACATCGACGAAAATTATAAATATTTTTATGTGTATAGAATATACAAAATGAAATATCCCTTACAACGTACTGTAATTTACAACCTTGCATTCTGTTTATCTATTGCTTGTTTGTGATTGGTGGCTGGCAATAGAAGTCAACAATGAAATAAGCACACACCTCTTTTCAATTTCTCTCGCTCGTGCGCTCTCGTTCTCTTTCGCACTCTCCATTTATTATTATTAAAAACCTGAAAAAGGGTAGAGTGTGGTCTATTATGTGTGTGTGTGTAATGCCTTTGTTGTTCGCATAGTACAGTGACAGTGTAGTGCAAAACACTTGAAATAATGGCTTATTAAAGTAGTGTATATACGTGCAATACATATTGTATTTTGAAGAAATATATTAAATTGAATTAAATTGCTGTCATTTTGTTTTTGTTGTGATAAAACATAAAAAAAGGCAAAAATAAATAGAAAATAGAACACATGACCCTCTGTACGCCGTTATACCATTAAATTTATTAAAGACTTTTGTATTACCTTGTCATAAAATTGATTTTGTTTCTTTTTTTTTTTTGTATAATTTATTATCAATTAATAATGATATTAATAAACGTTATTTAAGTATACATTTGAGGCTAAATGTTTCCTTTTTAGTACATTGTACGTAAATAATTATTTATTAGATAACAAAATTAATTAATTGAATAGAAAATATTATTATATTCAAAGAAAAAATATACCTCTCACACCCCCCACCACCTTATTAATTATACAAAAAAAAATCTGTTATAATAATTAATATATTTTAATAATTATTATCACATTTTTTATTGTTTTATACATAAAACTTAATCGATTGAGCGTATGATTAAAATCAATTAAAATTTCTTCATAGGTTATATACATACATACACACATACATAATTGGCCATTACAACCCTTCGGTCAGGATTACGGCCTAGCTTCTCACACCACTTATGTTGTATGCCTTAATTTTATATGTACTTGAGTGGCGGAACCTACTGTTTAACGTCGACTCAGAACGACAGATTGTTGAGAAACTTTTTCATGGCAGGTTTATTTACTCTCAGATTTTTTGCCAGAAATCTGCTGAGAGGAAGTCGCCGAAGAAACATTTTTTTTTTTTCATATTTCGTTTTGATGTCTGGCCTGGAGCTCGAACCCGGGCTTTACGTCTAATAAGCGAACACACTACATACTAGACTACGGGCTACTTCCTTCATAAATTAGGTTAGACTAAATTTGCAGCCGTTAGATTATTTGGAGCCTATAAAGTCCCGTTGTAATATCGACAGCTATTACCAATTTTGTCACAAAATCATAACTTCTGGGTGACTTCTCTCAACCGTTCCGATAGCTTTATGAAGGCGTAGATTCTGTATAAATCACCTTTGGCTTTACACGTTCTGTCAACAATCTTTGATCTCAGGTTCCTAAGTGACAATCAAAGACGATCAGGTGTTCTGTGGTCTTTTCTACTTCTTCGTCTCTAGCGAATCTACAAAATTAGTTGTGAGGTATCCTCTCCTGCAGTGTCTAATTGTAATTGCTATGGCATGGAGTCTGGTGTGGTTTAGTCCACATTGGACTAGATCGCTGAATGTAAAACCTTTCAGTATTCCTGGATAATCTTGGCCTTGTGTGGCCATTATTCCAACTTTATTAGTACTGCAGTAATCAGAATAGATTTCTTTGGGAGATCCTGAGGACAGAATGATAAACTTGTCTTGGAAATTGTTCTTCAGTGCAAACTTATATTGTTCTGTTGCAAAAAAAAGCTATATTTCTTGACCAAAGGCGGTTGTTTTTGTTTTTAAATCCTCATTAAATCTTTCCAATATGTTTACATAACCTCAGTCATCAATTGGTTAGTCCGTTAAATTCCTTTGCAGCAGAAAAAACGTTCACAGTGATATTATGGACTGTCAATCGCTTCTTTACCTTCTTTGAAATTGAATAGCCTTGGGAAAAACCTGCAGTTTTAACAATTGCCTGGTCTCCTGTGTGTTGTGATGTATTCAAGTTTAGTACAGCGGCATTCACTTCTACGAGGTTGTCGGACAGTTGCATTTGTGGTCGATTATTGGATGGCGGTAACCATCTTGAGGATGGCCTTATGATACTTAACCATCATCATAAATTGAAAACACTGAAGCACATAAGATGCCTCAGATGCTTCGACAAACTCTTGCGTTTTCAATCTCCGAAGGTCTCAACTGGGCGTCCAGAATTTTCGATATCTCCCATGATTGTACGACCACTGAGATATTTAGTGAAAATCCCTTAGAGTTAGAATCAAAGGCATTAATACACCATGTAGACTCTTTATTCTACTAATTTTTTTATTTTTTCTAAAATTTATTTCATGTTATTTCCCACTGTTTGAGCTTTTATTATCATTCCAAACAAATCTGTTACACATTTCATAATGTAAACAAAACAAATACAACGAAAAGGGTTATAGGTTTTCTGTTTACATTTGACATTTTTGGTGAGAGGCCCGTTACTTTCTCTATGAGTGCATTTGTTCTCTGTAATGTGTTGCTATTGTTGTTGGAGTTAATGGCGTTTATTTACTGGCGCCACTAACACTTGTTTATTATGGTACTTTGTTTTTTTTTTTTTGTTGTCTTTCTTGTTCAAATAAAATGCAATTGTACAATTTGTGTGAGTGTGTATGTAATTTGTTTAAATAACTATAATCATCACTTTTGTTATTATCGGTTAATCAATCATTTTACAACGTAATTAATAGAGTTTTTATTAGATAATGGATATGATAAAGTGTAAAATGTTTTCGGAGTTAAACTAAAAAGATTGTCCCACACAAAATTAACAGTTGCTGCAATTGTTGGTAGCGTAGAGTAAAAAATGCACACACACATACATATGTAAAACAAGTGACGATTTGAAATATGCAAGTAAAATCTTTTTGAATAGTTGCATTTTTGCAGCATCAGTGTTGCCATAACGTCAATTTGAAAGGCTTATTACAAATTTACTAATTATTGTACTTTTTTATATAAAACAAATTTTTATGTTAAATTGTACGTTTCACTAAAAATTTTATATTTTGAGCATTAAGTTTTTACATTTTTATGGCTTAATAACGTTTTAAACGTAATATTTATAATACATACTTTAATTAAAGAATTGTTATTTAAAAGGAAATTTAAAAATATTTTTTATACTGCCTCAAATTGAATTTCGCTAGAACTTAAAACAACCACTTATGTTTTTCAATCCACAGAAGCCTAGTCGTAGATTCACTTTTTTGTAATATGACTAACACTCAGGGTGGCCCCTATTCGTGCATTGTAATGGACTACGAAACCGGGGTTATGGGACGGCGAAGGGTAGAAAGTTGTGTTTGTGTATGTTGTAGGTGACATGAAAATTTCTGCAGGAAGAGAGTTCCACATACGAAAGAATGAATTCTTTCTGTAATGCATCGCATGCATTAAAAATATGTAATTTGCAGGGAGAAGTCTCCCTATTTCTGTTGAATATTGTGCAGAAGAAGCAAAAAAAGAATAATCTTTGAGTTTATATAAACGACAACTGCAGGTATTAATTAAAATTTTCTCTAGACTAAACAATATCTATTACATACATACATAATTGGCCATTACAACCCTTCAGTCAGAATTACGGCCTAGCTTCTCAACACCACTCATGTTGTGTGCGTTAATTTTATACATGAGTGGCGGGACCTACAGTTTAACGTCCACTCCGAACGACAGATTTTTTGAGAAGCTTCTCATGGCAATTTTTACTCTCAGAGTTTTTGCCAGAAATCTGCTGAGAGGAAGTCGCCGAAGAAATATTTTTTCATATTTCGTTTCGATGTCTGACCTGGGATTCGAACTCGGGCCTTTCGTCTAATAAGCCAATACACTACCTACTAGACCACGGCGACTTCCCCAGTAAAAACGTAGGTTACAGCAAAAATCTATCATCCTCACTAGAATATTTCAGTCTTAACTTTCTGAATGTTAAAATTCCCCTTTGTGAGCAAATGGGTTATGTCTGTAAGGATTTTAAAAATTTTCAAATCTTTCAATTTTACACAAAATTCTATTTCTCTTGTCTTTTTCGTTCATTTAAAGAGCATAAAGCTGTCACAAAGCATTTACCCCACCGTTGTTTCATTTTCATTAATCGAGCCTTTAAGCAGGTCCTAGGGTGATACGGTTGCCATCTGCCGTTACCTAGAAACCACGTTCTCTGTGAAAAAGTTTTGGATTATTGTATTAGGTTTAGTGTACCACTTTGCCTCGAGCTGTGGGGCTGTCTGGTATTCCTGCAGTGTTTATCGTTAAATCAAACTTTTTATAGTCGAAATGCACCAATATTTCCTATAGCATATCGTGACAGTTAAAAAAATCCTCTTAAATAGCACTGTTTGATTTCAATTGGCAGTTTTTGATTCCTTCTTCCTAGACCTTCTCTAAAGATCATTCCCCATGTGAATAGAATCTCTGCTGATTGATTATCAAGAGTAAATTTAGAAATCAAATATCGACGCCTCCATTCTATAACGTTCTAAGTGTACTTAGAACGTTTTTAATGTTCTTGCATTTTTAAATTCTTCATTCTCTAACTTAAATACTGTCAAAATTTGATTAAGATGCGCCGATCCGTTCCAAAGTTACAGGGAAAAATCTACTTAAAATACACATGTAGTCGTATGTCGCGTGAAAACTTTGAGAGCTCATAACTTAAAACACACTTTTTCGACTTAGAATGTTATAGAACGGAGGCGTCGATATGACTTCTATAATATCTCACATTTTGAAGGCATCTTGAATATCTGATACTAAGAATTAAAAATATACCAAGGGTAAATTCCCAAGATACTTAATTTGATTCGTCTTACAACATTTTTTTTTTTTTTATCAAAGTTTGATCAAAATTCCCTCAAATATTATATTAGAATTTCAACTTATTTTTAGAATACATTTTCAAGAACTAGCGAAACATAAGTAATCGAATGGTCTTATCAGAGCGATTAATGACAATTAAAACTTTGCAATTTTAATGATAATCGTTCCAGACAACATTCAAAATGACTCACTCACTCACTCACTCACCTTCACAGTCCATAAACTGATTATACGGTGTTTCACAATAAACCGACGGTGTTCCTCTAGCGGCTACCGCCGCTGCAGCTGCCGCGGCTACTTGAAAATGTGGCATTAAAAAGGCGGAATTTTTTTGCAGATTCAAAACTTGTTGATAGAATAGCGAAGCAGTTGGATCATAAACATGATCGAAATGAAGAGCAGTTAGCGGTGGTGGCGCTGGTGCTGTGTTCGTTGAGTTGTGGCTGAGTAGAGGTAAAGTTGTAGCTGTGTTACTGGTAACTGGCGAATGGGAATTAGTTTTGAAAGTAAGATCTTTAAAAGCGGTATGTTGTTTTGATTCGGATGTAGGCGTTAGTTTTGACGAATTAATTGTTTCGTTACTAGGAGATGGCAGCGTTTTCTCACTATAGACAGGTGATGTTAAGGAGGCTAAGGAGGTATCCGTCATAGGTAAAGAGGTTGTAACACTTATTGGCATTAATTTATTTGTATATTTTTGTTCTAAAATATTATCAATGGAAAAGGCTGACTTATTGGATTTTAAAGTATCCATTTTTAAGCCCGTTTTTTATTTCTTTTTTTAATAATTTATATTCTGGTTTTTCGTTTTATATATATATGTGGTAGAAGTATTTATTTATTTATTTTTTTTTTAGTTTTTGACCACCTAACCATACGCTTGTATGGTCTAATTGATACTAAAATCAGATTTTCCAATAATAATGAAATTATTATTATTATTATTAAATTGTTATATTGTTATATTGTTTTTATTATTATTGTTTCAATACAATTAATCAAATCAAATTTTGATAGTATGTTTGCCAGGTAATTGATATCTTTATTAATGGCATTATTTAAAAGTGAACTAAAATTGTATATCAACCAACCATCATCATCATCATTATCATCATCAACCATTATTATCATAGCCGCTACCATCGCCGTAATCGCCTAAAGTACTAGAACTATAAACGTATCGTACATATGTACGTTCATATTCCCTCCACATACATATGTACATACAAACATACTTAAATAATAACGACCAAAAATTCGAAATGATACGATAGCGATTGTTAAAGAATGTCTAAATAATTCACCAATTTACCCAAAATATAACGATAACACCATTTGCTTCTACTCGCTGCTTACTTTATAATCATGAGACGACAATTACAGGATTGTTGCCCTGCAAAATTTGCTTCTATTGCGTTTGTAGCAGACGTTCTTTTACAGAATGCAGGCTGCTGGTTCAAATAATTTTTCATAATTGTTTTCGTCGAATACTGTCTCTTTAAAAAAAAAAGAAATTTCATTAAGCCACTTTATTGTATTTAATGCACACATCTCAATAAATTTTTAGAGAATGCGTTGCTTGTGCGAAATGATAATTGGCAACCCTATCATTCTAGGATTTTCTACAATAGAAAATGCAAGTCATCGAAAAAATTTCTACATAACATACAAGTCATACCCAAAATTTCTATATAAAATGCAAGTCATCGACAAATTTTCTATAGATAATGCAAGTTATCGACAAATTTTCTTTATAAAATGCAAGTCATTTACAAATTTTCTAAGAAAATGCAAGTCGTCGATAAAATTTCTACATAACATACAAGTCATAGCCAAAATTTCTATAGAAAATGCAAGTCATCGAAAAATTTTCTATAGAAAATGCAAGTCGTCGACAAAATTTCTACATAACATACAAGTCATACACAAAATTTCTATAGAAAATGCAAGTCGTCGACACATTTTCTATAGAAAATGCAAGTTATCGACAAATTTTATGATTACTGAATATTTAGAGATAATTGCTGTGGTAGCTGCAATTAATAAGAGTTCCACGGAACCACTCTATGCCTAATAACCTTAAATTTATTTAATCACAGCTCACAGCTAATCAAAGCTGATAAGCAAATACTTAATTTCATTAAAAACTGGATTTTTTTTCATAATTGTATTAGAGTAATTTCAAACTAGAAAAACAATATTTTTATCATTGTAAATTCTGTAGGAAACAGTGTAATTCTAAAGTTAGAGTTATAGAGCATAGGAAATATGAATTAGAAGTGTACATACGATTCATATTTATCGTATTAGACGATGTCTATTTAAAAATAATGATAACAACAACGAACAACCGACAATTGTCGATCGACGACTACTGAAATATTGTCCAATGATAGAGTATATTAGATAATAAGAATAATAAAGCATAAACATATACAAATACTACAACAACAATACTCATATAATATCTGTATGTACAGGTTCAAAACTGTGGGTTCATAATGGGGTTGGTTTTTTGGGTAGGATTTGTATACTAAATGCGGTTCATACTTGCATTACAATTGATAACGCCCTTCGTTTACTTTGTAAACTTTGTGAATAACTGTAGTGGTCATATATTTTCCACATCAAAATCCCATTTTTATTTTCTTTTTTCATAAAGCCAGCTTGCTGGTACACATAATATATGATACTCTTCAAAAATTTGAAATGGTGTCGTTTTAACTCTCTTTTAATTTTGACCGACTACCAGTTTTATTAGTAGTTTGGGGCCATGATGTTTGTGTTCTTGAAAAAAAAAATTTGTTTCTTTTTTTTTGTCGGTATTTTGGTCTTTGATCAAATACTTCTAATTGTTGTTAATCATTCGAATCGTGCTATCTGTGTAAAGAGATATGGTTACACCAGTGTATGCGATAGTTAAGGTGCTATATATTAACCTGTAGGAGCACTAGAATGTAATAAACAATTCTTTACGTATTATTTGGGCCTTACTAGCTAATATGTTCGACTGTTCTAAGGGATATAATGTCAACTTTCTTGAATTGTAAACACTTGTGAAATTTTAGTTTGTGTATGTGTGGCTAGTTCGACCAGAATTCCACTAAATTTAGTTTTGGGAAATTGCCCAATGAGATTACTGTATATAAGTACCCACTGATTCTAAAAGAAGCTTAGATCGTTAAGGCTTTCAGTAAATAAGTTATGTCAGATGAGCAAATAATAGTCCACTGCATCCTATTCTGATAATGAGGCAGCCATCACAATTCTCCGTAGCTTGACGGCTGCCAAAAAGGTCGCTCTGAGTTCACAAACTTACCTCCATCCATACATACATAATTGGTCATTACAACCCTTCAGTCAGGATTACGAATTTAGTTTCTCACACCACCTATGTTGTGTGTGTTATTTTATAAATGAGTGGAGGGACCTACAGTTCAAAGTCGACTCCGACTTTCAGCCATGACCTCCAAAACCACCAAATGCAGCATTGCAATTAATGCATATTCACCCAGGACGTAACTTTGCAACAACGATAGTTGGCAACCTTACCTTACTAGAACCTGCTGCAGTAGACTAATCATCTGTTTAGTTACTAATGATACTTAATGATACTAAATAAGGGAAAAAGGGCTCCGAATAAGTGGCTCGATTAAATTCCGTTGTATTTAAAATAATACATCAGTCGGATAAATGAATAAAAGCCCAATACACAAAGCTTAATGATACGACATTGAGAAAAACGAAATTCTCTCTTCAATTCCTTTAAACACTGTACAAGATTAATGATTAAAGTCCATGACAATCAATTTGTAAACAAGTTCTCTTTGGTTTATAAGATAGTCCAGTTGAAATAGTTTCAGATAACATCGCCAACCATTAGTTCGCCGATCTATTGGTTTGCGCTGAGGGCGTAGCGATACTTCGATTAATTTCGGGTACCTTTGACTGTGTATTATTTGTTTGTGTATGAAATAAATCATAATATGACTTGATTTTCTTACTGATTAAAAAACTGATTTCATATCATTTTTTTTTTTTAATTTCAATTAACAAATACGTCAGCACAAACGGCTCAATTCACCACCATTTCTTCTTTTTTCTTTGCCTCTTTTGCACACAATGCCCACGACCAATTAGTATCAAAACATTCCTCTGCAAATATGTACGACACTGATAAACTTACACTCGCATACTTATGCAAATGGGGATGTACAAAAGGAGTGCATGAATGGTTTGCAACAACAGAAAACAAATACATAAGTACTCTCTCCATACATACACAAGCAAAACATACAACTCAATATATGTACTTATCAAAATACAATTGTAATAACAATTAAATTCATTATTATCATCATTATTAAGCTCATATAAACGTATCGTATATGTATGATGAGCACCTCAACAAACCCTCTTTTTGTTTTTTTTTTATTATTACCACAGAGAATATAGTATTCTGGCCATGTCAATAAAGTAATCAATCATTGTAGGCTTAAGACAATAGATAAATACTGTTATGTATGACTCTCATAAGAGAATCAAATAAATGCACTAGTACGAGTACTCGTTACATACGATACGAATACAAATGATTAAACAATTACAATTACAATAACGTATTAAATAAAATATAATAAAAACAAAATAAAATAAAATCAAGAAACTGAACAAAATGGCCGAAAGACTATATGCCGTGTAAAAGGAAATGAATGGGAAAACAGGATTACCGTGTGTTTAATATTTAAATATTTAGCATTTCAAGGTTAGTATAGTTTATGCTGACGACTTAACAAACAAAAAACAGAGTTTAGCTTTGTTTTCAAAAAAAAATGCTACAACTAAAGAAGATATGTAGCTAGAGTTTACGTTGAGTGAATTTGAAATTTGAATGTCGCCGCAGTCGAGTAGGTAGTGTGTTCGGTTATTAGTAGTAGATGGCTAAAATCGCTTCAAAATGTTGTCCGACCAACACTCAGGGAATGGCCCTTCTCGAGCAATGCATCTAGAACTTATTGGCCTATTCGATACGAATGGATGGCCTGGCGAGAAAAATCAATTTATATAAAAATATGTTAGCATTAACTAGAATTTTAGAACGTCTTTTGCTAATTTCTGCGATTATTCAGCATTTCATCAGGATACAAACACTTAAACCGCAACTGTGATCAAAGACATGTAAGCGTAATTTGTCTTCACGTTTGTCCGAAAATAATTTCGTAAACTTCTTACAAGATTCTGAAAGTAGGACTAGATGAGTTGTGTAACCTCATTACTAGACTACAGTAACTCAATACATTTTCACATTTGGTAACTCTGTTAACCTAGAACCTGCCACAGTGGGCCAATTATCTACTTTACTGAAACAAAGCAAAGGAATATTAAAAAGTTGATAGAAGATTATCTAAATATATAATGCAGAGTTACAATATTATTTTAATATTCTACAACGAAACTTGAAACCAATCAGTGCAGATTTAACCTAACACACTCTATACCATAGAAAAATTGCATTTTTAAACTTTTATTATAATTTTTATTATATTTTATGAACACTTTTGAAATATTCTTACGAACAATTGAATTGATAACCCTCTAGACAAGAGCAATTTGGTAGCGTACAACGTGAAGTTAGCGGTGGTAGAGTTGCGGGTGGCAATGCGGGAGCCAAATGACCCTGAAAAGTGATGGGAAATGTAAGAGGCACAAACCATTTGGGATAAGCAGTGGCTGTCGAACATAAAGTTTGGCTTAGAGTTAAAGGCTTCGCGTGCTGTAAAAATAAAAGCAATACAAGAAATTATTCACAATCCTTTTAATGTTGCAGAGAGTGATGCAGAAACTTACCATATTGCCTGAACTGTAGACGGGTTTAAAAGCACTCTTCATAACATTTGAGCTGGCAAGAATTGATGTTTCCATGTCCGTTTCAACTTGAGAGGCAGACGATGAAATATTTTCAATTGCTTTAACCAAATCCGAATCGCACCGTTTCAGGACCAATTCCAAAACTGAACGCTTACGTTGTGGAAACAGTTGAGCCAACATATCGATGGCATTTTGTGATACTTTGGTGGTTTCTTTAACCTCGGTGGTAGCACTGAAAGTTTGTAGTGTAGTTGCAGTGGGAGTAGTGGGAGTGCTGGTGGTAGTGGCTGTGACCAGATTTGCGGAAAGTTTTGGTGAACTTTCAATTTGTTTGCTGGGCAAACTTAAATCTTCAACAGTTTCTTGTTGTTGTTTGTCATTGGAACTTTTCAAATCTTTTAGATTTTCAGCCAAATCGAAAATATTGCCTGGAGGTAGACAGTCCATATTTTGGCCCGTCTTAGTGGCCACCAAACGTAAAGCTATGGCATCTTCTACAGCCTGTTGGCGCTTAAGGGCCACCTGAAATGTTTAAGGAATGCTAATGATTAAATGAAATAGAAAACCAAATGAAGGCAATTGAAATTAATATGTTGTGGTGGGTGTCATTTATTCATCACGCTCATCTTATTTCCTTTAAGGCAATATTATTCTTTATTTGTTTTATTTATTTGTAACATGACCTCTGAACTTTCCCTTCGCTTTTATTTGTCTAGGAATGTTATACTGCTTTGCTAACACTTGTGCAAACAAACCTTGGTAGCGGAGTTTACTGAAGGCGGAGGAGTTAATAGTTTCTGTTTAACTTGTTGGTCTTTTGGAAGCTTTTTAATGTTCTGCGATGATGTTAATGTATTCATCACTTTTCTTTCCTTTTTTATTTTCTTTTATTGTTTATTTTGTTTTGATTTAATGCAGGCTGTTTACTTAAGTGAACTTAACTGTGGTGGTTATGGTGGTTGAATTTCGGGTGTAAAAGTTAATTTTTCTTGATTTTATTTGTATTTGAAATTAATATTTATAGGAAATGAAACAATAACACCAAACCGATGTTGGAATTATCCCTTTAATCTGGAGACTTTAAATACAATTTTTATAAATGCAAAGACATTTGTCTTTAATTCAACGAAACATTCGTGTTGTTATACATGGAATTCCATCAGATCAGTTCGGGTTCCGTGGTAGCGCTAGGTGTTGTTTCATCTGCAATTCCTTTTGTTATTTTTTAATTCTACATGTACGCCACGTAGCGCACATCAGTTCAGGGTCGATTGGATAGCACAGAGCATTACAGAGAGAATTTATGCTTTAGGCGTACTATCCGTATTAGCAATTCAATTTCTGTAGAAGTTTTTCCTGTCGCTTATAATTATATCGAAATCTAATAACCACAAATCATTCTTTCCTTACTCCATTAATCTACTTTCCTAGTTCCAACACATTGCAATGTGTAGATAGGGGCCATCCCCTAAGTGTTAGAAAGTCAAATTAAAGGTTACCGCTTATACGTATAAGATCTGATCTGATGATCTATGCGTTCACCCATGACCTTCTAGTTTTAAAATATTCGACCAACTTTTTGAAAATTTTCAAAGGCGTAATATCCCCAGCCAAGGCAATTCATCAGCAAATGCTTCAATCGACATATTCTGTTCCATCAGCAAGGCGAATCTCTAAAACATAACCATTGCGAAACCCAACGTAGTTGATAAAAGTAGATCCCAAGAATGATGCTACAGTAGAATTTTGAAGACTTAAGACGCAATATACCAAGATTACTAAACGGAAGATGCGAAAATAACATCAGCAAACCATTTAGGAAGGAGACGCTTTGTAGAAGCTATATGCTCCTAAGAGGGTTAATGAAAATCTAATATGAAGCGGATAGTGTTTACTAAGGATTACGAGTGCTGTCGTAATGACTGTTTGTTTCGCAGCGCCGCATTCGCTAACGTTTAGTGTGCGGCTTTTTTTTTTTATAGAGTTTCGCAATGGCAATAAAACTGTAATCTTGAAGGGCTTAACGACGTATGGAACTGCGATTGGATAACGCCTTAAACGTATTGTAGATAGGAAGTCAGTTGAACTACTTATCTTACGCGCTCAAAAGAGTTTCCTGTCGGCTGCTAATTTGCTTTTTTCTTTCCAATAGCCTTAAAAAAAAGAGAAGAGAATACAAAGAGCTTTGAAGCGGTTTTTAACCCCGAGGAGTTTTATACGCAAAGTAAAATGTCATTTCGTATGGCACAGTGTTTAAAATTCCGAAACAAGAGTCTAAGTCTACATTCTAAGTATCACAGAAAGTATGCCTCTTGAACTACTACATCCCACAACTATTTTTTAACAGATACTTCAAATTTTCAATGATAGACAGATAGTCTGCCGCCGCAAAGAGAACGAAAATGTCGGTATCTGGGGACGACTTGTTAAAAGCTTAATTTGACTACCGTTATCTGTGGCAACTTTGGTTAGGGAGCTCAGATTCTATTCAATGGATGGTTTTCTTTCTTTTGCAATTGTAAGGAAACTACCAGTCTTTTAGAGAGCAACGTGTAGGAAACCTCGTCAACGTGAAAACTAAAGACGTTTATATCTGCCTAGGAGATTCCGTTCCTCACTACGCGTCAAAGTCTAAATATCGCCATTTTTACACTAGAGTGCTCTGGTACGCATAACTTCGCGGGTCTACCACTCGATGCTCGATCGTCCATTTTTTGAGTCTTGAGTCTTAAACTCTAACAAAACAGATCCGTAGGTATCCTCCAACATGGTCCATTAAATGCATTGAATATTGTTTCACTAAAAGCTACTAGAGTTTATACATTTTGAAAAAGCTTTAAAAAACCAGGCGGTATTTTCTCGTAGAACACATCATATTTATTGAATTTCACTTGTAACGATTGTTAGAATTCCTACCTGAGCTGCCATTATACGTTGTCTTTCGAAGATTAACACACACTTGGCACAACGACAATTCTTGTACGTGCACTGTTTCTTGTGACCACGCAATTCCGATATCCAACCATGATTACGACAACGAGCACATTTGGGCACGCGATTCGAACTGGTTTTGCTTAACGCGGAGTTACTGTCCGATGACAATAGAGATTTAAGGGATTTGCGTGGTTTTTTGCCAGTCAAGACTGCAGCCATCGCCGATGTTGTTGTTGTGTCATTTGTATCTTTGCTGAAGGACATCTTATTGTGTGTGCTTAACCGTTACCACAGATAAATACGTTTAACGCCGTTCAAAGCTGTGCTGTAACTGTTGCGAGTTGTTGTGGGAAAAGTTTACATTTTGAACGGAAAGCCAACACTTGTGAAACGTTACAAATGAATTACTCTTGTTTCCAAAAGACAAGTAAGTTTTGTATCCTTAAGAATGTGAAGTAATGTTGGATACATTAAAGGCGCATGATCAGTAAGAAAGTTTTTCTGGTTGTTGCTTTGTCAGTTTCTTTAAGTTCGTCCTCCTTTTTGGATTGTTGTTTAGGGTGGAAACTGCACGGCCATGTTTATTGCCTTCAAGTATTTATTGGCTAAATGGGAAAAGGATACAAAATACAAGAAAAATAAAATGAATAAGAATGTTTAGTTTGCAATAAATTTATACCTAAATTAATAGAATGATATTTTATCAACAAACATCTTTGCTTTCTTAGCGTCCTTAGCCTATCTTATACGACAGGAAATGGAAATGGATTATTATCTACTACCAGCCAGCTTTCAAAATTAGTTAACTAAGCAATGATTCCCTCCGTAAGAAATAAAAGTTTGGAAAAGCCAAATCGAAATAAGTTTCACTTGTTTTAAAGCGATTTACCATTTGAATCGACTTATATTTTTGAACTTCACAATCATCGCCTGTGTACTTTTCCAGAGACCAATGTGATGAAAACCATCTAAAAATCTGTCATCTCCCAGAAAACAAGCACGACAGAATTTATGAACGAATTTCTCAAGGAATATTCTCTTTCTAGCTGCTAATTTAATTGTCATGAGTATAATCGTACGTTCTGTCTATAACATAACAGTGCAATAATTCAAAAGTCAATAAAGGTATTTGATGTCCATAATGTCCACATCCATATAAGCATTTTGCAGTACATACAATTTCCATTGTCATTGGCGTATATTTTTAGAGAATTTGGAGGATCAGGGTTCCTGTTCGAATAGTATAGTTACTGCTTGTGGTAACAGATAACTTTAAGTTAGCTATACGAGACCATGTAATCTATGTATGCCAGAGAGTAAGATAATAAGTCTTATTAGGTCTGTTAGTACATTTATTTATTATTAATGTGTATGAATTTAATTTTTTTAAATTAAAAAATATTGAATGTTTAACGTTTCCTTAATTCAATTCAATATTATTTCTTCTATCCATTGTGGTTAATTATTACACTTTCATATTTACATCACACACCCTGTTAACAAAATCACAAACCACAAGAAAGTATTTATTTTCAAGTAGTAAAAAACTAAAGAGTTGCCAGTGTAAAGGGTTTTCCTTGTAGATTTTGGGATATTTTACTGAACATGGAAAAAAAGTTTGCTTAGTTACATGTTCAATTATTGTTTTCAATGTTTTTTTTTTTGAATCATGCTGATTGTCAGAATTCAATATGAGAAAATAACAATTATAGCAGAGGAATTTAGAAAAGAAAACCCCTAATCAGCGGTTTTCTTGAATAAAATTGGTAAAAGTGTGTTAAAAATTGACTGTTTAACCGCCGCATAAAGCGTTTTTTATTTCATCAATTCAGCGCTTCTGTTGCACTCAAGAGTAACGGCGTCGTCATTAGCAAATGGCACACGATGGCAAGCCTCCTCATTCGTTTTTAACGAATTGAATTTGCCTTGTAACCAGCTGTTGTCGTTTCAGTTCAGTCGGAATTTCATCAATAACTGAGTTGCGCGAAAGATAGTGCGGCGGGTGAAGAAAAAGGAATCAAGAACAGCAAAATACCCAAAGAAAACGGCTTTTGTCCGCTACTTTTAGCAAATGTTTTATTTTAAGTTACATCCAGAAATAAAATCAACCAACCAACGGCAACAGCTTTCTTGTCTTATTATTTACACTACAACAACAACCAACAATAAGGCAAAGAGAAAAAAGGAAGCATTTCCTTTTATGAATTACAATAGATTTTTTTAACATCAAAAAACAATCCACGGAGTGGAAAACTAAAGAAGGAAAATCCATTGACATTAAATAGAATTCCTTGGAGCAGAGCAGCAATAGCGGTCAAACGTTGGTAAACTTAAAGACCTAGGAAAGGAAAGTTCCATTAATTCTGGATTGCATTACATGAAGAAGAACGTCAACAGAGAGAAGTAAACGTCAACGTATTTTTTTATACAAAGTGTGTGTATTTAAAGCGATTCGATTCAACACCTACATTTTCAACATAAAAACAAAACAAACAAACAAAAGTTTAATACGAAAAGCAAAAAATTGTTCTAAAAAGGAAAAAGCAAAAGTAAACGAAAGAAGAAGGAAAACAAGCAGCTCTGAAAGGCCACTGTTTTAATTTGAAAATTAAATTAAAATGTGGCATAAAAACTGGGAAACAGAATTTTTTTTTGCTTTAAATATATTAAAGAAAGCTCAGTGTTTAGTATGTGGGCGAATAATGAGAAAAACGTGTGAATACTCATTAAAACGACATTATACCAGTTGTCATACTGATCTTCATTCAGTAACGGACAGCAATCGGGAACGTTTGTTTAAAAAGTTAATGAATGATTTTAAAGCTAAAAATAATGTTACATTAATAGCGCGAAATGAAAAAAATCCAATTTCTGGCAACCCGCAAAGAAAGGCAACATATGCCATGGCTATAGCATTGGCAAAAAAAGGTCGTCCTTTTGAAGATAGCGAATTTTTTAAAGACGTCTGTGAATTAGTTCTCCCCATTTTTGGAGATGCAGGGCAAAATGCATACCAAATTGTTAAGGAATTGCCATTATCTGCTCATTCTATAACGAGACGAACGGAAGATATTGGCCTTTTTATAGAAAAGGAAACTAATGAAAGATTGGAAAAGGCTAAATATATATCTGTATGTTTTGACGAAGGCCTTGATATTTGCAACACAAAACAAATGATCATATGTGTACGAGCTGTAGACGAATATTTTAATCACTTTGAAACAATTTTAAAGCTTCATTCCTTTAGTGAGGATGCTACAGGAGCGGCGATATATCATTCATTTGACGAAAATTTATTAAACGTAGTAGGCAAAAGGAAAATATCTTCCATATGCACGGGTGGGACACCGGCTATGGTTGGATTGTGTAATGGCTTTGTGGAGCGTTTAAATAAGGCCGGAATAAATGTACCTACATTTCATTGCATTATTCATCAGCAAGCTCTTTTTTCTAAGGTACTGCGACTAAATGATGCGATGAAAATTGCAGTTAAAATCATAAACCGTCTTAAAAGTGAACATAAAGGACTAACCCATAGGAAGCTGAGAGAGTTTTTAGATGAAGTAAATGATGATTATGAAGACAAAGTTTTATTTAAAGGTGTTAGATGGCTAAGTCGTGGCAAATCTCTTGAGAAGCTTTTTAGCCTTAGGGCTCAGATAACCTACTATTTACGTACTCAGGGTACTGAAGAGGATGTTGAAATTTTAAATGATTTGAGTTCAACAGAATTTCTGTGGGATTTGGCATTTCTAACAGACATTACGCTTCAAATTAATAGCTTAAATCTTATTCTTCGAGGAGAAAACAAAACTCTTTGCGATATATTTCAAGCCGTTTCTCAATTTTCTAAGAAACTAAGCCTCTTAAAAGATCAACTCGATTCCCATATATTAGATAATTTTCCAAGACTAAATGAAATACACATATTACACCCAAATGAAACAAAACTTCAATTATTTAGTAATGAAATTAATAACTTGATAAGCAATTTTAAAATGAGATTCAAGGATATTTTTGAATTAGAATGGGCAATAGATATCTTCAATAACCCATTGGATTGTGATTTGAAAAATGTCCCACTAAATGTTCAAGAAGAAATATTACAACTACGGCAGGATTTATTAATACCAATGGGAAATGGCCTTGATTTTTGGAAAAATATTTGTCGAAATAAATACGCTGCCTCTAAGGATTTAGCACTGTACACTTTTTCTATGTTTTCCACTACACATATTTGTGAGTTGTCATTTTCTACGATGTCACAAATAAAAAATCAACGTAGAGGCAAAATGACTAATCGCCATTTAGAAATATTGTTAAAAATAAAACGTTATGATAAAGATATTGACATTGATGAACTTTTGACATTTTTGGATTCTCAAAAGAACATTTAATTTAAAACCTAAGCCACGAATAACGTAACATAGGTTCGATTTTAACGTATGAAAAAATACTGTTTCATTGACAAGACGGAATGATCTGTATAGAACACAATTTCCTAACGTTTTTACGTTAACGTTTCTGAACATGAGTTATGGTGGGACTATTGTATGTAGAGTTGCATTGCGGCACAAAAGCCCTGTTTGGTGCTTTCATGCTAATTTATAAACAAATTTTGAATTTTTAATAATGATGTTTCTTTATTATTATTATAATTGTATAAAAAACTTTGAAACAAAATAAATAAATAATAACAATTATAAGAGTATTGTTTTATTACTATTATTCTAGCTAGTGGTATCGTATTGAAATTTATTATAAAGAAAACAGTATTCGACAGTGTACTTATATGTTAATTCGATAAATATTGACTCAGATTAAACCAAAACTGTAATATTACAAGAATAAATATTTATAATAACATAAAACTTAAGATGCAAATAAAATTTTTTTCAATTAAGGCCTTATTGGTACTTTTTTAATTTTGCATTATCTTAAACAACACTCATCACTGTTCTGTACAGCTGAATTCGTGCAAATGTATTCTTTGCATTGTGATGTGTTCCATTTCGTTTTTGTTTACATTCTTCGTTGACAGATGTCTCGTTTTTCTATAACCACGCTCTTACGTTAACGTACATTACGTATTTACGACACTCGGAAGGAAATCAAATAAATGCTGGAGTTCGAGTGCTCGGTTCAAAAAAGTGTATGGGAAAACAGGGTTAACGTGTGCTTGATATATATAAATATTTTGCACGGAAAAGAAATTTTTAGAACGGTTTGTCATTCCACCATGAATAGACTAACAAACGAACATCTTTGGCTGAATGTATACTAGTTCGAAGAACAGAATTTCCGAATTTGGTGGAAAGGCAATCCAGTAGCAGTACAAGATCTGCCACGGAACTCTGAAAAGTGAACTGTGCACCATGAACCTATTTAGAGGTGTTTGGTGAAATTTCAAGTTTTGGAACAGTTCCTTGGTCACCATTTGAACACTCGAGACTACTTTTTGTTGTTATATTTGAAGTCTCACTTGCAACCAACTACAGTCTCTAGCAGCCACTGATCTGGCAATGCAAATGAGTTTATATAATTGTATGTGATCTCCAGGATGTTCCAGCTCTTTTATTTCTTTAGAGCAAGTTTTTTCCATAACTTTGACCATGATATTCTATTAAAAGCATTAACTAGAATAATTTTAGAAGCTTTTTTTTCAAATTTCTATTATTATTCAGCATTTCGTCAGGATACAAGAACTTAGGCTGCAACTGTGATCAAAGACATGTACACATAATTTGTCTTCACACTTGTCTGAAAAGATTCCGACAGTAGGACTAAATAAGCTGAGTTCCTCATTACTAGACCGAATACAATAATCCAATAAGATTTGGTAACTCTGTTAAGCTAGAACCTTCTACAGTAGGCCAATTATATACTTCATCAGTGCAACTGAAATAAAGCAAAGGAATAGTAAGAATTTAAGGAGTATTGAGATTTTCTCATTATATGTATAATGCATGGTTATAATATTATTTTAATACCTTAAAACCATAAAAAATTCCATTTTTAAACTTTTATTATAATTTTTTTTTTTTTTTTTTTTTTTATTAACACTTGAAATATTTTGACGAGCAATTAAATTGATAACCCTCTAGACAATCACAATTTGGTAGCGTACAACTTGAAGTTAGCGGTGGTAGAGTTGCGGGTGGCAATGCGGGAGCCAAATGATCCTGAAAAGTAATGGGAAATTGCACAAACCATTTGGGATAAGCAGTGGCTGTAGCGGATACATTTGACTTAAGAGTTAAAGGCATCGCGTGCTGTAAAAATGAAAGCAATACAAGAAATTATTTACAATCCTTTGTATGTTGCAGTGAGTGATGCAGAAACTTACCATATTGCCTGAACTGTAGACGGGTTTAAAAGCACTCTTCATAACATTTGAACTGGCAAGAATAGATGTTTTCATGTCCGTTTCAACTTGAGAGGCAGACGATGAAATATTTTCAATTGCTTTAACCAAATCCGAATCGCATCGTTTCAGTACCAATTCCAAAACTGAACGTTTACGTTGTGGATACAGTTGAGCCAACATATCGATGGCATTTTGTGATACTTTGGTGGTTTCTTTAACCTCGGTGGTAGCACTGAAAGTTTGTAGTGTAGTTGCAGTGGGAGTGCTGGTGGTAGTGGCTGTGACCAGATTTACGGAAAGTTTTGGAGAACTTTCAATTTGTTTGCTGGGCAAACTTAAATCTTCAACAGTTTCTTGTTGTTGTTTGTCATTTGAACTTTTCAAATCTTTTAGATTTTCAGCCAAAACGAAAATATTGCCTTGAGGCAGACAGTCCATGTTTTGGCCTGCCTTAGTGGCCACCAAACGCAAAGCTATGGCATCTTCTACAGCCTGTTAACGCTTAAGGGCCACCTGAAATGTTTAAGGAATGCTAATGATTAAATGAAATAGAAAACCAAATGAAGGCAATTGAAATTGATATGTTGTGGTGGGTGGCATTTATTCATCACGCTCATCTTATTTCCTTTAAGGCAATATTATTCTTTATTTGTTTTATTTATTTGTAACATGACCTCTGAACTATCCCTTCGCTTTTATTTGTCTAGGACTGTTATACTGCTTTGCTAACACTTGTGCAAACAAACCTTGGTAGCGGAGTTTACTGAAGGCGGAGGAGTTAATAGTTTCTGTTTAACTTGTTGGTCTTTCGGAAGCTTTTTAATGTTCTGCGATGATGTTAATGTATTCATCACTTTTCTTTCCTTTTTTTTTTATTGTTTATTTTGTTTTGATTTAATTGCTGTACAGCAGCAGCCTTTTCAACACTGCCACTGCGGCCTTTTTAGTTAAGTGAATAACTGTATTGGTAATGGTGGTTGGATTTCGGGTGTAAAAGTCAGTTTTTCTTGATTTTATTTGTATTTGAAATTAATATGTATAGGAAATGAAACAATAACACCAAACCGATGTTGGAATTATCCCTTTAATCTGGAGACTTTAAATACAATTTTTATAAATGCAAAGACATTTGTCTTTAATTCAACGAAACATTCGGGTTTTTATGCATGGGAACAGATCGAGTTCGGTGGTAGCGCTAGGTGTTGTTTTATCTGCAATTCCTTTTGTTATTTTTTAATTGTACATGTACCCCACGTAGCGCACATCAGTTCAAGGTCGATTGGATCACACAGCGCATTGCAGAGAGAATTCATTCTTTAGCCGTACTATCCGTGTTAGGAATCGGTTGTTACTTTTTCTATTTTTGGTAAGAGCACTATGGTCAATCTTTTTAGTAGACCATTACCCAGGGTATTGAGCAGACAATCATCTATAGAAAGTCGGAAGGTTGTCAGGGGTTTGAGGGCAGGTGGTGTGATTGCAGGGGTGTGAGGGCACCAGGGGTGTGATGGTGTGAGTGTGTGAGGGCACCAAGAGTGTGAGGGCACCAAGAGTGTGAGGGCACCAAGAGTGTGAGGGCACCAAAGGTGTGAGGGTATGAGGTATTGAATTTCACTTGTAACAGTTGTTAGAATTCCTACCTGAGCTGTCATTATACGGCTGTTAGAATTCCTACCTGAGCTACCATTATACGTTGTCTTTCGAAGATTAACACACACTTGGCACAACGACAATTCTTGTACGTGCACTGTTTCTTGTAAGCACGCAATTCCGATATCCAAGCATTATTACGGCAACGAGCACATTTGGGCACGCGATTAGAACTGGTTTTGCTTAAACGCGGAGGCACTGTCCGATGACAATAGAGATTTAAGGGATTTGCGTGATTTTTTGCCAGTCAAGACTGCAGCCACCGCCGATGTCGTTGATGTGTTATTTGTATCTTTGCTGAAGCACATCTTTTTGCGTTGTGTACGTTTAACGCCGTTCAAAGCTGTGATGTAACTGTTGTGAAGTGTTGTGGGGAAAGTTGACGTTTTGAACGGAAAGCCAACACTTGAGAAATGTTACAAATGAATTGCTCTTGTTTCCAAGGACAAGTTGGATACATTAAAGGCGCATGATCAGTAAGAAAGTTTTTGTGGTTGTTAGCTTGTCCGTTTCTTAAGTTCGTCCTCCTTTTTGGATTGTTGTTTAGGGTGGAAACAGCACGGCCATGTTTATTGCCTTCAAGTATTTATTGGCTAAATGGAAAAAGGATACAAAATACAAGAAAAATAAAATGAATAAGAATGTTTAGTTTGCAATAAAATTATTTTTAAATTAAGGGAACGATATTTTATCAACAAAAGGCTTTGCTTAGAGATTAGATTTCTCAGCCTATCTTATACGACAGGAAATGGAAATGGATTATTATCTACTACCAGCCAGCTTTCAAAATTAGTTAACTAAGCAATGATGCTCTCCGTAAGAAATAAAAGTTTGAAAAAGCCAAATCGAAACACGTTTCACGTATTTTAAAATCGATTTACCTCGACTTATATTTAATCGAATTATGTATGTATGTACATATATTTTTGAACTTCACAACCCTCGCCAGTGTACTTTCTCAGAGACCAATGTGATGAAAACCATCTAAAAATTTGTCATTTCCCCGAAAACAATCTTAGACGGTGATATGAGATTCACGACAGAATTTATGAACGAAATTCTCAAGAAATATTCTGTTACTAGCTGCTAATTTAATTGTCATGAGTATAATCGTACTTTCTGTCTGTAACACAACAGCGCAATAAATCAGAAGTCAATAAAGGTATTTGATATCCTAAAGCATTTTGCAATACAATTTCCAGCCATTGGCGTATATTTTTAGATATTTTGGCGAATCAGGGTTCCTGTTCGAATAGTATAGTTACTGCTTGTGGTAACTGATAACCTTGAGTTAGTCGTACGGGACCATGTACTCTGTGCCAGAGTGTTAGGTTCAAAGTCACGTTAGGTCTGTTAGTAAATTTATCTATTATTATATTACGAATTTAATTTTTTAAATTAAAAAATGTTGGCTTTTTAACGTTTCCTTAATTCAATTCTTTACTATTTTTTCTATCCATTGTGGTTAATTATTGCACATTCAAATTTACATCACACACCCTGTTAACAAAATCACAAACCACAAGAAAGTCTTTATTTTCATGTACATATGAAGCAAAAGAGTTGCCAGTGTAAGGGGTTTTCCTTGTAAAATTTAGGATACTTTACTGAATATGGAAAATAATGTGCGAATTATAATAACGTTGTGCCGTGATGTTTTGATGTTGTCAAATAGTCTTATTTTATTTTATAAATAATGTCAGCTTCAGTAATTTTAACAGGTGGTCGATATTTTCTCCATGTCATTGTCAGGTCAAATTGGAATTTGTTTACACTAATCCACGCCTTGATTCAATCAATGAGAAACAAGAAAATTTAAAAAGAAAAGCGTCAACCTAGCGCGTTTTCTTAAAAAAGCGCTAAAGAGGAAAAATTCGACTTTTTGGTGATTGAAACGCGCTAAATATAGCGCGAAAGGCGCTAAATTGGCAACACTGTTTGTGTTCCTTAAAAGTAACGGCGTCATCATTAGAAAATTAAATGCGATGGTAAGCCGTCTTATTCTTTTTTAACGACGCCTAACTAAAGTAATCGACTGTAGTTGTCGATTCAGTTCAGTCGGAATTTCATCATCAACTGGATCGCGTGAAAGATGGAGCGGTAGCTAAAGAAAAAAGCAATTAACAACAGCGAAAAAACGCAAAGAAAACGGCTTTTGTCCGCTACTTTTAGCGAATGTTTTTTTTAAGTTACAACGCAGATAAATCCAACAAAAAAATCAACCAGCAACGACTACGTCAACCAACCAACTTGTACTCGACAGCAGCAGCAGCTTTTTATATTATTATTTAAACTACAACAATACGGCAAGGAAAAAAGGAAGCAATTCCTTTTTAATCCCGCACTGAAAACCCAATTCGATGTGATTATTATTGTATTAGAAATGCAAAAAATAGCCAACCAATCAATCAATAACTAGGAAACACCAATAAAACAAAATAAATCTTATGCATTGCAATAGATATTTGGAACATCAAAAAGCAATCCACGGAGTGGAAAACTGAAAAAGAAAAAAGGAAGGAAAATTCATGTACTATAAATAGAATTCCTTGGAGCAGAACAGCGTCAAAAGCTATTGCTGCAGCCTTCTTAATGAAAAGCAAAAACACTGTTGCAGCAGCTACATACGCACGTAAGCAGTAGCGATCAAACGCTAGTAAAGCTAAAAACAGGAAAGGAAAGTTCCATTAATTCTGGATTGCATTACAAGAACAATTAGTTGTTCTTTGAATTTTAAGGTTAGGATTTTTACAAAATTCATTGTATTTAAATGCTGCGCAATTTGTATACTGTTCACCGTCAACGTCAACAGAGAAGTGAAGTAAACGTCAACGTATTTTTTTTTTATACAAAGTGTGTGTAATTAAAGCGATTCGAATTAACACCTACATTTTCAACATAAAAACTAAACAAACAAACAAAAGTTTAATATTTCTTAAATTAAATTCACAAAAACAAACTAATATTCTGTAAGAAAAAGTGCAAATTTTTTATTAAATTACAAATAAAATAAAATCTGATTTGGCGAAAAATTGTGCTAAAAAAGAAAAAAGCAAAAGAAAACGAAAGAAGAAAAAAAAGCTGCTCTGAAAGGCCACCATTTTGAAAAAAGCAGTAAAAAAGAAAATAAAACGAAGCAAACAACAACAGCTGCAGTAATTTGAGAGAAGACAGTGCGTTTAAAAATTAAGTGCATTCGATAAAGTTTATTCGACGTGAGAAAGCAAAGGAAAGAAAATTAAATTTTTATTTGTCTGTAGGAGAAAGGTAAAACAAAAAGACAAAAGGTTTTCGCATTTCCTTTCTTTTTTATCTAACAACGAAAAAACGTATTTCAATTAAAAAACAAAACAAATCAACAAGCAAAGACAATTACAACGTCACTAATAACTCTTAAACGAAAAGCAGAAAAAAATAAAGAAGCAACAAACAGTGGAGGAGATATAAGAAACAGAAGGAAGCTCAAAAGAGAAAATTCAATAACTACTAAGTGCAGTTCGTTTGTGTACCACATTTGATTGTGGTGTTTTACTCACTTTTTTTTCGTTTTGTTTTGTGTACGATAATTCGTCTTTTCTACGCTCGTATTTTTACCGGAAGATTCTAAAGTTAAAAGTTTGTTTAGCGGTTTGATTTGTAAAAAGAAAAACTAAAGAACGCTTACAAGAAAGAACTATAAATTGAACATATTTTGTGTGAAATCAAGAACGAAAAAAATATTCCAAAATGGTTGAACGTATTATTGAAGAAAATACCTCAGCAACTGACTCAATTTCATCTTCAGCTGATGGTGTTGTTGTTGCAGGTGGTATGGAGGGAACAGCTAAAGTTGCAGGAACAACAACATTACACTGTTCTAATAATACCGACGATACAACACCAGTCAACAGCTGCAGTCAATCTTCAGGTAAATATTAAATCTTTTTCCTTATTTTAATTAATACAAATATAAATATTAATTTAATTAATTTCAATTTTTAATGAGTATAATTTAAAATTACAATACAGACAATGAATTGTGATTATTTAATGTTTTTATGCTAATTTAGTAAAGATCAAACATCGAGTGTACGACACTATTTACTGTACACTCAGCAATAGTGATGCCAAGTTTATTTTTCTTTAATACTATTGGTTTTCTGATCCGAGTCCAAATGTATTAAAATTTGCACCTTTTTAATATTACACTGTTTTATTAGTAGAGGAGACGAAAAACACAGTGTTGTGGCTAAGTTCTGTAACTAGCCTCATCTAGTACAGTAGTAGTTGAAAAACGACGGAAATCTTTCTCAATCCATTTGGATTTGAAACAATCTAAACTTGTTTTGTGTAAGAACAATGAGAAACTATTCAGAAGAAGTCAATCTTTTGACCCCACACTGTTAACTCAAGTCCGGTATGTAAATTCTGTGGTTAGGGGAAGTAGTCATCAGGCAAATATTTTCAACCAGTGTGGTAATAATATACATCTGTTTCATGCTGATAATTCATTCAGTAACACTTTTACTTTGTCCATAAACTTTTCATATTTGGTATGACTGGCTACTGGACGGTTAAATAATTAACACAGAGGACATATCGATTCATTTGTAGCTTATAAAAACAGCATTGGCCTTTAAAATGTTCCAAATGTTTATCTTACATAAGTATTACGACATAATTGACGATATCTGTGATAATTGTTTGATACACGAACTGAATAGAGGTATATGAAACTCTCACATCCCAAATGTCAGGCTATCTTTTATTAATTAGTGCGGCCTAACGTTGTTATAATGGATTTTTCTATTTGCCAAAGATAGGTAGTGACTATTTGAACCAAATTTTGGAAATATGTACAAATTAATAAAATTCTCCGTGTGAAAATTAATGGTTTTCTTTTTTACTTTACCTTCAACATTGTTTGCTTTTTATGTTTTTTATGTGATTAATATTTTTAATATTCTAACCGAAATAAACAACTGATTAGGCTGTTTTTTTGTTTCGGTTATTTACAAAAAACAAAAACATTTATTTAGAAATATTTTTTTGGCAAAATAAGATAATAAGCTCGTAAACAACTCGTAAGTGAAGTATTATAAATAATTAAAAATTTCTTTATCTTTAAAGTTCAATAAAAAAGAAAAACAACCCTCAACACAACAATTCTTTTGAAATAATTAGATACAATAAAAATATGTAATTGTTTAACAAAAGTTAAACCACCATTCATTTTAAATACAATACACAAACAGACATATTCACAAACCTTTGTTAATATGTAATTAGGGTATATTTTGGTGTTGTTAATAAATAAACTGACCTACCTACTCACATGCATATATACATACATATGCATTCATCTATACCTGCATAATCATAAACATTTTAAATAATTTCCATTAACCATTTAAACAAAAACGTTTTTTGTTTTGTTTGTTTGTTTTTTGTTTTTCAATTCAAAATTGAACATGTTCTAGAAAATAAATTTTTCGTGTTTAGCCGGAAGAACGAAACCATGAAAAAAGAAACATAATTGAGTAAAATAATGTGAAATCGAAATAACGCATGATGTATGTATGTACATATCGTTGGCTTAATATAGAAAGGTCGTATCTCGTTTTTTTCAAAATCGGGGTTTTTACATATTCTAGTAGACAAAACCCCCATACACATCCTCTGAAAAATTCAGGTTCCTATGTTGACGAATAGTTGATTTACAGTAATTAAAAGAAACATAACCTAACATATTTGTTTTAGATTTTATTAAGTTTTTTCCTTCTCCTGTAAAGTACTGAAAATGTAAGATACGACCTTTCTATATTAAGCCATCGATATATTCATTTCATTTAAAATTTCAATTTTTTTCGTTGTTGCTTTTTTTTCAAACCATCGGAAAGTTTTCACAAGAAAACCTAAAGCGTGCCAAAAAAATCAAATGAAATTAAAAAAAAAAAAACTAATATACGGACTACAAAAATTGTTTTAAAATAATTGTGTGTGTAGAAAAATGCAAAAGTACGCGGACGAAACTAGAGCACAAAAAATGCCACCACCGCACCATATAACATTTAGGTGGGGGTCTAATTTTTAATTTTTTTTTAAAAAATATTTCTTCTTTAAATAATTAAAAGACTGTAAAAATAATTTAAACATACATAGATAACATATAAATTAAATGCCAGTTAGGATTATAGCCAATATCAGGTAGATTGTTCAGAATGAAACCTTCTAAGTTATTTTTTTCTGCTAGGAAGACAGATCAGTAGGAGAATAATTTATTTGACTCGAAAAGTTCTTATTTATACATAAAAGTAGGAGAAACAAAATTGTTCAATTCTAGAAAAAAGCAGCCAATGCTTTCAATAACGGTTGTTACCAATTAGATAATCTTTATAAGTCAAGAGATTGGCCTTTGAACTTCACTTTTAATTTAGTTAGCATTATGGTCGAGTTTCTCATATCAACATTGTTGTTTGTGCTAATTTTATTCAATATATTATTATTATTTATTACAGTATTTATAAAATGAAACCCCACATTGCGAAAATTTCGTTAAAAAAAACTAAACAAGTTAAGCGCCATTAGAAAATGCAACAGCAGCTACAAAAGCACAGACACAAGACACCCTGTTTAAAAATAAACACCTTCGGTGGTGTAATTCTTGTTTCTTTGTTTTTGCACAATAAATTCCTTAGACAGAAATTAAATAAATGATGCAATCACAATAGAATTAAATAAAATTGTTGAATTCAAAGATAAGATCAGATCTTTAAATAAAAACAACAAGAAAATCAATCATGCGTTTTCGAAAAAACAATCAGAAGAGAGAGGGAGAACAGACAAACAAAATTTCACCACTCACCAGAAAAAAATAAGACTGACGTGTGGTTAAGATGTCAAAGAGAGAGGAGACGGCAAGTAAACATGATTAGAATAAAAGAAATGGCCAAAGTTGCTGCAGTATATACCTATGAATAGTACAATAATTGGGATTAAAAATAATGAATGGAAATATTTCTTAAAAATATATAAACAGTTGGGATGAGTCATAAAAAAAATGAAATGTGCACCTGCATACAAACTTAAAACCTTTTCTAAGCAGAAAAAATTGTTGTTCAGTTTTCAAATAAGAAAATCCAATACCGTTTAGAAAATTCAATATTTATTTCATTATGAAATGTAAACAAACTCAAATGACCGCGTTTTAAATTTCATTGTTTTTGTTGACATACTCGTTATTATGGTCGCAAGAGTTGTAGTTGCAGCAGTATAGTAGCTGTCGTTTTTATGTTGTAAAATATAAGAATATTTGTATTTTTTGTTCTCTTGTGTGTCTGTATATCAGTAGCAGCAACAGCAACGACTTCAACTGACTTTGTAATATTGTTCATGTACGCGGTCGCTCTTATTATGACCTTGATGACGTTTGTTGCACTTTTGCAAAAACAATAACAACACACAAGAGTTTTATAATATATGTACATGCACATCAAAATAAAAATACATACATGCATACGTTAAAAGATATATATATATAGAACACTATTGTTATTACATACAACTGCACTGCCTCCAATATCCAACTGCAACAGTAGCAATAACAAGATTTTTTTATTTGTTGTTGTTTTTTGTCTTTTAAAACAAAATCAATAAAATGATGAAAACAACAAGAATATTCAGTAAAACGGACGTTGTTGTTATCGAGTTTATACGTTCGTTCGTTTGCTGCGTTCATTCGTTTAGTGCCGTTTTATCATGTTTTTTTATATTCTTTCTCATTCTTCTTTATTTTTCTTGAATTTTTATTTTAATTGTGTAGCCAGAGCAGCAGTAAAATGCGTCATAATCTTGTTAAAAATTTTAATTTTTTTTGGTATTTTTTATCAAGATTTTTTAAACAAGTTTTTGTTGTTTTTACGGAAATAGAATAGGAATTGAAACCAATTAAATTACTTAATTTATGATTATTACAAATCTGTAAAAAGAAATTATATTCGGAAGAGCTTATTATGAGCAAAATCTGTCGTCGTTCTTTAGGCTATCAGATTTAACAGTTAATTCGTAGGCTAGCACACAGGTGGCGCTATTTTGGGTTCAAAATTTTTTCCGATTTGGCCACCACTGCGATATTTGCACAAGTGCGCTGTTACATAAGCTTGAAATTTTTAGATTTTTCACTATATTTTCATCACCCATTGATAGATTTGATTTTAATTTTTAATAAGAAACATTTATTTATTTTTAAATTCTTTTTCTTCAAACTGGGTTTCTAATTACGTGTCCACCACTGTAATTTTCAGATGCATGTCATATTTTCATACGTAATCAAATCAATGGGAATTAACTTAGTGAATATATAATTTTAATAAAAAAAATTGTTAACTTATGAAAAGGGTGACATTTGAGCTCGTTGCTCCTATATTTTTTAATAATTGGCAACACTGGTTGCTTGTTGTTTGTGTGCATTTTGTATTTGTTTGTTATTGCTTTTGTTACTGCACACTCATACTTTTTTCAATGCTGTGTTAATTTTCTCTTGTACCAATAATAATCGTAAAAAACCGTGTTAAAAAATCGTACGATATTTTTGTTTGTTTCCCACTTTTTAACTCTTCATTTTGATCGTACATTTTGATTTGCTTATTTAATAGTGTTGTTGTTTTTGTAACTATTGTATTTTAAATTTAGTTGGCTTGTTTGTTTTTATTATTACACATGCATATTGTTTTTGCCCTTTATCTTTTCAATTTATATTTCGGTTTTAAATATTATTGTTGGTGTTTGTTTTTTTATTTTCGTTTTAAGGAGAGGCCTACGTGATATTTTCATTGTTGTTTTTTTTTCTGTTTTATTTTTCTCTTTGGTTTGTTTTTTTATATACAAATCTATGTTTGTATATATGTATATAAAAACAAATACCGATAGAGAAAAGTACATGTGTATGTACATACATATTCACAACAAAATATTGCGTGGTTGTACCGGTCTTTTTTGTGTTTTTGTTTATTTCTATGCTTGATACTCTCTTTGGAGTGTTAATCTTTCACTTATTCTCTCTCTTATTGACCCTCTACTCCTCACACTCCCTCTATTGTGACGAGACGTGCATACATCCATATGTTGTTGTCCAATTGTTGTTATTTAGCTAAATCAATAGCATGTACTTATCATTTTGTATTGCTTTTAAAGCAGAGCCCGGCAGCTCTTGCTATTGGTCAGTTGTGCGAGAGCGAAAAATAAGAAAAGAGAAAAATTTATACTCTTAAATTCACTACAATGCAGGCATGGAAACTTTAAATTTTTAAATGGTGGTATTTTAATTAAAAATATTAGTTTATTAAATTAAAATTTGTAAAATTCGTTTAGACTTCTTTGATTATATTGATTTAAGAAAGCATTTTAGATTCAAATTTGTTTTTTTTTTTGGAAATATACATATTTAATAGAAAACTTTCTGGGATATTCATACTGTACATCCCTGCATTAGCAGAAACATGCGACAACACAACCTCTTTCAATGGGTGCTCAAATGAGACTGAGTGTATTTTTGATCGTGAGAGAACATTGTTGTAAATTTAATAATGGCTGACATGCACGCGTGCATAGGATTTGCCGGGCTCTGTTTTAAAGTCTAATTTTTTCAATGGTATGTTTACGTGTGCTACTCTGTTAGTCGTGTGCGGAAACAACCATAATGTTTAATATGATATTAGAAACAAAAATAAAAAATTACAACACTCTTCTGCCGTTTTTTTGGTTTTTACACATTTATATCTTGTTTCATGTAATAACAGCAATCGTTCTCTCTTATATGGAGTTTATGTGGCTCTCTAGCTCTCTTACTTAATTTTCTCCTGTTTACAATGTTCTATGTGGTTTGGTTATTAAATTTTTGTTGTTTTTCAAGTGATTTCTGTTATTAGTCAAATAGTGTGTAGTGTTGTTGACATTTTTTGCATTTAAATTAAATATTCTGTTAGTGTTTTAAGACAAAAAAAAAACAAGAACAATAAGTATGAAGTGGGGTTTTGTAATTAAAAAAAACAAATTATAATAACTTTTTAATTAAATATGTAGGAAATAGTTTTTGATTAATCATGTGAAGAGCTTTAAAATTTGTAATAAATTTAGAAATTTTAAATTAAAATTCATTCAAATTATGGTTTAGAACAGTGTCATGCTGTTGTCGGTCTTTATATATAAAATGTAAAACATACATAATGTAATATTTCTTTTTACTTGACCAAACATTTTGTAATTTTCCATTTTTATTTTTCAATGTTTTGAATTTTATTTAACATTTGACGTCACACACAGATTTGTTAACCCCCCAAACAAGTTCTCTTTGTATCCCACAAGCACAAAACTATGAGTATTGAATAGCCTCACCCACCTCTAACATAAATGCGACGTCTCGTAATGTTAAAAACTAACAGATCATTAAACAGCAAACATATACACACATACATACATCCATAATAAGGTAATAAGTATGGCAGAGAAAGAGAAATATGTATATTCATACATATATATGTATATTTGTCATACTTTCTTTTCTAATACTGCTTTTACGGGTATTTGTTGTTTTTATTTCATAGTTATAACTTACAGTGTAGCAAAAAAAATGGTATTATTATTTATTTATTAATTAATTACAATACAATTACAAATTATATTCTAATTACATACGAGCGGAGTAACATGACCATATGCTCGGTGTAGTGTCACAGACCAGAGTCTCTGGTGGGAATCGAACCCACGACCCTCACGCTAATAGTCTAGCACACTACCCACTAGACTACCAGGGTATTATTAATTTACCATTTTACATCAGAATTATTTTTTGTTGAGAAAATCTCAGCTTTTCTTACCCTATTCAATTCTATATTATTTTAGTAAAAAGAAATTCAAATATTTTCAAACAAAATACCAAACGTCTCCTTTAAAGACAATTATTTTCTTTCCGTCCACATACAGTCTTTCGCAGTCTTACATTTATTTGATGAAAGATAGGAACAAACTTATGTGATTTTATTACAATAACAACTAATTGTACAAAGTAGAGCCAAATTAGGTATACAGCTTTCTGAACACACGAAATAATGTGTGAGCCACTGTATATCGTCAATCAGCTGTTGCTTAATATTCTTATCAGACTCTCATTCTATGTAAACAAGAAATTCTTTCTTTTGCATAACATTCTATAAAACCTACGTATTACCGCATGGTTTTTTAATACTTTTTGTATCAACCATGTGTTTATTTGTTTTTGTTTTTGTCTTTCTTTTTTAATTGTTGTTGTTTTTTTTTTAAATTATTTTTTATGTAGCCTGGCTAACTTTGGCTAGCCACCGGCTGCTGTATGACTTGACTATGACTGCAAATAAATAGTTACACTAATACTATCACAAAATGATTCTCAGTCTGTGCTTTACTGTTTTTTTTCTATGTAGACCTTAATGTACAAAGTTGTTGTTGAGTTTTTGTTTGGAAGGCGGTGGTGGGGAAAAGTGAAGGTGTTTTGCTCTATTCATTTCTTTATTTTTCTATTTCAATCATTCTAAAATATACTAAGAACGAATACGGACACTTTTAATTGAGTACTCCTCTCGTGCGAGTAACGAAACACGATTGGATTTTTTTTCGTTTTAGGGACTTCGTCTGTATGTCGTGGTATTAAAGAAAAACACGCGTTTTTTGGAATTCTATTCAATTTAATTTGACCATTTGTGTCCCGCTACGAATGAAACTTCTTTCTTGTGTAACAAATCGGCCACTTGGGGCTTTTAGAGTGAGCAATTTTAGAAAAATGTTTTATTTTGTTTTGTGAAATAAAATAAGAAAAAAAAATCGCGAAATTCGTCGTTTCTACGTCATATTTTCGTTGCTAATAAAATATTCACACGTTTTTTTTTTAAGTGAAGTGAATTTTTGCTTTTATTTTGTTTTAATCTCTCATTTTATTTTTATGGTAATTGAACGTGTTTAAGTGCGTTTTATGTTAAAAGAAGAAAATGGAGAACATGTACATAGTACATGCATACATGTGTGTAATATTATTTAAGTTTGTGTGTGATTAAACAATAACAAAAATCGTTAAAGTGATGATTTTGTGTGATACGAGCTGCTGCCTCAGCTGCTGCTATAAACGCCGATGTTCTTTATTTTCTTTTTCGATAACAGTGTCGTTTTTTCTTCCACATCGTGTTTATTCGACGTCAAATTTTTTTGCGTTTTAAATTTTCGAAATAATTTTTTTGTTCTTTTTATCAAAATTGGGTTAAAAATTTAAATTAATTATAACCAGCAGCCTAACTGCTGCCACCAACACCATCCAATCAAACTTAAAATTACCGGTCAACCAGCCATATTGCAAAGAGAGAGAGAGATAGAGAGAGCAATAAAAAGAAGAATTAAATCTGAAACGAAAACAAAATAAAAAAAAAACACCGCTATTATCTCAGTCGCAAAAACAAATGCAATAACAAAACATAATTACAACAACATTGGTAAATAAAAATTCTTTTTCTACGCATTTTCAAGGAAATTTCGTTGCTTTTTTCTTGGTTTAAAAGAGCAGCAATAAAATCGCTAGAACAACAAAAACAAAATGATTGGTAAATATTTCTCTTTTTGTTTATTTATTTTGTTTTCATAATTAAGAATTTATTAGTTTTTAAATAAAATTTTGCTTATATTATTACTACTCGTTATGGTGGTGTGGATGACGAGCCTATAACTCTCAAAAGGACATAAAAATGCCTCGATTGTTAGGTTTTTGTTGGGATGAGGTCGTTTTCAAATATTTCTTGAAATCAAAATGAATCGAAATATTAATTACAAAAAGTTTTAAAATACCATCTTTAATTATTCGTAATGTAGACGGATGATTGGTTATTGTACATTTAAAAATATTAAATTGTTCATTTTATTTTTAATTTAATTGTTTAACTATAAACGAGTTTATTTTTCAAAGAATTTTTCAGTTTTCAAAAGTAAAGTTAAAACATAAATTAAACCATAAAATCGATTAAAGTTGTATTTTATGATAAAGTTTGGACCTTTTAATCGAATACAATATGATTTAAATGGCCGAGCTACTTTGGATTAGTTGCAGTCAATCCTTTTGTAGTAATTTTCTACCAATATTACAAATATATACTTAGAAAGGTATTTCGGATATTATCCGCGTAGGCACTGTCTTTGATATATTCTCACAAAAAGTCCTAAAGACTAATAAATTCTGTTATAATGTAATGAACGTCCATTCTATATTGACGTTAAGGGTTCTTCCTGACCCAGCAACGCCTCCAGACCATAATGCGCACCAAACAGTCACCTTTTCCAATTGTATTGTTTTTTGCACAGTCACTTCTGGGTTCTCCAAGACATAATACAAAGTTTTACTTAATCGATAAATTAGCACTGAAAGTCTGTTGCTCTAGCTTTATATAGATGACGGTGCAAATCCAACTACGAAATAAAATAGACCCAGTTGCTAAGGCAACCGTAGTGGAATTGACTAATTCCGATTCACACTTTTTCTGTAAATTTAGATTTTTTCTTCTTTTTACATATTTATTCCAAATTTTCGAATAAGATTTCCCTTTTGTCAATTTAAAAATACATTTCTGACTCAATTTACTTGCAATGCAATACTGCTGTTACACGCAATAACAATGTGTAAAATAGTATTTTATATGTACACAGCAATGTACACGAATTAATACATACATACATACATACAATAAACCCACCTACCCCCTCATTTACTATTGCATTTTATAAACTGTAATTTTCAATTCCTAAACAATGAATTTTTGTTTTGTACTCTTTTTAAATGGCTACAAATAATAGCAATTTTAACAGATTGCCTACCTACCGTAATTTATTTAACATTTTATGTTGCATATGTTGTTGTTGTTGTTGTTATTGCTACGGCTGTTATTATTATTGTCAAGCTGCTTCCTCTTCCTATAAAGAAATGTTTTTATATGCAAAAACAAAATCAAAATAAAACAACAAAACAGCAAAAGCATTTATTAAACAAAGGCAATATTATAGAGGAAGAACTTTTATTTTTTCTCTTGTCTTCATAAAACATAGAAAATAAACAGCAACAAAAACAATGATTAAAATAAAACAATAACAATAAATATTTATACCTATTTTTTTCTAATAAAATTAAACAAAACAAGAATGAAGATTAAGAATGAGAGAGATAGAAAGAAGCAAACAAAATAAACATTTTTTTGGTGAAAAATCAAGGACATTTGATATGAGAGTCTAGCACGTTTTTATTTAATACAATTTATAAATAATTAAGTGATTTAAATAAACTAAAATGGATGAAATTTTTTTAATTTAAAGTTAATTTTAATAAATTTCAATAAATTAAAACGCAAGAGAAAATCTCCTAGAACAACAATATCAGCAACAACAATTAACCGTAAGCACAAGTAATACCGGAATATACACACATAGTATGTATGCAAGCAAAGAGCGTGCATATGATAGACTAATTGAAAACAAAAGAAACAAACATAAGAAAAAAGGATGAAAGAACACATTAAAAAAACAAAAACGCATAACATGTAAAAATAAAGCCATAAAAAATAAATAAAGCACATTTAATATTATAAATAACAATTCATTTTAAATTCAGTTGTTGTGTTTTTATAAATAAACATGTTATAAATATAACAATAACAACAACAACATTTTCAATATATTTAAGGTCGAATTCAGCTATAAAATATTCATTCTTCACCCTTTATGATATTTTTTTGTTTTAAGTTTTATTTAAACCGAACAGAAGAGAGTGCACACATACATATACATACATATGTATATGTAGTTTGTAAATTCATTCTTACAGCGCTAGAATACTTGAAATGTAATTGTAAAATGACGAGAGTAAACGAGAGAATTTTATATTTAAAACAATAACAATTTTGTGATGTCTGCTTGAATGTTTTCTTGTAAGAGTTTTACTATAAAACAACTGATCTATTCTTCTTTCTCTTTTGCTGTTTCAATTCAATTTGAATATTTAAATTGTCCTCTTCTTCTGATTTGAATCGTTAAGGCGCAACTACAATTTGGTTTCTCACTTTAATCAACTCTGTGAATACATTTAATGGTAGACAGATCGATTAGCTTATGAAGTTCCCTTCTTAACTTTTACTTTGACTTAACCAATAAACTCCACAATGTCGGTAAATGTTTATCAACGAGACTGATCATATTGAATGACACAATATAGAAGGTACATAGGTTAAAATTAAGTTTCATAAGCGTTGTGTAGGTCTAGGACCATTGGTGCGGGGAGAAACTAGGTGCGGGGAGAAACTAGTGGATATTAAGCCAGAGGAGAATCTGGGCCATAATTCAAGCTCAGCACGCTATTCGAGCTCTTACCTATGTACCTCTTCTATATGATTAACTCGAGATTACTATGCCGCTATTTGAGCAATATAAATAAACTGGAAAAGGAGAATAAGGTCACTCCGAATAAGTTCAGGACCACGAACTTACCAGGAGGCTTATGAGTTCGAATATTTCTATGGAATGCAAATAGGATTTTCGAAGCGTATACTCAACCAAAAGAATGGGATGGTAGAGGGTTTGGGAAGAAACTTTTCTTCTTGCACTAGAGTAAGAATTTTAGACTCAAAGAAAATAATAGAAATTTGCTCAAGTTGACTATCAGATCCTGTGATTAGAGAACGCTAACCAAATGAAACCCGTGCAGATTTTGAAGAGAAATCTTGTGCAAGCATGACTAATGCTAAAATCGGAAATCGAATAATGGTGTAGATGATGCTCTTTGATAGCCATGTGCTATTTAAATCAATTTAAATAAATAACGATAATATTATAAATAAATCAATCATTTTGAAATGCTCTGATGAATTTTGAACATACATTTGTATGTATATGAACTATTGTTTATTGTATGAATGATTTTTTTTTTGAACAATACGTATTAATATCAAAAGATAAATTCAGTATATAAAAAAACAAAAGATTTATTAGAAATTAATTACAAAAAAAGAACTTAAACTGAGACACTAAGCAGCAGGCAATGCAAATTGTTTCATTTAAAAGCATATCTGCTTATTTCTTCATTGTCTTCATATCAAAAGACAAAGAATAAAGGAATTCTACAAATATATGTATTAAAATAATAGATTCTCCTCATGCAATATATTTATTTTTTCTAAGAAACGTGTTTTCTTTTTATACAATAAATAAATGATACATTTTCTTTAGAAAATTTTAGTGTTGGCATTTTTCTTTTTTTAATTTAAATTTTGTTTTCTGCATGGCAAAAAAAAAAAAACAGATCCCAGTTTTACTTTCAAAATGGAAAGTGAAATACGTGTGGCTGCCACACGATCATCATCAGCATCATCACCCTCAATGATCGATATGAGGAGGGCGATGATAATTCAAAAAAGAAAAAATCTGTCATTTTTTTTGAATTCATTCGAAAAGAAAACGATTATTTGTTGTGTCATTGAACAAAAGAAATTATATCTTTTGTCATTTCTTTCTTTATGATTTCATATGATGAAATTGAAAATTTGAACATGTTTTGAAATTTATAAATATTTTCGATATTATTATATTTATTTCTTTAATTATATAATATTTACTTTACTTTAGAATATCTATCGTATAATTCCAGTTTAAAGAAAGAAAAAAAACTCGTTTTCATATAAAAATTTCTTTAACTGCGCTGGGCGTTTAAGTACAAACAAACAAATAAATATGTAAGCCGGCAAAATGCCGGCTATCAAGTCTACTTCATATATTTTCTTCTCCTTATCCATTATATATGTACTTTTTTTTCTTTCTTAATTTATTGTTGTTTATATTATTTAATGGTGTTTTTTCAACAAAATGTTTACAAATTAGCAAAAAAAAATTAAAAAAAAGTTTTCACATTAGCACTTTGGTAAAAAAAAAAGAAGAAAAATATTGTAAAAACAAACAAAAATATAGAAAATAAATTCGCAGAATGCGAAAAAGAATAACAAAAAATAAAATAAAAAACGCACAATTTAAAAAATAAGTTTGGATTTTTTTCTGTTTGTTTGTCTAACAAAATTGAAGGTTTGGCTTTTTTTTATTCTTTTATTCTATACTCTTGGCAAAAAAAAAACTACTGTGAACTTTGTTTATTTTGCTGCGTTAATTTAAATAAATTTTTAAATAAAAACTACTTAAGATAACAAATGCAAAAAAAGAAAGAAAATGAAATAATAGTTTATAAATATGTATGTATATAGTGAAATAACGCAGTAAAGTAGTATTGGTATCATACTGCTCGAAAAAAAAACAAAAAAATTTTAAATTCGTTAGAAAAGATTTTTTTCTTGCAAATTTCGTTTTTCTAACATTATAAATTTATTACGCATTTCTACGAATTTCGAAACATTTATAATTCACTTTTTTTTTAAGATTCACTTACTAATTGGAAGCATACAAAAACAATAAATTATCATTTATTATAATAAAAATATTTAAAAAAAATTAAGAAGAAGAGTGATTAAAAGGAAATGGAAAGAAGAGCATCATTGGTTTCAATTATTTTTATGATGAAATTTTATACTTAAGTTAAGAATAAGCAAATAATATTTCTTTTGATAATATTTTTTCGATAATATTTTTTCGTACAAAACTTTAGCACTATTCAACTCCTTTCACTTTTTCGTTTTCTTTAATCCTACCCATGCATTTCGAACTGAGTGTCGTAGTAGTGAGTAGGCGACAGGCATTGACGGGCGGCATAGGTTAATTCTAGTTTTTTTTTTATACATGCATAGATGCTCACTTAGAGCCATTCCGGAAGCAGTCGTAAATAGAAATTGTATCCTATTTTCGAATTTGAAACGAATAAGTGGATTTTTTAAATTAATTTTCGAACTTTAAAGCAATTTAAGGTTTTCAAATCAAGGTAAAATATTTTTCCAACATTAAAAGCGAGGGGGGGGGGGGGGGGGTATTAAATAAATTTTTGTTTTATTAAATTCGATTGGCAATTTAAATATTTGAAATAATGTGGACTGATTTTTCTGAAGAAAAAATTTCATGCAACCAACCATGGGTTGTAGTCTAATGGCTGAGCCTTTGTGTGATAGATGCGTTCATTATTTCTGTTTTATTCGCTATAATCAGCAACAACAACTGCACACTATAATATTAGTTCCTTGACACTCTATGCAAATTTATCGCTACAAAACAAAAAAAAAAGTAGAAATTATAATAAAAACTAACTTTACATATGTATGTATGTATGTATGTATTATTGTTCTATACTTGTGTATTTATTTTTTATGTTTATTTTATTTTTTTTATATATTTTCATAGTTTGTTGTTGTTGACTGTTGTTGTTTTTGTATCATAATCGACTATTCGAATATGTTGCTCTTCTCTGCTATTGCACTGTTGTATGATGGTGGTGTGGCATGTAAGAGCCTATCAATATAAAGAAATGTATTCGCGTACAAAGTTTATATTTAGCTGGTTAAATGGCTTTTAGAACTTTTTCAACAATAATAAGCAAACAATTGATTGTAGAAAAAACGTTTATTTTTTTATTATTTATTATCAGCACTATTAGAAATGCAATGCAATTGCTCGCAGAACTTTGTGAGCTGCATTCTAAACAATACAATGAACTTTTTCTCAAAAAGGCAACCACGATTGTGGCTGTCGTGCGAAAAAATGAAAAAAAAAGAAAAACAAGTGATAATATGTACAACACATTTTAATAAAAAGTGTTATTAAACACTACTATTTACAAAATAAAATAAGTAATAAGTACACGTATGGAAAAGCAAACTGTCTTAATTTTTTTAAGAAAGTTTAAGTTTGACACTTATAATATATCATACATTATTTGCCATTGTCAACAACCCTTTTGGCCAAGATTACGGCCTGATCTCCATTCATTATGCAAATTTGAATTTATTTATCTAAATTTGATTTTCTTGTAAATAAAAATAAAGTTCGAATTTTTCGAACTTTCAATTTTCGAATTTTTTCTATTTAAGCAGAATTATTACTTAAAGTGATTTTGGTTATATTAGGATCCTAAATCAACCTCAGGCAATATTGAAACATTTTTTGAATTCGAAATATTAACAACCATTATTCGAATATAAATTTGCTTACTAGTTTTGATTTCTTACCGATATTTGATATTTTTCCTGTAAATAGAAGTAACTTTTTGGTTTTATGAACTGAATTTCGAATATTCGAACTTAACTTTGAATTTTTGAACATTATTTATTTTAAAAAAATATATACAAAAAAAGTAAAAGTACTTTAAATTATATTCTTATGCATATTTTTTCTAATAGAATAATGCTAAGAATAATATTCAGTAATTGATTGACTATGCAAATCACCACTAAACCTTTCAAATTTTGCAAATTGACTATTCTTCGAACTTTCATTTTTTGAATTTTGAATTTTATGAAGGTTTTTAACATTAAATAAAGTGATTTTGTTTTCGAAGTTGTTTTTTTTAATATTGATGGTACAATAAATGGCAGCAGGGTATTCTTTTGCAAACTATATTTCGGAAATTTTCTTTTGCAAATGGTGTAGTAATGTTGTGTACAGAAGCGATAAGTGTGAACGTAATCACTAAAACTATTAATAAAAAATTAAAAATAAAAAAAAAACTTCTTTAAAATACAAAAACAGAACATACTTGATAATTTATTTTAAAGAAAACAAATAAAATAATTGATTAGACTAGTAGACCACAGACCCATAAGGGAGAAAAAAAACTTGTGAAAAATAAAATTTAATCTTGGATTTTTTTTTTTTTTTTTGTTATTATTCTGCCCACAAAATGATAGACCAACGCCTGCCTGCCTGCCTTTCAATAGAAAACCTTCACAGTCGCAGTACACAATTCACACAATTCAGCAAAATGTGTAATCAGTCAACTTTTAGTTAAGGCCACTTAAATAAATTTAATAGACACTGCAAAAAAAAACAATAGAAAATAGCAATAAAGTTGTGTATACAATATAATAATAATAATAAATATTTAAAATGGGAAAAACAAATTCTTTTTTCTTTTCACATGTACGATTTGGAGAGTATAGACATAAACATTTATAGTTAAAAAAATATAATTTAAAATGAACTTTTCATGTGCGTCATTAGCAAGCAAGCAGCCTAGCCTATCGGCTGAAGAAATTATGGTGCTGTGGTGCACGTAGACTCTTGATAATATGGTTTAGGGGAATCGCATTCGTACGATTAATATTATATACAATTGATCTGTTCGAACATTCATCCCTTTTGACCATCAACATTGATTTCCATTGTATTTTTCTTGTTTTATTTATATTTGTTATATAGCAGCGTAATTAATTTTTATTTAAAATAAATCTTTTAATTTTCTTTTTTTTTTTTGTTAAACCACCACCACAAGTACAATTTACTTTCTTTTGTTTAAAATAATTGAAAAATTCATTTAAAAACTTTCAACTGTTTATAAAATTGTACTTTGGCGTTCTTTTAAAATGTATTTAATTGACTGACTTGACTGACGACTGACTAGCTTTTATAAATAACTTTTTGTGCTTACTTATGCAATGAAAAAAGAAATCAAATATCAGAATCATTAAAAAAAATTTTTCCAAATCTCGAAATATTGAAATTCGAACATTTTTATTTGAGATTCTGATTTTAAATAAGCATTATATTCATATATTTTTAATTTCTACAAGAAACATACATAGGTCTTTCGGTGTTTATCTTTTTCTATCGCTATCAGTTCGTTGAACGTTTTATTAAGCTTTGCTTCTCCCGTGTACCAACTTATCGTCTGCATGTGTGGCTGGGACTTTGTGTTTTCTTTAACTACTTTGAGGCTCAATCACGTTTATTACTGCGTTGTAATCAGTGCGTCTTCGGATCCAGCTTCATTTCCTAGATCTATGTTCTTATTCCACTGATATTTAACCAGCATCGTGTAGTAGACGCCTATTGTTTCTGACATTTGCTCAAAAGATGCAAAGAATTCTTCAAAGACTGTGTGGTGTTCTTAATGAATGTTTAAATTTTTTCAAGTCAGCTTTTGCGGCGTTTCGCGATTTAAAGCCATGAATCGATTATACGCAGTTATTCATTGTGGTTCAGGTGCCACGGCTTAACAGCTGGTGCCTCTGTATTCGTTTGATGCAAAACAGTATTAACTAGGAAAGAGTTTCAAGAGAAAGAGTAATTGTATTCTATTTTACTACATACAACCATAGAATCAAAAACAAATACTTTCATTGTGATATTAAGAATATGTTTGTTTTTGTTTTTTTTTATTCTTTTTAAAGCAACCTACAAATAATAAAAATAAATTAAATGTATCTTATTACATCTGTAATAATATTCAATTAAAAAGAACAAATTGCGCAGTTTATATCGATGGCTTAATATAGAAAGGTCGTATCTCGTTTTTTTCAAAATCGGGATTTTTACATATTCTGGTAGACAAAACCCTCATACACATCCTCTGAAAAATTCAGGTTCCTATGTTGACGAATAGTTGATTTACAGTAATTAAAAGAAACATAACATAACACTTTTGTATTAGATTTTATTAAGTATTTTCCTTCTCCTGTAAAGTACTGAAAATGTAAGATACGACCTTTCTATATTAAGCCATCGATATGCAATATGGTGGTGATATAATAAAAAAAAAATAATAATTTAAATAAAAATATAAAAAAAATGCATTGAAAATAAACAAACCACACCATCTGTACAACCGACCGACCACCGGTATTTATTACTGACTAATAAACGGTACTCAAATATAAATTCGTTAAAACAAGGTTGTGGGGGGGTCTGTGTCGGTTGTAAAGTATTTGTTATGCATTTCGTTCTGATATTTGGTTTAAAATTAAAGAACAAAATTAAACATTTTTCTAAAAATATGCCATTTTTTCGTTTATCCATGAAAAGTCAATGATTAACCGGTCAACGCATTTCCTTCCTTCCGAATGCGAAAACAGAAAACATGTACATATCTATCTAGACATAGAAACATAAATTGTTTTCCATTTTTAATATTGTTTTTGTTTACAAAAATAGAAAAAAAATACAACATTATTCTTATTGGTTGTGAAAAAGCGTGACTCGTTTAAAATTCTTATAAGGGGAGTAGTGTGGGTGTTTGACTTTTTCTTGTTTTTTAATTTATTTATTAAATATATACATATTTTCTCCTCTGATGCGCATATATTTGTTTTCTTCCTTATCATGCTTGCAGCGATCAACAGAACCATACAGTATTTACGATAATTTATTATGACGTGTACCTTATTTCTATACATTTCATATTAATTTGTTGAAATCTCTTTTTTGTATATTTCAGGTGGCCATAATGAACTTACACGCTATAGCAGCGAAGATGTGTCCGGTAACGAGTCTAGTGAGGCTTTAAAAATGACCGAAACGGAGCGTCAAGCCACTTTTAATCGCCATAAGGAAGAGATGCAAAAGAAAAGACGCAAAAAGAAGCGTACATCGTCTTCTTTACACTCTTCTACATTTCAAGGTACGAGAAATAAAAGCTTCTTTTCATTTTTTTTCTGTCAATCAAATTAACAAATTTAATTTCTCTCTTTTAGAGTTATACAAGCTAACTGGCGAAATATTGGGCGAAGGCGCTTATGCTTCGGTTCAGACCTGTGTTAATATCTACACTGATTTAGAATATGCCGTTAAAGTGATTGATAAAATTCCCGGTCATGCTCGTGCTCGCGTTTTTCGCGAAGTGGAAACATTCCATCATTGTCAGGGTCATCCTGGTATTTTGCAATTGATTGAATTTTTCGAAGATGATGAAAAGTTTTATTTAGTTTTTGAAAAAATTAATGGTGGTCCTTTACTGACACGCATTCAGGAGCATATTTGTTTTTCGGAACATGAGGCTGCCCAAATTATTAAGGAAATCGCTTCTGGTTTGGATTTCCTTCACAAGAAGGGTATAGCTCATCGTGATCTCAAGCCAGAGAATATTTTATGTGTCTATCCCGATAAATTGTGTCCCATCAAGATATGTGACTTTGATTTGGGTTCTGGCATTAAATTTACCACAGATATATCATCGCCAGCGGCTACACCACAGCTTTTAACACCGGTAAGTGTATAACTGTTGCATGCAATTAATCCTTAACACACATTATACATAATTTACTTTCTAATCTCATCATTAGGTTGGCAGTGCCGAATTTATGGCACCAGAAGTCGTTGAGTTATTTGTGGGTGAAGCCAATTATTATGATAAACGTTGTGATTTATGGTCTTTGGGTGTCATAGCCTATATATTACTGTGCGGTTATCCACCATTTTCGGGCAATTGCGAGCAAGATTGTGGTTGGAATCGTGGCGAAAATTGTCGCACTTGTCAAGAGCTTTTATTTGAGTCTATTCAAGAAGGTATGTATTTTCGTTTAATCGCGCCTAAAAGTTATTAAATTTCTAATCAATATTTGTCCAAATAACAGGCCATTTTTGTTTTCCCGAATCGGATTGGAGTGATATCAGTGAAGAGGCCAAAGATTTAATACGTGGCCTGTTGATTAAGGAGGCCCCAAAACGCTTAAGCGCTGCGGCAGTATTAAATCATCCCTGGATTAAAATATCACAAAGTGAACCTTTAGATAGTAAGCTAATGGAACATAGGCGCAAAGCTTTAAGAACTCCTGGCAATATAAGACGGTAAGCGTACAGATTTTAATGTCACTATGATTTATTTCTTGCGTTATGGAATGTATTTGTATCAATTTTTTTTTCTTTTTTTCTTTAAATTAATTGTTCCCATGTTGTTGTTGTTTCCAACAATCTGTAGCAATCAATCGGCTCGTGAAATTTCGCAATTTGCTGAATCTGCTATGGCTGTGAAACGTGTAATATTACAGCATTTCTCTATGCGCTACGACTATATGAAAGAGCGTCCCAATATTTATCAGCCCTCACAAAATGGCGTTGATCAGAATCATGATTTTTCTACATTCAAAAAGAATCGTTCAACAAATTCCAAACCTTTGTTAGCTGGCGTCCCCGCCAGCCGCAATCGTTCGACTTACGGACGTCCTAGTACTCTATCGACCCGACAATCAATTAATAAATATGGCAGCATTCACGGTAGTAATGGAGGAGTAAATGTTAATGGCGGCCCTGGCGGCGGATTACGTTCACTTAATAACTCTTCCATTTTAAATACTTCCGCTGGTTCACGCTCTGGTGGCTTTTCCATGTTAAATATACACGACGAAGACGAAGATGATGAAGTACTGGAGAACTCTGCACGTATTAATGAAAATATTGAACGTAACGGCGATGGTACAGAGTCTAAAAATTGGCGTTCTTACTACAATGAAGATGTTATGCAGGACATTGAAGAAGATCGTGATGATGAGGATGATGGCGGTGATAATAGTTATCATACTTATTGGCGCGATTTAGATGATTATGACAACGATGGCGACTATGATGACGTCGATGAGGAAGATGAAGAGGAGGATGACACTTACCATCAGCATCAGCAGTTGCAGCAGGATAACACTTCATTTGTTTTACCCGAACCGGGTATAAACTTGCATGAGGATTCCGGTATCGTCTATAAGAGTTCTTGGATTACAGAATCCGATGATGAATATGATCCAGATTATGATGAAAATGAAAAATTTGTTAATAATCATAACGATTGTAATTCTGAAGATGACAATTATGACAACGATGACGATGATGAAGTAGATTGTAATACAACCCTAACCGAATTAAAGGAGAATAAAATTGTACAAGATTATTGTAAAAATGACGAACAAAATCAACTAGATAAGGAAGAAGATGAGGAGAAGGAGGAGGAGAAGGTGAAACAAGAAACTGTTGAAATATTGAAAAGTATTAGTGATTTAAAGGAAATGCTACCTGATGTAAATGATGAGACTGGCAATAATCATAATAAAATTGATGAAATCAATAGAAATGATGATAATCTTAAAGATAATGAAACTAATAACGACCATAATATAGTACCACACGATGATTATGGCCAAGCAATTAAGGGTGATAACAGTTTTAAGCATATTAATAACCAAAATGATGTTCTAAATGAGGAAGATGATGATGATGAAAACGAAAATGAAGCTTTAAAGGAGCAGCAAAACGATGCCGTACCAGTTAATGTACCTATCATTAATGTAATCAAATGCCCACCACAAGCAAATAGCCTAACTAACAATGATAATGATGATGATGATGAAAAGAAGAATGATGATGAGGATGAAAAGAGCAAAGAAAATGAAAAAATTATAACTTCTACTCCGCAAGCTTCTATTTTGAAAATGCCAAACCAGCAACAAGAACACTCTTTAGGAAAAGTTCAATCCCCCACAGCTCAGCCACGCTCGGTATATTTTGCTCCTGACGAAAATGAGGAAGACTACGATGAAAATTATGATTTATACGCTGAAAATGAAGAAAAACTGGATGTATTCAATAAGCCTTTCATTTATAACAACAACTTTAATAACAGGCAGTATTCAAAGCATAATCAGGATACCCAGAAGCGTTACATAACTGCTAACCAACGAAATCAACAACAACAACAGCAGCCTATAGAAAATTGGCGTCAACGCAACAACAATAGTAATCAGCAACAGGAGCAACAAAATAATTTCAAAAATGTAGACAATCAAACTTATCGTAAATATCGTCCTAGTAATGGAGCCAATTATGGCAATCGTAATTATTTGGGTAGTTTCTCCCACAGCGGTACTCAGCAAAAGCAACAGCAGCAGCAACTGTCATCAAATCCCTTACCACGTTCCAATCCTTATATGTTGCCCAATTATTACCACCAACAACACAATAATATTCGCCATAATAGTGGTGGTAGCAGTGGCGGCTCTCCACCTTCCGATAACGAAGGCAAATCTTTCAAATCATCTCCGAATTCGTCAAATGAAATACGCAATTGGCGCAATGACTGCCTATATTCTTCGGTACGCAGTTGCGATATGCAAAATTCATCGCCTACACAACCACAGGCCTATCAGCAGCGTCGTTGTTTTTCTCAACAACCTCAAATGCAGCCTCTGTATCGTGTTAATCCTCAACGCATAGGCTCTGGTCGTTTCCCTACCGCATACCTTAACAATACGGACTACAATTCGACACCTTTAAGCATTGGGTTGTCACCACCAAGTGAAAGTTTACTGTTACAGAGACGCATGCAACGCATTCATAATTCGAACATAAACGCTGCTAATTTATCCTCGTCACCACCTAATCCCTTTCCGCCTACCCATTATCATCAACAATTGCAACGTAATGGCAATGATCTTTTAATAAATAATTCCAATGAATATTGCCAACAGCAGGCTACAGCAAGTGGCTAAATGTGAAGAAATCAACGTATAAGAGTGAATAAATTTGAATATCTTCTACTCTTAGATTAAGAATATGATTTCCTACAGAAAAACAAAAACAAAAAAACTTGCAGATTTCCGTAACAACTTTTATTTTCTACACTACTATCTATCTATAATACTGTCCTTTTTTTATACACTTATTTGAAAATGTTTTTCTTTCTTTTTTTTTTATTTGAAAAATAATTAATTAATTAATTAATTTATCTCTATATAATTGTTAAAAAACAACAACAACTAAATTTAAAAAAAAGGAGTTTTAAAGAGAGATAAAGCTTTAGGTGGAAAGCTTATGTTAAAATATCACTTAAGCAACTAAAGAAAAGCTCTTGTTTTAAAAAGCTTTAATTGAATTGTTTCTATTGTTTAGAAAGAAAAAAAATCTATATATATATATATATATACATATATATGTATTATACATATATTTTGTCGAATAAAACGTTACGAAAAGAAAAGAGAATAACCCAAAAAAAAAAAAATACAAAAAACCGAAAAAAAGAAAATGCCGATGTTTTTATTTTCATTTCAATTTCCTTTCTTTTGAATCATAAAAACATCACATTCATTCAAATCATTCATCCAATCATCCATCACCATCTTCAAGAACATCTCCTCTTCATCTAATCATTTCACATGACATTTTTCTTTAATTTCACTTTCAAAAATGGAATAAATGGTTTGATTTAGTTTATAAAGAATATTTATTTATTGATTATTACAGAGAAATCTATTCCAATATAATTACTTTAGATTTCTATTCTTTTTTTTTTTGCTGATTTATTTCAAGCAAATAAAGCTTTTAAATTATAATTAAAGGCTGAAAATTTGTCTCAATTTATAACTTTTTTTTCCCCAAAAAGGTTGTATAAGGCTTGAAAAATTTTATTAACAAGTAAAGCCTTTTGAACAGCTTTAACATCCTAAACACTTAATGGCTTTATATTTGTATTTATGATTTTGAGTTGATTTCAAAATTAATTAACAAAGGCGGATATCAATTGCATAAGAATTATAAATTAAGGAAACAAGATAAATAAAGCGCATTTTAAAGCAAGTAATTTTTAGAAATTACTCCTATAAGCCCATATAATGGGACTAAGATCTCCTTTTTTTAAGCTTGAGCTTCTTTTTAAATATATTGTTTGAAACTAGCATGACAACGTCTAGAAAATAACAGCAAACTATAGCAACAAGCGCTTTAATTTTAAATGATTAAGAGAGATTACCGTTTATAAATAGATTTTTTAGTGTGTAAACATTTTTATATCATTTAAAGCATAATTTTGTTTTGTTTAGAAAAAGTTGAAAGAAGAATTATTTGTAATTTTTTACATAGTTTAAAAGCCGGCCTATAAAAAATTCCATATAATTGTATAATATCTGGTTTGTTTAAATTCCTATTAATTTTAAAGATATATTTAATAGGCACCATTAAAAAGTTTATTTTATATTTGATCTCTTTGAGTTGTATTAGCTTTAAATTAAAAATATATTTTCTTAGCTCCCAAGATTAGAATTTTATACGTTTCTTAAGCTCTTTAACATTTAAAGGGTATAATTGAATTTTTTCCAAAGCTTTATCAAAACAGAAAAAGGCCACAATAAAATCCGATTTTATCCACGTCTATTAAACCCTTTTGACATTACATACAAATATGCTTTCAAAAGTTCTTGTCATTTATAAACTCGTCCGCAGACAATTGCTAGCTTAAGTTAAGAAAAAAAAGAAAAAAACAAATTTATGAGTCAAGATTTTTGTAAAAAGAAAAACCTTTTCTTTTCCTATGTTATTATATTACAAAAATTACTTTTACCAAATTTGTGGCCATTTTGAATGATATTCCTTAAATAATTTAGCACTAGGGTTTTACTATGTATTTGTATCCTTATGTTTCGAAATTTCAAAGTAATACCTATCAATTGCTTTGAAATATGTACGCCAAAAAGTGATTATTTACATCACACAACTCTCTCTCCTTTTTTAAGTAATTTTTTAGGTGCCCTAGTATAAAGCTTTACGTGTTCCCATTGTTGAAAATGGAAAAAATCTTAAAATTGTAGGCGGGCCTTTTAGAGCAAAAAATTGTTTGCTATCCACTAGTATAATACTCTTTAAAACTCCTTTCTTATATTTGAAAATAATTTTTCAATTTATTTATTTTTTATTAAATTACATATTTAATTGTAAATTCTACAAAATCAATTAATAGATCATATAATTGAAATTATGTTTCTGTTCTCTAAAAACTATTCTTTCAAATTGTAATTTTTATTTTTCTATATTTTCAAATCTACTTATAAAAATTTCTTTTGCTCTAGAAATAATTCTTTGAATATTTTTAGCAGTTTAATTTACTTCCTTTAATAATATTTGTTAAGCAAAAATGAAGAAAATCATAAAAAAAAGAAGAAGAAAAATATTGTATAGAAAGCTACACCCACCCAAACAAAACCTAAAGAAGGCTTGAAATTCTTTTTAAGGTAAACTCTGATATTCCTCGATTCAGCCTTAAAAGAATTATGCCATTATTTTTGTTTTTTTTTTTTTTTTATAAAAAGATTTTATTTATAAACAATACAATACAACAAAACAAACATATAATACCACAATACAATTTCTTTCTTTTATATAACCTTAACATCCAAAGGTTATAATATACTCGTCGACGTTTTGATTATATTTTATATTTAAAGTTTTATTTTTAATTTGAATAACTTAATACAAAACAAAAAAAAAGATTGTGAAATAATATTAAAAGCCAACCTTAAGCAAAAAAAACAAGAGTTAGAAAACCATAATGTGAAACATAATATGTTTGATAACTCCTTTTTGTTAAAAAAAAATAAAAAAAAAAATAAATAAGTGATTGATTAATGTGATGTTATTATAAAAAATAAAAAAATAAATCTTTAATTAAACATACAAATCTATATAAAAAAAAGATCATACATATTCTTATTATATTTATTATTACAAAAAATAAAACTTTGTTTTCTTTTTACATAAAAAAAAACTTTGTTTGTCTTTTTACATAAAAAAAAACAAACAAACAAAAGCATGAAAGAACACAAATTTATAAAAAAAAGAATACTTAATAAAGCAACAAACGAAATTCCTGAATTCAAAATTTGAAGAAATTATGTTATTTATTAAAATATTATGTAAGGCTTTTGATGACGTCTGCTGTTAGCTACCTAATACGTCATTAAAATGCAAATTTTGTTACAAAAAAAAAAGGATAATTATAATATAAAGTTTTAAATTTGTTAAATTATAGGTCCTCTTGTTGTTCTTCAATAATGAGAACTTAAATTTATTTTTCTTTTCATCATAATTTAATTTAAAAAAAAAATGGACGCAATGAATAAATGTTGGATTCAATAATGTACTGTAATTGTATATAACGATAAGTATAAATCCGAATTTTTTGCTTCGTTTCGACTAGCATTGTTTACAAGTGCAATTTTATAATTTTGAGATTCGATTATGGATGGTAACCGAATTTAAGTCACTTTGCCAAATTGGCAACAATAAATTTAAAAGTTGCCGAAAAAATGTTTTCTTACAAGCTAAACCAGTTCAAAGTGTTGGTTTTCAGTTGACGTCTTTATTATATCAACTGTAGTTTGGAAGCAGATTTCTGGCAAAAACTCTGAGAGTAAAAATTGCCATGAAAAGCTTCTCAAAAATCTGTCGTTCGGAGTCGACGTTAAACTGTAGGTCCCGCCACTCATGTATAAAAATTAACACACACAACATGAGTGGTGTGAGAAGCTAGGCCGTAATCCTAAATGAAGGGTTGTAATGGCCAATTATGTATGTAGTTTGGATGACATCGATAATCTAGCCAAAAGTTTGTAATTGCCATCTGTAACAACTTTTTTTTAACTACTGGGAATGTTTTTAACTGAAATTGGGTTTTTTATCCAAATATATGTGTTAGTATATACAAAGCGTAAAATTTCTTAATTCTTTCTTAATTTCAAATTTAAATTTGAAATCGTTAATTTTATAAATCGTGTTATTGAATCCAAATAGCATTTTTGCGTGCATTTCATTCAGATTTAATTGTCTAAACAGTTGTGATTTGATTTTCAATATTTCTTTCATAAATATGTACACAACGCTTTAGACAATAAAACTGATTATAATTTTGAGAAATTGTTATAAATCTATTTTTTTTTTTGTTGTTTATTTAATTGAAAAATTCTTTAATTTTAAAAAGCAAAAAAATAAAAATTATTTTGTAAATTCATAAGAATCTTTAAAACTTAAAAAAAAAACTACAAATAAATACTATTTTTTATACTTAATGTAAATGATGATACACACACGCAGCAAAAAATGAAGAAAAAAAATTAAATTTTAATTAAAAATCATAACAATAACATGAAATAACATAACAAAAGCCAAACATCACCTTTAAAAGAATAAAAATGAAACAATTACTTCATTTAATAATAATAATAATACATATAAAAAACTAATAACTATTTTCAAAATTGCTCTTAAATAAGATACAAATTTCGAATGTTACCCTTATAAGCTCGGAAATAATACGAATTAAAGCAAGAATAACGAGGCAAAAATTATACACCGTAAGGGGGATGTGTTTTTTTTTTCTAATATAATTACTTAAAAAAATTTAAATCATTTATTGGAGAGGCTTTAATTTGTAAAATTCAAACTTTAGTTTTCCTACAATTTTTGTTTTTTATTTAAAAAATTAATTTTTAAATGCCAACTTGTGATATGGTGCTTTTTTAATTCCTTTTTATTCACTGAAGTCTATTTTTTTTTTTTTCTTATTTTAAAAAGCACAAATTATTTGTTAAATTTTAAAACTTTTAGCAAGAACGCGAAACAACACTTTGACCAGAAAAGACAAACTCAAGTAATAATTAAAAACAAAAAAATAAAATAAATATTTAAAAAAAAAAAACAAGAAAAACCTACATAAGTACGATCTACTACTTTGTAACTCATTAACTAATTAATGAAATTAGAATTTGTGCCATGGTTAAAAACAATACATTTTTTTAAAAAAAAGTTTTCCTTTTGCGGAAATAAGAAATAAACTAAAATTAATCATGAAAACCAAAACTAATTTAAAATATTACTTCTCTTACTAACCATTAAAAAACGTCTTATTTTATTTTCTTTGAATTAAAAACATAAAATTAAAGAAATAGTTTTTCCTTTTTTGAAACACAAAATATTTAATTAAAGAAACACTTCCATTAAAATTTGATTTCTTTAATTAAAATAAAATTAATAGAAAAAAAAAATAATAATAATTACAGCAAATAACTAAAATTTTCTTAGGAAAAAAATGAACTCGTACTACTCTTATACTCAGTCAAATTTTTTATTGTTTAATTGTAAGTAAAACTATTGAGCTTTATTTACATACAAATCTAATGCAAAAATATTGTTTGTTATTCAAAATATTTCTTATTGATTTTAAATTCGAATTTAAAATAAAAATAAATAGTTTTTGACTGAGTTAAGTTGTTTTGTTCTTCAAGTCTACATACAAATATAATTTAAATGTTAAATATTAATCCTTTTAATTTTGATTAAATCCTTAAAAACCTTAACAAATATCCTTTCATCAAAAAAAAAAAAAAAAAAGAAAGTGTGACAAAACACATGACTACACAACAAAATCCACGAGTAAAGAAAAGAGAAAAATAACAAAGAAAGAAAAAATTAAATCCAATACGTTTCGTAACGAAACTTATTATTAAAAAAAATAAAAAAAAAAAAATAACTTGTTTTTATAACAAATGAAATTTGAAAATATCGTCTTGTGATTTCGAAATTCTCCGAATCTTTTTAAGTTTTTTTTTTTTCTAATGTTTTCTAATTTAAATTTAACATAATATTTTAAAGCAATACGAGTATTGAATTTGTAACGAAATTTTTGCAACCAACTTTGTTGCTGCTCTCTTGAGTTTTTAAAATAAGAACACTTCAAAGGAAAAAGAAGAATCTAAAAATCTGAAATTGTTTAAACATTATTATTAATTACAAAGGAAAAACAAAAACAAAAAAGAATATCTTTAAATATAAAGTATATATATATATATTGTTTTATACCTTAAAAAATATATGAATAATTAAAAGAAAACACAAAAATTTAAATAAAAAATTAAACAACTAAAAGCATAAAAAACAGACAGAAAAAGTTATAAAATATATATGAAAAAAAAACAAATACAAAGAGAAAAACTCAATAAAGTGCAAAAAAAATATCTTAAAATATTGTGCAGTAATTTATTTCAGTGAAGAATGAACAAAAAAATAAAACAGGTGAGAAAATTCTAATCCAATATGTTGCAAACATTGTGAAAGTGCTCCGGCGAAAAGTTCTTTCGGTAATACACTTGAGATAAATAACAGAAGAGTAAGTGCGAAACTACGAGGGAGAAAACATGACGTTAGAAATTGGTGAATTGGAGATGGTGAAATAACTATTTAAGTGGGTGAGTATTCCAAGTTTAAATTTTCTTTTAATATTTCATATATCAAAAGCTTATCAATCGATTACAGATTATAATCTTTGGAAAGAAAAAAAAAATTGTGCCGATAAAGAACTTTTTTCTTTTCAAAGATATTCTCAAAATTATGATTGTCAGTCAGTCAGTTGCTAAGTGTAATATATTTTTCTTTTCCCAAGAGACAGCTTAATTGAAGTTGACATCAAACTCATACCATACTTAACAACAGAGTAGAGATTTCATGATATTAACAAAAGTATAAATGTATATAAGAAATATTCATAAATTTCTGATACTTATACGCATTCATACTTATTTTAATATCATACTCATACTACTCATATTCAAAGTTTGAAGTACTCAACGTACTCATCCTTAACAATACTCATGATGTATGTTGTTGTCTTCGATTCTCCTTTACTCAGCATTTACAAGAATCACAAAATAAGTATGATTCACGTACGAACACTACAATACTCACAAGAAGGTTGTGTATTTGCTTTGCTTGCTTGTTTTTTTTTTTTTTTTTTTTTTTTTTTTTTTTTTTTTTTGTAAGTTCAAGTATACAAGTATTTTTCTAAAGTTATGAATCTAAATGGAGTAGGCTTATGAATCAAACATATTTCTAATGATATGAATTTGATGTCAACGTTGTACTCATACTCATTGCAACCTATACTTATAAATCAATGTTGTAGTGAGTACGAATGAATCAAAGTAGTTGAATTTCAATCACTCATACTCAAAATTTCGTGAGTACTTATGAGTATCGAAAAAACGATTCATTGCTGATCTCTAGTACATACAGTGCTGTTCAATAAAATAGATTCACCATGATCTAATATCACAACCAAATCTATACTTGCAATTAATTAAAGAAGAGTGGCGCTTCAAATTTTTGAAATGTAACGGAATTATATTCAGTATTTACATACAGTGAGCGCCAAAAGTGAATAAACACCACTGAAATAATTCATTTTCTTAGGATAGCGAGAAAAGTAAATGAGAATAGTCGAATAAATTTCCAAAAATAAAAACGTTTATTTACTACTTATAAAATCTTAAAACAAAAACAACAATTCATGATAAGAGAACTGTTTTATACTTAAGAACATAATAGAAAATTTAAAATTATAGTCGGTGTTGACTCACTTATGGCGCTCACTGCATACTCCTTTGTATAAGAGATTTAGATATTGAAAACTTTTCGGAGAGCAGGTGAATCAATTTTTTTTTTTTTTTTGAACAGCACTGTACATACATACATACATATATTGTTGTCCACATCGGCATCACTTTCTATTCCCGGTCACACTAAGTTGATGACTTTATCATATTGGCATTAAATTGTTATTTTCTAACAAAATAGTGTTGATGTCAACTTGTTGTTATATTAATGACGTTTACTTGTGATGACAACGACGTACGTACATAATAAGAACATATTTTCTTGTTAAATTAATGTTATCTTTAGATATTTTATAAACATTGAAAAAAAGGCAATAAATTGGTAGTACAAGTAGCAACTGACTTTAAAATTTTACGTGTAAAAATAACATTTTGAAGCAAAAATAAATTTAAGGTTTGGTAACAGGAATAAAGTTCGTTCCATTGCCATTCAAAATCGTGCCAATTAACGTTAGTAACAGATTTTCAAATAAATATTGTAGATTATCAATAGATTTTCTAATAGAAATTATTTGTATATGCAAGCATGGCAAAAGCTTTGACAGTCAATTAATTGCCATGAAAACGTTTCTAAATCATTCGTTCGTATTCGACGTTAAACTGTAGGTCTCGCCACTTTTGTATAAAATTAATCATGGGTAGCACAGGCCAGCAAGATTTTTAATCCAAAATGTTAGATATTCTATATAAAAATATCGGCAACTTCTCTGACCTTATTTACGATAATATAAAATTTTCAGAACAAATTTTATTTCTTTAGTTTCTAATGAAATTGATATTACACAAAATATAATACATTTTTTTTTTTTAATTTTCTTTATTTTGTTTACAATTTATTGTGTACAATAATATAATTATACAAATTCTTTAGTTTATCATTTTATTTGATATTTCAATTAATTATGGACTAACTTAATACGTACGTATGTATATTTAAATAAAATAGGTTGTTTTTTATTTCTTTAAATATTAAAATTTATCTATGTATATGTATACTTATGAATTTATATGATACTTACTTAATATACGTCATAAATTGATTTAATAGTTTTATTTTTTACAATTTCATTCAAGTTTTTTTTTTCTTATAGAAATATAACAAAAATCTTTTGTAATTAAACATTTTGATTTTTATAAACTTTACGCAATTATTGCGAAGACTTAATAAATTAAATTTATTTCTTCTGAATTGTAGATAACACGGTGTTATGGTAGATATATGCCATTATAGTATATGACATGTGTTTAATTGTAAATTTAATAAATTAAACATTTACAAAGTAATTCATAAAAAGAATTACTTTCTTTTTCTATTATTTTCACTACAGTCGTTTATTGTTATTGTTTTCATATTAAAAAATACAAATTTGACTTTTTACATATACATACATTACAAATACATGTATACACGTATACTATATATAAATTAATTTATCTTTTAATTACATAATATTTACGTATAGAAAAACTTTAATTTATTTTAAAAATTACGCTAAGAATCATTTAATTAATCCTCAGCGCATGTTTCTTGATCACTTTTTTTTCTTTTCTTTATAGTTTATTTGCCTAATCCTTGGTAGAATCTCTAACAGGTGAAGACTTTAGACTTAAATTATCATCGGAACTGAGAGGTGAAGATGCGGGTGGTGGTGAAGGTGAATGATTACGAATGGATGGTGGTGATGGTGAATGATTTCGTCGGGTTGGTGGTGGTGTTGGATGGATTTTATGTTGGATATTTTCCATTTCAATGTCAGAACAATTGTCTGAATTCGATAGTGCTGAATCCATAGAGGTTACAGTTATATTAACCTGTTTATCACTGCAATCCTGTGGCAGTAGAGGCTTTTCTGCTGCCAATTTTTCAACATCTGTCGGATCATTGTCTTTTGGCTGATTTTGAACAACGAAACTGTTGCTGTTGATATCCTCGATAGCTTTACGTAGCTGAAAAGGTAAGGCTTATATTAATACTGTATACAATTTATTTAAATTCCATACATTTATTATGGAAAATTAAAAATATTGATAGATTTTAAAGGAAAGATATAAGATTGTAAAATTGTTTATGTTGAATTAGATTTTATTGTAAATTTCAACATATAGATTCGATTTATACACCATTGTAGACATACAACTCAATATAATTTTTAAATTTTATTTCATATTTAGAAATCCTATCATCATAATACAGGATGTTTGCAACCCAGTGATGCTACTGATTTGGACTGCATGGGCAAAAACATTCCGCCTGACAACCTGCGTGGAAATGTTCCGAATTACATAAGGAGAGGAATTCATATCACAGAGCTTGCACTGTCTTGAAGAGATTTGCATACTGCGGCTTGGACTCCCTTTCAGTTAAGGAGCAAAAGATGCTGCCTCGACACAGGGGTATTGTTTCACGGTATGAAACCAAATACCTGAGTGGTGCCCTTTAACGAGCTGCTGACACTTCAGCGAAGGAAAGTCCCTTGCGTGCGGAATCAATTGCTTATACATCTAAAGCCGCAAGCAAGGGATTCGGTACTCTTACTCCCAACTGGGGTAAAGAAGACTTCTCGAACCATCAAATCTCCAATGAAGAGTAAGGGTGCTGGCGTAGTGTTGTGTGAGTTGGCTCATCTAAGGGTTCGTCATCCGGACATCCGAAAGTAGTCCAGATTAATCTGCATCACTGCGAAACCGCCTCACACAGCCTTCTAACCACCCTGCTCCACCTTGAAGTTGATATCGCTCTTATCCAGGAACCTTGGATCCTTAGGGATAGGATTAAGCAATCCTGATTATAGGTTACTTGTTCTCAGTACAAGTAAGAACCTGTATTTTGATATAAGTTGGATTTGTTAATCACCTTTTTACTGGTGGCGTACAGGACATAACCTTGGGACCGAACTGATGCTGTCATCTGTGTACATGCCACACGAGGGTGCAGTTCCTCTTAGTGATCTTTGCACTTTTGGTGTAGCATGCGAAAAGGAAAAGATGTCGTCTCGTCTTGGGTTGTGATGCCAATGCTCATCACACCCAACCGGAAAGTGCAGACATACTAAATATTAGGCGAGGGTCGAATTTGGATTTTATTATTCTTAACGGGCTTAATATATATCGACGCCTCCATTCTATAACGTTCTAAGTGTACTTAGAACATTTTTAATGTTCTTGCATTTTTAAATTCTACGTTCTCTAACTTAAATACTGTCTAAATTTGGTTAAGATGCGACGATCCGTTCCGAAGTTATAGGGAAAAATCTACTTAGAATACACATATAGTCGTATGGCGCTTGAAAACTTTGATAGCTCATAACTCAAAACACACTTTTTCGACTTAGAATGTTATAGAACGGAGGCGTCGATATAACGTCGGTAACACGCCGATTTTTAGAAATCGTGTTAGGACAGTTGTAATTGATATTAAGCTATCTGACATGGATAGTCTTCTTCTCGGACCGCCAACTGACAACCTTCAGTATTAATCTATCTAGTTTCTTTCAGAAGCCTTATACGAAACCGAGAAAAACCGACTGGATCAAATTTAGGAAGGGGTGGTCCATTCCACTCGTGGCGGGTCCATTGCACTCCTGGCATCAATGATCGAGTTGGATCTTTGACGTACATGTTGTTGTCTTGTTATAGAAAAGCTTGTCCCCTTACTTATCTAGGGAAGAGGAATCAGCCAGCTTGGTGGAACGCGGGACTTCAAAAACTCCGCTGCTGTCTTAGGAGGCTCTTTAACAGGACTAAAAGGTCGGGCGAAGATTTTGAGTGGTCTGCATATAGATCCTGTTTTAATGAATATAAAAGTTAAATTAAGTGCTCAAAAAGGCCCACCTGGCTGAGTTGATGGTGTGACTCGTTTCCATAGGATCCCAAAATCTTAGGCTTGGTCCAAAAGAACGATGGCGCGTGGACTGTCTCGAGAATAGAAACCCTGAAGGTTCTACTGAACACTCATTTTCCCAATTGAGTGGATTCCGATAGCTTTCCGTTGGGAGTAGCTGAATCTGTCCGCGATGCTAGCACGGCGCCTGACTTGGAGGAAATTATTACTAAGGATGGGCTATAATAGCTTCGAGCCTTTTAAGTCGCCTGGTTCGGATGGTATTTTTCGGACTCTGCTTCAGCATGCTGCTGATATATTATACGAATACCTGGTGGACGTACATGTATGGAGATTGTCTTCGGTGGTGTACTACACCTAATGGTTGGAAGATGTGCTTATGGTGTTTATACGGAAAGCCGGTTAACCCAGTTACGTTGGTCCTAAGAATTATGAACCGATATCGTGACTATTCTTTCTTTCGAAAGCTCTGGAGTGGCTTATCGTCTATATCTGAAGTCAAACATGGACTTGTTTCTGTTGCAACATGCTTACGTTAGGGGTAAGCCAGTTGAGAGCGCTTTCACGATGTGGCAGGCTATATTGAGGCAAATTTGGCTAGGGATATGTACACTTTGTCAGCCTTCTTAGATATGGAGGAGGCGTTTAACAATGCTACCACTTCTTCAATTGAGGATTCACTTAGGGATATGCATGCCACAGATTTTCTGGTACGGTTTATCCCTCACATGCTGGGTTATAAGTTGGTCCGATCGAATCTGGTCGGATTCATCATCGTGCAACCAATGGTAGTCCACAGAGGGCTATTTCCGTTTAGACGTTTAAAGCGTCTAGAAAGCTAAGGCTTTAAAGTTGTGGCATACGCTGATGAACTGGTTATTCTGGTAGGTGGCAAATTTTTGTTTGCGCTAAGCGCAGACTTCATCAGTTCCCTCAGCTTTGACAAAAATTTGCCACCTGCCAAAATAAATTCATCATCAGCATATGCCACAACTTTAAAGCCTCAAATTTCTAGACGCTTTAAACCAATATTAGTCAGCAGGAGCCATAAGAGAGGGGAAATATTTCCCACCACTGGTTGCTCGCTTAACGGCAGATTCGATCGGATCAACTTATAACCCAGCATGTGAGGGATAAACCGTACCAGAAAATCTGTGGCATGCATATCCCAAAGTGAATCCTCAATTGAAGAAGTGGTAGCATTGTTAAGGGCCTCCTCCATATCTAAGAAGGCTGACAGTGTACATACCTCTAGCCAAATTTGCTTCAATATAGCCTGCCACATCGTGAAAGCGCTCTCAACTGGCTTACCCCTAACGTAAGCATGTTGCGACGTACTCAACAGAAACCAGTCCATGTTTGACTCCAAATATAGGCGATAAGCCACTCCAGAGCTTTCGAAAGAAAGAATGGTCACGATATCGGTTCATAATTCTTAGGACCAACGTAACTGGGTTAACCGGCTTTCCATATTAACACCATATGCACATCTTCCAACCATCAGGTGTATTACACCACCGAAGACAATCTCCATAAATGTACGTCCACCAGGTATTCGTATAATACATCACCAGCATGCTGAAGCAGAGCCCGAAAAATACCATCCGAACCAGGAGACTTAAAAGGCTCGAAGCTATTATAGCCCATTTGACCATATCCTTAGTAATAATTTCCTCCAAATCAGGCGTTGTGCCAGCATCACGGACAGATTCAGCTACTTCCAACGGAAAGCTATCGGGATCCACTCAGTTGGGAAAATGAGTGTTTAGTAGAACCTCTAGGGTTTCTATCCTCGACTCAGTCTACGCGCCATCGTTCTTTTGGATCAATCCTAAGATTTTGGCGTCTTACGGATACGAGTCACAGCATCAACACCGTCGATACTTTTCCAGAAACTCAGCCAGGTGGGCCTTTTTGAGCACTTAATTTCCCTTTTATATTCATTAAAACAGGATCTATATGCATACCAGCCAACATCTCCACCCGTCCTTTTAGCCTTGTTAAAGAGCCTAGTAGGACAGCAGCGAAGTTTTTGAAGTTCCGCGTTCCAGCAGGCTGGCTGATTCCTCTTACCTAGGTAAGTAAGGGGATAAGCTTCTCTGTAGCAAGACAACAACATGTACGTCAAAGATCCAACTCGATCATTGATGCCAGGAATGGAATGAACCCTAAGGGCCATAAGTTCCTCATCCACAGCCTTCTTAAATTTGATCTAGTCAGTTTTTCTCGGTTTCCTATAAGGCTACTGAAAGCCACTAGATAGATTAATACTGAAGGTAATCAGTTGGTGATCCGAGAAGAAACCTATCTATGTTAGAGAGCGTAATATCAGTCACAACTTTCCAAACATGATTTTTAAAAATTGGGATATTACCGACGTTATATCGACGCCTCCGTTCTATAACATTCTAAGTCGAAAAAGTGTGTTTTGAGTTATGAGCTATCAAAGTTTTCAAGCGCCATACGACTATATGTGTATTCTAAGTAGATTTTTCCCTATAACTTCGGAACGGATCGTCGCATCTTAACCAAATTTAGACAGTATTTAAGTTAGAGAACGTAGAATTTAAAAATGCAAGAACATTAAAAATGTTCTAAGTACACTTAGAACGTTATAGAATGGAGGCGTCGATATATATTAAGCCCGTTAAGAATAATAAAATCCAAATTCGACCCTCGCCTAATATTTAGTATATCTGCACTTTCCGGTTGGGTGTGATGAGCATTGGCATCACAACCCAAGACGAGACGACATCTTTTCCTTTTCGCATGCTACACCAAAAGTACAATGAGGTCACTAGGAGGAGAAGCTGCAGCCTAGTACGGCATGTACACAGATGGCACAATCAGCTCGGTAAGAGCTGGGATCTTCCGTCTATGGCAATTCGCTGAATCTATCTGGCGATTATTATATCGGTTATTACTTATGGTTGATATGATCTTAATTGACTGTCAGGCTGCCCTAAGGACAATTGCGTCGGTCTGGTGTAATCGCAGCTTGTTCGTGAGAGCAAAGGTTCTTTAAGGACCTTTGGACCAGATCAAATCAGTCTATGCTGTATTCTGGGACTCGATAATGAGACGGCAGATGCTCTCGCTAGATTAGGTTTACTTTTCGAGCGCCACTCCTTCGGCTGGATGGGTTAGGGAGGAAGAGCAGAGGCATTGGGGGGATGGATCGAGATGTTGTGTCTAGGAGTCTATGGCCTGCTATATACAGTGATAGACCTGGATTGCTGCTGGTCTTAGATAAGGCCAGCCTAAGGTAAGTTATTGGTTATATTACAGGGTACTGCGAGATTAGATCGTTGACAATGATCTGGAACACATCCCAGCCGGACTATCGCAAATTGGCGATAAATTTAGATTTGAGGTTAAATTTCGAATTTAGATATGTATATATCTTATAAAATTTATCGACAAATTGGACTAATAGAAAATTAACCAATAAAATTAATTATCATAATAATAAATAAATTATAATAATTATATATATATATAATAATAGTAAATAAATTAAATAAAATTAAATTATCGATGAATGTTATACAAAAAAATAATTTGTGGTGTAATTTTTTTATATGAAAAATTTTACATACATATGTATGTATATATGAACTAAAATTTTCTATAAAAATACTAAATTATCGGTGTTGATGTCATTAGTATAGGTTTCGATAATTTATGACATCAGTCGATATTCCATTAAAATTTATTTTTTAATTAAATTGTATAATCTGCTAAGGGCTATTATTACAACTTGCAGTTAAAGTTGGAGTTAGTTAAAGGTAACTTTGCTGAAAATAAAGATAACTTTTTCAAAAATATGGCAGTGCCGAAGCAGTGTCGATAACACTGCTCAACTAAACAAATTGTTTTTAAACGCAGTGGCAACGACGGGCTCCTTTTTTGTTGTAAAGGGTGTTTTAATAGAGGTATAGAACTTTAAGTTGGCATTACTTTTCAAGATGGCGACCGATTTAAGAGTTGTCAAGTGATTTATCCTCAGTTTGGTTTGGCAATTCATCATGAATAGACTCACGCCTGAACAACGCTTGCAAATAGTGCAATTTTATTTCGATTTATTGAAAGACACGTTTGGTGACCGCCTAATTTCACGTTTTGGACCTGTGAATTGGCCTCCAAGATCTTGTGATTTAACACCGCTAGACTATACTCTGTGGGGCTATGTAAAGTCATTGGTCTATGCGGTAAAGCCACAAACGCTTGACCATTTGGAATACAACATTCGCCGTGTTATTGCCAATATACAGCCACAAATGTTGGAAAAAGTCATCGAAAATTGGACGTCCAGATTGGACTACATCCGCGCAAGCCGTGGCGGTCATATGCCAGAAATCATATTTAAAATGTAATACCACAAGATTATCTTTCGGATAAATAAAATGCATGTCAATCGAATAATCCATCGTTGTTTTATTGCAACTTAAAGTTCTATACCTCTATAAAAAACACCCTATATTTTGTTTATATTTGAAGTTGCCATATTGAAAATATGTAATATATAATATGGAAAGTTCTAAAATAAACTTAACTTTAAAAGTTAAAGGTAGAATGATCCTTCCTTTAACTTAATGCTCACTTCTATCTTATCGTCCACTTATAATAATGGAAAACAATTTATCTGCTCGTTAAAATTCTCCCTTTAGTTAACGGCAAGTTGTAATAACGTGGTCCTTCATATTATTATCTATTTTAAGACTACGGAATACAGATTACAGAAACTTACCTCTTTGAGACCGACAACACCAACTAAACGACCAATTTTTGTTACATATGCATGATTAATGCCCACCATGGAGAATAGAGAGTGGACCTTGAGAATAGAGGTGCGTTCAACCAACTGAAATGGTGAGGGATCAATATGGACATTTGCTTTTTCCAAATCTGTAGGCTTTTGCATTTCTTCCATTTCCCATTTCTTTTGATCCTCGGGTGACATATCGATAACACGTTCACGGGGCTAAAAAAATATTTAAAAAAAAAATTAGTAAAATCAAACAGTATTTGAAAAGAAAAAAAAAAGATGAATTTAAGGTTTACATTTTTACAGTAAATTTCTTAGCATACTTTTGGGAGTGATTATTCTTTTCGGACGCCCTAAAAGTATGCTATCATAACTGTAAAAATGACAAATTTGTAAAAGTTTCATTGTTTAACCCACATACCAATTGTACACTTTTTTGTACTTTTTTTATACTGGCTTTATAAGACTGCTTATAAACAATAATGCAGATCAGATAAAATACAGTTAAAGAGACATAGAAATATATATAAAAAGAAAAAGAGAGAGAGAGAGAGAACATACAATATAGATTAGAAAATATAATATGATATTTATAAAGATGATTACTAATAATGCCATTTCAAACAATTGTTTAGCAAGATGCAAAAAGCTTTAGTTATTGCAACAAATCACCTACCCTTTCATCTTCATGATCACTTATATCATTGTCTTCGTTATGATCATGATTATTTAAATCAAGATTGTTTAAATCCTGACTATCAGTCAAATTATTTTCCTTTTTCGGCTGCAGCATGCATTAAAAACAAAACGCACAGAACAAAAATCAAAAAATTTACAGAAATACTCTTATCATTTTCAAAATGTATCTACATTCGATAACAAAACGGTAATCAATCAATAGTAATTAGCATACCTCTTCAGTTTTATTCTCGGCATCCTCTAACTCTAATGAATCTTTAGTTTTTAATAAATTTGTTTGCTTTTCTTTAACTAAAGTGGTATCGTTGTCGTTATCGCAATCCGCTGTTTCAGTTTCCTGTTTAAGTTTTTTCAATTCACAAACAATTTCTGCAAAGCCCAAATGATTTGGCGATGGGGTACTAGGTTTTGATGCCGTTTCCTGTTTATCAGGGGGCTGAGCTTGTTTCAAAATGGCTTTTAAATTGTCATGTTTTTTCAAAATGCTTTTTATCGTAGGCTTATTGATTTTATTCTCTTGAGTGTTTTCGATAACTTTAGCATCGAATTCAGCCTCGCTGAGATTATGATAATAGGCATCTTTGCTTATTTGTGAGTTCCTTAGTATTGATTTTAATGGCACTAATTCCTCTACTACTGCTGTAGGAGCAGTTTCAGAAATATTATATTTCTTGGCTTTGGCATTAGCCTTGTTGGAATGATCGCGTATGCGTGCTCTTCGCCATTTCGAAAGGAAAGGATTGGCATGGGCATGGCTAATGTGATTAACGATTGGTTGCTCATGTTTCGTTTGAGTATCGGGTGGCACTTGCTTGCAAATATTTTATATTTCAATTAAATTTCTTTTTTTTTTAATGTTAACAATACTAAAAATGGAATCAATTGATGATGAGAAAGGAAAAACAATAAAAATGCTTGTAATAGAGAGTGATGTGTATTGATTTCCGAAATATTTTGTAATAAAATGCAAGTTATCGAAACTTTGTCAAAGGAAAATATTTATGTTTTATGTTAACGAATATGTTCGACAGTATAGCAGAGTTATTGACAAGTAATTCAGTTTAACATCCTAATAATGTAGAGAAAAATTCTACTGAAAATTGTAGTATTGGGAATCGGTTGGTTCTACTATAAAAGGAGAATGTACAAGAAAATTAGCTTCGGTCTAAGGAACGAAAATAGTATTTCTAAGGCCAAAGTTTCAACACTTTATAGGCAATAAACTGACGATATTCCACCTCTTAAGGATAGTTAAACAGATCTGTACGACTTGGGTAGTGTTTATATGGTATTTTGATTAGTTGGTGACGTATATCTCCTTACGAGACGTTGAGACATTACAAATGTTACCCTTATTACGCGGGCAATAATGATAACTTAGTCCCTGACAGGCTAGCTAAGGGAGTCCCTTGCTCCTTGCTAAAAAATGAGAAAGATAGCGAGCTTTGAAGAAAAGCACTGGTTAGATGGAATGGGGAACAGACCCTTATTATAACCCAGCAGATCTTGTCGGTTTATCTTTGTTGTGGCCAAATGAATTCGGCTTAAGCATGATGATCACAGAGGTCATGCAGGTTAACGAATTGATATTCTCTGGGCTAACCTGGCGTTTGAGAACGTTGGAAGGCTACATCGTTCTATTAGAACTTTAAGATTGTTTGAGTGTGGCTTGTGTTAGTCGCATTGTTTTATTGTAATAGCTCTGCTGTGCGCGGAACTATTTCCATGGGGAAAAAACTTCTGGTTGATACAGCTTTCTCTGCTCGTTTCGGAATAGAGATCCGATTGTCGTAGACGGGTTGCTTTGTTAATTCATTCCGCTAATATTTTAGTTTTCGCCAGAATTCTGAACGAGTTGAAATTCATTGCAGCTGATTCTCTCGGAAAATTATCTTCCCGAATAGTGTTAGGGGCAGTATGGACTGAATTGAGCGACTAATTTATTTTTTGTGATAACTCACTACTTGTAATCGATAGCAAATTTGTTTCTAAAATTGCAAAGGAAATGATTCTTTCAAAACGAATTGATAAAAAAAAACCTTTTCTTCGAAAATCAATTTGTAGAATTCGAATCAATTGTGTTGCTCAACAAACAGTAATTTTTGGCCATGGATTGAGATGAATAAAATCATAAAAAAAATATGAAGAAAAATTGACTGAAGTTTAAATAATAAAGAATAATTTTTTTTTGTTAATAATTGTTTAACATTTACCATATTTTCGCTGGGATCATCTGAAGCCTCAGATGACTTTTGTGCATGCTTTTATGTTTAATTAAATTAATTTAAAAAAAATATGTAAACAATAATAATAGATTTAAATATTTTATACTTAAATAAGTTAGTAACAATAATTATAATTGAAAGAAAACCAAACCAAATACACATGCATTGGCATTTAAACCCAAAATTTAAATTAAAATATTTATATATTTCACTCACCAATTGAACTTTTTTTGAAATACCGGGAGTACTGGGTGCCCTCTGTACCGAGGGGGTACCTGGTGTTGCCATGTCACCAGCACTGGTAGCAGCTGATATGCTGCCACCCTCTGGATCAGTAGGTTGAACATCTTGCAAGGTGGTCGATTTCTTAAAGATGGCCTCAAAGGCATTACGTATACGATACTCGGTACCAGTTATGGTAGTATATGGCGTTATATTTGGACTATGTAATGAGGTAGGAGCGAAGGCCTTAAGATTAAATGAATTTGTCTTTTTCAAAATGGATTTACGCGGCTGCAGGGTATTATTCAAAGATTCCTGTTTCTTTTTGGGCGGTAACATTTCATCGTTGGCTATTTGTCTAAGGCTAATAATATCGGGTGCCGGTAAGACCTCAAAACGTGATGGACGTCTCATCATCTGTTCGGCTTCTTGTCTTTTACGTTCTTCTTCACGTGCTCGTTCCTCTGCCTCCTTTTGCCACTTTTGAGCCACTTCCATGCGCTTTTCACGGCCAATATGTTTCTCAATCATTTTGATTAGTTCGTAACGTTGTACTGAACCCAAAAGGATCATGTTATCGGGACTATCGACCAAAGGCAAGGAACGTAAGGTTTTATTCGCTTTCAGCACTTCCTTTAGCTTTTGATATGTAATGCCCTGCCAAATGTATTTGACATCACGCACCATAAAGTCCTCCACATATATGCTGTACATGCCCGAAGAGGATGGTAACAGATCCGGCAGATAAGGCAGTTTTTTTATGAGAATAATGCTATCGTACATGGACGGCTGTAGCAGAGCGGCTATGGCATTCGATATTAGAACTGCTATCATTACTGGCACTACATGAGTTATTTGGCCCGTCATTTCAAATACGATCACAGCCACAGAAACTGTATGGGTAACAGCTCCCGAAAAAGCGGCCGCACCCACTACAGCATAACCACCCGGTATTATAGGTGATAGTCTGCCGCCATAGCGTACACCCTGTGGAAACCATAAGTGCATGCTTTCACCAATTAAACGTCCCAGACCGGCGCCAATTTTAAATACGGGTATAAAAATACCAGACGGCACAGGAATGGTCGAAGCCACAATGGAAAATAGGAACTGAAAACCGTCAAAAAAAAAACAAAGGCTAGGTTTTTTTGTCTTTGGAAATGATGATGTAAAATTCTGTATGGACTTACCGTAAAGAGCACATAACAAGCTAAATTTATAAAAACATTTGTATAGATTGTCTTCCAGTGCATAACAATGGCTGCCTGTTCCACCGTTAAATAATCCTGTGACCATGTGAAATTGCTAAACAATTGGGTGACCTGTTCGTGGGTGCCCAGTTCACCGGCTATAAATTGGCCAGTTCCCAAGGGAAATGATAAAGTCGATACCACTAAGGCCAAGAAACCGGGATATAAAAAACGGCTGTAAGATGAAATAAACATTCAATTAATAAAAATATTGTTTGTGTTCTTAAGGTTGTAATTATTTCTAGATTTTTATCAAAATTCAACGTTCAAATTTAAATTTATCGATAATAAAACTTCATTAAAGCCTATAATTTTTCTATAGTATCTTCTGTTAATAAAATTTTCGATAATATCGATGAATTTTTTCAAGAACATTTGAAAATCTATAGATTTATTAAGCGAAAGTATGATACAATATTATCTAGACAAATTAAATAATAAATTAGTGGTATATTACAGTCATCGATTACTAGTAAATTACAGTTACCGATAGTAATTTTAATGTGTAAAACTTATCGATGTAGTTTTTTGATGGAATACCTATCGATTTTTATTAAGTAACATTTATATATTTTAAATAAAATTTTAACGCTATCGATAAATTTTTTCTGATAAATTTGGAAAATCGATAACTTTATTTAAAAAAGTATGATGCAACACTTTTTACATGAATTAGATTAGTAGTAAATTTAAAAATTACAATAAGCGATAGTGATCTATTAAAATAGATAAAAGTTATCGATATATTACTTGTCGATATATTTTACGCCTGAAATATGTAATAAGTACTAACATTGTTAATATTTAATTAGTTTTTTTATATAATTTCGCTTACTCAGTATTAATGTTATCGATATATATCGATAACCTCATTTAAAAAAGTATTATGTAAGATTTTCCATAAAAATTCATAATCTAATTATATATATCATACATCTGTATATACATATGATCTTCTATCGAAACTTAATGTTATCGATTATTAACATATTATATTTATTACTATTAAATAAGTAACTTTCTTTAGTCAATTGAGTTATTTCTGTCTATAATTACTATAATTTTACTTACTTTTTTTGCAGAAATTTATTCATTTTTTTATTTGAGCGCATAAATAATACATAACGGCGATGGACCCAAACATAGGCAGCACCGCCCAAACCGCAAACAACACTGAAATTCAAAAAAAAGAGAGAAAAAGAAAAACAATAAATAAACGTAAAAAATTTGAAAATTCTTAAAACTACTCACCCCATTAAAGCGAACACAAACAATTCTTGAGGATCAAATGGAAATTCGGTGGTAAAATTGGTTAGAAATACTGCCCTTACGGTGTCAGCATTTTGAAACCAAACGGCCAATAAACGAAATACCGTAGCACCGCAAACGGCCGCAAAAAAACCACGCCAATAATTACGCACCGCAAAATATGTCGTTGTTACCTCTATGCTAAATAAGACACCTTTAAGGATGCCAACGGAAAGTTACTTTAAAAAACGATCGAAGAGTTTAAAGAAATCTGAAAAACTTACCGCCCACCGGTGCTGCAAAACAGGCACCCACACCGACCGCACATGCGGCTGCCAACATTTCTGAATTGCGCGATTCATTTTCATAGATGCCTTGGAATGATGTCACTAGCTTACTTAATAATTGTGCTACTATACTGGCTATATGTACGAATGGACCCTATAATTTGAAATATTGCATATGAATGATTACAATTATGATATTAAGAGTATAATGACTTTAAAAATGATTATTGGATCGCGCTTTACCAATTTAAATACTTACTTCCTTTCCTAATGGCATACCACTGCCCAAAGTTGCCGTTAAACCAACAATTTTGGCCACTAATGTTTTAAATGTTAAATATTCCTTTAAGGCCACACCACGTAATATTGTTTTCATTTCGGGTATACCGGAACCTGTATATGCGTGTAAGATGGATGAGATAATATTTTTGAATTTTGACGACAAAAAAAAAGAAGAATTAAAACTTATAATAATGGAAACAGACATCAATCGTACAATAGTTAGACATTTAAAAGTGATTTGCATGCAAACATAGTATCGCGCTTTTAATTTAATCGGCGTGGTGTTAGTAACTATTTGGAATACTGGTTTGATCTAAATTCAAGGCCCTGCGAGGACCCTATGGGCTCGTATGACCAAATAAAGAAAGTGATGGAAAGCCTGACAAAACGAATTGATCGTATTACGGTATTGCTAAGGACATCTAGTTAAGGAAGACGCCATAGACACCTTCTGTGTCTCTGCTCGTTTCGAATATTCGTTTAACAGATGCTTTTTAACGATTTTTAACCATCAAGATGACGTTGGTTATTATGCTGACTTTTCCTGTTTGAGTATTAGTGACATTTATCGTTTACAATCTAGCACGAACGTATTTACTTATTTTCCATAGAGAACTATTCAATTTTGTTTTATTACTCCACCGCCTTTTTCTTTTATTTCTCCTGTAGGTTCACAATAGCTACAATTTGCTGCAGTGGTCTGTTCACCTAATCTAACCGAAATGGATATTGACGGTGGGAATGTTAACAAAGAGAATTGCTTGCTAGACACGTAACTACAGTTAGCTGCGGGTGTTGCGATCTTTTTAAAAGTCATAATACCTACTTAGAATATAATTTCTCATTCTAATGCAATAAATAAATCAAATCAATAAATAACATAATAAATATAATTTGTGAGATTATTAATCATATTCCAAGGGCCAGTTTTCAATTATTATCAATTTATGGCAACTCTGTGTTACAGAGGTCAGTTTATATAAATAAAAATTCAAGTAAATAAATAAAATTATTAACATTTAGAAGTTAGTAAATGAAATCAAGAGGAAAACAAGGAAAAGTTAATAACCATTAAAGTAAAGTAAGTAAGTAAAGAAATTTAGTAAATTATTCTTTTCTTATGTTTGATTAAAGCTACATGCAACTACAAATTATCTCTACGTTTAGTATTAAATTGATTGATTGCATAGAAGAAGAAAGCAAAAGCACATGATGGCAACACTTACCTATACTTTGCGGCGCTATTAGATGCACAAAACCGGCTGAGAATAGAATTAAACAAACGGGCAATGAAACCCAAGCAAAATATTGAGCAATGGGCTGTGATGTTAAATCGCGATAGAGCCAGACCCGGGCTAGAGAAAACAGAAAATCCAAATTCATAATTAAATACACAACATAGAGGAGAAGTGATTACTACATACGTACCATTTGTGCATATCGATATGCCCTTGTCCATGACATATGATAGCAATGCCATTATGATGCCCAATAATGCTAAAAATACCCAATCCTCGCCCAGGCGAGCAAATGTGTGTTTCCATATCCATGATGTTACTTTAAATGCACGGGATTTACGTTTACCTAAGAGTTCCTGAAAATATTTCCCAGTTCTGCTACTTTATAATCAATTTGTTTTAATTCAATTCAATTCAATACGATTACGAGTACAAAACAAAAAAAGAACATAAAAATACAGTTAAGAGAGGAAACTATAGTTAGATAGAGAGACAGAGAGTGCGCAAGTTATTCTGATAATGCTTAAGAGAATTGTTGAGGCGCATTATAGCGGTTTATTAATGAATGTAGCGATTTTATTTTGGAAATGTTTTTTGTGAATGCAAATAAAAGCGCTTTTTAGCGTTTTTTTTTTTCTTTTGTGCATCAATAAATCATACAGTAGTTCGACACCTAACATACCAATCCTCCATTAATTTAGTGATCGATCCGATAAGACAGCTCCTTTAGACTATCGAGAAAATAGTACCGAACTCAGAGAAGATCTAGAGAAGCCAATTGCAGGTAAGTGAAATCTCTCTGCATGCCTACCTATATTATGCAATAACCTTTACAGAATACGTAAAGGGACAGAAATTTAAAAAGTCGTTTATTAGACCTTCGGTTCAATTTAGGCAAGGTAAGTCTAGCACTAAAGCAAGATTCTTCCTCAGCCCAGGATTTAACAGCGACCAATAAATATCTTAGTGATAACGCAGGTAAGAGGATTGGTATTTGGTAGGAGTGACAGATAACTGCTCCAAAAGTTAATGAAGGAAGTTGTAGTCAACTAGTTTAGCCCAAAGATTACACCCGAAAGAGATCTGATTGCTCTCAGGCTGCTAAAAAGCATACAAAAGCTAGTAGTTGCAAATCCCTGGAACACACTAAGGTAGCCAGGAAGACTGATAGACTTCTACAGAGTCCCCAGAGCGGACAATGTGGAGAATACTCGGAATTTTATTGTAACATTATCTCCCAAGGCTACGTTCACACGCCTTTTAAATAATTTCATTCAGAACTTGGAATTCCTCAGATAGGGAATAATATGCTAGTACCACTTTAACGGACCATTAATACTAAGTGATCTTGTCAATACTACAACAGGAGGTATTTTAAAACCGATCGAAGACAGCCAAGGTTGGCAACATTTTAGTAAAAATTTCCTGTACTTTTTTGAAGCACAGCGTTACTGGCTTCAATTTTTCTATAAATAAACTAGGAGTACAAAATTTGCTTTTTAAAAATCGCTACATTGCACCACTCTTATAACAAGAAACCCAAACAATTAAAATATGTATGTGCCCCTGTGTGTTTTTAAATGAAACAATAAAATTAAATGAATGAAAGTTCATAATAAACAAATAATTCTAAATACAACTGTATAGTATAAATGATGCCATACTCTACTTTTTGTTTCTATTTTTTAATTTCATTTAATTTTCTTTTCTTTTTTTCTAAATTTTTAATATCATTTGTGGCTATACATGCACTACATTTCTAAATATTTACTTCTGGCGGGGTAAGGTATGGAAACATAATTTTTTTTAATAAAATATACGTAATATTTAAAAATGTTCTATTTGGATTTATAAAATTAAATGGAAAGAAATAATTTTTTTTTTTGTTTTTCTTTTTACCTTAAAAATATTGTTTTCTTATGGTTAGTTTTTTAATTTTTTTTTTATTGTTTGCCTTTCTTAAGCAGTTTTCCAGTTTGTGATTATATAAAAAGTGTTAGAAATGAAGAAAGGATTTAAAAAAAAAAATTTAAATATTTTTGTAACTCTTACCTTATTCCTCTGTTTGTCCTCCAATTTTCGTCGCTTTTCGAGCAATTTAAGTTTTCTGGCTTCATCTTTGGCAAATTCTCCTAAATCTTTGGTATAACGGCCATACATCTAAACAACAAAAAAAAAAAAAAAAGAAAAAATAATAATATTTTGTATTAAAATAATGTTTTAATATTATTTTTTTTTACTTATTTAATAACAACAATTCAGTAAGAAAATTAATTATTGAGAATATTTCTTAAGAAAAATAAATATTACCCAGCAAACATTTTCACGTTCATAAGCTAACGTTTCTGTTTTTCACATTTTGAAAAGCACAAACGATCTTTCTTTCAAATCGGGAGAACGAATTCCGGAAAAGGCATCGATGAGCAATCAATGTGCTTCAGTAGCAAATTTTTGTTTGTTTTAAATTGATGCAGGAAAGCAAGACTTCCGTTCCACAAATGAAGCGTGCGGATGTTGGTATAAAATTCCATATTTTAAAAGGAAAACAATACTCTGTTCTTAACTTTAACTATACAAGAAAAGATAAATATCCTACAAAATGCCGTATAGGACACGAGTCGTCATCTGTCAAGTGTGCCATCTGTTTTGAATTCCTCCCTTTATTTCTCTTGCTAACGTTTTAAAAAACCAAAATAGAGTTTAATTATCTAAAACACTTAAGTATTTCTTTGTTTTCTTTTTACTACACCTTATATTTTATTTTTAATGTAAAACAAAAAAATATTGGTCTGAAGAAATTATTTTGTGTTTAATTTCCTTGAAATTTTGCGCTTAAACTATTTATTTTTTAATTTTTTTTGTATTTTAACAATCTTACACACATACGAGTATGTATGTATTTTTGGTATAACGAACAGATGTAAAATTGCTTTTATTACTCAATAATAAAAACAAATAAAATATTAATTTATTATTGGTTGATTTAAAAAACATTTTTTTTATTATAAACTTATAAATGAAAAAAGTTTCCAACTCTAATAGCAATAATATTACTTGTAAAAAATGATTTCTTTTTTATATAAAACTCTCTATTTTACATTATTATTATTTACTTTTAAATTCAACCTCATCTTGGTTAATTATAATATACGGAAACTTATTTCTGGCAGTGTAAAACCAAACAAAAACAACAACAAATAAATAAAGAGACACTGTAAAACAAATTAGCGAATTATGCATTTCATTTTGAAATGTAGACTAAAATAAATATAAAAAAAAACACACACACACGCACACACACGTGCACACTCAATAACATAGGGTGGGTAATCTATCGGCTTAAATTTGAACCACATGTGTCATTCTATTCTGTCACAAAATTCAGTGTATTATCTCCCCCTGAATATAACGAATCGATTTACGCTTGAGAAACGTTGGGATTTATTGGGCCAACGAGAAACTACTACTTTTCTAATGAATCTCATTTTCATCTTGGTGAGTACGTTCATAAGCAAAATTACCATATTTGGGGCTCAGAAAACCCACACGTGGTCTTACAAAAGCCAATGCATCCACTACGAGTAACTGTTTGGTGCGGCTTATAGAGCGGAGGCATCATTGACTCATATTCCTTTGAAAATGGGGACCGCTCAACTATTATGATCAATGGAGACACCTATCGCACCCTAATACTCGATTTTTTTGTACCCGCTGTTCATGGTATTGATGTGAACGATGTTTGGTTTTAAGGTGCAACAAGCATTTCATGCTACAATTGATTTGATGCTTCAAGCGTTTAATAGCCTTTTAATTAGCTGAAAAAGTCATGTCAATTTAATGCCAGGAAGGTACGATTTGATACCATTGGTTCATTTTTTGTGGGACGCCGTTAAAGAAAAGTGTTATGCCGACAAACCAGAGACAAATGAGCATCTAAAGGCCAACATTCGTGATGCCAGTGCATCCGGCATCCTACCCAGAACACTGTTAACATAGGGTATATTTGAAGCTGAATATCTCCAGTTCCAAAATTATTATTAGGCTACAATTTCCATATGGTGGGATATGTGCAGCAAGTCCCATTTTCCCCAATTTCCATCATCCGTCATCCTACCCAGAACACTGTTAACATAGTGTATATTTGAAGCGCAATATCTCCAGTTCCAAAATTATTTGGGATATACCACTTATTGGGTTTTATTAGGGACATCTTAGGCTACAATTTGTATATAGTGGGATATGTGCAGCAAGTGCCTGATATCGCATATTTGAGGGATTTCTTCCTTGTGCTACTTTTCGTATTTTCTGTTAACCACTTAACATTGCTCCGTCAACATTAACATTAGCTCTGTTAAAAAATTTGGTTATTGTCTTTGCTAGTTAAATTTCAATTTATCTTCACACACATTTCTAACCGGAATAATTGTACTTCACAATAAAAACTTTTAAATTTCCCACCCTATACGTACACACATAAAACAACAACAAAAGAATAGAAATACACACATGTATGTATGTATTGTATTTAAAAATAGTTCAATTTCAGGAAAAAAAAAACAAGAAACAAACATTTCAAATAACAAATACAGCTGGTAAAATAAAATTTGTTTTCATACTCAGTACAGTACTCAGCGAGTGAGAGAGCTACAGTTATAGAAACGAGAGCAAGTGACAAAAATGGCAAACAAATGACGATGATCTTTGTTTTTAAGGCTTTGTTTCGTTTTTGTTTTTGTTTTCATTTTACTACAAATGACAACAACAAATACTCAAGTGTAAATAATGCATAAATACGCTCTCTCACACATGTAGTTCAAATAGAAGAAAACAACAATAATAAAAAATCCATGTGATTTATAGAAAAGCTAATGTAATTGCAATTGAAAAGGAGGATGTGTAATTGACAATTAAAAACACTCTAATAATGGCTAGCTTTTGTATACAATTACAAACGTTATTAATTACTTCCTTTATTTTTGTGTGTGGTATTAAGTAATAATTATTTACACAATATACGAGTACATATATGTATATGTTTGTATGTCAGTACATACGATAGCTATTATATGTACATATGTACATTTTATTGTATTTTTTTTCTACTGTGGGTTTTCTAGATTATGAATTTCAAGGTAATTTAAGGTTTACATATTTCTATTTAGGTTTTAATTTTACCCTCTTTTTGTTTTTATTTTCATTGATTTTGTTGAAATTCTTTTCTTTTCCTTTTTTTAAATTGTTTTTTGTTTTTGTTGCCATTTTAATCTCATTATTACAATGTACACATATAATATTTAAAAATATATTATCAATATTATGTGTAGTTTTATTGTTGGTTTTTGTTGTAACTATATATATATTATATTTTGTTTACATTACAATTATGTTTTATTAATGATAAAAAAAACATCTTTAAGGTCTACACATTTGAATTAAATTCTTAATTATACAAGAGCGTATGAATAATAATATTTGATATCATATATTGCGTATACGCACATGGGCAGCCTATGTAGATAAATGTAGCAGCAGCAACAAATCAAGGTTTAAAGAATACACAATGTCAATATTCATACCTTCTATAGAATAACAAATTTAAAAAGCGCATTGCCAATTAAAATTTGTTTTTAAAAGAAAAACAAAAAGCGTACATTGTTTTTAAAACAAATTAAATTATTTGTAATTAAAATTGCTTTCTAATACATATTGTGTTCAGTTCATTACGGTTAAATTTTGACAATAGTAATCAGTGTCAATCATTGTTTTTTCACCCCTCTCCGCCCCCACCCCATAACATTCATTACTTTTCTTGGCGTTATTCCTGAATGTGTCAATGTCTGTAAAACTACACTTTGCTACGGCCATGATATTTTTCTTAAATTATTGTCGTACATCGCCCCGGTAATCACATACATACATACATACATAATTGGCCATTACAACCCTTCGTCAGGATTACGGCCTAGCTTCTCAACACCACTCATGTTGTGTGCGTTAATTTTATACATGGGTGGCGGGACCTACAGTTTAAAGTTGACTCCGAACGACAGATTTTTTGAGAAGCTTTTCATGGCAATTTTTACTCTCAGAGTTTTTGCCAGAAATCTGCTGAGAGGAAGTCGCCGAAGAAATACTTTTTGTTTTTTGATGTCTGGCCTGGGATTCGAACTCGGGGCTTTCGTCTAATAAGCCAACACACTAACCTACTAGACCACGGCGACTTCCGCCCCGGTAATCATTTGCTTTAAAACGATTAGCAGACAACCAGACAGTTTTTATAGACACATTTGTATAATAATTATAACTTACTTTGCTGTCAAACTGCGACCATTGTGGTTATAATAGGAATGTGCCATCTGTACATACATATGTATGTATGTATTTATAAAGAAATGTGCTATGAGTAGTGCTTTGAAGATGTAATTCGCTCTGGTACTTTGGACACATGAGGGTTGTAGGAAGCAGTCTGGATCTCATTTACTTACATTACTTAATTGGCCATTACAACCATTTAAGCAAGATTGTGATATGCCGTGTGTATTAATCTTATCCTTAAGAGGCGGGAATTACAGTTTAACATTGACTACTAACGACAGATTTAAAAAGCTTTTTCACTGTCATTTTTACTAACACAAGAATCTGTGTATTTCTGGGCATATCTTTCAGGCGAAGGTTTAGTCAATTTCGTTACGAACTGTAATAAACATACAGAGAACTACTAGATGTGTGCTTCGTTGATTGTCTTCAACAATTCGGTGCGACGAGAATCTCATACGGATTCAAGCCTTCTAACAATGAAACTACTGAAAAGAGTTCGTAGAGCTCTTATAACCTGTTAACTGGTTATGACGACATGGACATTTTTCGACTTGGAAATTTGCAGTAATATTTCCCCCAGTTAACAGATTAAGTAATTGATTTGGCAGAAGTTATGTCGAGAGTGAGCCTCAGCAAACAGTCGAGGAGGAGTTAGGTAAGCCAAACGTTTAGTAGGGCCCGTGTCTTTAATGGAGAATTGACAGGAGAGTAGATTTTACAGCGCCACACTACTAATTAGAATATCATCTCAATACGTTAGGTCCTATTGGATGAGACGCAATGCTGAACCTGTCTGGGGGAATACATAGCTGGAAGTTTACTAAACCTGTGTTTTTTCCATTCTGATATTAATGTTTTAAAAGATTATTTATTAAGGAGATTTGCCAATTGCAATATTTAATTAACGAAATTACTATAATTTTTCATTTAATTTGTAATTTTTAAATGCAATAATTTGCATCAAGTCCCACGTATTTATATGTGGGTACACATACGTATACAGAAGAAAAAAATCATTTATAAAGTAAATCAATAAGCAATTCAATTAACACCCTATTAAGGTCCCCTTTAATTAATTGTTATTATTGTAATAAAAATTATTTCTTTTTTATTTGCAATAAACACAAAACAAGCAAAGAATACCAAATTTGAATGTGATTACACTGTGTGTAAGAGTATGTACATATATAATTCGTTTATTATTTTATTTTGATTTTATTTACAATAATTTTGCAATAAATTTATTATCTTTACTCATTTGTCTGCATATGTTTTATTTTCTATTTTTGTTTTTTTTTTTTAATTTTTTTTTCTTCTTGGCAAAGTTCCTTTTTCTATAGCAGACGGTTGTTTTTTTCTAATTTTTTTTATTTTTTCATTTCTTTAATATTATTTGTCTCGAATGCATTTCCACTGTTTATTCGAAAATATGTTTGAATAAATGTGTGTTGTGGCATTTCGTCTATAAAATATTTCGAATTTCGAAGACTAAACACACAAAAAAAAAAAAAAATTATTCGGGGACATCCAAGACCTACGCTAGCAATGGCAGTGACATACAAATAAATACAAAGAACAACAACAATAATAATAACAACAACCAAATATTAAGAAATAAGACTGAATAAGTATTTTTCAAGTATTTTAAGAAGGCATTATTAAATTTTTGCTTTTATCTATTGCAACAATACATATGCAAGCAAGTACGAGTATATTTAAATTAATTTAATTTAATAAAAATAAATTTCTACTTTCATTTCATTATAAAGAGATTGGCTTTATGAAATTCTCAAAATTATTACATATTAAAAATGTTTTACGTGTAAAATAAAATACAATAAAATTAAAAATCAAATATAAACCCTCCATTAATTAAAAAAAATCGCATTGCCCACAGTTATAGGGATTTACCTAAAATATTACTTAAAATTGAGGCCTCAGTACAAACTCCAGTTTAGACATCAAAACGAAAATATGAAAAAATATTTCTTTGGCGTTTTCCCGTCATCAAATTTCTGGCAAGAACTCTGAGAGTAAAAAATATTGTCAGAATAAGATTCTCAAAAATCTGTCGTTCGGAATTAACACACACACAACATCAGTGGTGTGAGAAGCTAGATCGCAGTCCTGATTAAAGGATTGTAATGACCAATTATGCACCTACATACAGTGGTGGTCATATAATTAAAACATTTTTTGATCTGATTTTGTGAAGAGCTGCTTAGAGGAACAAAATATAAATCCCCTGATCTCAATCCAATTGAGAACTTGTGGAGTGAAGTTGAAACGAGGATGGAAGGCAAAAATCCCAAAAATGCTGATGAATTGTGGCAAAACATTGAAATCTGTTGGAAGGCTATTCCTCAATCTTTCTGTAGGCATTTAGTTGAGAGTTTGCATACAGATGTGCTAATGTTATTAAAAACAAAGGTTACCCCACGAAATATTGATCGCAAGTACAAAAAAACAAATATTGTAATTAAAATTAAAATAGTAAATGTTTTAATTATATGACCAATCCAATAAAACATTTTTTAATATTTTTTCTTTACAGAATTTAAAATTATATATTTAATAAGTGTACTGGAAACTGTTTAAGTTTTAGATTTAAGATGTGGAAAAATAATTTTGTTATTTTTTTTAATTTCCAAAATAAAACGAATAATTTACTATGTTACGAATGTTTTAATTATATGACCACCACTGTATGTAGATTAGGTTAGGTTGGAGTGGTAGCTTTGATACCAAAAGCTTACTTAAGCATGCATAGCAACCCGTTGTGACGCCACGGGGAAGCGCAGTCCCCGTACTGACCAATTTCCACCGAACACATTGAAGAAGCGCTAGGGCTGCACACTAAAAGCACGACTCACCCTAGCTGGAACCTAGCCTCAAAGTCTTATGAACGAAGCTATATTCTTGATATCAATGATTGATGATAACTCCATTAAGTTGACAAGGAATGGTGAACCAAATAACCCAAATTTGCTCCTCATGAGAGATGGACATTGACAAAGAAAGGGGATAACAGTTTCTACCTCTTCAGCAGACCCACAACCTTGACAGTTGTCCTTCGATGGGAGCTGCAGTCTTTCCGAGTGTCTTCCAATGACACAGTGACCTGCAATCATGGCCACTGTGATAGAGATGGTTGGTTGTTACGTGTCCTATCCATCATGGGTTAAGTAAGTCTGGCAATTGAGCAAGATTCCTCATTTGTCCAGGATAGGTTGGCGTCCCGAAAGATTGGTGCCTAATGACCAATTTAACCGAGTGGCTTGGCATACCCAATTCGATTGGCGAGGGTTCCGGAAGGAGGGAATGTACCTGCTCTGAGAAGCTTATCAGCCCTACAGTTGCCTGGAATGTCCCTGTGCCCGGGGACGCAGACAAACGAGACGCTGAATCGTTCAGAAAGGACGTCGAAACAACGGCAACACTCCCTGACGAGTTTAGAGTTGACCGTAACGCTGGAAAGGAATCCAATTGCAGATCGGCTATCCGATAGGTATAAGGAGCACCTTTGCTGAGGATCCAATGAGCTGCTAAGTGTATGGCCAACATCTAAGCTTGAAACACGCTACAATTACGCTCAATTTAGAGCTCTATGGTCATATTATAACCTCATTTGTTAGGACTGCAAACAATTATAAACTGAATGGTATGTGGTTGTCACGATCTACACTACACAATCGATTTTGGCTTTATTGCATGAGATAGAGTTGGAACTAAGAACATTAGTTTAGGTAAGAGATATAGGAAGCCGCTATGTAGACTATTTATTTCTCAAGTGGACAGACTGTAGATTCCAGAGATTAGAAAAATATTGTAATTGTTTTCACTTAGTTCCTTTAGGAAGACAAAGTCCTTATGTCTGAAGTTGCTGCCAAATATAGATAATATATACACTTAAAGGATCAATCCTAGTTTAGACACTTTTTTAAATTTGTAAATTACTTTATACCCACAGCTAAAGCTATGATTTCACTCTTTAGTAAACAACAACGACAACAACAACTACAAAAAAATAACAAACTTACATGATAAAAAGCCTCAATTTCAACTTCAACTTGGCTCTTGTACTCATTGTAACTATCGGAACTTATGCGACGCGAATACGCTGAAGCGGTGGTATCATCTAAGCGTGCCGCAGTTTCTGCGGCCGATTCGGCGGGCGGTTGACGTTCCTGCTTTAAATAATCATCGCGATTGATTAACAACTCCGGCTCGAAGGCATATTCGCGTATGTATTCATCTTCGATGCTAAGCGAAGGTTCTTTTTTAAACATGAAAATTGCCGATGAAAACACATTAAAAACAAAAAAAAAAACTACGAAAAAATTGAATTTTATTTGCTTCCGTCTTGTGCCTTTTCTTAATATTTCTTTTCTTTTTAATTTTTAATTTGTTTTTTATAATTTTAATGTAATTTTGTTTATTTATTTTTTAATTATTTTTTAAAAAAATTATGATTTATTTTTGTATGATGCAGTATAATAAATGCACCTGGTTTAAACATGCAAAACATTTTCTGTTTTCCCTTTTGGGTTTCTTTTTTTTCAGTAGAGCGTGAGGGGATCTTTCACTTCTAAAAAAAAACTTGTTTTTGCCTTTTGTTGCAAAAATTTTGTTTTTTTTTTTTAATTCAATTATAAATTACATTGTTTTATTTATGTATTTTTATTTTGTTGTTTTTATTTTCATTTTTATTTGAAATAAATTTTGAAATTTATTTGGCGCATAATCTAACAACAATTGCTGAAATATGTCACATGCATTTATAATTTTTATTATTTTTATTATTGTTATTATTATTGTGTTGTTATTTTGCATATATTTGGCTTTATCTTTGAATGGGATTTGTTTTAATTCGGAAACTATTTTTAGTAGCTTTATTATTTTTAATTTAAAAACAAATAAAATTCTTAATAATTTTAATTTTTTTTTTTATTTTAAATCTTTTAATTGGTATTATTGAGTTTGTTTGTAAGTCGGGGGACTATTTTTCTAATTTATGGAATTAAATTTTGATTTTTTCAGTACGTTTATTATAAAAAAATTGTTTTTTTTATTATCATCTATCACTTTATTATTATTATTAAAGTTTGATTTTGTAAAATTAAACAAAATTCATTTAAAATTCTGGACATTATTTTCCTATGATTTTATTTAGATTATATTAAGTTAATTTTAATTTTGTTTTATATGTAATTGTTTCTAAACATAGCGCTATCACTTATAAGATTGTTGTGTTATGCTAATTTCAATAAATAAATAAATAATTAATTCATCTTTATTTAATTAAAAGAAATAAAAAAAAATTGTATAAACATTTTATTATAGAATGTTAATTTATAATAAAAAAATAAAAACTGTTCATCATTTAAAATATATATTTAAAATTTGTGTTGGATTGATTTAATATTTATGTATAAATTTCAGTAGATGTAGATTAATTTTTTTCTTTAATTATTTTTCGATTTTTTTTTTTTTTTATTTAAAAACAAATTTTGTAATTTTCTAAGTTTTTTGTTTAACTGTGGTATAATTAGAATTTCTAAGATTTCTTTAAACTATCAATATACTGATATTCAAAGTTTATTGTAATTCTTATTTCTGTTTAATTTTCTTTACCTATATTTGACTTAATCAAAAATGCTAATATTTCATATAGATATATCTAAATTTAATTTGTAAGTTTAATTCCATCCTAACTACATAATCTACTAATATTTCTACTAACTATCCTTTCACAAACACCCTGTAATATCCTATTTTTTATAATTCAAAATGAAAACTCTTATGAAAACCCTTTTATTGTTTATTCTGTTTTTAATATTAATCTTTAAACCATTTGTTATAATATTATGAACACATATTTTATTATTTTATTTATTTATTTATTTATTTATTTATTTATTTATTTATTTATTTATTTATTTATTTATTTATTTATTTATTTACTTATTTATTTATTTATTTATTTGTTTATTTATTTACTTATTTATTTATTTATTTATTTATTTATTTATTTATTTATTTATTTATTTATTTATTTATTTATTTATTTATTTATTTATTTATTTATTTTTTTATTTATTTATTTTTTTATTTATTTATTTATTTATTAAGCCCCAACACTAAAAGGTTATATAGGCACTATTTTATTATTTATTTGGGTCCATCTTTTTCAAATGCAATTTATTTTTTTTATTTTTATAAATTAATTTTAGAATTTATATTTTTCCTTTATAACACAACAATTTTATTTTTATTTTATTTATTTTTTAATAGAGTAAGCTGTTATATTTTCCAAATAAATGTTTTTATAATTTAAACATGATTTTTATTTTAATTATATTTTTTAATCTGATTTTCATTTCAATACTATTATTTTTAACTGTTTCAAATCAATTAATTTTTTTTTCAAACCTAAACTTTTAAATGCAATATATTTTTATTATTCAACACTTGACTGTTTTTCCAATTATATTTTATTATTTTCCTTTTAATTTGTAAATTTATTTATAATGAAAAATGTAGATTTTTAAAGCTCAAATAATCAATAGTTTTAAGTCCATTTTTTTTATAGACTCTTTATAACACAGCTAATCAACAAATTTAAATATTTATTGATTTATTCACTTTGTAATATTAAAATTGTTTTCAAAAATAAATTTATTTTATTTAGAATTTTAATTTATTGCGTTTGTAATTTACATAAATATTTTTTGAGTATTTATTTTTTAATTATTATTATTAATTTTTTAACAATTGAGTTAATGAAATTTTTGGGACCCATTTTTCGAGGTATTTTATAAAATTAGAATTTTTCGCTCAATTTAATAATTTTTACTTTTTAATTATATTTTATCGAAGGGTTTTTTTGTTTAATTTTTAATATTTTATTATATTTCATTATTATGTGATATTTTATTAATATATTTTATAATTATATAATATTTAATTATTTTTAAATACTTTTCAAAAATTTTTTTTAATTAAAAAAATTTTGTTCACATTTTAGAATTAATTTTTATTTTTATTACATTGAAAATCTGGTTTTCTGGGTAATTTTCCGTTATAAGGAAAATTTTTATTTTTTTTTCTTTTCTTCAAAAACCTTTATTTTTATTATATATTTTCAATATTTATTGATTTATTTATTTTCTATTATTTTATTTAGGCCTAATATGTAGTACGTATTACATAAATTTTTTTAATTTAATTTTTAAACAAATTTTAAAAACCATTTTTACACTTTTTTGTCTTTTAAATTCTTTTTTGTTTTATAAATTTATTATATTTTAATCACAATCTTTTTTCAATGTTTTATATAAAAAAAAAATACATCTCTTTATGTTTTAAATTTTTAATAATTTTGCAATTAAATTTTTCATTTGTTTTTTACATGTTCTAATATTTGCGAAAACTTTTCGAAAACTAAACATACGTTGAGCATTTTTACTCATTCTTCATGGTGGAAAATTATTATTAAGAAAAAGCAACAACAAAAAAAAAAAACACAAAAATAAGAAGGAAAACAAGCACCGAAAAAAAAACAAGACCACAAGAAGTATCGAAAAAGAAATGAACGAAATAAAAAATATAAGAATAACAATAATGAGTATAATAATGTATAAATATAAAAAGAATTTCAAAACGAAACATTTTTTAAATGTTTGTTATACTGTGTAGTGTGTCTGGGTGTCTGCAATGCAATTTTAAATTTCGCTTCTGTTCAAAATAAAAAAATTGAAAAAGAACCTACTGAGGGCAAGCCTCAATGTTTCAATAAACGGTAAAGATTATTTTCTCAATATTGTTTTAAAACTTAACAGTTTAGGCCATAAGAATAACTACAGGTCAAATACTTGAAATATCTGAAATATTTGAACTCAAATAGACAAAAAATTGTTTAGACAAACGGAATTGTAGTTCTTATTACATTTAAATTTTCACGTCTATTTTGTACAGAATAAAAGAGCAAATTTCGCAGTCCAAAGGGTTCTGGAAAATATTCCAATGCTCTAGATCCTAACATATTCAAATAATATCAAATTAATCAAATCAATCAAATATATCAAGAATTTTAAAATTATTTCCTTTCTATTCAATATCCTTCTATATGGCTTATTTATATACCCAGTACTGTGGCTAACAATACTAGCTGGTCACCTCAGTCATGTTTGTTTACATATATTGTAAATATTGTAATTAAATAAAAATAATATTCGAAAATATAAAGTGCCCTTTACCTTCACATTATTTAGAACAGAACACACACAAACAAAAAGAAACAAAAAAAATGGTTTTCTTTTTCATTAACATTTTACATACACTCAGAGCATGCCAACAAAACTTTGTTGCTTTTAAACGAAATACAATAAAAATAAAATTAAAAAACAAAAAACCAGAGAATGTGGAAATATTTTCTTTGAGAGAAAATTTTGAATTTCTCTGTTGGCAATTATAATGCGATTTAAAACTGAAATAGGCCCCCCTTCTTTAAATACTCACTCATTCACACGCAGTTCATCTGTCATCTATGCATTCATATTTCAGAAAAATCATTTCAATTTTTGCTTGCCTTTTGAACTGAAGGTGTTAAAAAGTGTTTTTTTCTTTCTCAAAAAAATTTAAATTTGGGCAAAGAGCCTTTAGATGTTTTAATAATTATTTTTGTTTTATTTACTTGTTATAATTTATTTAAAAAACATATTAAGAAAAATCTCTTAAGAGTTTACGGACAATAAAAATTATTGTGAATAAGAAAATAAAAATTCAATTGTTGAGCGTTCTTTTTTCTTTTCATAAATATTTTCGGAAGTAAACAAAAAAAAACCAAAAAAAAACAAAAATTATTTCAAAACGTGTTAATTGATTATAAATAAGCAATAAAATAGAAAGAATATTTAATATTTTTATTATTTTTTTTTTAAATAATTGTGTTGAATAACATAATATTGATGGACAATTAGAAATTTAAACAATAATTTTTGTTAAATAAAAAACAAAATTAATTTTAAAAATAGAAAATTTTTAAGAAGAAAAAAATGAAGAACAAAATATTTTAAAAAAATATATAAAACAAAAAGTATACTGTATATAAAAAAAATTAATAGCAAAACTTAATAGAAAGGAAAATTTAAATTTTTTGCTAAGTAACACAATTCAATTTCACAGAAGGCATTGTTTCGCCTATCATTATGGGATATGTCACAGTAGAAGCCTTGCTTAGCTAAAAAAGCTTGATTAATGGATTTCAAACAAGCCAATGAAAACAAACTCGAAACCTAAACCGAACCAGAAGGCGGCATTTAGCGACAAAGAAAATGCTACTGCATCAAGTAGTCATCGTAGTCTAGTAGGTAGTGTGTTCGCTTATTAGACGTAAAGCCCCGATTCGAGCTCCAGGCCAGACATCAGAAGGAAATATGAAAAAAAAAAATATTTCTTTGGTGACTTCCTCTCAGCAGATTTCTGGCAAAAACTCTGAGAGTAAATAAACCTGCCATGATAAAGTTTCTCAAAATCTGTCGTTTGGAGCTAACGTTAAACTGTAGGTCCCGCTACTCAAGTGTAAAATTAAGGCACACAACATGAGTGATGTGAGAAGCTAGGCCGTAATCCTGGCTGAAGGGTTGTAATGGCCAATTATGTATGTATGTACTGCATCAAGGTATTGCAAAAGCTTCAACACTTATTACATACGTTAGATTTAGCCAAACTTGAAAAAATGCCTCAAGTGGTAAAATATATGCCCCCAATTAAGGAGTACAGTTCACAGTTGTTGACTACTACATATAAACAGAGAAAAGAAGCTTAATTGCCACTATGAAAAGTGTATCGATCCTAAAGAGGATTACATTGATCTAATTTTAAGATAATTTTAATTTTGTAGGCGTCAATGCCATCGTAGCTCAATGAAAATAATAGATTAGGAGTGTGGGCAAGGTTCATTAAGTCAAAGCACACTTGAGCATACATAGCGGCACATAAGACGGTTCCCCAGAGGCTTATTCGCTTGTCCGATTAAGCAATCAGCATCAGGGCTTCGCATTTTAGGTATGACTTTATCAGGCTTAACCTGAAAATCAGCTCGAAAGTTTATAATTAATTTAGTAATCGATCTCATATCATGTAACGATACTTTCGTTAAACTGTCGAGAAAAGGCATGCGATGATTAGCAAATAAAATACAGTCAACCCTCCTATAACGCGGTGAGTGCATACCGCGTTGTATGGAAACCGCGTTCTGAGAGTACCGCGTTATAGGAGGGTTGATTGTATACAATATCCTTCTTAACCGATCTCCATCCTCTGGAGAAGTCATATGCAGATAAGCGGAGTCTATCATATTATTTAAAGATTCATGAGAATAGATAGCGTCGGAGATACTAGTAAACTTGCAATTCACTTCAAGAATAAAGCAATATTCTTCCACAATCTAGAATTTATCAACGCCTAACATAATTCATTTGTTTAATGGACAGAGATAACAGAGGTAAGAGAACTGTTTACATGTATTTATGTGAGAATTGGTATTCAGTAAGATTGTTTCTACTCCAGAATATAGAATAAAAAATCCAATCTTTTTAATTGTTGCACTTATGCCGAATGAGCTTCGATGGCGGACGTCTACGATAAATATTAGGAAAATGCAACCGGCCCGACTTTAGAAAAATTTTGTTTGAGCTTTTAAGTTAAATTTTAATTGAGTACATACGGATTGAACTTTTTACTTTATCCAAATAAAATTTCCACATTGGATTGTAAGAATTTTGAATGTTAAATAACACGGGGATTTAAATTTTTTCATTTTTAAATTTTCTAGACTTGCCAACGGATTTTTGCAGGAGTATTTACACATTTAAACACACAGAGAAATATTCTTTTAATGTTATGATGTTAAATAATAACCATTTATCCAAGTATCACAAACACTATGCTTTTATCTTTAACAAGAATTTTTAATTATTTTTTCTGTAGTTGAAAATTTCTTTAGGAAAAATTTTAAAATATGTTTAAAAAAATATAAAATAATAAAAAAAGTAAATAATAAATAATAAATAGAAATAGATTTCCTTTAATGCTTACAATCGTATCAATATAACCAAAAGGATCATCATCATCTGATGATGAATCTGAATCTCGACCGTGCTCGGCTGGTGGTGGACAAGGATAAAACGCTTGTGACTTAATGCGTGGCTGTCGTTGGACATGACGCAATTCTTCCTCCATCGATGTGGTACTGCTGCGTCGTTGCCGTAATTCACGAATGAACTTTTCAAAATCAGCCCATTCTGAATCGACTTGTTCGACATTTTCTTCACCGAATTCCTCATCATGTATGATGCGTTGTTCGACTTGGTCTTTTAAGCGATCGCGTTCACGATTGCGTTCTCCTCTATCGCGTAAATAAACCATTTTTTTTTAAATTAATTTCTATCCTGTTTTTTTGTTTTTTGTTTTTCTTTCTCCCAAATAATAATCGATAAATGATGGGTTGATTTTTCTTTGTTGTTGTTGTTTTAATTGTTGTTTGTTTTATTATTATTAAAGTCGTTAATAAAAGAAATTATAGATGAAAACGTTACGTTATTGAATATCGTTTAAATGAATGTTTAAAATACTACAAATAATTGTATCCAATTGACAAGAAGAAAAAAATTATATTTTTTGGATTTTTTTTTTAATTTATAACACACAACCAACCCCCGGGGGTAGCATGAAATTGTTTAAAAAATTTGTTGATTTTTGTTATTTTTTTTTTCTTATTTAATTTTAATTAAAAATTATGAAACATTTTTAATGGCTTTTTGACGTTTTATTTCTTTCTTTTTATTCGTTTTTTATTTAAAATTTTTTCTCTTTTTTTTTTTTTTTGATAAAAAACAATCGTTTTAAACTTTCCAACGTTTCCAGCTCAACTGAAAATTTTAATTCCATTTCGTTTGTATTTCTTAATCAATTTGGGTTTAAATTTCAATCCAAAAATATGAGTTAAAACTCAATTCCTTCTTGAGAATTTCTACTCATTGTTGGCCGTTGAAAGATCTTTAACCACAGGCCTAGAAACTAGACTTATTTGACTCACACTTAAATGCGGCTACATGTGGAGGCTGTATTAAATTTTCTCTTATCTTTTTTAAATTGTCTTGGATAATATTTTATAATGGAATTTAAAATGTGCAAAAAAGAAAAAAAAAACGAAAAAGAAATAAAACTTTGAGCTGAAATTCAATTAAATTGAGTCAGAAGTGTTAAATTATTAAAATGTACTCTCCTCCAAAGTGTATCTATCATGCATGTATCATCTCTTTTTTCTACAATCCAATTCCACAGCATACCCCATATCTCAGCGCATATCATCTTAAATTTTTTTTTATTTCACAAGTGATTTAATTAAATCAAGTGAAACGAAAAAAAAATATAAAAAAAAACAAACTATTGATCATAAAGATCGCCTAGGCAATACTCTACTCTAATACATCATCTTTGCGTTGTAGTGCCACAGGTTTTAAGGCGAGAAATCCAAGTTAATAACCTTCCTTCTCAAGGAAGTTTTTTTTTAACATTAAATCACAAGTATGTAAGTGAAGAAAGGCTTAACTGGTTACCAGAATTACAGATTTTTAGCCTGCAATTACCGACATTTGTTTCACCTGTTACATACATACATACATAATTGGCCATTACAACCCTTCAGTCAGGATTACGGCCTAGCTTCTCAACACCACTCATGTTGTGTGCGTTAATTTTATACATGAGTGGCGGGACCTACAGTTTAAAGTCGACTCCGAACGACAGATTTTTTTGAGAAGCTTTTTCATGGCAATTTATACTCTCAGAGTTTTTGCCAGAAATCTGCTGAGAGGAAGTCGCCGAAGAAATATTTTTTTTTCATATTTCGTTTTGATGTCTGACCTGGGATTCGAACTCGGGCCTTTCGTCTAATAAGCCAACACACTACCTACTAGACCACGGAGACCTCATGTTTAACCTGCTGCATTTCGTAAAACGAACCACAACACCCAAAGAGAATATTGAGGAATGCATGTTCTGATCGGATGTGATCTGAAAACTTCTAGAGCTCTACACACAACTGTAATCGAATAAAACATTCAAATTTAAATGAACAATTAAAAACTGTTGGCAACATCGGCTTACACCCAATATAACCTCTAATCTGTAGTAGAGTGCGGTTCGTTATAAATATGACAGACAATGTAAAGAGTAGCGGCGTTTCGTTTTCTTTGTCGTATTCTTGGTTACGCTCATCGACATCTTTTTTCTACTATTTTTCTTTTCATTTTTTTGTTGTTTATTTTTTTATTATTATTATTAAATTCATTAATTTTACCATTTAACGCCTATAAAAATAATTTTATTTGCTACACTGAACGAAAAAATTGGTGTTAAATGGCAATAAGAAACACAAATAACACACAAAATTAAAATGTAAAAAGAGGGAAGAAAAAACAAAATTCAAATCAATAAGGAATTGAGAAAAAAAGAACAAGAAAAATAAATGATTTCATTTCAAGAGCCCATTTTTTTCAAACAAAAAGACAAAGACTCTTATACTATGTTCTTATACTCTTATACTCTTATTGCTCAATAAATACCCAAATTGTTATAATCTTATATATAAAAATGAATGTGTGTTTGATTGTATGTTTGTATGTTTGAAGTTTATGAACGATTAAACGGCTGAACCGATTTTCTTGAAATGTTCACAGTATCTTCCTGTATGTCTGGAAGGAGTTATAGGCTACTTTTTATGTTGATATTCCAAATGAGCGAGGGGCCATGCCCACGTATGCTACATACTACATACTTAATATTTAATTGCATTTGAAATATATTACTCATACGCATAGTAGTTACCCCTACAAGTATGCTATCTGTGATTCTTGATGTATAAAACCAAAGAAAATAAAGTGTAAAGAACGACGCGGGGGGAAAGATAGAAGGGAAAGAAAAAAATTTTGTAACCAACATTTGTGAAAAAATTCACCAAATAAGAAAAAATATAACCAAAATTAAATTCGTAGACTTTTGTTTTATTTATTTTTTTTTTCAAGTTTAAATTATCTATATATATAAAAATGAATGTACTTTATGGAATCGTAAACTATGCATTTAATCTTTAGCAAAGTTGTTGCACATGAGCCGACGAAGGTTTCTAAGTTGGTATAACCAATTTCCGACAGGTGGCGCCACTGAAAATTCTTCGAAATTAATTAAATCGTAAACTGTGCATTTGATCCTGTGTTGAAAAGAAAAGAAAAGAGCATTACTAGCCTCAGAATCAGCATTGAGACTGAAAAATCTTCGAGTACATGCCGCACAGATCCGTTCGCATGAATCACTTGAACAATGAATCACTTGATCGAATGCGTACTACTCAGGCCCGTTCGTCTGAATCATCTGGACAAACGGGAAACAAAATCAATAAAATGATTCAAACTTAATTGGATATTTGTCTAATGTCTTTCCTTCAAATTTATTTTAGTTTGTAGTGCAGCAAAGCGCGCAGGGTACAGCTAGTATTAATTAAAACTTAAAATACAGCACTGTTATAAGTACGTTCAGTGAGCATATTACAATTTTCCGAACACTTTCTATTGATATTTGACAACTCAAATGTCAACAACGACAAACAACAAAAAAAACAACAATGTTGTTAAAACAACCAGCTGCTTTGTTTACCAGCTGTCAAATGAATATTGCTTATATTATAGCAGAACATTAAAAACATTGTACTCAAATAATCGAATATTGGCTCAATAAAAGTGCATGACTGAACATTGTATTAGATTATTAATTGAAAAATTGCGTTAAGAACCTTCAACTTTCCAACACCCTTTTTTAAATGGATTTTTTGGTATTTACATACATACATACATACATAATTGGCCATTACAACCCTTCAGTCAGGATTACGGCCTAGCTTCTCACACCACTAATGTTGTGTGCCTTAATTTTATACTTGAGTGGCGAGACCTACGGTTTAACGTCGACTCCGAACGACAGATTTTTTCATGGCAGGTTTATTTACTCTCAGAATTTTTGCCTTAAATCTGCGGAGAGAAAGTCGCCGAAGAAATATTTTTTTTTTTTTATATTTCATTTTGATATCTGGCCTGGGATACGAACCCGGACTTTACATCTAATAAGCGAACGCACTATCTACTAGACTTTTTAGTATTTCCCATACCAAAATCTGTCTTCTAAATTAAAAAAATTTTCAATGAGACTTCGATAGGAAATTTCAAATAATTTTTGCCTGTATTACTTTATCTTCGTGACGCGTGTATTCAGAACCTTTTTAAAATGTTTCTTTTTTTTTTGTGTATGCAAACATTTCAATTGACACAACTAAATTAGAGGCTGGTTAAACAATATGTTTTTAATCAATTAAATTGTCAGTAAAAATATTAAAATGAACATCGCAGCTCTATTGACAATATAAAGTCTTAATGTTTGGCAGAAATCACAAAAAACAAACAAAAAAAATGAAATTAGGTGAGCATAGTAATAAAAGAAATCTTCTGGTAATAAGAGAGCGGTCACAAAATGAGACGAGGTAAAACAGAAAACCGGAATGATTTCCGAAAAAAATTATCTTCATTTCCTAAAATAATTACATATGCACAATATTCAGTAGCCTTTATACACGATTTATAGTAAGATTTGTTTGCATTTAGGCCAGTCTATGTGTGTTATTGTAATCCACTCTTATCAATTCCTATTTAACTAAAGACGCGCTTTTGTACATCATTAGAAAGAGTCCTCTATCTCAGACCCTCTTCGCAACGGAGCAATGTTACTTGATTCTAACTTCCGACAGCTCTTCTTCTTGCACATGTTCCTCCAGTTACTGTGCAGTGAAACATTAAGTGGCAAACGGTGGCTTGATAATCCACCGAGTCGCTTCCTCAGTAGAAATTACAAAGGCCACGCCTAGCTAACTGTTATACCCTACAAGACCCCAGTCCCCAGATTTTCGAAAATACGAACACCATGATCTTGCCTGCATATTGAATTCTAGAATCCATAAGTCCACAGCTTTGCCTATTTTTTTGTCTTACTTTTGACAACAATTGCCATACTGCTAAACAAATGGTTTCTGTCTGTGCTAGTGAAACTTAAATTTATTACCGTCAGCCAGCCAACTGGCTTAATTTTATTGTTTTTATTTTCTATTTTATTAAAGTTTCAATAGAACAAAAAACCAAAATTATTTTTTTTTCTATTTCAATTGTATGGTTTTCATTATAATTAGCGAGTATTTGTTTATTTAATTTGGCTTTTTATTACTATTATTTATTGATAACGAAAGAGGAAGAAAAAATTTATAATTAATGAAAGTTTCCATGGCTTAGCAAATACCAGAGATGGGAAAACTTAATGATGTGTACAAAGAAGACATAAAATTCACCAAAATTTGGACAAAAGACCCATCACAATTTTGTTCTTTTAGAGACTTCTTTCCGTTACTAAAATAAGATGACTTCGAATATAGAAAAAAAGAGTTTAGTAGAACGAGTAGAGCAGTGTAAAGCAGAGTAGCACAGAACAGAAACACGTGAACTTATCTGGTCTAGAACAGGATACATACATACATAATTGGCCATTACAACCCTTCAGTCAGGATTACGGCCTAGCTTCTCACACCACTCATGTTGTGTGCGTTAATTGTATACTTAAGTGGCGGGACCTACAGTTTAACGTCGACACCGAACGACAGATTTTTGAGAAACTTTTTCATGGCAGGTTTATTTACTCTCAGAGTTTTTGCCAGAAATCTGCTGAGAGGAAGTCGTTGAAGAAATATTTTTTTTTTATATTTCGTTTTTGATGTCTGGCCTGGGACAGGCTAGGCTGGGTTTGGTTAAACTAGACTAGAGCAGGCTATAGAGAGGAAGCTTTGTAGACTATAGACTATAGGAGCCTACAGTAGAGTGTAAATAGAGTAGACTATAGCATAGATAGAATATAATAGATAAGAACAGACTAGAATGGATTACAGTCAACGAGATATGATTAGATAAGTCTAGAAAAGTCTAAAATAAAATAGACTAATGGTGACTAAAATACTGTAGACGACTGCAATGGAATAGACAACTGGATTAGATTACAGCACTAAAAAGTGTTGTGGATCAGTCCGATTTAGATTAGATTTCAGAAGAGTAGACTTAAATAGAGCAGATGATATAGATTTGACTTGAGAAGACTAGACTACAATAGACTTGAGTAGCCCATACAGGAGCGCGGTCCTGAGATAGTACAGTAATCTTAAACAAGCTACAGTAGAGTAAAGTAAAATAAACTGAAGAAGCCTTAGATAAAAATAGGTCAAAATAAACAAACTACGCTAGAAAATACTAGAATACTGTAGTCTAGAAAATGTTAAAATAGAGCGGTTTAGACTAGAGAGGTCTTGATTGGAGAAGAAAAGAGTAAAAGGATAGCAAGACCTTGAGATAGATTCTCCAAGAAAAGGTGTTTATGTAAGAACCGTCTTCAGCTCTTGATAATAGAATTTCAATGCATGGTATTCAAGGCTGACAGTTGCAAATGTCTGCAAAAGTTTCTACTGCTAGAAGATAAATCACAATCCAGTTACTTCCTGTTTACTTCCTTAACTTGACAGCACAAAAACCATTGTGCAAGATTTCTACAGTTTTTGTAGGCGTTCTGAATTAAACGATGACCTTGCGGCCTTTCTGCCTTTCATTTGGAAGGAGGTATGCAACGGCAATCCTATACAAATCGATACTCTGTTACTCCCATACATACATACATATATAGGGTGTTTTTTATAGAGGTATAGAACTTTAAGTTGCAATAAAACAACGATGGATTATTCGATTGACATGAATTTTATTTATCCGAAAGATAATCTTGTGGCATTACATTTAAATATGATTTCTGGCATATGACCGCCACGGCTGGCGCGGATGTAGTCCAATCTGGACGTCCAATTTTCGATGACCGTATATCGGTAATAACACGGCGAATGTTGTCTTCCAAATGGTCAAGCGTTTGTGGCTTTACCGCATAGATATAATTGGCCATTACAACCCTTCAGCCAAGACTACGGCCTAGCTTCTCAAACCACTCATGTTGTGTGCCTTAATTTTATACTTGAATGGCGGGACCTACAGTTTAACGTCGACTCCGAACGACAGATTTTGAGAAACTTTTTCCATGGCAGGTTTATTTACTCTCAGAATTTTTGCCAGAAATCTGCTGGGAGGAAGTCACCTGTTACTCATCTCATATTTTAGAACGATTGTAGATCACACCAGATGTATAAGGCTGAAGAAATCTAAGCTAACATTGATTTAATCCTACAAATCCTACTATATTTAGCCCCTAAAGTGGCAGGCCAAAAAGGTATTGTAGTTTTTTTTATTTTTTATTTCCAATTCACTAATATTTCGCTTATCATTCATTATGTGTATACAAAAACAAACGTATTTTTATTATGATGAATTAGCAATAAAATTATAAAAAATTAGAAACTTTTTTCGTTCAAATTAAAAATTATTATGATGGATTAATTTTAAAAACTGCAAAACACCTGAAACTACCGGCTCTATTGTTTTAATTCAATGGTTATGAATTCGTATATTAATTTTAAGGCAAAAATAGAAAAGAAATTATAAAGGGTCCGTCATCTAACGTTTTTTTTTCAACTAGTGCTTATTTCGTGATGTGTGTGAATTTAAATTCTTTTTTATATTCTTTTTTTACAGTGAATGTTATGTTAACAGACACTGTTAACTTAACATAATTAAAAAATTTGGAAAGGGAGGAAAGAAAATCGCTTAAAAATTGCAAAAATAGTGATAAATTAGAGAAAAATGAAAGGAAGACGAAGCTAAACCTTTGAACTTTACAAAAAACCAATATGTATGAAAATAACAATTTGCTTATTGGAGATAATATGTCCTTTATAAATCGTGAAAGATTCGATAAAATTTAAAAAGGTGTGGTTTTCTGACCTATTGGGCTGGATAGCTATTGGATCAAGGATTCCAAAACACTGCACTGTTTGGTGCGGATTTTGGTCCAGAGGCATAATTGGGCCATTTTTCTTCGAAAATGAGCAAGGAGTGGCTTACAGTTACAGTCAATGGCGACTGTTATCGAGCCATGTTGAACGAATGTTTATTCACAAAAATTGAAGAGGAGGATATTGGCAACATTTGGTTTCAACAGGACGGCGCTACGTGCCACACAGCCGAAGCTACACTCGATGTTTTGCGCCCTGTTTTTGAAGTTCGCATATCAGCCGCAGAGCTGATGTCGCTTGGCCACCTCGAAGCTGCGATTTAACACCGTTGGACTATTATTTGTGGGGTGCCGTCAAAGATAAGTGTTACGCCGATAAGCCAGAGACAATTGATGCTTTAAAGGACAATATTCGTGAAGCCATTGGTGAAATACAGCTGCACACAATCGATAATGTGCTTAAAAATTGGACCGATCGTGTAGGCTACTGCATGGCCAGCCGAGGCAGCCATTTGAATGAAATTATTTTCCATTATTAACCGGAAGGATTGTACTTTCAAATAAAAAAAGAAATTTGAGAAAACATTCAGTAGTTTTTTTAAAGCATTTTCAAAAAAAAAGTTATTTGGCGGACCCTTTATGTATACTGGAAAATAACTTTAGAACTGTTGTCCAAATTATGCAAGTAATTAAAAAAATTTGTTCTTTTTTCCTCTATATTTAAACAAGTGTTTTTGATGCTATTTTTAAGTCAACTTGAAATATTTTTAAAAGCTTAGGAAAACTTTATCCATGACTAATTAGTTTAACAAATTTCAATATCAAGAGTATCTCTCTTTTCTAGAAAGATAATTAGAAATATAATTAGACATTGAAGTGGAAAATAACTCAAGACCCTTAGTTCTCCACTATATTATGTGGAAAAAGGGAAAAATTTCAAACCCATATCACGGGGCAAAGTCGGATGTTGAATCTTTTCGGAATACTTGAATCTTATATTGTCCATTACCGACTACTCGATGACTGTAATTCTATTCAGGCTAAAATAATTGCTATAATAATTGCTGACGCTGTGTAAATCAGGTATTATTAGATTGATATAGCTTGTGTACATCAGAGGGCTTATATTCCCTTCACAGATATCCTTTTGCAATCTTAGCTATGATGTACGCGTAAATATGCGTATACCTATCTCTCTTAGATATTCTCTTAAAGGTTCCTGGATAAGGGACCATTTATGGTAAAAAAGGTTAAGCAAGTGCAAAGACGAGTACAAAAGAAAATTCGAAAAAATTTTATAAAAGATGATCTGCAAGAATCTTTGCCTTCGTTCAGAGAGAGAGAGACCAGACAAAAAAGATTTGCGTTAAACCTAACCGATGTCCACCTTAGACATCTCATAGCTGCTATAACGCTACAAATCCCTTTGTATACAAATACCCAGTTGTTCCGTACAACCCACAATGTCTTCTTCTGCATAAGCTATAATGACGAGAATGAAGAGAAGACCCTATAACATTTACTCTGTCATTGTGCGCCTCTTGGGAACCTGAGAGGAAGTATTCTTGAGCAGCCACAATTTTTTGACCTGAACATATCTAGACAAAGGAGATTCACTCTAAAGGACAGATAAGGACAGTTGAGCAATGTTAGCCAGAAGTTGTTGATCATTGGCAGAACAGATACTATAGGTGTTACCATGGAACCTTATGTGGACCAAAACCAAGGCCAAGTGGTTTAACACGGGAAATACAAACTAATTGAAAAGCTTGAAAACAATTACAATGAACGTTTTCCCTCGACAGGCCCGCATTAATACCAGACAACCAGACAATTCTAACATCAAGAACTCCCAGTGTGGAAGTCCCAAAACAGTTTGTGGCTCACTATACTAAATATTTCTAGCAGCTTATTAGACGTAAAAGCCCGGGTTCTAGCCCCAGGCCAGACATCAAAAACGAAATATGAATGAAAAAAAAATATTCCTTCGGCGAGTTTCTCTCAGCAGATTTCTGGTAAAAACTCTGAGAGTAAATAAACCTGCCATGAAAAAGTTTCTCAGAACATGTCGTTCGGAGTCGACGTTAAACTGTAGGTCCTGCCACTCAAGTATAAAATTGAGGCACACAACATGAGTGGTGTTGAGAAGATAGGCCGTAATCCTGACTGAAGGGTTGTACTGGCCAATTATGTATGTATGTATGTATGAAATCAGTTGCAAAGCAGCTGGATCTGGCCTTAGGATGAGTGTCTGAAGCACAGAAAAAAGTGCAGATAAACTAATCGTGGAATAAGCGAAAGCCACTTGTAGCGGAGAGAAGACAAAGGGGCTTAATTCTTAAGGCGCAGGAGCATGGGTAATTTTTATACATATTATAGGACCCAAGTAGACTTCAAAAGAAGTCGGCTGCAAATTTAACCTTAACTTAAGCTAACTTCTAGAATATTTTGATGCCAAAGCCTTACATACAATACATATGTTAAGTAGGCCCGTAGTCGCCGTAGTCTATTAGGTAGTGTGTTCGCTTATTAGACGTAAAGCCCAGGTTCGAGCACAAGGCCAGACATCAGCAGATTTCTGGCAAAAAATCTGTCGTTTGGAGTCGACGTTAAACTGTAGGTCCCGCCACTCAAGTATAAAATTAAGGCACACAACATGAGTGGTGTGAGAAGCTAGGCCGTAATGTAATGTAAGTAGGCCTTACTTATAAAAGTATATGAATTTCAAAAATTTCTTGAAAATACTTATACCTAAGTAAATAGGCCTCCTTACTAGAAAATTAAAAAATTTTCATTTTACTAGCAGACTAGGACACTTCAATTCTTTCTTAAATTTTTCCTTGTTCAATAGTCCCTTAACTATAAAAGTACATATAACTTAGTTACAAATTTTCTTTTACTTACTTTTCCAGTAAGATCTTTTCCATTTGACTCCACTGCCATTGTAAATGCTGAGCACAATTTTTGTTTTTTTTTTTTCAATTTTCCACTTTCACTTTCAAGAATTAAACTTTTTAAGGAGATACTTAAAATTAACTTCTCTCTTTTTTTTTAATAAATTTCAAAAAATCCTTAAAAAATTTTCAATTAAGGCTTTAAATATTAAACAAATTCCTTTTAGGGAAATATTTTTTTTCTGTTTAAATTACTCATACGCCTTCGTTATGAAAATAATTCTACTTGAACTGATGAAAAAAGTTTAAAAATTATAAAAAAAAAATTATTTAAAACACAAAAAGTTAACCGTAATAAAGCCAAGTCAAGAAGCACTGGTAATGGCAAAAATGCGTTTAAACGTTGTATACGTACGATTCGTTGCCAAAAAGCACAACAAAAAAAATTAAGAAGAAGAATTGACTCTGAAATTTGTATTTTGTCCCCAACATTGTCACACGAGAAAAGCTGTAGAAATTGTTTTTCTTTTTCTACTTAATACATCCGTCCCTCTACCCGCCGCCATTCACTAACTTAAGCGTAAGTAAGTACGTACGTATAGAATTAAGCCATTTGGCCAAATAGATATGCGACAACAGATACAACTGCAGTATCAGTAGATACGAGATACAGAGAGAGGAACGAACAACAACAACAAAAATTGATTAAACAAATAGAATCAACAGTTAATAATCGTTTACGCAAATGTTTAATAAACAAATTTAATTAAAAACTACCAATTCATATTCACCGTTAATGCCAAAAACAAATAAAAACAATACAAATAAGCAGGCAAACAAAACGCCGTAACACCATCCTTAAAGTATAATTGTGGCAGTTAAAAAACGTCAATTGAAATCGGAAAAATAAATAAAAAATCTTTAAGAAATAAAGCCGACAACCGACAAAGCCAACGAATCGACAGCGAAGGATTAAATCGACAAATTAATTAAAAAAAAAAAAACTGTTAAAGAAAAGATTAACACTTAATGGAACTGAAGAAGGCATACAGAATCAATGTATTAGCCGTAGTCTAGTGGGAAGTGTGTTCGCTAATTAGACGTAAAGCCCGGGTTCGTGCCCCAGGCCAGGCATCAAAATGAAATATGAGAAAAAAAATATTTCTTCGGCGACTTCCGCTCCGCAGACTTCTGGCAAAAGCGCTGAGAGTAAATAAACCTGCCATGAAAAAGTTTCTCAAAAATCTGTCGTTCGGAGTCGACGTTAAACTGTAGGTTCCGCCACTCAAGTATAAAATTAAGGCACACAACATGAGTGGTGTGAGAAGCTAGGCCTTAATCCTGACTGAAGGATTGTAATGGCCAATTATGTATGTATGTATGTATACAGAATCTATAAATAAGACTTTAAAAAGAACCCCTTTCTGCTGCAAGTTTTTTTCAGCTCATTTCAGAAATTATTTTTACTGCCTCTATTTCTAATTGACAAAACCAGGCTTAGGTGTCCTCTGGGGATTGCAATCAATTGTAATTCTGTTCGAATCTCGATCTCAATTGGAGTCTGCTCGAGTTTTTTATAGAGTTTGTCTAGCAAATACACTAAATTCGTCCCAGACATCGGTTGACAAAGCTTGAATTATCCTGAGGTCACAACAAGCTACATGCTATGATTCGTATCCGTGTGTAAAGTCACAGCTTTAAAAATGTTCAATTTAGACTCTCGTGAACTGTGCCGGGAGTTCCGCACTGAGGGTAGATAAGTGCGATGCTATTCCTCTTATGAGCCGTTGTAATATCGATCCCTAGATAGTATTCCGACATTCATATACAAGGATACGATTAGTAACATAAGTCGCTCTGGTATTTCTCTACACAAAGTGCATTCACCATTCTCGGATCTACTTTGTTGTAATTTCTTTGTTAACGAATCAGAAACAACAAAAAAAAACAACAAAGAAAATTGAACATCGAATAAGACAAAAATGTTTGTTTTGTGGCATCCTTAATTATGCTCCTTAATTTCAAGTGAAGGAATAATAAAAGAAATAAAGAAGAAAATAAAATCAAATCAAATTTTCGGAATTTAAAAAAAGTCCATGCTTATGGTTAAAAGATATTAAAACATTATTTCAAGATTAATTTTGTAAAAAATGGAGGTTCAAAAAGATTTTAAACCATGAAATAAGCTTCCAAATGGGATTTAAAATACGATTGCGCCTGAAAACCTTATACTATACAATACTACCGAACTATAGTTGAAAGAGTACTTTTTCGCATCAAATAGTACTTTTGAAAAAAAAAATATACACACGTACATAATTGGTCATTATAAACCTTAAATCAAGATTATGACCTAGCTTCTCCCGCCACTTTTTTGTGTGTGTTAATTTGTTCTACATGAGTGGTGGGACCTACAGTTTAAAGTCGGATTCGAACACTAGATTTTTGAGAAAATATTTCATGGCAATTTTATTTTTTTTTTTCAGAGTTTTTGCTAGAATGAGCTTCCTGAAGGAATATTTTCTTCATATTTCGTTTTGTTGCAAATGTCTGACATAAAAGTTTGAATCGTGGGCTCACATCTAGTAAGCCAGCACATTACCTACTAGACTATTTTATCCTTTGTATCCACATACGGTGCGGAACAGAAAAACTAACAACTTATACGTGTTCCTCACGCTGTTGTCTCTGAGCGTAACAAAACGTAAACGTCCCATTTAGTCAAACGTCGACGTTCGTTTGTAATACATGAAGAGCAACGTAAATACCTATCGAAATTACATTACGGTTCGGCAAGTATTCTCATTGGTTTTAATATTCTAAAAACGGACATACGTTTCGTATACGTTTGGCTAATCGGGGCTAAAGACTAATTCTACCTTTAGTAATACATTGCTAATGCATTAAGAGTTTAAAGACTAAGTCATAAAATATATAATAGTAAAAAGATACTGAAAGCCAGGCGAGGGTACTGCGGTATTTTTGAAATGAAAAAGTACTGAAAAAAGTATTAATGTACTGGATTTTTCTACACTGCTGTAGCCACTTTCCATTTGAATCTTTTTAAAGTTTATTTTTAAATTGTTTTCCAATAATTTTACCACATTTTGCAAGATTAAATTAAATGAATTTACAAATTACAAATCAAGGCAAATTCAATACGGTAACCGCAACTCTACAACAAGTACAACAATGCAAAAACAACACGCATGTTGTTTTTGTTAAACCTCCATTTGGATGTCAAAATAGGAAGAAAAAAAGAATGGAAAAGGAAAAAAAAAATGAACAACAACACGCACAACAAACACACACAAAAACAACAAAATTTTGACATTAACAAAGTGCTCAGCTGTTTAGATGATCCCACCGGTTACATGAATTCGCCATGTTACAAATCCTTAATTTTTCTTGTAAGAGATTTTTTAATTTCTATTTACATTTTCCTTCAATATTCTCTGTGATTAAAATACAATTGACCTCTCGTCTTCTCTTTCTTTTATTATCAAAATAATGCCACTTCGAGACTACCTGTTGTAAATGAAAACAAACAAAGCAGCCAACTCACCCACCAACCCACACAACAGAATAATAAAAAATGTAAACAAATATGTATGTATGTATGTTATTCTTATCATTGCCTGCCAGGGTATGTAAACAAAAACCAAAACAAACACTTATCAACTAATAACAAAAGCAATAACAATAATGAAAGAAATTAAATCAAAACAAATAAATGATTGACGGTAAACAAAAAAAAAAGTCAAATGTAAACAAACAAAATATTAAGCGGTATTTAAATTAAAGTGGTCAAGTGGCTTCTTAAGAGTTAAACTACAAACAAGCATGTTTATTTAAGAGCACAAGAAAAAACAAAAGAGAACGTGAATAACAACAGTGTGTGGATTTAAGAGATAGCCAAGACAAAAACCTTAGTAACTGAACAATGTTGCCTACTATAGGAATTTTAAAAAGGGCTGAAATAAGCAATAAGGAGAATGTTTTTAATGAAATTAAAATTAAAAATTTTGTACATTTGGTATTAAAAATTAAATCATTTTCTCTTATTAATTCTTAAATAAGTTTTTATAAAAAAAATATGCTTTTAAAAACTTATCGAAATGTGTAATAATTATTAACAAATTAATATATTCTGGTTATACGATCGATTTTTGTATTCTTACATTACTTTTGTTAGTTTAATTAATTGAAATTTAACAATTTAAAAGTGCTTATCTCAAGTTAAATCTCAAATAATTTATGAATTTTGTTGAAACTAAAATACACTTTATTCGAAAGCAAAGAATTTATAAGGCGGTAGGTCTAAATTTATAGTTTTTAGGCTGTCATAAATTATATAAAATTGTTTATTAATGATTATTAATTTCCTAATTATAAATTATTATAACAAATTTTAGAAATAAAATAAGCAGAAAAATGAGAAGAAAAAAAGGGAAAAAATTAATAAAATAACAAAAAGTAATTGTTACAACAACAAAAATGTAAACAAATTATGCATATCATTCTTTAAAAAATTATGTCAAACATGTGCTTCCCATAAGCAGCCACTATCATAGTACTAGCTATACTCCGAAATAACTGATAAGGTAAGAATAATTTTTAATACAAAATCAAAAAGAACGCTAATAAATTAGCGGCTTACATCTAAGCGTTTATTGAATATTAAAAATATTATTATTTCATTTGCATTATTTTTTCTTCTGCGATTTCATTTAATATCTTAAATTTTAAAATTCCTTTTAATATTCATTACAACTCCGCAAAACGGAAGTGTGTTAAAAAGAAGTCATTTTAACAAATTACGAGTACGTTACAGTGATGTCAGTAAAATTAGCAGCGTTAAATACAAGTAACTTTCGTAAAAACGACTTACTGGATGAATAATAGCTCTTATGTGGTTTGAGTAAACTGAATTGTCGAAAAGACAAAATTTTCAGCCGCAAAGCTTACTTGAACCCTATAAGGTCCCGCTTAATATTCCTCAACCATCCTGATAATCTTATAATGGTGAAGATTTTATCCAAATCATCTTTGACAAGATATGTATGTGAAGCCAATTTATTCTGATTACCCAAGAATTAGTTATCACGTACATATTCCTAGCCTCTGTACCTGTCTACTCAATCACCCGTTATAGCACGGTTTACATTGAAGATGTTAAAATATTTTCAAGCTTTCGTTCTACTTAATTACCCTGTGCTATAATTTCACTACAGTGGTATGAATAAATTATGCTGCGTGATCACTTCTGGCATTTAAATGGCATAGATTCAGATTACATTACAATAATAATGCAATTTAAGGCCATTAAATAACAGCAATAAGACAACAATAACACTAACTAAACGGTACAAATTACAAATAAACATGAACATTTTCTTCTGCTTTAAAGCATTTTAATGCGACTCACTCATCATTATCATCAGCCATCAGTCTTCTTTATGCATGCAAACCAAGACGCACCGTAGTCATACTCCCACACCCACACAGACACACACACACACACTAATACTCTTAAATTCCCATGATAAAGAGAATTTATTAATCGTATTACAACAATAACAACAAGCATGACATTTTTCAATATTTATTATCATCACACAATTATTTTGTTGTTGTTGTTGTTGTAAGTAAAAAAAATCTTTGTAATATCATGTAAATAACGGTTTTATTATGATAATAACGATCATTTTTATTATCATTATGATCATAATACAATAAGAATATGATGTGATGCTGATTTAATTTGATGGCGGTTATAATGAACCACGATGTTGATGCTCCTTTCTTTCTCTGCTGGCCAAAGTGCTTAAAGGTTCATGACCTTTTTTCGTATTTTGATAGAATAAAAGATGTTTGAACATTTTCAGTGAAATTTTTAAAGGGTCTTCCAAAACGGGCCAAGTAGTTAAGTAATAATAGATGAATCAGAATTAAAAAACAAAAAGTATTTCTAGTTTATTGGGTATCCACTGTTGAATTGACTCTTAAAAGAAATCACTTTAAAATTGGAACATTCTAATCGAAAAAAAAAATTCTTTTTTGTAACAAAAACAATGCCTACGTAAGTAATTATTTGAAGTATTTTTTTAAAATTTTTTCTTAGTACAAGTAGTATGGAGTGACTATCAAACTCGATCGATACTTTATTTCAAATATCTTGATTTATTACGTATGCTTATAACGGTAGAAAAAAATCGAAAAGTACCAAATGAATTGGTCAAGGGGAGTGGAGAAAATTTAGTATTTTATGGTTAAAGACGAAAAAAACAAAAACCTCAGTTTATAACATAATTTATGTGTTTAACAATTTAATAATGATGGATTAATTTATTCCACTCGCATATTTTGTTGAAATTTTAATCAGATTTTTTACTTTTTTTTTTTTACTTTGAAAATAAAACTAGAAGCAGGCGGAATAGTTTGTTTGAATTGGATTCATTTATTGTTTTTTTTTTCTACTTAACACATTTAATAGAATGGTAATGGTAAGTGAAGTTGTCATGTTCACAATGCCCCGTTTTAATGAAATTTAAAAGAAGACAAGATAACATCTCTTGGATTTAAGAAATATGGCTTTATCATGATTTATAATTCCGTAAAATTTGTAATTTGATTTTTTTTTTTAATTTTAAAGACAATTTTTAAAATTTAAAAAGTAAAGCCAACATTAAAATAAATTTTGTTTTTTGTTTTATTTTCAAAATATAATTTTGTTTTCTTGTTCATTACTGATAATTACAGCGTATTGCTAATTTGCCTTCACCTTGTTTAGTACAATTATGGCAAAAATATTATGAAAAAAAAAAATTATTAAATTTTAAATATGTATGTACTTTGTGATAAAATGTACGAAAAAAAATAGAGGAGGGCTAAATTACTTAACAACTGGTTACAACATTTTTCTTTTTAAACTACGTTCCATTAAAAAAAAAAAACAGTAAAATTTTATTAAAAATTAAAACTTTTTTGCAATAAATTAAAATGAAAAAAATATACATATTAATACCAGTTCATTTATTAATTTAAATAATTTTTTTTACGTTTTTTGCATATAAAATGGATTTTGATTGTAACTTATAAATCATGACAATTTTTTAACACAACTCGTGGCTACGATGAAAAAAAAAAAAAATACAAAAAAAATTATTTTTTTTTATTCAATAGCACCTGTTGTTTAAATATTTTGTTTAACACCTCATTTACCTTTAAGTTCTCTGATGAATACGAAAAAATGCGAAATAAAATAATAAAAAAATTAAAAAAAGAAACAAAAAACAAAACGAAACTGAACTGTCTGTCTGCTGATATAATTCATTTTATTTTTTTTTTAATTTATTCTCTCTTAATTAGTTTATTTAGCGTAATTACTTTATGCATCATAATATTTTGTTAATTGTATCGCATATATGTACATACATACATACATACTCGTACAAACGGACATGCATCCATACATACAACTCACGTGACAATTTAATTTAGAACTGTAGTTTTCAATTAATTTAATACCCTACGGTTGCATTCGAAATGAAGAAGTCTCAAGAAGAGTTGTGTGCCTTTTTTTATACTTGAGTGGCGGGAACTACAGTTTAACGTCGACTCCGAACGACAGATTTTTCAGAAACTTCTTCATGGCAAGTTTATTTACTCTCAGAATTTTTGAAAGAAATCTGCTGAGAGGAAGTCGCCGAGGAAATATTTTTTTCATATTTCGTTTTGATGTCTTTACGTCTAATAAGCCAACACACTAACTACGAGACTATGGCGACTATATTGCAAACGCAATTATAGGCAATACTATGAATATTAAACGGAAACAGAGGCAAAATTATGCTCCCCTCAATATCTATTTGGGTGTCCCTATAATCTCTCTTCCATGCCTGTACCCCTGACAAAATTCAGCATGTTACACGGTGTCTATGAGTTTACAGTGCCCGGCCAAAAGGCTGATTATTATCCTCAAGCTACTCCTGGATAGTCTGATGCATTCATAAATTTCTTTTCATTATAATTAACCAACAAAATTGTTTCAACCGCATTTGACTTGACAAGAGTCTCTGTCTCACTTCGTTTTTTCTTTCTTTCAAACATTCCTTCGCCCTCCACGAAAAGGTTTTGACTCTATCAGCAGCGCACATGATTAAATATCACGGGGAAAAGGAGTTTTTGTTAAGAAATATTAAGATTTTTTTGCCTGGCTCATTCTAAGACAACCCTCCAGCATTTCCAAAAAAAAAACTAAGGCCGTTGACCGAAGCTTTCTGAAATTGTAGAAACACTGTCACAAGATTAAAATTCTCAAAGGATTATAAAAAAGTAGACAAGATTCTTCCTATATAGACTTCCAATAAACAATTAGCCAATCGGGTATTTTTAAAAAAATTTTTAAAGTTTTTTTTTTAAATATCAAAACATAAGTACTTCAAAGAGTAAAAAGTAAAAATATTTTAAATGAATTATCTTTTATTCTAATAAAAAGTATGTATATTAAAATATAAAATTTAAATTTATTTAAAAACTTACCAAAGTATGTGTATAGCCTAAACCCTCCTCTTCATCGTCAGGCACTATGTCCAAGGGTGTACCATTTGGTTGTACACGTACTGGGTGTACGGTAAATTTTGGTACCACCAATAGAGATTCTTTGGCACTCGCATTATCCATAATATTTCGAGATTTCATTTTGATTTTAAGTTTTTTTCTTTTAGTTGTTATTATTTAAATACTTTAAATTTAATTTAAATTGTTTAGTGTTTAAAAAAAAATATCACAATTAAATTCGTATGGGTCAGCCAAAAACGATAAAATAAATAAAATTAAGTAGACACAGCACCGAAAAAATCTAAAATTGAACAAAAAAAAAACATAAATTTTATATATTTTTTATATTTAAATATGTCTATACTTAGTGTAAAGTGTAAGTTAAAAATAATAACTATAAAGTTTTGAACAATACAAAAAGAAGTTAATTTAAATAATTTTCTATTGCTTGTTACGATTTTTCATTATTCTTTGATTTATTAATTTGGTTTAATTCCGTTTTATTCTATCTTTTCTTTACTTTTATTAACGTTAAAATTTTAATTTACTTTTAATGCTTTTAAAATTTTAATTTGTTTTTTAATTTTTCTATTAAAAATTTTTAAACTTTAAATAATTAATTAATTAATAATTTATTTGTTTTTTATTTGCTTGTTAAGATTTTACATTATTTTTTATTAATTTTTTTTAATTCCGTTTTTTTACATTTATTAACGTTAAAATTTTAATTTACTTTTAATAACGTTAAATTTTTAATTTGTTTTTTAATTGTTCTATTGAAAATTTTTAAACTTTAAATAATTTAATAATTAATTAATTTATAATTTATTTAAAAATTATTTCATATTAAAATTTTTTTTAATAATATTATATGTATATTTTATAATACATATATTTATTATCTTATTGCACTTTATTTATTTTTTAAAATATTCATGATTATATGTAATATTTTTATATTTATTTTTTAACAATAAAATAAATTAATATATACATATATAAATGTTTGATTATTTATTTTTATATTATAAGATTATTTTTATGGTATTTTTAAAATTTTTGGAATTCTGTTTTTTTTTTGTATTTATTTTTAATTACTCTTATTTCAGCACTTTGTTATTTTTTCTCTATTTTCCGAATATTTTTATTTATATTTTTAATAGCTTTTTGTTTTATTTAACATAACAAAAAAAATATATTTTAAATTCTAAGCATTTTTTTATTGTATCGTAATTCGGATTTTTTTTTTCAATTAATATTTTTATTAAATTTACAAATTTGTTTGTAGTTATTGATTAAATTTATTAATTATTTCTTGTTATTAATTAAATTTATTAATTATTTAATTAATTATATTTCTTACGTTTTTTTACTTTTTTATTTTCGTTTCATATTTCACTACTTAATTATTATTATAGGTAATTGTAGCCCTTTTTAGATTTAATTATTTTCAATATTTTTGTTTTATAATAATTTATTATTTATACAAATTTTATTCACACTTTTAATTTTATTTTATTATAGTTTCTAATTAGTTTTATTTTATATATCTTATTTTTATTGTTTATTTATTTATCTATTTTCTTTTTTCTTTTTGTTTTACATTCAATTTTTTTTATTTTATTATTCATTTATTTGTGTCCTTTCATATTTGTTTAATTTTATTTATTTAATTTATTAATTTTATTTATTTTATTTAAATAAATTTCTTTTATTTTTAATAATTTATTAATAAATTTTTATTCATTTATTTATTTTGAATCTATATTATTTTGTTATTTTTTATTTATTTTTACTTTCATTCTTTTTTAGTAATTTTTTAATTTAATTTACTTATTTAATTATTTTTGATAAAGTTTTTATTTAATAGTTCATATTTTTTAAATATATGTTATATTAACCTCTTAATTTATTTGGTATTAAATATATATTAATAGAAAATAAACAGTAATAATTATTACCTTTTGGTTTTTAAAATTAATTTTTTAAAGTTGTATCCGTTGCAGCTATACACGTATTTTTTTAATATCTGCACAACCTTTGTTAAAATTTACGTAAAAAATTTAAAAATATTTATTTATAACTTTGTACATAATAAACAGCTTATGTTTAGTTTTAGAAATTGTTTATAACAACATTTATTTGATTTTAATATTTAATTAATTTATTCATTTCATTTATAAATTTCCTTTTAATTTGATAATTACAGCGTTTAAATCAAAATTCCGTTGAAGTTATATTCACGGTTTTCAGAAGACTGATTGACCGACTGATTTCAATGTAGCGAGAGAGGCGACATCGAGTTCAGTGTTGAAGTTTTGTCAGACGCCAATCAAACAACCAAACCGTCAACACACAGGCTTTTTCTCACTTTATAACAGAAATGAAAAATCAAGTAAAATACAGTGACAACAACAACAACAACAACAGCGAAAACAAAATCAAAACAAGTGAAATATAAATGAGTGAGTGCTGTGTGTTGATAATAAGTACAGTAATATTTACACACAGTGATAATTTTGTTGTTACTTTTGCAGTTGATTTGCTTGTTAAGGGCTATAATTTAAAATGAAGAACAGTTATGCACATATATGCACACTCTCTTTTGCATTCTCAGAGTGATAGTCAGTCAAATGCACCCTGTTGTTCTCTATTATTATTATATTATTCGATTTGGATTTTCTGTTTCCTTTTGTTATTGCAAATTATTTGTATTTTAAGGGAATTTAAATTTCTTACTTAAATTTTTGTTTTTTTCTTTTAATAAAATCTCAAATCATATGATTTGATTTGTTTGCCAAGAGTTGTTGTGATATAATTTATAAAGAATTTTTTCTAAAGATAAGATTTATTTTTCCCCACTTTAGATTGTAAAATATTTTATTTGTTTATGTTTTTATAAGAGATGTTCTTGTAGATTATTTTTTTGTTTTTTGTTTAAAAATTAACTGTCTCTTATTGCAGTTTTTAAAACGATAAATTTATAGAACTTTAAAATTTCTTTTTTTTTTTTGTTTTTTTATTAATTTTGTAGCACTTGTAGATGTTTTTAAAAAAAAAGTTTTTCTTTGAGATCATTTAGTTGCAATTTTTTAAGTTTTGAATTTTATTATTTTTTATATGTTATTAAAATCTTATTTTGGCTTATTATTTATTATGATTTAATTAACACGCTTTAGTAACAAAAATATTTCTTTAAGATTTATGACGTTATTATTTTTATTTGTTTATTTATTTAAATCATTTAATAAAATTAAGTAAAAGTGTTTAATGGCCAGCCATTTATTGCATAAAAAGAAGAAAATCTAAAAAGAAATAAAAAAAAAAATAAAAAATTAATTTAAATTGCAATATTAAATGGAATTTAAATAATAAAAAATCATAACTTAACTAAAACCGAAATCACGTAAAATAAAATGAAATTTTAAAGCTTTCCATTGGTAGTGTTATTAAATAAAATTTAGTTCGATCAAGCCATATTTTATAATGCCCACCTTGATAACACAATATCACAATAATTGCCGGCATTGATTGCCTTTCAATTCTTAGATGGATCCAATTTTCCGATGTAATGTAACTCTGCTATTGGTCAAACCTTTGAATAAAATTCAAATCAAACTGGGAGTTTTCAATTAAAAGCGAGAAGAGTTGAGTCAACAAGACAAAATATACCAGCCGAAATGTCTAGAAAATCTCAGAAAATATTTCTCTACTTTGGCGTGAATTAAAATGAAAGAAAAAAGTTTCAAAAGTGCCGCATAAACATCTTCACAACGCTCCCATAAAAGTCACACCAAATAAACAATTTTAGCAGCAACTACCGAAAATTAGAATGAAATTCTTGAGAAAATGATCACAAAAACAACAACAATAAATAGGACTTGGTTATATTTTTTCTATCTGGGAATAATGGAACTGAATACTTCGGAAATGGACAACTCATGCAGCATCTGTACCCCAATAACAGCAGAACAATAGAAGACAAAATACATAGGCACTCTGCCTTTTTATATGCGCCCCAGCAGGAAAAGTTTACTTAAATCCAGAGTCTACTTTTATGTCAGTACTATTCCCTTACCTTCTATGCTGCTATAACAAAATTCGTTTAAACTCCTATTGTGTGTTTCTCTCATGGCAAGCCCAGAAACTTTACGCAGTCTCCATACAATAATTTACTTGTTTACCTTTCAGCACCAGATTGCTCTAAGTTTCCTACTTTGGAATCTATTGTATAATTCTACAGTTCCCAAGCATTAAGAGTTCACTGTTTGGACCTAGCTCTTCATTCTCATTTGGTTCATTTGGAGGCTTGTATGCCCATTTTTCCACATGTTCGTTATCGTAGATAATACTGCAAAAACTATTCAAGGTCACGTTTGCAAAATACAGCTTGAGCAATGATATTCACTTTCCTTATGTTGCCACCTCGAAAATTGGATTTTATCTCCCTATTCTCATTTCAGTATTATTTTCATTATAATGTCATTCATAATTGTTATTATGGACGAAAACTTAAAAATTAAACATTTTTTTATGAAAGAAAAAACGTTAATTTAACAAAATTTAGAGTTTTCGTTAACATTTGCGTATTCTCTTACATGCAGCGGCCCTTTGCAGAGTCACAGAAAAAACCATGTGTTTACATTTAAGCACTTAACAGAATAGCAACCAACCGGCTTATCTTTTAACAGAGCATTAAAAACATGCTCTCAACAGAAACTATAAGAAGAGAGAATTAACAGAGAGAGAGAGAGAACGAAATCCTACATGAAAACAAACAAAACAAAATTTGCAAAACAAAAAACAACAACTTTAAACAGCTGATTTGTTGAGATTTTTTCCATGATCCCCAAACAATAGCAAAATAAACATACACACACACTCGTATAAACATTAATACACACAGCAACAATAGAAAACAAAAATGTATACACGTTGTTGGTATTTAGCTAATGAGTGTGTAAAATAAAAGCAAAATAAAAACAAAACAAAAAGCAAAGAAGAAAGAGTGATTGCTGCTCAAATACAAGATAATTTTTATACGAAAAAAAGGAAAATTCAAAAAAAAAAAGAAAAAATATGTATGGGGAAGTGTATTAAAATAAAATAAAACAAAATGAAATGAAAAACAAAGATTTTAATTCTACTCGTTTATACTGGATATATTCATTTCACAAACAATCACTTCTTATCACTTTGAAAGGAAATTCAGAGATTTTGGTAATATGTAATCAATAATTAATAAAAATTGCTAAAAACAAGAAAGTATTTTTTCTTTAAGTCAGACACTTTCATTTTGAAAGAAAAATCTAGAGATGTTAAGCAACCACATACATATGTATATAGTACATTCGCTTACTTACGCTTTAAACGTGGTATATTTTTTATTATTATTTTTATAAGCAACAAATAATTAAATTAATAACAAAACACTTGTTCTACCAAATAAATTATTTACTTGGAATTTTACATTTTGTGGAAGTGGAATTTTTTTCTTCTCATTTCATTTCATTTTTTTTATTGTAGCACCGTCCACTGTAATCTTTAAAACCGCGTACGTTTTCTTAAGCACTTTTTAAAAAAAATCCGTCTCCGTTATAAATACCACTTTTACTGTTGAGTTGCGTTAGTTAAACTGATTACAAAGTTTGTTGGCATTTTATTCCCAACTTGTAATTTTTGTTTTTGCGTTAAAATAATGTATGCATGTGTGTTTATGTGCTTTGATTTTATATAAAAGTAAGCTTAGTTTAGCTCTCTTTCTCGCACTCTCTCTCTCTCTATCAATTTTAAATATCAACTGTTTTAATCTCAGCTCTCTGTTATTATTTTTATAGAGCAAGGCAAGCTAAATCAAAACCAATTTGTTGTTGTTTTTTTTCTTATATTAATATTTAGATTTTAAATTACTTTCTTTTGTTATTGTTGTGGCAGAGAGAGTAGTTATTGATTTACTGAGTTTTATTAGGCGTTAAGTTATGATAACATTGAAGGAACATTGTCCTTCATATTTCACTGATCCTAATGATTTTTTTTGTTTACAGGAGATGGAAAGTTTGCAAATGCTTTTCTAATGACTATCAGGACATTGGGTGCTAGAATAATGACCTCTAATCTTTCAACTAGATGGCAGAGCGGTACCAGAGTATACATATATAGTGCTATTTAATAAAATCCAGAGAGGATCAGTTGGCCAAATATGACACAATTATCGAACTTTCTGGTCAATTCTCTACTTTCGGAACACCATTTAGAATCTGCCATCTTAATATTGAGAATACAGTAAAAGATTCTTGTCATGCCTAAATAAAGTGTCCACGACCTCAAACTCGATTGGTCTTAACCATATGGCCAATAACGGCTGCAGGAGCTGCAGAGATTAGGAAGCAGAAATGACTCCATTAGAAGTTACGGATGGTTACACCCAACAAGTATTGAGTGGCTTTCAATATGCCCTTGTTCTAAGCCTAGAGCACGCTACAGTTGTCAGGCAGCCTAATCAAAAGTCTAAGGTCAGACTCTTTCATATCCGAGAGCCTAGACTGTCCAACATTTTGGAACCATCGTTATATTTGTCAAGTATCTATAAAAAAGCAAGGCGGTTGAATACAGGACAGATTAGTCTAAATAGTCCTCTTGTTATTGTAAATTTTTAGTCGTGGTTTATTGTAATAACTTCACAAACCGTTACTTTTTTTTATATTCATAACCCCCCTACTTTTTTGTTTGCAAATGGTGATTGAATTGAAATTCCCAGAATTTTAATAGTTTTTGTGGTTGATCAACGTAACACGTTTTTATTGCTGACGGAAATTTGTCTGAAATTTTAATTTGTTTTTAAATTTGCTAAAAAAAAATACTTTTAACGGGGAAAAAATTTAAAAATACATTGGAACAGACTTTTAGTCCCTCATTCTCAATGAATATACGAGAACTTTAGTTGGACACGTAAATATTTTGCAAAACAAAAATTGGTTTACAAAGTCACATACATGGTGAGGTTATTCACTTAATCTTTGAAATCCCTTACGATTATCTCTACACTTCCCTTGTCCCTAAAAGTCTAAGCAATAACACTAAGAGGCAAAGACAAACATGGCAGGTTTTCGAGCATAATTTGTGATGCGTGGACGTCATAATCGATCTACAGTGCAAAGAATTGGCAAGATTGTAAATAAATTTGAAGAAGCTGAATAATCCGACTATCCTACGTTCTATTATTGCCTATTAATCGGCCATTTACAACGCTGTAGATATATTGAATGGGTGCTAAAGCAACAGGCTTTCAATGATGATTTTCTTCAGAGTTCATGATATTCAAAGAATTCAGCAGTGACTGTGGAAAACCCATTGTATAGGAAATAAGTGGCTGTTTTTCGAAAAAATCTTTTGAAGAGCAGTTACCCTTAATTCAGAGCGCTATACCCGAAGGATAACTGACTCTTTTTTGGCATACAATTAAAGATTATGTCCTTGAACGTGTTTGCTTTGAAAGAAAAAGTAATTTCACGTTTTGACAACTCCAATTGGCCACCAGGGTCATGTAATTTGAAGTCGTTAGATCTTATTTTGTGGCGCTATGTCAATTACAGTGTCTATGCGAATAATAAATAAAAGTTAGAGCATGAGACACACCGCCTAACATGTGGACGGCACACTTTAGAGTCGGGCGGTCATGTAAATCAAATTGTTGTTCATACATAATGATACCAAAGGTCCAAGCATTATAATGAAATGATAGCTTGTAATCATAGCCTGAATTGTGTTTTATTTAACTGTACTTTTGAAATTGTTGAATGAATAACTCTTTACGTTTAATCTTCGCTATGATATTCCTGGGGTGATATTTTCCATTATTGGAATTTGAAAAATTCATCTAACGACGATCATTGTCAATTCCGTATTTATAATTAGTTATTATTTAATTATTTACTTTTTGATATTGTGATATTTAATTTTCAATTATATTTTTGCTTTTAATTGTGAGAGACTCTTATTAATTATTATTAAGTTTTTTTTTTTTTATTTTATTTTGATATTTAAAAATAATTTATTTGTTTTAGTTGTGGTGTTTTTATGAAAATTCTATTGTAAATAAATTGTTTATTTTATTTTAATTTGATTTAATTTTTTTTTTTTTGCTTTTCGATTATTATTTTTATTAATTTATTTATAATTATTAGAACTTAATACACCTTCTTTTGTTGCTTGTTAATGGTTATTTGTTTGTTTTTGTTATTTTTTTATCCAATTATTATTAATGACAATATCTTATATTTTTTTATTTTAATTTTGTTGTTTATTTATTGTATTATTTAATCATTATCTTTCTTAAAACAATTATAACGTTATTAATTAATTAATATGTACCTTCTCGCACTCGTTCATATATATGTACGAACACATGTACATTCGTTAAATATTTGATTTGAATTTATGACGCATTTTTTATTACATTTTTTAATGATTTTTTTTTTTCTCTGATAATTTTTTTAAACTTCTTGTATTCACATACATACATATAAATATATATTTAATTTACTTATGCATAACTATATATATAAAGTCAAATGTTTGTTGGTTTGTTTGTCCGTTATAATTGCATACATCAGTGAACCGTTGTTGCTGAAATCTTCAGAGTAGCTCATAGTATTCCCGCTAACGTCTGACCACTGTTATAGGGTTGCTTTTAGGTAACTCATCGCTTTATGTCATAATGGAAGATAAAACTCTTTCTAGTGCTTTACCATTCAAGAGTATTCCTGGCGAAGCACATCGGACTTTGCCTGGTTGTTTGAAATATCGATGTCACCAAATCGTTGTTGCTGACGTTAACTTTATAGCTTTTTTATTTCTTCAGTCATTGGACTATAAACCCATTTAATCGGAAAGTTTATTCTTCTTATAGATTTTTTAATTCGATTTAACGAAAGATGACTGACTGGTGTTTTAAAAAGCACACAGCAAATCATTTTTCTTCCTTAAGATTTATTTTTTATGATGAATTTTTTATTGACAATTTTAATTGTGATGCATTTTTTATTGCATTTTAAATGCAAACAAACAAAAATGGTAGTTAAGTAATCATCAGTAAGCCTACCTTAACTCACAAATGATATAACCTGTTGAGACGATAAGCTTTAATAATGTGAAGATATACTCATTATCCTCAATATCAACATACTCATCAACAGCAATGCAAAAATTTAGTCTAGGAGATTGGCTGTTATACCGCTACCATGCGTACTAGCAGGTCTACAGCCTCCTTAGGATTTATTAGACAAGATTGAACTGATATAATGGAATCGCCGATTGCTTTTCCTCATTATGGTTGCCTATCCAAGAACTTAATGATCTGAACAGCATTTATGTCAAAATTTATAGGAACCCAAGGAAGCAGAAAAATTTTCTTTGACTTTCTTGTTCTACAGTAAAGTTGTTCAACTTTATCTCCATCCAGTTACAAGTGTATATAGACCAAATAAATTTGCACTCAATTAAAATGACGCGTACACGCGGTTTTTCACATAACCTCACAAAAAGAAATCTAATGAAATCAAATTGTGTAAAACGTTCTGGACACTGCTTATGAAATGAAGCCAAAATTGGTTGTGTTGTGGGACTGGTGGCAACATATTGTTGAAGCCACAGACGATCCATGTCATAATTTTCATTTGCAGGCTAATAAATTTGGTTTTTATACGGCTATTGCTCTCTGAATTGCCAGCAATAGTGCTTCCAGGGCCAAAAATACAACCACTAATCCTTGTCTGAAGGGATTAGTGTGGGATTAATGTGTAGCAAACAGTGATTACTTCTGGGTTCTCCGAACTCCATATGTGACAACTTTACTTGTTAACACGTAGCAATCAGCTGAGAAATGAGCATCTTTTATAGGTTTCGGCCACAATATAATTTGTGGTTTCGGCTTGCCTTTAAGACTTTTTAATTTTTGTGTCCAAAAGTGCTGAATTTTTCTCTAGCCTCACTTTGAAAATATTTTAGTATAACAAACGTCAGTACGCATGCACCCGCGGCAGTAGACAGCGGTACCGTTAGGCCACTTGAATTAGAATTTTACAATCGTGGGCAAAATTTCTTTACATGGCGAATCTAACTGATAATTTTGATAATAATAGTAAAAACCGGCTATAAAATATTGCCGTCAGCAACATTTAATATAAAATAATTAAGGAAAGTTAACAGATGTATGTACTTACCTTCTGTATTAAAAATTAATCTTTACCACCGCACTTTATCACAATATTTTCATTATTTTTTTCTCTCTTTTCTTTCTTAAAAACAATAATAGATTCTATAACAAGAGAGATTTTCTTCTACTTCTGTGGCATTTAGCAACAAATTCTTTTTTTTTCATTTCATTTCATTGTTATTGTTTTTATATTTTAGCGCCAATCTATTGGAACTTTTTCTATACGATTTTATTATTCCATATACACGATCACGACTATACTAAAAACATGGTGACAGCAAAATGTCCACAAATGCCTCTTATTTGATTTCTTTTGGTTTTGCATTAATTAGACATGTTTGTGTTTGCTGTATGGACATACTACGTACATACATATCTACATGTATATTTTTGTTTGTTTATTTTGAAGAGAGCGAAAGGGAGTCGTTAAATACAGAGTTGAATAGAGAGTACTTAGCTACCGTGTGTAATTGAGTGTCACCAACTTGTTTGTATGCATGTACATACATACATATGTATAGCGATTTGCTGCCAACCCAATGGCTAGCAGTAGTTGTTAATGAAATTTTTGTGCTTCGTTAAAAGAATATAAAGAGACAATAAAATTCACCTTTGCTCTGAGTAAATATAAGACACAAAATGTTTTTATTTTGTATGCCAGGAATTTCCTTTTAATAACACAAACAAATTGATGAAAATATTTAAAATAAACAACAACACTGTTGTATGGAAACAAACAACCTACAAACCAAGAGATCAGCTGTTTTTTTTATTTAATAATCATGTTCAAAGCGAATTCATGTAACCGGTGGGACTATCTAAACAGCTGATCTCTTTCTTAATGTCAAAATTTTGTTGTTTTTGTGTGTGTCTGTTGTGCGTGTGCGTGTTGTTGTTCATTTTTTTCCTTTTCCATTTTTTTTTCTTCCTATTTTGACAACATTAAAGTTGTTTAACAAAAACAAAATGCCTGTTGTTTTTGCATTGTTGTATTTGTTGTAGACCTGCGGCTACCATCTATGAATTTGCCTTGATCATGTTTTTACTTGTTTTATCTCGTTTTCGTTTTACCAAACAGAGAGTGTTAGAAAAATACTTGCTTGTACTCTTTAAAATTACAGAGAGTCTATGAAAAAAAGAGTGGCGCCTAGTTTTGTTGCTTTCTTTTAACAAATTGTTAGTGTCATTGTTTGTTTGGCTGCTTGTCTGTGATTTAACACCACAAGAGATTTTATTTGACACATGTTTCTCTGTAAATATTAGCAAAAGTAGTAATTCCTTGTGGTTGTTGTTTTTTTACAACAGCTGTTAAGTCAAAACCTACATAAGGGCCTAGTGTTTTCTAAAACGAAAGTGTTTTAATGCAAAAATTTAATCAAAAGTAGCAGAAAACGATGCAAAAAAGTTTAATAATGAACGATAAAACGTTGTTACACGTTCTAATTAAATTAATTAATTTATTTTCGTGAATTTATTATTATAACGTCTGCATGCCGTTTATGGTCACTTTACTAGCCATATGCAGACATTGAACACACGAGGGCTGTTTCAAAATTTGTTTTTCCAACGTATAGCCGTAGGCAAAGCGGTGTTTTTTATGCGAAAGTTCTTGAGTGCTGGAATATTCTCTGAAACTCTCTGAATTTACTTGAACAGCCAGACTGGGTTCAAATCTCTAACGAACGTTATCTCAGGGAAATTATTGGCCATTGAAAGGTAAGTCTTATATGAGTTTTAAGGACACAGGGATATTGTAGGAAATTACGTTGCTTATGACCAAGGCTGGTGCAGAGTTCACAATCTCCGACACATTAAATGGCTTCGGTGTTCCAATGCCTCGGTTAAACTGAGTATTCTTGGGTCGCTCTACAAGGACCCTCAAATTCGTTGGCACTCAATATGGCTCGTCACTGTTAGACTGATGTGGATTAGAACAGGCCTAGTTGTCGGTTTGGTTGCCTATTGAAAATATTTGGTTCTTGAGGCCTTACCCTTCAAGGAGGATTTGCCATCGAAACTAAGAAGCTTCGAAGCTAGAACCCTAAGAGCAATTAAATCATTGTATTTGGCTGGGAAAAGTTTAGTTTTGAAACCTTAAGAAATAAGCAATTGCTGTTAAACCGAAATATGGAAAAAAATCAGTTTATTGTTAATAAATTCGAAACAAAATCAAACAAAACTAAGTAAAAATGAATATGGTTTTTTGATTATTAAACCTTCAATAAAACTCAAAGGAACACTCCCTAATAATAAACGTTATAAGGCGGCACGGCACAAATAAATCTATTATACAAATTTTATAACCTTTGAATTTATTTAAACCATAAACCATAATATTTAAATAAATTTGAGGGCAATAAAAAAAATCACAAAATAAAATTCTTAAATATGCCATAAAATCTTTAAAATCAATTTCACACTATAATCGAATTGATAAACGAATTTATTTGTTCAATGTGAGTGGGCGCCTGATTTAAATTGGCAATGAAAGCGTCTATTCCAAACAATACTATGAATATAGATGAACTTTTCTAACGATCCCATATTCTGTATCAACTGTGAATCGATTTCAAAAAAACCTCTGATACGATTAGACGGAATGGAAAGCATGGAGATAGACAACTGTACGCCAGAAAATAATTCGAATCGTCACAGCTATGTATGAGGAGGCAAAACTTTCATCAGTCAACCATATTATACCAACGTTGACGAAAAAAACAAGAATATACTCTGGTCGAATACGGATCTCTGGAACTTAACCAAAAATAACCCATATTGTAGCTTATTAAACGTAGCGTTAAAGTTAATTGGTCTTACAGTAGATGGCCCGATAATTTACAAAGATGTCGATGGTGAGGTATTCTCAAGACTCAAAAAGCTTTAACACTCCAAGTGTATCAACAACAACCTGGTGAAAACTACGATGCCTTGTGGAAGCTATGATCCCTATACTTGGCAAAAGGGTAATAAAAAACTTTTTAAACCCTTAATAATTAATAGGGATAAACTCCCTATCGGGAGCAGATACTCTTACCCTTCTGAGATTTTTATTTTATTTATTTATTTATTAATTATAATACAATTACAAATTATATATACTAATTATTAGTTACGAGCTGAGTAGCTTAGACCATGTTCTCGGTGTAGTGTAACAGACCAGAGCCTCTGGTGGGAATCGAAACCACGACCCTCACGCTAACAGTCTAACACACTACCCACTCGACTACCAGGGTGCCCCCTCCTGAGATTTATAATGGGATTACGGGATGTGCTTTTCCTTTTTTCCCACTTTCTCAGACGAACACAATAGGCTTTATTACCTTCGAGTGTTTTATTATTTGCTATCTAACCGCTGGCTACTCCACATTCCTCTGTCACCTCTACACTTTAGTATTAGGCGATCTTCTTATCCAGTTTCCTTGCAGTTTAAATTTAATTGAGCCTCATGGCGGGTGTCAGTCTATTGCGTTTTTTTTTTATTGAAAATTGTAATCATTTGCTGATTTCCCAATGATTCGTGTTAAAACATCACCTTATTGTTGTAGCTATTGTTGATATAATTGTTGTTATCGCTGTAATTTAAATGTTTTTTGTTTAATGAAAATCTGTCTTAAACAATTTTTAAACACTTTATACTCGTGAATGTTCACGTTCATGATTTTGTTTATTCTTTTGTCGTTTTTCGTTTTCAATTCGCAATTTACATGGCGTCCTACTGGCTCCTATACATTGGTGATTACTACAGAGAAGTGACTGCGACGATACAAATCACCTGCCATTAAGCGTGTTTAAAAACAAATTTTTTTTGCATAAATTGGCTAAAACTGGTTATGGCCGCAAAAATGGCCCACTTGTAAAGGCAATTAATTAAAGTTTTATAAGCAAGTGGGGGATTTCTTATAAATGGGGGAATTTTTTTAAGACGTTTTTAATAGTTTTTGAATAATTTTGTTTAAATTCGTTTGAATTGAAATTAAAATTTAATTGGAAGTCATGATAATATTTCCAAAGACAAGGTGAACGCCTTCACACTAACGTAGTGGAGAGTTCGTCGTAAAATTTAAAGTTTGTTAGGAAAGATAAAATGCCAGCAAGAAAAATTAATTTTTCTACACAGTAGGAGAACATAGATGATCTAATCGTGAAGCAAAATTGATAATAAAACAGAACAGAAAATAAGGTTTAGAATAGGAGCGCAGCTTTATTAAGCAAACATAGAGGTCCATGTGAAACGATGCCCCAGAGCTATCTAACAAGTCTTGATTACCCTGTCTTGGCAATCAGCATCAGGTCTTCGCATACATAGCGTGACTGCCTCATAATCAAGCTGAAAATGGGTCTGAAATTTTGGCTTCGTCGTTTGACTATCGAGAAAAGCCGAATGAGGAAAGTCTACTTATTTTTATTACGAAGTCGCCGTAGCCTAGTAGGTAGTGTGTTAGCTTATTAAATGAGAGGTCATGTTTCAAATCCCAGCTCAGAGATCTCGCGAACGAAACGAAATATAAAAAGCTATTTCCCGGGCGGCTTCCTGTCAACACTTCTGGCAAAAACTCTGAGAGTAAATAAAATTGCCATGAAAATGTTCTCAAAAATCTGTTGTTTCGCCACTCGTGCTTAAAATTAATGGACCCAGTATGGGTTATAATGATTAATTAAGTAAGTAATACTTCCCTTTGGTAGTTCACTCGGATTGTAGCTTAATCACAGTTTGCTCACTAACTGGGATGCCTTGAAATACATCTTGAAATTAATCTGTGTTGTCTCGTATGTAAAAAGTAGCAGGAGAGGTTTTATATAAGTAGGGGATCCCACTCTCTTTGCAAAAGTCTACTACTATTAGCTTACGTTCCCCTCGGAATATCTAAATCGTTATAAATTCTTAAAAAAAAATATAAAAATTGTTTTCATTTTTGATCACGTTTAAAAAAACAATTGTTTGGCTAATAAATTATTACGAGTAATGATTGTAATTGTCAACCGTTTTTTGTTTGCTATTATTCTAAAAATTTTATACGAGGTTTATTCGGAAAGGGACATTTTTTAAGGTACTTTTACAAACAATTTAACTTTTATATCTTTGTCAACATTTCCGAGATGAAATCAGTTAATGTCAGTTTATGGAAACTTTAAAGAACTTATGCAGTTAATAGCGGGGTATGCTTGAGCATTATTGGCTTCGAATTGGGTTTTTAGTGCTTTGAAAACGGCACTTGTGTCAGTAAAAAATAATTTTCAATTGTAATTCCAAGTGACGCATTATCGTTAATGTCATCACCTAAGCGTTCCAATGGAAGAGTTCAACGGAGTCAAAGACACAAAAAAATTTCATTAAATTTCAAGGTTTTATTATGAACTTAACGGAAATATTATCTTGAAAGTTTGTCGAACGAGTACAGTCATTAACAGATTTATTACGAGACCTACTGCGATTATCCAAATCTGAAGTGAAACTAAACAGAATTTCTAAGATGAGTGATGAGAGTGCACAAGGCCATATCAGCAATATAAACGAAAGTTTGAACGCCCAGTTTACATCATAAATTCATATTTATTTTCGATGTTTTTTAGAATCGGGTACTCTTAACACGGACTCCATTGATTCACAAAGGAGAGAGATGAGGAAATTAACCGATTAACAGAAAGACAAGACACTTGTGGCTCTGTATGAGTATAAGAAAAACACATTTGCTTTACATTTACATCGAATCTATATTGGGAACCTGGCACTTCAGTGTAATGAATGACCTGTAATGACGATACCATAACCGATACCGATAACTTGTCAGAAGTGTTTTGGATACAATCTAGGCCTGCGTAACATAGACAGGATGTCTAGGAAATACCACGAATGGATATATGTACTAAAAACGCATTTTGCTTTACATTCTCCTCGAATCTATATTGGAAACCTAGAACCTCATAATGGTTTGTAATGACGATACCATAACTGATACCGATAACTTACCAGAACTGATTTGAATACAATCTACGCTTGCGTAACATAGACAGGATGGCTATGAAATACCACGAATGAATATACTAAAAACACATTTTGCTTTACATTCTGCTCGAATCTATATTGGAAACCTAGAACCTCATAATGGTTTGTAATGACGATACCATAACCGATACCGATAACTTACCAGAACTGATTTGAATACAATCTACGCTTGCGTAACATAGACAGGATGGGTATGAAATGCCAGTTAAGAATTATAGACATACGGTAAAATAGGCACAACTATATTGCTAAGGGACCTATGAAAGCACCCAAGCTAGCTTTGTTTAGGCCAGTTGCCAACTCAATCTATATTAATATAAGAGCAGCCAAATGCTACATGGAAAAGGAGTTTGATGATAAATGTGGAAAATTGTGAACGAAGCAAGAATACAGTAACACCTCGCTTACGCGGTACTACAAAAGCGCTGCACTATATAGCGACGGCGTATACTATGTATCTTTTTCAATGCTCTTTTGTTAGTCTGTCCAGAATAAAGATTCCAACTGTATTTTCCGAAGTCACAGTTACAGTACGAACGCATCTTTCTTGCGTTACAGTTGATTTATTAGTTGCCTCGTTTAACGCTGGAACTTATTGGAACGTATCCCCCACGTCAAGCGGGGTCTTACTGTAAAATAAAGTTACTAGCGAACGATAGAATAGCCTGCCAACATTTGTTAGAAGCTTTGTTCTCCCTAAAGAGTTAAACGGAATATGAAAACTTAGCAGAAGTACAAAGTTATACGTTGGCTGTAGAAGAATTACTTCGAAAATGCAAAAACTAGGTTATAAAATTGAAAATTTTTGAAACATACCTCGTCGAGTTTTATACTTTTCTAAACAAATACTGCGTCGTCACCAGTTTATAATTTTTAAAAAAATGTTGATTTCATGATTAGAAAAGAAAATTTAAATAATTTATTCCGATTAATTCCAAATTAAAGCTCAAAATAAAACTGAAAATGAAACAAACAAAAAAATTGTTAAATATTACAGGAATTAGGCAACACAACAGTAACCGTAATTGTTAATAAAAAAATTTGTTTTATTGTTTCTTCTTATGACTTCAAAAAAAAAAGCGCATAATCATCGCATTGTTACGGCATTATTTAATTCTTTTTTTTTTATTTGCATTCTTTATTAAAAAAATAAAAAAAAGTAATTCGCCATGTTAATGACAAAAATTGATGGCAGCACAAATTTCTTGATAATTGTCAATGCACGTGCCATGTTGAATTAACTTGGTCAACAAAGAGTCAATTAATTTACACAATTTTTTATACGTTTTTTTTTTTGTTTGTTTTCAGTCTTTGTGTCTGATCTTATCACGTGCAGTTTAAATTTAAGTCACAATGCAAGCTTTATATCTATAAAGCTGGTCAAACTGAATGCATAAAGTAGCTACACTTGGTAAGTAAATAGCCAGGTTTAAGGACGTTTATAGCCATAGGGGCAAATACAAACGCACATTCTAGTCTCGTTCGTCCTATAAAGTGAAGAAGTGAAGTAAAAGAATAGAGAGAAAGAGAGAGTGCAAAAAACAAAGCCGAAGAATTAGTTAAACAAGAATGAATTTCTACCTCTCAATTTCCGGTAGACAGTTTAAATCCGTAAAGAAATCATTTCTCAAGATATTCAACCTCTCTATCTATCAACTCTCCTCTATCTCCACATATCTTGCAGAAATCCGCCTGACATCACAATGTCGCCTAAGGAATTCAGTCTTCAGTTTCACCTTGAGTCCCAAAGGCTCCTGGTTACATAGTATCCTGATTTATCCTACCAGCGACTGTGCTCCTTTCTCGGACATATCTCCCAATGAGTGCATAGTGGTAGCAAATTGTAGGATAAAGCCTAACAATCACACCAACATTCGATTGAGAAACTAATCTCGCATGTGAGTCAGCCCTCTCGTTTCTAGAACTACATTAAACTAACTCTTTTATTCGATCAGACCGATGTTTACATCGTAATAATACAGGCTACTCTCTCTTCTTTCTGGCATGATTTCTCAGTACATAGCTATGATTATCACTCTACAATCGACCCAATTTTAAACGATAGAGATCAGATTCAGATCCTAATGAAAAGATCATGGCAATTTCAGGCGGCTGATCATGCAGAGGGAGAAAGCTTGTTGAAGAGAGTTAAGCTAAGGCAGTTACTACTACAACCGCTTGCAGACACTAATCATATGATTGGTTTTCTACCAACTATGAACGATAGCATAGGCAAGAAAAGCCAGAAAACGTAATCGTGTCATCATCTGCTTTGATCAGAATACGTAGAAACAGCGCCCACCTTTAGGTTGGGAATTTGAAGTGAATTCAAAGCGATAATTTAGGCAGTGCGTATATTGGGATGATGCACAGACCTGACTACAGCAGTATCTCTTTCAGTCTTTTTAAATTTCTTCATAATCTAGTCAATTCCTTGCTCTTTGGGGCGAGTATGCCGACCATAATCACAACGTACGGTTATTGAAGGATCGCTCTTCGTAAATGGCAAACCTAACCTAATTCACTAAATAAATTACACTTCAAATGAAAGGGTAACCCATCTTCACAGATAGGTCAAGTTAGTGCTGGGGCTTCTGTAGGGAACTCGGTCTTGAACTCCACTTTTGGTTGAATGATGACTGCAACGTTTTTCAGGCGGAGATTTTCGCAATCTTCAAGGCTATTGAGGCCATAGCCCAGCTTCGGATTCGGAATCTTATATGATCTTCGTTGACAGTCAGGCTGCCCTTAGGGCCATTGAGTCGGTCTGGTGCAAGTCACGGCTCGTTCGCATGTGCAAGGAGTCGTTGAGGACTTTTGGACTAGACCGTATCCGTCTTTGCTGGGTTCCGGGTCATAGCGGAATACTGGGCAATGAGACGGCGGATGCCCTCGCTAGGTTAGGTTCGCTCTCTGGGGGCGATTTAATAGTTGGTCCTGACCCCCGGTCTGCCACCTCTACGGTCTCATCAATGGATGGGTCGGGGAGGAAGAGCAGAGACGTTGGGGGAACGGATCGAGATGTTTTGTTTCTAAATGTCTATGGCCTGCTGTGGACAGTAAGAGAACAGGTTGGCTGCTGGGCTTGGATAAGGCCAGCTTAAGGTTGGTGGTCGGTTTTATCACGGGGCACTGCGAGATTAGGTCACTGACGGGGATCTGAAACAGATCCCAGCCGGACTATTGCAGGGCATGTTGCGATGAGGAGGAGTTTGAGACTATCGAACACCTCCTCTGTAACTGCCCAGCCCTTGGTAGGTTGAGGCTGAGGACCCTTGGTAGGGCCTCCTTTGAGAGTTTGAACTCTGTGTCGAGAGCCGACATCAAGGCTCTCCACAGATTCATTAGTGGCTTAGGCTGGTTGAGAGGCGCTAGGGCTTCGCGCTCTCTCTTCTTTGTTGGGTCTGTGTGACCCCTCCGCTTCCCATTCTCCCTTTCCTATCTCCTCTCCTTTCTATCCTATTCCCTCTCTTTTATCCTTCCTCTTTAAGGACGTTGTACAATGGGTCAATTCGACCTCCGGCTACTGTACTTGTCTTAATTGACAAGTACACGTCCTCTAACCTAACCTAATAGCTAAAAGCGATTTTAAATTCACTAACTGGATAACCCGATATTCCAATTTTTCTTTTAATAAAGTTATTAGAAAACTTACGAAGAAAAAAAAAACTTAATTTACTATTTCAATTATAGCAACCAAGCGGAACGTAGAATAAATCAACAACAAAAAAAAAACATGGCTTGTGACACTCACTATAGCAACGCTTGCTATTCCCATTGTTATAAGGCGGCTTGGGAATTCAAAGTGAATTTAAATACACAAATCGATATGGTAAAATAAATAAAACAAATAAATTATAAATAAATTCTTAAATCAAATTAACATCCAATTTTCATTTCCATCCACTATCTCCATAACTGATCGATCAATCGATCGATAAGCAATACAATGTCAAGCGAAATTTTTAATAATTTTTTTAAATAACAAAAGCAATTCGATTTAACAATAATAATAATGCCAAAACAAATATGTATGTAAATACAAAATAATTTATTTTTAATGCAGTAGTAAATAAAAAATTTAAAAAAAAGAAATCAAAAATAATCGTCGGAAGTAATTCGCCTTGTATATGAATATGAACTAGAAATTTCCAGTTGAAAACTTTTAAAAATGAAACACCAATTATTGAATGAAATTTTGTCAGAAAGAGAAAAATACAAAAAAAGCTCTTTAATATACTTAAAATTAATGTTTTTATTGCTTTTTTATTAAGATTCTTATTTTGCTTGGTTTAAGACAAAAAAGAAATTCTTTTTAAAATAAGGAACCGAAGCAAGACTTTTACTGTTCATTACTTTTCCTTAGAACTCTATACCCTTTTTTTTAGCGATTTTCAATAACTTCAATAGCTTTTTGAAATAGTTATCAACCACAAGCTCTTTCCACTCATTGTTTTAAGTTAAATAAACCGGTTACCAGCATAACGTTGTTCTTATGAATCCGAGGAACGAGCTAGTTCTAACAGCGTCAATCTATGGCCAAGGGCTTCTAACCACATAGTTATCTGACCTATCCTGCGTTTTCTTACCATTCATCACCTCATGATTAAATAGGGTTGACATATTCTACGACTAGAACTAAAAGTCACCTTATCATTGGAATAACATTCCAATGACAATTGCTATGCCCTATAGTCCAATGGAATGAGTTCAGTAAAAATTCATGGGTACTATTACAAGGCACTGTTCTATCTCCAATTTCAATCCATATTGTTCTTAATGACCTCATCTCATTAATTTCCTTTCTACTCTTTTGTAGAGGGCAGTAATATTTGTTATCCATGGTCCTTTGGATATACACAGATCGAGCTTTCTGAACATTATGGTAAAATGGCTTCATATTTATGACTCATATTATCGACTTAGTAAGTAGTGTGTTCGCTTATTAGACGTAAAGCCCGTCCGTTTCTTCGGCGACTTCCTTTCAGCAGATTTCTGGCAAAAACTCTGAGAGTAAATAAACCTGCCATGAAAAAGTTTCTCAAAATCTGTCGTTCGGAGTCGACTTTAAACTGTAGGTCCCGCCACTCAAGTATAAAATTAAGGCACACAACATGAGGGGTGTGAGAAGCTAGACCGTAATCCTAACTGAAGGGTTGTAATGGCCAATTATGTATGTATGTACAGTAAACCCTCCTATAACGCGGTACTCTCAGAACGCGGTTTCCATATAACGCGGAGCTGAAATTGCGACAGCCCTCCTATAACGCGGTACTTTCAACACGCGGTTTCCATATAACGCGGAACCCTCCTATAACGCGGTACTCTTACAGCGCGGTTTCCGTTCAATAACATCCCATAAGTTCCTTGCAGTCTTTTAGTTTAGTTTTTATTTCATTTTTTTTATCAATCCTTATATAAACTCTGGAATTCAATAAAAATAATTTATAATTTATCTTGCCTTTTGTATTTCTTGATCTCCATATAACGCGGTACGAATGATGGGATTTGTACTAATTCTGAGTTTCTTATAGCGCGGTTTCCATACAACGCGGTAGACGGTTTCCATAGAACGCGCTACGAATTACACTGGTTTGTACGGTGAAATCCGAGTTTCTATAGCGCGGTTTCCATATAACGCGGTACGCACTCACCGCGTTATGGGAGGGTTGACTGTATTGGATGATTCCCTCAATGCATTATAGCGAAAATTCGTTCTTGACCCAAACTAATCGATATGGAACGCTCGTCCTGCAAAGTTATTCCCACCGTTGACGATATAGATTTATACCGAACCTTAATAGACACTATACCCCCCTTCATCTCTTCTCACCACTTATTTTCTTAGCTTCAACACAATGCTCGGCATTGAGTAGGGTCCATACTCTGAGTGTCATAGTACCATTACAATAGGATGGTATAAGGGTTTTCTCACTCTTACTTCGCCGTTGATCCTATAAGTATCAAAAGTCCGTAGTACTTATAGATATAACTTTCAACACTAACATACAAAAACTTTTTGTTTTTATTTCATAATTGTTAGTTTTTATTTGAATTTTTCTTTTTATTTTCTTGAAATTTCTTAAAATATCATGTTTTTAATTATAATGTTTCCTGTGTATTTTCTTGTTTTATTTTTATTTTTTAAAATTACATTTTAAAGTTTTTTTTTTTTTAAATTGACCAATCCCATTATCTTTTCCAATATTGTGACAAGAAGTTATCATAGTTCTGGCTTACAGCAACATGAAAGCTGTTGTATGGTTACAAAGTTACAAACTAAATTATTAATTAATTATTAATTTGTAATAATAGTAGGTAAGGAGGTAAATAGAAAAAATCCTTTTGTTTCTTTTTATTATTATTATTATTATTAAATTCTAAACACAACATAATTAAAATAAATTTTAGTTTTCTTTTTCTTTTGTACAAAAAAATCTGTTTTTCTTTAAGTTTCAAAGGTATTACAATACACTTAGGAAATACAACAATACAATGTATGTGTATGTGTGTGCTACTTTTATTTCTTTTTTTTTTAATTCATTTGTGTTAAGTTTCATTAGGAATAATTGGAGAATTAAGGACGTACGTTTCGAATTGATTTTGTTGTTGTTGTAAAGTTAAAAATTAAAAACTAAACGATAAGAAATCATATCAAATCATTCATCATCATCATGTTAACATCATCATCATCATCATAAGCTTAAATTATATGCAATATAAAAAAAGAAATATGTTTTCTTTTGCTTTTTTGTTGTTTAAAATAAATACCTATGTTGATCACTTAAGCAACACTTCTTCTGTAAACTGTGAAAATTATAATAAAAAATTAAAAAAAAAAAATACGTCAAGGGTGAGATAAAATAGAGACCAAACATCAAAGTGATACAAATTGGTGTACATAAGTTGAGCGATTCACATTCATAAAACAAATGTAAATCGCTTTAGATGCGTCTAGAGAAACCAACACTGCCGCTGCCCATACCGCCACCACTACCACCACCACCACCACCAATACTGCTGCCACTGCCAATGCTGCCGCCACCCATGCTATTACCTGAGCTATAGTTGTTGCCTATTTTGGACCTATTCGCTTTGCCATTGAAGAACAATTCAATATAACGTTGGCCCATTTTGCAACGATGCCTTTTCATGGCCAATTGGGCATCTTCATACGATTCGAAGAGTGCTTCGGCTGTGCCATTATGACGGCCATGTTTCTTCTGATAATGTATACGTACATTGGCTGGGCGTATGGGTTCGAAGAACTAAATCCAACAAAACAAAAAAAAAAAACATAAGAGATCTTGTTTACAATATGGCCCATTACCAAAAACACTCACTTTGAAGACATCATTTTCGAATGAACTAAAAGGTAATCCACGCATTAATATAACATAGTAGTCATCATTGCGGCCACCACCAATCGGACCGAAATTACCACCAGAGACTCCACCACTAATTCCACTCATGTTACCACCAAAGCCACCCATCATATTACCACCGAAACCACCGCTGCTGCTACCACTACCGCCACTACCCATGTTATTGCCAAAGTTGTCGAAATTGTTGAAGCCACTGCCATTATTGCTGCTTCCGCCTCCCATACCGCCACCTCCCATGCCGCCTCCCATTCCGGGTCCCATATTACCACCACCACCACCACTACTGATGCCACGGTCATTGCCAAAGTTACCAAAATCACCGAAATCATTGCCGAAATTGCCACTATTTCCGCTGAAACGGTTAAAGCCACTACCGCCGCCACCACCACTATTGCTGCCCATAGAGCTGCCGCCGAAAATACCTCCGCCGCTTCCACCGCCGTTATTGCCAAAGTTTCCACTGCCACCGCCACCGCCACCATTGTTTCCAAAGTTTCCAAAGTTACCGGAGCCTCCGCCACCGCTACCTCCTCCGCAGTGGTTGCCAAAACCACCAAAACCGCCACCGCCGCCGCCACCACCATTGCTATTGTTGCCGAAATTACCATTATTACCAAAGGTGGGTAAATTATTGAAACCGAGGGTATTATTAGCGCCTACTCCAAAGCCACCGTTATTACCCCAACCTGTGAAAAAAAGAAACGCACCAAGTACAACAAAATGCATTAAGCAAGTGGTGGAATATTGCATTAAAAAGAAAACGGGGAAACAATTCAAACAGCTCATATTCAGGTTATTAATATTGAAACTCTGCGATGTTAACGCTTATCTACTGCTTTTAAAGGTAGGTTTTTGTTTCCTCCGTCTCGACTACAAATGACTAAATGCCCCCAACGGATCACAAAGAGGTCACAAGTTGAAGAGAAACAATTTTGAAATATAGGGCTATCCATTTCGTGGTTTCAAAAGTATGGGACTGGAATTGTTGTGAACCAATTTTTTCTTTTCAGTTGAAAGTCTGACATTGACGAAAATGGATCGCTTAACTATCACACAACGCATAAAAATTATCAAAACCTACAACAAAAATGGTGATTCTGCCACAGCCACGTATCGTGCTTTAAGAGGAGATTATGGTTTACATAATCGTCTAACTACGCAAGCAATTGGCAAAATTGGATTCTAAGAATCCTCAAGTAATTGAAGAGAGGCCATTACATCCAGAAAAAGTCACTGTTTGGTGCGCTCTTTGATCCGAAGGTCAATTCGGAGCGTTATGGTCATATGATACCCGACTTTTTTTTGCCTACTATTGCAGAATACGACTTGGAGAATATGTGGTTTCAACAAGACGGTGCCACATGCCACACAACTCGAGCGAATATGGCTTTATTGCAAGAGACATTTCCTGGCCGCGTAATTTCTCGGCGTGGCGATATGAACTGGCCACCAAGATCATGCGATTTGACACCATTAGACTTTTTTTGTGGGGCTACGCGAAAGACCGTGTTTATGCAGATAAACCTTCAATTCTTGAGCACTTAAAAACCAACATTCGTCAAGTTATAGCTGAGATACCGCCCAATATGTGTCAAAAAGTGGTCGAAAATTACCTCAAAAGAATCAATGCTTGCAACACTTCGCGTGGAGGTCATTTAAATGACAATAAAAAAGAAATATCATGAAAAAAATATTTTAAATGTGTTTTATTTACGTTTACTTTTGAAACCACGAAATGGATAACCCGATATAATGTATATAAGTTTCGGAAGAAACAAATCATGAGAGAACTTATATTCTCTTCTTTGGGAATATTATCGGCAAAGAGATAATTCAATTTCAGACAGATTCAAACTTAAACCATAGAAATAGAAGAATGATAAAACAATGCTATCACATGCTATCACAAATTTGGTATTCTAATGATGTTCCATCTGAACAAATGACAGATAAAATACGTGGTAGTTTAACCCTATAAAAGCCGTGATGCGGAAAGACTAGTCTTCTAGCATAAGCAGTAAGGACCTATATGCTAAACAATACTCTTCTTAAAACATAGATTTCAGTCATTCCTAAGCTATAAGAAAATCTGTATAGCAATTGATTTAAGTATGGCAAATACATTTATTAAAAGAAACAGCTCTACTGACTCGTTTTGATTTTATAAACATTTCTAAAGTACTTCTATATTGAATTTAAATAAGCTTGAAAAACTTACGATTATTACGGTTATTATTGCTGTTATAATCATTGCCACCGCCACCACCACCACCGCGATTACTGCCGCGATCCTTTAAATCATAGGGAGCCATACGACCATTGCCATTGCCCGTAGAACGTTTTAGCTCAGCCAAAGAACTGCGGAATATTTCAATGTATCTAGAGCACGAAAAAAAAGAAGAAAGAAAAAGAGAAATTAATTAAAAAGGAAATAAATGTTGTTAAACAGTATAGAGAAGACCCAAATAGTTGGGTGTTATCCTTTCAAGTCCAGCTGTGAACGTAGAAGATTAAAAAGAAAACAAAATATGAGGCGCTGTTGAAAAACAAAATAAAAACAGAAGGAATGGAACAAAACTTTGATAAAAAAAAACTTCCTGAAAACACTTGAAGCCCAAATACAGTGTTGTAACACATACGAGTGAGAAATTGTTAAAAAAGAAAACAATTTTCTTAGTTACTCGCTTAATTATAGTTGAAGTCATAAAAGAAAGGTATTTGAAAATTTAATGCGCCGTTTTTAGTTTAGTTTCTTAATTCTTGATTTGAATCGAAATTAAAATGAAAATTAAATGATAAATTGGAATACATTGTTTATTATTAATTGATATATTTATACATACATACATACACACACATACATATGGTCATTAATATGGGTATGAACAAAAAACGCATTATTTTCGAAAACTTTGCTTACGAATATAACTGGTAGTTCGTGTTGTATTGGGCATGTAACTTAAAAACGAGCGGAATGTTTAAGCAGCTGTCGTTTTTTTTTTTGTGCATATGGCTTGTACATACATATATTTAATAACTCATTTATTTTCACTGAAAATAGTGTACGAATTTGTTTATTCCAGTTACTTTCAAGCTATTTAGAGGTCCCCAATGACAACGTTTTTAAACATCAACCCATCTAAGCTATTCTCTGTTGATAGTTTATTGCGGAGTTCAATTAGGACTTTTAAAGTCATTCGAAGAATTTCCAAAAGCTGTTTTAAAACTTTTGCATACAGCAGAATTTGCCTAAAAGCAAGGAAATATGAAAACACGCATTTTATTTGATCAAATCATCATTACTGGTAATGAAAAGCGGATGCATTTTGACAACACGAAGTGTACGAAATCATATATGAAGCGGGCCAACCAGCCGAATATCGGAACAAAATATCCATTGCTCTATGCGTATGCCCATCATTCAATGTAGATAGAATCCTGGAGCTTATGATAAAGCAACTGATTTTCTCAATGTCTGTCCACTGCAGATCAATTAGTTCAACAGCATGTTCTGTGTCATAACGCTGGGCATGTATCTAGTAGAGAAAGAATCGTTTCTTCCTCTCTGGAATTATTGTACAATCCATTACCCAAATGATACGCCATACGCCTTATATGGGCGCCCCCATAAAACACTATACAATAATGAATCCTCTAAAGTTCGAGCAAGGCTTCCCGTATGTTCATAAATAAGCTAGCTTTGGCCCCATTTGCTTCTCTATCTTGCCCGTATCATGCATTAACGCTATTTATTACCACATTGTCAGTCCTAGGCTTGTAGATTCTCAATGGAAATTCCAACGTATACAATTTCATCAGTAATACCACCGGGATCCGGTAGCTTATAATGAGGCTAAGAAATATTTTCTCTTTTTTTTAACCTACTAAAATCAGGATAAACGATAACAAGAAATCTTTATCGAACACAATTGATTCGCTTAAAGCAAAACGGACGAAGAACTCTTCTTCTCTTCTTAAAATATAATCTACATTGCGCCCAATAGAAAAAAAATTGCTACAGCTTTAGTATGGACGAAGGGAGTTAGGTAGAGTACCTATCTTAATGGCCATATATATATATATATATATATATATATGTATGTATATTGTATAGTAAACTGAAATTGAAAATACCTTAATTATTAATAAATTAGTACACTAATGATATGTAGTATATAAAGAAAATATAATAGAGAAATACAAAATTTCTTTCTTATTGTTGTTGTTGTTGTTTTTTTTTTGTTATTAAAAATATTATATTATTTTGTATTTTGTTTTGTTTTCAAAGGTTTAAAATTTTAATTAACAACCCACCTGTGCCCAATCTTTTCCCGATTACGTCCCAAGGCTTGTTCAGTGTCTTCTTGGCTTTCAAACTGAACAAATGCTTCCCCAGTGGCACGACCCCTTCTGTCCATAACGAAAATAATTCCCTCCCGATCCGGTTTGATTTCCAACCCTGCCCAATGTAACAATAATAACAGAAGAATAATACAACAAAAACTTAAAAAACCAACTTTTCTTTCTTATTATTTTTGTTTTGTTTTGTTTTTTTGCTATTTTGTTTGTATTGAGAATTGATTTAATTGATTTGATATTGAATAGATTTTTCGTTTTTCTTTTGTATTACTTTAGTCCTTTTTTCTTTTTTGTTGAGAAACCAACGCTGGCTAAATCAATTACTTTCGTAATTAAAATTCGTGATTAAAAACAAAGAAAAGCTTACATTTCATTCACTAACGATAAGATAAATACCAAGTAATTTTTAATGAAATTTCAATACCAAAAATTTAATTTAAAACTTGTTTGAAGTTCCTCCTCTTTTTCTTTTTCGTCTTTTATTTCAATTCCTTACTGTTTATTTTGATTAAAAAGAAAACCAAGCAAAATGTTCCCATACATTCTCATATAAAAGCCCAAGTCCTAAAAGGGAGCAGAGCAGAGGGATTGATTTTAAGGTATGTTTTATTATGTAAAACACTTTGCCCAGAACACTTTTTATATGTAATATGTAAATAACATTTGCTTCATAATAACCGCAGATTTCTTTAATGGTTTTACTCATAAATACGTATTCAAAAACAAAAATTATACTTTTTTTCCTTGTTTTTCTTTTAGTAAAAACTACCAATGATATGCAACAAAGAAAACTAAAACTAAATAAAGTAAAACGATATTGCCGTTGCTAAACTACTTACCATTGAAAAATTCTTCAACTTGTTGTTCGGTAACAGAGTAGGGGAGACCACGCAGTTTAACAACATAGGAATTGCCATGGCTGCTAGTCTTGCGCATTGCTTCTTTAGCTTCCCTGGGAGCAGCATTAAAGACTAAAAAAACATAGCAAAATATTAAATCACCAAACGTTTCTTCAAATATGTAATGTATTGCTTAACTCACCCTCTATGTAACGATGACCCATGCTAGCATTATCCAATTTCATGGCAGCTGCAACATCTTGTTGACCTTTAACCTCTACATAGGCTTCACCAGTATTTTTACCATCCCAGCGGCTGGTAATAAGATGTATGCCAGAGGCACCGCCGATAACATGGACGTTCTTAAGGAAATCCAAGATTTCTTTATGTGTAGCAGACCACGGTAAGCCACGCAAGCGTATATATTTGGGTCCATTACTATTGTTATCACCGCCCTCTTCATCGCCATCGTTACCATCGTCCTCTTCATCGCCGCCATTATCATTTCCCTCATCGTCATCTTCATTATTATCGCAGTCCTCATCTTCACCCTGATCGCCATCATTATTATCATCTTGAGAATCATAATCTTGGTTTTCGTCTTTAATCTCATCATCATAGTTTTGACTGTCGTCGTTTTGATTGTCGTAATCTTGATTATTACCCGACATTTTAGTGTTCCAAGTTGTAAGACTGGAAGAGAAAAAACAAAAGAAATCAATTATTAGAAATTTTATATCGATTTACGTTGTTAAACGTGCAGCCCTTGCACTGACCAACTTCTGCCTTTTTCCCTGATTTTTGTGGAACTTGGTTAGTACAGGGACTGCGTTCAACCGTGGCATCACGACGGGCCGCTATGCGTGCCAAGTGAGCTTTGTGATATCAGAGCTACCACTCCGACCTAACGTTGTTAAACATTTTTTAGTTGGAGTAGTGCAGGGTTAAACAAGCAAACAAGTATGTTTAAAGCTTCCCAAGTGGTCTATGGCTGCAATATCTCAGACACTGGTAAACTTTTTGATTCTCATATGTTGATACCGTACATACTCGCTTAATAAGCAGTTGTTTAAATAGTTTTGAGAATGTTTGCACCCACAAGATCAGGCTTAAGTAAAGAATTGATACGTTTCGAATACCGTCTGACTCCAAATATCCGTACGTTATACAGGACAGTAAGCTGAACTGAAAAGGGCTGAACTGGATTAATTTCGTATATGACATACATATGTTATGTATTCGGTACGATACAAACTACGTCTAAAGGCGGTTAGGTGTCTTTCTCTTATGCGGTGTGTGCCTTCAGTGATTTTTTTGAAATAGAGAAGGAAACACCGTAATTATTTTGCTGATAATACCCGTCTATGCCGGTAAATATAGCGATAAGCATCGTAATTTTCCAAGAAATTTTATAAGGTGTGAACCTTTTATTGCAAGATAACATTTTTTAACGGGCAGGAACTTAAATGACTGATTCTTTAATAAAAATCGTAAAAACCCATTTAATTTATTATAATAGTGAAGAATTCCAAAATCCCTTGTCAATTTTGCCTTTCCAACCTGCAAAATTCATAGTCTGGCAAGTCTAGTATATAATAAACTACAATAGCAAATATCTTCTGGAAAGCATACAACAAACAAGCAAACAATACCGGCTGCAGGTACTTTTCATAGTCAAATGCCACTAAATCATTAAAATTAGGCAATGTTTGGCCAAATCTTTTTGAATATCACAAATATTTGTACCATACAACAATTGATTTCGTACGATAACATTAAAACATGTTTTTAATTTATAACAAAGACTTTCTAAATAAACAGCACGCTAAACACAAGCCGCCATTTTGTTTTGTATTTTCGTACTACAAGCCAATGAATGTCTGGCCTTGCGGTTTTCTTCCTTTTTGCAGCACCTTTTACTTTTTTTCAACTTCAATTTTGTTTAGTAATAACGTTTATTATTTAATAACTTCATGCTTAAAACAACACTTACTTGGGCCGTTATTAAATTAAGCTTAATTTATTTCTTTATTTATATTTATTAACACTGAATTTTAAAGACAATTTTTGTTAATGCCAAGATTTGCAAAATTTTCACACAACCACAATGCGCATAAGGAGAGTTTAAGAATGACAAGGTACAGTGAAAGACGATAAAATACATTTTCACAAACAACACAGTTGCTTTAAAAAGGTATCAAATAAAATAAGCTGTGTTCAATAAGTTTAGCATAAAATTATATTTATTTGGAAGCCATTGCTTTGGCTGTTGTCACCATTTTACGTACTACATTTTTGTCGGTAATGTCATAGGGTAGTACATCAGCTTTACCCATGGTTACTTCACAGTCCATTTTGTTGGTATTGTTTGTCTCCTCACTGCTGTCGGCAATGGCTTTGGCAGAGGCATGAAATTCCACACATTTTGTTCCTGTCAGTATTTCTTCCAAGTTGTTTACATTTATACCGGCACCCGGCATAATCGTGATGTCTTTATGATGTTTAGCTATTAGTTGGGAAAGGAAATCCAAACCCTCTTCAGCTGTCTGTCTGAAACCACTGCTAAGTATTCTTTTAAAACCCATTTCTTTTATTGCCTCTACAGTTTCATTCATTTTCAAGGGATTGGTCATATCAAATGCTCTATGAAATGTTACCGGCAAACCTTTGGCCTTTTCGATGATTTGTTGGCATTGTTCTATGTTTATTTCACGCTCTGAGGTGAGAGCCCCAAAAACAAAGCCATCTGCTCCCTCTGTCTGTAATAATTCCATGTCGTGTAAGATGGCTGACATTTCCATATTCGTATAGACGAAATCATGGCCTCTCCTAGGCCTCAACATGCAATAGATGGGTATGGTTAGAGGTAAATTTCTGAGAGCCTTTAACACACCTACTGTTGGAGTTAGACCACCTTCACTTAAAGCCGAGCACAGTTCTATACGTGAGGCTCCACCTTCGTCGGCAGCAATAGCTGAAGCTATAGAATCCACACATACTTCTAATTTAATATGATTACTTGAAGCCATGATATTTTTTTATTAAAGCAGTTTATAATTAAATTTTTCCTATAATTGCTGCCACAACAATATGTATTTATTTATCTTTTTTAAAAGTGCAGTCAAGTTTTCATTTTAGAGTATTACCTATTCAACACACTTTTTCTACTGAACACATTTTAACCTTATGTCAACTGTGCTTGTTCTTCTTTGTTATTTTATCCTCACTACGAAAATTTGCACATTTTTTGTAAAATATTAGTTTTGCTTAGTTTATATAGGAAAAATTAAAATAAAAATATGGCCGATCATGATATAAATGGCACTGAGGATGAAGTCCAAGATAAGAAACAAAAAAAGCAAACCAAACATGATGGTGGTGCTGCCGATTTAGAACGAGTTACTGATTATGCCGAGGAAAAGGAAATCTCGACTGCCAATATATCAAGTGTAAGTTTTCTAATAAGAAATCGCCTAAGTGTTTGCCCACAACTTCATAAATATGGACACGATGTGACTTTAGTTGTGTAGACCTACATGCGACACAGCTGATGGGACAATCGCTTGATCTAAATATGGTAACATGCCCGCATTTTGTTTGTATCTTTTAGGCCGTTGAACAGTTTGGCAATCAAAGACAAAAAGAAGACGAACTTAAGGAAGCCAAAGAAAAGGAATTGCAATTGGTGCAGGTTAAAAAAGAAGATATAGAATTAATAGTAAGTCTACTTCACTTTAAATGATTAATATATGGAATTTAATTGTTTCGCTTTATTTTTAGATGAATGAAATGTTGATCACCAAAATGCAGGCTGAAAAAGTCTTACGCGAACAGAGAGGGGATGTTGTGGCTGCCTTGGAAGCCATTATAGCCAATTAGTTATGCTGTCGTTTTTAAGTCTTTATAATAAAAAAGAAATTTTTTAAGAAAATCTTAACTATCGTATAGAACTATAATTGTGGGAAGTGTTCTGAACCAATGGGGAATCTTTCGGTTATGAGAAGAGAATACAAAAGGAGTAGGAGTAGAAATACATCTTACAATCAGGCTACTATTTGAGCACTCGGCTCTTATGAAGTTAACTGGGACTGTGGCCCGGGGGGTTATGTCTTTCGATTTAAAAGAGAATCCATACGTACCTTACACTGTAAAGCACCGTTTTTCGAAAATTCAGGTCCATTAGCAGGCAGATAAACTTGGCAGAAAGGTAGCTTCCACGCCTCAGATAGTTCTAATGCCAAATCAAAAGGATTTAACACAGAATTCTGTTGCGTAAATGCCAGAAGTATCCTGAGAGTAGTGACCGACCCTTTGACTGAGTGCTGTAGGTGTCGGTAATGCATGTCGGTGATGTAATACTGATGCCACATGCCTTCTATTCCGACTGCTGATTTTGAGAAATTTAGAGTCCGCGATGAGACGAATCGTCAGACCAAACAAATATTTAGAAACTGTACGGCAATATTGCAACTCAAAAGATATCTGAACATTTTTTAACTCTTTGGTAACCAGACCATATTTAAAGTTTGTCATCCAATTTGCTTCACTTGTAGCCGAGTTTGATTAGGCACTAACCTAGTCAATCTATTATTATCCTAGGCATTGATTAGCATTCAGAGGGTAAACATCTGAACATTGTCTAATAGGAACTTCCGAATAGTTATGGGTTGTACCTTTTACAACTAATGAAAGGTTCCTGGGTTAAAACAGTCTAAATATATATTAAATTGGCTGATGTTACTACAACGAAAACATAGTTTGCATGTGATTCATTAACACTTAGACGCATATTAACTAACACTATTGAGGTTCAATTTCATGTCATACAATTTCTTTATGAGAATAATTTTAATAAATACAAATCGTGTGAAATTTTAAAATTTTTTTAATTAATGTCTTTAATCTAATCCAGTATATCATTGTTTTTTTCTTTTTTTTGTTAATCATTATTATTATTCAACTTCATAGACCAGAAGGGTTTATACTTTAAAGAGTTATTTCAAGATGCTTAGAAAAAAACAAAAACAATTCACATCTAATTTTACTAAATCGAGATAAAAACAAGAGAAGAAAGAATATCTTAAAAAATAACACAAAAATATACATAATTATTTAGACGACGACGAAGAAGAAGAAGAGTTAAACAATTACTTGTTGAACTATTGCTGATGCAGTTGCTGTCCTTTAAGTGAATGGTAGTTACCAAAATTAAACTATGTATTCAAATACTTGTGTAGATTATCGCAAGAGGGCATATTGATATTTTGCGCTTTACGGAATAGGTCACGATCACCAAAGCTACGTGCCTTAGCCAGCATTGAGTCACCTAGAAAATGTTCAAAAAAAAAAAAAAAAAAAAGGGGAGGAGTTTATAAAAACTTTCAAATAGAACAGCAGAAACTTACGATAATTTCTTTCACGACTACAGGAGTGTTTTAAATGGTTGATAAAGTCTTCTTCCACCGACTCTTCTAGCCGCCCAACTGATCCTTGATATTCTGAATAGAAGTTGTCCTTCACATAGTAGGGGATTTTCAAGACATTGGTTTCACGTTTAACCGAGTATTTACTAAAATTAAATAAAAATAGTACGTCTTAAAAACAATAAGAGAAGGAAACTTTATAAATTTATGCAAACTTACTGTGATGGAGACAAACTGTAGATGGGATCAGATATAAAGAATGAGGACATCATTGATAAACCAATCAACAGTAAAATAGGCAATAAATTAATCAAGGCTGACGAAGAAGATTGATTCTGTAATAAAAGCAAAATTAATTATGAATGTTTCCTTATATATCAACTCATCAACGAGTATTACACTAACCTCTCGCTCTTCTCTTTGCTGTCTACGACGTTGCGATCTCATGTAGACGTTTTGCTGTGGAAATCCAGTACCAAAGAACATATTGAACAATTCCTCAGCACTTACATCGGCCTGGAAACCACGTGCATAACCAAAATCACTGGCATAATAATTACCACGCATGCCACCGCTGCCGCCATTGCTACCACCATTATGTGAGTCATTAATACCATACAGATCGTATTGTTTACGTTTTTCCGCATCTGTTAATATGGCTGCAGCATTACCGACCGCCTTAAAAGCTTCTACAGCTCCCGGTGCACGATTCTTATCCGGATGTAATTGCAATGCCAGCTTTTTGTAGGCTTTCTTAATTTCCGAATCGGTTGCTTGTTTCGTTACACCCAATATTTCATAATAATCTTTACATTTCTTAACTTTACGTACAGCCTCTAGCTGATCGGCTGAAAAATCTGGTTCGGCATTGCGTGAATCAGATAATTTACGTTTGCGTACGCCTTCACCACCATCTGTGGCATTTCTGTTGCCAGGCGCTGCAGAACCATTACTGCTGGTGGGAAACGTTTTGACTTTGGTCAATAGATCTGGAGAATATAAAAAACAAATTTGTTTAAAAGGTCAATAAAGCATTTTTAAAGTGATATGAAGTAAATAACGTACGACAGCTTTATTAGGCTTGTAAACCTTAACGTCTGGCTTCGATACGTAAATATAGAAGTAAATAATTATCGAATATATGCCATCACAGATTGAATTTATGTTGGAAAGCATTCCAGGAAATGGACTGGGTCTACTGGTATGATCTGCTGGTTCTCTTGGCTCAATCTTAATTAATTTTCATAGTATATTACATGCGCTTATGGAAGAACTATACGTTTCTTTGAAAATTATGCGTTTTTCAAATGGCGTTCTTCTTGTTTTTTCTAATCATAAATGTAAATAAACAGTTGCGTTATCTTTTATTAACTAAACATTGTCGTTATCGAACAATATCTGCGATAACGAGTACATGGAATTTCGAATTTATTCACAACGGGTGGGTTTAATATAATGATAAGCAATTCTTAAAGATATATCCGTCCACTAAAAAGAATCTTAAGGATGGGATTCAATAAACATTATAGAAATTCAATTTAAATTGAGCTCATTAAAGATTAATTCTCTCCTTTTATTTAAGCAGACTGCATATTAGAAACCGAGAAACCGCGTGAAATAATATGTATGTATTGAGGCAATAGCATACCTACAAGTAAGGCATTCCATTTCATAAACAATTAAACGAAAACACTGCTGTTCCAAATAGGGATAAGTGGTCCTCTGACGTGGTTCTAAGCTTGATGGTTCTAAGATTGAGAACAAGACAATGAAATTTGTCTGGAAAACCTTACCCTTAAAATATCTCTTCATTGCTCTGACTACTATAATGTCCTACAGCTCGAAGTTTTTGGGCATTAATAAGTCTGTAAAATTCTCATTATTTTCGAAATAAACAGAATAAATAATTTTAAAATTTTTATCATTGCATTCGGTTGGAGGTTCAAAACGAACGCAAATAGTTTTTATAATTTATTTAAAACATTTGCTTAACTAAACAAGGGAATCTACCTTGAAAGTACGGACGTGATGTAGCCTTAATTAGCAAAACTACACGAATTTTATTTTAGAATTTAAAGCAATTATAATCACTTAAATAAAAAATAAAATTTAAACTCACCTTTGGCCTTCTGTGTTGGATAGAGTTTCTCCGCTTTTATTAGAAACTTTTCGGCCTTTTCCAGTTTGCCTTCGGCAAATGCTTGTACCGCTATATCAATACAGCGGAAAGCTTCATCTTTATTGCCCTCGATTACCGTCATTGTTTACAATTCAAGGGTTATTTAATTAAATTGTTGGATATCCACTATTCCACAATTTAATTTTAATCACCGACACACTCGTACAGAAGAGTATAGCCCTCAAGTACGGGCTGTTGTTGTTGTTGTAATTTTTGTTCTTTTTTTTATTAATCTGCTTACTACGCGTTGTCTATTGTAGTAAAATAGAAATGAAATGTTGAAAAAAATTTTATGGGTCAGGGGTGTTTTGGGGCAAAACAGAAATTTTTTTCACAACAGCCCACCAGGGGAGAATTTTAACTGTAAAAGAAGAAATTTAACACAAATAAATGCTGTTGTCTAAGGGATTATCCTTTAATTTAAAGATTTCTGCATACCTTAAATTTGTTTGTATTAAAATAATGCAACAATTACAATATTTTTGCTGTGAATTTCTGACGTTTAATTATTTTTTAATAAAACCACATCATTTTTCCCCTGTTGTTAAATTTTCTAAAAAAAAAGTAAAACGAAAAGAGAAAGACAAAGAGCGAATATAAAATGTATGACATTCATAGGAGTTGTGTTTAGTATTCATATCATATTTTTTTATGTGTAAGTGAACTAAACACAACTTTATGTTAAAAAATACATAAAAAAATTTGTACATAAATTTAACAAACAAAAAAAAAATATATAATAATTACAATAAATAAATAAATAAAATAAATAAATAATTAAATATTAAAAAATATTAAATAATATTTATCATTTGTATTATTTTAGTTTAATAAAGTCATGTCATATTAATTAGCTGTATTAACTAACCGTCTGGCAACTCTCTCTCTCTCGCTGTTTCGTCAGTTTTTTGCCGTCTAACTTTTCTTGGGAATGTCGTTCGTCGGTCGTGTGTTGCTTTTGCTTAAATTTCCTCAACAATTACTTTAATATTGATCAAATTTGTTAAAAAATCTTTATATTTATTGTCTAAACTCTTTGAAAATTCATAAATACATTAAATAGCCGGATAGAAAGTGTTAAAAAGACCTGTTTAAAGAAAGTGTTACAATTATATCGAGAGAATCCACAGACGATTAGCAGCAACTTTACAACAAAAACAACATTGTTTTTAATTGAGTGCGTACGTTTGCGAGTGTGTGTTTGTGAAAAATGGCGACAGCCTTTAGAAAAAATCTATAAAACCTATTTTATTTAGGAATTTGCTTTAAAAAATTGCGAAAAAAATATAAAAAAAAAGAAAATAATTAAAAAAATTTTCACAGTTTCTATAAATAATTGCTGTTGCGGTAATAAAAACAATACAATACCAAGGTAGGTGGTTTTCATTTTACCATATGTTATAGAGATGCCAGATGTCATATTGTTTACATACTTAATACAGTCTGATAACCAATTAACTGAAACTGTGTAGAATTAGTTTATGTTTATAATCAAAATGCGTAGTATTTTCGTTAAACATTAAAGAGCTAAAAATGCTAAATTTATAGCTTTAATTGGTTTGTTTATAAATAATAAATTAAAAGTATTTTTAACAGAACCTGCAGGGGAACTCAAATACTTTAAAAAAAGATTATTTGAGGGTGGAGTTATTATTATTTTTTATTTGTATAGTCCCATATATATTATAGTAAATCTATACAGACAGTTAACAATTATTAAAGTCCTTACATCGTAAGCTCAATTGGGGCTTGCTTTGAGATCTTAACGAATTGGTAGGGATTTACGCTAGTTTGAAACATTTCTGCACGATTTTTATCCATATAAAAAAGGGGTTTGTGCTGTGTTGTCTCTTCTTTTTTTCGATAACTACCTAATTGCGAAGTGTATTGATGAACTATTTTTTCATGTAATCTTAAAAAATGATAGAAGAGACCATGTTAAATGTTTTAGTATACGTTGGCTTGAGGGGTCATCATGGATTATAGAATGTACTTATAGTTTAGAGCCTTCTTACGATTCAGCTATGACGAAAGTAAAACCCAAACCAAGCTACAATGATTAAGGAAAATAGTTTGTCTAGTTGGTAGCAAGGAGTTTATAAATACATTTTAAAGTTACTTTTTCCTACCGGTATTAAACTTCCATAATTTTCGATCAGATCTGGTAACTCTATTATTACTTATGTTCTCTGCTGTTCTATGATTTTATTTACAAGTGCAAATGCAAAGACAATAAGGTGAACAATATATCGAAAATCGTAATTAAGATAGGCAATTAATTACCATCTACCAAGTCCAAATACTGTAAAATAGATTGTAAAGTGCAGGGCAACAATTTATGGTGAACACCATAGCTTACTAGCTTCAAGCAAAATTGTATCGCATTACAGGCTGTGGATGCCAATGGATCATATTTTTTCGAAAATTACTCTGAAACAATCGATGCAATCTATGCTTAGAGCAATGGCCGATATTTCGTTTGACAGCAGTTGAAGATTGTGAACTAGGCGGCATGTGATTCCACCTACACGTTGCTACGGTTCATACAGTTTCATTCCATGAAAACTTTCCGGAAAGAGTTATTTCACGTTTTGGCAACGCAAATTAGATGCATAAATCTACTTCAGACTTTTTGTGGAACTATATAACTAACGTATGGGCTTTGAAAACTAACATTCCTTATGTTATCACTGATTTTACCGCTAAAAATGTGATTATGATCGAAAATTTCTTTGAAAGAAATGACTGCTGGCTACCAATTCAGAGGCAAGTAGTTATTTAAATATTTTGTGCACCACAGGAACAAACCTAGCTTCAAGAATTAGTATAACGTAATTAATGTTTTATCGACACCATACCTTCATATGCGTATGTTTTCTTTTTTAATTTTTCAATAGAATAGAATTGCATAATATTTTAATTTAATTTTGTTCTCCTTAACCATATTCTATGTATTTTAAAAATATTTGTGTATAAAATTTATTTAATCTTTCTTGATAATTTCACTGGTACTCCTCCTTTAGGCATTATGGGTACACCGAAATTATCAATTTCAATTTCTTGTCGATTTGGATTGATTTCAACGTTGAAGTTGGTTAATATCTGTGCCAGAGCTGTCTTCACATTCACTCTACCCATACGTTGAGCTGTAAAGAAGTTTAATAAGTATCGAAACTTTTCTCATTTCATATCAATCTCTATTAATTTTTCTTCTTACCTATACAATGGCGTGGTCCTTCACCAAATGGCATATATGCGGCCGGATCATAATTCATATTTTCCTTTAGAAAACGTTCAGGATCATAGGTCATGGGATTAGGGAAATACTCGGGATCACGATGTATACCAAACAGCGATATAATAATGGGTGTGCCCTTTTTAATCACCAAATTTGTATCGGGTATTAAATAATCATGAGTACATTCACGATTTAAAATGGGTAAACCAGGATATTTTCGTATAGTTTCCATTATGCATAAATCTATAAATTTCATATCCTTTAAAGCCTCATAAGTAAGTTGACCATGCTTTTCCAAAGCCTGCTCTACATCAGCTTGGGCCTTTTTCAATAGCTCCGGATATTGAGCTAATTCGTAAAGAGTAAATGCTGCAGATGAAGCTGAAGTCTCAAAGCCGGCAATATAAAAGAGAAACAATTGAGCAGCTATCATATCCACAGACATGTTTGTTAAGGCATCTGAAAAAAAGTAAAAGATAAATAAATTACTATGTTGCATTGTTGTCGGTGTTCGCTTTCATTGCTTGCTTGCTTGCATTTGCTTACCCTTGGTTTTCTCTGCCGACCATTCCTCATCGTTGTCATCATTGATTTTTCCTGTGTTACGTAGTTGCAGCAACAATTGCAACATATCCTTGCGTATCACATTATTCTTCTCTCTGTATTCTATGGTGCGTCTGACAAGTTTTTTCATGTTTTCTGGTGCCGGCTCTGTCCAACCCACACGTTGGAAGAGTTTCTCTAAACTGTAAAGATGAGGAATTAAAAATATTTTGAGCTTAAACGTCTATATGATGACTTTCTTTTCAAGACTTATAATGTTTTTTTTTTGTTTCTTTACAAACATGAATGTTGTTCTTAATTTTTCTTTGAACTCTGTGAGTTAATACACTTCTGGACTACGGCAGCTCTAATAACAATTACTTCAGCCTGAAAGCTTTTAAATACAAGATTTAGCTTGTCTTTGTTTGGCCTTTTTCTGAGTTTCGAATTTCGTCTTTGAATTCATTTTTTATTGCATTTGGTAAACAAACATGTTCTCTGATTAAATTTTTTAACTAAAAAAAACTTACCCTGGAAATACGAATTGACAAGTACCGCGAAATACACCGCGATATGTATTCTCGTTCACATTTCTGCTCAAAGAAATGAAATCATTGTCAGGGTTATCAAAACTGTTGACATCTAAACCGAAAATTGAGGAGCCAATGATATCAATGGCGTATCTGTCAAATAAAAAGAAGCAAACGTAGAGTATAAAAATTATTTAAAACACAAAAAAAAACCCGTGTGTGTGTGTTTACTTACGTAGCGAACAATTGTTTGGATTCGATGGTTACACTTGAACCGTCCTCTGGCAGTTTACGGCGTATGTGATCTACCATTCTATGTGAGACATCTTCAATGGTGCTAAACATGCCCTTCAATTTACCCGACGTAAAGGACGGCGTCAATTTTGTTCTTAAAGTCTTCCATTTTTTGCCCTTCAAAAAGAATAGACCACCTGACATGGGATCACGTTCTTCATCCACATACACACCGCGATCATGAAAACTACTAAAATCCTTCGTTAAGACATCACGTGACAGCTTGGCATCACGTATAAGTAATGCAGGGCGATTGATTAAATATATGCCAATGACTTTGTCTTCGGAATCTTTATAGACATCGTATATGGCCATGCCTACGGATTTTGTCCAGGTACGTACAACTGGATCCAAAACACCGAAAGGTATTACGGCCTTAACATAAGGGAAACCCAAACGTTCCCAGTAGCTATACGTCCATTTCAAATAGATTACAATTAACGTTAGCACGCCAATAATTAAATATAAAAACATTTTTCAATGTTTTCTTTTCAACAGACGCAATTAATTTGCACGAGAACACTTTGCTTCACGTCACTTGATTTGATTGAATTGATTTTTTCGTTTTTTATTCCTCCTTTTTAAGCTGTTTGTTGCGTTTAAAATCTGAATTGAAACTGATTGGGCATTTTAAAATTCTATGTTGTTTTATAGACATTTTTTTCGCCACTCACCGCTTATCACCACCGCCACATTGTAAGCAGTCAGTTGTTTTTAGAAATCTTGAAAATACTCGCGATTTTTCTTCTTCCATTATTGTTGTTTATAATGCCGGCATAATTTTTGAGAGCAGACAGTCCCACTAGCTTATCTGGAACACTCAAATTGTAAGAGGTTATGTGAGACATAAATTAAAATTCATTTCAATTGGGGTCTAAATTTTGAATTTGAATTCGTAGCCAGAGATATAAACCCATATATCTCCTACACAGGCAATTCATGGAATTCACGAGTCAACCAAGCAACAGCACTCTTGGGGAAAACAATTTTAGTTCCCAAACGAGAAGATCGCTAATAAGCCTAATCCTGCAGTGATCTCTTATCCTATATGGTAGAAGCCAAGATAAACGTTATAGCACAGTATGGGAATTTGACAGTAAACTTGTACGTACTTCCTTGTGGGTCCGAAACTTGGATATGACTACTGAAGTTGTGAACACTCTGCATGTTCTCACAAGAAAATGCTGGCCCAACAGAAAATAGAAAACATGGCGCTTGCATCGCATCAGTAAAATACAAGTTTTCGGCTGACAATGAAGGTAGAGTGAGCAGTAAGACCCTAGTTGAAAAACAGTGACATTCAAAGAAAACTTTTGCATGTTCACAATATGAAAATAAGTTAGTTTAGTGTCGAATCGTTGTTAATGGCAGAAATGAATCTATTAAGACAACCCGAGGCTCAAAAAATAGTACCTGAAAGCCCACTAACCATTCAAATCAACGCTTTTAAACAAATCTCTTTCTGTGGGGAGGCCAGTAGAGTGACATTTAATATACATACATACATACATAATTGGCCATTACAACCCTTCAGTCAGGATTACGGCCTAGCTTCTCAACACCACTCATGTTGTGTGCGTTAATTTTATACATGAGTGGCGGGACCTACAGTTTAAAGTCGACTCCGAACGACAGATTTTTTGAGAAGCTTTTTCATGGCAATTTTTACTCTCAGAGTTTTTGCCAGAAATCTGCTGAGAGGAAGTCGCCGAAGAAATATTTTTTCATATTTCATTTTGATGTCTGACCTGGGATTCGAATTCGGGCCTTTCGTCTAATAAGCCAAAACACTACCTACTAGACCACGGCGACATTTAATATGAGTTGATGCAATCGGGTCAGATGATCACATCTGAAATCGATATAAATGTTTAAAGGACTCTGTCTACGATTAAAAGCATATAATTGTCAAATGTTATTGTAATCTGAAAGAAGTAAAAGAGAGTTATAAAAACATATGGAATGTAGTTGAAGATAGAATAGTGTCTTGTGGTAGTACCTCTGCATGAACTCACATTTATAAGACGTATACAGTGCAATCCCTGAGAAACACATACATACATAATTGGCCATTACAACCCTGCAGTTAGTCTGGCTTGGGGCTCGAACCCGATCTTTACGTCTAATAAGCGAACACACTACCTACTAGACTCCCTGAGAAGGCTTAACATAAATTGAGAGAAGCAACTATCGACATTAAATTGATTGATTATTTATTCTTCCATCACTAAGGGCCATTATTACAACTTACCGTTAAGCTTGGGTTTAGTTAAAGGTACCTTTAGCTAAAGGGAACTATAAAGTTACCTTTAACTTATTTTCGTTATTACAACTTACAGATAAAATAAAGTTAACTCCTTTCAAAAATATGGCAGTGCCGGAGCAATGTCGTTAAAACTGCTCAATTAAACAAGTTTTTTTTTAAGCGCAGTGGCAACGACTGGCTTCGTTTTTTTCTTTGTTGTATATGCTAATTTTGTTTAAATTTGAAGTTGCCACATTGAAAATAACATATAATATGGCAAGTTCAAACATAAACTTAACTTTAAACCAGAACCCGGCAACGCTTGCTATTGGTCAATTGTTGCAAGAGCGAAAAATAAGAAAAGAGAAAAATGTATACTCTTACATTCACTACAATGCAGGCATGGAAAATTTAAATTTTTAAATGGTGGTATTTTAATTAAAAATATTAGTTTATTAAATTAAAATTTGTAAAATTCGTTTAGACTTCTTTGATTATATTGATTTAAGAAAGCATTTTAGATTAAAATTTGTTTTTTTTTTTTTGGAAATATACATATTTAATAGAAAACTTTCTGGGATATTCATACTGTACATCCCTGCATTAGCAGATCTTCATGTACAAAAGCAAGAAGCGTGCGACAACACAACCGGGCTCTGCTTTAAACGTTACCGATGATTCTCCCTTTAGCTTAACGCTCACTTCTATCTTGTTGAGTACTCATAATAATTAAAAACAATTTATCTGCCCGTTAAATTCCTCCCTTTAGTTAACGGCAAATTGTAATAGTGGCCCTAAGTGGGGTATAAACAAGTCGTTCATTAACTATTCCTATAACAATTGCTTTCTTCTCGCTCTCTCTCTCTCTCTATTCTTTTTGCTCTTACTGCCACTGGCATCATTTTTTTTGAAAACCATTCAAACTCTACACATTGTGCACAAATTCTAATTCTTATCATCTGTATGCCTATAATTAATTAATTTCTTCATTATACTTTCATTTCTTTTGATTTTTCTGCAATTCATTGCAAAAAAAAAAGTTTGTTTTTTTGCATAGTCATGTTGATTACGGCAAAATTTTCCAACAAATAAGTATAAACAAACAAATCGAAATGATAAGTAAGAAATCAATTGTTTCATACGAGAATTAAGAGAGTGAGTAGGTAATGGCTCGTGGTGTTTCTCTTGTTATTGTTTTGATTTTCATTTCAAAGGTAAACATTTCTCTCTCTTTCTCCCTCCGACTGTATGTTTATTTTGTTAGCATATGATTTTTGGGATAATGATTGGGTATGTTTCTGTTTTCATTACCATCCTCTTTGGTGTATATAGTATTGATAATCTTAAAATGGGGGTGTTTATTGAAGACTGATCAGGCAAAACAAGTACTTCCAGCAATGATCGTTGAGTATATGAAGCATACACATGAAATTAACACGTTTTTAATTTCTTACTATTTTTTTTTATTATTAATTAAATAAATATTAATTGTTTACTACTATACATACATATGTACGTATGTATATAAATTGTTATAGATTTATCAAACGTAATTATCTGTCAAAAAAAAAACAAAGGTACTTTTTTAATTATTCTTCTGATGTGATCGATCTGATTGATATGCTTCAAGTATCGTGATCAGTTCAGTTTGAATATTATTAGCTGCTGTTTAAGTAATTGTTAGTTGGGAGTGTCTTAAACTTGAAATTCCATATGAATAGTGAGAAAAAAAAATTGTATACAGATACAGCGGCGACCAGCTAAGCATGCTAGAAATAGAAATTTCAATAAAACAATGTGAATAACATTGGGTAGTAAGAATAAGTTCAGTGAGAAATTTAAGCAATACGGAAACATCCTCTTCTTGTACAATAATTGCAAGGAGGTTTAGTAAACCAAACATTTTATATGTTGTTTTGGTAATTTTTTTAAAGCAAAACCATAGTCCTGTCAGCCTAAAACGTTTAGGATTCTCTGATTCAAACACTAATTCTGTTTTGTCTCTAAAGCATTAAAATTTCCATCATTTAGAAGGAGAGTTCTGCAGAAGGTCCCCCGTCCGGGCTCTCCCAGCTTCTTATGGTCATGTTGAAAGACAATAACCTTTCTGTACATACATAATTCGCCATTACAACCCTTCAGTCAGGATTACGGCCTAGCTTCTCACACCACTCATGTTGTGTGCCTTAATTTTATACTTGAGTGGCGGGACCTACAGTTTAACGTCGACTTCGAACGACAGATTTTGAGAAACTTTTTCATGGTAGGTTTATTTACTCTCAGAGTTTTTGCCAGAAATCTGTTGAGAGGAAGTCGGCGAAGAAATATTTTTTTTTTTCATATTTCGTTTTGATGTCTGGCCTGGGGCTCGAACCCGGCCTTTACGTCTAATAAGCGAACACACTATCTACTAGACTACGTCGACTGCCTTCTGTAGATAAATTGTGTTAATCAGAACCAGCCCGATTATATAGGGTGTTTTTTATAGAGGTATAGAACTTTAAGTTTCAATAAAACAACGATGGATTATTCGATTGACACTGAAGACTGAAAGAGTTACTGCTGTAGTCAGGTCTAGACATCATCCCAATATACGCACTGCCTAAATTATCGCTTTGAATTCACTTCAAATTCCCAACTTAGAAGTGAGCGCTGCATCTTCGTATTCTGATCAAAACTGATGATGGTTCAGTTACGTTTTCTGGCCCTTCTTGTCTATGCTATCGTTCATAGTTGGTAGGAAATCAACCATATTATTAGTGTCTGTAAGCAGTTGTAGTAGTAACTGCCTTAGCTTAACTCTCTTCAACAATCCCCCTCTGCATGATCAGCCGCCTGAAATTGCCATGATCTTTCCATTAGGATCTGAATCCGATCTCTGTCGTTTAAAAGTGGGCCGATTGTAGAGTGATAATCATAGCTATGTACTGAGAAATCATGCCAGAAAGAAGAGAGAGTAGCCTGTATTATTACGATGTAAACTTCGGTCTGATCGAATAAAAGAGTTAGGTTAATGTAGTTCTAGAAACGAGAGGGCTGACTCACATGTGAGATTAGTTTCTCAATCGAATGTTGGTGTGATTGTTAGGCTTAATCCTACAATTTGCTACCACTATGCACTCATCGGGAGATAGGTCCGAGAAACGGAATACAGTCGCTGGGAGGATAAATCAGAATACTATGTAACCAGGAGCCTTTGGAACTCAACGTGAAACTGAAGACTGAATTCCTTAGGCGACATTGTGATGTCAGGCGGATTTCTGCAAGATATGTGGAGATAGAGAGGAGTTGGAGGCGATAAAGTATCACTTCTGTAACAGTTCGGCTCTTTGTATAGGGTGTTTTTTATAGAGGTATAGAACTTTAAGTTGCACAAAACAACGATGGATTATTCGATTGGCATGAATTTTATTTATCCGAAAGATAATCTTGTGGCATTACATTTTAAATATGATTTCTGGCATATGACCGCGGATATAGTCCAATCTGGACATACAATTTTCGATGACTTTTTCCAACATTTGTGGCCGTATATCGGCAATAACACGGCGAATGTTGTCTTCCAAATGGTCAAGCGTTTATGGCTTTACCGCATAGACCAATGACTTTACATAACCCCACAGAAAGTAGTCTAGCGGTGTTAAATCACAAGATCTTGGAGGCCAATTTACAGGTCCAAAACGTGAAATTAGGCGGTCACCAAACGTGTCTTTCAGTAAATCGAAATAAAATTGCACTATTTGCAAGCGTTGTTCAGGCGTGAGTCTATTCATGATGAATTGCCAAACCAAACTGAGAATAAATCACTTGACAGCTGTTAAATCGGTCGCCATCTTGAAAAGTAATGCCAACTTAAAGTTCTATACCTCTATAAAAAACACCCATTACGTGCCTAATTATTTTTAAGGTTTGTAACCTTTAGTCAGGACTACAACCTAGCTTCTCTCACCACGCATGTTAGTTCATTTTATCTCTGAGTGGCTAGGCCTACAATATAAGATCGACTACGAACTGCAAATTTTTGATTAACTTTACATGGGTTTTTGCTAGAAGACTGCTGAGAGAAAGTCGACAAAGATATAAATTTTCATATTTGACTGGGCTGAGGTTTGAATCTTAGCCTCGCGTTTAATAAGCCAGCGCACTACGTACTAGACTACGGTGACTTCCGATTATACATAGGAGCTCACAATCAACAATTCACTTCTAATTCCAACAGGCATACAGCAAATTACCTTTGTCGAACTCAATAACACTTTTGCTACCCTCTGCAAAGCTTCACCTTTGCCTTCGCATATTACTGACGTACGAGATCTACTACGACAGAGATCTAAAGAACACAGTTTGTAACTGTAACGCTATGTCGACAGTATTTCTAAATGCAAAAAAAAACTGGCTCGTGTTTTTTTTGTTTGCGAATTATGTTTTGTAAACTCTTTTTTTTTCTTTTCGAAAAACTTCTTTTTTTGCATCAGCAGCTTGCTGCATGATTACATTTCACCTTGATTAAGCAACACTTATCCAACAGGTGCTATGGTTTAAAGTTTTTGGTGTAATTATGACAACGTCTTCTGTTTTTTGTTTAAACCATCTTAAGGACACTTTAATTTACTCAATAATGGGGTGAAATGAAATTCAAAAATGCCCATGACAGGTGATGGCGACGTAACCACAAATTAGCGATGATGTTAATAAATAAAAAAAAAGAAATCCTACTCTATAATGGGAAAATATAAAATTAAAAACGAAATGAATTTTTTTTTCATTTTTTGTTGTTGTTTTGTTTTGCGCCAACATACGAAATGGATACACTCCATAAAAGAAAGTCACATGCGACCAGTACATACATACATATGTATGTTTGGTAATAAATTCAAGTGTGTGGTGTTAATACAATGGCAGCTTTAAAATCATGAACTCAGGTAGTGGCTCGAAATACATTATTGATGTGAATAGGTTTGGTAGAAGAAACCGATAGGAATTTGAACAGGCAAATTAAATTCAAATTAAACGATCAAGAAATAGTAAAGCGAAGACAGTACAGTCAACCCTCCTATAACGCGGTACTCTCAGAACGTGGTTTCCATATAAGCCCTCCTCTAACGCGGTACTGTCAGAACGCGGTTTCCATATAACGCGGTTTTCACATAATGCGCAGCTGAAATTGCGACAGCCCTCCTATAACGTGGTACTCGTACAGTGCGGTCTCCGTTCAACAACATGCCATAAGTTCCTTCCGCACAGCATCTGAATGACTCTTAGTAACTAGATATTGTAAGAGGGCTTAATATCAGTTTTATTTTCGACGCAAAAGCACAGCCGAGATATACAACAACATTTTTATATAAAAAGGCCAGCTTATCTCATAGCCGTCTACGACATTTTAAAAATTTTTCTGCAACTCATCTCTGACAGTGAGGATGAATCTTGACAAATTACATAATTTGATAAGTCTCTCTTATTTTTGTTGGAAAACAGTCTTTCAATCTTTGTATGAACACTTTAAGTCAATAAAAGTAATTTATCTTGTCTTGGTCTCCATATAACGCGGTACGAATGATGTGATTTGTACTAACTTCGAGTTTCTTACAGCGCGGTTTCCATTAAAAGCGGTAGACGGTTTCCATAGAACGCGCTACTAATTTGCCTGGTTTGTACGGTTAAATCCGAGTTTCTTATAGCGCGGTTTCCATACCACCGCGTTATAAGAGGGTTGACTGTATTTGCTTTGACGTCTTTTGCTGTTACGTATTGAACTTTACAAATTGCAAGCTTCATGCCAAGGCTTATGGGATTAGGCCACTCTGAGAATCCTTTATTAAATTGCCATTAAAATGCACAGTGATGTCAAACTAATGATAAATCCAAGGCTTCTGTGGCGCCTTTTGTCGATTCATTTCGTTTTCAGTTCGAATGCGGGTCAAAGGTTTTGCAATGAAAGAAATACTCAAGACAATATTTCTTTGAATTTGAATCGAACTTGCTTTGATATCTTTTGCTGTTACATGCTCAACTCTATAAATTAAAATAATCCGTAATTAAATTTGTCTAAAGTCGCCGTAGTCTAGTAAGTAGTGTGTAGATGTAAAGCCCGGGTTCGAGCGCCAGGCCAGACATCAAAACGAAATATGAAAAAAAAAATATTTCTTCGGCGACTTGCTCTCAGCAGATTTCTGGCAAAAACTCTGAGAGTAAATAAACAAACCTGCCATGAAAAAGTTTCTCAAAAATCTGTCGTTCGGAGTCGACGTTAAACCGTAGGTCTCGCCACTCAAGTATAAAATTAACGCACACAACATGAGTGGTGTAAGAAGCTAGGCCGTAATCCTGACTGAAGGGTTGTTATGGCCAATTATGTATGTATAAAGCACATAGGGAAGTCAAAAAATCGATAGAGTTGAAGTTGCTTTGACATCTTTTGTCGATTCATTTCGTATTTCGTTTTCATTGTGAATACGAAGCGAATTAAATTTCTTCTGCCTCCCCCCTAAGTCCAACTTGCTTGGATATCGCTGCTGATTCGGTTTTTTTTAACTTGGAATTCGATCGATAAAAGGTGAAGGCACCGACTCTTTAACCTGATAACAGTGAGTTCGAGATTTCCACGTTTGCTTGGCCTACTGGTAACAAAACATTTTCGTTTTATTGTTCCAAAATGTTCTTCTTTATTATGCTCTTCCTCTTATTTTAATTTGTTTAACTTTAAACTTACAACGCTTTTCTTAATTATGATTCACATCTTAGCATAGCGCCCCTGTAAGTATTTCGCAAAAATTCGTATGTTTTGTCGTTGTTGTTGTTGTTGTTGTTGTTGTGTAGTTCATTTACTTGTGTTTTTTATTTGTATTATTTTTAATTTAATGTTACATTTTACTCGTTCATTCTACTTTTGTGCTCCCTTTCAACAACAGCAACAACAACAAAAATAAAATCATTTTAATTCAATTCCAAATAAGTAACCAACCCAGGCAGTTTACTTTACCCAGCCAGCTAGTCAGTCAGTCAGTCATACACACAAAAACTAAAAAAGCAAAACAGAAACAGAAATCTTCTACCGAGAGTATTAAGTATAAGCACATAAACATACGTACACACACGCATACAGCAATACAAACACTTTACAAAGGTTGTTCACTTTCAAAATAAAGGCAATGGATTTGTGCTTTTATGGTGTTGTTGTTATTGCTGCTGCTGCTGCTGCTGGTTACATTTTGCGATCAATTGCCTTTTCCAAAATAAACGAAACGAAGTAAAAACAACATTTTGTTTTTGTTTTTTATTATTATATTGTAGCATAATGTACGAGTGTTTGTTATTGTTTTTATTTGAATATAAAAATAAACTTGGGGGAATAATGTGATATTAAAGTAACCTCAACAACAACAACAACTACACAACAATACATACTAGCATTAACATCAACATCACATCAACAATAATGGACGATACAATGGATGAATGTCTCTTGTGTTTGTGTTGTTTTTTTTTTATTCTCTCTTTATGACATTAATAACAAGAACAATAACAATGCTAACATTAGTAATAAGTGAGAACAATTTGATTTCTCTACTCTTACTGCTAAGCTTACAAATCAATTACCATAAAATCTTTCTGTCTCTACCATTCTCTCTCTCTCTCTCTGTTTAGAGAACCCTTAAAACTAGAATTTCTTTGAGCCTGTGGATAGTATAGTACCCAGTTTATATTAAGGGCTATTGTATGGAGAGCAAAGGTTAAATACATAGAAAATCTGGTTTACAGTAGTAGCACAGTGCATGTTGTCCCTACATCTGCTAATCATGCCTTAACACATAGTAATTTTGAGTAAATGGCTATTAATAGATGGTGTTTCAAATATTTGCATCAGCCAGATATACTCCAGCAACCATGATACCGCAAACCATAAGCCCATTTACATGCTTACATGTGAGTAAATGAGCGCGTGAGTAAGTAAATAAAAGTGAAGTGAATACGAGTACATTTAACAACACGACAGTTGAGTTCGATGCACATGGCATGTATGTATTCTCTTAGTCATACAAATTTCATCCATGTTTTGCTAAATGGCTGGCTGGCCAACTCCGGCTGCTGCTGCTGCTACTGTTGTAGGTTTTGTTTTGACTAAAACGGCTGCATATTTAGTTTGTTATTTTCGCATCATGCTGTTGCCTCTTTAGTATTATACATACGTGCATATATGTATGTTTGTATGCATGTCTGTATGCATGCATGCATACTTGCATATGAATTCAATTGTGTTTCCTTATATGATTGTTGCTGGTTGGGCGACAAAACTCAAAATAATAAAAAACCAAACGAACATAACTAAATGCCAGTACTTGCGAAAAGAATCTTTAACATCGCCAGACTTTGCTTTCTTCACTCACACACACTGGAACAGGTATACATACATACGCATGGCATCGACTGCAGCGGCAGCAGCAGCAGGCAGCTTTAGCATACGGTGTAACGTTAAAAATAAAAATCCAGTCGCTTAAAGACATTGAACTGATGTTTTCGTTTTTATTTTTATTCGTTTTATTTTAATTTTTTTTCTTCTTTTATTAAATATTTTTGTTTGTGTTTTTAAATGCAATTTTATTTCCGTTTTGTTGCTGTTGTTGTTGTTGTTGCAATTGTTATTTAAATGTGTAGTCAAAATAGCCAAATAAAATTAAAAAAGCCGGCAATAACAACAAAAAAAAAAAAGATTCTAGAAAAAATTTTTAAACTTTTTAGTCTAAGTGAATATGAAAAAATTTCTAGGTTATGTTGTTAGGTATCGTTAACCTCTCTTACAGTATCCACTACTGCCTACGGTCGAGATCTCGAAAATATAGAAAATTTTTTCGAAAGAAATATTATGAAACGAACTCTTGGACAAGTAGTCGCCGTAGTCTAGTAGGTAGTGTGTTCACTTATTAGACGTAAAGCCCGGGTTTGAGCCCCAGGCCAGCCTTCAAAACGAAATATGAAAAAAATATTTCTTCGGCGACTTCCTCTCAGCAGATTTTTGTCAAAAACTCTAAGAGTAAATAAACTTGCCATGAAAAAGTTTCTCAAAAATTGGTGGTTCGGAATCGACATTAAACTGTTGTTGTTGTAACAGGTACAAAACGTGAAATTAGGCGGTCAACAAACGTGTCTTTCAATAAATCGAAATAAAATTGCACTATTTGCAAGCGTTGTTCAGGCGTGAGTCTATTCATGATGAATTGCCAAACCAAACTGAGAATAAATCACTTGACAGCTGTTAAATCGGTCGCCATCTTGAAAAGTAATGCCAACTTAAAGTTCTATACCTCTATAAAAAAACAACCTGTATAAAAGGTTAGTGTTATTCATGCCTTTAGTTGGTTGTATGCCATGTGACTCGGTGAGGATGGGATGGGCAAGAGATGGGGTTGATTGTAGTAGGTTATGTAGGTGTGTTGTCAACGTCATGTAGTCGGCAGTCCTATAGCATAGGTCTATGGGGCGCAGAGTTGTCGGTTTTACTGGGCAGCTAAAGATATGCACCGTATCGTGTGGTGCCTGGTTGCATAAGGGGCAAGTGTCCTGGGTTCCTGGGATGATTCTGGCCCTGTAGCTGTTCAGGATGTTTGACCAACCTGATCTCAGTTGTGCCAGAATGGTTCTCGTTGACCTTGGTAGCTGCCTTTCAGAATCCGATATATGTAGGCGGTGGGTGTTGATTAATGACCCTGTTAAGGCTGAGCACGTCCCTGGCCGTCGTAACAGCCGTTAAACTGTAGGTCTCGCCACTCAAGTCAAAAATTAAGGAGTGGTATGAGAAGCTAGGCCGTAATCCTGACTGAAGGGTTGTAATGGCCAATTATGTACTTATGTATGTATGAACTCTTGGACATCTAATGTCTTATGTATCTAACTTGAGAAGGTGGCTTGGCGTTCCAGAATTTCAATTTCGAATGCAACAGAAGTTTTATAAGAGGCTCGCTTTCTGTTCCTATCTATTTGGAAGCCCCGAACAGACATTTCTTACTATAACTAGATTGTCATAAAAATAATGGTAACGAGCTTAACATCACTGCCCATTCAATTCTATTTAGTCAGATTATTACAATCTTTCACCTCATGTATCAGTACCCGGCTCTTTTTATAAAAAAAATGGGGTTCTTGACTCGCCATTTTCTGTCATCTTTGACCTCTGACCTCTCTAAAAATTTAATTTAATTAAATTTGCATTCCATTCTATGTTTGATTCCCGGATTGAATATTAATAAGCCTGACCGTTGGCTTCCCTTCCCAACATTATGCCAATCAACGCTTTAATCACGGACAAAATTCTTCACAAAACAGTTCACATTTCGGGGACTGTGTCTTTTCGCTTAGCCCCATAAATTTCGTTTTTGTATTTTATTTGTTGCTTCCATACATACACGAGTCCCCTTTGGGGATAATATACAATAAAACAACAAGAAATAAAACAATAAAACGTTCACAACCGCATATCAACCATCATTGAATGACAATAAAGATGCGTGTGCCAGGCCTTTAACACATTTGCACACACACACACACATAAACAGTTACACAGAGTTTGTATTCGTATTGATAAAACGTTGCATTTACTACAGCAACCCGCTGTTGTACAACAATTTATCGTGATTAAAACAAGATCGTGAGCTCAACTTTTTCTTTTTCTTGTTGTTTTTGTTGTTTTGATACTGGACTACCACTGCTGGACTAACACTGTGGCATGCTTTAATCACCATTTAGGCTGGACTGTTGCTAAACTGTTGTTTCCAATCCTGCTGTCATAGCCTTACTGTTATATGTTTTTGTAATTGTAATTGCTTGTAAAGTTATGAAAACCACCACAAGCAAAGTAAGGAAATCCAAATAAACAAATCGATGGCACAAGTCATTGTAATTTTATTCGATTTTTTTTGAAACGTTTATGGCATTTATTGTGCAACAGTGGTGCTACACTATATATTGGCCAGCATTTTTCTGGCTCAATGATTTTGGTCGCTGCAATAGTGATTGTATGAGGACTGGTGCATAGTTTTGATTCTTGCTCCCTAAATGCGACGTTTTTTTTTCTTGATTTCATCACTTATTATTATTGCTGTAGTGTAGTGTTGTGACCATACGATTTGTTATACTGCCCTCAATTTATATAGAGTGCCCCTATAAGTCCCTGCTAAACCTGTTGCCCTGACTAACTGTGACATATTGTTCGGTGTCAGCAAGGATAACTGAATGTCTGGTACGTGACTAGCATGCATATGCTTTATTTAGTCTGGCGATTCATTCTGCTCATTACAGATCTATGTATATATGGAACGATGTTCGATCCCTATACTGAGCAAATGTTTTGCCTATAAAAAATGCTGATTACTATACTCAGGTTATTGCTGAATAGCCTGATGCAAGACTCTTCCTCTCGTCGCATTGTGAAAGTTTAAATTGTTTAAAACCCATTTCGATTAAGAAAAGTCTCCGACTCTCTTCATTTTAAGTTTCTTTTCTTCTTAGATCTTTTTCCATACCACAGAAAAATTCTGACTCTACCAGCGACGTTGGACCTCTCTTTGGCGCAAGATTATATTATTTTTCCCATGGCCTAGCAGAGGGCTAAACTATTTCCCCTGCACACACAACGTGATGCAAGCCGAGGGCCTGCTAGTCAGAATTGCTATGCCCGGTTATTTGCATCTCCTATCCAAGTTGAATTGAACGCACATTTGAAGATTTCCGCGAGTTTCACTCTATGAAAGAATATCTCCACTTCTGCCTCCGTCCGTAACTTCTGTGCACTATCTGTCCCATCTGTATACCACGAAATGTGTCCAACCTTAAGAGAGTATGTGTCTTCCAAATTACTCAAACTCGTAAATCATTTCAGAATTTTCTGCTTCCTGTCTACATGGCTCCGGCCCTTATCATCACTGTACAACGGGCTTCGACTAACAAAGCCTACAGTGGCCTTTAGGACGGATCCCTATGGCCCCTTGTTATATCAACACATTCTAAGAGCTTTCTTTTTTAAATTTTTTGAATACAAATGTGGCCTCATTAGGAATTTTAGAACACAGATTTTGTTATTATTTTCAAATTTCTCTGTATAATACTGAATAACTGACATTTTCTCTCTCTTTTTTTGTTTGTTCTTTACTTGCAGATATATTTTCTTCCTTCAATATTTTTTAGAGACCGGAAATCAAACAAAAATTCGGATACGGAAACAAAAATTTCGATAAATAAACAGGTAAGTGCGCCTCTTTTTTTTACTTCTAAAGCCCTTTATTTCTCTCTGGGCTTTGTATGTAATAGAGTGAGAGAGACAGCTATAATACAAAAGATTAAACCACTTAAGGTGGCAACTATGCCAAACAAGAAAAGCAAACAAAAAGTAATGCCAACCAACCATTTACAAGAACTAGCAAAATTCTTGACATCAATAAACGAAAATAAAAAAAATGTCTAAAGCACTCGTACTCATTGTCAGTATTTGTATTCATTGACAAAGAGAGTTGAAATATAATTGCAAGAAAATAGGGAGAGAAAGAGTTACAGTTATTGCTGGTCACTTGTACTTACTCTCTCAAATTTTTTCTCTCTTTGGCTGCGTGTGTCATCCACACATATAAATAACAAACATGCTCACTGTGTCTCTCAGGTGTTTTATTCCACCGTATGGGCACTAAGGGGAGTTGAGGGATTTATGTCTGTATTTTCTACAACAATGTTGTCAATTTAGAGATTTATTTTGCTGTTGAGTTGAAATTATTTGCTTTTTTAGTTTGGAGGGATACATGTATTTGTATTTGGGTTCAGGAAGCAATTTTTTGTACTGCCATTACTCGGGGGATGGCCCCTATTGTATTGAAAATTGCAAAATAGGTTGTGGAGAACAGGAAAGAGCGATCAACGTCCAAGTTAGCATGATTGGGGGAGTTATTATAGGGACACCCTTCTGCAGCAGAAAGAGTTCCATAAAATCTCTACAAAGTTTTTTTTGTTAACCTTTAAATAAAATCGTGGAGTTCAAACTAAGCGTTTATTTGTATATTTTAACGTTTTTTTTTTTGCTCTTAAAATGTTAAGTTGGTAATGCTGTGAATAAAATGACACACAGAGTAAATGTATTGGGATAAAAGCTCTTCAGTTGTCAGCTGCTGCGCATAGAGAAAACAGCAACATTTTTATAAGTGTATATGTCGTGTGTGTATCTGTGTGTGTATAACTATGTGTAGTAGATGAAATTGAAAGCAAAGCAAAGTCATTCTCAGAGAATAATAGCAACAACAAATAATTTTGCAAAGAAAATCACGAACGTCGTAATACTAGTACAACTGAATGCAACTGAGGCAACACTGAAGGAAGAATGGAAAAATCAAAAAATAGTTGCTGTCAGTGGGCATTTATTTTCTTATTATTTTAAAGAAGTGATAAAAAATGTATTGAAAAGCGTAGAAAAATAAATAAAAATTAGAAATAAAATCAAAATAAAAGCTGCATGTGATACCAAGAATTAAAGAAAATAAAATTTATTTATTGTTAAAAAAACACAAAAAATACTTATTAAAATAACAATAACAACAACAACGGTAACAAAATAGTGTTTTGTGACATTTATACTTATTACAATAAGTTTGTATGTACATAAGTACATATAGTATGTGAGTGTGTAAGTTTGTGACTTTTGTTTAAAGTGTAACGTGACCTTAATTGTTAAAATGTTGCAAAATAAGATTTTTTTCTGCTTGCAAACGAATATTGTTCGACGGATAATCTAACAATCAAATTATAAAAAGAAAACAAAAACAAAAATTTGAATAAAAAACGGGCCTATTTACTAATTTCTATAATAAAAGGAAAAGCATAACAACGAAACCGTAGGTCATACTTAAAATACTATTAAAAAAGAACAAAAACAACAAAAGAATATAAAATAATGCAAAATAAATCATGTTAAATGCTAATTAAGCATGTGTGTGTAACAGTATGTGTGCTTAATAGGTGCTTTACAAATGCTTTACATGTTTTTGTGTCTCTCTCTCAAAAAAGGAAAACAAAAATCATTTCAGCATACAAAAGAGAACAAAAAAACCAAAATCTATTTGCAAAAATATTTATTTAAAATTTTGGAAAGAATAACTCGCTCTTTTTATTCTCTAAAATTCTGTTTTTAATTTTTGTTTCTTCCAAATTTTATTTCGTTTTGTTTGAGGTCATACACCATGAATTTCAAGTACACATACAGTGTATAACAGTAAGAAAACAAAATCAAAAATCATAACAATCTCTCTAATAAAGCATCAGTGAGAGATAGAGAGAGAGAGACAGCCAGTTTCAGTAGCCAAAGTGTGTTGAGTAAGAAGAGTAGTAGCAGTAATGGTGGTAGTAGTGGTAGTAGTAGTAGTACTAGCAAATATGTAGTAGTATTCACTGTAGTAGTAGTATCAGCACGTTTATTGTTTGTGTTTTGCTTGTTTGTTTTTATTTTTATTGGACTTGCAAGCAGCAAACAAGCAAAACAATTAATGTTAGTACTAGAAAACAGTGTTGTCAAGATTTACATTAATGCAATTAAAATAATAAGTATATACATATTAATTAATGAAAGAAATGATTATATAAAGTATCATAATATCTGCTTTAAATAATTATTCCTGCATGAACAAGACATAAAGCGGCAGACCAAAATATCAACATTTGGTTTCAACTTTCTATCCACACTTTAAGTCAATAAACCAAAGACTTAATATCCAATTCAAATTGTTTGCTTAACAACTGGTAAAAAGAAACCATGCTGGCTTAGGTCAATCATTCTAGAACAGAGCCAGGCAACACTTGCTATTGGTCAGTTGTTGCGAGAGCGAAAAATAAGAAAAGAGAAAAATGTATACTCTTACATTCACTACAATGCAGGCATGGAAAATTTATATTTTTAAATGGTGGTATTTTAATTAAAAATATTAGTTTATTAAATTAAAATTTGTAAAATTCGTTTAGACTTCTTTGATTATATTGATTTAAGAAAGCATTTTAGATTAAAATTTGTTTTTTTTTTGTTGGAAATATACATATTTAATAGAAAACTTTCTGGGATATTCATACTGTACATCCCTGCATTAGCAGATCTTCATGTACAAAAGCAAAAAGCATGCGACAACACAACCTCTTTCAATGAATGCTCAAACGAGACTGAGTGTGTTTTTGATCGTGAGAGTACGTTGTTGTAAATTTAGTAATGGGTGACATGCACGCGTGCATAGGAATTGCCGGGCTCTGTTCTAGAATGTATACTTGATTTTCCTGCAAGCTTTAAATTGTCACTTTAATTGTATTTAGTTTTCGACAAAGGGAAGTGTGTTGTTCTGTAGAATAATTCACAGTATTAGTAGGTTATCTATGAATCCAGACAGTTAGGTCACGTTAGGTGTAATACATTAAGACAAAATATCCAAATAACCCATTGCATTCGTTCTAAGAATGAAAGATAAAGAAGGAGAGAGAAAGGAGAAAAAAAGTAGGAAAAAGATAGGGAGGAGAATTTGAAAAAAAGGACGGTCAGCTGATTCAACCTTTTAATCTAAGCGCATCACAGCATTTTTTTCAGCATCTGCTCATTTTATTTCATTTTGAGAAAATTAAATAATTTTCTACGAATAATTACATTTTCACAGTCTTTTATTATTTTAACGCTTTTTTTAATTCACAACAGTACGGATTAGCATTACCGCTATACAGCACTAATTGATAGTAAAACAAGAAAGCAATAACAGGAGGCCACAAAATAAAATCAAAATTTTGTGCTAATATTGCCAATTTACTCAACACATAGAAAGAAGAGTATTTTTTTGCTGTTATTGTTTTTAATTAAGTTTTTGCCAATTAATAAAAATAAATATTATTGTCAGTTAACATTTATTATAAATGACAATGCATTGGCTGCTCTCTTTTATTTTTTTTTTCGCATCTTTCTAAAATTTATATTCACACATTCACAGTATAGTAGGATTAGCATTGCCAATTTCATTTTTTTAATGTCAAAAAAATTTCCTTAAAATATGAGAAAAGCTCTTTACTGTTATTGCAATTATTTGTACTCTATTTTAGGGCAAGCGAAAGAGAGATAATCTTCAAAGGCAACATTAAACCGAGAGAGAGAGAGAGAGAGAGAATAGTTATTTCTATATCATTGCTTGGAACGTGCGCTAAAAAGTTCTGAGAGGTCAATTGAATTTGTATACAATTGCTAACAAAAATAAGAAACAGAGATGCCAGATTTTTAAAATTTGATTAATAATTATTAAGGGATAGGTCTTTATGCACGATAATTTTAATATAAAGAAAGGATTACAAACGAAAAAAACAGTTTTTGGAAAATAGTTGCGTTTACAAATAAATATTTTATAAATTAAATAAATAATATTTTTCTAATATAATGGCAACACTGTTTTTTTGCAGTTTTTTTCATGGTAAATATTTATTTTACTTTGTTTTAATTGCTGCACTAAATAAATGCAAGTTGAGTGAGCACAAGAATTAATGAAAAATAAAAACAATAAAAGAAACAAGAAAAACATGTGCTTCAATAAAAACTCTCATATTTTTGTTGTAACGATTAATGGCCATGCAAACAATACATACCCACACAAACGCATACTACTAACACAGCTACTAACTTAGTTTCATAAAATTTTCACACACACAATAATTAAACAAAAGATGTGAGAGAGAAAACAAAATTAACAGAGAATACAAGTTAATGAGAGAAGGTTGGTGGGTTAGAAAACCGAGGGAGAAAAAATAAACAGTAAAAGCCGGAACCAATTTTATTTTTAATCACATTGTATTTGTGTTGCATTACATCGTTAATGTCAATGATTAACGAGTGGTTGGTTTTGTTTTTATTTTTCTAATTACATACGCGGTGTGCCATTTCCATTTGGAGATGTGTTTTTACTTTCAACGAAATTCTTTGGATAGATTCTCAAAACAAGGAAAATATAGAAAAAAGCTATGTTATCGTAAATTTGCATATCGTTTATTGTAATTATGGAAAAGCATTTAATGTTATCGATAATTACGTATAGGGAAATTAATGTTGTTGTTGTCTATTCTAATACCTATAAAGAAATTGATAACAAAAAATATCTTTATGTTAGTTAATGATGAATTTCTGTATGAAAAATAAATGTCGATAAATTTCCTTTTATAATTTTGTGTTATCAATGTTTGCAATGCAGTTAATATTATCGAAAAGACATACATACATACTTGTAAGACAAATGCAATCGATGAATTTGTATCAGAAAAAATATTAGCGATAAATTTATTTATGGATATGTATGGAATCGACAAATATTTACAGAAAATTTAAATAAATGACAAATTTCTCTACCTCTACCTTTCTTATCGATAAATTTTATTAAATCAATAAATATTATCGTTAAATTTCTTTGTAGAAATTTGTATTATCGACAAACAACCTTTTTGGTAGCAAAGGCTTGTTATCAAGAAGTTTTTTTGCATTAAATTTAGTATCGATAAATTTTTGGCAAAATATTATTGTTATCGATACTGTTCTTAACTGATAAAAATTATTGTTATCGATTATTTTCTATCATGTTTTATATGAACTTTTGTTATTGATAATTTCCATTATAAGAATTCTTGTTATCGATAATTCTTTACATATTACTTAAATATAATTTTTTATATCTAAAACGGTTAAATTTTCTATACAGAAACCGAATTTTCTATGTAAAAGTTTTTATTATCGAACAATTTTTATATTTTCTATACAGAAATTTTAGTTATCGATAGTTTTCTATACAGAAATTTTAATTATTGAATTTATATAAATTTATAATTTATAATTTTCGATTATCGATAAAATTAAATTCTGTATACAAATTATTGTTATTGATTATGATTTGAAATTCGTTTTTAATTTGTTTTTTTTTTATTGTTAATATTATTAATTGGCCTAAATGAGATCTCCTCCTTTAAGCGTAATCCGCCGCCCCCTTACTTAATGTTATTAATTATTATTATTTGAGTGAGAAACTAGGTCGTAATCCTGACTAAAGGATTTTAGTTATAATTTTTTTTGTTTTTGTTTAATTTGGAATTCCATATTTTGTTTTTATAACTACCATCTGGTATATTAAAACACTGCTATGACAGCTTTTTCTTTGTATGGGAGAGAGAGAGAGTGAGATATGTTAAGTGGGATATAGAGGTCATTGTTTTGTAGTTAAATTCCTTCCTATTACTATTGTTTTTATTCTAGTTTTGTCTTGTTTATGAGATTTGCTTTCGTATTTACACACGAAAGAGAGAGCGAGTAGGTAATTTTTTTAAGCATTTATGAGTGTGTATTGTGTGACTTTATCTAAACATAGGAAGAACCTTGCATAATGATTTAATATATGTACATATATAGTATGTATGCTTAGAGAATAACAAAAATAACAACAGAGTGCCACAGAAGGCAGAACTCATGAAAAGACTTTTTCGTTAAGATAGCAAAATATTAGCACTGTTGTTGTATTATTTTGCCGGCATTGAAAGGATTGTTAAGCAAAAAAGATTTTTTTTATTGATTTAACGACTGTTAATATAAATTTTTCTTATTCTTTTCTATAAAAAATATAAACTTTTAATTTGGCACTCTTAAGAGTTTAATGTTTGTGTCCCTAACGTTACTTTTAAGTTCTCACTTTGTTGGTTTACGTATTTCCCTTAATAAGAGAGAGTGGGATAGAAATAATAGAGAACTATTACCGTATAATAGAGATTGGTGTTTAGTTTTTGATGTGGTTGTATTTCTGTGTACACACCACACATCAGAGGTCGGCACAAAGAGAACATGATTAAAATGTAACTGTAGTTGTGAGAATCTTGTGTTAAACCAGAAGAAAATTGTTAGTAATATTTCCTAGTGTACTTATTAACCTAATAATATGGATATGTAGTGGAGAATATAGAAAAAAATATACAGCTCTAAATCCCTAAAGACAATGTATTTAACTAGACACATATTCTTCCAAAAATCGAGATCATTTCTCGTTGTTATTAGAGAACCCTGTCGCAATATTTCTTTGGGTGTATAATTGAAACCTGAAAAAAGCGACATGAACCTTTTTCCTTAGAACCTGACAACCGACTGAATACATTTTTACTCTCTTTTTTACGAACATTGTTGATGTTAGTATCCTATATGTGTAAAAAACTGAAGATGTTCGGCCCACGGGGGCTATTGGTGCCGATCACTGCCATACAAACATAAATATGAGTGCGTGCAAGTAACAACATCAATTAACAATGTTGACTTAATTTATTGGAATTTTTGTCACTTTGCGTTTAACATGCAACATTCTTGCTACAATAAACACAGACACAGTCACAGCTACAGCCACACAAACATGTGAACCAGCAACCATTTTATTACCATTTTCATGGTTACACACACCTTCAGTTACCGTATTGAAAAATGAAAATATTTTTGCATTTCAAATCAATTTAACATTGGAAATAAATCTTCCGATTATATAAACAACGATAAACGATAACACAACAACAAAACACAGTAGCAGAAGCTGAACAAAAACATGAGAAAATTTTGATTAAAAATAAAACACGTTTTGCCGTATAATTAAAACAGATTAACTGTGTATGTGTTTCAAAGCAAAATACAAACAAAAATTATATTCTCAGCTTAAGCGTAAGAAATATGGTCTCAAAATGCTTGTTAGAATCACCTTAATTTTGAAATATTTTAACAAAAGTATAACATTTCTACTTCCAAATTTATTTTAGTTTAGAGTTCTTTAAAAATACTAAAAAAAAAATAAATGAAAAATTTTAAAATTAATAAATTAGTTTAAAAATTGAATCATAAATTAATAATATTTAAATGAAAATAATTAAAACATAAATAAAAAACTAAGAATTAATTTATTACAAAATAAACAAACATTGAGAAGTAATAAAATACAAGTTAATTAAAAGTTAACTTAACGCTAAAAAACTAAACAAATTAAAATAAAACTCAAAAAATTAGTTAAACAAATGACTAAACTAGAAAAAATAACTTATTTTATTTAATTAAAACTAATTATTTAAAATGTTAAAAAATTATAAATAAATATAAAGAATTGCTGAATAAATAATATAAAATATAACAAAATTTAAATTAAAATGCAAAAATTACGAAGAGCCAGTAACAACAGTTAAAATAATTAAATTCAATTTTGATGATAAAGTTATTCATTTTTTATGATAGTTATGGTTGAATTGTTTAAATTATTAGAAAAAGGAAAGGATTAAATAAAAATAAAATAGATAAATCCACAAAAAGAAAAAAATATAAACAAATTAAAATAAAATGATAAAACATTATAACAAATTATTGAAAATTTAAAATAAAATATAAAATTAAAATAAAAATAAATTAAAAACCTTAGAACAAAAATTACATAAATTAATTTAAAATAACTGTAAATGGACTAAAAGTATTACAAAAAAGCTTTAAATAATAAAATAATAAATTAAATAAAAATTAACTTCTTTTTGGATTAAAAGTATATTAAAAAATATAATAAATAAAAATATAATGAATAAAAATATAATGAATAAAAATATAATGAATAAAAATATAATGAATAAAAATATAATATAATAAATAAATAAAAATAAATATAATAAATAAATAAAAATATAATAAATAAATAAAAATATAATAAATAAATAAAAATATAATAAATAAATAAAAATATAATAAATAAATAAGAATATAATAAATAAAAATATAATAAATAAATAAAAATATAATAAATAAATAAAAATATAATAAATAAATAAAAATATAATCAATAAATAAATAAAATAATTACTAAAAAATATTAACAATTTATAACAACAAATAAAAAAAATAAAAAATTAATTGAAAGTAATAAAAAAAGTTAAAAATAATTGAATTATTAATTATTGCAAAAATTAAAACAATACGCTCAAATATATATAATGGATAAATAAAATACAAAGCATAAATAAATAAAATAAAAATTAACAAAAATAAAAACTAAAATTAAAAAATAAAGTAAATAAACAACTAAAACAAAATAATTATAACAAATATAAAACAAAAATAACAAAAGGGATTTGTAAATTCAGTATTCCAAAAAAATAATGTTTATTTCAACTCAAATACGAAGCTTTTAAGAGTTTTATTTAATTCAATTAAGTTATTAATTCATTGAAAAAAAAATAATAAAAAGAAAAAGTTATACAATTTACAAAAAAACTAAAATAAATAAATATAAACGAATAAATAAATATAAAAATAAATCAATTTAAAAATAAATCAAATAAAAACTTAATAAAATAAATAAAAAATACTATTGGGATTTTTTTCCCTCCCTCCTACTTTGATTGATTGGCGTGTGGTTTTTAAAAAAAATTTAATCAAAGTGGATTCGATATCTTTGCCACTTGGAGGACTTTCCCATGTCAGAATGGCTCTAGCCAGGTAAGACTTCAGTTTTCTTTGTATTTTTGTTTTTTAATTAAAACAATAAATTTAAAAATTTTACATATCATTTGATTATTTCTGAAAAAGATCATCAAAAAAGTTCAACTAAAAGTTGATTTAAATTTTATTTTAAATGGTTTACATTACTGCTACTTTAACAGGGTGGGGGAGATATGTACGATTCCTTGTTTGTTTGTGTTCTTAACGGTTGACGTCGTTATACTCCTTAAGTTAATATTTACAGTGTTGCCAGATGCGTAATTATTTATTTTGCTATTAAATATCATATCCAGAGTGAGTTAATATTTGTCCTGTGTTAATAGTGATTAAATGATATTTTTTCTTGTGATGGTTGTTGGTTTGAGGTTGTAAAATGAAATTTATGTAAACAGCTTAATAAAAACAAAGGAAAAAAGAAATCAACTTTAAAATATTTTAAAATAAAATGAAAAAAAAAATTGAATATAAAGTTGAAACATAAAAAAACTTGGTTGTCTGTTCAACCAAAATTAATAAATTAAAATCAGAATTAAGCCAATTTTCATCGATAACATTTTCGTAATTTTTGCGGAAAAATTTTCATTTTTTCGAATGCCTAGTTCGCTATCAACTCACATGCAGTTCATGTCATTTAAGTACTTTAAAACTCTTATCTCTTGTTTTTGTTTTCCTCATATAAATTAAAATTTGTTAACCTTCCTGAGTTTTATAGATAATATTTGCAATAACAGCAACAATGCTCATAAACGATAATTAAAAAAAAAAAAAAAAAAAAAACAAAAACAAAAAAAAATAACTGAAACGATAACAAATAATTACAAATGTCAACTTCGTTCCATTCACTCTCACCTACGCTCTCTCTCTATGTATGTCTCTTGCACTGTTTAAACACGAAGGTAGTCACGATGATGACATTATTAAACGCAATCATAATACAATATTATCATTATGGCTGTAAAATTATATTGAAACAATGAAATTACAAAAAAAAAACAATAAAATTATGCCTTCAGAAAGTAGTGAAAATATTCAAACGAAAATTATTTCCTTAAAAATACAATTCACACACATACAGACAAACACTTTCCAATGCAAAACATCATTTCAATTTCACAAAACATGTGATTTTTTCCCCCCCCCAAAGCAAAACAAACACAAAAACAATTATAAACGCATAGAGAAATCAAAATACAATTATACTCTCACCCTGTCAGCTGAGTGACAATTTCAGTAAAAAAAAAAAACAACCGTTATAATAATAAATATCTCAACATAGAAACAATGACAACAAGCTTTTACAATATCATCGCACTACTAATTTAAATTACCTTCACAATTACATACATATGTACATGCATGAATATTTACTAGGGGCATAGACAAAACAAAACCATGAGTTTCTGTCTCTAGCTCTCTTTCTCTCTTGTTATTTCTCTCATTTATAATGATCATGAGTCTCATGGTGATATTGTAATTTGTGTTTTTCAAATGTATACCTTACAGAATGCTACCATATGTGATGATGAGACGTTTGTTCTCATTTCTTAACCTTCTCTCTTGAGATTTTATTTTCTGGCTTTTTTTTTAGTAAAAGTCTGTAAAGAGAGCCTCTCTAACTTCACAGCCTCTTTTAATTCCCTGTATATGTAAGTCTGGTTTAAAAAACAGGGTAACACAAGAAGATGAAATTATATAAGATTTGAGGTATTTCTCTGCTCTTGATCTGACATACATAATAGAGGTTTAGATCGGAGATTATTGGAACCATTATCGAGAATGCAGGGCATATAGTGAAAATATTGTAATGATGGAACACTTTATATATCATTGTCCAGCTTTCGTAATTGCGAGATTCCAATATTTTAGGGAAAATGGCACAATAGATATAATTGATATCAGAAGAAGCTTAGGAAATCTATACAACTTACACTTGTCTTGTGATCCCGTTTAGTGGTGAGGGCACAATAAGTCGACTTGGCGGCTTGGGAGGGGTCTCTTTGCCTTCAACCTGTATACCTATCTACCTACCTACCTACCTCCTTACACAGTTCCGATTGTGGAAGGTCTAAATCTCTCTTGTCTATGCACTTTCGGTTTACTCTAACCTCCTCTCTAAGCGAGAGATATTATGCACGAATTCTACGTTAAAATACGGCCATAACAGAGCGAATTTCATTTAGAATCGCTTCATAGCCTAACTATCAGTAGGAATAATTACTCTATTAAACCTCGCCTGCAAACCCGACCTGATGGCAAATCAACAACTCGTTTAAAAGGGCAAAATTCGTGTCAGCAAACTTGACCTGATGAATATCAATTGATATGGCAAAACACTTTCTCTCTTCAGGTCGATTTTGCAGGCGAAGCTTGTTGCTAGTGTAATAGGCACTTTAATCATTCGACAGTCCTATTAATACACGCAGTATGTACGTCAATAATTCATGATTTCTCTAAGTTTCGTATAAAAATTTAAATGGAATTTAAGGGGGTTGACGAAGGTCACAACTGTTTATTTAATGTTTTGAAAAACCTCTATATTGTTAAGCAACAACAACAACATCACCATCACTATATTACAACAACATGTAATAGAAAATATCAATAAATCATATCTTTTGAACAGAATTGACAAGATCGAATAGATTTTCTCATGATCACTTACAGTGTGTTGTAAAAACAAAAACAAAAAACGAATTTAAATTGCATACAAAGAACATACAACAACAGCAACAACAACAACAACAGACGACTATAAAAATTTTGAAAACTAATTTAAGATTTCATTGAAATTCATGGTTGAAACTCATGTTCGCTCTTCTAACGCTCATAAACGTAGCCGTGCCCATAGTATTACAACAACAACAAAAACAAAAACAATAATAAACTGTAGGAAATTAAAAAAAAAACAATAAAAAAAACATCAAAACGGACAACTCTTCCTATATTTTGAATGTGATTTATTTTTAATTATTATTGCTGTTGATGTTGTTGTTGTTGCTGTTTTATTAGTATTTTGAGGGCAACAACAACAACAGCAACACATTAAAGTATTTGCGAAACAATGTTATTATTGTTGCACCAACAAAAAAAAAAAATTAAAACAAACACAGCCACACTCACACTAGAACATCTAGAATCTAGAATGCAATTATGGGGAGAGTGAGGGAACAAGTATAAGATTGAGAGTGACAGTGTGTGAGAGTCCTCAAAAATCGTATGATTTTGTAAAATATAAAGAGAGATTTTTACTTTGTTTTATTTCAGTTTCAATTGCCAAGAAGGATTTCGCAACGAGCAGGTAGCAAGTTTTAGAATGACAGGGTTGCCACTAGTTGTTTTCTAGAAATATAGGGTGTTTTTTATAGAGGTATAGAACTTTAAGTTGCAATAAAACAACGATGGATTATTCGATTGACATGAATTTTATTTATCCGAAAGATAATCTTGTGGCATTACATTTTAAATATGATTTCTGGCATATGACCGCCACGGCTGGCGCGGATGTAGTCCAATTTTCGATGACTTTTTCCAACATTTGTGGCAGTATATCGGCAATAACACGGCGAATGTTGTCTTCCAAATGGTCAAGCGTTTGTGGCTTTACCGCACAGACCAATGACTTTACATAGCACCACAGAAAGTAGTCTAGCGGTGTTAAATCACAAGATCTTGGAGGCCAATTCACAGGTCCAAAACGTGAAATTAGGCGGTCACCAAACGTGTCTTTCAATAAATCTATTGTGGCACGAGCTGTGTGACATGTTGCGCCGTCTTGTTGAAACCACATCTCCTGGACATCATGGTTATTCAATTCAGGAATGAAAAAGTTAGTAATCATGGCTCTATACCGCGGATGGACTCATTCGGGTCTTCCTCAATGCTACGCTCTACAGCAGTAATAGCTTCTTCTGTACGCACCGTACAGCGTCTCTGGAGATGCGAGTTATCAATAAGAGTAAACGTGGTGCGAAAACGTTCCATGGTTAATCGAATTAACTGCTCTGATGGACGATTTTGTCGACGATAAAATGGACGTAGTGCGCGATACGTTTTCCGCACAGATCCATTATTTTCGAAATAAAATTACACTATTTGCAACCGTTGTTTAGGCGTGAGTCTATTCATGATGAATTGCCAAACCAAACTGCGAATAAATCACTTGACAGCTGTTAAATCGGTCGCCATCTTGAAAAGTAATGCCAACTTAAAGTTCTATACCTCTATAAAAAACACCCTTTATAAAGAATGGTATCTTATGAGTGTGATGGTAAGGAAATCATACTCATTGTGTTACACTATTTCCTAAGGGAAGAAATCCTCCGTGGGGTTTTAAAGGAGCTTTCCTGGGTGAATTATTTGAAGCTCAAGACCTGTCGCCTTTCAAACGAATCAATTTCATTCGGAACATATCGCTTTTAAAATGTCTTTCCAGATTTCAACACCAAATAGCAGGATGAATCCTTCCCAGTACTACCAAATATCTGCCTTTGTCTTGACGCCATGAATATTTGGCTTTGGTGTTAACTTTACTGTTCAGGTTGTCATAACGGGTGGATATCTCATCGCTAGTAATAATGAATGGTTCGTTTGAAAATTCCTATATGAAGGGTTTCCAATTACTTTTCAAATTCTGTTTGAGTTTAACAACAAAACGTCATTAAATAATGCCTCGTGTGTTCGTTCGTTTGTACCATCTTTGAACTTTTTTGTTTGCCTTTCGTGGCAAAATCACCACTTATGTAACTCCCAAACCATTTCTCGCAAGCTTAAATCTATTTTCGATAGGAGGATAAGCTTCACTGAGCAATCCCAGTCATTATCTCATACTCAAACCCAGTCATTAAGCCATCAAGCAATAAAGTTTTGAAACTAATGCCTTTTTCTCGATAGGCAGCCTCATACACCACCTACCTTCCTGTCCCTTTACTATTCTTATAGACTCCTTAGTTACTATTATTACCTTACATAAAAAGAAAAAAAATGTCTTTTTATTTGCTTTGGTTTCTACGGTCCTTAAATAATACGTATACAAAAAGAAAATCAAAAAATAATAAAAAAAAAATAAAAAATTTTTTATCTTTATATTTCCACTCTAATAAACTTCCCATTCCATTCCAATCCATTCTATTCCATTCCCTTCCATATGAACTTTTAGGCTAACAGATGTTTCATGTTGTCTTTATTGGTGTGACCCTCTCTTGTGCGCTTGTAATTCCGTGTGCGATTGTAGGTGTCTGTATGTGTTTGTTTTTGTGGTGTCTGTGTATTGAGGACATTTTTCCTAACGATTTAATTCACATTTTAATTGCTGGCGCTCTCTTGCTGTCTACCACGTTTGTTCCCTTTTCGAAAGGACAAAAAAAACTATTTGGATAGGAAAAGAATAAAAAAACAAAGTTGACAGATTGTAAATGAATTTAAAATAATCATTGAAAGCAGTTTTGGGGCAAAAAAAAAACCGAAAAAGGATAATGGCCAGTGGGGTCCTTTGTGACACCACAATAAATCTGATCCGTCTTTCATGAAGCCATGCGAAGCTCATAATAAAGACGGTGAGTTTTAAGAATATTGATTTCCAATCTATTTACTCATTTACATAATTGGTCATTACAACACCCTAGTCAACACAAGTCGTTGTAGTCTAGTAGGTAGTGTGTTCGCTTATTAGACGTTCGGAGTCGACGTTAAACTGTAGGTCCCGCCACTCACGTATAAAATTAAGGCACACAACATGATTGGTGTGAGAAGCTGGGCCGTAATCCTGACTGAAGGGTTGTAATGGCCAATTATGTATGTATGTATGTATGTAGTCAGGATTACAACCAAGTTTCTCACACCACCCAATATGTGTGTGTGTGTTAATTTTTATCCATGAGTGGCATAACCTGCAGCTTAATGTCGAATCCGTACGACAGTTTTTTTTAAGATTTTCTAATTAAACAATAAATAACAGGTACATCTGGCATCTCTGTTTACATTCTACACTCTCTAAATGCCTTCAAAACGGATAGCGCAAAGGGACCCTCAACAGTTATCCCCACAAGGATTATCTAAACACCATCAATGAAAAGGAAAAAAAAAAACTGAAGGAGATATTTATTGGCATTTGAGACAACAACACAAATACAGAGAGAGACAGAGAGAGAGAGAGAGAGAGAGTGTGTGTGTGTATGTACATAACCTTATTATTACAAAAAACGTCATTCCCTTTTTTAAATTTATTTTTAAATGTGTGTTGTTTTGTTGTTGTTTTTTTTTTTTGTTACTAAAACACCCACAACATTTATAACAACAACACTTGTATGCTGTTGACAACGACCTTATATACATTCATAAATTTTTTTCCTATTACTTCGGCACATGCATGTCAAGCATACATTTATATTTTGCTCGAATGGACACTCTCTTGCATTCACACTCTCACTCTCGCATTTACTATTATGATAGCATTACTGCTGTATATCAAGCAGTCATAAGTGGTGTCGTTTGTTGCCTTAACCTCATTGTTGCCGTATTTATACATCTTGTGATGACATGGCATGACATGACATCAGTTTTACTATTTAGTTTTATGTCCTATATGGGCGTACGTTAGCTTTGAAGCTAAAGTTTCTAATGGCAAGAGTTTTGAACTCTGAAAGCTTTTTCCATAAATTAAAATCTGAATAAAGGCCTTCAGCACCATTTTTTTCGGTTTGTGCATGTTTCCATTATGCTTTCCATTACGCCTCTCGGTACCATGAAATTTTCTCAATGCATCTTCAGAAAGCACGGCGACCAAATAAGACCTGTTAAGCTATGTCTATTACATTATCTTCGCAATCTAAGGCTATTAATGAATTCAAGCACGGGGATTTGTGTTTCTTAAATTAAACGGCGTCACTACATTGCTAGCTGGGTATTGAAACCTCGACGCTCTTTCACAGAAGCGATAGACGTTGGCCTTAGGTTAGGTTAGAGGACGTGGTCGAATTGCCCCATTGTACAACGTCCTAGCTTCTCACACCACTCGTGTTGTGTGCGTTAATTTTATACATGAGTAGCGGGACCTACAGTTTAAAGTCCATTCCGAACGACAGATTTTTGAGAAACTTTTTCATGACAGCAGGTTTATTTACTCTCAGAGTTTTTGCCAGAAATCTGCTGAAAGGAAGTCGCCGAAGAAATATTTTTTCATATTTCGTTTTGATGTCTGACGTGGGATTTGAACTCGGGCCTTTCGTCTAATAAGCCAACACACTACCTACTACACCACGGCAACTTCTAGACGTTGGCCTTAGAGAAACTAATTTTATTCAAGTGGTACCACAGCATGTAAGCTTGCCCGTAAAGTAATTCGTTAAGAGACTTAAGCCCGGTAAGATCTCATCCCAGTTTTTAAGTACTTCCATACTACCATACATTTTCACAGAGGCAATGATAGGTGGCAACCCTTTGTTTTCAGTATCTCCTATTGTAGATGAAGGAGATGTTTTGTGACAGCCCTGTGTCCTTAAAAGAGCAAAATGGAATAATAAAAATCTGACATCGTACAGAATTTTGTTGAAAATTATTTCAACTTAATCGGGTGACCTTTATCAGTCATGAGGTTAGAATATTGACTTCAGTGAAAGGCCTTTAAATTATCCGTCTTCTCTTGCAATTGCGGCATAATGTATGTATATTGCACAGATTAGGCCTAGAGAACATGTAAGCAGACGTGCGTCTACGTAAGCGAAGAAAAACAAAACGTTTGACCTGCTTAAACTCTACAGAATTTTTTATTTTTCTTGCCGTTTAGGTTTTGGCTTTACCTAAACTTTAGGTAAACTAAAGTATCGTGTCTATAAGACTAAAAATGCCAATTGTAGTGTACAACGTCAAATATTCGGTCCTAACCTCAAATATTTTTTTCATTTTTTTTTTCAAATCATTAGTGTGAGAAACTCTTTTTGTTGACACACTCATACGTATGTCATCATTTAACAACGACCAACCAACAACTCTCTCTTTGTTTCATATAAAATAATCTACACAAACAGTTTTATTTAGAAACAATAACAACAACAACAGCAATAATGTCAATATTTATGTAAATATTACAAAAACAAAACACACAAGACAAATATTACAACAAAAAGAAAAAAAAAAGCAGGCAATGGACTCTTTATTACTAAATTTTTATACCAAAAATAAACACACAGTGACACAAGAGCATAAGAGTTAGAGTGGGAGATTGTGAGTGAGTGAGAGCAAGGGTATGAGAGTAAAATAAATAACCCTGTGCTAAATAACCATTGAACTCATTTTCAATGTGATACCAACCAACCGACAATTCCATATTTTTTAAGGTTATGAAATTAATGTTTTTTCTCTCTCTCTCATATAAACAACCAAAAAAGAGAGGAGTGAGAGAGAGAGAGAGAGAGATGAAAAGTTATGAATTAGAAAAATAAAAAACGAGGGCTTTTCATTTACATATTTCTATGGTCATAATTTAATTTTTTTTTGTAGTTTTTTGTTTTCATAAGACTCTGAACATATTTGTCTTTGAATGTGACATCATTTTGTTCGATTGTCGATAAGATATTTTATGCAATTTTCATCACATTTACTTACAATCTGTTGGCAATTAACACCCACATCAACATCATCATCATCATCGTCATCGTCGTCTATTTACACAATAAAATTTGAAATGAATTTCGAATTTACAAATATTGGGTGCCGCAATAAGTTCGGTCACATGTCTGTTTGGTTAACAAGAAGGGCTTATCCAACCGCTAGGTGGAGCTGTGTCCATACCTTAACTCAGGGAGTTCGAAATAGTTGATTTTTTCTCCGAGTTGATATTAATGAAGTGGTTTATGTTCCCACTGGCCACTCTGTCTAATAAAATTAACACACACAACATGAGTAGTGTTGAGAAGCTAGGCCGTAATCCTGACTGAAGGGTTGTAATGGCCAATTATGTATGTATGTATGTATGTATTGCAGCTTGAGATTATCATTTGCATTGATCTCTACAAAACTCTCTTTGAGTTAAGGGCATACATTTTTTATTAACTTCTGTAGCGGCCTGCAGAATGCTAATGGATTAGTTTCTGTCGTTTAGGAAACTCAGATGTTCTATGCTGATGGCATACTGGGTTTATCCATTAAGCCTGCAGAATATTATTGATCAAAACGTCATGTATTTGAAGTTCGTTTTTACATACATACCGTAACCGAACTTTTTTGGAAATCCAATATTTTAAACATTAAAAAAAGGTGCGAGTGTTGTCTATGCATAACAAATGAATTCAGTCAATAGACTGTCTTCAATGCTGTTAATGTGTTTTGAGTTTACTTCGTTCACTGCTTCATCTAGCTCTCTCTGTCTTCCAAAAAAAATTGTGTTCAGGAGAAAGTAGCATCAACGAATAAAGCCTTCCTTATAAAATAGTGTCTATCACTAAAATGTACAATAATTTTGTATTTTTTTTTTTAATTTTAATTTCAATAAATATTTTTATGTTCCATATTATGACCCACCAATCCTTGTTAATGAAATAATTTATGCTTGATTTTGTATGCGATTGTGTGTGTGCATGTGTGTGCCTATGTCTGTGTTTTTTCTAGCACAATTTGTTTTTAATTACAAAACAATGCAATGTCATGTGCATAATAAATGTCAACCTCTCTTTCGCGTTCTTTCTCTCTCTCTCTCTCTCTCTCTCTCTTCTATTCATGAATAGTAAATTATTTACGAGTAGTATTGCATTGATTTTATATTCTTTTTTGTTTTTGTTTTTGCTTAGTTTAGCTTTATTTTAGTTTTTATTTTATTTTTGTTTAGTTTCTGTTCTTGTTGTTGTTTCATTGTGTTTACTCAAACAAAATGCAAGTGATGTGCATTGATGAACGACATGATGTTTTCAAGGGTTGCCATTGTGACAAAGTTTTCTTTATTAATTATTACAATACGAATTACAATATATGTAATTACAAAATATGTATGTATGTATATAAAATTATTATCGATTATAATCGACTACACCTCCCTTCCATTAGCATTACATGGAACTCAAGTTAATAGAGAAGTTAAGGAAACTCAAAGCGTTACAGATGAGTTCAGTCCTGTGCATCATCAAAATGTACGAAAATATCGTCAAAGTTAATTAAATTAAAATTTTTTTAGGTTTAATATTTCATTTAAAAACTAAACAGGTGCCGTTTACTGTTTTTTTTACAGGAAAATCAATTAACTGAACTGCCTAGTTAGAGGCTAGGCTTTTCACAGGAAAAGTTACTCAAACCTTAAACATAGGACTGCTATTCGTTTTTTAAATATTCATAATTGGCCATTACAACCCTTCAGTCAGGATTATGGCCTAGCTTCTCATACCACTCATGTTGTGTGCCTTAATTTTATACTTCAGTGGCGGGATTAAACTGTAGATCGACTTCGAACGACAAATTTTTGAGAAACTTTTTCATGTCAGGTTTATTTACTCTCCACATTTTTGCCAGAAATCTGCTGAGAGGAAGTCGCCGAAGAAATTTTTGTTTTTCATATTTCGTTTTGATGTCTGGCCTGGGGCTCGAACCCGGGCTTTACGTCTAATAAGCGAACACACTACCCTACAAACGTCTGGTTTTGTTCGACAAGTCTGTTTACGTTATTATTTTAAGGTAGGATCGAACTGGTCTTAAATGAAAATATTTCGTGGCTTCATAAATGTGTACTTGGAGATCCCGAAAATAAATTTAAAAAAAATCATTTACTGAGGAGATGCCTAGTGTTGTTGTTCGCCAGCTTCTCAAATATAAATCGGAACACGGCAACCCCAATTTAATATTCATACGCGCCATTGCTGTATTGCGTAGCCATGTGGGATTGTTTATGTTTTTCTCTCTCTCTCTCTCTTTCTTGGTTTTATTTTCCACTTGCAATTGTTTTTTTTTTTGTTTACATTTTCCACTTGCAATATCGCGATGCATTTTATATGTTTGGCTAGGTTTGTTTACATGTTTGTTGTTGTTATTAATGATTGATGAATAAATAGGATGGTAGTATAGGTTGTTTTATGTTGATATGGTGAGTACGCATACGATGTTTAGTATTCAATTAATGATCGTTGTTCTCTCTTTAAATATTTCGTTTTTTTTTGTAAATGCTACAGAGAGTATGAGTGTTACTGTTGTAATATTGTCTGTGTTGTTATTGTTGTTGTTGCTTTGAATATTTTTATTTACTATTGACACCATTTTTTGTTTTTTTTTTGTTTTTGTTTATGTTTTAATTTCCAGTGTTGTAATAATTGTTTGTTTGTTCGTACGTTTGTGTGGAAACGTTGTATTATTTTTTTTATTTTAATTGTGTTTTACTACTGACGCCACCGCAGTCGAAACTTTTTTTATTTTTATTATTTTTTGTTGCTATTGTATTGTAGTGTACGTGTGTATATTTTTTTATTTTTATTGTAAATTTTATTTCTCTACACAAACACACACGTAATAAAGTGGGTCAATTGCACTAATTGCTCTCCTCGTACTAGAAACGCGGTCAAAGTTGACCTTTTTCTCTATAAAAGCGTTGAATTTTCATTAAAAAAATTTGTTATTGTAAAAAAAATAAAAATAAAAATAAAACAATTCTTATATAATTTTTAGTTAAATCATCGTCATTATCATTATCATTTTGTATTTTAATTGGTTTTGTGTTGTTGTTGTTGTTGTATTTTCATGGAAATTCATATTCTTTGTGATGGTTTTGATTTTTCAGTGTCATGTTTTAGCCTTCTTTGTTTCATATTTTTTTGCTCTGTTTTTAAAAGAATTCCCTTTAATTGCCCATTTATCCAGTGCTGTGTTTATTGTAGAGTTATTAAGTAGACATTAATTAATGTTCGCATCGCTTACACAAATTAAAACAATCAACCGGAAGAGTTTTTTTTCTTTTCGTAGTGCAATTAATTGTTGTTGTTTTTAATTATATTGCAATTATTTGAATTAAATTTCCTAGTTTTGCATGGATCTACTATCGAAACCTATCTTACTAGTAATAGCAATAGCATTTGACATTGAATTTGTTTTTATTGTAAGGATAACAACTCTATTTAAGTGTGTAGGGAATAATCAAGCAGTTATGAAAAGTGCGAAAATTATAAGAGCTCTGAACACCTACGTATGCAGCACTGCAAGGTAATTAACATTCATCTGGTTGAGGCTTAGCTCCGGATTACGCTGGCTGAGGGATGTATCTTCTCAAGATTGTTTCTGTTTATATTTACTCCCTTTCTCGTGTACATACATAATTGGCCATTACAAACCTTCAGTCAGGATTACGACCTAGCTTCTCAACTCTTCTTTCTCGTGTATCTATCTCTATTTATCTCCTTCTTAATAATGTGTGTGAAGATAAATTTAAATTTAACTTGCTGCAGACATCTGCATCATTCATCATGCTTCATCCCACCCAGACACTGTTAACAGAGTGAATATTTGAAGCCCGATATCTCAAGTTCCAAAACTATTTGGGATATACCACTTACTGGGTTTAATTGGGGACACCTTAGGCTACAATTTTGATATAGTGGGATACGTGCAGCAAGTCCCGTTTTTCCACAATATCCATCATCCGTCATCCTACCCCGGCACTGTTAACATAGGGTATATTTGAAGTCCAATATCTCCAGTTCCAAATTCATGTTGTATTTGTGTTTATTTCATGTTGTATTTGTATTTATTTATTAAATTTGAATTTCTGATACAACAAGACATAATATCTTATAATTTAAAGTATCAGAATCTGACAAGTTATATCAATACTTATAAAATTCAAAACTTATAAAAAAGAAATAAAAATAAATAAAATAAACAAATAAAAAACAATAATATAAAATAAAGTTTAAATAAAAATAAAGATGGTTAAGAATAAATAACAATATTTACAACTGACATTTATAGCAGATTACGTTTGATAATATTGATATAGTACATGCTTAAATTTATTTGCGTTGCCAATAACTTGCACGTCTGGAGGAAGTTGGTTCCAGAGTCGGATGCTTAATATGAAAAATTGTCTCTCGGACGCTGCATCCCGATGAGGAATCTGCACAATACCCTTTCCCCTTAAGGATCTCATGAACCTTAAGCGTTTGCGAAGATATTTTGGGTGCTCCGATATAATAATTTTATGAAGAAAACCCAAGTTCTTTAACTTTATATAGTTACTAAAGGAGATATTAAATATGCGGTTGGAGAAGTGAGAGACATGATCAAATCTCCTTAGGCAGAATATGTAACGTACAATGTTGTTGAAAGTACTGTTGAGTTTCGCAGTGTCTTTTGAATTACAGCCGGAGAAGACTTCAGATGAGTACAGCAAAGTTGGTATTAAATAAGTTTTAGCCAGAAGTAGTCTTATTTTTGGTGGAGTGTAATACTGCGAAGCCCATAAGCACCTTAGCATACTATAAACTCTTCCACATGTTTGGTTTATGTGATCCGACCAGGTTAGCGTATTGTTGAAAACCACGCCAAGATTTCTGGCAGAATTAACAATGTCAATCTTGCTACCACCCAAGAAAACATTAATACTGGATTCAATTTTTGCGGATTTTTTGCAAATTACAATACATTTTGACTTTTTGGGGTTAATCCTTAAACCATTTGCAGTCGCCCAAAGAGAAATGTTATTAAGGTCAATGTTAAGATCTCTAACTCCAATGTTGATGGAAGCTATAGAGCTATCAAGGTAGAGTTGGATGTCATCAGCATACATTTGAATTCTAGAATGTTTAAGCTGCTCTGGTATATCGTTAGAGTAGAGTTCATTTGGAATATACCACTTATTGGGACACCTTAAGCTACAATTTGTATATAGTCAGTCATCCACAGCAAGTCTCTGATATCATATATTTGGTTGATTTCTCCCTTGACCAGTTTTCGTATTTTTTGTTAATCACTTAACATTGCTCTGTTAACTCTAACATTAGCTCTGTTAAAATTTTTGGTTTTTGTCTTTGCTAATTAAATTTGAATTTATCTTCACACACATTTTTTAATATCGATCGCATTCAATTTTTCTTCAAAGACGAAAACAATGGACCAATGTTGCCATACACGTCCTCTAAACTACCTACATAGTTTCCCTGTCATTATTGTCTGAAACTCACTCAACGCACTCGAACGACTGCTGGAGCACCTACCTTTCTAGTCTAACTCAATCTTTTAACCATAAGGCCAATAAGTGGATAGTGAAGTACTTAAGATCTCCTTATTTTTATATATTCTTTTAACCATAAATGGGAAATATAATGGATTTCTTTTTACAACATCTTGTAATTTAAAAGTTCGTAATCGGTCTTGGCATAATCGTAACATTTTTACGTATGTACTTATAATTTTTCGTCTCACTGTATCAAGTATTACTTTGCAAATTTAATGCTCTTTTGCTTCGTAATACGAGAATTTGAAAAAAAAATTTTTCTTTTTGCCAAATCAAATGTGATTAAAGATTTTTAAGGTCTTAACTTTACCCTGAAACTCAAGGTACATAATTTTAAAACTAAAACAAATTTCTTTGAATTGTTCACACAAAAAAAATATATTTTTTCAATAATTTTTACAAAGTTTTTCGTTTTTTTGAAGGTTGTATGGTGGTTTTTTAAAATCCTACAATTATGGCAACACTGCCATAACTATCAGCAATAGCTTCTTGCTCTATTCATATAAGGGAAATGATTAAAAATGCAAAAGATGCACACACTTGAGAGCATGAGCATGTGTGTCAGGGTTATAACAACATCCCTGTGTTTACAGAGTCCTGTTTTTGTGTTGTTGTTTGTTGTGTTGTTGTTGTACTTTAAGTGATTAATTCTTTTGACATTGTAACACTTCTTCGATTATGTATGTATATAAAACGATCGGGTCTTTTACAATCTCAAAAAAACGAAAAATATGAGGAAGAAAACGAATGTCACAGATTGGGAGTAGTAATTACAATTACAGAGAGGAAGTAATTACACTTGAAACAATTAAAGGCAGATAGGGAGCCAGAGAGAGTGATAAAAGGTTTTAAGTTGATTGATAATTGCAACACTTGCACAAAGTAATTTGGGTGTAGATTTCAGTTGATTTTTCTTTGCCAAAAGATTCAATCAATACTTATTGCATTTTATTATGTTTGTTTTTATTCTTTCTTTATTTTATTATTTTGCCATTTAAACGTCATATTAGCAATGGTTTTTTTTTGCTTAATTTTTAGTCTTCGTAGTTGTTGTTATTCTTCAAGAGCATAAACATAAGATGAGTGTCATTACAAATATGTACCATGAGATGAGTGAGAATAAAGCAGAATATTTCTGTTTTCTCTTTTACATGGTTTGCATGTGTGTTTGTGTGTTACCTCGCTCTTTGCTTCAATTACTTTAACAAGAAGAGGAGCGAGCTGCTGCTGCTACAAGTACTACTACTAGTAGTTGTATACATTTTGCTTTAATTGTTGTTGTTGCTGCTGCTGTTTGTTTCACATTGTGTGAGCGTACTTGGTTCGTTTTTGACCTTCTTTAAATGTAGGTTAACCTCATTTCTCATATATTGTTGTTGTTATTGTTGTTGTTGTGTTTTATATGAGTATACAAGCAAGCTCGCATACCATTCGTGTTGATGAGATTTCTACACGAGAGTTGTTGGTGTGTTTGCTTTTTTTTAATACAATATTGAAAAAAAAAATCAGAAACAAAAACAAACACACAAACACCAAAACTTGAAATGTAAATACAAAACACAAAAAAGAGGTGCGTGAGTAGTGCGTTTGTTTTATTTCATTGTTTTTGTTTTTGTTTTAGATGCTTTATTATATCAAGAAATTTGTGTTTTCCTTAAAGAAACGAGAGTAATTAATAATAAGAAAAACCTATTACTAGAGAGCTGAGCAGGCATTTGCTTTGATAAACACCGCTAACTGATAAAGTAAGGGTTTCCTTTTTCTTTTTTGTTGTTGTTGTATTTATTAGTATTTCTAGCAACTACTCTCTCCCCTCATTATGAATGTATTAGCAGGCCTAACGTTGTTGCTATATGTAAAGTTGTATTTGATATTGTAACTGTTTGTTGCCAACTTGATGTATGTATTTCATTGCATGATGGATATCACATTTAATAACCGGGCAATTTAAAAATGTTTGAATTTTTAAACACATATTTTGCGAACGTGTTTTAAAGGCCTTTAATTTAATTTAATTTTTATTTAAAAGGTTTAATTAACACGGTTTTTTGGAACATATTTTTTTTTATATTAAATTATGAATTATAATTGACAATTGACCTAAATTATCAATAAAAACGTTTATAAATTATATTAAAAAGTAAAAATAACAAAAATGAAAACAATTATTATTTAAAACGTATTTCTTTAACCTTTTAATAGAAAAAATTTAAAAAAATATCAAAACAGTTTAACTAGGCAATATTGATGATAATTTTTAAATTACGTTTCGTCTCCAATGAAACGAAATATAAAAAAATATTTCTTCCGACTCAAGAAGTTAAAGCTCTGAGAGAAAATCTGTCGTTTCAGAAACGACTTTAAGCTGCAGGTCCAGCTGCAGATGGATGAAACGGGTGGTGGGAGAAGCTAGGTAGTAGTACTGATTAAATGCATTAATTTATTTCACCAAATAAATTTTTAACTTATTTTCACAAATAAAAAAGAGGATGAAAAATCACTCGTTATGTTTAGGATTTCCAATAATAAAGGGTGTTTTTTATAGAGGTATAGAACTTTAAGTTGGCATTACTTTTCAAGATGGCGACCAATTTAACAGCTGTCAAGTGATTTATTCTCAATTTGGTTTGGCAATTCATCATGAATAGACTCACGGCTGAACAACGCTTGCAAATAGTGCAATTTTATTTCGAAAATAATGGTTCTGTGCGGAAAACGTATCGCGCACTACGTCCATTTTATCATCGACAAAATCGTCCATCAGAACAGTTAATTCGATTAACCATGGAACGTTTTCGCACCACGTTTACTCTTATTGATAACTCGCATCCCCAGAGACGCTGTACGGTGCGTACAGAAGAAGCTATTGCTGCTGTAGAGCGTAGCATTGAGGAAGACCCGAATGAGTCCATCCGCCATCGAGCACAGCACAGAGCCATTCCTGAATTGAATAACCATGATGTCCAGGAGATGTGGTTTCAACAAGACGGCGCAACATGTCACACAGCTCGTGCCACGTTTGGTGGCCGCTTAATTTCACGTTTTGGACCTGTGAATTGGCTTCCAAGATCTTGTGATTTAACACCGCTAGACTATTTTCTGTGGGGCTATGTAAAGTCATTGGTCTATGCGGTAAAGCCACAAGCGCTTGACCATTTGGAAGACAACATTCGCCGTGTTATTGCCGATATACGGCCACAAATGTTGGAAAAAGTCATCGAAAATTGGACGTCCAGATTGAACTACATCCGCGCCAGCCGTGGCGGTCATATGCCAGAAATCATATTTAAAATGTAATGCCACAAGATTATCTTTCGGATAAATAAAATCCATGTCAATCGAATAATCCATCGTTGTTTTATTGCAACTTAAAGTTCTATACCTCTATAAAAACACCCTATATTTGTACATACAGTGAGCGCCAAAAGTGAGTAAACAGCACTGAAATAATTCATTTTCTTAGGATAGCGAGAAAAGTAAATGAGAATACATAGTCGAATAAATTTCCAAAAATGAAAACGTAAATTTATTACTTATAAAATGTTAAAACAAAAACAACAATTCATGATAAAGGAACTTTTTTTTTACACTTAAGAATATAATAGAAAATTTAAAATTATAGTGGGTGTTGACTAACTTATGGCGCTCACTGTATTCTCTTTAATAGTTTTTTTCTTCCTTTTTTTTCAACAACTTTCTATAAAATTATATTTTTTTTTGTTGTTGACTTGTTTCATAACAGTTGTTACGTTGATTTTTTTTTACACATCATTTATTTGGTTTGTAAAAAAATTAAAAAAAAAACAATTTGAAAACCATTTACAATACATAATTTTGTAATAGGCACACACAAAAAAAAATATTTTTTCTACTTTCACATAAATTCATAATTAAATGTTTTAGTTGAAATGGCATTAAAATATTTGTTGTTAGAGTAAGTGACATAAAATAAACAGTTTTTAAATGTTTAACTGTTCATTTTAATTACAATAACAAAAACATTTAGAAAATCTAAAAATTTAATCTACTCCGACACTTAAACGTCTTTTGTAATCGCCAAATGAATGGCATTACTCAATATAATTATAAAAGTAAATTAGGCATTCAATCAAACAAATTGAATTGGGCAGCACTTTTTAAACGCCGTCATTAATGCACACAAAGAGAACAATCAATTACTTGAACAAAAACTTGTAGTGAACTACGGTATGGCACTCAGTTGTACTCTCTCCCTCTCTCGCTTTTCCTTTACTTTTTATCAAGAGCGAGGTGTAGTTATGCCTTACCAAAGAGTTTGTGAGAAGGGAGGTTAGGATGAAGGATTTGTTTACTTTTTTTTTTTAAGTTTTGAAATGGATGGTATGCAGAGTGGTGTTTAGCAATTAAAAATAACTGTGAATCTGAACAAAATAACCATCGTTGAGGTATGCACTTATTTACGTAGGTCGTGTTACTAGATGTTTAATTATGAATTTTAGTAAGAAATATTAAAAATTTGTTAAATTTTCGTCCTGAAATTTATTAAAAGGAAAATTGAAATTGGAAAAGAAAAAAAGGTGAATTGAAATTGAATTGAAATTTATTAAAAAGAAAAGCCCACCTTTTTTTTTTTTAAATAAAAAAAACTGCCTTAAGTAATACGAACGAAATGACCCACTTTTTTTCTTATGTTTTGTTTTGTTGTCCAAATTGAAACGTTAGCCATAGACGACAATTTTTGTTTGCTTATAATTTGAACGATCTGTCTCCATTAGTCTGCTTTCTGTCCCTCTCTCTCTCGCTCTTTATTTCTATAATTTTAATCAAAAACCGTTAACATTTATGTTGCCTTAGTAACCAAATAAAATCTGTTCAAAAAAATGTAATGGCGGTACCAAAAATGGGTTTTCTTAAGAAGAAAACCAAAAAACAAAAAAAAATTGTTTTTGTTAAATTTTTTTTTGGATGGAAACACCTTAAAGCAATAACAACCAACAACATCGACAACAAATTATTACAAGAAAGAAAAAAATTTGTCTCATTTAGTTTTCGAGTGCACAATTATGGACTGAATCATAGTTTTTTTTCCTTTCTCTTCTACCTCTTCTTTGCTTCTTCTTGGTATTTGTTGCACAGTGGTTAGAATGAAAATGAAGAAAATGAGTTGACCGCCTGCTGTATGTATTAGGATTGTTCAGATCGTAATACAGATGATGAAGTTGAGAGGTTAAAGCTCACGAAAACATGAAGAATTTTCATCAGAGTTTTTAGTATTGAAAGAGAATTTAGGAGGCTGCATTTTCCATACAGATGACCTTTGATCACTCTTATAGAGAGTAAGTTCGAGAAAGAACATTCATAGTAAACAAAGAAAGTTGGCAACCCTATCATTCTGGTACAGTAAGTAGACCAATCGCCCTGTGTTTAGTTGGAAAAACTTGGCAAATGAGACCAAAATAAGGAAACGAAACAGAAAAGAAAAAAAAAAAAACAAAACCGAAACCGAATATGTAGTTGAAGATGGTTTGTATCTAGGCTATGAGGATTTTTTCCAATTAGTTGCAACTCTGAGGGCTTGCTAACTTTATAAATGAGCGCTCTGAGAGGTTTTATCGTTGCTTAGGTAATTTGAGGTTAACATTGAGTATCAATTGAAATCATTGTAGTCGACTTCGAACGCTAAATTTTTGAGAAACTTGGAGGCAGTAGTAGTCGCCGTAGTCTAGTGGGTAGTATGTTCGCTTATAGAACGTTTAGCCCGGCTTCGAGCCCCACGTCAGACATCAAAACGAAATATAAAAAAAATTTCTTCGGTGACTTCCTCTCAGCAGATTTCTGGCAAAAACTCTGAAAGTAAATAAACCTGCCATGAAATAGCTTCTCAAAATCGGTCGTTCGGAGTCGACGTTAAACTGTAGGTCCCGCCCCTCACGTATAAAATTAACGCACACAACATGAGTGGTGTGAGAAGCTAGGCCGTACTCCTGACTGGAGGGTTGTAATGCTCAATTATGTATGTATGTAGGTTAAAAAAATTACTGTAAGGATAAGTGGCAAGTGAGGCCAAATATAAATCCTCTTGAACCACTGTTCATAGCTCAATAAGTGTTCAGGTGAATTGTTTCTACGAAAAACTTAAAAATTTTGTTGTTTTACTTTTTTTTTTTATTACGACAACGGCATGATATTATGATGTAAGAAAAGAAAAATTGCGGAAAAACTTGGCAGCGGCGCAAAAAATTATGCGTACGGCGGGTACACACTTGATTGCAGTGGAAAATTCACTGGAACCCACTTACTATGCATGACGTGTAGCATATGAACGCAAGTGTGATTGCGTGTGTGAGTGTGTATACTAAAGGAAGGTGAGGCTGTAGTATTGCGGTAACAATTTTTGAACCATTTTTTGACCCACTTTTCAAAGCACACACACACACAGATGTATAGATGTGTACATAAAATTATAACAAATTCGGCGATATTCGAACAAACACACACATATACAGATAATAGAAAACATTTTTTTTACGTTAAAATGCTTCGAATAAGAAATAAAAAAAAATTAATAAAATAAAAACAATAACAAAAACAGCAACTGTATGTGATTATAAGGAAAAGAGGTACTTTAAAGGGGGATTTGGAATTTAAGAAACAAAAAAAAAAATTAAATTGGAATTGGAATTGGAATTTGTGGCATTAAATGATCCCCGAATGGCTTGTAAATCGACAAGAAAACTGAAAAAAAATTTTTTTTGAATACCTTAAGGCTTAGGAGGCGTTTTTCGTTTTAAGCAGGCAATAAGGTAAGCTGGGTGGTAGACATCATTAAACATGTTTAATGTCATTATTTAAACGCAAAAAAAAACCCAAAAAAAGCCGAAAATCAATTGCTATACACGCAGCGCGAACTCTGCCATGCTATGCTAAGGTATGCTGTGATAATTATTTGGTTAAACAAAGCAAAGCTTAAAACACGGCAAATCATTTCATCTTTTTCGTTCATTTAAAGTAAAGAAAAAAAATATTTTTTGGTTTCCATCTGTTTGAAAGAAATAAATTAAAATGTTAAATATTTAATTATTTAAACAAAAAACAACAAAAAACAAAAAAAAAACTAGAAAAAAAAATTATCTTTTAACCATAAATCTTCTGTTTCCATGTGAATCATTAATTGCAAGGTTAATAGCCAGCCAGCCTAGCCCCTAAGCAAGAAGTAAGAAAAGCTGGAGAGCAAGAGGAATCCATCAAACAAAACCCCTTGAAGTTGAAATAGGCGGTTTTAAACGATTTCAAATAATTTTTCAAATTATTTCGATACAAATTAAATTACACGACCAAACTGGGTCAGAGGTAATCCTCAAGAAACAAAAAAAAAAAAAAAAAAGCATCATGACTAATCGAAACAGTTCAACTAATTACGTTGCTTGATCTTTACAAAATCATGCTGATCATGTTTATTTAAATGAAAACATCAGTTTAAGTTTGTTGTAACTTAATTATGGCAATTTTTTTTTGGGCCAATCAGTCGTCATGATAGCCGAAGACAGAGCCAAAGAAGGCTAAGGATGTTATAAGGACCTAAATGGTGGATATGCGGACATGTACCACTGTTTTCGATTACAATAGAGACTTTATTTCTAAATTGAAAAGTGTGGAGGACCAAGACCAGTTCCTGAATATTGTCTCGACAGGGGTTTCCACTTTTTGATCCCTAATAGGGACGACTGGAATCCTAATACGGTTGTCCCCCCGGAAGTCCTGGATATATATACCGACGACTCTAAACTCGATAATGGGGTTGGAAGCGGTGTCTACTCTGGGAAACTGGACCTGAACATTTCTCTCCGTTTGCCGGATTACTGCAGCGTGTTTCAGGCGGAGGTGACGGAATTTACCGCGCCGCTCAATGGATTCTCGTCAACGGTGCTCCTTTCACTCGCGTCTCGGTCTTTTCCGATAGTCAGGCCGCGATAAGATCTCTATCGGGTTTCGTGAATAACTCTAGGATAGTTAGGGAATGTCGCCGCCGTCTCGAGACACGCTGAAAGAATGGGGCTCCCATTTAATGACTTCTGCCGTGGATGCAGATGCGCTGAGGAAGAGGAGACTGTTATCCACTTTCATTGTCAGTACTCGTCTCTTGCTAGGTGTAGATATAGATTATTTGGCACCCCATTTCTTGTCAGCTTGACAGAGCTATCATCTATTGATATCACTGGTTTACCAGTGTTGGGTAGTCGTGCCTTTGATGTGCAGCCCTTGCGCTGACCAACTTCTTCCTTTTCCCTGATTTTGGTGGAACTTGGTCAGTACAGGGACTGCGTTCACCCGTGGCATCACAACGGGCCGCTATGCGTGAGCTTTGTGATATCAGAGCTACCACTCCGACCTAACCTAATCTAAGACCAGTTCTCTTCAGAGAGACTGTAGATCCAACTCTACTAACATCGTGTTGGATCCTCAGCTATGGCATAATGACGTATACCCCAAATTTATGAAATCAATTCAAATAGATATCTACATACATACAAACATAATTGGCCATTACAACCCTTCAGTCAGGATTACGGCCTAGCTTCTCACGCCACTCATGTTGTGTGGCTTAATTTTTATACTTGTGTGGCGGGTCCTACAGTTTGACGGCGACTCCGAACGATAGATTTTTGAGAAACTTTTTCATGGCAGTTTTATTTACTCTCCGAGTTTTTGCCAGAAATCTGCGGAGAGGAAGTCGCCGATGAAATATATTTTTTTTTATATTTCATTTTGATGCCTGGCCTGGAGCTCGAACCCGGGCTTTTATGTCTAATAAGCGAACACACACTACCTACTAGACTACGGCGGCTACCAGAATAGAGACGTTATTCCTAAATTGAAACGTGTGGAGGAAACTTTCAGGGATTCTCGATAGTGTTGACCGGACGTGTTACCAATACAGTTGTCTTCAGAGAGACTGTAGATCTACTAACATCGTTTTGGATCCTCAGCTATGGTATAATGACGAATGACCCCAGATTTCTGAAATCAATTCCAATGGGTCTCTACCGGAGAATATTTCTGACAGCGATGTCATCCACGATTACCTTGAAAGTAGTATATGAATACCGACAAATTTTCAACGCTTTACAGAGCATGTTGTAGAGCGAATGATCTGACCGCCTGAGTATTTTACTTTGGGATCTACGAACTTATAATTGACAATTATAGATCACATAACGTGATAATTTGCATGTCGTTGCAAAAAATTGCAATTTTGTAGAAAGTTCTAGAAATATAGGGTTACCATTTGAAGAAAACAATTAGCCTTGTCACCTATATCTCTGGTCCCAAGTAACGCCCGACCGAAAGGAAAACTGTTTTGGAATCGTTGATACCATGGCTATCCAGTTTAACTATCAATGTCCTCTGGTTTTAAACAATACAGGGTGATTCATAATATAAACATATAACACAAATAATTTGATTTTTAGAAGAAAAAAAAAAAAACTACAGTGAGTACCATAAGTGAGTCAACATCCACTATAATTTTAAATTTTCTATTATGTTCTTAAGTATAAAAAAAAAGTTCCTTTATCATGATTGTTGTTTTTGTTGTAATATTTTATAAGTAATAAATAAACGTTTTTATTTTTGGAAATTTATTCGACTATTCTCATTTACTTTTCGCTTCGCTATCCTAAGAAAATGAAACATTTCAGTGGTGTTTACTCACTTTTGGCGATCACTGTAATTTACTGAAGTGTCGATTCCATATACATTTTTATTTTCTACTTTTGTTTTGCAGTGTAATTCTATGCTTCAGTTTAAAATCCCATCGCATATTTTCTTCCTTTTAATTTTTTCGTTGCGAAATGTAAACGCAAAAAGCAAAAAGCAAAAAAGAATAAGTCTTGTGGGTTGTAGACTATATTGGATTGACTTGGTAGTGTTTGCTGGTTGGTTTGTTGGTTGGTTGGGTCTGTCGGTTTGGCACGTTCATTCTTCATTCATTCATTCACTTATTTATTCCAACGTTCGTTAGTTCGTTTGTTCGTTCGTTCGTTGACCATATAGAATAACACTAACCTTGAAGCTTGTCAAAGTCATCGTCAGCAATGACAGAGACGTCGACTTTAACGTTGTGAATGTGCTTCGTTTTCGGCTTTATTATCATGGACAATAATATAGCAACAACAACAACAATGACAATGACAATAGCAATAATGATAATAATTACAATAACAATTATTTTAATGTTATTATTTCTCTTTAAATGCTACTGAAATGCTCTCTCTCTGTTCCTCTTTCTCTTTGATACGCACTTGTACTAGTCAGCGCCATCCTACTTGGAGAATTTAAAAAAAAGGAACTGTTATGCTATACCTTTAGGTGGAATAGTAATGGTTGTTGTTTGTTTATTTAATGGTATCATTAATGGTATTAGAAATTGAGAGTGTCTCTTTCGCTCATTGGTAACTACAGTTAATTTGCTTTAATTATGCTTATACACTAGAGTCTCTTGTATTGCCTTGCTGTGTATTATTAGCTAAGGGTATGGGTTATTTCGTGTCATTTAACATTTGTTAGACTCAAGGTTATTCTTTTGATAAAGTTCAAGTACTTTTCTCCTTGAAAACATTTTTTTCCGTTTTTCTTTTAATTATTTACCATTTATGGAAAGAGAAATTATAAGTAGGATTGTATTGAAGATATCCAAAAAGGTATTTTTTTAAGTGGAACATGAACTTTTTTATTTTTATAGAAAGAAATTCTGTAGCGGCATATACATACATATGTATATGCATGTATAGTGAATGTTACGCATAGTATTGTATTGGAAAAGATAATATTTTATTTTATTTTGATTGAGTTGTAGCGAAAAAAATACAAAAAGCGTTTTCTTTTTTGTTTCGCTTATACCATGTTCAGACATGCACTTTTATTGAGCCAATAATCGATTATTTGAGTACAATATTTTAAGTGTTCAGATATAATATAAGCAATATTCATTTGACAGAGCTGATAAACAAAGCAGCTGGTTGTTTCAACAACATTGTTTTTTTTTTTGTTTTGTTTGTCGTTGTTGACATTTGAGTTGTCAAATATCAATAGAAAGTGTTCGGAAAACTGTAATATGCTTACTGAACGTACTTATGACAGTGCTGTATTTCAAGTTTTAATCAATATTATAACAATTTGCGTATTTATTGCGTAATGATTAATTGAAATTTTATATAAAATATTGATCTCAATAATGGCGTTTATTTCGATTTACGCAATAAGAGTGCATGTGTGAACATAGTATAACTCATTGATGAATTAATAAACATAGGGTTGTATTTGAAAATATGAAAATCAAAATTGCAGTTGTTGTGAAATAACTTTAAATTGAACATTTTTCTAAGATATTAAAAACAAATAAACAGAAGGTATACATACTTAATGATTAGTTTACTTTCTATTGTATCAACATTACATACATAATTGGCCATTACAACCCTTCAATCAGGTTTACGGCCTAGCTTCACAACACCAGTCATGTTGTGTGCCTTAATTTTATGTTTGAGTGGCGGGACCTACAGTTTAACGTCGACTCCGAACGACAGAATTTTTGGGAAACTTTTTCATGGCAGCTTTATTTACTCTCAGGGTTTTTGCCAGAAATCTGTTGAGAGGAAGTCGCCGAAGAAATTCTTTTTTTTCATATTTTCGTTTTGATATCTGACCTGGGGTTTGAACTCGGACCTTACGTCTAATAAGCCAACACACTACCGACTAGACTATGGCGACTTGTAGTCTATGTTGTATCAACATTATAGTGTTTTCACACCAAAAGTTAACACCTGATTTTAGCATTAAAACCGCAATCAGCTGATTTTGCGTTCACACTGCAAATTTTCTTAAATCTGGTTTTAACTTTCATACATTTATGACTGTGCAACAGCTGTTTTTGTTTAAGAAAAACTAAAAAATATGAAAAATTGAGAAATAATATTATTAATATTAATATTATTGTTATAATATTATTATTTATGATTGTTGCAGCATTCATTATTTAAAATTTTACATTTTTATACAACCGGTTTTCTGTATTTTTACATTTGTTTTGTTTTTATTTTGTTTTTATCAGCTGTTTTCAACGTTTCAGAGCTGGTAGCTCCGATTTAGTACATAAAACAAGGTTGTATTTCATAAAATCAACTTAAAACCAATTTAAAAAAGGTTTTAAGTTGGTTTTAACACAATAATTTTGTATGGTAAAAGCAGGTTTTATTTTTGATTTTAATGTTAAAACCAACTTTTGCGTTAAAACCACTCGGTGTGAAAACACTATTACTCTTCTTCGAATATGATAACCTGTACTTTCTTTACGGTTTGCGGCATCAGCTTTTCTTGCGTCAGCTCCTAACTAGTTTCTTTATTTGGCTTTCTAGCAATCCGGCCTTTTGTCAACAACTGGATACTCTAAAAACAGATTTTTGGTGGACTTGTTAAGCTCTATTCCACATCACAAATGGAAACAAAAGTGTCTCGTCTGTTCATTTTCGACACCAAGACTTAGATCCAGATATACATACTTAGATCCGGATATTCTAGGTTGTTTTTTTCTATTTTGCCTTTCAATGTCAATATTTTTAATATAAAACAAACTTCTTGACATGTTGCGATGCTATAAATGCACTGCTTGGTCCACGAATAGACTAACAAACCAAAACACTTTGCAAATCATTGGATTTTATGATCGTATATGATAAAATTATCTTCAGAGTATAATTTAGGTTTTGGCTCAATGGATTTGTAAAGAATTGGAATTGCCCAAATTTGTGGTCGTTCAAGACCAATGATGCCACATACTACTCTGCACGCTATAACATGGATCAACAGAGAGGCGATTAGTTTATTTATCGCTAAGATCATGCGATTTGATTTTACTATTAATTAATTTCTAATACTTTTCCCCATACCCAATACCTTAATCTAAACTGTCTATATGATGCGACTATTTTTACAATTTTCCTTATATTGGCTACTGGTCTTCTACGAACACATACGCACATACACACATGTCGTTTCACAATTACTCTTGTTCTTCATCTACAAAAATTTTTTTGCCTCAAGTTCTAAGTAAAATTTGTTTTCAAAATGATTCTCTGTTTCCTTTTCGTCTTTCCTTATTTAATTCCTATGTTTCCCTACGTTCTGCACATCGGATAAAGGTCAATCTATTCATTTCCAATGTTAATGTTGCCTTTTGTGCCTCAAGTTCTAAGTAAAATTTGTTTTCAAAATGATTCTCTTTTTCCTTTTTGTCTTTCCTTATTTAAATATGTCTTCCTACATTCTAGACATCGGATAAAGGTCAATCTATTCATTTCCAATGTTAATGTTGCCCACTACTGACATTTTTTCGGTATTTCGGGTTTTAAACATGGAACTTTACGAACTAAAAACAAAAACAACAAAAACCATTGGTTCTCAATACTTTACTTAGTTGTTTTTCCTCATAGTGCTAATGACCTTACAAAGCTACATATCAGCAACAAAAAAAAAAAAAAAACAAAACTACAAGCAAAAATCATGTTCTTATTAATAACTAATTCACACACACACATACATATACACTTAATCAACACATTCATGTACAATGGAGTTTCTCTTGTCTGAAGCAAACACAAACGACGAAAATTGGCCCGAGTAACAAGAAAGACCAGCAAGAATAAAATTAAAACCTTTAACCTTTAGGAGTTTACAAGTATGTGTGTGTGCGTGTGTATACGTTAAAGTACGCATCCTTGAAATATGTTGTCTTCTACCATGACAATACTGGTGTGCTGCTTGTGCTCTTCTTTATGACTCTTATAAAATGATTCGTTGTATTTTGTTTTTTTTTGCTCTTGTCGTCGATTGTAGCGAAGTTGATTTGTGTGACTCTATGCCTGTGCTGCTTAGTTTTATTTTTGTTGGTTTGTTTGTTTGTTTGTTTAGTGGTGGTTATAATCAAATGAAGAGAACTACAATCGTTTAGTTTACTTTGATGGCCATATTATTTTATTAGTTTCTGTTGTGATTGTTGTTGTTGTTGTTTTATTTTATTATTATTTAAATTGCTTTAGAATTATAAGAGCCAGCCGAATGTCTTATGAATTTTTTATGTTGTTGGTTGTGTATGCCTGTTATAACACACAAGAGAGTTCAATGATAACTACACTGAGAGAAAAACAGTTACTAAGGCAGAGTGTTATTTATCAGTATATTACAGGGTGATGCCTATAATTTAATTTTGAAATTAATTAATGTAATCGTAATCGTATGTTCTTTAAACGAGAATTTGGATTTAATTAAGAAACTTAAAAAAACATAAATCAAACTGTAGCCACAAGGATATGTCAAAATGCCTCTCTTAATTGGTTTTCTTTGTGTCTAAATTTTGTTTTGTGCAGTGTAATCTTCTAGAAGCCCTTTCAAGGCTTTTTTACAACAATTTTTAAATGCTTTGAAAATAAATTGAAATTATTTATTTTTTACCTCCTGTTTAAGTCTGGTTTATCCTTTAAATTGTTTTTTTTTTTTTGCTTTTTCTCTTCTTTAATTTGATAAAAACCAAGTTATAAGTGAAGGATTTATTTTCATTTGCTTTGCAAGTAGTCTAGGAGAAGTTCTTTTCTTTGCCTAGCAACCACACAAAATTTCAAGGTCGTTCTTAAGGTATGCCTTTTTTTGTCAAGTTTTGTTTGCTTTTGTTGTTGTTCCATTTATTATACAAAAATTATCACAAAGTAATGAGCCTGAGGACTATGCACGTTATACAAAGTAAATATATACAGTGTTGCCAAATTTCCATGTTATTGGATGTAGGTTTTCTGAGAAAATTTACTTGCAGTAGAGTGCGACAAGATTTAGTGAAAAATAAGGAAAGTAGGTGCCTCTTCCAAGCTAAATATTTATGGAAATGAAAACAGCAGCCATTAAATGGATGTGGCGTTGAGAATTGGCATACTTAAGCTACATGGCCATACTCTAGTGTGTTCGCTTATTAGACGTAAATGCCTGGGTTCGAGCCCCAGGCCGGACATCAAAACGAAAATATGAAAAAAAAAATATTTCTTTGGCGACTTCCTCTCAGCAGATTTCTGGCAAAAACTCGTGACAGTAAATAAACCTGCCATGAAAAAGTTTCTTAAAATCTGTCGTTCGGAGTCGACGTTAAACTGTAGGTCCCGCCCCTCTTGTATAAAAATGAAGGCACACAACATGAGTGGTGTGAGAAGCTAGGCCGTAATCATGACTGAGGGGTTGTAATGAACAATTAAGTATGTATTTATGTATGTATGTAAGATATGTGCGGTCCATTGTAATATCAGAGTTTTCCATTTTTTTCCATACTGAAACCATCCGGATTTCATTTAGACTCCTAATGTTGATCCTTGAAAGAACAGAGAGTCCATTTGCTTAGTAAATAAAAACCCAGGTTCTTACTAAGCTACCGAAGTCGTGTTTACCCAAAATGAGATATCCAGTAATTAGTGTTGGGAATCCCGGGATTTGAATTTTTAAGCCGCAATGAAAAAAATCGTATATTAGAACTCTCACTAATTCGAATTTCCAGAAATTAGAATCTGTTGTTTCGATGCATTAACCGCTCTGAAATTAGAAACAAAACTTCAAATTGCAATTTTTTTTTTGAGATATAAACACTTAAATTTTCCACAGTTGAATGCTGGAACGTCTTTATTTATTAAAAAATTGTATACAAAAGGCATTAATAGACATAGGTCCACCTGAAGGTGAATATTTTGCTATATCCAAAGATGAGATTAATATGGTGTCCGCAATCATTAGTGCTCTTGTCCCAGTTAAAGCAACAGTTGACGCCCTTTGCCGTCGGGATGCTAATCTGTTCACAGCCGATGTTGCCATAGCTTTTATGTTAAAAAAACTTAAAGATGCTAACAACGTTATAAGTCAAAAACTACATTCAGCCCTCATCCTTCGCATGCAACAAAGGAAAACAGATATCAGTGGGGTACTTCAGTATCTGCACAATGGTAAAAAAAATGTTCAGTCCGAATCCGAAACAGAGTTCGTAACGGTTCCTTCCTCCATAAAATGTCGCAAATTAATAGTTGAGTTACTCGAAAGACTAAATGCTTCAAGTCCAGCTACATCACTTCTAATAGCTTCTGAGTCAGAAGTTACACCTTCTGATTCAGATAAGGCACCTTTCGAAATTGTTTCAGATTCTTCTGAGCTTCCATCTGAATCTCTTTCTTGTTCTCTTAAAGAACCTTTAAATATTTCAGACGAGCTCAATGAAGCTATAAAAAAGTACAATGGGCGTACTATAACAGGCCCATTCATCAGCTTTTCAGTATTTCGCAATACCACAGTGCCCTGATGCTAATGTTATGTGAAAATTATACGGGAATGCCGCCTTGTTCAAAGGTTCAAAGCGTCCTGGAGGTCATTATGTTAAAGCTCAGTGCACTGACAGCGTATTGGCTATCAGAAATATTGCTAATAACTCCTCCAGAGATATTGTCATCATTAATAATTATGACTGTAGCCCGTACGGCTGTCATATTCGCCTGAAATTGGAATTCTCTGCTAAAAACACATTCTGGACGCCATCTTGCACTTCAGAGAGCTTAACGTAAGCAACGAACAGTAGACAAATTGCAATGCATTTTGACACAGGGCGCTGTTTCTAGGCAACAACATCTCTAGGCAATCATCCTAGAATATGCTACATTAAACCAGACATCCGTTTTTCAGGAAAAATTAAATTTTTAGAATAAAAACATGGAAGAAATGCTTTCTCTTAATGAATAAAAAGCATCAAAAAACAAAACAAGGCTCCTGTTAATCTGATACCAGTTTCAGACTTCTCTAACCACAGCCTCGACAGTTCTGAGATTTACTGCCATATTTAGCGGACTTACTCGCAATATAGCCGTATGCCAGACTCTCCCCTGCTTTGTAGACAACTCCATCCCGATTTTCAATGACAAAATCCAGGACCTTTTCTTTTTCTTTCTTTCTTTCTTTTAAAAGTCATTAAAAATGTCTGTGAACAAGTATTTCTTTAACAATTTCTTCATTTAAATGTGTTTGGGTTTGAAAGAAAAAAAAAATTAAAAAAAAAACGATTTTTCCAAGATTTTCCATTACATTTCACAAGTGAAATGATGGGAGTCACTTTCTCTTCCTGCTGCCAAAGCGGAGAGTTCAGCAGCAGCAGCAGCAGCGGCAGTCACATCTTTCACTGCTTGTGTGACTAACCTGTCTCTGTGTGACTGACATCTTATTTCTGCAGCACAGCTCAACTCAACTCCACTCGAATGTGGCAAATAACGTGTGGCATTAAAACAAACAAGCGTAACAATATTGTGAATAAATTTTGCCATGCAGATTGAGACAGACAGATAGACTGACAGAGTTAGACGGATGGACAGACGATCACATTGAAAAACATTTTAAATGGTTTTCCTTTTGAATTGTGAAAGAAAAACCAGCCAAATACTTCACAATTCATATCGGATTGTGACTGCAACAACGAAAATTATTATTTTTGTTTTGTTTTTTTAACAATTTAATGAAATTTTTAAATGAAATTTATCAGCATCTTTTTTTGTTTTTCATTGGAAAATATATACGTACGTTTTCGTTTTATTATATTTTTGAAAACAAATTCACAAATACTTCCGGTCGGTTGGGGTTAATTTGTTGGTTTTCGTTAAAATCAATTGCAAATCAATTGTTGTTTTTTTTTGGTTTTTATTGTTAATGATGTTGTTGTTGTTTTTTTTTTCTTTTAATTTATGTTTTTGCGGCAGTTAATATTACTTGTATTTTATTTATATTTTTTTTATTTATTGTTTTAATGTATTTATAATCGCATTAATTTACAGGAAGACAGAAGACAGTTTTAAAAACAATAAAAAATTTATTTTGTAAACATATCACCTACAATTTATCATATAATTAATAACAAATTGTTGTTGTGATAAAAATCAATTAAAATTTAAACAAAATTTCTTCAATTCAATGAGAAAGAGAACGAACGTTAGATCTCTCTCTTCTAAATCCATTGCATTACGAAAAGTAATGCCAAGTTATGTACTAAAGCACAAACACATGCATAAACAATCCCTTTTGCTTTACTCTGTGCCTATGTTGTTATTGCTTCTGTTGTTGTTGCTGTTGAAATAAGGTTTTGCAATTTGAAAAATAATGAAAATCTGGAACAGCAACAACAACAACCAGCACCAGCACGAGCAATAATTGAATTGAATAACTGCCGTTAAGAAAAAAAATCTTTTTTTTTTGCTTTACTTTTGAAAGTTTTTGTTTTTTTGGTTTTTCTTGAGTGGGTGTAAAATTTACAACATGTAGCCTGGATTTTTTTTATTTGTTTTTATTTCTTACAATTTGCAATTGCAACAACAGTCAGTAACAATAAAATGTAACGGAGTTTTTTTTCTCTCTCTCCCTCTCTGTTTGGTTGGTTGATTAATCTGGCGCGACTGCATAATTTTTTTTTTTTTTAATTATATTTTGTTTGTTTGTTTTTACTCTTTTAAATGAATGAAATGAATAAATTAATGAATATTTTAGTTTAAACATTTCGAAAATATGTACACCATTTACAGTGGAAATGAAAAAAGTTTGTTTAAATTATTAACTTACTTACATACTTCATAAGTCGCCGTGGTCTAGTAGGTAGTTTGTCGGCTTATTAGACGAAAGGCCCGGGTTCGAATCCCAGGTCGGATATCAAAACGAAAATATGAAAATATTTCTTCGGCGACTTCCTCTCAGTAGATTTATGGCAAAAATCCTGAAAGTAAAAATTGCCATGAAAAGCTTCTCAAGAATCTGTCGTTCGGAGTCGATTTTAAACTGTAGGTCCCGCTACTCATGTATAAAATTAACGCATACAGCACGAGTGGCGTAAGAAGCTAGGACGTTGTACAATGGGTCAATTCGACCTCAGGGTACTGTACTTGTCACAGTTGACAAATACACGTCCTCTAACCTAACCTAACCTGCATACTTAATTGTTCATTACAATTGTTTGGCTTGGATTACGACCTAGGTTTTCACACTACCCATGTTGTGCGTATTAAATTTAAATATTGGCGGCAAGTTGGTGTGCCTCTCCACTAAGTTCCCTTAGTTTCGTAATCACTCAGAGTTTCTAATGAAGCGACTCAGTATACCAACATCACGGCATGACAGTTCATCCAGATCTTCCATATACATAGTAGGCACCAAGGTGCCTAACTTTTTCACATGACATGACATAATGCCGTGTATGTACGCAGCAGGCGAAGAACAGTCTCATCCTCCTCCTCATCTCAGCAGCTGCTACAGAAATTATTCGTAAAGTATCCAAGATCAATGCTCGCCGCATTCGGGCCGATTATGCAATGTTCCGTAATAACCCCGATAACCATACTAGGCTTGCTTCTTTGAATTTTAAGCACAGTTGTCGTGCACCACCTATTCAGACTTGGCCAAATTTCTGGGCCCTTTTTGCCCGTGTGCGAAGCTGCCTAACTTTATTGACGAAGTCTATTACCGTATTGTAAATTATAAGTCTGAAGGTTCCCAAAAACGATTCCCAATGTCGAGCATTTTTTTTTTGAGACTTTTATGGTTGTAGTCTTCCTATCAAGTTCCTTTGCCCTGTAGTTATATGGAACCCATGTGATATGGACATCATATCGATGCAATTGTTGTACACCCTCTTGCAGTTCAACACATTAGAATTTAGTGCTCTGATAGCCGCTGAGCTCTCGGAAAGTATCGTAATTTTCCACTTGGCGACACTTTCATTCCCAATAATTTTCACCGTAGCCTGTATTCCGCCTGAAAGACCTTAAAGTGATTCAGCAGTCTTATAGACCGGCATACATATTCTGATCGATTCCGAAAAAATTTCACATCCAACGGTTCCGTCCAACTTGGAGCCATCGGTGTAAATTTGTATGGAGTCCTTTGCCTGCCTATCCCGCAAAGATGTCCTAAATTTCATTGAGAAGTCGTATCGCATTGTCATGTAGTCACTGCTCTCATACATACATACATACATAATAGGCCATTAAAACCCTTCAACGGCCTAGCTTCTCACACTACGCATGTTGTGTGCCTTAATTTTGTATACGTGAGTGACGGGACTTACAGTTTAACGTCGACTCCGAACGACTGATTTTTGAGAAACTTTTTCATGACAGGTTTTATTTACTCTCAGAGGTTTTGCCAGAAATCTGCTGAGAGGAAGTCGCCGAAGTAATATTTTTTTTTTTCATAATTCGTTTTGATGTCTGGCCTGGGGCTCCAACCCAGACTTTACGTCTAATAAGCGAACACACTACCTACTAGACTACGGCGACTACTGCTCACTGCTCTCGACAGTCCCAAATTCCTTTAGTATTGTTGAATTACGCCGCTCTGCAGTCAAAGACGTCTATTAATCTAAGCCATCACGCCTCAGCAATAGAGATGAAGCGATAGGAGACGTACAATTATCTGCAGTGCCAAAGTAGTAGTAGTGCGCACGGCACCACTGACAAGTATGCAGGCAGATTTTTGCAACTGTCGTATCAGATTCGAATTAGTCGCCTTTTTGAGGGATTTTTACCATACCAGGCATGCGTGAGTCAAAGTAGGTCTGACTACTGACCGTGTAAATCCAGTGTGTCAGCCTAAGTGTCAGGCTCCATTTTTCCCCCAACACTTTAATTACAAGAGAAGAGGTCAATGAAGGGCTTTTTCAATCTGATCTTATGATATCAGGCTTCCAAGCTGGCTTCCTATCCAGAACAAAGCCCAAGAAACGTGTTGGCGCTTTGAGTTCAATTTTTAGAGTTGCAAGGCTTTTTAAATACATTTTTCATGAATTTAAATATTTATGGAAGCACCGAACGACAGTGAAAGTAAGATATTTCAAGGAGAAGTTTTCGAGCAACAAAAATTTTATTTTTTTTTATGGCAGACAGCAGACACCACTTCTGACTCGCCATTTATCCCTCTTGTGCACATGTTTAATTTTTATTTTCAACATTCTGTGGCATGGGTATGGGATCCTTAAAAGAACTTCCCTACGTTGTCAACTTAGTAAATACATGCACACTCATACGACAGTCAGCTACACAGCAAGCCAGCCAAATCTGTATCTCAGCAGACGTGGGCACTTGGCAGCACGAGTGTTTTCTTGTTCTTCTTATTTTTGTTTTACAAAAACTACAACAAAGTGTACACAGACAAACATTCATTCACTCTAGTACAATTAACAGTAAATTGTTGGTAATAGGGTGGCCATTTATTTATTTTTTTGTTGTTGTTTTTGTTGTTTTATACCATGTTTCTTAAGAAATGTTGTGCTTCGTTTTATGCTTATTAAAGTATAAACGCTCTGCAAAAACAAAATCCACGAGAGAAAAAAGGGAGCATCAATGAAGAGGAATGCATGGATGGATGGATGGATATGCAGTTGAATATGATTTTTAATGTGTTCTTTATATGTCTGGCTCTATTTGGGTTTCTTTGCTTCAATGTCTGCAAAATTTATTGCTTTTTTCGGTTTTATTTAACCTGGTCCATTATGTCTACATTGTTGAGTTGAAATGCAGAAAAAGTCCTTCTTTTTTTTGTTAATAAATTATCCAATAACGCCGCTTGCTTATACAAAAAAATCTGAATGTGAATGTAGATGGAGATGTGAGTGAATTTTATTTTTCGTAGTTCTAGGAAGATTTTTCTTCTTTTTCTATATTTTCTCTGAATCTTTAATATTTAATTTGTTTTTGTTTTTAATTTAATTTATATTTTTATTTTCAGGTATGTAAATTGCTTTTGATGGATTTATTTTCCAAGTAAGTCTCTTTTTTTTTCTTTACACTTAAAAAACGAGGTCATAATCAAATTTATTGGCAAATTTTGTTAAAAAAAAATTAGAAAAAAAAATTTTATGCGTACCGTACTAATCATATCGTTATAAACTTTGCCATTCCCTGCACAATAGGTTTATTTAGACGACCTAAATCTCAGAGTAATGACACATTTGAATCGCCATTATTGTGTGGTTAGTAGTTTTAGGGCCATTATTACAACTTGCCGTTAAACTTATGTTTAGTTAAAGGTATCTTTAGCTAAAGGGAACTATAAAGTTACCTTTAACTTATTTTCGTTATTACAACTTACAGATAGGGTGCCCTGGTAGTCTAGCGGGTAGTGTGCCAGACTGTTAGCTGAGGGTCGTGGGTTCATCTCCCACCAGAGGCTCTGTTCTGTTACACTACACCGAGTACATGGTCTAAGTTACTCAGCTCGTAATTATAATTAGATATAATTTGTAATTGCATTATAGTTAATAAATAAATAAAATAAACTTACAAATAAAATAAAGTAGACTTTTTCAAAAATATGCCAGTGCCGAAGCAATGTCAATAAAACTACTCAATTAAACAAGTTTTTTTTTAACGCAGTGGCAACGAAGGGTCTTTTTTTGTTGTTATGTTTCCTCATTTTGTTTATATTTGAAGTTGCCAAATTGAAAATAATATACATATAATATGGCAAGTTCTAACATAAACTTAACTTTAAATCCTTCCTTTAGCTTAACACTCACTTCTACCTTATCGTCCACTTATATCGGGTTATCCATTTCGTGGTTTCAAAAGTAAACGTAAATAAAACACATATAAAATATTTTTTCATGATATTTCTTTTTTATTGTCATTAAAATGACCTCCACGCGAAGTGTTGCAAGCATTGATTCTTTTGAGGTAATTTTCGACCACTTTTTGACACATATTGGACGGTATCTCAGCCATAACTTGATGAATGTTGGTTTTTAAGTGCTCAAGAGTTGAAGGTTTATCTGCATAAACACGGTCTTTCGCGTAGCCCCACAAAAAAAGTCTAATGGTGTCAAATCGCATGATCTTGGTGGCCAGTTGATATCGCCACGACGAGAAATTACGCGGCCAGGAAATGTCTCTTGCAATAAAGCCATATTCGCTCGAGTTGTGTGGCATGTGGCACCGTCTTGTTGAAACCACATATTCTCCAAGTCGTATTCTGCAATAGCAGGCAAAAAAGTCGGGTATCATATGACCATAACGCTCCGAATTGACGGTGACAGTCGTTCCATCGTCGTTTTCGAAGAAGTAAGGTCCAATCACACCTTCAGACCAAAGAGCGCACCATACAGTGACTTTTTCTGGATGTAATGGCCTCTCTTCAATTACTTGAGGATTCTCAGAACCCCAAATACGACAATTTTGTTTATTAACATACCCACCGAGTGTGAAATGTGCTTCATAGCTGAAGAAAATTTTGTTCGAAAAATTGCCGTCCACCGCCTGTTGTTCAAGCACAATTTTTGTAGTAGGTTTTGATAATTTTTATGCGTTGTGTGATAGTTAAGCGATCCATTTTCGTCAATGTCAGACTTTCAACTGAAAAGAAAAAAATTGGTTTCACAACTTAGTTCGACAGATGTCGAATTCCAGTCCCATACTTTTGAAACCACGAAATGGATAGCCCTATATAATATGGAAAGTTCTAACATAAACTTAACTTTAGCTTAACACTCACCTCTATCTTATCGGCCGCTTATAATAATGAAAAACAATTTATCTGCCCATTAAAATCCTCCCTTTAGTTAACGGCAAGTTGTAATAATGGCCCTTAATTGTGTTTCCATTGTTAAATGACATAATAAATTACATATCAAATGAATGTTGACAGTGTTGCCATATGGATAAGGATATGTATGTTAGCTTAAAAACAATAAATTAATCATTAATCTTGTTTGCTAATCATAACCGAAAAACTGTTTTCACAATTTTAAAACAATTAAAAATGTTTTCCAAATTTTATTTCCTTTATTTTTATTATTATTTTCCTGCTTTAATTTTTTTTCCGTTTACATTCGTATCGCATAAGCCTGAAATGACGGTAGCGGCCATAGTTGAATACACAGACAAAAAAATATTTTTTAATAAAAAAAAAAATCCTCATAAATATGGTTTTTATCTGTGAAAATGTGAAAATCAAACAAAAACAAAATCAAAAAAAAAGTAAGTGTTGCATGCAACACTATTTTTTTTTTACAGCAGGGTGCAATGCATGACCAAATACTGAGCCATTAAAGCAACAATGGAAACCAAATCAGGCTGTAACAGAAAAATAAACATAAAAACGAAAACCCACCCACCCGCGCAAAAGTTTTAATTTTTTTTAATTTTTTTCTGTAAATCTTTACAAAATCTCGGCTATTTAATGAACAAAAATTATTATTTCTTGAGACGCCAGGCAGTCAAGTCAAAAGTAAACGTTGCTGCAGTACGTAAAATTTTTATTGCTGCCACCTAATGTAAGCAGCAAGCAATGTGCCACACTTTTTCTATGCCACTAACAGCAAGCATTACGTAGTCAGTTAGCTAGCACTACTAAAGGCGTATTGCATTGCATTGCATTGCTTTGTTTTTAAGGTTTCTACACTAGGCTACAAAAACAAAAAACAAAAGAAACACTACAATTGATTTTTTAATTCTTTTTTTTTGAGAATGAATTTCAACCAAAACAAAAAAAAATTATTTCTTACATTACAACCCAGCTTTAGTTTTAGTCAGTAAGTCAGACAATCATCACCACCACCACCCACCTACATACATACAATGTGGTAACTAAAGCCTCATTTATCGTTACTTGGCTAACTGTCTGTCGCTGTCGCTGTCTATACACGTTTAATTTTTGTAGTAAAGAAATCATTAAAATTTAAATAAAAAAAAAGAAAAAATTACAAAAAAAAAACGTATTTTTTTAAATAGAATAACAACAAATCACATCAGTGCAGTTAATTTAAATTTTAAACCATTAAAAAAGCATATCCCCACACCACACCACTTATGCTCGGGCACTCGGTAGATTGCAATGTTGTTAACAAAAATTGGGTTAAACAAGTCGTTTAAATTGTTTTGTTGTTGTTGTTGTAATAAAATTAAATATTTAATCTTTAAATTTACATATTTATGCATTTACAAGATTTTTTGTTTAAGAAGACAAGCATAACGATGGCTTAATATAGAAAGGACGTATCTCGTTTTTTTCAAATTCGGGATTTTTACATATTCTGGTAGACAAAACCCTCATACACATCCTCTGAAAAATTCAGGTTCCTATGTTGACGAATAGTTGATTTACATTAATTAAAAGAAACATAACATAACACTTTTGTATTAGATTTTATAAGTATTTTCCTTCTCCTGTAAAATACTGAAAATGTAAGATACGACCTTTCTATATTAAGCCATCGATAAGTACACTTGCAAATATGATAAAAGTAGACAGCAGCAAACAGACGATCAGGAACCTTACTTAAATAGGTTGAATGGAAGGAACCACCATCAAACACAGATTTTCCCATTACAGTAAGATCCCGCTTAACGGTGCTCCGCTTAACGCTGTTTCAGTATTACGCGGTAGTACAAAAGCGGTGCACTATATAGCGACGGTGTATACTATTTAACTGTTTTCAACACTCTTTTGTTAGTCTGTCCAGAATAATGATTCCAACTGTATTTTCCGAAGTCGCAAGCACAGTACGAAGGCATCTTTCCTGCGTCACAGTTGATTCATTAGTTGCCTCGTTTAACGCTGTTTCGTTTAGCGCTGGAACTTATTGGAACGTATCTCCCGCGTTAAGCGGGGTCTTACTGTGCTTTTCTTCTTCAAAATACCCTTTCATTACCATTAATTGTAGAAGCCATAGCTTAACTCTAGTCGACGATTTTGATCCATCGATTTAAACCCACAATTCACCTCGTTTTAGTGCAAATCAGAGATCAGCAATGAGTATTCAGAAAGATGCGTGGAATTGAATCATACTTATACATAATTTAGGATACTTATAAGCATTTATACCTCTACTCATATTAAAAGTTTGAAGTACTCATCATATTCCTACTTAAAATAATACGTATGATGTTGTTGATTTCGGCTGTCCATAACTCAACATATACTTACTTACTTACCTACTTAATTGGCCATTAACGACCCGATTAACGGATTTCGGCCTGCCGCAACTCCTTCCTTCCAGACGTCTCTGCTTCTTTTGCGCGCCTACGCCAGTTGGTTACACCAACCGATGACAGGGCTTTCTCGATTTGGTTCTTCCAACGCATACAAGATCGTTCTCTTCGCCGACTTCCGCAGATCCCCGCATTAAATACCCGTCTCGCCAGAGCCTCCTCCTCCATTCGAACGACATGACCGAGCCAGCACAGCCGCTGGATATTAATACACTGTACAACGTCTATGTCATTGAGGAGCTCATACAGCTCATTGTTGGATCGCATGCGGAAATCAATGCTAACTCCAGTGCGAAGATCTTACGTAGGAATTTGCTCTAGAATACTCTCAAGGCTGCTGCATCTGTGCTTACATAGGGTCCATGCCTCTACGCCATAAAGAAGCATGGGTAGGATGATGTAGAGTATTAGTTTCGTCGGACGAGAGAATTCTCTACTACTCAATTGCCTATTGAGACCATAGTAGCACCTGTTGGCAAGAGTATACAGGAATCACAAAATAAGTATGAATCGCGTACGAATACTAAGATACTCACTAGGAGGTAGTGTGTGTAGTCGCCGTAGTCTAGTTGGTAGTGTGTTCGCTTATTAAACGTAAAGCCCGAGTTCGAGCCCCAGGTAAGACATCAAAACGAAATATGAAAAAAATATTTCTTCGGCGACTAGCTCTCAGCAGATTTCTGGCAAAAACTCTGAGAGTAAATAAAATTGCCATGAAAAGTTTCTCAAAAATCTGTCGTTCGGAGTCGACGTTGAATTGTAGATCCCGCTACTCGCGTATGAAATGAAGGCACACAACATGAGCCAATTATGTATGTATGTAGGAGGTTGTGTGTGCTGCTCTCTCCTTTTTGCTTTTTCGTCTGTTTTTCCTTTTGTAAATGCAACAACAACTAAGACTGTAAATTTTGATGAATGATTTGAGTCACTCAAACTAAGTATTTTTCTAATTTTATGGACCTAAATGGAGTAGGCTTATGAATCAAACATATTTCGAATGGTATGAGTTTGATGTCAACGTCGAACGCATACTTATTGCAACCTGTACTTATAAATCAACGTTGTGGAAGGGTTGAATCGATCAGAGTAGTTAAATTTCACTATTCTTGACTCACTTATATTCAAAATTTCATGAGTGCTTATGAGTAGTGAAAAAACGATTTATTTCTGATCTCTGGTGCAAATATTATGTTTTGAGTGGAAAACTTTAAACGTCAAATAACGGAAATTTCCTCCAAAGAAGTCGCCGTCAAAAGTATTGCACTTCCTATACTGATTTAAGCAGTTTGATCTGTAATAATCTATTTGTACAGCTTTCATTGGCTATAATCTCTGTGGCATGAAAGAATTCATTTTTCTTTTAGTTATCTTCTCATACAGCAATACGTGCCTACTGCCGCTTATAAGTATGCATAAAATTCCAACCACAACAGATAAAAATTTAAATTTGTTTTGTTTTTTTTGCAATTATTCTCATGCTTTTTAATTTAACAAAACATTAAATTGTGACATTTTAAATAAAAAGAATGTTTAAGACGACCTCAAAACCTAAAAAAAAAAATTTTTTTAAAGACTTGTCAAAACACGATAGTACATACGCCCGCTTCACATAAAACAAATATTTTCAAGAAACTTGAAAAAAAAATTTGTTTAAAAACGATTCATTGAATGACTTTAAGCACGTAATAAAGATTATTTGGAATTTATTTCATTAGCCTTAAAAGAAAAAAAGAAAAAAGTGGCACATAAATATTGTTAGGCACTGTCTGAACTGAGATAAATTCTATTGAAAAAAATACCCCGAATATATTTTCAAGTCAACTTAATCTAGTAATGTAATCTAGAGGTTGAAATCGCAGCTCCAATATGTTGTACAAAACGAAATATGGAAGAAACGTTTTCTCTTGGCGACTTCCTCTCCTCTCCGTTGGAAAAAAAAACTCTGAGAGAAAAATAAAATTGTTATGAAAAATTTGTTAAAAATCTGTCGTTCAAAGTCGAAGTGTATAAAATTAGCTCTTAAACTTGGCTGATGTGAGAAGCTAGGTTGTAATCCTAACTATAAAAGATTCTACAGACCCCCATTATGTAAAGTAGCGGAATATATGGATACTGTACTATCCTATACACGATATAACCGCGGATATTTAATTTTTTTAAATTTTAAAATAAATTGTAGTCGCCGTAGTCTAGTAGGTAGTGTGTTCGCTTATTAGACGAAAAGCCCGGGTTCGAGCCCCAGGCCAGATATCAAAGCGAAATATGATAACAACAAAAATAATTTCTTCGGCGACTTCCTCTCAGCAGATTTCTGGCAAAAACTCTGAGAGTAAATAAACCTGCCATGAAAAAGTTACTCAAAATCTGTCGTTCGTTGAACTGTAGTTCCCCGACACTCAAGTATAAAATTGAGGCACACAACATAAGTGGTGTAAGAAGCTAGGCCGTAATCCTGACTGAAGGGTTGTAATGGCCAATTATGTATGTATGTATGTATGTATGTGTTATCCTATACACAATATAACCGCGGGTATTTAATGTTTTTAAATTTTAAAATAAAAATCCTATGCGAGTATGCGAGCTGAAAGTGAAACTATGGCATGACGGCAATGGTGACCCCACTCCTTGAAGCCATCACCACCGCCATTACAAATATTGTAACAGCGTATAATGATGCTCATAAACAATAACAACAATAACACCATTTCACTTGAAAAAAAAAAAACAAAAGAAAATAAAAAAAATTTTCATTTTTCTTTCTTTTTTTCTCCTTCTTGGATTACATAACCGTATTAAATATTGTAGTTTATTAGTGTTATTGTTGTTGTTTTGTGGCTTAACAAAGTCATTTTATACTCTCTGTGAGTGCTTTGCTTTCCTTCACAAAGAGTGAGGGGGGGGGGGGGGGTGCATTCAGTAACTTTCAACTGAATTATATTATTGACACCATCAGACAAAATTGTGAATAAATTTGTGGTCATTGTTTTGTCGGAAACTCAGGGTTCAGGGGACGTACTCTAGCCTTTGTCATGGAACATTAACCCTAACCCACTACCCCACAAGTCAATGGAGAGAATATGCTGCATGATTGTCGTTTATGCAGGCGATATGGCAGTAACAACTATGCGGGCACAGATGGAAATTATTTCTGGAAATTTTTAGAAATTTTAGTCGTTATTTCAGCTTAAATAGGACTATAATAGTCGGAATATGTAACAGTGAATTAGAAGCCAAGAACTTTTGCATTTTTCAGCTAGAGGTGAAAGACAGTCCTTTCTTCCTTCCTCTTGAGATGAGTCATTTGAGAGAAAGCCTGTAAGAACTGTCATACAACTTTGGATTGCCACGCAATGTAAGGACAGAAGGCTAACTGTACTCTTCTTTCCCCACACCAGTACGTACAGCTGAGCCTAACAATATTTCCATGTACTTTCTTTTGCTGCCAACGATTTTGAGCCTCCTCTTTCTTAAACTTCCAAAGAATATTTAGTTTAACAGAGGCAATCAAAACTGCCATAGCCAGTGTGACGTATATATGTTGGAGACTATGAACTCTCTGTGCAGATCGTCTAGTTGGTAAAGAAGGGAGGTGTGTAAAAGGCTTAAATACTGTCCAAAATAAAGTCCAAAAATTTCTTAAAACAATGAAATCTTCCATCAAACGAAAGAAAGTGCTAATAAAGGGTGGGGGGGGGGGGGGGGGGGTGTACTTTCTTTGGATCGTAAATTTTTTTTTTTCTTTGCCTCTGCCTGTCGATGCGCATAGTGAAATTTCAAATTTTAATTTCTTTTCTTTGGTTTGTTATTTCGTTTTGTTTCTCTTCATTTTTTTTAATGATTTTAATGAATGCATAACAACAACAACAACAACAATTAGAAAAATTATACACCCGCTGATCTCGTCAAAAAACAAAACATAAACACGAATAGAAAAAGTAAAAGTACTTCTGTCTGTCTGTCTGTCCATCTGTCTCCATCATTGTGTGGAGCAACAGAAAAACATGACTCCCTTCGAACTGAAAACAATAGAAACAAAAGCAGCAACAACAACAATAATAACAACAGCCAGCCTGAAATAAATATTTTCTGTTTTGTTTTCAATCAAACAATTGGTCGGTCATAGCCAATAAATAAAGTTTTTTACAAAAAATTTGATACGTTTTTTTTTCTTTGAGTGTGTTTCACTTTTTATGGCATCACACACACAGTCATACAGAAAAGACGTAGCTAAAGACGGGCAACAGCAACACCGGCACCAACACCAACATCTAGTATAGCAATGTAGTGGTGGTGGTGGTGATGGTGAAAAGTTTAAGGAAGTAAAAATTGTGAAAAAAATAAACGAAAGACATGCTCCAGCTACAAACAACAGAAAAACACACTATGGCCCCCCCTCTCCTTTCAGCAGCCCACCCACCCCGCCTTTTCCACGAAATTTGCAGACAAATAGTGGCTTGCCAGTGATGCATCACATTGCAGTTCGTTTGTAAATGACTGTCTGTGTTTGTGGCTGTAGCTGTGTATGGCAACTGCAACTTGCAACATTTTTTTCGAAGATGATGACGATGATGATGATCAACAACCACAGGAAAAAATCTTCAAATCAACAATAACAATGTAATAATGTACACTCTATGATATACAGACAGACATTATACATAGACAACGTGTAGATTGCAAGCAGGGAAGGGGGGGGGGGGGGGGGGGGGAGTGTAAATTGAAATGAAAGTACTTTTTTTCAAGTGCTCCTACCTTTTTATTCGGATGCATTACGTAAAGCTTAGTACTCTACGCTACATATTCTATGCGCTAGGCTAGGTTAACCGTTTGACTGCTACGCTGCGCAAAAGCGCTGCGTTCATTCGTTATGAAAATCTCGAGTTTCAGTGTCAAAATAAGTCCCGCAGTTTTCGAACGTCCTCGCCAGAATCGCTTAGCCAAACTCGCTTAGTCAAACGGTTAAATTGCCCGCCCCTGCAAAGAGCACATATTACTTGGGATCCTATTGGGTTCCATCATACGATTATAACTCTTGTCTCACATTTCTCTGTAATTCCGTTAATTTTATGAAGATGTAGATGTGGATTCTATGCCTAGACATGCTCTGTCAATAATTGGTGAGTGACCAAGAATTTTGTGTCTCAGGTTTCCAAATGCTGGACTGTGACAGAGAAGATGTTCGATTGCCTGCTCTTCTTCATCGTCGATGTGGGCATGTCTAGCAAGTTCACAAATGTCAGACACTGTTCTGTGGTCTTTTCTTCTTATTCATCAATACCGCATTTGCATTCACAAGTCGTTGCGATCTCCAACCTCCGAGCGTGTGTATCCAAATGCCAGTGTCCTGGTGATAACTGCTATGGGGGTTTCCTATTTCCTTTAAAAAATCAGAATAGAAACCATATATTCTACACACGTATATACATACGTACATATGTACATATATAATTGGCCATTACAACCCTTCAGTCAGGATTACGGCCTAGCTTCTCACACCACTCATGTTGTGTGTGTTAATTTTATACATGAGTGTTGAGAAGCTAGGCCGTAATCCTGACTGAAGGGTTGTAATGGCCAATTATGTATGTATGTGTGTCGAGGACCTACAGTTTAACGTCGACACCGAACGACAGAGTTTTGAGAAAGTTTTTCATGGCAGGTTTATTTACTCTGCTGAGAGGAAGTCGCCGAAGAAATATTTTTTTTTTCATATTTCGTTTTGATGTCTGGCCTGGGGATTGAACCCGGGCTTTACGTCTAATATGCGAACACACTACCTACTAGACTACGGCGACTAGACATGTACACCAAGTAAACTTACTGACATATTCCTCACTAACCTCATCTGCCCAATACAATCCAGTGAGTTGTAAACATTCTGGATTCAATTGTTGACACTCTGCCCGTGTCCTTGTTTGCAGTTTTAAATATTGCCGTGTGTTGACAAAAGATTAAAATTTCCAGCTTCTGCTTCAACGTTTTTTTTTTATTTGTTTTCATTACGAAACTAAAAATAAAAGTGATGAAATATTCCTCATACCCCCCAGCTGCTCTCTCTTTGTTGGAATTAATGTTTTGAATGTTTTGAAAACATTCACTTTGTGTTTCACATTTTATGTTCCATTACGCCATGATAAAATCATACCAAATCATTCAATTTCAAATGCATTTTTAATTTGCGAACGATAACAACCATAACAACAAACAACAATCATCCAACGGTAATAAAAAATAACAATAAAAAGCAAGCAGCGGATAAAATAGAGTGTCAGCCAGTCAAGCATTAAAAGCATCGCATAGCAATCGTAAGAGATTTTTCAAGTAAACTTCTCATCATCCTCACCGTCATCATCATCATAATGATTTAGTAAGATCATAAGTAATGATCATTAAGATTTTAAAACTTCTTGTTTGTTTTGCAAAAACATTTCCTAAATGAAACATTCATTCTCAACATCATTAACAAGACGATCAAATGTCATTAAGATCACTCGACACAACGCAACACACCACAACACAGCATCATCTTCATACAATACAACGACAAACAGCACGCTATGGCTTCATGTGTGTGATAGCACTAAGAGTCGGAACTAAATGATGTGGAAAACCTGAAAACTAAAATAGAAGCAAACGCATTAGAACAACCATTCTACAACAGATCTCTCTCTCTCTCTCTCTCTGCTTTTTATGCCTGTGCTCTTTGATCATGCCAGAGTTGAATTCATTATTTTAAGACTCTGAAATTTCTCTGTTTCTTCTTTCTGTTTAATTGTACTGGCACTGCGTTCATATTATGAAATATCGGGTTATACATTTAGTGGTTATCTCTTAAATATCTTTCATCTGAAGTGCCTCACTTACGAATACGAATATAAATCGTTTAAAAATCCGAAGAACGCTTGAAATTAATTAAAACTGATGCCAAAAGTGATGGAGATTCAAACGTGGCCGCATTTAAAGCACTATGGAGTCATTATAGTCATCATAATCGTCGCCGTAGTATAGTAGGCAGTGTGTCCGTTTATTAGACGTAAGGCCCTGGTTCAAGACCCATGCCAGACATCAAAACGAAATATGACAGCAACAAAAATATTTCTTAGGCGACTTCCTCGCAGCAGATTTCTGGCAAAAACTCTGAGAGTAAAATAAAGCTGCCATGAAAAAATGTCTCAAAATCTGTCGTTCGAAGCCGACGTTAAATTATAGGTCCCGCTACTCAAGTATTAAATTAAGACACACAGCATGAGAGGTTTGAGAAGCTAGGCCGTAATCCTGACTGAAGGGTTGCAATGGCCAATTATATATGTATGTATGTATGTAATCGACCCACTGTTCCAAGGAGTTGTCGAGAATATTAAGAAATTTGAAGGGACTGAAAGTGCTACAAATGTGATCAAACCTGACCTGAATTTGTCGATTCCATAGTATTCTCAGCAGTTGGGCCTATCTTAGGTTTTATTTTGCATTTGGATTTACACCTCCACCCAAGTAAATTCCAAAACATGCAACAATTAAAGCCGAGTGACCATTCCCAAAGCCGTAGTTATGGTGATTGGAAGCACTAAAGCAACAGGCTTTCAATGCAGATTTTTCGTACAAACTGTTCTTTAACGATGTGAAGCACCTATCTCACTCGGTGACTACCTCCATAAGCAAAACAGTTGCACATGAGACCTGGATAAAAATCAGAAATTATTGTGGAAAGGGCATTGCTTCCGGAAAAAGTGATTGTCTAGTGCGTTCTATGGTCTGACATAACTCCAGAACTCCAAGTCCTATTTTAGAAACCTTAGTATCAAATTCAATAAGCTTTGATTGTATGATACCCAAGGTTTTTTAGCCTGCTTGTGAAGATAATAAACTCGACGGCATACAGTTTAAGTAAGGCAGTGCCATCAGCCACACATTACAACGGATTTTAGCTTTATTATATGAAAAGTTTCCAAAAAGCGTACATTTCACGTTTTGCAGATGTCAATTGGGCACCAAGATCTAGCGACTTAAAGCAGACCTAGATTTATTTGTCAGTCGACAGCAAAGACGGTGGCTATGAGAATAATCCCCGTAGTATTGTAGCATTTGAAATTCAATAGTTTTCAAGTTATCGCCAAAATATCGCTTGAAATGCGCTTAAAAGCAGTGGAAGACTATCTTATACTATGTTCCCACATGCACTCTTATTGCGTAAATCGCAATAAACGCCACATTTCATATAAAATTTCAATTAATTATTGCGCAATAAATACGCAAATTGTTATAATATTGATTAAAACTTAAAATACAGCACTGTCATAAGTACGTTCAGTGAGCATATTACAATTTTCCGAACACTTTCTGTTGATATTTGACAACTCAAATGTCAACAACGACAAAAAAAACAATGTTGTTGAAACAGCCAGCTGTTTTGTTTACCAGCTGTCAAATGAATAGTGCTTATATTATATCTGAACACTTAAAATATTGTACTCAAATAATCGAATATTGACTCAATAAAAGTGCATGTCTGAACATAGTATTAAAAGGACGGCTAGGCAGGACCAAGCATTACAGTGAAATACAAGACCGAAATCATATCTTTATTGTGTGTGTGAGTGGTTTTATTTAACTTTTAGAAACCACTCCAAGACGAGCACCTCTGTACTGTAATCACAGTTGGCAATACTTCCTTATTAAAATTATTTCAAAAAGAAAACAAAAAATTGACGAAGAAGAAGAATGGGGGGGGGGGAGAGAATTTTGTTAAACAATAATTATTATTAATTTCAGCATAAATTGTTAAATAAAATAATAATTTGTATTTAAATTTGTTTCGTTTTCGAATGAAACAAATTCGTGATTTGTTTAAATAATTAATTTGAAGCGTAGCAACCAGTTAAAATTCGTTTAAAAATACACCTCGCTTATCTGATTAATGATGAATGTTGCTTGGTTTCGCTGACTGACGACGACGACTGACTGCTACAAGTGTTGTTATTAATAAAGTTATTAAAAACCACAAAAAAAGAAACAATTAAAAAACTAAAGAAATTTAAAAACTTATTTCCGACAAAAATTGGAAAAAAATATGTAATGGGTGTGAAGATAAATTGGAATTTAAAAACCAAAGACGCAAACCCACAATTTTAGCAGTGCCACTTCCTGCCTCTAACAGGGTAAACTTTGCTATTAACAGAGCACTGTTAAAGGTTTAACAGTTTAAATTTAATTCTCATTATGATCATTATTATTTGTGAACAAAAGTGTTGAAATGTAAAGGATGGTTGGTGGGGATCCAGACTATCCCACTACAACGGTTCGAAAGAGGACCCTCTGGACTACCATTTGCATATAGTCTGAATGGTGTACTATTTCATATGGGTTCCAAAATGGCCACTGATCTTCTAGAGAATTTTCAAGCAAAAAAAATTTATATTTTCAAAACCAATTTTCTCAATACCATATAACTTTATATGTGACTATGTTGCTGATTATATTAAGAGGCCTTGGAAACTTCCTTTACATATAGTATGCTACTCATAGACCTAGTATTTGTCCTAAAATTAGCTTCTAAACAAGTGGGCTTCTTCAGACGGATACTATTAAATAGGTAACAGTGCTCTGTTAAGGGCAAATTTTGTTCTCTTAACGTCAAATGTGGCGCTGCTAAAATTTGTGGATTGCGTCTTGGATTTTCAAATTCGAATTTATCTTCACACACATAAAAAAGAAACTAAATTTAAAAAATATAAAAAAATAAAAAAATAAAAAAAATAGAAGAATAGAGGAAAAGAAATTAAAAAAACAAATTAATAGGAGTTAATAAAATTTTAAAGCTTAATAGTGTAGTAGTAGTAGTTGTTGTTGCATTTTATACACAAGTTAGTTAAAGTCGAGTACATAATAAAAACCACCACCACCACCCAACCCATCAACAACCTTGAAAGCAAATACTATTTCAAGGTGCCCTGGCACATTGTCAATGCAGAGGCAATTAGCCAATCAGCTTGTCTTCTGTCTCTATAATTGCAATGCCACTGCTGGAGCACTATTCTCTTATTGCAGTGTGACAACATTGTGAACGCATCTTCAATAAATTCTCCGCCAATTGTAGTTTCAAAAAAATTTTTTTTCCGCCATCAGTGGATTAGATCCGCTGCTAGGTTTTTTAAACCAAAAACTAATTCAATTGGGTGGTCCATGGTTTTCACCACTAAAAAAAAAAAAGTTTCGAAGAGATCGAAACAAATGATGAGTACGACGACATTTCGAATTGTCCCGGCTAATATGATGAATGAATTAAAACTCTCCAACGAACCTCTCTCAATTTCTACCTCAACATCAACGACAGTATGTGGGGCTAGGCGGCAATGGTATAAAAGAACTCAACAGAATGTTGTCGGGTATAGGGTATCTCTAAATCGTTGAAAACTTCTTTTTCTTTATTTTTCTTTTATATAACTTTTATAACTTTATGAAGATACGTAAAAGAAGTAGGAAAAATAAGAGAACATAAAAATTGAATTCCCTTTTAAATTTAAAAAAACAAAAAAAGGGAAGAGGATATCAAAAAAGTCATCTTTAGTTGGTTACTTACTATTACGGTGTGTTCATTGACCATAAAAATTACCAAGAAGCAGCAGAAGACGAAGAAGAATACAAAGAATAAAAAAAACATTATTTATTCTCTCTCAAGAGAATAGACTAGTCTCTGGTCTTGACCAATAGAATTCAAACGAAAATAAAAAAGAATTCCATACAATGATTTAATAGTTGTAAAAAATAGGAGTCAAACTCTCATTGAACATTGAAAATTATGGAATTTACTGTACACGGTAAAGGGCAAAAGGGACTCGCATTGAATCTTAGATTCTCTGTTACATTTAACCCACCATTTTATCACTAGTAGTAAAGGCTGAAATAATCGCTACAAAGACTGCTGCTTTGCGAATCTGATATAAGAGAATATCGAATAGAGATGTACGCATATTTGCATACATAATTGATCATTACAACCCTTCAGACTGGATTTCGACCTAGCTTCTCACACCACTTATGTTGTAAGTGTTAATTTTATATATGAGTGGTGGGACCTATAGTTTAAAGTCAACTCTGAACGACAGATTTTTTGAGAAACTTTTTCATGGCAGGTTTATTTACTCTCAGAGTTATTGCCAAAAATCTGTTAAGAGGAAGTCTTCGAAGAAATATTTATTTTTTCATATTTTCGTTTTTATGTCTCACCCTGGGGTTCGAAACATGGCCTTACGTCTAATAAGCCAATACATTACCCACTAGACTACCGGGACCTCAACGCATATTTACTGCCAGTAAAGTGGCCATTAAATCTACGTCTAGGGTTATCCAAGAATGCAAAAGGAAAAGAACAGACCTCTGAACCATAGTCTCTGTCATTGTACCGCACTAGGCAATATGAAGAAGAAAATAACTTATTGAGGAATCACGTCTAGCCAAAAGTAAATTGTTTAGAATCCACAATTTAATAAAATTATCGGAACGGACAGCGAAATGTCTGGCAAGAGCTACAGTGAGCGCCATAAGTGAGTCAACATCCACTATAATTTTAAATTTTCTATTATGTTCTTAAGTATAAAAAAAAGTTCCTTTATCATGAATTGTTGTTTTTGTTGTAATATTTTATCTTCTTATATATAAAAATGAATGTGTGTTTGATTGTATGTTTGTATGTTTGAAGTTTATAGACGATTAAACGGCTGAACCGATTTTCTTGAAATTTTCACAGTATCTTCCTGTATGTCTGGAAGGAGTTATAGGCTGCTTTTTATGTTGATATTCCAAATGAGCGAGGGGCCATGTCCACGTATGCTACATACTACATACTTAATATTTAATTGCATTTGAAATATATTACTCATACGCATAGTAGTTACCCCTACAAGTATGCTATCTGTGATTCTTGATGTATAAAACCAAAGAAAATAAAGTGTAAAGAACGACGCGGGGGGAAAGATAGAAGGGAAAGAAAAAAATTTTGTAACCAACATTTGTGAAAAAATTCACCAAATAAGAAAAAATATAACCAAAATTAAATTCGTAGACTTTTGTTTTATTTATTTTTTTTTTCAAGTTTAAATTATCTATATATATATAAATGAATGTACTTTATGGAATCGTAAACTATGCATTTAATCTTTAGCAAAGTTGTTGCGCATGAGCCGACGAAGGTTTCTAAGTTGGTATAACCAATTTCCGACAGGTGGCGCCACTGAAAATTCTTCGAAATTAATTAAATCGTAAACTGTGCATTTGATCCTGTGTTGAAAAGAAAAGAAAAGAGCATTACTAGCCTCAGAATCAGCATTGAGACTGAAAAATCTTCGAGTACATGCCGCACAGATTCGTTCGCATGAATCACTTGAACAATGAATCACTTGATCGAATGCGTACTACTCAGGCCCGTTCGTCTGAATCATCTGGACAACGGGAAACAAAATCAATAAAATGATTCAAACTTAATTGGATATTTGTCTAATGTCTTTCCTTCAAATTTATTTTAGTTTGTAGTGCAGCAAAGCGCGCAGGGTACAGCTAGTAAGTAATAAATAAACATTTTTATTTTTGGAAATTTATTGGACTATTCTCATTTACTTTTCTCTTCGCTATCCTAAGAAAGTGAATTATTTCAGTGATGTTTACTCACTTTTAGCGCTCACTGTATGTAAGTATAATTGTATGACTGAATAAATTCTATCCAATATTTCAACGGAAATATCTTATAGAAGCTATATAAGCAATCCTTCATAAGCCGGCTGTATACACTTTTTCGTGTGTAGTTTAGATTCTTATTTTACTCAGTCCAAACATTGTGCTCCAATCATTTTTGAAAACTGATGCTAGAACCCAATTGTTTAGTTTTACTTTAAAGGAATTTAAAATTTTATTTCTTTGGTTTTTTTTGTGCAAACTGCTTGTACAAGCGTTTGATCATCTTTAAAAAAAAACCTCAAAATTCTCTTGAAATACCCATATCTGTGCACTAATACGTATGAAATATAAGCTCTGTAGCCATTTTTTTCTCTCGAAATTTTTAAAGTTTTTTTATTTTTTTTTTTTTATTTGCATATTTGGCAACCTTGAATTGAAATCAAGTGCGAAAATATGTTTCTCATCACAAACACTCTTTATTTTTTATTATTATTTCCTAAACAACAATAACAAAAACAATGGAAAAAATGTATACGAACAAAAACCAAAAAAATCTAAAAAAGAATTATTTAACCTTCTAAGTTCATTGACAACACTGGCCAAAAAAAAAGAAAAAAACAAAAAAAACAGCGAAGGAAAAAACCACCACATACAGTCATTGAGACAAATTTTTAATATTTAAACAGCAAACAAAAACAGCAAAAAATAAAAGAAAACAACAATAATAATCACAGCCGCGACAGCAGTAAATACAAAAGCACAGCAAAGGTTCTTTTTTTGACAATCAAACGAAATCAATCATAAAAAAAATGTAATATCGGTTGATTACATACATACAAATACAAAGAGATCAGAATCATAAGATAAAGAGCTAAAAAGAGCAAATCGTCGTTCGAATAGTAATAGTGGTGGGTGCCCTTTTGTTTTGCTTTAAAAGGAGAGTGGTTGTGTGGTGGTACACACAGTGAGAATAGTAATTAAACTTGAATATACTAATGGGGGTGAATAACTTTTTTTTTCTTCTTTTTTTCGGTTTTTGTTTAATGAGAGTACTTAAGCATGTGCTTACGCATAGGCATACAAACAAATGTGCGTTTATTCACCTCTCTTTTTTTTTATAGAAATAGTGAATAAATTTCGAGGTCATCTTCGTTCTTTAACCTCTCTCTCTCTCTCTTTCTCTCTCTTCCAGTCAGTCATTTAATAAAATAAAAACCCGAAGTCATGACAACCAAACGATAATAGTACAAAAACAAAACTATTTATGTTATCATTGTTGTTGTTGTTGTTGCTGTTGCTACTGCTGCTGTCTATTTAAATATTAGAATTCTGCCATCGGCGTAATTAGCAGCACCAATTTGTTTTTTTTTTTCTTTTTGAAAGCTTCGTGTATTTTTTTTAATAGTTTTTTGGTGTCGCTTTTTCTTTTTTGCTAAATTTTATCATTTAGTTTTTATTTTATCAAAAATTGTGTGAATTAGTTCGTTTAAACATTAATTTAAAGGAATTAATTGAATTTAACTCTGCTATTCCGAAGTACATACATACAATAAAAGTCTAAATTCTTCTCTCTCTCGTTTTATTTAAAAGAAGAAGACACTCTTTTCGTTAACTGTTCTCATAAAATGATTTTGCTAAAGAAGAACAAGACAAAAAAATTGTTTTTGAGTAAAACTATGAGCACAAGTTGGTTTAAACACTATTGTCGTCATTTCATTAGTACATTATAAACATTGTTGTTATTGTTTGCACTCTTCTATAAATGCGCGTTCGTGTTGGTGTTGATGTCTTCGGCAAACAATAAGAACAACAATAATATTAAGGAATAGAAATATGTAGTTAAATATATGTATATGAGTGTGTATGTGGTGTGTATGTGGTGTGCATGTGTTTAAATGATTAATTTTCGTAATAATTGTTGTTATTGTTTTTCGTTTATTCGTTATTATTTGTTATTTATTGCCGGTTTCATCGTTTCACATCGTATAGTGTCGTTAAAAAATTCCCACATACTTATTGGTTTATGTGTTTGTGCATGAACTACCTTGACTTCTAAAATGGCAAATTTTTTTTTCTAAATCAGCAAACTTTGCTCACACACATACACGCACACAAACGTACGTGCAAACACTTTTTAAACACTCAAATGCTAGTGAACTCATCATGATTGTTCTGGGTAGTATTTCAACATTGTTTGTTGTTGCTATTTTTGTGTAGGTTCAAATTTGTTGTTTGTTGTTGTTGTAATTTTTTTTTTTTTTTTATTCACTTGTATTTGTATTAATAGTGTGGTAAAGTTGGTTGGTTGCTCTCTTTCTAGGCACTTGGAAACAACAAAAATATGTATTATTGTAGTTGGGAAAAAGAACTTTTTTATTTAAATTTCCCGTTTGTTTTACTTTATCATTATTGGAATTCGTATGCTTTCTTTACGGCACACAGAGACAAATCTAGAAATGAGAGCAATTATAACAGTGCTGGAGAAATCAAATATTTTACTTCTAGACATTATTTAGGAGAGTCTTTAAAAGATTTTTTTTAGCAATAGAAGTACACTTAATCATAATCATGGTTGTCTTTATTGATTTTTTTATTAAAAAATCTAAAAAACATATTCGAAGCTGTCTGATCGACAAAAATGCATCTCGGTGTCCACAATGCTCGACTGATTTTTAATTGGTTTTAGAGCCGTTGATGGTGCTGGCTATTTAAGTATATGAACTTGAAAGCATTTGTGTCGTTAATAGGCCTTGATCTCGTTGGCATAAGAAAGCGCTATATTTTCGGGTATACTTATACTGGAAAAATCTCTAAATCGACTCTTTTATTTGACAAATAGATACCAATACCAGAATAAGAAAAATTGCCCACTTCCATGCAAAAGCCTCCTCTATGTTTTAAAGATTGTCAGCAATTGTTAGGTTTGACACGGTGTTTAGTAATATTAGATAAGATGTTGGACCTCTTTGAAGGAGGAGTTCCCCATCGGAGTAGGCTAGCAAGTAGGCCCCATTGTGTTATCACAATCAATATTCAATTCGAGGATGACACAAAAGCAACCCAAGTCCGAAATTAAATCTTGCTGTTGCAGCAATCTTTTTATTCAATCTTTTTATTTAATTGCGCGGTTAACGATGTCAGAAGGTGAGAGTTTAAAAAACACTGTCTCTTTATGACAAGAGCAGGACACTAATACATGAGGTGGAATACGGCCTCTTCCTCCTCCTTAGACCCATAACTCCTGCAGAAGATATTTGCGGGAATGCCAAGTCTTTCGGCAAGCCTACCAAAACTACAGTGTCCCTTGAGAATCTCTATCGTGCGATGGCTGGCCATTAGATATAATAACTGAATTGAGTTGGTGCTGTTCTTATCCATAAGTGGTCCAGTAGGGTCGAGTAATGGTGCACACATCCTCTGCAGGGCATTCATGGCCAACAACGAACCGATGTTTAATAGTATTTTTATCTTCTTTATCTATTACAAATGTATTGCGGTCTTCCTACACAGAAATAGTAAATGATTGAAACTTGAGTTCTGATCACCAGTGTGGACAATTTTTTTTTTATTTCAGAAATTTCGTATGCATTTGCCTTATATCAAATCATTTTTAATATTAATTAATTATTATGATTTGTTTTTCATTATTTTTAGGATAAATTTGCATTCAATTTTATCTATCACTGTAAAAAATGTTACTTCCTTAAGTAAACCTTTTTAAATTTCGTACTAAAACCGTTATTTATTTTCTCCTTTCTTCTCTTCTTTTTTTTGTAGGTATGTATGCAATGAAAACTCTTTACCTTTCTCTTCTCCATAACTGAAAAAAAGTAAACCGTAAGTGCTTATAAATTATACACACACACACACACACACACTTTAAATTAACCAAAACAAAAACAAATATTCATATAAACTATACACACATACATACATACATACATACACTCGATTTTCATATTTTAAATAATTTAGTGAAATCTCTATAAGAGAAGGTGAAAAAGCAAAGCACAGCACAGTCGCACACAAAATGAAATCCTAATTTCACCAAAAAAAAAAAAAAAATCAACTAAAACAACAACTACTACAATATTTTTTTTTTAAATGATCAATTTCATATCATTATTACTGTTACCATTAGAGAGAGAGAGAGAGAGAGATTTTATGTTGAGATCATAACAGAAACAATAACACAACAACAAACAAACTCCTCTTGACTTGTTAATAATGAAATAAAATACACGCACACATGTACACATACATGTACACATATTTACTTTAAAAAATATAAAAATCTTCCTAGTTTGGGTCAAAGTTTTTTGTTAAAGTTAACCAACAGCCATTAGAAATAAATTTAATAGAATAGTTTGAGTACTGCATAGTACATCGAGAGAGTGAGGACAGAGAGAGACAGAGAGAGAAAGAGCGACCGAAGAAAAGAGCAGTAAGCAGCATTATTAATGCTGTGCAGTATTGTAGTAGAAATTTGTGATTGCAAAACTCTCTACCATTCGTATATGTAAACAAACTTTCCTCATTGTGAACACAACAGCCACAACAATAATAAGCATGTCATCCACAAATAGCAAATAACACATGCATACATACATATATTTAATACGTTATTAGCTCTACAATAATTTATTTAAAAACAACAACAATAACACACACAAAAAATCATGGCAAATAAGAAAGAAAAAGAAAACAAAGGTTATGTCATACCGCTTTTTCAAAGTGAAAGAAACTCTTTATACAAACAACAACAACAACTAAAACCCAGCAAAAAAAAAAAGAAAAAAGTAGCGCAAAAGCAAAAATAACAAATGGAAAAAGAGAGAGTCTATACAAAACAAATTACCAACAACAACTAAAAATTAAAATATAAACGCCACTTACACCACATTACACCACTAACAAACACTCCAACTACTGTTACTGTTTTGTGTGAGTGTGCTTTTTTTGTTGTTGAATAGTGAATACAAGCCAGAGTTGGGAAGGATGCAATGCAGTGCAATTAAATGAGAAATTTTAAAATAAAATTAAGGAAAATTGGAAAAAATTAATTGAATTAAGAAAAAATTAATAGAATTTAAAAATTAAACAAAATCTAATCACATTTGTTAAACTTGCAGCCTCTTAAAACTTAAAACTACTTTACAATCTTGCCAATTCCTTGCCCAGTAGATCGATTATAACACTTAGAGGACGTGTACTTGTCAATTAAGACAAGTACAGTACCCGTGGTCGAATTGATCCATTGTACTATATATGAGACTTATCCTCGCTTATTAACGATGATCTGATTCATATTTAGTAAATAAATGACACTTTAAAGTAAAGATATATAACACTTGGATGTCTTTCAGTGTTTCCAGTCCTGCTTTCAAAAGGTGATTCTCTACATCATTCATTAATTTTTTTGCTTATGAAAGAAAAAATATCACCAAAAGAGAGAGTGAATTAAAAACGTTTTTACAGCTGCTGTTAAAAAATAATTTCAACGCTTTTTATATTTTGTATTTTCCATTCCATTTCTCTTCTTGAATTCAGTTTTAAATTTTTTTTTATTTTGTTTTCCTCTACTTCTGTTGAATCAAAAAAAAAATCGCAGTCAAAGTGAAAATCTATGGCTTTTAAAATGAAACGCACGCGTCTCACCTCGGCACCAAAACAAAAAAAAAACTTACAGTCGTCCCACATGCAACCCAATACAAGCAATCCAAAAAAAAAAAAAAAAAAAACAAAAGCGAAAGGAGACGATGTTTTGTAGTTGTGTTGCTTAAAGCCTGTACATTTTGTTTTTTTTTTTGTTTGTTTGTTTTGGATTGAAATCCGTTAAATTTTTTGGATTGCATGCAACATGTAAATTGTTGTTGGTATTGCTGCTGTTGTTGTTGTTGTTGTTGGTAAAAGAAGAAGTAGAGCCCTAATGAACAATAAAATGACAACAAATTTCGCCAAAATGTAAAAAACTTTGAATTTGAATATGCAGATGATTAAGTCCATTAAATGATGTTTTCTTTTATTTTTGGTCTGTGGATGAAAGTTTGAAGTGACCAGGTGAAATTGTGAAGCTCCAAAAAAAAATTTCAATTCATTTTTAAGTTGTTGTCGTCGAATTTGTTTAATTTTTTAAATTTATTTACAATTTTTTTTTAAATTTTTTTTTTTTAATTTTTTTAAGTGGAAAAACGTTTTTCTTAAACCTTAAGAATCCTTTGTTAAATATTTAACACCTTGATTCGTATGTAGTAAATGTGTACATGAAATGTTGTATAGTAGGGGATTAAATAGTCGTGCTTGATTAAATATAATTTCTTTACTTGTTCCACTTTTTTTTTTTTAATTATTTTTTATACCTATTTTTTTTTTTGATTTTTTTTTTGTTAATAGTGATGAAATGAAAACGAAAGTGAAGTGTTTGATGGTTTGTTTTTTCTATTTTTTATGGTTTAAATAAATAAAAAAAATACATTTTTGTGCCGTTTCTATTCTTTTTTTTTCATTTAAAATGTTGCAATAAACACCACACACACAAACAAATACAAACAAACGAACAAAATTATGCCGGCAACCCAAAAGAAAAAACAAAAAAAAAAATAAATAAAGAGGAGGCCTAATTGCAAACAGAAACAGAAAATTGAGAGGCATATACAGACACACACATGCAAACATAAACAATATACTCTCTGTATCGCTCTCTCTCTCTCTCTCTGCAAAATGTTAACAGCAAAAATATTAAACAGTTACAATAATAAAAACAAAATAATAATAATTGTAATAATACCACCAATACTACCATAAAATTGAAATTTTTTGAAATCTTTTAAACACCATAGCACAGCACACGACACACACATAAACGCGAACACTTTCAATTGCATATATGTATGTTTGGTGGGGAGGTACATATATGTATGTGTAAATGCAGAGTAAAGTTTTTTTTTTTTTAATACAAAGAGTGAGAGTTGTAAGCGACCATAATAAACTAAACCATCACTCAATTGCGACTAGCAATAATGTGTGGCTGTTTGTTATTATAACCTCAATAATTTCTAAACAATACAACAATAACTGCATTAACAATATCATCAAACAATGTAGAAACGAGTGTAGGAAATTTCAAGAGTGAATCAACACCGATTACACAATCTACTACCCTACCACCTACAGTGAAATATTATTTTATTGGTGAATAACGATTACGATTGACTGTTTGCTGATGCTGCTCTTCTAACAAATCTGACGATATTTTTATGTTTTAAGAAGCATGCGTTCTTAATTCATTTTCGAATGAATTTTTAAAACATCTGATGTAGGGTATCTCATCTCAATTAACGGACGGACTTTTATGTTAAGCATTCAATATAAAAAATGCTCTCGTTAACACTTTTGAAGTATATTTAATACTCTCTTTTTTTGTCCAAAATATCTTTTTCTTGATCTTATTACCACATTTTGGGAGTTTAGCAACATTGGTTTTTGTTGCTGTAAAATAAAAGGCAATGACACCATTTGACTTAATTTTCATACATTTTTTCTTGTTTACTTTAATTGTTTTACAATTATTTTATATGATTGGGAACCATTTTTTAAATATTCGTTTTAGCACTGGATTGTTGGAAACCTTTTGGAAAGCTAATGTCTTCCAACCTAGGTTAACATTTTATATGACTTTTTTTAATTACAAGTACATACTTGCTCCATTCTAGGCTCCATAACAGACTTTGAATAAAAATGAAATTCAAAGTTATATTATTAGCATTAATAAGAAGGGCCTGTGCTTAAATAGTTTACAATTATACAATTAATACAGTTTACATGTACACCGAGGTAATTACAGATATACCGACATGTGTTATACGTGAGTGGTGAATGCCTTTCGCAAAGTTGTAATCAGATTTTGAATCAATTTTCTAATTCTCTTCGATTATAAAGGTACCAGCAACATAATGTTTAACACTTGACATAAAAAACTATTTTAGGAATATTTTTATACACTGTATTGTCAACAAAAACAACAAAAAATATTTTAGTAACATCATAATCGACTGATGTCTTTTTATAATATAATAAAATAAATTGTTGCAGCAACATTGTAACTGGCCAAAACTCCGTGGAAGCATCTTTTATAACATTGCGGTATTCTAAAAAATTTAGCAATAAAAAAACTTATAAAAACACCTGGCACCAAAAAGGGAGCAACATGTTTCAATTTAAAACTATACACATGTTGTAGCAACATTGAGTCTGGCCAAAGCATAAGGAACGTTATTCACAACAATTAAATGTTATGGCGATTTGAAAAAGTGATTACATTGACTGCTCTACGCAAAACATTGTGACTGATGTCTCTGCAACATGTTTTTAGAAAAGAATGCAAATTTTGTTTTTTGTGTTTAAAAGTTAAAGGCTTAATTTTGTTAGATCATGCTGTAAAATGAAGCACCTGGTCAATTTTCACTTGTCAGCTCGTTTTGAGGTATTATTGCAATGCTCAAGAAAGCTTTTGGTGTTTTCTTTTCTACCAAAAAATGTGCACTTTATTTTAAAAAATGCAATTTTGTGTTTGTTTCTTAAAAATGTTTCTCCCACTAAAAGGGTGGTATGTTTTATTCTAAATAATTCGCACTTGAAAATGGTGAAGGGCATTGCATTTTACGCCCTGTATAAATCGAGAGTGCTGATAATGCCCTGTAAAGCAAATGACTTTTGTTTATTTATAGGGCTACCAGATGAAATTTAAAAAAAGTCGCCTAGTATTGTTATCCAATTTGAAGTTAATTTTTTCATTGTTTTGTGGGGTAACCTTAAGAAAACATTACATTATTAAAGCTACATGGTCAGTATTATAAAAAATTGCATTCAGTGTTAGAACTGTGTTAAAAAATTTTATTTGGTTATAAAAAAGCTCTAAATAAATGATATCGAAAAATTAGCGATCTGGCAACATCTTTTTTATGTTTACATATTTTATTGAAAACAAATCAAAAAATTAAACATATTTTTAAGGGCACGGGGTATACCCTTTTTTCATATTTGTGTTATGTTCATCTCAAATAAAAATTACATTATAACAGGGTTGGTCAGCAATTTTTTTAATGCACCTTGTAAGAGGGTGACATTTTCTTTGTAGAAAAGAAAACACCATTTGATTTCAATAAGGCTTTTACTTCCTCTTACCCTATCCTATGTAATGACTCGATGCATTTTTTCGTTTTATCTCTATGTTGCTAACGATTTAATATTGCTGCAACATGGTTAATTTACAATTACCACACAATTTTTTTCCATTTATAACAATGTTGCTAGAAAATTATTTGTAATTCTGAAACATATGTAAATATGCAGAGGTTGTGTAATCGATCAATTGTTGTTGCTGAAAACATTACATTGTTACAAAGTTTTTTAATACATATAAGCATACGGAAACGTCATATTCATTATACTAATGTTGAAAACATGTTTTAATTTTGACATATTTTTTTTTTATATGTATGTATGTAAACAAAATGTTGCTGAATTATGATTGTGTTGCATGTATTCGAGAATATAAGTTTTTATTATGTTGTTTAGCAAACATCAGTATTAAAAATGCTGCAACATGTTGCTAAAACATTACTGTAGTTCTTGACAAATATGTATTTGCTGTTGCTGCAATATGTTGTCAATTGTCTTTCAAATATTTGTACCATTCGTTTTAAAATAGTTTTTTAACTCATATTCTTAAGAATTCCGCTTGAAAGAATCTGTGACCTGATTAACATTGACAAACTCTTTGCGCTCTCCACACAACATTCCTAACAAAGTAATTATTTATGGGAACAGACTTCTTTTTTTCAATTTTCTCCTAATTTTTCTACTTGGTTTTTTTTTTTTTTTTTTTTTTTGAAACGTATCGACTTTAATTCAGCAGCCTCCTCTTTAACATTTTTATTGTTCGAATAAAACAAAAGTTCAGTGAATGAAATTTCATTTAAAAATAAGAAGAAGAAGAAGCGTATGAAATTAAAATTAAAATAAAAAATCTTGTAAATTTGTTAAAAAAAACGAAAAACAAAAACAATTTTTAAGAAAAAAGAAAAAAAAAAGATGAATAAACTCTGGGATCCAAACATTTTCTATTTAGAAAGTAGCAAACACTGGTGAGATGATCAACTTTAAATTGAACCAAAAAAAATAAAAATAAAAAATAAAAAAAAAATTAAAAAGAATAAAAATTTATGCGGCCGGCCTATTAAAGCGAAGCATAAAAAATGTTACACTGTTTAGATCTACTAACAGCCGGACAGGCAAACCGACAGACAGTCTTTGAAAAATAGAAAGAAACAAAAAAAGTACGGATTTTAACGAAAAACTTTCATTCAAATGAGCTGTTGACACGGGTTGGCTGGCTTATTTCGTTGATTTTTTTTTTTTGTGAAATTGAAAAAATCTTTTGTTGTTGAGATTTAAAAGAAAACAGATTTAAAAGATATCATCATTGTTGTCTTCGTTCGTCATCATTTACAATAACAATTAATCCAAAATCCAAATCTTTTTTTCGTTTTTTTTTCTCTTGTATAATCCGCTCATGCGCCCGTGGAAATTTGAGTGTGTGTGAAGGTTTTTTCTTCTTCTTCTTTTCTTCTGTTTTTGAACTGATTTTTCAATTTGATGGAAAAGGCGTAACAATATGGGGAGAAATCTTTTAAAATTTCAAATGAATTTGTTATACAAGCAACAACAACAACAACTATAACAACAATTCGTAACTTAATCGTACATATGTACACATAAGCCCTAAAGATAATTTTCCTTAAGACAGACAGAGAGATTTACTTTATAATTTTCACAAATTTGTTTCCTTCAGTTTTGTTGTTGGAAATGTTTTGTTTAAATTTAACATATATTTTCTTTAAAAGTAATTTTAATTAGGTTTTTTTAAATCTAGAATATTTTGCTTAAATTTATAATAATTTTAGGCCAACTTCTTTTGTATTAATTTAAGCAATCGATAAATTTCGTTATGAAAATTAATTTTTTCGTTTAATTCTGATAAATTATTTTATCATTGTGTGTTGTCGATAACATTTATAGAAATATATGTTATCGATAATTTTTTTTATTTAAGAATCTATGTTATCGACCAATTTTTCTAAAAAAAAATGTTTATTGTCGATCAATTTTTCTATAAAAATGTATGTCATCGATTAATTTTTATATAAAAATATATGTTATCGATCCATTTTGCTATAAAAATGTTTGCTATCGATAAATTTTTCTATAAAAATTTATGTTATCGATCAATTTTTATATAAAAATTTATGTTATAGATCAATTTTTATATAAATATGTTTGTTATCGATAAATTTTTCTATAAATATGTTTGTTATCGATAAATTTTTCTATAAAAATTTGTGTTATCGATCAATTTTTGTATAAAAAGGTGTGTTATCTATCAATTTTTATATAAAAATTAATGTTATCGATCCATTTTTCTATAAAAATGTATGTTATCGATAAATTTTTGTATAAAAATTTGTGTTACCAATAAAATTCTTTATATAAATTTATGTTTCCAATAATCATCTATCTAAATTTATATTTTCGGTAAATACATTAACGAAAATTTGGTTATCGATAAATATATAATTGATAAATTATTTTTTTATGTATTTTTTTAAATACTTTTTTATATATTTTTTTACATATTTTTTTTAATATATTTTTTATATAATTTTTTTAATTTCATCAGGCTTTCTGTTTGAAAATTTGTGTTATTTTCTATTTTTTTTTCCTAAAAATTTTAACAAATTTTTCGCGAAAGTATATGTTGCAATTATTTTTTTGGAAACTATTTAAGCAGCCCATAAAAAAAATACAGCCGAATTACAAAATGTTAAAGAGAAAAAGTCAATAAAAAGTTGGCCTAAAAAAGTAATTGTTTCTTTAGCGCAGACATTGTCTGAACACACGGCACAGGCAGGCAGGGGCAGAGGCGACAGGCACAACTTCATATTTGTGCTTAAGAAATAATTTTTTTTATTTATTTTATTTTATTTTTTTGTTTTGTGTACAATTTATTTTTATTTATTTATTATGTAACTTTTTAACTTTTTTAAAAAATACACATTGACCGGCCTGGCAATTTATGCGCCTGAGTCTTAGTATTTGGTTCCACAACAGAGAAATCAACGAGAGAAGCCGTTTGTTAAGGCGGTGGTGGTTATTATATTATGGGGGGAAAGAGTATGAGAGGGGGGTTGCAGTTGTTAAAAGTTTTCAAAAATTATTAAAAAAAAAATGTTAAACAGACACTCAAACAACGCGCAGATTAACTAAAAAAGCCGAAAAAAAGGGGGCACGACAAATGCGGTTGACTGACTGGCTGACTAGTCTGGCTATTTAGTTAACTGCTTTACTTCTTATTACTGCTGTCTTTGTCAGTTGTTGTTGCGATTGTCGTTGTCGTTTGTGATATTTGTTGTTAGTCCAACAAATGAGCATGATAAACCCGTAAGCTGTGTTGTAGTGTGAGCATATTTTAAAATACTGACAGTATTGTCGCAGCTACTGCTGCTAACGATGATAATTGTGCTGCCAGCTTCGATTTTTCATTGTTACAACTTTAGCTGGCTGATTTTTTTTTTTTTTTTAATTTTTTATACTGTTACGACGTCATATATTTTTTATTGTTGCTGGTTTGTTTTTTGCATAAACTTTAGAAACTAAAAATAAATTTTAGTTTCTTTTTGATTTTTTTCCCAAAGAAAAAGAAAAAAAACTGAAACGATAAATTTATGTAATACTCCAGTCGCCGTTATATTGTATGTATATATGTGCACTATGGCACATTTAAGACCAAAGTTGTATGGGATTTTTTTATAAGACTTTTCGTGAAAAATAGATTTTACATTTCTCTAATAAAAAATTCATCGATAACATCATTTTATGATAAACACGCGACACTTTATTACTAACTTTCATTTTTATATCGCTAATCATCGATAACATAAATTTGTATAGAACAATTTATCGATAACATAATAACATTGAAATGTTTATACATAACATATTTATCGCTAACCTAAAGTAGTGTAAAACTGTTCATCGATAACTTATATTTTTACGGGAAATGGTATCAATAACTTACATTTTTGTATAACATATTTTTATAAAAAATCATCTATCGATAACAAAAAAGTTGTGTAAAACTGTTCATCGATAACTTATATTTTTACGGAAAATGGTATCAATAACTTACATTTTTGTAGCAATAGTTATCGATAACATATTTTTATAAAAAATCATCTATCGATAACAAAAATTTGTATAAAAAAAATACATCAATAAAGAAAATATGTTTAGAAATATTTGTCGATTAAATACATTTTTATAGAATTTATCGAATTCGAATTTGAGAATTCCTGTTGGAAAATATATCGATAACAACACATTTTCATATAATAGTCAATCGATAATTCGTTTTTAGTCTATCTTTCGATAACTTTAATTTATTTTCAGAACTTTTATATAAAAATCGTTTAAAAATTTTTCGATTACATAAATTTTTATTGATGAACATCCATTTCTACTTAATATTTAACCGATAACATAAAAATGTTTATAAAAAAATTTCAATAACATCAATTCATGGTTAGAATTTATTATTATCATAAAAATTCTTTTAAGAACTTTTCGATAAAATTCTATTTAGCATTATGTCGATAATTTAAATTGGACCTTTAAAGTTTTTCGATAACATAAATTTCTATTTAGAAATTTTTCGATAACAATATAAACATCTATTTAGAAATCTTTAGATGGAATTAATTTCTGTTTATAAACTTATCGATATGATTTTTTTTATGATTTCTTCGTTAATATAAATTTTTGCATATAAATTAACATACGTACATAACTGCCTATTACAACCCTTCAGTCAGGATTATGGCCTAGTTTCTCACACCACTCATGCGTTAATTTATTTTTTATTAAATACACATACATACATACATAATTGGCCATTACAACCCTTCAGTCATCATTACGGCCTAGCTTCTCACACCACTCAAGTTGTGTGCCTTATTTTTATACTTGAGTTGGGGGACCTACAGTTTAACGTCGACTCCGAACGACAGATTTTTTGAGAAACTTTTTCATGGCAGGTTTATTACTCTGCTGAGAGGAAGTCGCCGAAGAAATATTTTTTTCATATTTCGTTTTGATGTCTGGCCTGGGGTACGAACTCTGGCTTTACGGCTAATAAGCGAACACACTACCTACTAGACTACGGCGACTACTTTATTTTTTTTTATTAAATACGATTCATTTAAATTGTGATCGATAACACGCATACATTTATTGATGTGTGTATAATGCTATGTTCGCACGAGCCTTCGAATTACTTCGCTCTCTGTTTGAATTACTTATTTGAATTATCATGTTCACACGGTAGTTTTGTAATTCTTTTTTACATTTCTTCTTCTTTTTATTACTAAATTATTATTAATATTTTTCATACAGCTTCTTCAAAAGCTGCAAATACTTTTCAAAAGGTTTTCTACACACATAGTGGCTTCCTCCGTTAATTTCGCGAATAACTTTCTTATAAATAATACTTTTTTAAAATATTATTTTTGGATTCCATTATTGTTTATTGTTTACAATATTTTTATTTATATTTTTTTGTGCTTTGACAGTTGGTGATGGCAAAAATACGATAAAATTTAGAGATTACATTGATTTTTAAGTAATCCACAGGGTAATAGAAATTGGATTACACACAATTTCGGTAATTCGCTCACAAAATTTTGTATGGCGAATGACGTAATTTAGCACATAATTGGGTGTTGAATTGCGAATGAGAGAGCGAATTACGAAAAATTGCTGCCGTGCGAACATGGCATAAGCGCAAAACAATCGATTTCGTTTTCAAAATTGCAAATACTTTTAATGATTTCGAGCCATAGTGTTTTAATCGTTTTTGTTGTTTGTTATTGTAGTTGGCACTTCATTAAGTTGGCCAGTTGAGTTGAACATGCTCTCTGGTGGATGCCCAGGCAGCTGTTATTATTGTCTGTTCCAAAACACAAACCATACAAGACCCATTGTTACGATAACAACACGATACAAATGAAACGATGACGACGATATATACAAGTAGTCAAAATTGTTGTATTTTTTGTTAAGTGATCGTAAGTTTTTTTCTTTTTTTTTGGCAAAATGAAACTTAAAAAAGAAGGCAAAGAAGAAAATCGTATTGAAAAATGAGATCAACTTTAACTTTCTTTTGCTGCAAGCAGAGGGTCGCGTTTTTTGGGCATTAAATGAAACATAATTTCTGTTGTTAAGTTTCTTAATTTATGACGATGTTTATGATGTTGGCGATCATGATGATGATGATGATTTTATTTCGTTTCGCCATAATTTTTAATTATTTCTGTACTTATCCGTATGCCAGCACAGTGTTTTAAAGGAGTATTTTGCATACAGAAGAAAGATTTGCTTTGTTGTTTAAGTTGAAATTCCTTTCCACAACTTTGAAAATTGTTATAAAATCTATAGGAGACTTATGGACTATGGGTTAGGCCTTGTGGACTTATTATTCCCTAGTTAACTTGGCTACTGTTGTAGCCAAATCTCCACTAACTACAGCTTGTTTTGGAAGGGCCCTTCTTTTTGCCAAGGCAACTCATAAATTTACGCATAACATAACGTAACGCTTTCATGTCTGGTAATGAAGGTCTACATGTTTTCAAAATTTTGAGCATTTTTTGTTTTGAGTATCGCTAATGATCATTAACAAAATGAGGAGTCAAAAATAAAACGCCGTTAAAGAAAAACTGCAAATGATTGTTAAATTATTGCTGCTGCTTTATTAAATTAAAAAAGCAAAAAAAGCAAAATATTTTTTTTTCTTGGTCTGCGCCCTTTTTTAGGCATTTCATCTCTCTGAAACTGTAACTCATCGCATTTGATATCTTTTGCATCTCTCATCTCTGTCTGTCTGTTTGTCTGTCTTCAGTCGTTGATGACTTCCAAAAGAGCAGAGCATAAGTGTAATACAATTCACGTTTGACTTAAATGGCCTTTAATTTTAAATACCGAGTTTAGTTTTTGTTGTTGTCCTTACTGTGTTGCTGCCTGCCTGATGATTATAATGATGATGACGATGACGACGCCCTAATTTCTTTAAATTACCACACAAAATAAATCAATTACGCACAAAAAGAAAAAAAGAACAAGAAAAAGAAAACAAAAATATAATTTTTAATCAAAGAGACGAGACTACCAACCAACTAACGTCGTGCAAAGTATACCGCATGCCTTCTGATAATTTAACACATGCTCCTCTGCTCTCGTTCATTGAATAAATGTGTGGGTACCATGATAACTCAACGATCGATGACGAACAAGCTTTTTAATTGATTAACAACAACAGACTGGCAAAAAATATAAAAATTAAATACATATGAAGATTATCGATAAATTTCTATATGGAATCTTTTTATTTTAAAAATTGTTATCGATAAATGGACAATTTATAAAGAATTTAACATTATCTATAAATGGAATGGAAAAATATCTGTTTTGTCTTAGATATTTGGATCAGTTGATCATTTTCATTTTTAAAACTTCGGATTATTTTTTTTTCTTTCGATAAATGTAGAAATTTTGTGTTATCGTTTAATTTTTCTATTAAAACATAGTCAAAAATTTCCTAAAAGTTTAATTACAATATAGAAAATATAAATATATTTAGCGATACATTTGTTTATAATTATTTCTGCTATCGTTAAATTTTTTTTATCTAATTATCGATAAATATATATTTACCTTTTTGCAGACAACTTTGCATTGTATATACATTTTTACCAATAACCATATTAGAAAAAATTTTGCATTGACCAATTTCTCTATATAAATTGTTTTATCGATAACTTTGTTACAAAAATTTTGTTATCGATATTTTTGTTACGAACAAATTGCATTATCTATAGCTTTTATCGGTAGCTTTGTTACAGAAAATTGGGTTATCGCTAACTTTGCTGTAGAAAATTTTGTTATTGTTACAAACATTTTGTTATCGACAATTTTGTTATAAAAAATTTTATTATCTGTAGCTTTTTTGTAGCAAAGTTGTGTTATCGGCAGCTTTGTTATAGAAAATTGTGTTATCGCTAACTTTGTTGTATATAATTTTGTTATCAAAAACTTTGTTATAGAAAATTGTGTTATCGATAACTCTGATATAGAAAATTGTGTTATCAAAAACATTGTTATAGAATATCGCATTATAAGATTGTTGCACAAAATTGTGTTATCGACAATTTTTTCTATAGAGAATTGAGTTATCAGTAACTTTGTTTTGGAAAATTGTGTTATCGAAAACATTGTTATAGAATAAGGCATTAACGATAAGATAAGTTTTAGAAAACAATGTTATCGTTAGTTTTTTTGCGCAGAAAATTGAGTTAGCGATAACTTTGCCATAGAAATGTATACATTTTTGAGTCGATAATTTTATTATAGAATACTTTCTTGTTGATAAATTTCTATATATTCAAATTTTTTTATTATCGATAACCTTTTATATATGTATGATAAACTAAATAAACATATACAAAATTATAAGACAGAACATGAGATGCGTGCGTGTATGCTTTATAAAATGCTGAGTTGCGTGGCAAAGTAAAATCGTGTTGGTATACATTTGAAAAAATGATTCCTAATAAAATTCCATCGTTAATATAAATATTTACAATGAAAATATTAAATTTCTTCCAAAAAAATATACATAAAAATAATGGTTGATTCAATTATCCTTTAAAAATTTAAGAATTGTTTTCATTTTTAAGTTTTTATAGCAGCAATTGATTCAAATTTCAACATAAAATTCTAGGGAAATCGATAAAAAATAATGTTTTGCTTTCGATTTCAGTGACACTATTATTAGCTATTACAAACAAATTTTTCTTTCTTTATTAAATACTTTCGTAAGCATTTAAACGAACAAAATTTTTATGTTTTTCCACTTAAAAATCATCACGATTTGTTGATTTTAAAGATAATGCTGATGATGCCAATGATTCTATGATTCTAATATGGGCATTTTAATGTATGTATCCCTTTTAATAGTAAGTGTTTATATTTCTGTACTATTCCCATTAAGGAATTTCAAATAAAATAAAATGAAAACACAACAACAAACCACAACATTAGTTTGCTTGTGTGCATTAAATGGAGTATAAGTACCAAATACTGCATGTACACATACTTATGTAAGGCATAGAAGAAGAATGAGATAGAGTGACAGAAAAGTAACATTAAGAGAATGTTTATTATTTCTATGTGTGTGCGTGTTTGTGTAAGTGTAATCATTGCATTTTGTAATATTCTACTCTTTAATATTGGAACCCTTTTTTTTTTACTTTACATTCCTACAATTATAGTAAATGCTTGCATATCATACATACTTGTGTATATGCGAATGTATGTATGTTTGTATGAATGTCTGAATGCTTTCAATTGTGTGTAAATAATAATTGTTGGGCCACCAAAGCCGTTTTTCTCTATTTCATCTATAAGCTGTGTAGCTGTTCTTGTACGCATAGGAAAAAGGTGTTGTCAGCTAAACAGAAAATAAATAAATAAATAAACAACAACAACACCAACACACTTACAAATATTTTGTTATTCATTAAGTATTTTAGTCTCATTGCTAATAATTGCCTCTCTCGCACTCTGCCTTTTTTATTTTTTTCAATATTATTCTCTACTATGATGGTGGCATTTTTTTTTCTATTCAATTTCTATGCGTATGTGTGTGTTCCCTTTTAAACTCCTTTTTATTCCTTTATTAACTACGTGCCTGCATTGCATCGCATTGTTTTGAATTTTATTTGTACGTGTTGCCATTTGCCTGCTAATGGTGTTGTGTGTTCTTAAACACCTTACAGTGTTTATGTGTGTGTGCGTGAAAGTGTGTGTGGTGTCCACCAAATGACAGATACTCATCATTTTATTTTTGTTTCCTATTCTTGTGTTATTTTTTCTTTTGTTTTTTTTTGCTTTTATTACCTGCCTTCTTAAAATTTATTACTTTACCTTGCCCAGCCATACATACCAGTGATGGATGGTTTTATTTCCTTTAGTTTTTTTCATAATTTTAACACGGTATTAATGTTAGAAAAACGTGAAGAATTGTTTTCTCATTGGAATGCCACACATTCATCAGTGTTGCACAGTAGTTATAAAAGTGGTTAATAGAGGAGAGATTATTTCAAAACACTTAATGATTATTCATGGTGTTATAAAATAAATGAAATACATATTTTTGTAATCGATAGAGAATAATGTATAAAAGAAAAGAAAGTGTAGAAAATGTTTATAGAAATTTATCGATAAGCAAATACAAAAGAAATTATTTTTTTAGCTGAAAATTTATTAAGCCTGACATATAATCGCCGCTACAAAACACTTTGAGGCGAGCAATTGTGTATGTAAAAAAGTTTACTATGAGTATCTGAAATTTTGTTATCGAAAAGATTCTTTCTACAGATTCTTCTCTGAGAATTCGTTTGTTTTTTAATTAATTTTTATCGAAATCAAAATAGTTTTCGAATTGTACAATTTAATAAAGTTATCCTTATCTTTCCTGTTATATGTACATTATTGTTATCGATAACTTTTCATATGAAAAATCATACAATTTAAAATATCGACAAATTAAAATTAAATATAAATTTAAAAAATAAAAAATATTTTTATTTAAAAATTTTCTCCATGAAAATAATTTGTTATCGAAAATTTAAAATTTGATAAAATTTTGTTATCGAAAAATTTCTCAATGCAAATTTTTACATGTATAAGAATATGTTTATTTTTATTAAATAATAATACTTATCGAAATCGAAATAATTATCGAATTATATAAACAATGCTATCGATAACTTTTCATATGGAGTTTTTTATTATTTAAGAAGCTAACATTTTGAATTACAAAAAAAAAAAAAATTTAGTTTTTTTTATAAAACATATTCCATAAAAATGTTTGTTATCGAAAAATTTCTTTTAAAAACTTATATTCACTTTGTTAGTATAATTCGCAAAGATGCTAAGTCCACTTTTTTCCAAAATTCAGATTTTAATGAAAAACGGTAACATTATACAAAATACATATTTTACAACAACAACAAATTGCATTATGTCGTTTAAAGTTGTTGTAATTTTGTGGTTGGCAATAACGATAAGTCCACAAAATTACGAAAAATATTAAAAACACGTGATAATTTTTTGATTAGATTCGATTTTTTTGAATTGATTTTTGATCTAGGTCATTTAAAGAGAGCTATTTTCTTAAAATAATTGCGTTTAAAAAGTTTACAAATTTTAAAAATTGAAAATGTTACAATGTTTTTTGTGTCTCCTGTAAAATTTGAAAAAAGGGACTTAACACATTTGCGAATTAGACTAACGACTTGTTCTTTTCTTCTCGATAAAAAATATCATGTTAGTGACCATTTCTTGCATACATTCTTTAATAAAACTTTATTATCAAGAAATTTGTTACGAGCACTCTTTGTTATCGAAGAGTATATGCAAATATACAAAAAAAAAAATTTTATCGATAAGTTTTGTTATCGTTTTTTTTTTTTTTAGTTTTTGATTAAATTTTAAAATTTAAATAATAAATTTGTACGATTTTTTTTTATTAATTTTTCTCTCCTAAATATCCAAGAGCATGTATATAAATTAAGTTAAGAGAACAGCAGCCTGCGGTAGGTAATTAAAAATGTTTTGTGAGGTTTACCTCACACGTTGGTGACAGTTTTAAATCCTTGCCAATCCTTTAAAGGCCTTTTGCAAATTTTCAATTCTCAAGTTCATAATCAACGGCATGAAAATCCTTGAAAATTGGCAAATAAGTGAGCATAGCCTTCAAAGAGACAAGCAAAAGCAAAAACCTTCAGTTTACAAATGAAAAGTGGTGCTGAATTTAAAGAGAGAGAGAGAGAGAGTGTGTGAGGCACAGGATAATTAAATTACACACAGTGAGTTAGACAGACATTCAGCCAGTCAAACTGCCAACTTTTTTGAAAACCACAATGAATTTATATACTCTGTGGTCTCCTCCTCATTTTCATTGCTTCAATGAAAATTCATTGAAAATTTAAAGAAAAATTTGAACTGAACATGGCTTTTGTTGTCAGATTAGTCGTTAGCATCTTAGGTGGTCGTCGTTTGTCTTTCAAACCGTTTGCATGAGAAATCCTGTTGCGTTTATTTTGACACGCATTTCAAGAAAATTGGTTTCGATATCAATTTGGACAAGTTATTACCACCTACAAACAAGTGATTAAAGGAAACTAACTACTTCAATATAATTTTCCCCAGAAAACACACACGTCGTACAGGAAAGATAGAAACAAAGAAATGAAAAAAGAACAACAATAAACCAATTAAAGGCAAAAATATGGAAAGAAAGAGAGAAGACAGGACAGATATTTTTTGAAATTCTATACTCTTTTCTGTTTGACGTTTGTAAGGCTCAATAATTTAGAACTCCCAACGCTGCTATTTTGTTTGATTTTCTTGGCATTAAAAGAAGAAAAATTTGATTTTTTGATGGACAGCTTAAGAAAGATTTTTCATGAATTTTTAAATTCCAAACAAAGAAAAAAGAAGAAGAAATTTCAACAAAAGATTCTCAAATTTTTTCTTTCTCTCTGCAATAAAAGCCTTTTATTTCGTTTATAATAAGCCGAGTTTAAATAATAAAAATTAAAAAAAAAAGAAATTAATAAAAAAAAAGAAATAAAGATCATTTACGCTGATGAGGGTCTCCTTTTTAATGTGCATCGTATCGTATGTGCATGTGTTTATTTTCTGTTGTGGTTGATATTATTGAATATTAAAACAATAAAATCAATGAAATTAAAAACTGACGAAAAAAAAATAAGAAGAAATCATTAAAAAATTATGCCCGCTCTTTGGCATTTCGAGATCACCCAGTTAGTGCATCAGTTTGCTATTCACACAGTCAGTCAATGCGTCAGTCAAAAAAATGTTAGACAATGTCATAAACAAACAAAAGCCAGTAGTAGAGAGTTTATAAAGAAGTCGAAAGCTTTTACCATTAAAAGATTTCATTTAGTAGCTTCCTAACGAGTGGATACCATTTATAAGTTCCTTTAAAACTAACAAGACACGCACTGCAGATTGCAAGCATTTATATAATATGTACTCCACGTATCATTATTTATATAAATCTGCTAATTTTCGACAGTATTATTTTATTTAGCAGTCGCCGTGGTCTAGTAGGTAGTGTGTTGGCTTATTAGACGAAAGGCCCGAGTTCGAATGCCAGGTCAAATATTTCTTCGGCGACTTCCTCTCAGCAGATTTCTGGCAAAAACTCTGAGAGTAAAAATTGCCATGAAAAGCTTTTCAAAAAATCTGTCGTTCGGAGTCGACTTTAAACTGTAGGTCCCGCCACTTATGTATAAAATTAACGCACACAACATGAGTGGTGTTGAGAAGCTAGGCCTGACTGAAGGGTTGTAATGGCCAATTATGTATGTAGTATTTTATTTATCGATAAATTTCATTATAAACAAAATTTGTTTTTTGTGTTTTATTATGTTATCGATATTTAAATACAAAGAAATGCATATTACCCCTAATTTTTACAATTAAAAATATCATTATATACTTAAAATTATCGATATTTTACTTGTAATCCTATTATTAAGATGTTCACAAATCTTTACTGAAAGTTATCGATGGTTTTGTTATCGATATCTACCGTTCTGAAAAATTATTTTATTAATAATGTCAATTTATTAGAAATTGTCACTTGATAGCAATTTTTGTTATCGATATAGAAAGTTGCTAATATTTTCCTTGTTAAATATTTCTGTTATCGGTAACTCATAAAAGGTCCTACTATTAGAATTATCCAAAAATTATCGATTTTTTATAGATTTAGATTTGTTATCGATAATTTTTCATATTAAGTGTTGTTTTATGAAATATGTCATGTTATTGAATTTTAACATTATCGAATATTTATACACCAATACCCCGGTTTGCGTCGCTAATTGGGACTGAAAAAATGAGACGCAAACCGAAACGACGCAAACTGAAGCAGAATTTTCAATTTCAACTTTCAGACTGAACTTCACTCCACGATATATAATTCGAAACTAATAACTACGCTTAACATGTAAAACAACGCACACCTGCAAATTTGCTTTCTACTAAACGGGAAATCCCCTTTTTCTGCTTTAGGTTTGTAAAAACATTTTTATGTCAACGACGCAAATCAAAGCATTTACGACGCAACTTCGAAGCCATGCGACGCAAACTGAAACAAAAACGACGCAACATTGAAATTCCAGAAACTTAAAAAAGACGCAACTTCGAAGCGACGCAAACTGAAGCGACGCAAATCGGGGTATTGGTGTACCGATAACGATAACGATCATTTCCAATAAAATGATATTTTATAGAAAAAAATTATTGATTTTTTCTCCAATAGAAATTTTTGTTATCGATAATTTTCCTTATAGAAAGTTACTCTATTATAATTATAAAGTATTAAAAAATGATCGATAACTTATAAAGAAGGTTTATATTATTAAAAAATTCTACTAAATCAAAATTATCCTTACCGAAAGTTATCGACATTATCTCTTATAGATTGATGGTGTTAACCATAATTTTCTAATAATGAAGAGTTATTTTTATTAAGTATGTTATCGCTATCGAAATTTATTGATATTTTATTTGATAGACATTTTTGTTATCGATATCTTTTCATGTATTTTTCTTTATGGAAATTTCATAGGGTGTTGGATATTTGGATACCCTCGACAAATGCTGCTAGTATTGCTAGAAATAAAAAATAATAATTTGAAATACTTTGGATTGTTATCGTTTTGTTATTGTATTTGTTATAACAGTAATACAGTAAGAAAGTGTTGATTTATTTTAATATAATTTCCAATTCCACCTCGGATGAATTTTGTTACACATGAAACGGCGACATGCGAGATTCAATAAAAAAAATGGGGGAAGAAATTATTGTATTGGTTTTTGGCTAATTCTAGTCATAAAACAACAACAATAACAACAACAATAGCAACAACAGCACGGCTTTAGTAGTAAAAAAAAAACAGCAAATGTGAAATGATAATGATCATGATGATCTTCATCCAACGATCAAATTAAAAAAAAAAAAAAGACGAAGAAAACAAAAAAAAAGAACGAATTAAAATTGAAAAACGAACGAACCGACCAACCAACGACCCGACTGAACAAATGTTTGTGCCATCCATCCATATCCACAACCATTCATCCACTTGTGTGGTCGCCGTCTATGGGCACAATTGAATACCACCAACAAACCACATATCGGAACGAATAGACAGACAGACAAATGATATACGAACAGTGCTGAACCACACACACGCACACTCATATATATACATAGTCAGGCATTTGAACACATATACGGCGACGAAAATATGGTTAAATATTATAAAAAAAAAAACTGGAGTTTATATCGAGCGAATAAACAAAAACAAAGAAGAAGTCAGACAGTCAGACAATCACTCAGCCAGCCGCCCGACGCTTAAACGCTCTAAACTACTGGCGTCCATATACTCACGCATGTTCTCCCAAGTGGGAACTTTCTTAAAGAAGAAGAATTTTACTTTTTGCCAGGGTTTCCTTGAAAGCGTTCTAATGCATTTCACTGTTAAAAAAATAAGAGGGGATGTTAAAGACTGCAAGTTTTTCAATGCAAAACTTTTGACTTTTTTTAATATTTTCATCAGATTTTTTTTTTTTTGCTAAATAAAAGTACACCATTTTAGTTAAAATAGTACTTTCTAAAAAGTACGCAGTTTTTAGTAGTTAGTACCTAACCTGATACGAGCCGAGTACTCAGATGGTTGCATGATTGTCATACAGAATTGCTGTGTTCAGTTCTTTTATTTGCTTGAATTGATCAGATTTTACTACGCCGTAGACTTCGGCCATTGGTACCAGATATTTCAGTCAGGGACTGAACAGACACGCTTCTGTTTCAAGATCTGTCCCCGGTCTTGAAATTTCTGCATTCACTCTTGTTACTCAGTCTCAATGCGAAACATTTGACGAAATTAAAAAGTTTACTGGCTCTACCCAGGGTATGATTAAGAACGGAGCTATCGGTCACTCGTTGTGCCAGATCACGATGACCAAAAAAATCTCAAAATAATCTCTTTATATTCTCCATAAAAACTATTCCAAAAAATTTATTTTCCTTAGCGCATGAAATACTTGTACATACATAGTATCTCTGGGCTTTGGCTTACCTTCCCCCAATATTATTTATTTTGTTTCGCTAAGAACACCAACAACTTCTGAAGAAATTAATCGTGTTTATACGAAAAGGGAAGATCCTAAGCAAACATTGAAATAATAAAACCAAGTGGCTTTAAAAGATTTTTGATTGGATAGATAAACAGCAACAACAATAACAACAACAATAACAGCAATATAGTGGTGTTGGTAACTGAAACTGAAAAAGGAAATATACTCGTACAGGGGGATAATGTTTACGATATAAAACCCAAAAACAATAACAAACCCATGTTGATACAAAAACAAACATTTTTAGTGTCATCATCACTGTCAACCATTAAACCAAGAAAAATAAACAACAACGAAACGGAGTTACGGAGAGAGAGAGAGATGGAGAGAGTGGGAGAAGGACAGTAACAAGAAATATGAAATCATGTGAAAATGATACTTCGTATTACCTCTCTTTGCTGTGCTATAACCCAGCAAAATGTTTTTCAGTTGAATTTTAACAGTCTTTTGAAAAGTAGTTTTATGGACAGATAATAAGCCGATTTTTATACAACATGGTTTGTGTCTTTAATAACTTGTATGTCATTTGTGTTTGGTTTGAAAATATTCAATTCTGTGTTGAAAACCCCATCAACTGCTGATCAAAGGTTATCCTAATTATTCAACTGGACAAGTGCCGGTTCAGGCAAAATCTGGAATTAAAATATGAAGAGGCATTAGGAGGGGCGCACATAGTTGATGGTATCGCAGTTAATCTGTGGTAAAATCTACTACAGATGTGTGTGAAGATAAATTCAAATTTAACTAGCAAAGACAAAAACCAAAAAAATTTTAACAGAGCTGATGGTAGGGTTAACAGAGCAATGTTAAGTGGTTAACAGAAAATACGAACACTAGTCAAGGAAGAAATCACACAAATATACGATATCAGGAACTTGCTGCAGATATCTGACTATATACAAATTGTAGCCTAAGGTGTCCCTAATAAAACCTAATAAGTGGTATATCTCAAATAATTTTGGAACTGGAGATATTGGGCTTCAAATATTCACTCTGTTAACAGTGTCGTAGTGGGTAGGATGACGGATATTGTGGAAAAATGGGACTTGCTGCATTGTTAACTGTAACATTAGCTCTGTTGAAATTTTTTGTTTTTGTCTTTGCTAGTTAAATTTGTAGCACACACATCTACTACAGGTCAAATCATATTTGTTCCTATTAAAGAAGAGGAAACAGGGTCAGGTTATATGGAAATTCCCGTCAATAACCAACTAGATGAGCATGCGAGTCGGGGATATTCAGGCGCTGATACGACCTGCAGAGACCAGTAGGAAACGAAGGGGTAGACAGGCGGAAATTTTTGTCAAGGTCAAATGGGTTCGAAATCATACATCAGACAATCTAGAAGTAGAACACTGAGGATAGTAACCGGACTTTTGGCCGGCAAATAATACATGTTCATAATACGGATTGCCTGAATATGTAGTTTCTGAGAGAAGAAGAATGAATCATTAGAACACATGCGTGGAACTGTCCGGGTTCAGTGCTTCTAGAAAAAGAACGAACATCTCGTTATGTAACAATTACTAGGCAGAGAGGCAAATGTATTTAAAATTTTAGAAATTAATTTCCATTTTAGGAATGAAAAAAAAATCCTGCAACTCAATGTAACTCACAATAAAATTTTCTTTGTTTCATTAATGAAATAGAAGAAGAGAAAGAAAAAAGTTTAACAAAGAAATAAAATCCAAACTGAATGTATTGTATAATAACAACAACAATTGGGCAATTCACACAACTTTGTATCGTGTATGTTGTATTGAATACATTTGTTTATTTGCGAACGCTCAATGCTATGCTGTATTGTGTACATCGTGGCATTCAAACAATTTGGTAGCCCGAAACCAACACAACATAAGAAAACATATACACATTTTTTTCATTCACACAATTTGATAGCACGAAACCAATACAACTTTTAAAAACATATGGAAAAAATGTGTATAAGTGTATCGGATTTTTATATGAAAATTATCAACAACAATCATACACTGTTGTATGTTCTTCCAACAATACAATGAATACAACGATACAACGGCTTGTGTGAATTGACCAAATATTTAGCTTTCAGGCATAAGACTGAACGTGTTAAGTGTTGTGCTCGCAGTTCATCATTTAATTTCTTTTTATTTTCCACTTCTTTTTTATTTCGCCTATCTATTCTACAATAAAAAATCTACTTTTGAAATACAAAAGCCTTTGACAGACAGACAACAAACGATTTATTTTTTTGCCTTCTTTCTGCTATTTGCTGATGGTAATAATTGTGGTAGTTGTCTAATGGAGAATCGTAATGATAAAATCCAAATTAAAAAGAAAACAAATTTTGTTCAAAAACAGTTTTTAATTGTAAAATTATTTTTAATAAGGCGTTAATAAAAGAAACTGAAAAATAACCATGTACTTATGTGAAGATAAATTCGAAATTGAAAATCCAAGACGCAATCCATAAATTTTAGCAGCGCCACATTTGGTGTTAGCAGAATAAAATTTGCCCTTAACAGAGCACTGTTAGCTATTTAACAGTATCCATCTGAATAAGCCCACTTGTTTAGCAGCTAATTTTGGGAAATACTCTAGGTCTATGAGTACTATACTATATGCAAAGAAAGGTTCCGAGGACTCTTAATATAATCAGCAGCATAGTCACCTGTAAAGTGATATGGTATTGAGAAAATTGGCTTTGAAAATATCAGTTTTTTTTTGCTTGAAAATTCTCTAGAAGATCAGTAGCCATTTTGGAACACATATGAAATAGTACACCATACAGACTATATACAAATTGTAGTCCAGAGGGTCCTCTTTCGAACCGTGGTAGTGGGATATATAGAGGAATAATTTTGAAAGTTGGAAAAAATTTCCGTCCTTCATCCCCATCAACCATCCACAAATAATTGTGATCATAATGAGAATTATATTTTATATCAATAGTCTGCAATAATTGCGAAGTATAAGACTAATCTACTTATTGCCACTGTTGAACAGTTAACAGTGCTCTGTTAATTGCAATGCTTATCCTGTTAGAGGCAAGAAGTGGCGCTACTAAAATAGTGGGTTTGCGTCTTTGGTTTTTAAATCCGAATTTATCTTCACACACATGCTACTTGGAACCTGTGTGCAGTTAATGTATCTTGGAAGCAAGCGTCTGGGTGTGTAACAGGTATTATTACATAATTACTTAATTGGCCCGTTAACGGATTTCGCCGCAACACATCCTTCCAGGCGGCCCTGCTTCTTGCGCGCTTACGTCAGTCGGTCACAAAGGGCTTCCTCTATTTGGTCATTCCAACGGATACAAGGTCGTCCTCTTTGCCGCTGGATATTGATACGCTGCACGACGTCTATATCGTTGAGGAGCTCATTTAGCTCACTGATCGGATGCGGAAATCATCGTCAACTAGTACTGTACCGAAGATCTCTCGAATACTCTCAAGGCTGCTGCATCAGTGCTTAATAGGGTCCATGCCTCTGCATCTTGTAGAGTATTATGCTTGGCTTTATTCTTACTGACACCGAACAACATTCTGTTCAGTGTTCGGGGCAACAGGATTAGAAGGAACTTTGTAGGGATACACTATAGAACGTATGATCATATCATAATATCGGAATTTATGGAGTTTGTTTTTCCATTGACTTTTAAAGAAATCATAGCTTGTACTTGTTGAAATACATATTTCATTTGACTTCAATAGTTATTAAAATGTTGTTGTTGTTTTTTTTCAATTTTATTGTTTTTGTATTTAATTTGCTTAACAACAATATAATGAAAGAAGGTGTTCGTTGCTGTTCAATGCTTATATGTTTGTACGCTTGTTTGGCATTGTGTTTTTTTTGTTTTTGTGTTATATTGTATTATGCATGAACTCGTATGTATTTAGCCAAGTTTATGAGCGTTTATAAGCGTTTGGGCGTTTAGCGTTGATAGGGAGAAGGTGGAGCAGAAGGTGGTTACCAAAACCAATATAAATCACCACCCTTTTTTTTACAATTCACAACAACAAAACAAACATTATAGTAATGCTGCAATTGTTTTTTGTTGTTGTATTCACATTCGTTCGTCGTTATTACAATTGACTTCAAGTCACTCTGTACTGTGTCTCTACAATAATAATAATAATAGATTTTTAAACAAATCTCATTCACTCCACTACTCACTCATATATTATTGGATTTATTTTTAAAATTATTATTTTGTTGTTGGTTTTTTTTTTTTTTATTTCTTTAAACAATTTGGGTTATTGCTTGTTGTTGGTGTACATATTTAAATAAAAAAAAAGTCAACAAATAATGTCAAGTAAATCTTGTTTGTAAACAATTTAATTGTGTTTTCAAAATGAGCGGGTGAGGTAGTAAATGAGTTGAAAGTGGTAATTTATGAAACAGTTTCACTTGAAATAATTTCAGTTATTAGCGAGAATAAGTACAATTTATTCGGCTATAAATATAAATAATATCAAATGAAATTTAATTTTTTTGTAAGATTTTTCATGTGTGTGTGGAAATAAATTCAAATTACAAAAACCCGAGACGCAAACCCACGTTTCTAGCAGCATTACTTTTGGTGTTCTCAGAGCTAAAATTTCCTATTAACAGACCACTGTTAAGTATTTAACAGAGGCAATAATTCATATTTGTACAATTTTTTACACATTTACAGGAAGGATATAGGATCCAGGACTATAAATATATCCCAACAGATTGAAATTGTACCTACTAGCAGAATATCCTATATACAGTGAGCGTCATAAGTGAGTCAACACCCACTATAATTTTAAAGTATAAAAAAAAGTTACTTTATTATGAATTGTTGTTTTTGTTTTAACATTTTATAAGTAATAAATAAAGGTTTTTATTTTTGGAAATTTATTCGCCTATCTTCATTTACTTTTCTCGCTATCCTAAGAAAATGAATTATTTCAGTGGTGTTTACTCACTTTCGGCGCTCACTGTATGTAATTCCAGAACTTGAAAAATGAACTTTTATGTTAAAACATTACAAGTCTCTAGTAGATTAGTGGCCATTTTAAAAGATATGAAAGATAGTACGCAAATGGTAGTCCAGACGGTGTTCTCTCGAACCATCGCTCTATTTCAATGTTATTATTTACGAATAATAAAGAGAATAAAGTTCTATGTCAATAGTCTACAATAGTTGACAAAGTAGAAGACTAATCTATTTGTTGCCACTGTTAAATAGTTAACATTGCTCTTTTAACATCAGAATTTGTTCTGTTAATATCAAAAGTGATTCTGCTAAAAAAATGGTTTGCGTCTTGGGTTTTCAAATGCGATTTTTATCTTCACACACAGAAATTTTTTATAATTTTATTTATTTTTTTAAATGAAATCTAATAAATTCAAACGTTTTATAACAATTAAAGATCGTAAAAATAATAAACTCCTGTGAAAAGCAAAAAAAAAAATGCGAAAGTTTAGTACTCCCTGTCTGTAGCTCATAAAATAAATTACAGTCTTTATTATTTTATAGAACTTTAGTTTTATTTCATTTTTTTAACCACTGTCACGAATAACATTTTTCTATCTCTCTTTTCCGCTTTAGAAAAACATTTTTATGAACTTGTGAATTTTAGCACTTTGTTTTTACACAAAATGACACTTTGAAACGAAGTGCTAAAATATGCCCAGTCTACACATTGTCAAGCGTTAGGGTCGGTATTTAGTTTTTAATTTTAGAAACAGTGGGACAAACATATTTTTTTTTTAAACTGTTAGCAGATTCAAGTTTTTTTTTAAATATGTATATATTGCTCTCGTCTGTCGCTAAGACAAAGTGTGTGGTCTCTGCTATATGAAGTTGTCATTTGAGTAATTTTTTGTGTTTTTTCTTTGTTTAGCATGTGTTTTAAATTACTTTTAAAAGTACTCGTCACTTTACAAGTACACAATGCCGTCTGTGTATTTCAAATCAATTACAGCTGAGAGTTCGTTTTTCACACACTTGATCTTCGTTAAACATACATGCGCACACTCGCACACACATACATACAAAAGGTGTGAAAACCAGAGACCACCCAAAAATTTATAGGACGGTTCTAAAGATTTACTCGAGCAAATAGACTTAACACAACGAGAGACAGAGTGCTCATTAGGACCGTATACGGAAGTATGACATGCAGAAAATCTTTAAAAGATTAATGCTCGAACAAATTACGCATAACCAACCATATTACATTAGTTTACAACTTTACAACAACAACCATATACCTCAGCAATCATTATTTTATAGCCCAAAATGGACAGTTTAGTGCTGAGGAGAGCTCCTTTAAACGGCATTTTTTAAAAGGAGATGCAACCCAATATAGTATGGTATTGGAAGACGCCCCTTTTGAAACTTAACCGAAAAGCCATTAAAAATTAAACCATATGAGATGGATGGGCTGGACGCTGTTTGGTAGTTAAATTCTCTTTGATATAAAAAGAATTCAAATTAATGACAACAACTGCAATAAACTAAAGGTGGTCGGTCGGCTGGTTGGTTGGTTGTTTGGTTACTCATCTGTACTTTACTGTAACAAGTTCGATGTTGTTGCTGCTGTTCTTGTTCTTTTGTTCGATTACACATTCATACAACATATGTTTGTCATGCTGTGTCCAATTTAATGCAGGCGAACACATTATTCTCTGTATCAACCATAACAAGAGGACAACACAGTCAGGGTCTACCTACCTACCAGTCACCAACACCATTAACTGAAGCCTTATAAAAATAGTAAAAATTTTCTATTAGAAAACGAGCAGCAACAAAGAAATTAGCCTGAGGAGAGATCATCAGATCATCACCAATGTGCGGTTGGTCTCTAACAGAGAAAGAGAGAGAGAGGGAGACCCTTTCAAAAAACAATTAAAACTCACTCACACAGCATTCTTGTTGAGCCCCTGACTTTTACGAAAATTGACCGCACAGTAGTAGTAGTTGCATACATACATACATATTTACGATTGTGATGTATAAGAAAAGAAGAAAAAATCCTTAAAATTTATGACGTAAAAACACTCAGAGAAAAATCACTGGCATAAAGCCGTGAATCAAGAATTGAAAATTTTAAATGTTTCGAAAACTTTTTTGTATTTTTTTTTTTTAATTTTTTAAGTCTTTTGTAAATTATAATTCATATTAATTTTTTGTTTCTTTTCTTTCCAGGTGAGTGAATAAAACTTTCAGTGTCTGGTTACTAATGCCGGGAGTATGACAAATTAATTTCTGTGAGTGTAATTTGATTTTTTTTAATTCTCTCTCTCCTTCACTAAATTAATTCAATTTTATTCTGTTCTATTATGGTGGCGTGCCATACAATTTCTTCTTTTTTTTGTGGTTTTTGTTACTTTTGCTGTCCCTTATGAAACCACATAAACGTCAAAATTATACAAACTTCTCATCATGTTTTCTGTCGGGTTTTTTGTAGTCTTCTTGTGTACGTTTGTCTGTCTGTCTATCTGTGTTTGTTGCTTGTGTCCCCCTGGTAACATGAAGAAGACAGAAATAAACTGAACTGAGGAAAGGAAAACAACAACAACAACAAAAAAAACAGTTGTGCCTATTTAATGATAATTTGACACTCTGGATATTATTTTTCATGATAGTCATAAAACATTTATACATATACACACACACTCGGCAAACATGATTATCATTATCACTCTACCCACCAGCACAACATTATCATTATTAGCATCATTCATGTGGTGGCTAAGATTAGTAAATGGTAGAAATGAATTCATAACAAATTTTCTTAGTCATCATTAGCATAATAATCTGTGGTATCATCATCATCATCACCATCATCATCATGATCATTATGATTATGCTAATGTGATGATGATCTTGTATTCATGTTGGTATTGTTGTTGCTGTAATGAAATAATATTCGTTAATAATAATAATAATTGTCGTAACCTTTTCATGTGTGTTCTTATTACAACATGCCTGACATATTCTGTGCGTTTTTCTGCTGTTTTTTTTTGTTTTTGTTTTCATTAAATTTTAAGGTTAAACTATTGAGGCTTTATTTAGTTTTTCTTTTCCTCATTCATTCATTCATTCAGTCATTATCTATTTTTTTCCGCTTATCTTTTTTGTTGTTGTTATTATTGCTGTGTGTGTTGCCAATGAAAAATTCATTTCATTTGCCATTTAATTGATTAATTTTGTTGTTGATTTAATAATCACAATCACTTTGAAAATCATCGCAAGTCTTTAAAATGATGATGGCAACGGGCGATGCCATGCCATGCCGTACAGGAAATGAAAATGTTCAACTAAAAATGAAGAATAACTGTATCAAATTTGAATTTTAAATTTTTCTGTTCAATTGATTTTTCTAAAGAAAAAAAAATTATAATAAAGGCCTTACAAAACATAGATACAAAATGTGTTAAAAACATTTTTTGTCTATCAGTGCCTCAATGTAGGAAGAGAAATATAAAGAAATTGACTCAATATCATCTCTCTATTTACAAAACTAAAGAAATTTTAATTTTATTAGCGGTTTTCTTGTATTTTAAATAATATTAAACGCAAATTTCTTAATTGTAATGATGTTAGAAATTTTCGAACTCATATTCGAATTTTTCGAACATAATTAAATTTATCTATTTTAAACTAGTTTAGCTAAAAGTTTATTATTTTAATGCTAAAAATCAATCAAAATTTTTTTAATTGCTTTATTTCTTAAAAAAATAATAAACAATTATTTTCATAATTCTAATTAATATTTACAAAATTATTGTAAATTTAATCCAAAAACTAAGTTTTATCTCACCAAGAATTTACTAAATTTTCGAACTTAATTTCGAATTTTCATACATACTTTAAATTGCTAATTTTACAGCAATTTTCTATGTTTATTAAGGTAATTAAAAGTAGTTAAATTATTGTTTATTAGAAAATGTTTAAGTTTTTTTTAATTACGAATTCTAAGCAAGTTTCGAACAAAAATTATAATTTTCGAACAGTCATTAAATAATTTATTATGCATCTATTTTTATTACTTTATCTTAAGTACATTAAATTTTATTTATAAATTAAACTAATTTTAAAGAATTCATGGAGACTTTACAATATTCGAATATAATTTCGAAGTTTCGAATTCATATTAAGCCTTCAATTTTATTTGTATTCTTTACTTTTTAACAACTAAATGAAATTTTATTTATAAAGGAACCCAATTTTACTGGTTTAAAAACTTTTTCAATGTTCGAATATGACCTTGTATTTTCGAACATTATGTTAAAGCTTAACTTTGTTGTATTTTTTAATTTTCCTTAAATAAATTAATTTAAATTTATGAAAAATTCTAATTTTTTTACTATTAGAGTAATTTTTCAGTGTTCGAATGCAATTTCGAATTTTCGAAATACTTATGCTTTCAGTTCGAATTGTATTTTTATTTTTCCTTAAGTAAATGAATTTCTATTTATAAATTGCAACAAAATGTTTTTCGTTTAAAGCATTTTTCACTGTTCGAATATGGGATTCGAAGATGTGAACATCCGTTTTGAAACAGTTTTATAAATTTCTAAAGTAAAAAATCCTTTTAATACACGGGAATTTTTTTGATTATTGTTCATAACAACGAATATTTGGAAGTTCGTTGAAAATTGTGAAGGATTTCAATAAAATTTTATTTTAAATAAGTATGTATGTATGTTTCTTACGTTTTCAAAGGCGGAAGTATTTTTATTTTCCCTCAAAAAAGAAAGACACTGAACTTCTGTATGTCATTTGAAAATTGAATTGTGAGATCATTATGACAATCATGCTAAAATGTATGCAGATGTACAAATGTGTGTATATATGTTTATATGTATGTACATACGTGTGTTTAAGTATGTAAATGATGGGCAAGCGTTTCATTTCAAGATTTTATTCATGTGAGAAATACTATGAAACAACAACAACAACAACAAAAAACAAAAAACCCTGTATACTCTCTCTCTCTCTCTCTATGCATTAAACTAGAACAGGGTCAATACAAGGATCTCACAAAGAGGTCAGTCAGTACAACAACAATGTGGCGACGTAACAACGTAACGAATTATTGACAAAGTTTTTACAATAATTTTTGTGATTTGTCTGTCTCTCTCACACGCCAGCGTCATCATCATCATCATCATCAAGGAAATATTAATAAACATGAAATAAAATATTTATTTTAGGTCTATTTGTGTACGCACATATGTACACATATGTATATATATGTATGTATGCATGCATGTATGTATGTATGAAAGTGTGAATGCGTGTTTAACCTTTACATTACCATAGAAAAATTTTATTACAAACTGTATATGGAAATGCCCATATTGTAATTGTGAAGCATAAAAAAGATTAATGAGTTGAGTTGAGTGGAGATGTTATGAAAGTTATTTCTACTCTTTTAAACGCGCGTACATGCATACATACACGTACATACAAATACTAAGAGTTATAGAGAGCAATGGCAAGAGAGAAAGAAAATTTTATTGCAAAATATTTCTGTATTATTATTTATTTTTGTTTTTGTGTTGTTTTATCTTTAAAAAAGAAAACACAACACACAGTAATTTTATTTCTTCTTCTTGTCGTATATTTACACTCATTAACACAAATGTTTACAGTCTTTTGCTGTGTTAGATACAGAGTACAGAGCGTGTGTGTTTGCAAAAGTTTGTTCTCTCACTCTCTCTCGACCTCTGTTAATAGTTTGAATTTGGCGACTCTCTGGTTGTAGCTCTTTTAAGTATTTTTACTCAGTGTTTGCTTGTGTATACAATGTATTCGCTAATACACATTTTCGACATGTGAATGTGATTCAGCTTTAACAGCAACAACTGAAAACCTTAAATACAAAAAAAAAAAAACAAAATGTGAAACGAGGAAACACAAAAGTAGACAACAACAACAACTACAATAACAATGACAACAATAATAATAAGAAAACAAAAATACTAAACGAAAGCCAACCAAACCAGCTCTTTATAAAAACAATTTCAGTCGACGTCGTCAGTACGTACTGTTGGGTGTGCTAAAGGGGCGAGCATACAATACACAAAAGTTTGTTGTTGTATTTATGAGTATCCATCCATATGAGTATGAGAGTATAAACGAGAGTTTATTTTCATGTGGATATACATATGTATATATATGTGTGTGTGTGTAGTTGAGTATATTTGGTGTGTGATAAATTTTTTTCTTTTCGATTTTCGATTTTTGTGAGTTGAACACACAGCACACGTTGTGTTGTTAACTTTTGATAATCATTTATTCAGTTTATTATTAACTTTCGTACCGTTAACATCGTACGCTTGTTGTGATCTTTTTTTTTTAAATGCTTTAAATTCGTTGTTATTAATATTTCTTAAAAAACATTTAAAATAATACAAATTCAATTTTAACGTGTTTTTACGTTCGTTATGTTTTAAATAATTTCGGTTAGTGCTAAAAAAAATTTAATACAAAAAAAAAAATCACAATTTTGTAAGAAATTATTTAAATAATTTTCGTATAAAAGAAAAGAGAAAAAGTGCAAAAAATAAAAAAATATTTAAAAAAAAAAAATTATATAAAAGTTTTTATATGAGAAATTCTATTTAGAAAAAAAATATTCATAAAAATTGTTAAGCTAAAAAGAGAAATATTTAAAGAAATGTTTTAAAAACATTACAAAAAAAACGGTTTTAAATAAGAAAAAAAAAATAATAATTAAACTAAAAATGTTGTACAACAAAATATAGTAGCAACTACAAAATTGATTATTAAATTTAGAAAATAAAACTACAGAGTTAATAATAATAAAAAATTTAACAAATTCCAACAAAGCAGTTTTAAATAATAAAATCGTGTAATTTTAAATAAAATTATAATAAAAAATTAATTAAAAAAAAAAGAATTCTAAATAAATTTTATAGTTAACAAAGAAAGTAAAAAAAGTAATAAAAACCTTAATCAAACAAAATGATTATTTAAAATCTAATTAAATTCAGTAAAAAAAATAATTTTTTTTTTACAATAATAATAGGAAATAATCTAAAAAAAAAATCCATCTCTGCCAAACCAACAACACAAAAGAAAGAAAGAGTGAAATTTTATTGAAAAAAAAAAATTGTAATAATAAAGCGTGTGTAAAAGAAAGAAAAATTTCTTTCGCCTATAAAAAAATGTTTGATCCCTTTGTGAAAATAAAGAAAAAGCAACAAAATATTGTCGTCAATGATTTAGAATCGATTGAAATAGTGGATGATTTAAATGAGAATTCTACGGATACGGATAATGATTGCTGTTGCTTAACGCCACCGCCAACAGCAGCCACAACACCTACATCACCACAACCACCCGCCGCTGTAATAACACAAAATTCAAAAGCAACAGCTGGCAACAGTCTACTAGCCCTTGAATTAGCCAGTACTAAAGCCAGTAGCAGTAGTAGTAGTAGTAGTGGTAGCAGCAGCAGTAATGGTAATAGTGCAATCTCAAAAACGGCCTTAAATCTAAATAATTGTAGTCGTTTGCAACAATTAATAGCGGCACCACCAATAATACAAACCAATCAGCAGCAGCTGCAAACCCCACCAACACCCCCACCTTCAACACCACCAACACCAACACCTGCCTTAAATCGTTCTTCGGAAATATTACAACAACATTTACAATCTCCCCAACAAAGACCCTCCCAACTGTCGTCAGTTCTACAACAACATTTAGGTCATTTGCCCTCAACAGCAGGAACTTTAAATAGTAGACATCATTCTTCAACTTCTGCATCTTTGTCTGCTTATAACACTTTAAGCCAACAATTAACATCACCTTCATTGACGAGTTCTTCGTCTAGCGCTGCTGCTACTGCCGCCTCCTCAGATAGTTTTTCGAAAAATAATCACTTACAAAATGTATTAAAAAGACAACAAAGTTCCTCAATAAACAACGCGAGTACAAATTCAACTTCGACTTCTTCGAAAACCAACAATAATAACAGCAACAGCAACTCTACGCCCATATCTGCCTCTACCTCTAACTCTAACGCCTCGTCGTCGTTGTCGTCGTCCTCTGCAGCCACGCCCTCTTGTTCTCAAGCTAATGCCACTTTAAGAAGTTTGGTTTCAAATCCTCCCTCAGCCTTGATAACATCGAGTACAACATTGAATAGTATTATTGCCAATCGTTTAAATTCACCACCTGCTTTGACAAATTCTCCCTCAACAAACACAGCATCGACCGCCTCGTCGTCGTCCTCTAATTCATTGTCATCGTCGTCGACATCGTCCTCTTCTTCTTCGTCTTTGTATCATCAGCAACATTCCGCTTTAACGAATTCAATAACACATCGTATACATCAATCGATACGAAGGCATTTAAATCAGCAACAAAATCAATCAGGCCCTCTACAACAACAGCAGCAATCACAACAACAGTCCACACAAAGAAATCAATCACCACAATACCCGCTTTACAGTAATAATAGCAGCAGAAATCATCATCAACATCAACATCATAATCACCACAACAACAATTTTCATCAGCAACATCACAACCATCAGCATCAGCACCAACAACAACAACAGCAACATTCCTCTTCTGCTACGTTGAGCTCATCTTCGTCAACAAATTCTTCTGCTTTAGCGGCCTCTTCGTCTTCGAATGCCGCCGCTGCTGCCGCATCTTCGTCAAATTCAAATTCACCACTGTGTGTAGTATTATTGGTTAAGTGTCCAAATTCTAAAGAATATTGTAATGCTTTACAGCAGCAACAGCAACAACACCAACATCAGCAAAATAATCAAAATCCTAATCAATTAATAAATCCCAATTCTGTTACTTTACAACAACAACAACAACAATCGCCAGCACAACCGCACCATCAGCAGCAACAGTCTAACCAGCATCATCACCAACACCACCACCATCATCAGCAACAACATCACACACATTGCTGTGATAATAAAAGGTAAATACGAATAACGGTTACTTTTTCTACTCTCTTTCGCTGTAAAAGAAACATGAGTTAGATTCTGTTATAAATTCTGTGTGTTGTTTTACTCAAAAAGAACAACAGATTTATTTTGTTTTTGTATGGTGAGGTGAAAACAGAACAGCATTGTTTGAGAATTTTGTGTTTTCACTCAAATAAAGTAATTTTTTGTTTCTAACAGAGATGGAAAATTACAATCGAATATCACAAACAAAATAAAAAATTCAAATTGTTTAACACACACTTTTTTTGTGCTCAAATATATACTCATACTCAGAGATGGATACTTTTTTTAAATACATAATAAATAAAAGTATGATTTTATTAACTTAAAAGTGTTTACTCAGACCTGAGGAAATTAAAGTATTAATTATTAATTGGAATTACTGTGGTTTTATTTACGAAAATTGTGATATAATCGAAACAAATGGTTTGAAATGAACTGGGAATACAGATTAATTTGTAATTCGGTTTTTATTTAAAAAAAAACATTAATTTTGTACTAGAATTCACTTTATAAAGTAACTTACTTTATAAAATAAAATCATCAGTAAGAGGATAAATAAATAAATATCGAATTGCCGAAATAGTATGCATATCTTTTAATTTCTGAGTTACAATACAATTACAAATTACAGCCAAAGGAAAAAGTCTGCATACAATTATAATTTCTATGATACATATATTTTTTCATATTCGTTTTGCCCTTCAAACATACTTGATTGGAAATGCCTTAAACAACGCAATAACTTCTCTTTTATTTGATCTTAGTGCTCATTGGAATATAACATACCATAGTCTTTAGAAAGAATCGAACCCACAATCTCCACACTTACAGAGTAGCCGCTTCTCACGGACTGGCATTGTATGTAATTGATGACTGTTTCCCACAAAAAAAATCTTGTGGTTCAAACTTCAGCTCAGATATTTCTAACAAAACGAAATATGAAAATAATACTTCTTTTGGCAACCTCTGAGATTAAATAAAAAAAATTTTCTCAGAAATCGGTCATTCAGAGTCGACTTTAAACTGTATGTCCCGCAACTCATGGATAAAATCAATCCACACAATATGGGCGGTATGAAAATTTTGATTATAATCCTGACTAAAGAATTGTTGTGACCAATTACGTTTTAAAATCGCTCCTAATTATTTTGAAGGCTACGAGCAAATATTATTCCAGTCAAAGTTAATTCTAAGGCCCTTTTGACCTTTTTCTATCAATTGTTTAAATGTTTTCTTTAACTGACTAAATTGGTTTTTGGAAAAATTATGTGCAACTAAACATGTTTTAAAATTCAAACACTCTACCTCTATTTGTTTGGAACATGTGTTAAATGTAATAAGTACCTGCCATCCCTGCCGCTGCTTCCATGGAAAATAAACACAAATTTCCTGCGGCACCATAAAGTTAAACAAAAAACAAAAAAACGTGTTCTCTAAATTTCCTTTCCTTAATAAACCACTCACTCACTCACTTACTATTCGTTTAGCACTCTTTTCTCTCTCTCTGTCTCTCTGTCTGAACTACTCTAGTTTTACAGGCTGTTACTTATAATTTGTTGTTATTACTGTTTACTTATTCTGGTTTTTTTTCCTTTTTTTTTCTAAAGCCTAATAAAACCAAAAACAACAGCAACAGCAACAATAAAAAAAAATGTTGACACACTTTTTCCTTATACATATTTCTCGATATATTCTGTCTTTATCTCTCACTCTCCTTAATATAAAAAGGCTGCTGTGCTGTATGTATGTATTATTCTGTGTGAATATTTTAACATAGAATTTGCATGTGCAAGTGTTTGTATGTATATTAGTTTTTGGGTGATTATTATTATTATTATTCTACTTTGGATTTATTTTGTTTAATTTCTTACTATTGTTGTTGTTATTGTTGGTAATATTATTCCTTTCTAGGAAATTCATAAAACATGGCGTATGTTTGCGACAAAAGTTAGTTTGTATGTGTGACTGAAAGGTATATGAGAGCGTAAAAGGTATTGAGTCCATGTGTGTGTATATGTGTATGTATAAGTGAGCGTTTTACTAAATTAAATATCATTTCTTTTAGTCCTTTTTTTTTATTATTGTTGTAGCTGTTGGTTATTCTAGCTGCTGCTAAAATGGTCGTTATTTTTCGTTTTTTGTTGGTTTTGTAGGTTGTGAGGTCAAATCTATAACAATGAAATGTAAACGTTAGCAGCGTTTCAACTACTACTACAACTACAATAAGGATTTGCTTATATTTTAATCAACAAATGTTTAGTGTTGAGCAAGTGTATGTATGTGTGGGTTGGTAACTATTGGCATGCATACACACACATATTCTTTTAACCTCAATTTGAATTTAGATTAAATACAAAACAATTTTTCTTTCTCTCTCTCTCTCTCTCTCTGTCTCTTAATAAGAGAGTTATCATGTGTGTGTAAGGGCGGCGAACTGCGTGTGTGTGCGGAGAGTAAATTTGAAGGATATGTATAGGAAGTACATATGTATTTAATGGCAACATTAAAAGAGAAACTGAAAAGCCTTCTCTTTTTTTTTTTGCCTGTTTCTAAATATTTAACCTCTATGTGACACTGTGTTTAAACTGACTGACTGACTGTGTTTAATTAATGTTTTCTTGTTTATTGATATTATTTGTCGTTTGTTGTTATTGTTGTTTTTTTTATTTATGAATTTATTATACATTTAAACACTAATTTTGAACATAATATATGCATACATACTATTTCCTTATTGTTTAAAGGTTAATAGCTTAACCTTCAAATTGTTTGAGATTTTTTTGTTATGTTTTTTTTGTTGTTTTAATTGCTTTGAAATCGCCAAGTTTAAATCACTGTTAAATCTAAACCCTGTTATTATTAATACACGTAATCATTTACCGTTGCTTTTTTATTTTACACAAACAATTACATAAAATGTTAATTTAACAGAATAGTTTTTGTTGTTTTTATTTTTCTAATTCTCAAGTGTATAGCCTTCGTAACATTTTCCTAAACGCCATGTGTTAAACAACATTTTGTTTTCTCTGTTTTCATATTGTTTTCCTATAACATAACAGGCCTTCATTGCATTGAAGTATCCCACGTTAATGTTAACGTTAGACCCAGGCAGCCTTCATATGAAAAGTTAATTTTTTTTTTTTTTTTTTTCAAAATAAATTACTTTTTCATTTATTGCCTTCAATTACTTAATAAAATTTATTTTTAAAAAAGAGCATATACATATGTATTATGAGCAAGGAAAGAATAACAACAAAAGGAATATTTTTCATAAAATATATAGGAATTATCGTAAATGTTTTGTTAACTTCCGTTTAATTTTTAAAAATATTTTTAATGTCCAGGGATAGTTAAAATTTTCGTAGATTTTTGGTTTGTTTGCGAAAATTAAAAAAAAAATTATTTTTATAGTATTTTATCGTAATTTTTTTCTAATTCTTCATAAAGTTATTAAAAAACTTATTATATTGTTATTGTATCGTTTTTTTTTTTTGTTTTCTGTCGAATTTTGATATTTAATAAATTAAAAAAAAATCGTTTTTTACTTTATCGTAATTATTTTTCACATTTCTGTTATACTTTTTAAAAAACATTTTGCATTACATTTGGTCAATTCACACAAGCCGTTGTATCGTTGTATTCATTGTATTGTTGGAAGAACATACAACAGTGTATGATTGTTGTTGATAGTTTTCATATAAAAATCCGATAAACTTATACACATTTTTCCATATGTATTTAGAACTTGTATTGGTTTCGTGCTATCAAATTGTGTGAATGAAAAAAAAATGTATATATGTATGTTTTTAAAATGTTGTGTTGATTTCGGGTTATCAAATTGTTTGAATGCCACGAAATACACAATACAGCATAGCATTGAGCGTTCACAAACAAACAAATGTATTCAGTACAACATACACGATATAAAGTTGTGTGAATTGCCCAATTATTGCTTTATTTTTGACTGAATTTCGGTTTTTGTTAAATCTTAGAAAATGTAAAGTATTTTTTTTTAATTTTAATTTTATCGTAAATTGTTTTCTGTTAAATACAAGTTTTTACAAGGAAATTTTAATTTTTTTTTGTAGTATTGAGCTATTAAACTAATATATTGAGCTATTAAACTAAAAAAAAATAAAATTTTAAGAAATTCATTTTTTTTAATAATATTGAATTGTATCGTAAATTTTTTAATGGCTTTGGTGTTATTTTTTTTTTAATTTTTAAATGTCATCATATCGTTTAATTTTTTGTCGAATTTAAATATTTAGAGAAATATAGAAATTATGAAAAATAAATTATTTTTTTATTATATCGTAAATTTTTTTCTGTTAAGCACTAGGTTTTAGAACAAAATTTTTATTTTATTGTAGTATTGAGTCTAAATGAGCTTTTAAAAAGTTTATCGTAATTTTCTTATTTATTTTGGTATATTATTTTTTATTTCTTATACATTATTTTGGTTTTCAAAGTCGCCGTAGTTTAGTAGGTAGTTTGTTGCCTTATTAGAGGTAAGGCCTCTGTTTAAAACCCCAGGGTCAGACATCAAAAACGAAATTTGAAAAAATATTTCTTCGACGACTTGCTCTCAGCAGACTATTGGCAAAGTAAATAAAAAAGTAAAAAATTGCAATGAAAAGTTTCTCAGAAAATCTGTCGTTCGGATTGGACTTTAAACTGTAGGTCCCCGGCACTCATGTATAAAATTAACCCACACTCACCATGAGTAGAATGAGAAGCTAAGCCTTAATCCTGACTGAACGCTTGTAATGGCCAATTATGTATGTATGTATGTAGATATATTTTCAAAAAGTTTTTTAGGCTTTGTGATAGTCTAACTTAAGCTTTAATTAAGGTTATTTATTTTTTTTTTTTTATAAAAATTTTTTTAATTAATTAATTTAAATTAATTAAAAAATATACTCACATTACTATATAGATATGCAAACAAATGAATATTGAAATTAAATTAAAAAAAAAAGGAAATAAAAAAATTTTCTTTTTGTTAGAAAATCTATGGCATAACAAAGAAATATTTACGATATTTCCAATGAAAAAATAAACCAAAAAAATAAAAATTTTAAAGTTGTTCATTAAAATTTTTATTTTATATGTTGATAGAATGAAAAGTTTTTTTCTTTCTAATAATGTGTACCTTGAATGGTTCACACGTGTTAAACTCTTCTTCTTATTCTTCTTCGATGTCGTCTTTCTAATAACGTAAAATATTATTACAATACAATGAACATTTATTTATTCATTCTGTTCTATTCTATTCTATTTTGGTTAGTTTACATACGTACATACATACTCATGTATGTATGTATTTTGATTCCATAATCTACTTCGGTTTTGTGTTCTTTTTATATATATATATTTTTTTTGCCATGGCCAACCATGTGCTAAACTTTGTTTTTGCTTTTTTTTTGCTATTTTATTAATAAAAAAATATGTATGGTTGGTGGTGGTGGGGGTTTTTTTTTTTTTATTACTCTGCTGATATCAGCAATAAGAATGTTTTATTTTGTGGTTTAATTTTGTTAAACTTTCATATCTTCTGCTCTCCATACCATTTGTATGAGTACATTATTGCGAATTTATTTGAATAACTTTTGCATGAAAAAAAAAATAAAAAAATAAATATGAATTAAAAATGTCGAGGTTTCAAGCTTCATTACAATGATTCATAATCATAATTAGTTCGTTTATATATACATATACATATACATTCTATTACTGTATGGAATTGCAATGGAATTGAATTTAAAAGTCAAGTACTTGAGCTAGCCACGCACGCTCGCTAGGCGTTATCAGTCGAAGATAAATTTATAAAAAAAAAAATTAAACATTAAACCCTTGATAACAAATGCAAAAACAGCAAAAATAAAATAAAATAAAAGTATAAACAGTAAAACGTCTATGCAGATTAATTTATAAATTTATAAAATATTGGAAATAATTTTTTTTTTAATAAAATGTTTACGTAGGTTTTAACATTGGAACATTGGTATGAACATGATATGATCACGTAAATCACGTCGTAAAACATGATATTTGGTATGAAATATTTGGTCAATTCACACAAGCCTTTGTATCGTTGTATTCATTGTATTGTTGGAAGAACATACAACAGTGTATGATTGTTGTTGATAATTTTCATATAAAAATCCGATACACTTATACACATTTTTTCCTATGTTTTTGGAAGTTGTATTGGTTTCGTGCTATCAAATTGTTTGAATGCCACGAAATACACAATACGACATAGCATTGAGCGTTCACAAACAAACAAATGTAGTCAATACAACATACAGCATACAAAGTTGTGTGAATTGCCCAATTGTATGTTTTAAAAAAGATTTTCACATTGTAATTTCATACAAAAAATTTTTCAAATGTTTAAAAACAAATTCCTTGAAACAATTTTTAAAGACGAAAATTTATATCAAAAAAACAAATAATTTTTTATCGTAATTTTTTTTTAAATAAATGCAAACAGTTTTTTCTAAAAATTATTAATGTTGTTTAATAGTTTAAATAAGGCTTGAATTTGGGTTTTTTTAAATGTTTAAAAATCTTAAAATATTTCTTAGAATTTTTTTTTTCAAATTTTTAATAAAGAATTAATTTTTTTTTTTTTTGAGACTCATACTAATCGAAATTTTTAATCAAATTTAAAGCTTTTACAATTTTAACATGACGAATGTATAGTAATTAATATAATTTCGAATTTAATTACATGTTTAAATTTCTGTTTCATTGTTTCTAACAAAAACAAAAATGTATTTGTTTAGAATATTTAATTTAATTTATCGTAATTATTTTATTTTTAATCTGATAGTGTATTTTATAAAATTTAAATAAATTGCTTTTAAAGTTAAGCAATTAAACTAATTTTGAATTTTAATTAGAATAAAGATAATGACCACATTTTCTATTCTTTTTTTTTCAAATACTTTTAAAAGTTTTTATTGTCTGTTACTTTTAAGAGGGTGTTAACAAAATTAGTTTTTCATAAAAGGCCTATAAATGTTAATATACTTATATGTATGTATGCATGCATGCGTATATGCTATATGATGTGATGTGTTGATGTTTATAATAAAATAATACAATTGACCCATTTCCATTTAAAGCTTTATTTTTTAATAATAAAACAAAAAAAGCCCAAAAGTGTTCCCATTAACAAAAAAAAGAAGAAGGAAAAAAATTATTTATACAAGCACATGCTTTTTAACACAGCAGGAAAAGAAGAATCATTTTCTCCTTCTCTCTCCACCAACCATCTCTGACTCTGACTGCGAATATATTTTGTGAGCTGAACGAGTGTTACGGTTTCATTTCATATGGCAACAGATGAATGGTTTGAGTTGCCTGAATGAGCCAATGATATGGATTTTTTTCTTCTTTTTTTTTTGTATAGAGGAGAACGACCTACTTTTTACATACATATTTGTATGTATTTACTATATACATACGTATATATTGTATATGTACATGTATGTATGAATTTGTATATTTTTTTTATACAATTAGGAAAGCATTGAATGACCTAAAAAGCGATGACATAAATTACCCTACACTCGAAATAGAATGAAACAAAACCAAAAACAAAAACTATAAAACACTAAAATTGAGCGAGAAGGAGAGCGTCGTAATACAATCAATGCAAATACACACACGGAAGTATTTTTCAATAATAATGTATAGAATAGAATACTGAATACCGAATACCTATCATCATATCATACCATGCCATGCATACCCCCAAGTGTATATGAATGAATGTGTTGTTGTATTTTGATGAATTTAAACTTGAATACTTTAAACGCTTATAAATAGTAATTTTAGATCAAAATGTTAATTAATTTCAAGTACTTAAGCTATATACATACACACATACATATGTATACATGCGATGTTTGTATACGATATGAGGAAAATTAGCCCTCAAATGAAAAACACAATAAAAAAAATATTTTTTTTATTTAAATGATGAAATGAAATAATAATCATCATTATTATCAACGCCATTACCATCATCATTATCACAACCAATCGTAGTCGTTGTTGTTGGCGTCGTCGTCGTCAGCACCATCACCATCACTTACTTTTGAGCTAAAAACGAAATTGAGGTCATTTATCAAGGAACTCTAGTCATAGTCAGCCAGTCAGCTTTTTTTCTCTCTGCCTCCACTCTTACAAATCAATTTTGTTGTATGTTGTTGTTGTTGTTGTATGTATTTCTTTATTTTATGTATGTACATACATACAAGTAATGAGAGTATTTGTACATAAATTGTATTTTGTGGTTATTTGTTGTTGTTGTTGTTGTTGTATTTATTGTTTTTTTTTTAATAGCATACGCATATTTTTTTTCGTTTCACAATGTTATTGTAAATGACTTACTCTTGAGGAGCATAATTTTTACACGACGAGTCCCTACACAACATAAACGACGAAAATATGTTTTAAGCCAACCCAACACGACATACGACAGACGACCGTAAACAAAATATCTACGACATGCCTGCCTGCCTGCGAACCAACAACAGTCCAAAAAACAAAAAAACAAAAAAAGAGAGACCAAAAAGCACGCACGTACTGTTATAAGCTGCTGTTTAACGTAAACGTACTCGTAATGCCAACCAACCAACCAACCAATCTTCATATGAACGATAAATTCCAAAAAAAAATTGTTCATTACGACAGAAGTTGTGAACTGAAATAAAAAATAAAAAAAGTAGACCATGACCTACAAAAATCCAATAACATCCAAAAAATATTGTGTTTTTTGTTTTTACAATTTTATTGTAAAAAAGGCACATACAGCACGCACGCACAGTAGAGAAACACTCTTTTTTTGTTTTTATTATTTTTTTGTAAAACATTTACAACAAAAAAAAAACAAAATATTTCATTTTACACACAAAACTAAACAAAACAATACAATCAATTGATTTTAATCAATTTTATTATTAAAAACAAACTCCTTTTAACACTAAACAATACACCACAAAAGACATTTAAGTTTTAACAACAAATTTAAAACTCTTAAATTTAAAGGTTTCTCACTCTCTCTCTCCCTCCCTATAAGCATAAAATAATAAGTAATCGTGGTCGTTGCTTCAGTTTAATTTAAATTTTTTTTAATCTTTAAATTTATCGCAATTATTTCAATCATTAAAAAAAATTTAATTTTAATTTAAAATGTTAAACTGTAAACGAATTTCGAATTTTAATAGACTCCAAAATCTTAAATAATTGGTTTGAAAAAAAAATCAAATATTTGGGTTAAAAAATTGACCAAAAACGACGCACCCTTTTCTAATATTTAAAATGAACTCTACATACTACATATCGATGGCTTAGTATAGAAAGGTCGTATCTCGTTTTTTTTTTTCAAAATCGGGATTTTTACATATTATGGTAGACAAAACCCCCATACACGTTCTCTGAAAAATTCAGGTTCCTATGTTGACGAATAGTTGATTTACAGTAATTAAAAGAAACATAACATAACAGTTTTGTATTCGATTTTATTAAGTTTTTCCTTCTCCTGTAAAGTACTGAAAATGTAAGATACGACCTTTCTATATTAAGCCATCGATATGTACATAAATTATTGGTCTGTATACCGCTTTAGTTAGTATTAAGGCTTGCCTCCTCTGACGCCCCATGCGCTTTTGTCTAATTTTATCTTTAACTGGCGGGATAGCCATAGCAATACTATTTGACAGTTAGGATTCTATTCGAACACTCGCTTGCTATAAGGTTAACTTGGAATAATATGCGTCTCTCTGCACAAGCTGGATTAGCTAGGCAGGCAAAATAACGTCATCCTTTACTAAGATCACAGGTCATGTGGAATTCATATCAATAAGCAAACAGATGAGCATGCAAGGGGGATATCTTCCACGCCACTGATTGACACAGAACCTTTTTGTAGAGTACGAAGATATATAGTAATCCCTTGATTTACATACGTCGCAGTTGGTTCCAAAAAAAAGGCGACCTAAATCGAAACGACGTAAATCGCATTTCATATTGCTCATACTACAAAGTAAAGGGTGTTTTTTATAGAGGTATAGAACTTTAAGTTGGCATTACTTTTCAAGATGGCGACCGATTTAACAGCTGTCAAGTGATTTATTCTCAGTTTGGTTTGGCAATTCATCATGTATAGACTCACGCCTGAACAACGCTTGCAAATAGTGCAATTTTATTTCGATTTATTGAAAGACACGTTTGGTGACCGCCTAATTTCACGTTTTGGACCTGTGAATTGGCCTCCAAGATCTTGTGATTTAACACCGCTAGACTACTTTCTGTGGGGCTATGTAAAGTCATTGGTCTATGCGGTAAAGCCACAAACGCTTGACCATTTGGAAGACAACATTCGCCGTGTTATTGCCGATATACGGCCACAAATGTTGGAAAAAGTCATCGAAAATTTGACGTCCAGATTGGACTACATCCGCGCCAACCGTGGCGGTCATATGCCAGAAATCATATTTAAAATGTAATGCCACAAGATTATCTTTCGGATAAATAAAATGCATGTCAATCGAATAATCCATCGTTGTTTTATTGCAACTTAAAGTTCTATATATACCTCTATAAAAAACACCCTATAGTATGTTTTTAACCAGGAATTTAAAAAAAAAGTTGTAGTAATCCCTCGATTTACGTCGCAGTTGGTTCCAAAAAATGGCGACGTAAATCGAATGACAACGCAAATTGAATTTAGAGGGAACAAAAAATTTGATGACGTAAATCGAAACAACGTTAATCGAGGCGACGTAAATCGAAGGATTACTGTAGTTGAAGATGAAGAGAAGCCAAAGCAAAGAGTTTCGAGCCATACATATCAGACCATTCCATTCATAAGTAGCCTGAGCCAGGCACAGTATACTTGAAGAACAATTGTTCACAGTAGCAAACGCCTGAAGCTCAATAAGAAGTAGACTTTGTGAATGAAAAAAACGAATTACCAGAACACATAATTGGTGATAGAAGGAAGCACATGGACTGCATATCAAGTACCAGCCGGAAAGTTATTCTTAATAACATCGAATAGCACTCTGAAATTTGCCTAAGCAACCGGATTGGGAACGCATATCCTATACAAATTGAGAGTATAGTGCAATAGATCATAGGTTGCAGTACCCTAGCACCTCTATACCTTAATAATACATACATACATACCTAATTGGTCATTACAATCCTTAAGTCCGGATTACGGCCTAGCTTTGCACACCACTTATGTTGTGCGCCTTAATTTTATACTTGAGTGGCGGGACCTACAGTTTAACGTCGACTCCGAACGACAGATTTCTGAGAAACTTTTTCATGGCAGGTTTATTTACTCTCGAGAGTTTTTGCCAGAAATCTGCTGAGAGGAAGTCGCCGAAGAAATATTTTTTTTTCATATTTCGTTTTGATGCCTGGCCTGGGGCTTGAACCCGGGCTTTACGCCTAATAAGTGAATACACTAGCTACTGGACTACGGCGGCTACCTCAATAGTAATAAATTTGAATCCGAACGACAGCATTGAGAAATTTTTTCATAGTAATTACCCTCAAAATTAAAGTTTGAACTCTCAGGCTTTCCTTAAAAAAGCCAGGAGACACTATTATACCATGGTGACCACCTCAGCCTTGCCAGATCGGGGGTTTTGCAATCATTAAATGGATAACATGTTATGTTTACTGTTTTGCTTTTTGAATTCTGTATTCTTGTTCTTCAGTTTCTAAAAAATTCTCTTGTTTTTAAGGCTTCTCTTTAAATGGGTTATTTTGAGTATTTAATTGTAATTGTGTTAGTGGTTGGTCAAGTATACTTGAGCCTTATAAGGCCCTTCTAAACACTAAAAGAGACCGAATGAGAGTTGTATAGCTTAATTGCTCTTTTAATTTTAGCTTTTAAATCAGAGCCCGGCAAAACCTATGCACGCGTGCATGTCAGCCATTATTAAATTTACAACAATGTTCTCTCACGATCAAAAATACACTCAGTCTCATTTGAGCATCCATTGAAAGAGGTTGTGTTGTCGCATGTTTCTGCTAATGCAGGGATGTACAGTATGAATATCCCAGAAAGTTTTCTATTAAATATGTATATTTCCAAAAAAAAAAACAAATTTTAATCTAAAATGCTTCCTTAAATCAATATAATCAAAGAAGTCTAAACGAATTTTACAAATTTTAATTTAATAAACTAATATTTTTAATTAAAATACCACCATTTAAAAATTTAAAGTTTCCATGCCTGCATTGTAGTGAATTTAAGAGTATAAATTTTTCTCTTTTCTTATTTTTCGCTCTCGCACAACTGACCAATAGCAAGAGCTGCCGGGCTCTGTTTTAAATGCATTACCGTTGTAAAGAGCGTGTGTGTTTTAATTCGTAAACGCGGTTTCCATTTTCATTGTGTGTTATAAAACACCTACACACTCTCTTTTTTTTTCTTTATCTGTTACGATATTAGTTGACTTTCTTTACTTAAGGAGAAAGGTGGTAATTTATCATGTTTAACCTTTTCTGTTTTCTTTTTTCTGTTTCAACTTTCTTGTCATTTTTTTATTTCATTTGAAATGGTTTTGAAATGTTTAAAATACTTTTCAAAATGTTTTTTTTTTCTTTTTATTGTTTCTCTTAATATTTACGTAATCTCTCGTAATTATAACAAAAATGTTATAATTTCTCTGACGGTTTAGCATATGCTAAAGAGGGTGAAAAAAAACTTTCATTTGTTTTTAAATATTTGTTTGGATTTTTATTTATTTTTGTTTTTTTTTATATTTTTAAGTGAGAAAAATTGTACGGAAGACTTAAATAAATGGGTTCGATTACGACACCAATTGTTTTTTAAAATTATTATTATGTGTATTTCATTTTTAGTTTGTTTTTAGCGCCGTTTTTTTTTTATTATTATTTTCTGTTTGGAGTTTAGTTTTCACGCAAGATTATGTAAATTTGTATTTGAACATAAAAACACACACGCTTTTTAAAGGCAAAAAAAAAAAATTATTTCAAAGGTATTGTAATGAATGATGTTTGTATTGTAATAATGGAGCTGTTGGCTGTTTTTTTTTTTTTTGCGGTTGGCCGCTTTAAAAAGGGAAATTGAGGACAGTGTAAAATTATTGTATTACATGACATGTTATTTCCGTAAAAAAAACATTACATAAATTTGAAACTTTCAAATTTATACTTTAACAAAAATTCAATGATCTTTGGGAAAAATCAATAGGAAAAATGTAAATGAAAATTCATTTTTTTTTTTTGTTAAAAAAAAAAGTGAAACTAAATGCAGCATCAGGCAAGCAGGCAGGCATGTATACCAAACAAAATTTTCTCCACATTTCACTGGCATTATGAGATGATGATGATGATGATCATGATCAATTTCATTAAAGAAAAACTCAATGATTATCAATGAAAACAGGCAACTACAATTGCAATGATGTAGACGCTGAACTTGTTAAAGATGAATTAGTTAATGAATTTGAAAAACAAAAAACAGAAAAATTCAAAATGATTTGTTTAAATTAAAAGAGAGAGAAAAAAAATCTACAAATAAAAATAAAAATCGTCATAAATAAAGCAAAATTTTTTTGTCTTTATTTTTCGGGGTGATGGCCATGGTAATGATGCACTTTTACTCTACAAAAATGGCTTACATTGGCAATAAAAATTGAATAAAAACAACAATAACAACAACGAAAAAGAAAACACAAATACGATCACTTTTTTGTTGCTGTTATTTTTAATTTGATTTGGGAAAGTTTTTTTTTTTTCATTTTTTTTTTTTCAAAAAGAAAGTTTGTTTTAAATAATTCCTACCATTCACTTCACTTCACTTGAAGAAAGGCTTTTGTCTTTATTTTAATAATGATGGATGTTTTTTTTTTTACATTTTCTAACCAGGTGGGTGTTGAAGTTCATTTAGAAAAAAAAATACAAAAAAAACCCCTCATGATTTATTATAAACGTCTTAAGTCATTTTCAAGAGGTTAAAGGTGTTAAACAAAAATTATAAAAAAAATGAAAAAGTAAACTTCAACTTCATTCACCAGTTTTAAGAAATCACTGGAGTCTACTTCCGCTTTAAATGTGGTTTTTAGTTACACTGAGATTCAACGAAATTTTTTTTTTTTGTGAATGAAAAAGGGTGTGATTAACTACAAACAACAAACAAAAAAAATTCAACCACAAAATAATGACAAAAATAAGGTGAGTGACTGACAGTGAAAGGAAATCCTAAAGGAAACCACAAAACAGGGATATAATTACAGAATTTTGCTGGTGGCTTGCGTACTTAAAAAAATTTATATTCCCATAAACCAACTGAAAAAAAAGAACGATTTTTTAAATTCAAAAGAAAATTTATTATTATTTTTATTTTTGTTTGTTTATAAGAAGAAAAAGCAGTGAAATATAAATAAAATTCTACAATAATTTATTGTTTTTTTCTTTCTTTCTATGTTGATTCCATAGCAATGAATATCATTTCCCTAATTGTTGTTGTTTTTCAATAACATTTAATGCTTGTTCTCTTTTCTTTTTCATATCAAACTAGATACTCTTTAACTAAGATCTCTCTCGCTCTACTTCTCTTTTTTCATTCTCTGATTTTAAAACACTTTCTCATTTACTTGTTCTAAATGAGAACATTTTTGCACAACAACAACAAAGGCAGAGTTTTTATTTACAATTGCACTTTTTCTATTCTTTATATGGTTTCTTGTTTAGCATTGTTAGTTACTGTTATTGTTATTGTTTACGTTTTTGGTGTTGTTGCATAGATTTCACATGCGCTTTTTTTTTTGTTTGTTTGTTTGTTATTATTGTTGGTTTTTAGGCTTTCTCGTTACTTTCTAAACAAAACGAGCAGCAGCAGCAGCAACAGCAGAAAGCAAGCAATATAAACGAACAGAAAACTTTTTAAACCTCATTCCCTCAAAACAAATAATAACAACAATAACACAGTGATAACAACAACAACAACACAAAAAAGAAAAAGCTCGATTGAGGTGAAAAGAGAGAAAATAAAAACAAACGCCAGCCAGCGCACTATGAAAGCAAAGGCAATACGAGTACAACAAAAACCACATTAAAATGTGTAGTAACCTCACATTTATTTCTTTTTTTTTCACTTCACTTCACTTTTGTCTTGTTTTGTTTGTGTTGTTGTTATTGTAATTTGTTGTAGCTGTTGCTATTGCTGTTTAGCCAAACGACACTTTTTAAGATTAACACAGATCGATATGTTGTTATTATTAAAGTGAAATGTTTTTTGTGAGAGTACGTAGTGTGTAGTAGTGGTGGTGATGGTGATGAGTGCTGCTGAGGAATGAGTCTGAGTAGCCAGAGTAGTAGTAGTAGTAAAATGAGTGCTGTGTTGTGTGTATGTATTTTGATATTGAAAAGAAATTTCACATTTTATTGTTATTATCGTTGTTGTTGTTGTTGTATTTTTTGGGGTTAATAATTAAGAAGAAAAGTGATTAAATTAAACTGATAAAAGAGGTTGATCGCATAGCAAAAGAAAAGAAAAGAAAAAAACAACAACAAAAAATATTCAAATAAACGATGTCAATATTTTTAAAATTTTTTTCTTTTTTTGTTTTGTTTTTTCGTAATCTCCTTTGGCAGTTGATTGATCATTTAAATTTTTTTTTCTTTTCTTTTGTTTTTTAATTAAATTAAACGATTGTTTAGAAATTAAAAAAAAACCAAACAAATATGTTGCGAAACTACTATTCCCGATGTAAATGTTGAGCAACATGTTTCTCTATTTTAATGGCAAACCGTTAATTTGATTGTAACTTTGAAAACTTTTGTTTTAAATTGAGCACAATTAAATAATAAACATGGCGGAAATAATGGTCCTACATTCCATCCAGTAGTAAAATAGAAGAATGTGTACATACATATGTACATATGTATGTATATACAATGCTGGTTGAAAAATAATAGGGACAAACCATAATTTCAATTAATTTTTTTTTTAATATTTATTTACAAATGCATACATAGTAAAAATAAAGTAAAGCATGCTATTCAAATTTGAAGATATGTATTAAAATTATAACAATCCTGTCTTGCTGCTTTCTTTGTGAAAAGAAATCTTTGAATATAATGCCTAAAAGAAATAATAGGGACAGCAGGTATTTTATAATTTTAAAAACTTCTCTTTATAAAACATTACCATTACCGTTAAACCCTTGTATTACTTCAGTTCTTAGTCAACCCCATCGCCTATTCATTGTATTTACAAGCTAGAATGAAACTTCAATGGAAATATAATACCAAGTCTCCTAAATTTTATTTTTAAATTTCTTGTTTATTTGGAAGCTAAAACCAAAGTTATTTTAATATTCAAGTGAAATATTTAACATCGTTGTACTGCATAAATTTTCACCTCTATGATGTTGTATCCTCGGCATAAAAACCATGGACCGTTCTAAATTCGAGGCTAATACCGACACAGGAATCTATTTTATGAGATAAAAAGTCACAGTCTATTTGTTATTTTATTGATAATAGAAATGGAGTATTTACAATCGCTTATTACTATTAACCATCGCTATTTCGCAGTAGTCTAGTAGGTAGTGTGTTCGCTTATTAGACGTAAAACCCGGGTTCGAGCCCCAGGTCAGACATCAAAACGAAATATAAAAAAAAATATTTATTCGGCGACGTCCTCTCAGCAGGTTTCCGGCAAAAACTCTGAGAGTAAATAAACCTGCCATGAAAAAGTTTCTCGAAAATCTGTCGTTCGGAGTCGGCGTTAAACTGTAGGTCCCGTCACTCAAGTATAAACTTAAGACACACAACATGAGTGGTGTGAGAAGCTAGGCCGTAATCCTGACTGAAGGGTTGTAATGGCCAATTATGTATGTATGTATGTAGTTCTCAAAAATTCGCCAGTTTCATTCATTCAGTCCGGAGGCGCTTAAATCCTTGATATAAATTCACATTGTGCATTGAGCTCAGATGGAAAGGTCCAGTTTGAAGGCCACATGCATAACTGCTTTCTGCAAAGTATGCGGTAATGTAAGAGAGATAGTCGAACATATTGAATACATTTCGCCTTATATTTAAAGAAGTAGACCAGGATTTCTTTAGTGGCATTAGGGAGTTAGTGCATATCAGGATTTCATTACGTAGTATAATTGGTTGCCTGGCTGCTTTCTTCATTTTTCATTATTTTCTCTTTGTCATCTAACATTTCCATTTTTCAAATGTTATTAGTTTCCGCAAATAAATTTGAATTTGGAACACAGTGCAAATGTTCAAATTATGTGGAAAATTGTATCTTTTATTTCTCTACTGCACACATACTTAATGAAAATTGTTGGCATTTTTCTTCATCCATTCATTAAATTGCCTGCCTCCTCTTATAAAAATCCTTTTAGTTCCTTTGCATTTTATATTTTTCGTGTAAGCATGCTCGGTTCTCATTTGATTTCTCTTGCAATTCTTTTTCTTAAACGTCGATTCCTTTCGATATGATTACCTGGTGACACGGCATTAGTATTTAATTTTTCCTTTTGAAACATCTTTTAATGCATTTTTTTTTCTTTCTCCACAGCTAACTTTCTCATTTTATATATAACAGCATATGCAGCACTACATCAACAGTAATAGCAGCAATAACAACAAGAAATTATAATAACAATAAATTTCTCTACAAATGTTTCAATATTTTCCCCCAAAAAAATAAAATAAAAAATTAAAATAAACAAAGAAGACAAAAATAAAAACAATTTTCATACAACTTTTACTTACACACATACTACATACACACACATACACAGTTAGCCAGCCTAGCGATGAAAGCTTTAACAATGAAAAGTGCTGCTATTTTCTTTGTGTGTACTTTTTAAGACAGAGAGAGTGAGTGAGTGAATGCAAGAGTGGTATGTGTGGGTGTAAGAAAATTTCAAGCGGAAGTAAAGAAACAAAAAACAACAACAACAACAACATGATTTTCACATGTCAAATCATGATCATTCATCCTGGCTGCACAAACAGCACAAGTAAAATAAAAACAACTTTATTAAGACAGAAAGAAAGAAAGAAAAAAAAAACAAATAAAAACGGTTGTTTGGTTGGCTTCGCCTGCTGCTACTGCTTTTGCTGCCACAGTTGCTGTCGCTGCTTATGACTAAACAGAGTGAAAAATTTCTCTTGTAAACGCGCAGCCACTTTTACCCTGTGTTTGTGTGTGGTGTAGTTATGTTGAAAATTTCATTTCAACATTTTGGTTGATATTGAAATCGTTTTTTTTTCTTTTAATATTTAAATAATAATAAAACAACAACAATAACATTTAATATGTTTATGTCATTTATTTAATAGAGTATTCAGTTGATTTTTTTTTTTCTTTTATTGTTGTTTTTGTTGCGTGTGTGTGTGTGTATTTGCAAAAGAAAAAAGAAAATTTATTACAATTTCATTTTTAGTTTTTTTTTTTATTGTAATATTTTTTAATGTATAGCTGCTGCTGCTAAGTGAAAATCGTTTGAATTTTTTTTACTTTCTTGTTTTAACATATCGCAGCAATTTTCTTTAAGTTTTTCGTTAAAGGCTTTCATTATTTTTTTTGCTTTTTGCTTGTATATGATGTTGGGAAAATATCAACACTACCAACAACAACAGCAATAATATAACGATGAGTGAAAATTGTATTTTTTTTTTGAAGAAAAATAATATTTCTTTCATTTCGTTTTTTTCATTTTCCTTTCCTTTTTACTCCTGTTTAAATAAACGAAACTGAAATTTTCACCTTTTCATTGAAAATAAAAAATTTAATAAAAACAAGAAATTAAATTTAAAAAAAAAATCGCTTTAAAATCAATGAAAGTTTTTTACATACATTTTGTTCGAAATAAAAAAAAAATGAATTCAATTCGTATTTAATTTTTTTTTTCATTTTATTTCTCTCTTAAAAAAAAAAAGACTTTCGAATTAATTTATTATGTAACTCTCTAACCATAAAAGACTTGATTTTGTTGTTGTTGTTGTTATTGTTGTTCAAATTGTTATTGTTATGGCTGGATGGTTTAGCTTATAACTGTGAGTAGTTTGGTGGTATCGTGTATCCAGCTATGGCGCTTTGTGGTGTTGGTGTTAATCATTATTGCCAATAATGTTTGACAAGGGATTTTTTTTGGATTATAATGTTGTACTGATGATGATGATGATGACGACGTTCATTAATAAATTATCATGTTGTTTAGTTTATAATGATAATTTATAAATCCATTTTTTTTTTCTTTTTTCATTTAAATTGTCATGATCATCAAAAATTACAATATTTTTCTCTCTTTTTTTTGTGTTGTTGTTGTTATGGTGATAGTATTTCCAGATGAAAATATTTATAGTTTTCACTTTTATTTCATTTCATACATATGTCTAAAAATTTTGCGTAATAATTGAAATATATGTATATATATATGTATATTGTTTTTGTTTCTAGTTTTATGTGTATTTTGTGAAAGTGTATACAGCAAAAAAAAAAAAAGAGCACAGTGGGAAATTTTTATGCACATTAAATTGAAATAAATCACAATTTCAAACTATAATTATCAATAGTAAAATGAACGAACGATGAAAAACTAAAGAAAATGGCATAAACTTCATAGAAATTAAACGATTTCCTTTAAAATTTAATGTTTCAGTCAGTATAAGTACGTAATAGAAAAATAATTAAAACTTAAATGTTTAGAAAAGAAAGTTCTTTTCAGGTGCCTCTACGTTGTTTTTTTATAACATTTAAAAAAGTCCTTTGACCTGATACTTGGTAAGAAAGCACTGTTGCCAAGTCCTTTTAAATAAACTGTCAAACTAAGACCCTTTCAAACAAAGTATAACCTTTCAAATATGAAAATCAAATTAATGAAGCCTCTTTAAGCCGTACAAGGTACAATTACTTGTACAAAAGCCAACAGATATTGGTAGTGTGTTGAGTTATTAGACGAGGGATCGTGGTTCAAACACCCCAGCTCAGATATCTCAAACAAAACGAAAAATGCTGAACAAAAATATTTCTTCGGCGACTTTCTCTCAGCAGTAGACTACTGGCAAAAACTCTGAGAGTAAAATATAAAATATCCAAAAAATGTGTCGTTCGGAGTTGATTTTAAACTAAGTATGAACATGGGTGGTAGGTTAGAGGACGAGTACCTGTAACCTGAGACAAGTACAGTACCCGGAGGTCGATTTGACCCATTATAGTGGGTGGTATAATAAGCTAGATCATAAGCCTAACTAAAATATTGTAATTACCAATTACATTACTTTAAGTAAGAAACTAAATTATCACTTGAGATTTTGAATCCATAGAAAACTTATCAAACGAACGTATGTATGTACAGTGAGCGCCATACGTGAGTCAACACCCACTATAATTTTAAATTTTCTATTATGTTGTTCTTAAGTATAAAAAAAAGTTCCTTTATCATGAATTGTTGCTTTTATTTTAACATTTTATAAGTAATAAATAAAAGTTTTTATTTTTGGAAATTTATTCCACTATTCTCATTTACTTTTCTCGCTATCCTAAGAAAATGAATTATTTCAGTGGTGTTTACACACTTTTGGCGCTCACTGTATGTAATGGAAATTTTTTTTGCAACTAATGTAGCAACATTTCTATAAATTTGAATATAAAACAGAAAACCTTTTTGGAAAAGCTTAGTTTTTGTAACTTTAAGTTTAGGTTGCTAGATTGTTTAAATTGTATCTTTTAATTTCTTGTTTTTTTTCTTTATTTTTAATTTTTTTCGCCCAAAAACTGTGTGTCCAGCTGCTGTTCTTTTGCTTTACGACTTCCTCATTTCTTTTATTTATTTAATCTTTTTGTTGTTTTTTTTTTATTGTTGTTGTGTCATTCGCCTTTTTTTTAACAAAATCATCCCGATAACAATAGAGTTTCTTTTATTAAACATTCAACATTCCTTTTGGAAAATCTTTTCTTTTATTTTTCTGTGAAATATTTTGTACATACATACATATGTAAGTGTAAGCGGAGGTCATACTTTAATGTGATTTTTTTTTTTTTTGTTGATCAATTTCCATTCTTTTATTTTTTTTTTTATTTGCTTTTGTTCAGTGGTGTTATTGCACGACGTTGTTCTTTTTGTCTGCGCTGCTACTGATGCTGTCAATTTTTGACTTTTCGTTTAATAAACACCATCGTTTCCATTTTATTTATTACCGTCATAGAATTTCTTCGCTCTTTAATAGCACATTTCTAAAGTATATGTATGTATATGTGTAAGTGAGTGTGTGTGTAACAAATGCTTTCTTTTTAATTTTACATGTTATAAAATGAAGAACTTTTATTATGTTGTTGTGTCTCTTCAACATCCCATCTTCTTTTTATGGATGATGTGGTAGTGGTAGTGAATTTGAAAATGTCATAAGATTTTTTGTTGTAAAATTCATTTTATTATCGATATTGTTGTATTATAAATTCGTTAAGCTTTTTACAATTTTCTATGGCAATAAGTTTTCTACATCCTTTCTTCATTCCTTGCTTTTAATCAAAATAAGTAACGGTGTCGTAATTTTGTTGCTGTATTGGTAATCTTATTAGAAATTTGCCACTCTCTATTTGCATTTTAAACCAAATTTTTTTAACAGGATGCTAGAGACAATAGAAACAGAATTATGTAAAGTCTTATGTCAGGGATATCAATAATATCTTCTCTAAGCCTGGAGTCTGTGAAAGCTATGTGTGTACTATATGTAAATATGTATGTATATAGCATTTGCAAATACATGACGTCAATGAGTACTTATTTTTAATCTTTGTAATGTTAAAAAAAAAAAAAACATAACAAGATTATTTTAAATATTTTGTTCTTTATTTAAACATTTAATTAGTAAGATTCGTACACGATTACTTTTGCATTTTGGTAAGAAATATTCTTACTGTAGAATTTTTCATAGAATTTCCAAAACCACAATTTTTTTATTCCATTCAATATTATTTTGTCTATTTACCTTAAAAATTTACGTGTGCTGTCGAAAATAACCAACAACAAAAGATTTTTTTTTTTTTTTAAAATGTACAAAACAAAATCTTAAAGTTTGTTCACCTTGATGACAACAAAAAAAAATAATGAATAAAAAAAAATCACCTTTTGATTTATCCACCACCCGTAAGTCAATATTCTCAAAGTCGTCATGTTGTCATCGTCTTTAAAACGGAGAAAGGGAGGCTCTGCTTGAAATATGTAGCATTACCATGAAACATTTTGAGTCTTCGAATGGATTTTTTTTTTCTTTCATTCATTTGTGCTTTGACTGACTGACGTTAACTGAAAAGATTTTCAAACAATCGCCTACATTTGCACGCTCTCAAACGGATGTTGGTGGATATACTACATATCTGCATGTAAACAAAAAGGACTCTTCTTTTTATTTATAAACAATGAAACAAAACGAATGTAAAGGTATGTGTATATGTATATGTGTGTCTGGTTTTGTGAATATGCAACACCTTGAAAATAAACCAAGTTTTTCTTTCTTTTAGCGTTGCTCTAATGATAAGAAATGTGATGAGTTTTTTTTTTTTTGTTTGTTCTACTATTTGTTGCAAACTCTGCTACCTTGAGTTATTGTAACCATATTTCAGCAGATTTTGTTTTTTTTTTTCTGTTACACTGTCGGTTATTATACAGTCAAGCGCCAAAACATACAAGCCAAAGATTTTCGTTACATCTGCTTTTCAGATGACAATGATGTGTGGTATTTGGCTGCTGAAATACGTATCTTTTGTTTTGCCTTTATTATCCTTGAAATGATCCTTTTTAGTTATTTTGTTGTTGTTGTTGGAAAATTGTTACTTAAACATTTTCCAAAAAGGAAAATCTCATTTTAGTTTACAAAAATTAAGCGAACTTTAAAGACGTGCCGTTGGTTTACAATTTGATAAACGAAATTTATTTTAATCTGAAACACTCTGTTTTCTTTATAATTTGTTTACAATTTCTCTCTGTTATTAACTGAGGCACTAGAGTACACTTAGAAGAACAACCGTTATTTTGAAAACGAAAAAAAGAGCAACAAAAAAATACAAATCTTATTTGTTTTTATAAAAACAATAATAAATGCCGTTTAACTGTGTTTATTTAAAAGCAAAAGAGAAATAATTTCAATAGAATTTTAGTCTAATTTTTGTGTACTGTGTTGTGTATACCGTGTGCCGTCGTGTGTTGTAATTTAAAACAAGAAAATAATTAAAAATTTGGTTATTTTGTTAAGTGTTAGTTGTTAAATATTTTAAATGTTTAAACATTTTTTCATTATTTAATGAACTTTTACAATTTGTTGCGGCCCATTTTATTGGATAACTTTATCAAGCTGGATAATAATTCGCTTTTGTTGAAACTTTTAAATTTAATGTCTTCACCAACGTCACCCTGCCCTTCTTCGCTCTCCTCTCCATCATCATCATCATCGTTAGAATATTCAGCCAGCACTTCTAGCCCCGAATCGAATTCATCATTACCATCATATTTGAATTTAATTAAAGTAGAATTTGATCGTAACATTATGGATTTGGTTTATCAGGCCAGGTAATGTGAATGTCTTGAACGGTGTGATTTAAGAAAAACCGGTAGGGGGAGTATATATATAATACTGCAGTCTTTTAACTGCATCACGCCACTGTTTATACTTAAACTGTCCTCGTGTAAAGCCCCCTTTATACATATATGATCTAACCCTATAAGAATTTTATAGTATAAATTACCTACCGTTCATCTGAGATTTTCTCATTAATCTATTACAAAAATAAAATTTGCAAAACCATAAGAACTGCTTAATTAATCTGTAAATATTTCTAAATTTCCTATTAAGATTTGTATTTCCAAACCAATAGCAAACTTTCTAACTTTTGTTTTTTTTTGGGTGCTTTTTCTAATTTTAGATTGCCGGTGAATGAATGTCAGGCAAGTCAAACTGCTAGAGTGACATCTAACCTTAACGCATCCAGTAGTACAATGGCGGTTAGTCGTGTACCTTCACCGCCTTTACCGGAAGTAAATACGCCAGTCGCTGAAAACTGGTGTTACACACAGGTACGTTAGACTTAGATTGATACAATAAATCCTCTTCAATCAAACCCTTTTAATATTTCCTTTTCTCTTGCAGGTGAAAGTGGTTAAATTTAGTTATATGTGGACCATAAATAATTTTAGTTTTTGTCGCGAGGAAATGGGTGAAGTTTTAAAATCCTCAACATTCTCCGCCGGTGCTAATGACAAATTAAAATGGTTGGTAGTCCTTTAGTTATTTATTTAATTCCTTTTTTATTAATTAATTTCTCTTCATTTACAATTTACAGGTGTTTACGTGTTAATCCAAAAGGTTTAGATGAAGAAAGTAAAGATTATTTATCCTTATATTTATTATTAGTTTCCTGCAATAAATCAGAAGTTAGAGCCAAATTTAAATTTTCCATATTAAATGCTAAAAGAGAAGAAACCAAAGCCATGGAATCACAGAGGTTTGTTACACATCTTCCAAATGTACATTTCCAATTTAATCCCTCCCGCCTTTTTTTTGTTTATAGAGCATACCGTTTTGTACAAGGCAAAGATTGGGGTTTCAAAAAGTTTATTCGACGAGATTTTCTGTTGGATGAAGCCAATGGCCTATTGCCCGAAGATAAATTGACAATATTCTGTGAAGTTAGCGTTGTGGCCGATAGTGTTAATATTTCTGGTCAATCCAATATTGTACAATTTAAAGTGCCCGAATGTAAACTAAGCGAAGATTTGGGCAATCTGTTTGATAATGAGAAATTCAGTGATGTAACGTTAGCCGTGGGTGGCCGTGAATTCCAAGCACATAAAGCTATATTGGCAGGTAAGTTTTAATTAAAACGCTCACAATCAGTTTATTAACAAGACAACATTTTCATTTTCTTTCATTTCCAATCATTAAAGCTCGTAGTGATGTCTTTGCTGCCATGTTCGAACATGAAATGGAGGAGCGTAAATTAAATCGTGTCGCCATAACGGATGTTGATCATGAAGTTTTAAAGGAAATGTTACGTTTTATTTATACTGGCAAAGCGCCTAATTTAGATAAAATGGCCGATGATCTCTTAGCAGCTGCTGATAAGGTATTTAAAATAATTCCAATTTTTTTTTCTTTCATTTTCTTTGCGCCATAAATGCTAATTTTAATGTTTCTTCTCTTCTTTTTTTGTGTTTTTTTGCAAATAGTACGCGTTGGAAAAGCTGAAAGTAATGTGCGAGGAAGCGCTGTGCGTTAATCTCTCCGTTGAAACAGCAGCTGAAACATTAATATTAGCCGATCTCCATAGTGCGGATCAATTGAAAGCACAAACAATAGATTTTATAAATACGTAAGTTTTCTTTCTCTATCTTTCTCACTGCTTTATCTTTTAATTACATTTGTTATTATTTTAAAACAATTAACTATTGCAAGTAATTATCAGTAGTAGTTTCGGTTGTAAATGCAGTTTTAGGCATTTGCTTTAACAACTCGTTATTATTATTGGTTATTGGTCTTTAAAAACTTGTTGAAAATGTTTACAAATGAGTTTATTTTTGTTTTGTGCGAACGAACTACTCCATAAAAAAATGTTTATTTATTTTGCGTATTTAACATTTAAAAAATGTATTTCTTTTTGAAACTCTTATTGAAAACTGTTTCAAACGTAAAATAAAATATTAAATCAGCAAATATTTGAATATTTTATGAAAACCTTTATGAAAGAAGACAATAATTAGTTAGCAAAGCCTAACAATGTCTCTATTTGACGATATACGATACTATGTATGTACGTAGCATGCGTTATAAGTTTACAGCACACTATCTGTACTCTTATGCAAAATAATTTTAGGTCAGCCTTAGTGGGGTTCTTCACCAAACAATCAGTATCTTAGGTTTGGCGTCCATATACATAACAGCTGTACACTATAGCCAAATTCGCTTCATTTGAAAATCTTGTTTCATAGCTTTTGCTGACATTCCTTTTAAATCTTTGTTATTTACGAAAGATAGGACTTGAGTTTCTGAGTTCTATATCGTGTTCAACGATATGAACACAATAATCTTTACGATTAATATGTCAAAAAAAAAGCTCAACAATGTCTCTATTTGACGATATACGATACTATATAAGGACCAAGTGCTATAAGTTTACAGCACACTATCCATACTCGTATGCAAACTAATTTTAGGCTATTCACCAAACAATCAGTATCTTAGGTTGGCGTCCATATACATAACAGCTGCACACTATATCCAAATTTGCTTCATTTGTAAATCTTGTTTCATAGCTTTTACTGGCATTCCTATTAAATCTTTGTCATTTACAAAAGAGAGGACTTCTGAGTTCTATATTGTGTTCAACGATGTAATGGCAGCGTTTCTGTTAAGATAAATAGCTCAGTAAAGGGTCCAGCACCTTATCTTGCACTGGCGGTAGTTTGGAACGCTACATTGTAATAATTTGTCTCTCATTACATTTATACTGCTTCTGGTTGTCATTTTGCATAGCCGGATTACCTTTGCAAGATCTCTAAGTTGCTTCATGGTCTATAAGCAATTTCTGCCAATCGATTTAATTAATTAATTTTTTGCATCGTTTTTTCTATACAATTCTAGTCATGCCACTGATGTTATGGAAACTCAAGGTTGGCAAAACATGATCACAACACATTCACATTTAATTGCTGAGGCATTTCGAGCGCTTGCAACACAACAAATCCCACCGATTGGACCACCCAGGAAACGTGTAAAAATGAGCTGAAATTTTGGTAGTAGTATACTATATAATAATAATAACTACGGCTACAACTACAACAACAACAACAGTAACAGTAACAGCAACAGCAAATACATAGATAATCATTATTATTATTATTATTATTATTATAATTATGTAAACAATAAAAATAATTATAATGAAATGAACAACAAAAACAAAAACTATTCTTACTACTACAACTATTATTATTATAATTATTATAATTATTATTATTACAATTATTACTATTACTATAATGAAAACAACAGCAACAACACAAATAATTATAATAATAAAATTAAAAATAACAAAATCAACTACTACTACTACTATAACTACAGCAACAAAACACAAATCCAAGTTAATAGAAATACATCCACAACATCAACAACAACAACAACAACTAAAGGAAATTTAAATATGGTTATTTTGAAATTTTGTAAAAGTTCTAATGAATATTATTTTTATGTTAAAAACTTCTATAATAATATAGTGGACAACAACAACAACATTAGCAATTCTATAAAATCTAACTTAAGCAACATTATTCTTCTATTATTATTATTATTATTGTATTATTACATTCATTATTAATTGTTTTATTTGATGGACCAACTTTTCCATTCTCTCAAATCTCTTAAAAAAATTTTGAAAGAAAAAAATACATAAAGAAACCAAGAAAGAAGAATGAAAAATGTAATGAGATTTGCATTTATGTATGTTGCTTAAGAGCTAAATTTGATTAGATTTTCTTTCCACTTTCACTTGTTTTACACTATTTTTATTTAAAATATTACAATGAAACATAAAGTTTATATATTTTCTGCTACCATTTCTTTTTTCTTTTCTCCGTGTATAACTTTAAGTAACTTTTTATTGTTTATTATTATAAATATTGTAAGTTTTTAATTTTTATTATTTTTAATTTTTAATTATTTTTTTTATTTTATTTTATTTTAATTTTTTTTTTTTTCTTTTTGCCTTTGTATAAATTGATTTAAATAATATTAATGATAATGATTTAATTTTTTTTTGTATTGATTAATTTAAATATTATCTTATATTGGTTTAACCAAAATATCTTTAATTATTAATAATTTTTAGAATTTTATTTACCAATACACAACCCGCCAATTAAGCGTAAAATCAAAATAATTCTTCTCTTCTACTTTTCTATCTAACTAAACAATCAATCAAAAATAAAAACAAAAATGTTCTTTTTATTTAAACCATTTTGGTATTGTAAACTGTTGATTGTTTAAAAGGATTTAATTTTTAGTTTTAAAATTTAATTTCAATGTTTTATATATATTATTGGAGTTTAATAAATTTTATGTGTATTTTTTATTTTCATTTTTTGTCAATTCAATAATTAATTTTATTCTTTGTATATTTTTGAAAATATTTTTTTTTTCTAATCCTTTTCTTTTGTTTCTCTTTTAACTGTTTAATTAAAATAAGTATTTTTATTGTTTTAATTTTTTTTTTTTGTATAATTGTCTCTTTAAAATCTTAAGTAATTATTATATTTCTATGATTAATGCAAAACTTTTATTATATAAAAACATCAATCAACAACAAAAACAAACAAATTGATTTTAAATTTTACAAGAAGAATACATACATATATTAAAACAAAAGAGAAAAATACAGTTTTGTGCTGCAAGTAAAATGATAAAAGAAAACCTAAAAAATTCCAAGAGTTATTATTGTTTTTTATTATTCCGTTTGGAAGGAGAAAATTCGAAATGTTTAGCATTTTATAAAAGCGATAAAATCATTCACTATACATATATTTGTGAAATTGTTGTTATTTATTTTCTACACATCAGAGATCAGCAATGAATGGTTTTTTTTGCGATTCATAATCACTCATGAAATTTTAAATATAAATGAGTCGACACTATTGAAATGTAACTACTAGTTCACCATGTTTAACTTTAATACAGATTGCAAGAAGTATGCATACAACGTTGACATCAAACTCATACCATTCGAAATATGTTCGATTCATAAGCCTACTCCATTTAGGTTCATAACTTTAGAAAAAATATTTATAATTTAATTGATTCGAATAACTCGAATTATTCAACGAAAGTTGCAGTCGTAGTTGTTGGGCACATAAACAAACACACAACTTCCTCGTGAGTATTTTAGTATTCGTACGAGTATCATACTTATTTTTTGATTCGTGTATATGTTGAGTTAATTAGAGTCGAAATCATCATACAACATCACACGTGTTATTTTAACCGTTTGACTGCTAAGCGATTCTGGTGAGAACGTTCGATATTGTCAAATAAAACACTATAATTTAGACAAATGTCAATCAATTTTAATAATTCTTTTCGTATTATAAAGAAACAATATTAATTGTGAAAGTGAATAAAAAAAATAAACATTAAATTATTTTTTCTTTGAAAATTAAAATTATTAAAAAGATTTTCGTAACAAATTAACGCAGCGCTTATGCGCCGCGTAGCAGTCAAACGGTTAAGTATGAATATGAAGAGTACTTCAAACTTTGAATAGAGGTTCCATGATATTAAAATAAGTAGAATGCGTATAAGAAATTATAAGTATGATTCGATTCTATTCATCTTTTTGAATACGCATTGCTGACGTCTGCAACATATGTATATTGCAAAATATGTGAATATAAAAAAAATGTAAATCTCCTGCCATCATGATTGAAGTGTAACATGACATTTTTCTATCGCAGTACTTATTACGTCCATAGGAAAAAAATTCATTCGATTAAGACAATTGTCAATTCAAATCAAACGGGATAAATTTCTTTAAACAGATTTGTGTGAGGTTTTGCCGTATTCATGGTTTACCAAATTTTTAAAGCACTAGGTACATATGTAAAAATACATATATAAATACGTATATTGAATCTTTTTTAGTAACTTTTTGGCGTAATTAATCCAGGCAAAAAATTGTTTTTCGTCGACTTCCTATCTGCAGTTTTCTGGCAAAAACTCTGAGAATAAATAGAATTGCCAATAAAAGTTTCTCAAACATCTGTTTGAGCGGAGTACCGCTACTCACGAATAAAATTAACACACCTAACATGGGTGGTAAAGAAGCTAGGTCGTAAGCCTGACTAAAGGGTTGTAATGTAACTTATCTAGGCTCAAAACAAGAAAGTTTATTTGGCACGAAAGAATTTACAGAAAAATAAAATGTTTGTCGACTCCGGGCTTTAAAATTAATATTCAAGAGTGATTTTTTTTTTTTAATATTTTCTTGTGCACATTAATCTGGCATAAAAATGTTTGTGGGGAATAATTTAATATTCCCCGGCGCTTTAGAATATGCTGTAAAAGTTTCGAATGTCGTTTTCTAATCGAAGTATGCGGAATTTTTGTTAACCATTAAAAGTCAATTTAAATTAAAAAAATGGAAATATTTTTCAAATTTTAGATTCCAGTATTTTTTAAACCCGTTTTCGAGAAAGAAAAGTATTTTTCGAAAATTATTTACACGAATGTGGGTTACAGACCAAGTTCGAAAACCGTGTACACAAATTTAGCAAACTTGTTTACTCCTTTAAGACTTAATAAGAAAAGAGCTTTGTGGTTAAGAGTTGAGAAATAGTAATAATCACGCGAGTTTCTAAAAGTAAAAAAACTTAAAAGTTCAATATTATGCTCAGATTTACGACGGGCAAATTATCAATAGCCATGCATAACAGATCCCTTTTTTAATAGAATTAAAAATCAAAAAATCTTAATTTTGCATGCTAAAAAGTTAGAATTCTAAAAAGTTGAAAAAGAAACGTAAATTTCTTGGCTAACTATTACAAATAAAAGTGTAAATCAAAAACGGGAATTTGGAATTCATATAAGAACGAATTATTGTCAAGAAATTGAGAGAAGAATTTTTAATATTTTCAATAACCCTTTAAGTTTTTGTTCCACTATATGAAAAAAAACATATTAAATTTGATTAAAAAAAAAGAAAAACAGCAAAAATAGTTATAGAGAAGAGTAGTTCATTAATATAGAGAAAAAAAAACAAGAAACCAATAATAATTTGTTTAACTAGATAAATGTTTTAGTGATGATGATGATGACCAACAACAAAATTCTTACAATAAATGCCATGCAAATAACAATAAAATGGAAATAAACAAATTAATAATAATTTTTTTTAATAATAAATTAATGCAAAAACAAAAATTTTTAATAAAAGAAAACAAAAGTTTATCTTAAAATACAATAAACTACAGAGAAAAAACAAAAAAAAAATTCATACAAATGTAAGTAAAAACAACAGACCACCATTAAATTTAAAGGAACTACAAAATAAAATTAAAAACCAAAAGCATAAAATAATTACAAATTTAAGTTTTTGTTATTTAAAGTAAAAAATTTCATTTGTTTCGTTTTATTTCTGCTTTTTTGTTTTTTAATTTCAATTAGTAAAACGACTAAAAGTTTCATAAATTTAATGTAAAAACTTAAAAAGAAAAGAAAAAAAGGCGAAGATGTAAAAATCTCGTTGAAATTGATACAGAAACTCAAAAATTTAAAAACAAAAATCGAAAGTAAACCATTATTAAGCGTAGAACTTTAAAGTAAAATAATTAAACTAACACATAAGCACACTTAAAAAAAATTATTTAAAAAGAAATATATGAAATAAGATAAACATAAAGAAAACAACTACAAAAGAATACAAAATAAAAATTACAAATTCTCATAAAATTTTATTATAATATTTTATAGTGGAAACGGAGCACACTACGGTCAAATATGAGACGAACATAATTATATCAAATAGATAAGTATTAGTTCCTATTGGTTAGGCTATAGATTTAGTGGAATAGTGTTTATGATTAATAATCAAGGATTTTCTTAAGGATAGTCAAAGGACTAATCTACCGTAAGAGACTGCAAACAGGCCCATCCGACCTTTTTTCTTGCCCTAATAATTTAAAACCTTAGGTAGGCGATTTAAGGTATCAAGGACCATCCATTCACGGTACCTGTTGCAAATACTGTGCCATCCGCACATTATTTTTGTTTGTCTGAAGAGGAGCCCCTCATTTGCTGCATTAATTTTCTGTTCATCCAGGACCCGATGCAGAGACAGTCTACTGATACTTTTGAACATCCAGAATAGAGACGTTCGATCTCTAACAGAGGGAGTGACAACACAATATTTACTGAGCATTTGAATTGTTCTCAGGAATCTTCAGGTTGATGATCCATGTTCGACATCTTAACACAACCGGTAACGATACCTAGAGAACTATCTCACTATATAGGAATGAGATCAATATCGGATCAAAATAATTAAGGAGAATTATGTTGCAGATATAGTCTCGCTAGTCATACATCAACTTCATACCTATTTACATAGTTCCAACACAATACTCTACATGGGGTTATTAGATAAAATGAAATGATAAAGCCCTGCGTGATTAATATCAGATCGAAAAATTGGGTTTTCAAAACACGATGTAGAAATCATGCCACAAATGAAATGAAAATGAATCTTTGAATTCAATGGAATATTTCAAATTATTCCAAATAAATGTTTCCGTTTTAATTGAAAATAGAAATCATATCCACAGATAATAACATTAAAATCAATAAATACGTTTTAAATCTTAACTAACGTAACAATGAAAGAATAAATCCAAAGATTCATTTCTTTTCTTGTTCATCCAAAAACTGTTGTAAGAGACCGGCATCTATGGGTATGGTTAACTGTTCGGAGCCATCAACACTTCGTTTAGATTTGACCAGTTTGTGATCTAAAAATTCAGTCAATTGAGCTCTAAGAGCCAAATCTGAACTTACCAAAAATGCTTCACGACAACTCCAATACAAATCCTTAAATGGCATGCCTAAAAGGAAATTAAAAGACAAAAGGAAATAATCATAAATATGCCAACAACAATATAAAAGAAAAATAATGTTTACCTTGATAATTTGGATTTCCCTTATTTTTTAGTTGATGTTTTACTATAATCATGTAAATGCCTCTAGAATTTGCCGTTAACGATAAGAAGACGCTGCGCATAGATGACAAGGCTAATTCGCCTGAATTTTGTACTAGTAATGAATTTTCATAGGCAGTTTCATCGGAATATGGCAACATAGTGGTGCAATCCCACCACGAGAAATTATAATTGCTAAGTTTTGTTTGGTCCCATACTGGAAAAACAAATCATTTTCATAAGTACTGCAAAATTTCGTAAATTATTCACTTACATAATGGCGTATTAATATGATCCACCGAAGCCAGCATATGAATATTGGATATTTTGGCTAATCTAGCCAATATCGATTGAGCTTTGGCATTCCTCAGCATGGCGCCATCCAAATTGTGCACAATTAAGTATAAATGTGTCTGAGGTATAAGAGCAAATTCTTCTTCTATCATATCAACAGCCTCGTGAGGATTACCAGGACTAATGCCAGCATCTAAAATGTCATTAATAATGCTGTCTAGTATATCCTTAAGAGTTAAACTAGGAAAGAAACCATTTATAACTAAAACTGTTTGTTCTGACAATACCGAACGATGAAAAGACTGCAAAAGCTGGCGTTTAGAACCCAAACCGTAGAGTAGAATATTATAACCTTCGTTGAGTATGTAAAGCCATTTAGGAAAATAAGATTTATACTCCTCCATAATGGCGTTCATTGCGGCTTCATGTTCAGTCGATAATTTCATTTCGGCTAAAAGTGAAAAAAGGCGATCTGCCGGTAAACGTGGATTTTTCAGACGATCCAATGTGTGGTCGGACGTAACTATTTTACTGCTAGAGTGAGACTGAAAATAACTTTCACATTCTGGCACATATTCGGAGTTTTTCTTGACGCGGTTCGTTTGCCTTAAACGTGCTGCGGAGGGAGTCTTCGGCAGTATGGGTACAATAATGGGTTTTCGGCCCTTAGATGGAGTTTTAGGTTCATCAACTGCTTCACTATCAGAGACAGTTGAATCATCACCATCACCACTTGTGGAACTTTCACTTCCTGACGGTGCAAAATCGCTATCATCGGCAGAAAAGTCCGATTCTGAGTTTTCTCCGACTAATTTCGCAATTTCTGTAGGAAATAAAAAAATTTATTATGTTTTATAGATATTTTAGCAAAAAAAACTACATAAGCAAAGAAAAACTTACGATTTTTGACTTGGTGGCGCACATGTGAAGGCGTTTTTGGTTCCAAGGATTTTTTAATTCGCTTATTATCGGGTGTTTTACCTAAACGCCCCGGTGTTTTGGGTGTTTTCGGTGTGGCAGGAGTCTTCGGCGTATTCATGGCAGCCAGAGCCATACCACCTTTCTTTTTCGGCGTATTAAAGCCAAACATTACTTTACCAGCCAATCCCACTTCGTCTTGTAATAGTTGCAAGTCTCCTGCTTTGGGTTTGGTAATTTCCCCTTCTGCCCCAAAATCTGTATCTGTTTCATCATCCTCTTCATCTGTTACTTCTGCTTCATCATTTGGGCGTGAATTTCTTTTGCGGCTACTACTACTACTACTCCGTACAACTGGGGCATTAACAACAAAATCGGCATTAGTGTATCGTTTATTGGGACTCGGTACACGAGTTGATCGCCTGCGACCTTTGGCGGCATTGAATGTGTTTCCATCGTCTGAATCTTCTACGAGAACCAATACTGGTTCATCTCCATCAGAGCTTTCTGTCACATTATCCTCGAAGTCGACCACCGCCTGTAGCACTTTTGTTTTGTTGGACGTTTGTGTTCTACTGCTTGGCGTCTCATGTTTTTTTGGTGTCTTATAGTCACGGTCGCGATTATGGGTTTTCGTAGGCGTGGTAGCCATTATTACATTTAATTTCACACACTATTGTTATCAAAAAATACAATTGTTATATTTTTAATTTAATATTTGAATTAAAATTCACTTTTCAAACACTTTTTACGCAAATTGCGCTTTCTTTCTTCACTTTTGTTATTTGCAATTTCGTGCAGATGTTTTTTGTTCGTGCTTATCAAGCATTTTGCTTGGGTAAATAGGTTGAAGTCTTTGTTAAGAATGCTGATGAACAACACAGAGTTGTTTGTTTATGAACAGGGTGGTTCGATGATATTATAATTAATAATAAAGCAAACCTTTTTTAATGCTTAATAAAAAAAAGTTATTTGGTTGGGTGAGGATCCAAAATAGAATGCAACTCATCCTAACTAGCTAGACACACTTCAATTGAATCCATTGCCAACTTTCGTTTTGTTCTTTTATCCAATTTCACTGACAAACCGAAAAATTCCTTTGAATCTCATAAGAGTATTGAAAAGTACTTATTCCGGTCACAATCCGAAAAGGCCACCATAGGTAATGCCGTGCAAATATGGTAATACATGATAGTCGATAATTCCATGCGTTTTTTGTAGTAACGGTATCTGTGGTGAATTTCGGTTTCATTCATCACACTCTGTATATTCATTAACACCAACACAACACGTCCAACAAACTCACCACAAAAATAGAAAAAAGCGCTATTTGGACAATGACTGGCATTTTTTGCACGATGACTGGCATTTCTTTGCACGATGACTTGCATGTTTTTGGTTGATTTAAATTTTTTAGGTCGATGATTTGCATTTTTTTGGTTTTATCGCCTATATCTCCGATCCTAAGTAACGCCCGATCGTAAAGAAACCTGTTTTGGAAGCCTTGATACCATGGTTACTAGCTTCATTTTCCCCCACAAGTCCATTTTTATCCGATTTAGCCCGATTAATTATATGTAGAGCACTTTTTTCTAGCCCTAAGGCTACACGATAACGAAAAAAAACTTCGACCACCGTGTTAGCAGAAAGAATACAACAAACAAATTGTTCCGTATGCAGGGATAAATTGAAATCCATTCAACACGGACTACTTCTTTTCATTCGAAATTTTTCGGAAAGTAGTGACAAACCCACAATGAAATTGTTCCTTATCTACTGCTCTAAACTCAGGCATAAGAGAAAATCTAACGAACCCTTGCATTATTGCTCCGAGTGCTAGTGTTTATGCTGGTTTCATAAATTATTCACCCGGACTATATGTTTTAAGTTTTATAAGAATTAAATTCTATTCGAATTACAAAATAAAAATAATCAGAACCCAGCAGGAAAATTTAACCACAATTCCCAGTTTCGCTTGGAAAACATGTATGGCAGACAGACAATTAGAAAAAAAAAAAAATAACTTTTGTTATCTCTCTTTTCTCTTTCTTTTTTTGCAACACAGGGGGGATGGCAAAAACTATTTTAGCAGAGATAAAACAAAAAATAACCGAAACACGCACACACTCACACATGCACTCTTAAAATTTAGGTAAACATGATTGGTTGGAGCAACACAGTGGGACTTCTATAAAATAAATGATAACTATAGCCAGGCATTAATTTTAATAACAATATAACAACAACAGCAACCACAACGACAGTTAACTTGAGTAAAAATTTAAATAAACAAATGGAGAAGGAATAAGAAGAGAGTGAGAGAACATACTTTTAACAAAAAAAAAGAGCATTTTAGTAAGAAAGTATCTCTTTCTTGATGGTGCTGACAACAAATTCAGCTTTGCTTGCTGTTGCCGGTGTGTTGGTTGTAAATTTTATAACAAAACAAGTTTTTTTTCTTTAAATTTTGTTGTTAAGAAAGGCTAAACACATCTATCTCCTAAAGGTAGAATTAAAAACAAAAAAAAATTTATTTGCTTGTTAGGTTTTGTTGGACTATAAGTTAGACAGTGACTTTAAAGGCAATAACAGTTAACCACAGACATTCGTTGCTAGTGGTTGGCAGTAGTAACTGGGGCAGAAGAGGACTTTTATAAATCTACGAGTGAAAATAACGTTAAATTTAAAAGTTTTAATTTAAAAGTGGAATAAAAAAGAGGTGATGATTGTTTAAAAATAATAATATTTTTAATAACAATATATTATTACGAAAACGTTTTAAAACGTAACAAACATTATTTGTGTGATTTAATAAATGATTTTTTAAAAATAATAATATTAATAATATATTATTCAACAAAACGAAAACGTTTTAAAACGTAACAAACATTATTTGTGTTGTTTTAAAAAAAATAAATTATAAAAAAAATCCATTTAGGTTTACTTTTGATAGAAAAAACAAAAATATTTAATTACAATCTATAAATAAATAATAAATAACTAAATTGTAAATTAATAACTACTAATAATAATCCCTATACACACACACAACTAAAACTACAGCATTTTTTTTACAAATAAATAATTCAAGTTAAGATTATAATAAAAACAAAACTTTTGTAATAAATAATCAATGAAGCTTAGCAATAATTATTTTACATTAACAAATTGAGTTTTTATAAGATACAGTGGGCGAAAAAAGAAATCTTACCAACAATATGTTTGTTATTGTAGTCGAATAGTTGCAAAAACGGGTTTAAATTAAAATTTGTGATTTAAAAAAGAGATCTTTTTAGGATTAATTTTTTTCTTTTTTTATTTATTTATTTTTATGGATAATAATAAGGGCGTAAATTACAATTTTTATTACATAAATCTATACAAATTTCTCAAGCGAGTTAATCGTGATAGCTAAAGATTCCTAGCCATTTAGCAATCAGACGTATCCTGCTAAAGTGCGTTCTGCTTCATCAGCAGTCGTTCTCTGGATGTGCCAATAGGGATGGCAGTATGGAATCTTAAGAGTAGCAAATATCTCATCCCTGGAATGAAAACCTAAGAACATGAAGAATATTATTGTGCCACGTAATACATACATATATGTATACAGAATTGGCCATTACAACCCTTCAGTCAGGATTACGGCCTTGCTTCTTACACCACTCATGTTGTGTGCCTTAGTTTAATACTTATGTGGCGGTACCTACAGTTTAACGTCGACTCCGAACGACAGATTTTTGACAAACTTTTTCATTGCAGTTTTATTTACTCTCAGAATTTTTGCCAGAAATCTGCTGGGAGGATATCGTCAAAGAAATATTTTTTTTCATATTTCGTTTTGATGTCTGGCCTGGGGCTCGAATCTGGTCTTTACGTCTAGTAAGCGAACATACTAACTACTAGACTACCACGTAATAGACGAGCGATATTTTCAATTGAAAAACTGGCTCGCCTATATGAACGTGCTTGTTTTTTTTTCATCGTTTGGACCTAGCCAGAGACCACTTACATATATGTATAATAAACAAAAATATTCATCCAAAATATTGTGAAATTTGACTTTTAATATTTTTTATAAGAAATTTCACTTCATCTGACGCGTAACAAAAAGAGCCAAAACAAAAAATTAAATACTATTAAAAAAAGAAATTCTAACATGGAAAACCCTGTACTTACATACGACTATATCCCTTTCATAGACAAAAATTTACATGAACCTAAACTGACAATAAATTGATTTGTTTCAATAATTTCTAAAGGTTCTATTACTGTTGCACAGTGTGCACTTGGGATTTGAAATTCTTTTTATAAAATTTAAAATAATTTTTTTTTTATTTTTATATTCAAGCAACGCATTTTATTTATTTCATGTTTCGTCTTTATTATTCCCCGTTTTTTATATGTCTTACGTTGTCGGTTGTAAGAAAATACATTTTAATTAAAAACAACAACAACAATATTACAAATGCATATACAAAAATTAATAAATATTCTCGTATGAAATAAAATTTAAAAAAAAATTACTTGTTTTATAAAAAAAAATTATTTGATTTATAAAAAATAATAAGTATTGTATGAGCGCGTGAGTGAGTAACTGACTGATTTGGATTATTTAAAGTGAGTTTATGCATATTAATTAGTTGCCAATTTGTTGTAGTGATTTAAAATGTATTAAAAACGAAAAATTGTGACAGGAAAATAACAACAACAACAGCAACAACAAACACATTGACAATCAATACAAAAAAGTCACTTTAACCTCAACCTTCAATATTTTCAATTTCAATTTTTTATTTTCGGCTTTGGTTTTGTTTTAAAATTAAATAAATTTTTTATTTATTTATTTGTCACAAATACTATGTATTTTGCCTGTCTGTCTGCATTGTATAACGGTTGTATGAGGTTGTGAATGAGTAAAACTGAAAAGAAACTTTTTTGGAAATGAATTTTTGGAACAGGAATTTAAAAACGGATTTCCTTCCTTCCATTTTTCATAAAAATTGAATTTTCAATGAAATAGTTGCACCATCACTTCCTACATTGAAATATGCGAGGGGTATTAGAAGGCTTAGGCCCTCCTAAAGTGTTTTAATTTAATAAATACATTTTTAGGAAAGAAGTTTTTCACCGATATAGGAAACTCTTTTGCAACTCTTTGGCATATTTTGTTATTTCTATAAAATTTTCATTGCCACGTAGCATTTCGTTTCGGTGTTTACCGAAATAGCCATACCTAGACAGCATTCGAGTTATGCAGAGTGATTAACTTCTCATTCTCTGCCACTGTACAAATTTATCCATTCTTAGTATCAGTTTTGTTGTTGTTTTCACTTGCAGTTTCTCATCATAGATTCCATTCGTAGCTCATTCACTCGGTAGAGTAGAAGTCTACTGGGATTGTGCCTTTGACTATAAAAACAGTTTTCCGTGAAACCGGAAAATTAGTCCTAAGGTCACTAGACAAATTAAACTAGTGAATCAGTGGTTCTAATGTCACCATATGGTATCACAAGAACTTATTTATCAGTTGTTCGTTTTGATGTCTGGCCTGGGGCTCGAACCCGAACACACTACCTACTAGACCTACGGCGACTACCACTAGTTTAGAAAACAAGTATCAAATTGTACTAGTGAATGCCGCTTTAATTTGCCATTAATTTACTGAGCATTCCGGTTAATCGCCAGGCTTTTTTTGTAGCTTCAATTATCTGGTGCGTTCATTTAAATCTGACGTTGATATCTTAGTGCCTAGCACATCGAAATCTTCCAGAAATTTTATATGCTTTTTCTTCAGCAATATTTAGCTCTGCTTTTTACATAGCGAGACACTACCCATGTTGTTTCAATCATGTTTTGCCTCCGTTCTATAACATTCTAAGTCGAAAAAGTGTGTTTTGAGTTATGAGCTCTAAAAGTTTTCACGCGACATACGACTATATGTGTATTCTAAGTAGATTTTTCTCTATAACTTCGGAACGGGTCGGCGCATCTTAACCAAATTTTGACAGTATTTAAGTTAGAGAACGTAGAATTGAAAAATGCAAGAACATTAAAAACGTTCAAAGTACACTTAGAACGTTATAGGATAGAGGCGTCGATGTATACTTTAGAAAAATATTATAAAAATCTTATAATTTTTAAACAAATTTTTGAAAATGTTAAAACTATTCAAATTTAATTCAATATAACTTGTAGTCTAGTTTGGAAATTATTTATAATTGTTTTTTTAAGACACAACACACTGTAAGTAGTGGTTGCATAAAGGGTTTTCGGGGCATTCCCCCGTTGAAATAAAAATGCAAATATTTGCAAATGTATGGCGGGGATTATTTTCTTTTTTTTTCTACATTACATTAGTGTGTAAATATATTAATATTTACAGTTCTTAGAAATATATGTATGTTGTTCTGTATTTAATTCATTAATTCTACTATTCTAGTGGCAATTCATTTGTATAGAGATTTTATAAAGAATTGTTATGAATTATTTTGAAATTGAAAACTAAAGATAAGTATTTCTGTCACAAAGTTTACATCAATAAATTCGATATCTTTCACAAAAAAAAATACATATCTTCTTTAAGAATATTAAACACTTTATTTAAATCCTTATTTAATCGCCGTAGTCTAGTAGGTAGTGTGTTCGCTTATTAGACGTAAAGCCCGTGTTCGAGCCCCTGGCCAGACATCAAAACGAAATATGAAAAAAAAATATTTCTTCGGCGACTTCCTCTCAGCAGATTTCTGGCAAAAATTCTGAGAGTAAATAAAACTGCCATGAAAAAGTTTCTCAAAAATATGTCTCTCAGAGTCGACGTTAAACTGTAGATCCCGTCACTCAAATATAAAATTAAGGCACACAACATGAGTGGTGTGAGAAGCTAGGGCGTAATCCTGACTGAAAGGTTGTAATGGCCAATTATGTTATGTATGTATTTAAAGCCTTATAAGATTCTTTAACAAAATTATAAAGTTTTTTCAATTAAAATGTTCAAATGGCAATATGAATGTGGAAACGGTGTAATAAAATTGAAAAACAATTTTTTCTTTCCAATTTTGAATATTAATTTTGAAATGAAAGTGCTTGGATTTTAGGAAGGAAGTGTTTTTTATTTGTTTTTATTTTATAAATTGAACTTTTTTAGTGTCATTCATTTGTGCATTAATTATCATCGAAAGTAAATCGTTATTGACAAAATTAAACAATTAAAGCACCGCCAGTCAGTCATTAAACTTTAATCGTGCGCGTAAGACATTTAATTTAAATCCATTGAGATGGCCCACACACAAAAAATAAGAAAATGTATACGATATTTGCGAAAACTTTACACGTACGGCGACAATTGATTATCGCAAAACAGTTAACAAGTTCAATGAGATTTTAATTTTTATTAAATAAGATACGGTTTCTTTTACCTCGAAAATAAATTCATGATATTTTGTAAAAACTTAACAAAATAGTCAATAAATTATGTGGCAGAGTAATTATTGGCATATTTAGTTGAAGTCGCCGTAGAAGTAAGGCCCGAGTTCAAACCCTAGGTCAGACATCAAAACGAAGTATGAAAAAAAAAAAGAAAATATTTCTTCGGCGACTTCCTCTCAGCAGATTTCTGGCAAAAACTCTGAGAGTAAATAAACCTGCCATGAAAAAGTTTCTCAAAAAATCTGTCGTTCTGAGTCGACGTTAAACTGTAGGTCCCGCCATTCAAGTATAAACTAAAGGCACACAACATAAGTGGCCTGAGAAGCTAGGCTGTAATCCTGACTGAAGGGTTGTAATGGCCAATTATGTATGTATGTTATGTATTTTGCCAGAAATCTGCTGAGTGGAAGTCGCGAATGAAATATTTTTTCATATTTCGTTTTGTTCGACTTGTCTGACCTGGAGTTTGAACCGTGACCTCACGTCTAATAAGCCAACACACTATCTACTATAGCATGCAGAAACTATTTAGAAATGTTAAAATTTTTAAAATGTTAACAAAACAAATTACCTTTAGAATTACAATAGAAGTGCAATAACCTAATGTTTCCTGCCTATCTTGATTTCCAATTATTTTCTTTAGCTGGACATAATTTATGTCTTTACTAAACGAAGACTCTCTTGTAAATCTTTTGTAAATTATAGCAAAATTGCAAGGCAATGCTTGTTTTCCGTATTAAACAAGTTTGTTTGGTTGGTATCCATTCTTTGATAGTCATCATCATCGAACATTGACCTTAAACTGGTTAAACGATTTCAGTTTCAGTTTTTAGCCAATTCTTATTACAGAATTACAAAAAAAAAACAACGAAATACAGTCTAGAACAAATAGATAGACTCTTGTAATCACTTGCTAAATACATGTTTAATGCATCATGCATAATGCTCTTTGTAAACGTAACGTAAAGCCATATGCATATGTATGGGTGCAATATTTTGTGAGACACTGTAATGTAATGCAAATAAATGCATGAAGATACGATTTATTTTATCGATACATTGAGCATATTTGGTCACCATCTTGCTTAGTATCCAGTTTATTAACAGCAATTTTAGAAGATATTGAAAGAAACTGGTTATAATACCATGACGCAGAGACTATGGTTATGAATGCATCGATTATTTTTCCTTTTTAACTATTTTCTGAAATTGATTCTTAACGTATTGCTTAGAGATATTTCATGATTTCTTATGATCTGTAGTTTTCAGGTTTTCAGTTTTTCAAAGTTAACGAAGCTTGTGATTAATTCGACGGCACATCTTTTTCATTCATAACATTCTTTAAACAATTTCCGATTAAGACTCAAAATTATGCAGTCAGTGGTTGCCAATTATAAAAAAAAATCAATTCTAAACGGTTAAGGTTACTTAACAAAGAAGATATTTACGTTACTGCACTACATACAGTGGTGGCCACGAATTTAAGACACGACTTATTTGTGATAATTGAGAAATCTCAAGAAACCCATGATATTTTGGAAAAATATACTTTGGAGTTTTGCCGCTTCGGCTCTGATGGAAAGCAGTACGTCTGGCGCCCTCCAAACCTAGAGCATCATCCAAAGTACACCCTAAAAACAACATGGTGGTGGAAATGTGACGGTGTGGGCAGCATTTTCCTGGCATGGTGTAGGCCCCATTTACAATATAAATTCTAAAATGGACCACCATGTTTACAAAAATATTATAAAATATACAAAAATAAAGGATTTCCCACTAAATACTAGGATTTTTTTTTATTAAGCTGAGCTTAATTTAGAGAATAGTGTTATATTATGCCTATGTCTTAAATTCGTGACCAGGTAAAATTTGTGTTTATGTATATAATATGTAAATAAAAATTCTTAACCGAATATAGGTAAGAAAATATTATTAATTTTTCTTCATAACATTACTAAAATCCTAAAAAAATATCATGGACCCATAATTTTTTCGATAAAATGTAAAAATGATCTCAAATAACTCAGTCTTATGTCGTGTCTTAAATTCGTGGCCACCACTGTATGCATTAAACAGAATTGCTTCGCTTCTGGGGAAATTTGCTAACAATTTTGGATTCTGGAATCCTCAGAAGAGAAGAAGAAAGGGTTGACCAATAGATTCCTCTACACAAGGACATTGAAGGTAATAACAAATCTAACGCAATTCAAAGAGCAAAAAGAGGAAATAGTGTTTCTGGACGTTAGATTTGAAACTATCTTTGTATGTCGTAAGAAATAGAAAAACTCATGCGGGAAGACAGTTTGACATATGAATACATACATAATTGGCCTTTACAATCCTTCAGTGAGGATTACGGCCTAGGTTCCCACACCACTCATGTTGTGTGTGTTAATTTTATGCATGAGTGACGGGACCTATAGTTTAAAGTCGACTCTGAACGACAGATTTTTGAGAAACTTTTTCATGGCAGGTTTATTTACTCTCAGTATTTTTGCCAGAAATCTGCTGAGAGGAAATCGCCGAAGAAATATTATTTTTTTTTCATATTTCGTTTTAATGTCTGGCCTGAGGGCTCGAACCTGGGCTTTACGTCTAATAAGTCTACGGTGACTACTACATATTTCATACAATTATCACCTTGTAAACTTATAAAGTCTTGTACAGTTGCATTCTTGCTTAATAAAATCGCCTCCGTTTTCAACATCACAGTTTGAGGAAGTGCTGTAAGATATTAATTTGCGAGTAGGTCATATTCATGTTTACTATTCTAATAGTTAGCCTTACTAACATGACCTACTATCGCTTCTGATTCGCTAACTCCCATAGTGAATTTATCGATAACGTTTCAATTCTAAGCAAATAACAGCATCACCATATAATCAGCTCCATGTTTCTCTTCGCTGTAATTTTCATCATTCCTTGACAGCGATAACAATTCTTTTCAGTCTTTTTCAAACTCAGTCCAATTGACTTCTAAAGCTTAGGCGAACATCACGATTATTATCGCTAGTAACTTGGATCTGTAGTCGTTATATTTAAACAATGTTTAGAAAGTACTCTAAATATGTACATACTAGCTGTACCCTGCGCGCTTTGCTGCACTACAAACTAAAATAAATTTGAAGGAAAGACATTAGACAAATATCCAATTAAGTTTGAATCATTTTATTGATTTTGTTTCTCGTTGTCCAGATGATTCAGACGAACGGGCCTGAGTAGTACGCATTCGATCAAGTGATTCTGTGCGGCATGTACTCGAAGATTTTTCAGTCTCAATGCTGATTCTGAGGCTAGTAATGCTCTTTTTCTAATGCAACTTAGAAACCTTCGTCGGCTCATGCGCAACAACTTTGCTAAAGATTAAATGCATAGTTTACGATTCCATAAAGTACATTCATTTTTATATATATAGATAATTTAAACTTGAAAAAAAAATAAATAAAACAAAAGTCTACGAATTAATTTTGGTTATATTTTTGGTTACAAAATTTTTTTCTTTCCCTTCTATCTTTCCCCCCGCGTCGTTCTTTACACTTTATTTTCTTTGGTTTTATACATCAAGAATCACAGATAGCATACTTGTAGGGGTAACTACTATGCGTATGAGTAATATATTTCAAATGCAATTAAATATTAAGTATGTAGTATGTAGTATGTAGCATACGTGGGCATGGCCCCTCGCTCATTTGGAATATTAACATAAGAAGTAGCCTATAACTCCTTCCAGATATACAGGAAGATACTGTGAAAATTTCAAGAAAATCGGAAAATCGGTTCAGCCGTTTAATCGTCTATAAACTTCAAACATACAAACATACAATCAAACACACATTCATTTTTATATATAAGATGTATATATGAAATGCGGACAAATCTAATATAAAATCTAATGTCAAATCTAATTATAATCCTAAGCGATTAGTAGAAAAACAAAATAATAATAAATCTGATTAAAATGTGGAAAACGTTCGTTTAAATTACTGCAACCCTGAATAATAATTACAACAACAACAAAAAAGCTGATTTACATATATATTGTTAATAAAAAATATAATTTATTTAATTAAGGTCTTACAAAAAAAAAAAACACAGAAAGTCGGTTATACCTGTCAATCAATCAATCAATCAATCAATCAATAAAATTTAGATCCCGCCTAATAATAAAAATCGTAAATCTCTCTCAGACAGTTTAAAAGCAAACAAAATTTTAAAACCCTCAATAAAGGCCATTAAAAATTATTTAATATTATAATTATTCTGTTTGTTTTTTATTATTTTTTATTAAAAAAAAAGGTGTCAACATTTTATTTATTTTTGTGGTTTTATTATTAATTTTTCTTTTTTGATAATTTTGAATTCAAGTGGTGGTTCACTCACTCACTTTAGTAGAGAAAAAATTTCACTTTAAATTTCTATTTTATGAAACATTCACTCTTTTTTTGTTGTTGTATTTGTTAGTAGAGAATTTGTTGTTTATTTTGATTTACTTATTTTATATTTTGTTTTGTTAATTCTTTCTTTTTCCAAACCATCGTTAAATTATTCATCAAACTTGACGTAGCAGAGTTTTTAATTAATTTGTGATTTGGATAGATGTTTAATTTGATCTAATAATTCTATGGCAGTTGATTTTGGTTTAGGAAGTACGATCGATATATAACCGGTACAAAATTTATCGCTTAACAATTTTAAATGTCTTGAAGAAATGAGTTTAATTGCTTGAATTTAATGTGGATTAGAGTAGATGAGAGAGAATCAGTTTACAGTAAGACCCCGCTTAACGCTATTCCGCTTAACGCTTTTTCAGTATTACGCGGTAGTACAAAAGCGGTGCACTATGTATCTTTTTCAACGCTCTTTTGTTAGTCTGTCCAGAATAAAAATTCCAACTGTATTTTCCGAAGTTGCAGTCACAGTACGAAGGCATCGTTCCTGCATCACAGTTGATTTATTAGTTGCCTCGTATAATGCTGTTTCGTTTAGCGCTGGAACTTATTGGAACATATCCCCCACGTTAAGCGGGACCTTACTGTAATTTTCGGTATTTCTTTAACCCACGGCTACTACAAGGTAAACGCGAACATATTTCCCTTTGACTTTAAATACTCTCATGAAGTATCCACTGAACTAATGCCAGAATAAAGTTCTAAGAATTCTGCTGTCTGGCAAGCATTATTACCAAAGACGCAGCATCCGATCCTGATGTTAAGGACAGAATGAGCAGATTCAGAAATGCATTATGTTGGCCCCGCATTCGCCGTAGTCTAGTAGGTAGCGTGTTCGCTTATTAGACGTAAAGCCCGGGTTCGAGCCCCAGTCCAGACATCAAAACGAAATATAAAAAAAATATTTCTTCGGCGACTTCCTCTCAGCAGATTTCTGGCAAAAACTCGGAGAGTAAATAAACCTGCAATGAAAAAGTTTCTAAAAAATCTGTCGTTCGGAGTCGACTTTAAACTGTAGGTTCCGCCACTCAAATATAAAATTAAAACACACAACATGAGTGATGTGAGAAGCTAGCCCGTAATCCTGACTGAAGGGATGTAATGGCCAATTATGTATGTATGTTGGCCTCGATAGGGTATGGCATTCGTCGCAAATATTCAGAAAGTAACACTAGACTAAATCGATATACGAGTCGTGGAAAGTAAACAACTTTTAAATAAATCCCTCAGATGTATAATGACAATGTTCTGACCAAAGCAGATACATAAAGTGGTCTACACGCTATGTCTAACGAAGATCCAATCGACATTGAAATCACGGAGAAGAAAACTTAACTGGACTGGTAGTATATTGAGGAGCCCAAAATTATATATCCATCAGCTGGACAATCAGGACATCCCAATCTAAATCTAAAAGAAATCGCTTCTTTATTTCGGGTGATTAAGTCTTCATTGTCAGCTTTAAAGATTTGCAGATCTTGCGCTGACCGACCTCTCCCTCCTGGATTCGGGGGAACTTCGTGCTCAAGTGAGCTTCTGGTATGAAACTACCACACTAACCTAACCTAGCTTTAAAGGCACTAGATTTTAAAATGCCCCACAGAAATATCTTAAAAACGGAGATCGTTTACAATGGTCAATAGTGTGCATTCAAGTACTTCAAAGCCATAACGCATCAACACATCTGAATAAGTGAAATACATATTCCCCTTGGATATCCTGATACTTATCTGCAGTATATCTGTTTTATGAAATTGCATCTGAGTAAAATTAAAATCTTCAGATCTTACATGGGTTTACCGTTTTTATGAATTTTTATTGATATTTTTCTTTGGGTGTAAAAACAAACTAACTGTTATTGTTCTCATAATATTATAAGTCTTGACATTTACCGATATTGTGTATTTTTTTTATTAAATTTTTATTCACTCTCTATTTCTCGGTTGTTTTTTCTTTTCAGTTCCATTTTGTCAACCGCTATGAATCGTTCACACATTCCATTACTGGCTGGGCTCATTTTGGGCTTAAGCTGGTTATATTGCTTTTGTGATGCAGCCATCATTGACAACAGTTATCGGCATTATCGTTTGCCCAGTTCCCTAAGACCGGAACGTTATAAATTGAAAGTTATCACCCATTTAGAGAATCCATCGAATTTAACATTTGAAGGTCAAGTTTCGATACGTTTCAAGGTCCAACAGGACACCACGAACATAACGTTACATTCGCAAAATTTAACCATCGATGAGAGTCGAATTAAATTGAAAAGTTACGATGATGATGAAAAAATTGATTGCCTGCTGATGGTGACAAGGGTACCTGAACAGGATTACTTCATTATACAATTGTGTCAGACATTGCGCAAGGGTCAGGAATATAAATTAAAATTATATTTCACCGGCATATTGAATGAAAAGTTGCATGGCTACTATCGTAGTTCGTATGTGGTTAAGGAGACCAATGAGACGAGGTATGTTTGTATGTTATCGCTTGCTATCGCTTGGGATCTGATTTGATTATTTATTCTTTAGATGGCTTTCGGTAACCCAATTTGAACCGGCTCATGCCCGTGCCGCTTTCCCATGTTTTGACGAACCCGAATACAAGGCTAAATTTGTCATATGGATGGGTCATCATAAATCCTTGACAGCTTTAAGTAACATGCCGTTGGAGAAACAGACAACCATGTAAGTTATTAAATCAAACATAACCTATTTCACAAGCCTTGCATCGTGTTGTATGACACCCATGTAAATTATTAAATCAAACATAACCTATTTCACAAGCCCTGCATCGTGTTGTATGACACCCATGTAAGTTATTAAATCAAACATAACCTATTTCACAAGCCCTGCATCGTGTTGTATGACACCCATGTAAGTTATTAAATCAAACATAACCTATTTCACAAGCCCTGCATCGTGTTGTATGACACCCATGTAAGTTATTAAATCAAACATAACCTCTTTCACAAGCCCTGCATCGTGTTGTATGACACCCATGTAAGTTATTAAATCAAACATAACCTATTTCACAAGCCCTGCATCGTGTTGTATGACGAAGAGCATTTCGCAATTTCTGATTCGATTTTAATATAATTTGATTTATTCCAATTTTTTCCAGAACCGGCCTTAACGATTTCGTCTGGAGTATTTTCGAGGAATCGGTACCCATGTCCACCTATTTAGTGGCCTACACTGTTAACGATTTTGCCTATAAAAAATCTGAAATGGATTTGAATGCAAATAATGACATTGAATTCCGTACATGGGCGAGACCAGATGCTATTGATCAGTGCGTTTATGCCAGTGAAGTGGGACCCAAAGTATTGAAATACTACGAAGATACATTCGGTATACCATTTCCGCTAAAGAAAATCGATGAAATTGCTATACCCGACTTTAGTGCTGGTGCTATGGAAAACTGGGGCTTGGTTACCTATCGCGAAACAGCTTTACTCTTTGCTCCCAATGTATCTTCGAATTCCAATAAGCTGCGTATTGCTCAGGTTATTGCTCACGAATTGGCTCATCAATGGTTTGGTAATTTGGTCACCATGAAATGGTGGACCGATTTATGGTTGAATGAAGGTTTCGCTACCTATGTCGCTAGTTTGGGTGTACACCATCTAAGTCCTGAATGGGATTCGTATAATGTTGAGTCATTGGAGAATATTTTAAATATTTTCCGCAGGGATGCCCAATTATCTAGTCATCCCATATCGCAACCCATATTGAATACCAGCCAAATTGGTGAACGGTTTGATGCGATTTCCTATAAAAAGGGTTCGGCTGTATTGAGAATGTTGCATTCGATATTGGATAAGGAGGCCTTTTTCGAGGGCGTACGAGACTATCTAAAAAAACATGAATACTCGAATGCCGAACAAGATGATTTATGGCTGGCCTTTACAGAGAAAGCTCATCGTCACAACCGACTCGATCAGCAATACGATATGAAAACCATTATGGACTCGTGGACCTTACAAACCGGTTATCCTTTGATCAGAGTCACACGTAATTATAAAACTGGTTCAGTGGAAATAAGTCAACATCGATTTTTGGAAAATAAAACATTGGCCGAGCAGCAAACTGAAGCTCAACCTTGCTGGTGGGTACCTCTAAGTTATACCACAGCCAAGGATATGAATTTCATAAAGACAACACCACAAATATGGTTGGAATGTGATGAGGCGGGTAAAAGTAAAACTTTAAGTCTGGACAATTTGGCCAAAGAAGATGAGTGGCTGATTTTCAATATCCAATTATCGGGTGTCTATCGGGTAATGTACGATTTGGACAATTGGCGTCTGTTAAATGAAACGCTGAATAGTAAGGAATTCAATGCCATACATGTTATGAATCGGGCTCAGGTTATCGATGACAGTTTATATTTGGCCTGGAGTGGTTATAGTGACTACGACATAACTTTCGATATTTTGGGATATTTAATACAAGAACGTGAATATTTACCTTGGAAAGCAGCCCTAGAAGGTCTAGCCAATGTGAATAGATTGCTGAGACCATTTACCCCACAATATGAATTGTTTAAGCGCTATATGCGTCATATTATTACACCGGTCTACAATGATTTGGGAGGCATTAATGCAACGACATTTGATGATAGCAATTCGTTTAGCAAAATCCTGCATAAGGCTATGACTGCCGGCTGGGCTTGCCGTTTAGAAATGGAGGATTGTGTTCAAAACTCCATTAAATATTTTAACGAATGGAAGGCTGCCAGTGAACCTAATGACGAGAACAAAATACCTGTAGACTTAAGACCTACCGTCTACTGTACAGCCATACGTCATGGCAATGAAGAAGACTGGAACTTCTTGTGGCAACGCTATAAGGAATCTAATGTGGCTACTGAAAAACGTACCATTATATTCGCCTTGTCCTGTTCACGTAACACTAAGACCCTGAGAAATTACATCGATATGACCTATGAGAGAGGTCAAATACGTAAACAAGATTCCACTTATGCCTTCGGCTCAATAATACGTAATGAATTTGGTTTTAATATTGCCAAAGACTATTACATGGAAAACATTGATAAACTAAATGATTAGTAAGTTGGATCTGTAGAAAATTCTTTTAAACGAACGCATATTTAATAAAATTCTTTTTCTTGTAATTTACAGCTATGGTCCCTATTCCAATGATTTGGGTCATTTACTAAGCCCTCTGGCTGGTCAAATTATTTTAGGCGATGATCTTCAACAGTTAGCCCAGGTTATTGAAAAGAAAAAGGATCTATTTAAGAAATCTGAAAAGACTGTACAGAGCGCTTTCGAAACCATCAATTTCAATCTGGAATGGATTGATCATAATGTACGTGATACCAATTCACGTCTACAAACACGCTTGCGTATTGTGGATGTCCTTCAAGGTGGGGAGGAGGAGGCTTAATTTCGAATTTCGATTTGCATGTGTGAGATGTTGTTCTAGTATATATAGTATGTGAAATTGTAAAATGTTTTTACGTTGAAAGGTTCCATGTTTTAGGTTAACATCAGCCCACTTAACATTTGATAATATATAATTCTAAGAATTCCTTAGTTTTAATACAATTTGATTTGTGATTTTATATAGTCAGCCCACTAGATTATATGAAGTGATGTATTCTATCGTTTTAATTACATATTGTCACACACACATTTTTTTTTTAACAAATCATTCATTAATTTTTCTATTTTTTTTAAATAAATGCACTATATTTATATGTATGTATAAGTTTTAATAACACATGTAGTTTTACTCTTATCTAGATTGGGTTTCCACCATAAGGAAGAGTTGGCATTCTTGCCCTTCTATAGAATCTTTTTTGTTTGAACTTTCTCTGAGGTTGAAATCGCAGTAGTCTAGTAGGTAGAGTGTTCGCTTATTAGATGTAAAACCCGGGTTCAAAACCCTAGGTCAGACATCAAAACGAAATATGAAAAAAAAAGAAAATATTTCTTCGGCGACTTCCTCTCAGCAGATTTCTGGCAAAAACTCTGAGAGTAAATAAACCTGCCATGAAAAAAGTTCTCAAAAATCTGTCGTTCGGAGTCGACGTTAAACTGTTGTAGGTCCCGCCACTCAAGTATAAGATTAAGGCACACAACATGAGTGGTGTGGGAACCTAGGCCGTAATCCTGACTGAAGGGTTGTAATGGCCAATTATGTATGTATGTTTCTCTGAGGTATGTTAACGAGATGGTACCTTCCACCAAAAGTTATAAACCGAATCTTTCACACCTAACGGTACCTGTGGAAGTAGATATTAATAACTGCAATAAAGTGTAGAGAGTAAAATGGAATCTGTATTTACTGTGAAAATCTATATCTCCTTGAGAAAGCAACGAACCTTAATCTGATGCAACGCATACAACAGATCCGCCTGCATTCTTATTACTAACGGGTTCAACATCTTTTCAACTGGATCTTTCAGAAGTTAATATAAATCTTGGGCGCCCTGGTAGTCTCGTGGGTAGTGTGCTAGACTGTTAGCGTGAGGGTCGTAAGTTCAATTCCCACCAGAGGCTATGGTCTGTTACACAACACCGAGCACATGGTCTAAGTTACTCAGCTCGTTATAAATAATTATATATAATTTATAATTGTATTATAATAAATAAATAAATAAATCACTGACTGTGAGCTACTAGACAAGTAGAATTTTGACGAATTTGGATACTTCCACCCAACTTTGACTTCTTAAAGAAATTCAAAACAACTATTCCGTGCAGGGACTAATGTACGAATAGAATAACACACCTCGTCTGCGACGATGAACAAAACTTTCCGAATTGCTCAAATAAAAATCACGCTATGTATGAAGGTTCCTTTTCAGGTTCCGCTGATATAGCTCAACCGAAAAGGCTACCGAACTATTATTTCGTTTTCTAGGCGAAAAAATCTCTATATTCGCACATTATGACCTAATGGGTAGAGGGAAACTAAAACCCAACTTACAAGCTAATATTCTACATAGGGAATCTGAATAAAAACCAGGGAGTGTTATTATGCATTTCGATTCGAAGAACAAATTTTCGAAATTTTACGGCGGAAGATTCGAATAACAGTGCAGTGTAGTGGACGCACACAAGTTCCATACCATACGTGACAAATGAATCTTGGTCAGTCATGAAGACATGAAGAAAAGGAAGAAAGTAACATCGTGGTCACTGATCTGTTGGCGGCAGATATTCAGAAACCAATTGGCTTTATCGTGAGCTCCGGTTAGCTTCAAGAACAGGATGTAAGATTTCTTATAACATTACCATAGCGCCACACTGGCCTGCATACATACATATCGATGGCTTAATATAGAAAGGTCGTATCTTACATTTTCAGTACTTTACAGGAGAAGGAAAAAACTTAATAAAATCTAATACAAAAGTGTTATGTTATGTTTCTTTTAATTACTGTAAATCAACTATTCGTCAACATAGGAACCTGAATTTTTCAGAGGATGTGTATGGGGGTTTTGTCTACCATAATATGTAAAAATTCCGATTTTGAAAAAAACGAGATACGACCTTTCTATATTAAGCCATCGATATGTATTTCTAAACTTTTTGAGGACATCCACATCTATCTACTGAATCGTTCTGCAAACGCTTTTAAACAACACAACATGCAGAATATAAAAAGAGATTTATTGATAAGAAAAAAATAATAATGGAGTTCTTTTTACAACACCTGCTAATTTAAACTTGAAAGAGAGTCCATTGGCAAATTGTTTATAACAACAGACATAATTTTTTACACGTTTAAATACGATAAATACATATGAGTACTTAAAATTAAATCAAAAAAAATTCTAAACCTAAGCCAGTCTCTAACCAGAGAAAGTGCTGTATTCATATTCTAGAATTCAAAATGACAAATGGATTGTTGTTGTTGACTGAATAGAAACAATTTATTTTTAAATAATATTTTTTTCTCTTTTGTTTTTTTTTTTCTTGGAATATGTATATATATTTTTCATTTGTTTGTTTTATTAATATTGTTTTTGTTATTATTTTTTTTTTTAATATAATTTTATGTGTGATTTTTAGTAAATAATAATTTTTTTATTTTTTTTATATATATTTTTCGTTAATGTATAATGTGTACTTAATGAAGTGTTTTATTTTTAATTTCTTTTTGTTTATAATTAATATTAATTTTTATGTTTTATTATTTGGTTTCATAATTGTTTTTCCATTTTATATCGATCATACATAATGTAATCGATAAATAATTTAACACTTAATATGCATGATAATTTAATTTATATTTAATAATTAGTATATTGTAATGTATACTTTTTTTCTGTTATCATTTATTTTTTCATTGTTTTTTTAATTGTATAATACAATTATAAAATAATAATTACAAAGATTTATGAAATAAAAAAGAATTATAATAATAATGTAAGCTCTATAGCATAACAAGGACCCCTCATAGCCTATTATGCAGGCCTATATAAAATGGAAAATCTTTGGAAAATCCTTACGCAACAACCAACTATTAAAATACAATAGCCCTAGAACATTTTCATAGAGGTCATTATTTCCAGTCAATGACAGATTACTACTCCACTATGCATTGGAATAGTGTTGCATATAATAGAGTAAAGCGGAAGTACTCATTGTGCATAAAATTAAAAAACGTAAAATGTATTGGAATTGAAGATATACAATGAGCGCCATAAGTGAGCCAACACCCACTATAATTTTAAATTTTCTATTATGTTCTTAAGTATAAAAAAAGTTCCTTTATCATGAATTGTTGTTTTTGTTTTAACATTTTATAAGTAATAAATATACGTTTTTATTTTTGGAAATTTATTCGACTATTCTCAGTGGAGTTTACTCACTTTTGGTGCTCCCTGTATTAGCATTCACAAGGTTGATGGCGTATGTATAGAAAAACTTGGTACGTTAGCGTTTGACAGACACTGATAGCAGACTACAATGTGACAAGAAACCATGACACCCCTCTTCAGACAAAACTTTCAACGTTCGCGAATGGTTGATACTCCCTTAGGAGCAGCTTTTACTTTTGATTCAGGATGCCAAAGAAGATTTCATGCGTTGTCCTAGATACAATACCGAAAGACTGTATTTCTAACTACAGTTAGAATTTGCCATAGGTCTAAAAAGATATCGCCCAGATAATGGAAATTGCAGTTGATAAGTTAACGTATGCTGGTAAGTCTTTTTCTTTTAAAATTCTGTAAGCTGCAAAAGGGAAATAACATTTATCGAAAGACAGGCATTGTGAAGATTTTTGGAATATTTTAACGCGTTCAATACCGATATGGATATATAGTAAGATATGGACTTAACACCGTTATTATTGAAAGGAGACCAAGTTTGATGCTAATTCCTCTTTTTCATATTGTCCAATTGTTAACGCTATAGGTCAGAGTGAACGTCTTGATGGCATGGAACAGTCTAAAATTTGTCGACCACCAAACGAGTATTGCGCCTGTTGCATTTAGACTGTCTTTATAGACGTGGTGGATACCAATCAACAAAAAAAGTTGCTAACGCTAGAATAAAACAATGTATGTGGTCCTTAAATTATGCTTCAAAAAATAAAATAAAAAAATTTTTTATATTTAAAAGAAATCACAGAAATTAAACTCTTGTTATCAAATTATTTTCGTTTTTCTTGTTGTAGTTTATAGGTTTCAACAAATTTTTAACAATATTTTGTTTAGAATTCTGTTAGAATTTTGAATTTACTCTTTTTATTAATATTATTGTTAATAAAGCTTTATTAGCAAATGTTGTTTTATTTTTATAAGCTTGTCCTTTTAATGTATGCCATTGTTTTTAAACATCTTAAAAAAATATCTATAATTTTATAAATCGAGTTTTTAAAAATTTGTTTTTATTATTTATTTCCATTATTTCTCAATGCTATACAATCAATGGCCAAGTGAAATATAGAAAATAAATAAAAAAAATTATAGACAAAAACGATAAACATAAAAATAAAAAGAATATCAAAAAAAAAAATAAATAAATTAATTAATAAAAGAAATATGCCGAAACGAAATGAATTTTTGTTCAAAGACTTTTAATTAAATTAAAAATCTATTGAATTAAATTGATTTTTACAAGTTTTTATAGTTCATTTGTCTTTTACATATGTATGCATGTGTTTATGGTATAGATTTAAATATTAAATTTTAAAAATATTATTTAATTTCAGTGTATTCATAATTTGTCTGCTTATAAATGAATAATTTCTTGTTGTTTTCTGTTTTATATTATAATTTTACTTGAATACTTGTAGGCATTTAGTATTTTAGATTTCATTGCATATTTCAGGGATTGATTTATTAATTATTATTGGTTGTAACAAATACTCAATCTTTCATTTTATAATTACATATTTCCAGCTTTTGTTTTATTAATTTAAATTCGTTATTAATTTTTATTATATATATTTGTTATTGTTTATTTTCAAATATACCCATTTTTTTTATTGTTTAATAATAAAAATGTTTTTTTTTTTGTTTTGTTTGGATTTTGCTAAAGGAAGGATGTTTTTATTTTAGGAATCATTTATTTTTTTCGCTTGCCTTTTTAAATTATTTTCTTTTTTTCTTTTTTTTTTACAATTAATTTGTTATTTGGGCTACAAAAAAAAACAGACTATAATTTGTTTATGCATTAATTTGCTTACATTTGTGGAGGAGTTCTGATTATGGGATTTTATATATTCTATATTTAATATACGTACATACAATATGTATTTATTATATACAATTTAATAGTTATTCTTAAACGCCTAAAAATGTTGCTCATTTTAGTAAATTTTATAAAAAACAAAAGAAATAACAATAAATATTTAGTTAAACAATAAGAAGAAATTGAAAGGCTTTTATTTTATAAGCTCTACAACACTCAAAAAGAGGCCGCTGAATAAAGAAGTAATTCACGTAAAACTCATTTCAATTGGCATTGCTTGTGTTGTAAAGTGGAACAGAAACCACATTGGCACATTGCTTTACAGAATTAGTAGACTTGACAATTTTAGTAATGACCACCAAATACAGTATTTGTTGACTAGATGAAGTAGACTCCAATGTCGTCACACTTAACCTCTTCCTAGGCTATGTTGTGTCTCTACCATAGTCAATGCCACTAATCTACAAAACCGAATTGGGTTGAGAAATAATTTTGCCTAGAAAATTTAAAAAAGTTTTTATTAAGAGGCAAAGAAGCATCCCCTACAAGACTAATTGTTTGTCATCAATTTGTTTGACTTTAATAATCTGAATAATCTCGTTTTAGTTTGAGTAATTCCTAGAACGTATAATAGACTACTCTGCCAGATATACAATTCAGGCACAGTATTTGGTTGAAAGCACGATAGCCTCTGGGTGAAGCTTTTGACAACCGCCAAGGTCCAATGAGTTATGAGAGGTGAATGCAATGTCTGTCCTGTACTTAGATTAAGTGAAATGTATTTGTTCTCGGAACATATGATGTAAAGGTAGAAGAGAAAATACAGTGAATACATTTCTGAGTAACGATTTTTTCACTGGCCAAGCCGCCACAACTCTGCTATGTAGTAATAAGCGATTATTTTATTACAGTCCAGCCGTTGTAGTAGTATCTATAAACAAGTTTTACACAGTGTTAGAGATATAATTATAATTAATTGCTTTTGTAACCACATTCCTAAATAAATTACGATCTTTCGTCTGAGGTTTGATCTCCTTTCAGCTTAGAGTACCAACAACATATTTTGCATAGTCTTCTTCGCCATGTCATTGGCGTGCCATGCGGATTCTAGTCGAGGACCATTCTTGTAATATTGCAATTCTGTAACGATTGCTCAGTTTCGCAATCCCATCTCCCGGGCAATGTCTATATGTGTGCCTCTTTTGCAAAGATCTGCATTGGAAATGCAACCAATTGTAGGGTCAACATACATATCTACAGAAAAGTTATATTTACTTATGAATATTCGGTATGACAGTTACTACTACTGTCGTAATTTTCAAAGACTTGCAAAAGTTCCTCTTAGCTTTCCAGGTCTAGCCTCGATATACATTTTGGCACCACCATTTGTTATGATAAGCACAACTTTGTACTTCCTCGACAGGCTTATTATCAAGAAAAATGTATTAAATGCGTGTGCTTCTCAATCGCATGGCTTTTGTATTATGAGTTTTGATGCGGCGTTCCACAAATTTTATTTCGCTTCGCAGATATCAATCCAATATCATTAGAATCATTCAGGTCAAAGCACCTCAAAGGTTTAATGCGTCACTGAAATTGGATATTAAAACTGAGGACCTCGCTCGTTCTGGATTATGTGGAGCAAAGTAGACTCTAAGCACCTTCTCAAATATGAATTGAAGTTGAATGATTTTTGTATTATGGATATCGTTTCAGATGACAACGCCGATGTTAAGATGTTAAGTGAATAAGCAAAATAGTAATTCCTAACTGCTGTATTCGAAGTTGACTACAGAGCTAGTCAATTTTCTAAAAGACCCAGATTAAAATAAAATGAACACATCTGTCAAAGAATACATAGATACATCAAATAGAATGGTAAGAAATCAATAAAAAAAAAACTTACAAAATGGAGGATACTTCATTGCGTTTTTTAAGAAATTAAAATTATCAAAATTAATAAAAATATAAAAAGTAGAAATAAATTAAGGTTAATTAAAATGAAATTGATTTTTTTTATTTGTTTAATAATAATACATATACACTTTTTATTATACGACACTACGTTTTAAACTTTTACCTTAAATAAAAACATTTGAAAATAATAATAAAAATAAAACAAACAAAACCTACAGAGAGCTAATTATTATTTTAAAATACTACTTAATGAACAATTTTATATGATGATTTCAAAAAAAACCTAAGGAGAAATAAAACATTTTGGAAAATAAAATATAATAAAGACGACAAAAACAGAAAGAGTTACTGTAATAAAAACAAAATTAAAAAATTAATATATTAAATTAGTTATAATTGTATTGTTACTTAATATTTATTTTAATTTTATAATATATGTATATATATACTTTAAATATCATTTAAACCTTATCTTCTGTCCACGTTTACAACATGTATTGATTTTTTTTGTTTTGTTTTTTTTTAATCTAACTTTTAATGATTTAAGATTTGTTTATTTTATTTATAATTTTTGTTTTTATTCCTTGTTCTGTTTTTATTTTTTTTTTTTTTTTTATTGAATTAAATTATTATAGTTTAGTACATAACAAGGTATGCAGCAAATCAGTCCAATAGAGAGAGATATTACTATTTATAATATATGTATGTATATATATATATAAAGTTAGACAATAGATTGAAATATGCTATAATGAGTCAATATAATTAAATAGCACTGGTTTAAAGCAAATAGTCAAACTATTTGGCAAGTTAAAATTCTTAATTTATTTTATATTCAAACCAGAATTACATATTTGCCATGTTTTTCTTGCCATTTTCCATTTCCTCTACGTAAAATTTTTAAAGATTTTAAGATCTAAAATGATAATAATAATTGAAAAATAATTGATAACATTATGCAACAAAAAAAAAAACAGAAAGTACTGCTTTAGTTGGAATCGAAAACGAATTGATATTTGAAAGTCTATACGTAAAAAGTATTAAAAACCCGAAGTGTAAATCGACTCTTAACATTAAAAAATTATTATTTTCATAATACCCAATTATAAGGCATTGTGGTAAATGCAAAACTATAGCTTATTTGTTACCTCACTGAAAATAGTATTTTTTTAAATTTTAATTTTAATTTTATTTTTTGTATATTTATTTTTTAATATTAAATTTAATTTAATTTATTATTTGGAATTTTATTTTTCTTTTTCAAAAACTATTTTGGACTTTCAAACATTGTTATTTTGTAATTAAGAGTACCAGTATCTTAAGAAAAAACTCTTTTAGTTCAGATAGACTCAACGGTTAAAACTGGCTTTTAATTTTATGCTGCATAATGTTATGATTAATGCTAAGAACTGTGTGAAAAAATATTTGTAGAAAGTTTAAATATTGAATATTTATTTTTAATAATTTTTTTTCCTGTTTTTTTTTTTTAAATAATGAAAATTAAATTCAAATACAAAATGTTTTTTGTTTTATTTATTATTTAACTTTTTATCTTTAAATGTTTTGTTACTTTGTTTGGAAATATTATCATTGTTTTTTATATTTGTTTTTTTTTTAATTAATTGTATACATACATAATAAAGTGGTTTTCTTTTAATTAATTAAATATTAAATAAAGTTTTACTTAAATTACCTGTTCTTTACAATTGCATTTAGTCAGGCTTTTATTACTATTATTACTGTTATTGTTGTTATTATTATTATGATTACTGCTACTTATGTAATTGTTATTGTTGTTATTATTATTATTATTACTACTACTACTGCTTGTATTGCTCTTATGCTTATTTTTAGCAGATATTATTGTTGTTGCTGTATCTCACATACGCATACCGGAACTATGTGCACTATGGCCACTACTCTGTAGACTTTCATTAGACCACGAGGTTTGTGGCGATGATGTAGCCGGTCCTGGTGATGACGTTGATACCGTTGCCGATTTGGGTGGTGTTGATTGTAAATTGTAACGGGCATAAAATAGTAAATACGGCGTTATGGTTATCTTACGCGCTGGTGATAATAACTCTTCAAATTCTCTTTGTGTCATGGCTTTAATTTTATCATCATCGCACATGTACCATATCGGTTCATTGCAATTGTTTTGTGTAGCATAAGAGGCTTTAGTTGAGCCACGCCCTGTACTGCCATAACCCGAAGTATTTGTCGATGTATTGGTGGTATAGACATGATGATGGATATTATTGTTATAATTGGCTGACATATTATAGCCAGAACCATTCGAATATTGTGAAGTTTCTTCGCTAAAATCACTAGTACTATTACTGGCTGACTGATATTGTAATTGCTGTTGGGCTGTTAAGCGCATTGCGCAACAGTTAATACTTTGACATGTTACAGGACACTGTGGTGTTGCTGATCCCACACTACCACCACTCGTTGAGCCCGAATTATTCATTGTTAATTTCCCAATGCCATTCGTTATGGCTTTACTACTGCTGCTATTTAAACCATTCAATTGTTTCACATTCTTACTCATATCACCTGAACTAGAAGCCTTACTCCGGCCAAATTTCATTTTCATCTTCATGAAACTATTACTTGAAGATCCCAAGCCTGACGATGATGCAGATTGCGTTTGATTGTTTGTTCCAATGCCACCGGAGCTTCCATTTCCTGCCGCCACGCTTAAACTACGCTCTTGACTAGCTCTTCGCCTCTGCTCCTTGGGACAATTAATGTATTCATTAGCCCATTCCAAGGAACATGTATAGGCAATGTAGTGGCCTACCGACATGGTAGCGCCCACATGCGTAATAACACTATACAATTTATAAATGTGTAGTTTGTTGGCATCGCTAAGTTCACAACATTTCGAACAAAAGCATTGTAATGTAAATGAAGTTGGAATGTAGCTGTTAATTTTTTCCATGCCACCCGAAAATCTGCTCAATTGAATTATCAATAGACGAGGCAAGACCTCATAAGATATTGATCGTATAGCTTCAGTATAGCCACAACATTGTTCACAGCGATATTTGTTTTCATTTCGAAAATATTCCCGGGTAATGCACGAGTTCTAACGAAATTCAAGAGAAAATTATCAAAACTTTAAAAAATCTTTCCTAAAGGCAAATTATGCGGTATTACGATAAAATGTCTGCACTTACCTGTATGAACGAACTGGGCCTATCCATAAATTCGTTGCTTTCGTAACCGGCTTGCGGTACAGGTACAGCAATATCAATCATGGTTTCTTTTTGTTCCGTTATGGTTTCACAGCTCAAACACTTGGTAGTCGAGACGGTTATACCTTCAAAATCTTCATTGAAAAAATCCAAACCCAATTCTCTTATTTTACCCTCTAAGCGTTGCTTATCCTTTAGTATTAAAGCCACAGCCGTTGATGCGTCCGTCTCATCACCGCCACCACTAACACCACAACCACCACCACCACCACCACTACCAATGCCACTTAAATGTGGAGAAGAGTTTGATGGCGATGTTACAATACCACTACTTGTGGCACTAACTCCAGCCATTGCTACACCAGAAGCGGGCGATGTTGACGAGGATGATGTTGCTGAATTGAGATCATTTGTGTTTAAATAAAAAAGACTATTTGCAGTGGTAGTTGCTGCTGCATTGCCACCAGACAATAGGGCATCTTTGAGGGGCGATTGAAGGCGGGAATTTTTGGAACTTTTGCTATCATCTTTTCGTTTCGATTTACGTGAAAAAAATGAGGAAGTTTTTGAACTGGTTAACGAACTTAGAGTCGTTGAGGCTAAACTATTACTATTGCTACTACTATTGCCGCCACTAACAACACTTCCTCCACTAACACCACTCGCATGATTTTTCATTAAATCACGTTCTATTTCGTCCGGATTGGAAATGTATCTGACAAAAGAAAATTGCATAAGAATATTTTAATGTGTTTACGCTTAACTATCCCACCACTAGATTGCACACTTACCCATTTAATATCACATCTGGACACTCGGCTATGGCTTTGATTAGTGTTTGACTTGTTTCTCTTATACTATTCAGTAGACACATTAAAAATTCATGAGCATCTTGCTGTTGATTACCTTCAAATATACTGCTCACGTCTTGTATTGCATGCAACAATGTATCCGCATGGTGTGGCTCTGTGGATTCATTGATCTCATTACGATGTAAACTCTGATAGAGTTCGTGCAGTTTTTCCGTTAATAGCTGATGGCTACTTTTCTGTGTAACTTGTGTCAGGGCTGTGGCGTTGGTAATATGAGTTCCAACATTGACGGCTGTCGATGTGCCAGCTACAGTTGCACTGCCATACTGTTCCATTGAAGCCAAGTCTTTACTACTCCAACTACGAGCATTTTCCATGTGTACCGCACTGATGCCACGACCTAAGGAAGACGATTTTGATCGCGCTCTGGCAATATTCTGTTGCAGGGCATTTAAGTCTGCTAGCAAATGATGAAGATTATGTAGAAATTGTGGTGCAAATCTTAGAGTATATACAACGGAATTCAAATAGCAAGTGTTGCCAATATTACACAATGTTCCCATGGTGGGTGCATGGTTCATGACACCGCCATTACCGACTAAAGATGAGCTCGAGCTGCCTGCTATGCCAGAACCACTCGATCCTGAGAGATAATATTGATTTGCCATTTCTTGTGCATCGTTTGCATCATTCATAACCATGGCACCGCCGCCAACTCCTCCACTGCTAGCACTGGAACGACTGGAAGTCATATAACCGTTGCTCACCACACTACCACGACCCTCGTTGGCCGCTTGAAAGGGACGCTCATACAGCGACATTATACGCGCCCGTTTTTTGGAATTCGTATTTGTTGTCTCGATTGGCAATGGCTTTAGAAACTGACCGCTGACAAGCTGTTTCTGTTCGTTTTTATCAGTAGAAGGTGGTGGTGGTGGTGGTGCTGCTGCTGCTGATGTAATTCCTCCTACAGTTGTTATTGATGGTGTCGATTTATCAGGTGGAAGAATTGCTGCAATACGTTTTGGCCGTGGCTGATGCAATGATGCCAGAGTTAAGAGGGCAGCTGATGTATTACGTTTACGTTTATTGTTGGCTTTCTTAACTTCGTTATCGTTCAAGGTTTCGATAAGATTTAATGTTGCATCATCAAGAACTAGTGGAGCTGTATAAACAATACAATATAAACAATAGTCGTTTAATAATATCTGCTACATACATACATACATATGCAGAGAGACGTAAATTACAATTAACAAAGAGAAGAATGATGAATAGAATGAATATTATCCTGTACTGTATAGTATATATGTACATATGTATATAGTGCTGTAATTCAAATGCAATACCGTATCTGCATATATTTTTTAATAATATAGACATGCAAAGAGGACAGCATATTTTAATCACACAAAATTAAGGTTTCTTTCGATTTTTCGATATTTAAATGTTTGCTGTTATTGCATGCAATGAAGTTTCAAAGCTTTGATTTGAAAGTGTTTCAGTTGTGACAAAGTCAAGGGAGAACGCGAAAATGTTGCTTAAACGGCAGAAACGGCACAGTTAATGGGTCGGGAGGTAAGACTTTGGAGGAATTAATTCACAGTCACCCTTATTATTAACCAATAACCTGTCTGAAGGAAGTAATCATCCATACCCGATCAACTTCGTGCAATTAAAGAGTACAATTGTGTTCTATTAGGATTACACATATTGATGCTGTAGTGTTACATTCCGGCCCATCCCTTCTACATTTCTTAGTTTCGATTGTATGTCAACAAAATTATTACAATCCGCATAATTCAGATCTTCGAGACGGCCGTGTAGGCTCGCCATTGTGCCACTTTTCTAGAATACTTATATGATTTTCATAAGAGTTTTAGGAATTAGAAATCGTGTTACAAAGCAACGAAAACTAAACTATACTATGCAATGTCTAATGTAAAAAATATATATATGTATTTACCTCTTTTTATATATCCTTTGTGTGCTGTATGAGAGGACCTGCTACAATTGATTTTTGCACAAGTTTCTAAAGTTTCAACTGATAATGTTGCCGAAGTATGCCCTCTTTGGGCTGTTTCATGCAATAAGGGCTTCTCTTGTTGATGATGGTGGTATTGTTGTTGTTGTTGTTGTTGTTGCTGTTGATGTTGCTGTTGATGTTGCTGTTGCTGTTGTAATACTTTTTTTCGAGTCCTTAATGTAGCCAAACGGGCTTTAACCTCTTGACTTTGAATTGATGTTGCTTTTGTTTGTGTTGATTGTTTACGTTGTTTATATGTGTTATTGTTATTATTGTTGTTGTTATTGTTATTGCAGTTATTACGTTTAGATGTTGTAATAGCAGAAAATGAATTCTTATTATTGTTACTTGTAAGATTATGTTGTGACTTAAATTGTTGTTGTTGTTGTTGTTGTTGTTTTAAAGTGTCATTTGCAGTTTGACAAAATACAATTGTATTATTGTTGTTGTTGTTGGAATGTAATTTTTTATATTTCTTCTTATTATTTAATGCCTTCTCCCCTTTTATTTGTTGCTGTTGCTGATGCTGCTCTTCTTTATTATATTTATCGAGCTGCTGTAAAATTTCTGTTGTTTCAATAACAATGGGATACAGAGATGACGCCGAAGAATTGGGAGATGACGATGGTAATGATGTTGTTTGCAGTGGTGAATATGTTGTAGTTGTTGAATCTATTTCTGCTTCACAAGTGTCGCCACTACTAAAAGATCTACTGCTAGAGCAATTATCGATAATTTTGCTTTTAACTATGCTGTCTAATTCGTCATCTAATTTTATATTTAAAATCGTTTCGAAATTGTTATTTGTGGCCTTAATGGGATGATTATCATCTAATTTAATACTTTTGAAATTTGTTGAAAAATCTTTTAAAATACTTTCTTGTTGTGCACCGTAGTGGATACTGCTTAGTTTCTGTTGCTGTTCGAGACTTTCTGTTCGATTCTTTGTAAATGCTGTTGCGTATGAGTTTTCTGCTATTGATATGGATGTTGAAATTGAGACATTTGCATCACAAATATTATCATTGATTTTCTGGAGTTTAGTAAAATTTGCGTTAACAATCGCTTTTTCAATTTTAATATTTTGTTTTTGTTGTTGCCGCTGGTGCTGTTGTTTCTTTTTCTTTCTTGAATTTATAATTGGTGTAGTATTATTGTTTCTACTTTTATTGATGTTGTTACGACTGGTGCTGTTGCTGTTGGCTTTTTTGCTACTACTATTCACCTTTTTCTTCTTTGTTTTATTTTTATTATTAATATTTGTTAACTTGATTAAAACTGGAAGACGTTTTGCATTTTTATTCGTTTTCTTTGCAGCATATCTGGGCATTTTTTGCAAACCTAAAAAGAAATTAATAAAAATTTTAAAAGAATTGGAGAAGATTAATAAATTAAATAAAATAAAAAATAAATAAAAATAAAGAAATACTGGTATGCATTCAATCTAAAAGATTCAAATCTAATGAAATCAAAATTTTGCGAAAGAAAATCAATTCTAGACGGAATTCGTTCTAATTTTGATGACATGGACACATTTAAGTATTTCGTTCTAATCCATACGCATTTGGAATTCTCGATGACGCCTTAGAGACGAAATTATTCTGGAATTTCTTAAATAAAAATCATTTGTCGGAAAAGTTCAATAATTAATTGCTTCATGGGCTGTGTGGCATACAGCACTAACTTTTTATAGAGTACAAGTGCTTGATTTGATCCATTTTTATGCATTTAATCATAATCTGTCTTCTTAACCTAATCTTTCAAATGAAATTCAAACTAAAAATTCTGCTGTTTAACGTAGTAGAGGTCTAGAGTGCTGGAGTCAGGTCTGCGTACATAGAGTTGATTAAGTTTACTGAACATTGATACATCTAACTTCTATAGTACTCACAGAATAAGGCAGAGTTTGAGTTTTGGTACCTCAAGGGTATTTCTTTGCACTTTTTTATAGCAAATTTGACCGATGACTTACATTTTTTATAGTAAATTTATCGATGAGTTGCATTTCGCATTGGAATTATGAGGTTATATTAAATTGGTTATCATGAAATTGTAGGATTCTTTAACACAGAAACATTAAGACAGAAGACACAGAACCATTATAACATTTTCTTTCTGTAGAGTCGAGTTTTCATTAATAGGCTTAACCCCAGTAGAATAGAACACTAAAACATCGGACATTTTCAGATCGAAACTAAAATATGAAATTGTGGCCTGAACTTACTGGACGTGGAGCAGAAGATGCTATGGCTTAATAGAAATAGACAGTGTTCGTTAATAACTATCGTCGTAAATAAGTTACTTAAGCGCTCAACATCCGTTTCAGAAACAATTGGTTAATGAAAATTCAGAGCACTCATATAGCACCCATACATAGTGTTAATGGCTCTCCTCAAAAACTCTGAGAGTAAATAAACCAGCCTTAAAATAGTTTCTCAAAATCTGTCGTTCGGAGTCGACGGTTAATGAAAATTCAGAGCACTCATATAGCACCCATACATAGTGTTAATGGCTCTCCTCAAAAACTCTGAGAGTAAATAAACCAGCCTTAAAATAGTTTCTCAAAATCTGTCGTTCGGAGTCGACGTTAAACTGTAGGTCCCGCCACTCAAGTATAAAATTAACACACACAACATGAGTGGTGTGAGAAGCTAGGCCCTGATCCTGACTGTAATTACTAATTATGTATGTATGTATGTATGAGAAGAGAATGGACAGGGATGAACCGTTATGCATATCCTTTTTCTTATTTATTGATAATATTCTGCACGAATTTGAAAACTGATGATTGTGTTAACTTGATGTGTGTGAACCCGGTTAACTTCTAACACTATTTAGGGTGATTTAATTCAATGTATGCACATATGTACATACATTCACCTTAGAAATATAATAAATTTATTTATATCTTATAAGTGCATATACAAACATACAATGTACATTGTATTTATGTAAATATATACATATATGTATAATACACGTGTTTTTTATTTACTTTTCTGCATAATTTTCTCCTATAAACGCGTGCTATTTCTGAATAATAATAAATTTGTGAAATAAATCAATTAAACAGAAACGTAACAACAATACGATAAGTAATCTAAAAGAGGAATTAAAAAAAACTAGGAGATAAACAAATAAACCTTTCCTTATCAATAATTCTTATGTTTATCAAAATAATATTGATTTTTCATTTATAGAAAATAGAAAAATAATAACACAAGAATATACCGTTATTCGTCAACCCTATTAGAGAGGAAGCAAAAAAAAAAATATGATAGAAAAACAACAATGACAATAGCAATACTACTACGAGTAGTAGTACTCACTCATTCCCTATCTCTCTTGTGAATAGTACGAATAAACATATACACACTTTCATACATGCATACATATGTATATGTATATACATAGATGTACATAAGTGTAATTGGAATAGTAGTAATGCTGCAATGAAGGTCATACTACTGCACTGAACTGCATACCTAATGTTAAGGTAGGCTTAACGAGAAAATTTAATATACTCAACTCAATAAAAAAATAACAACAGCAATGACAACATAAGACCCATATATTCTTTTAAAGGGCGAGGAATATGAGGATTGTTGTATGTGTCAATGAATGATGATAAATAAATAAAAATCAACGAAAACAAATTGTTATTAAATATGAATGACAACAGCACCAACAACACCACAAGCAATACTAAACATTGACTCACGTACAAAAACAAAAGTAAAAAAAAATTGTATCAACAATTAGACAATTAAAATAGGAGATTGTGTACATTCATATACATGCATACATATACACACACACGCACACAAAAAGAGCAGCAATAAAAAACAAACAGTTATCTAAGATTAGGTAACGTTATAATGTATAAAAATAAAAAAAAAATACAATGACAATATCAACAAATCAAGACTGGAAATATTAATACATCACAGGAGAGAGGATATGCGTGTGAGTAAATTAGAGTGTGTGAAAGTAATGATGCCAGATGATTTGAAATAATTGAACTGCTTTGTGGAAAACAAATTACGGTATTAGTTTATTTAGCGTAATTTTTGCGAAAGTTGTTTTTTAATTACATGAAGAAAAAAATGGCGTGATTTGTACCCTGATAATAACGAAAGAAATCTTACAGAGGAACATTTTTCAAAAGAAGTTTCGTTGATAAGCCACAAATTTATTATTGAAATAATTTAATTTTAATAATGTATTCCCATTGATATTTGTATAATCTTTAACCATTAAACAATTCTTTGAACATGAACTATCAATAACGATCATACATACATAATTGGCCATTACAACCCTTCAGTCAGGATTACGGCCTAGCTTCTCAACACCACTCATGTTGTGTGCGTTAATTTTATACATCAGTGGCGAGACCTACAGTTTAAAGTCGACTCCGAACGACAGATTTTTTTGAGAAGCTTTTCATGGCAATTTTTACTCTCAGAGTTTTTGCCAGAAATCTGCTGAGAGGAAGTCGCCGAAGAAATACTTTTTGTATTTTGTTTTTGATGTCTGGCCTAGGATTCGAACTCGGGCCTTTCGTCTAATAAGCCAACACACTACCTACTAGACCACGGCAACTTCAATAACGATCACTTAGCTGTATTTATTGAGAAATGATTTTGAAACTGTATTTGACTTCTTCAAAAACAAAAATTATTCTTCGGGAATTATTTTGCTTTCTAAAAAGATGTTATAAATATGTACATTAATTTTCCAAAAATCTGAAATTTATAAATACCGTGATACTTTTCAAAGAAAATAACAAATTCACTGAAATTTTCGGTCCGATATCAACTTATATAAATCAACTGAAAACTGTTCATAAAGATTTTTCGTTGAAAAAATTTTAATATGTTTTTAAACATCTAATTTGATCTTATCAACATAAAATATAAATAAGATCTTATTCTTCAGTACATAAGAATCGCCTATCAGGTAAATTTTATAGGTATTTTGTTATTCTAAAAATCGAGCATCCCTCTGGCAATCCACAGTATTGAGAACAATGGCATGAGGAAGAAGAATGAGCGAAAATAGGTGAGCAAGAGACGAAAGTGAATATAGTTTTATTTTGTTTATAAGCTACTCTAAATTACAAATTATTGTAATATTAATAAATGCAAATAGGTATTACTTTAATATTCACATTCGATTCTATTTAAACTTACATATTTTGCTTGAAAACCAAACATTTGTGTCTACTGGCTAAAAAAAATATGAGAATTTCCTTCCTACCAGACGACCACAACGACATGGAACATCGAAAACGTCCAACGTGTTTTATTCAGCTCAACAATTGAAATTGTTTAACAGTTACTATAAATATGAAAAAACAACAAAAATTATGCAGTTTTAATTGGTTTTTTTTCTTTTTTCGCTTCTTCTTTTTCATCGACAACATACACAATTACACTTGGCAACTTTATTTAACACTTTTTCAAAGATTTCTAGGTAATTCTTTACACTCTTCTCTCTTCAGGCACAATTTCATTTCATTGCACACTTTTCTTAGGGAAATTAAATATGCTTTTGTTTAGTTTTCTTGCAAAATATAATTTTCACTTTGATTTATTTTTTTTATTTGTATTTGTATTTGCTTTTCTCACATTTTTTGCGTTAGTTTTGCTATTAGTTTTTTCATCTTTCACTCCGTTTCTTATTTTTTATTCCACGCAAGTCGCAAAAAAAATATCTTTTGTGTAAAAAATTTTCCTTTCAAATTCACTCAATATTCCCGAATATTTTCAGAAACTAAAGACTCTGTGCGGTACTTTAGCTGTTTAAGTTTATTTAAAGCCACAATTTATGGAATAAATCTTAGTTTTATTTGGAGAAATTATTGAAAAATTGCACGGCCGGTTCTAACACGGCTGATATTCCATTTTTTTCTCTTCGAGTACTCGTTATATAAAAATGTATGAAACTCGTTAAAAGCCTTTCACAAACGAGTAGATGTCTGACAGGTGTAATGTCAAATGGGGTAATAAGAAAAATGCAATTATAATGATGCCAGACTATTAATGGAATTAACCCTTAACTATAAAGATGTTTGATATTAGATAAGGCATGGGGAAAACGATGAATTGTCAAAACTTTGGATGAATAGATTTAATAAATACATTATATTGTATAAACTTAAGGTAAATTTCAAAACGCCAACTAATAATATATTATTGTTACAGCTCTGCTCTAACGAGAAGTGCTTCCCTGTGAAATTAGTATGCCTAGAGATATATGTGAGTGAGTGAGTGCATGTATGATGATTGGGTATGGTGAGCTCTGAAGATACATCTGCCACTTGTTTAAGGTTTCGGAAATAATTCTTTATCTATAGCTGCTGAAGATACTCGCCAGCCACTATAATGTAGTGTAGAATGTTAGGCCGTACCGAATGCGATGTTACTATATTCTCAAATAGTCGAAGAAGGAAATAATATACGACTTAGCCTGAAATAGAGATTTTGGATCTCGCCCGAATAAACTCGAGAGTATCGTTTCATTTAGTTTTACTAGGAGATTACGAAATGCATTCAGTTCATTTTTGTTTTTCTTCTAAACTCTTTCGAATTTTGCAATTCTCTACCGGTCGTTTTTTCTTATTTAAATAGAGATTTAAATGCAAGTTTTAAATTAAATTTTATTTAAATTTAAATTTATTTGAAAACCCTTCAATTTATCGCCACTTTATCCCCCAAAGAGTTAATACCATTTATAGCAACCCTGTGTTTATGCATTTTTACTTTGGCTTGTTTTTTCGATTTTTTTGACATTTGCGGTTGTCACACTCTCACACGGTGTCTTTAATTTTGCGGCTGTCAAACTTCTTTCTCTCCGGCAAAATCAACGATGGCGACAGGAGTAAGTAAAATTTTTGTGGAAAATTATTTGCAATTATCTGAAACATCGCAAGTTTTTAATGGACCACATTGAATAGATTATTTGCAAAAGATCTTTAATTAATAGTTGCTAATATTGTTTTTATGTTTTCTTCATAAATAGACTATTTACACATACCCAGAAAATTTCCGTGCCTACAAGGCATTGATTGCTGCCCAATATTCGGGTGCTCAAGTAAAAGTTGCTGATAACTTTGTTTTCGGCGAAACAAACAAATCGGCTGAATTCTTGAAGAAGTTCCCCAGTGGTAAGGTAAGTCTACAGACCATATTACAAGATTTGTGTGTGTGTTTTTGTGTAAACGTCATCATATCTGCAAAGACAATTTGGTATAAAAAGAGGCGAGCCGCCTTATACCATAACGTCATCATATAAATTGAGGTTAAGTTGATTTTGCGAAACTAATATCGGCTTTTATATTTTTTATGGATTTTAGGTCCCTGCTTTCGAGACCTCGAATGGCAAATACCTTAGCGAATCAAACGCCATCGCATTCTTCTTGGCCAGTGAACAATTGCGTGGTGGCAAATGCCCCTTCGCCCAAGCTCAGGTCCAACAATGGTTGTCCTTTGCCGACAACGAAATCGTTCCTGCCTCCTGTGCCTTGGTATTCCCCTTGTTGGGCATTATGCCCCAACAAAAGGGCAGCACTGCCAAACAAGATGTCGAAGTTGTCTTGGAATTGTTGAACAAGAAACTCTTGGAATCCACTTACTTGGTTGGTGAACGCATCACTTTGGCCGATATTGTCGTCTTCTGCAGTTTGTTGCACTTGTACCAATACGTTTTGGATGCACCCACCCGTAAACCCTACACCAATGTCAACCGTTGGTTCAATACCATCCTTCACCAGAAGCAAGTACAGGCTGTAATCAAGAATTACACCATTTGCGAAAAGGCTTTGGTTTTCGATCCCAAGAAGTACGCTGAATTCCAAGCCAAGACTGGTGGCAAGCCACAACAACAACAAAAGCAAAAGGAAGAGAAGAAACAAGAAAAACCCGCTAAGAAGGAAGAACCCAAAGAAGAGCTTGATGCCGCCGATTTGGCTCTCGCCATGGAACCCAAATCCAAGGATCCCTTCGATGCTATGCCCAAGGGTACCTTCAACTTTGACGACTTCAAACGTGTCTACTCCAACGAAGAGGAAAAAGTTTCCATTCCTTACTTCTGGGAGAAGTTCGACCCCGAACACTACTCCATCTGGTTCGGTGAATACAAATACAATGAGGAACTTGCCAAGACTTTCATGTCTTGCAATCTCATCACTGGCATGTTCCAACGTCTCGACAAGATGCGCAAGCAAGCCTTCGCCTCCGTCTGTTTGTTCGGTGATGACAACAACTCCTCCATCTCCGGTGTCTGGGTATGGCGTGGTCAAGATCTCGCCTTTACCTTGTCTCCCGACTGGCAAATCGATTATGAAGTCTACGACTGGAAGAAATTGGATGCCAAATCTGAAGAAACCAAGAAATTGGTTGAACAATACTTCTCCTGGACTGGTACCGATAAACAAGGCCGCAAATTCAATCAAGGCAAAATCTTCAAATAAGCTACTACAACCACAACAACTGCAACAAACATCATATGCACTGACCGCAGCAGCAGCATAATATTAGCCGAGCCCGTTTCACATTTTCTGCGCTACCAAAATTCTTTCCAACAGCGGGTAGCATTTATTCATTACAACATCCTGCAAATATTTAGAGACATGCCATAAAAACAATCGACGCTTAAAAATAGAGAATTGAGACGACATTATAAAATTGATTGAATTTTGCATTGTATAATTAATTATTTTAATTTATCGCCTTTTTTATATTGTATGTAGATTAAAAACATGTTTTTTTTAATACATTTTCCACAAAACAACAACAGACTCAAGTCAAATAATACTTTTTTTGTTTTTTCTTTTATTTCTTATTTATTCTTATTCTAATTACTTAAGTTTCTCATCAACGAAATAAAAGGACTTGCAACACAAACTGTATAGAAATACATAGTTGAAAGCTTTTTCTTTTCAAGTATACTTTCAAGGCTTTTATTGATATCTTTACATTCTGGCACATCTAAGCCATAGATAGATATCTTGAACTTTTTCATATAAAGTTGCATTCTTTTGTATGGAAGTTTATCCAATATGACTGATACGCTCCCTACAATGCGATGAAAGTAGGTAAAGAACAAACGGTTGGCCTTTTTCGTGTCGTGTTATCCTGCATATGGTCGGGGTATTCAGTCTCTCCGATCGATAGACGGTTAAAAGGGTCTAAGGGGAAGTAGAATAGAGTGATAACAAATAGGAAAATAATAAAATCAGCTGCATGAGATTGGAAGTTCATTCGCTCTTAACATAGAGTTCGGATACCCACTTCAAAGCATTTAAACCTCTACTAAGAGCCAGTCAAATACAGAAAAGAGTGTTTATCGTCTACAACTTATCATCTCCATATACCCTGCAGAAATACGACAGAAATCTATTTCAGATACCCGTCAGCGACTTGACATCACAATGCCTCGTGAGGTATCCAGTTACCACATAGCAATGCGACCTATACTCTCCACGTCTTTGCACCTTTCTTCGCAAGCAATAATTGACGAAGCTATAAGATTGGCTAATTTAGCAAAAGCCACAACCTTCTCGCCGTTGTCTAGTAGATTGTGTGTTGGCTTATTAGACGTAAGGCTCGAGTTCAAACCCCAGGTCAGACTTCAAAACGAAATATGAGAAAAAAAAATATTTATTCGGCGACTTCCTTTAAGCAGATTTCTTCTGACTGAAGGGTTGTAATGGCCAATTATGTCTGTAACAACCTTCTTGCTCCCAAGAAAATTGTTGTGTCTGAAAACACCAAAGCATCAAATGATCTCGTTTCAATACACAGACTCCTGTATCTTGAACGAGAACAATGATATTCCTTTAAACAACATATGTATTTATATTGAACTATTAAATCGGTTTCTTCTTTTGCAATTTTGATTGCATTTGAGATTTATTTTTCAAGAAAATCAATTTCATTGTTTGTTTACAGCGTTTTTTTTTATTGTTTGTTCCAATATTTATTTGTTTTGTTAGATTTTATATTCTCTAATTAAATTAAACTATTGTCTTAAGCACAATAAAAGAATATTTCTTTCCGAAAAAGCGAAAAACAAATCTGCCACAATTTTAATATGACAATATTTTACATCTTAAACAGAGCTTTAAAAGACTGGCTAATATCATAAAAAATATTAAATTTAACAACCGGTTAAGACCCAATATCAATATACGTATGTATGTAAGTAAATGAAAACAAACAGAACTAAAGAGAAATGCTTTCAAGAAAAACTTAAAAGATTCAAAATGATAAAAAACAGAAACCAAATTTAAAATTAAAAAGCGTTTAAGAATTTCTCTTAAGCACTACGGGTCCAACATTGTCGCCAGTTTGTTTATTGTGTTCGCCATGACTGCCATCACAATAGGGCCACTGTTAAGAAAATAAAAATAAGAAATATTTTTAAAGACGTTCTAAGGAAAGAAAAGAAAAAAAGCAAGAATTTATGAAATAAACTTACATTCTTCGATTTCCAGCAACGACAGAAGGCAGCTTTTTCAGCGATATTTTCAATATCAATCATATCAACCACTTTTGGTTCATGTTTGCGTATAGATTGATTACAACGTCCGGTTTGTGAGCAACCAGTCCTAGCAGCTGGACAGTAGGCCAAGTAAATGGTATAACCAATACCAGCAGCAACTGCAGTAGGTGGTATCAGAGTTACCCAATCCTTAACTGTAACACAAAAACAAACAAAAAAAAATAAAAGAACATTAGTGGATGACACCAAAAAACACAAATTTTAAATGATTTTATTTATTATATGACTCATTTAATTATATATGTACATATATATATATATATATACAGCATATTTTCAAAAAAATCTATAAAAATACAAAAAAAAAACAAATTTTTAATCTCTAACAAAACTGGTCTAATATTTTACATGAACAAAAAATAAAAAAAAAAACAATTGAAAGTTCGTCAAGGCCGTCTATAAAAAGCTCTACATTATCACAGAAGTGTTTAAAAGTTTTAATTTGATTCGCAAATAAATTTATTTTAAGAGGTACAAATAAGCAGATGCTGCCGAAAATTTGAAACAAGAAAAGTCGGTCAAGATCAAGATATAAAAGTAACGTATGCTTCTTAACTGTTTGATGTGAACTACAAGCAAATATACTCAAATGAGGGTAGTTATTGATTCCTTCGAAGAAAGAAGAAACAATTTCGATCGGGACTGACTTTGAAAAAGATTGATAAAACAGAGATCAATGGAGAAAGCATACACTAATTCTTCGCTAATTAAAAACAAAAATACGGATAGTAGAAAGAGCCAGTTAAAAGCTAATATTGGTTACTTTCGTTATAAATTTTGGATAAAACTAGTAAGAGGTCTATTAGGAGCATTGTGCCTTGAGGACAAGGATTGGTAGAATGAACAGAGGTTTGTGGTGTGGAGGAGTGTATTGAATACATGCTCTATATATGCCCTGGCATGTAGAGGCGAAGACTTAAAAATTCAAGGCTTGAGCGTTTGATTCTATTTTCCTTCCATTTTTACTTATATTTCCAGATCACCTGTCCTTTGTATGCTTTTTTCTACTGTTTATTATTTTTCTGTAATCTCTTTTATCCTGTGCCACATCTCTGAAGGTAATTCTTCATCGATTGGCCAAAATATCTGAGTGTCTCTATAGGAGGGTACCCTCCAAAGGCTGAGAACTTAGCACTTGGAATTTATTGATAGAAAATGTCCATCCAAACGTAATTTCGATCAAATTCATACCTTCATTAAACTATCAAGATAGTTTAGAAATGTCAGCTCGGAGTTATAGTATATAGTTAATGATGACGAAAGTAAAATCGGAATTAATATGGACTCGAGTAAGCTTTGCTTCTTAAGTCAATTTAACCTAAGCTTACTCGAAAAAACTTGCGTGAATTCGTAAACATTTCTCTTCTCTAGTGGATGGTATAAAAATTTGAATTTATTTTGAAGGCGATCATAGCTCAAACTATACCGGTGTGACGTATTAAAATTGAAATCTGCCGGGCAAATGGTTTAACAACAACAGCAATGTACTCATTGATAGAAAAAAGTGAGATGTCACCCTATAAAAACACCATACACACACACACACGAGAGCAAATACAAACACAATATGATAAAATAAAAACAAAAAAACGGACAAACATGAACACAAAAGCAAAATACTCATTCCAAAGGTGGTAGAGCAACAAAAGCAGCAACGTTTAAAAAAAACAGAAGAAAAACTATCGTTGCATAATCTTCTAATAAAACAATAAAAAAAAACAGAAATTCATAATTAAAAAATAATTAATTAAATTAAAAAAAGAATGTAATTTATCTAAAGCAGAAATAGATAACAAAGTCAGTCAATCATAAGGAAATTAAGAAAAGAAAAACTAATTATTTGATAAAAACTAAAAAGTTGAAAATTAATTTGACCCTATTCCATAAAATTACAAGTCCATATCATAATACACATATGCTAATAAGGGGAGAGAGCGAGGGAAGAAATAGTAAAATAATGTAATTTTTCAACTAACATTTTACAATTCATAACTTTTTCATTTCATTAAGTTAACAAACGCTTAACGAAGTAGAAAAATAGAAAAGAAAACTTACATGACAATTTAAACCAGCCTGAAAAAGTATCAGGCACTGGCAGACCGGATAAATAGTTTGGCAGGGTTTCTTTAACAAGACCAGAGAGGGCATTCATTTTTCTTTAAATTTCGTAAGCTTTAATGGAAAGATAAAAATTGTTTATTTTACACAAATCTTAAATAAATAACTAACGTATCAAGTTATACTCGTTTTTAATTTACAAATAGAAACGAGCGACCACTTACTAAAAAATACCGCAACAAACTGGCGATTTTCTTACATTCTCTCTTATTAGTGACATTCTTGACATGCAGCCGTATTAATTAATTCCACGATATGGCATGCTTTTCTTTTATACACTAAAGTTGCCAGATCAATTGTTCTTGAAGGGAGAAAAATCTTTATTAAGATTTAAAAACAAAACGTTTGAATTTAACAAATTTAAAAACAAAACAGAAAGTGTGTTTAAAAATAAAATACAATAGAATTTATGGAGAATTTATGACTACAATGAACAGGAGTCTGAATTAGTGAGCTGCCCTATAATGAGATCCTCCCAGAACCAGATTAAGACGTCTGGATATAGAATGTACTTCCAAATGAGGAAGAACTAAGCCAGTAGTCTGCATTTTAGGGCATGAACTTGGGAATGCTCTCCTAGAGCTGATATTTTTACATGTTTGTTTCGTTACCAAAGGACGCTGGGATAAAACGCACAGAAGTACTTTATTTACATTATTTATTTATTATAATACATTAAAAATTTCATTTTAATTTCTCTACTCCTTATAGAATAAAATGGGTAATTGTTTTTAAAATTGGAATTATTTTTCTTTTTAATTTCTGTTGCAGTGTTTAAAAATTAAAAAAAAATACCCTGTGATGGTCTTTTTTGCTGCACAGAGTACTATTTTCATAAAAATCTCTCCATAAACGTTCCTATTTTCATTCTCTTTTCAACTTATTCTCCCTCTTGTTATCATGGCCTTCTTTTATATTTTAAATACAACTCTGCGCATTAAGGCATTACTAAGTGCTTTGCTTTAACGAATAATGGTTATTCGTTAATTAACCGTGAGTGTAGAATGGCGTTTCGAAAAAAGTGTTTAATGTGCGGTCGGTTGATTTAAAGCCTGAAAAAATCTTAAAAGAATATGTAAATTAAAGAATTATTTGATTTTAATAAGAAAATATTATATACAAATAGTTATTATAAATAGAAATAATAAAATATAATGGATTTTTTCGTGTTTTCATAAAAAAAAAGTTTGTGAAAAAAAGAGTTGCATCAACATCAAGTAAAATAAAGAAAAAAAGAAGGAACGGGTGGCGACGTCGTCGGTAAAACGAAAAAATGGAAAAATCTTAAACTGGAATTTGTTTCTTTTTCTCAAATTAAAAAAAATGTAATTAAAGTTTGTGCATTTCTAAAAGTTAATTTGTAATTTAATAAATTTTATCAAATAAAAAAGTTTACAGTAAAAACATAGAAAAAAAGAAATAAAACAAGTGCATTTGCAAAAAAAGTGGTGACGATGGAAGAAACACACAAAAAAAATAAGAAAAACACACCTTTTAAAGCAGAGCCGTATATGTGTTTTTTTGTTTTTTTTTTTTGTACAACAAAGGCAAAGCAGAGAGTTAAGAAAATCAAGAGAGTGAGAGCACTGAGTGTATATGAGAGAAACATTTGTGCGTTTTATAAAGAAGTAGTAACAACAATAATTCAAGAAAAAAATCAACAAAAACACGTACTTCTTTTGATGTTTACGACAGTGTTGCCATTAAATTTTAATCTGTGTAATCCAATTAAGGATAAAATAAATAGAATTTTAATAATAATTCACTGTTAAGGTGGAGTTGTGTATACAATATAATGATTTTTCTAATATTTTTAAACGAAATCTTATAAATGACTTCAATGATTTATGCTATAACATTAAAAGTAAACAATTATTTAATCGGAAACTTTTAATTTTGAAATACTGCACTTATCAACGGAAGAACTTCAATGTGATCACGATTTTGTTTAAAAAGTAATTTTAATTAATTTTAAATTAATAAAAAATATCTTTACTTATTTATCCATCAAGTTTGAGTTTAAAAACGATTTTGTGAAATGTGGTTTTCTTTTATTTTTTTACGGTTTTGCTGTGAAATCGTATTTAATTGTCTATTGTAGATTTCACACGTCCATTCCTATTGGGCATTGATTATTAAAATAAAAATATAATTTGTTTCTTATATAATGTCATATGTATTTTGATTTTATATTAATATAAATTATTAACAGTATTACACATAATCAATTGCTACAAAAATTCCTAACAAGGAATTAATTGATCAAATTGATTGGCAACATTGTTTGTGAGTTTTTTTGTTTTTTTTTTATCAAAAACAAATTTTTAATCAAAAACAATGGCTTTATTAGTAAAGTAGTTGCAATTGTTTTTGGTTTTTTCTTTTTCGTAAAAGAAAGAGCCAAAAGAGCTTCTTACTTTTCATATCTTCTCTTATATTAGAAGTAAATTAAGGAGAGAGACCCTGTGTTTTTGGTGTTGTGTTTTAATGGTGTTGATTTTGTTGTTGCTTATGTCTTTTGTTATTGTTTTCAGTTTTTCCTTTTTCGTTTAATTCGTTTTGTGCTATTGTTGTTGCTGTCGTGTGAGTAAGTTTGTTTAGTTGTATGTGAGTTTGTTGCCATTCATTTGGGATGGCGTAAACCAAAGTATAACAAGTAGTGCTACCTTTGACAGTTGAAAAACGTTCATAACATATAAACGCAGGACGGCTTAGAGGGAGAAAAAAAATCTTACAATGTATTGCAAAGCAAATGTGTTAGAAGCAACAGATATACAGAGTGAAAACTGGCGGATAAAGCAGAAAAATTAAATGTAAACAAACATTAATTTTGTGTTAAAAAAGGGAAAATTTGGAATATTTTTTAATTTCTTCAATGAAAATTTTTAAGATTCTTAAATATTTAAATATTAATCGAAATGTGGTTGATTTTCGGTCACAATGAATATAGTTTCATGTGCAAAAGGTTATTAACAAGCTAAATATTACAAGATCAAAATAAGACGTACTGCTCATAAAAAAGTTTTCTTGTTGAAAGTTGCCAATATATTTTAATTTCTTGAGAGAAAAAGTTAAAAATTATTAATGTTATTAGTTGTTTTTATTATTTATTAATAGTTTTAGACAAAAATTAAATTTTTTATTAACTCTCGCCAATAATAAAAATCCACCCCGAAAATAAAACATAAACAAAACAAAGTTGCAATCAGAGAGAGACAGAAATACTTTTTGGTAATATTTGCTGTCTCTTTCACGACTGGTCTATGAACTGTCAAACCGATGCGTTACTGGTTAGCTGTGGCGTAAACGTTGTCGTAGTCGGCGTTAATTTACGGAAGACAGAAAAAACAACAACAATAACTTAATAGAAGCTAATACAATGTGGACTGACGGCGTTCCACGACGGCTACAACGATATTGACGAAGATATTTTTGTTAAGTGTGTGTGTTTTTTTTTTGTTAATAGCAATAGTAAAAACAAAAGCAACATCAACAAAAACAACAACAACTATGACGAAGTCTTAACTTTTGTGTGTACGACCAAGCCCAAAAACCAAAAAAATCCAGTCAAGCATTTCAGATGCAGCAAAGCATATAAATCAAAAGTAATACACCAAAAAATACAAACGAAAAATAACAAAAAAAAAATGAAATAAAAAAGAAATTAAAGAAAAACTTGAAATTTAATGTATAAATTAAACGAAATTTAGAAAAGCTTCCAAAAACATCTACTAATTAATAAGAAAATAAAACGTGAAAAAAATCTACAAAAAACGAATTTTATCAATTAAAAAGAAAAAAAAAAAATGAGCTTCTAATGTTCTCTTTTATAAGCTCTCTCTCTCTCTCTGCTATTGCAAAAAAAAAAGCAACGCTAATGCTTCCAAAAACAAAACAAAATAAAGAATACGTTTTTATGTTGAACACTAAAAAATATGTGAAAAAATTTAATCACTAATTAATCGTTTTTCCACTTTCTCAAATCAAAAAATAGTGCTTTACCTTTAATAGAACAGTTTACACAATAATAACTGCAACAGTAATTAGCAATAACAAAGGAAAAAAAAGTAAAGAAAAAGAAAAAACCAAAAATATCACAGCGTTTGCGAAACTAAAACAAAAATGTCAACCGAAGAGTTGAAAGTGGTTTTACGTCGCAGCAGCGAATATTCCGGTTTTGGTTTTTCTTTATTGGGTACCACTGGTCCCCCACATGTCATTTATGATATTGTAGAAAATTCGCCGGCTGCTGATTGTGGTGTGGTAAGTTCAATTATTTGTTGTTGTTGTTATTTTAATAACTTTATTAAATAAAAGACATAATAAATAATTAATCAATTACTTAATACTTTTCGCGAATCATAGTTGTGATTCTATTTTTATATAAATTATTGGGTGAAGTCATTAGCAATCAAAAATTAATAAATTTTAATAACCAACGATTAACTGGTTAGTTAAGATAAGCACACTTTGTTGTACTGCATTATTAATAAACTTTGCCAGTGAGTAAGTGTGTAAGTTGTCACTTACACACGCAGCAACAGTCACCATTAGAGAGAGCAAAGGAAAGCGTTGAAAATAAATGCTTTTTCTTTCTCTAATTGGGAAAGAAGAGAGTAAAATGCTTAAAAGTTATAAATAGTGTTGCCATTACATATATTTTTTTTTATTGATTCTTTTTTGTAAAACTCGTATTAAAGTGCTTTCCAATAAGATTAGTTTTAATTTGGCAAATTAAGACCTCTATTCCAAATACCAGATAATAGAGACAGCATTTTCTGGAATCGTCATTCTGCTTTTTCTTCAGCATCAGCCTGGTATATGTATGTACCGTCTCAAGACGTTTGCCTACAACATCAAGAGATAAATAGTGTTGATGCATTTAATATAAACATTATTTTTAATCATAAATAAACGATTACCTCTGTTAAAAAAAACAAGCTGTATAAACAAGAAAAATAAAAATTTACTAATTTTTCCATAAATTCAATAAAAATTTACTATCTGTTCACAACTGACGTTAATAGAAACATTTTCTTGTAAATAAAATGTTATTATCGAAAGAAAGAAAGAAGAATAATAAAAATTATAAAGTTTTACAAGTTTTTTCTGCAATTAAAGAAACGTGACTGGTTAAGTTGTCATGTTTACTAAACAGTAGCATATGTTGCACATGCGTTTTAATGAATTTTCTTTCAAATAGTTACTTTGTCATT